>OY759226.1:17340000-18825949 GCA_963662175.1 Aradus depressus | reverse complement strand
CTGACAGAATTGGTTGACAGGGTAGAAGGTACAGTTATGGAGGGGGGTTTTTAGGTAGTGACGGGGAATCCCTTGTTTTTGTTACCCTATACATTCTAATAAACAGATATTTACGAGATGATAATAAATATAATAATAAGAAATCTAATAAAGTGAAGGTATAATAAATATAATAATAAGAAATCTAATAAAGTGAAGGTATAATAAATATAATAATAAGAAATCTAATAAAGTGAAGTTATAATAAATATAATAATAAGAAATCTAATAAAGTGAAGTTATAATAAATATAATAATAAGAAATCTAATAAAGTGAAGGTATAATAAATATAATAATAAGAAATCTAATAAAGTGAAGGTATAATAAATATAATAATAAGAAATCTAATAAAGTGAAGGTATAATAAATATAATAATAAGAAATCTAATAAAGTGAAGGTATAATAACTATAATAATAAGAAATCTAATAAAGTGAAGGTATAATAAATATAATAATAAGAAATCTAATAAAGTGAAGGTATAATAAATATAATAATAAGAAATCTGATAAAGTGAAGGTATAATAAATATAATAAGAAGAAATCTAATAAAGTGAAGGTATAATAAATATAATAAGAAGAAATCTAATAAAGAGAAGGTATAATAAATATAATAAGAAGAAATCTAATAAAGTGAAGGTATAATACATATAATAAGAAGAAATCTAATAAAGTGAAGGTATAATAAATATAATAAGAAGAAATCTAATAAAGTGAAGGTATAATAAATATAATAAGAAGAAATCCAACACTTTTACTGTTACCTTCACTTTATTAGATTTCTTCTAATTATCTATTCCTAGAATGGAGCTTCACAAAGTAAATGTGGAAACCATAAATTATATGAAATTTATTGAAAACTCCGCATCGAATTTTTTGACTGATTACACATAACTTCCACTACACTTTGTGTAACTAGGGTAGTAACAATTCAATAGAGTGTAGTTGAGCTCGGAGGTATAGATACATTGACGTAATGTACATTTGGAATTTTCAAAATTGGTATTACACATTTAGAGTGTATTTCGCAATCTATACATCATATGATCAACCGGAATCCATTAATATCAAATCAGGTTTATGTGATGTAACGACGGAAGTCAAATTTTAATCATCGACCGGACGAGAAATTATGAAAATTCAGGTCGACTTGTGGTTGTACCACTGACTAGAACATGCCCTTAATATTGTTATTATCAGAGCAGGGTTCATTGAAACCTTCTCATAATAGACATGTCCAATATTTATCAGTCCGCAAGCACATGATAATACAATCGGGAGCACATTATCATCTTGCCAAGCTGTAAGTAGTAATTCGAGAGATGAGGCTTGTGGTCGATAAAAACTAACTTGTAGAATTTCTGCCAAGCTTTCGGCACTGACTGTACCCTCTTCAGAGCCTGTATTGACATATATACATTATCACTGAGTTTATATAAGCTAGAATTAAATAAAGATAAAACAATAGAAACAAAATATATTATTAATACAGTTAATAGAATAGTACGCTCACTCTGTCGAAAATTATTTATACATGAGTAAAAGGGAGAAGAGTAAGTAAGCAGATACATGGATCTGCTTATCAATGAGGACGTCATCGTTACAAAATATATAATTAAGTTAAGATAAAAACGAGGTCATACCGCCTAATATCAGAACGCTCCTTCGTCGTTCTGGTGGACATAAGCCTGCCTCCACTGTGAGAGTCCTAAATGCTGCCTAACTTAAATTTTTATTCACCTAGGGATGGGGGGTCTTCAACGAGTATTTGACATCGTACAGGATCGGGCACATCCGAAGGACGGCACACTCAATGCCGAAAGCTTGACAGAAATTCCTAATTAGGTCATAAACATAAAGAGTAGCTCTTAAAATGTAATTAGGCCTTTTCTTAATTTTCGTAAGATTTCGGCCAAAATCTATTCAGATCTATTTTAGCATAAATGACATCTTCATTTCAAATAAAAAGTTAATTCCTTTATTGTTTCTGAGTTAGAGCGCTCACAATGTTGCAATCAATTACACAGAGCGCTCACAAAGTTCCAATCAGTCCAATCCCTGTTCAGGGGACCTTTAAACGTAAAATTTCGTTGAAAACTCAATCTCGGATTTTCGCACGATTACAACACTTCCTTATACTAAATGTATAAAAAAAGTAAACATTTAACAACAAAAAACTATTGCTAATTATTGTATATATTACCTGAAATCAGGTGGAGGTTTTTGCATATCAACAGTGGTCACTTTGAGGGAGATGGTCTTAAGCTCTGCCAGTAGGTAAAGATCCATGAAGTACTCCTGACAGAAGAGACAGGCGCCTTTCCTCCGACCATCGATCGTACTAGCCTGAAACAAACAATAAATAAATAAAAGAACCAGCCTGAATTTAGCTATTTAGCCTAGCCTTTAGATTAGCAGCCCTGGACCAATGTCCGGGGTGTCTGCCCTTAGACCGGGCCCTGCTGAGAGGTAATATCGCCTACTACCAGAGCGTGTTTTCGTCACTCTGATAGACATGTCCGACACTACTGACACTGTACAGGCTCGGAAACATCATATAACGTTCCATCCGAAGGACTTCGAACGTCGGAATTCGAACTCTTGAGCTCAGTAGACTATTTTATATGTTCAACCTCCAAAACTATTTAAAATCGACAGATGTCAGCACCAGTTATCTATAGTATTTTATAACTACTTAAACTGTCAAGGTAATTTTTTTTCTAAGAGTAGAAATCTATGGAGAGTTACATCACTGCCTGATAACAATCAGAAAATATGTAAGTAGTAGTTACATTTAGTATCGCCCACTAGAAAACCTGTTATTTACCGTAAAGTTAATCATGGCGAACATTAAACCTTCATAATGACATTAAAAATAAGTCTTCGGTGAATCATCGGTTATATACTTCCCCAGCAAGAAATAATCAATTATATTTTCGCTCTCTTTCCAAAGTCAATCAAGCGATTGAGCTAAAACTCAATATTTGACTTCAGTGAGCTTCTGAACCCTCATACAAAATTTCATGTCGATATATTCATTACTTCGCCAGTTATTTGGATTTTTGAGTTGAGACCCCCTCTGATTCCGCTGAAAATTAATAGTGTCGTTTAGGGCTTTGAATTTACATATGAAAATTGTTTCAAACACAAATAAAATTTCGTGTAGATATATTCATTCTTTATTATTGCTTTTTACTTTTCGGGTGCACCTTGCGTTAGTGCAACATCACTCGTCTATGTTTGTAGAGGGAGCTCGGGATCTGGTTAGCTCAAGTGAGGTGATGGCAGGCCGGTGGCGATCGATGGTTGCCCAAGCGCGTCACAACGCTTTTTCCCGCTCCCGCCAGAAGCCGGCTGAACACTGGGTCATACAGCGGGCAATCGAGGACTACGTGTTCTGCAGTCTCGTTGCCCCGACAGT
The DNA here is from genome assembly GCA_963662175.1 of Aradus depressus. Taxonomy (NCBI): domain Eukaryota; kingdom Metazoa; phylum Arthropoda; class Insecta; order Hemiptera; family Aradidae; genus Aradus; species Aradus depressus. Next base: position 18,822,489 of record OY759226.1, on the reverse strand, counting down.
TTGGGCTGTTCTTCCTCCTAAAGAAGAAGAGTTTGGAGTTAAAGTCTCCGTGACCTGATAATATCTCGGACATCCAATGGTCAGGCTGTACCCACGTCGAGTCGAAGCGTATCTGGACATCCGGAAAGTATACATAAGTCGTTCGGCCATCCGAACTTCGTGACCAACGTCGTTGCCTTTTTTCCACTATTCATTCCTGGACAATGTCCTTGCAACGCTCTGGTCTGGACTGTCCAGGGCTAGTCGTAAGGGCTCATCAATATCTGCTCCTAAAGGCATATTGCGTCTACAGCAATACGAGGCAACAGCACCATCCAAGACCAAGACTTTCATTATATTCTATATTTCTTGTTAACAGAAACACATAGATACAGATTTTTTTTTTTTTCATTCTTGGACCAGAAGATCGGAAAACAAGAAATTTCACAGACTTTGTGACCGATTGAATAACTTCCTTTAAACTCCGAACAGCTGGGGAAATAAAAATATTTAAAAAAAGAAATGTGTGCATCATAGCGAAGGATGCGGTGACCTGACCCTCTCAGCCACTTTTCATTCATCAATTGACCTCACTCTATGGAGATGTGTTTTTTCAGTTGTACAGCTCTCATTGGGTCGCCATATTTAATTAAGTGGCTTATTTGGCCTGTCATATGTCGTAAGGTGAAATACTATGTAAAACAAGTCCCGTCCCGTTCAAATGTGTATAATTATATACAACCTGTTTTTAAAATAAAACATATTTATGTTTGTAGAAACAATCAATTTTAATCAACTTATGAAGAAGCAACCAATTAAATCCTACAAAAATTGAGAAAATAAGTGATCGGTGATTCACCAACATTGTACTTCCCCACAGCAAGAATTAATCAATTAAGTTTTCGCCTTCCTTCTAACCCCAAAGAACCGTTTTTGTCAGAAAATTATTAGTTGACTTATACAGGGACGTTGGAAATCCTCGTACCTAAATTTCATGTGAATACATTCATTACATCGGCTGTTATTAGGATTTTTGATTCGGAAAATTAATAAGTGTCGCCATTATGAAGTTTTGAATTTACATATGAAATTTCATTTCGATACATTCATTACATCCAGAGTTATTCATTCATAACCAAAAACATTATTTGATACAAAGCTTTCATTTATATTTTTTGGGCAGAGTTTCTCCACTCCTCAGTCGAATGTACGTTATTGTTTTATTTATTAATTTATAATTGATTAATAAATATATTTTATCATTTTATCTTCGGATGGGACGTTAAGCGATGATTCCCGAGCCTGTACGATGTCAGGTACACGTTAAAGACCCCTACCCTAGGTGAATAAAAATTTAGGATAGGCAAAATTTAGGACTCCCACAGTAGAGTCGGGCTCATGTCCACCAGAGTGACGAAAGAGCGCTCTGGCAGTAGACGATATGACCTCATAGTTAAAGCCCGGACATGAGTCATAAAACCTAACCTAATATTTTTTTTGCATATTGTTATAGTTATCTTTTTTTTTTTATTTTCTATATCTCGCACAATGAGACCTGATGAAGGGACCTAAGAACGTCCAGAAACATCGTTGGGATAAAGACACTTCCGAAGAGTTTTTTTGAAAAATAGTTATCTTAATTTTTATTAAATTGAAAAATGTGTCTTATTTATTTTTTATTTTTTATACTCATATATTTTTAAGTATTTATTTGTTAAGTTTTTATTAATTTAATTTTACTTTTTTTAATAGTTTTGTTATTACTACTAATCCTAATCCTACGTGTGTTAGACTCAAGTAGTTATAAATCTAATGTATAAGCTATCTTAATGTATAAATTCTTTTGATGTATCCTATTACCAAGTATTGGTTTGACGCAAATAAATTTATTATTATTATAGTTTTTGACCGATTACATAACTTCAGCTATACTTTGAACAGCTGGAGGAAGTAAAAACTATGGTTACATCCATTGTTTCAAATAAAACAAACAAGAGTAAGTTATTTTTTCAAGAGAGTGTACAATGCTAGGCCGGTACAGAGCCAACTGGGAACTCGGGAGAGAGAAAAAAAAAATACAGTTAGGATTGGACAATGGATGCCCTGATTCCATTTGGAGGGCACGACTGAGGCAGGAAAATCAGGCTCCTAGCTGGCTAGCTTTACCAGGAATAGGAGACTACTCTAGCTGTTCAAATCGCATTATAATAATAGATAGTGGTATGCGTAATTGCTTATTAGAGCTCAAGTCGTGGGTTCGAAACCCGGCCGAGGCCCTTAATTTTATATGAGAGGTTTGAATTATTAATAATCAGTTATTTAAATATTAATCAGAAATAATACATGTTAATGTATAATACACACATTAAAATGATTAAATTATAAACATTAAAAAATTAATTATATTTATTTTTATATAAAAAGCAAATTTTAAAAGAAATGAGTAAAAAAACAAAACACGGCCATCAGCTGTTTTTTAGTGTAGTGTAGTGACGTGTCGAGGCAGGGGTTCAATAATGGAGACGGTCTGAGTGAAGATGGACAATGGTGTTTAGGCTTAAGATGTAATGAACTAAATAGGAGTGAATTTACGGTGAAATTGATCCGCAAAGAAGGTACTGTTGTTTGTTTATATGTACAGGATGCCTAGAGATATATAACTTAAATTTGAAAAAAAATGGCCAAAATATAATAAAAAAGATTGAATTAGTGTTAAGAATTTAGTTTTTAATATTTTTCTTTTGATTTTTGTTTGTCTCAATGTTTAGTATTTTAATAATGTAGATTTAAGAAAATAAACCCAAAATTTGTTCTCGTAAATTCTATTCTATTCATTTTCCCTGTTGGCCCAGTAAAATTATTTGAAAACCATTGGATTAAATATTATTTTAAATTATTAAAAATGGCATCTCTTTAGAAATCCAAATGAAAAGTTGGTTAATTGAATTTTTTTTTTTAAATACGTGCACTTTCTTAAAAATTGTACGTCTTGAACTTTTGATACTTTTTTAGGGCCCTTTTCGAAAAACTGCTGTAGAATGAATTTAGTAAAAGAAAAGAGATACAATTTCTATAGGAAATGTGGTAATTTATTGTTTTGTTTTAATTATTTGTTTAATTTTATTAAATATTTATCTAATTATTATTTATTTAGTTTTTATAATTACCATATTTTATATATATAAATGAATTTATGCATGCAAAACAGTTTACAATAAATAAACTTTCTTAATTACATAACTTACCCTATGGGAAAGTGAAAAATTAATTAGTTATTTTACTTCTAAGTTGAGAAACGCGGACATATTGTGGAAACTTGTAATAAATAAATAAAACAAACTTATTTTTGAAATATTGTCTATTCCACTAAAGATATATATTCATATATAACTACCGGTTTCGGCTTTATACCATCGTCAGGTCTAGTAATTGACAATAGCCACACTTTCGACCCATCTACAGGCATCAAATATCTCCATTATTGCCAAAAAAGCAGGCTACTTAATAGCTTGGAACAATTAGAAATAAATAAAGCTACCAAAAGGAACATTTGCATGAATGACCAAATTTATTTCAACTATTCCCCTTTGTTAACACCCTGAACCAGTTCTGTTTCCACATATATGTTTGTATTATCTGTTATTAATATTTGGTTCCACATATATGTTTCAAGTTATCTAAATCTTAACATTGTTATTAATTTTATTTCTATTTTTTATTATTTACTTGTATTTGTACTTATTTATTTGTTATTTTTCCATGTATTAGTCTAGTGACATTGTTTTATGTAAATTTAGAACTAGGTTTTGTTAAGAAATATTTCATGAGTTAGCTAACGGTACAGCCGGGGGACTCCCAAGTTCTAATAGCACCCTTTGACCCGAGATGTATTTGAAGGGTCGCTCTCTGCAAACTGACTTAGTTCATAACTAGACCTGACGATGGTATAAAGCCGAAACCGGTAGTTATAAATGAATATATATCTTTAGTGGAATAGACAATATTTCAAAAATAAGTTTGTTTTATTTAGTTATTTTACTGTTTGAAAAAATAGCTTTAAACGAGCTATTGACAATGCAGACAGTGTTGAAAAGAGGGAGCTTGGGAAAAGAATTAAAAAAAAAACAAGAAAAAACTATTAATTGAAAACAAATGGAGGATGACATAAACATCACATAAAATATGTTATCTTTTGTACGTAGTATAGGGAAGTTGTGGCAGGAGGCAGAAGTGACAGAACCGTGAAAAAATATTTAAAAAAATTGGGGACTATTTGAAAGGCACTGAAAAATGATTTACATTTGTATGTAATTAATGTACATTTATACACATTCTTAATAAACTTTTTTTTACTTTACAGTTCGATATTACATATTACTATTCCTTTTGTATTTGATAAGTCGAACAACAACCTCGATAAGTCGAACTTTGTTAAGTCGAGTTGTAGTTAAGTCGAACAATTTTATCCAGTCCCTAGAAGTTCGACTTATCGAGAGTTGACTGTATTGTCATTCCTCAAAATGTATTTTGTATAGTTTCTAATATATCAGAGGGGACAGGCAGGTGAGTGAACTAACATTAATGAAATTTTAAATTAAAAAAAAAAAAACTTTGAGGGATTGAACCACGAACCACAAGATTGGAAGGCGGTCATTCCAAACCACGGTACTTCCAAGTTCCGCTTAACAATTATCGATTTCACGTAATCTTTGTATGTAATTTAAAATCCGACGGGAAAAACCAGATGACTTAGGTATGTAGGTTCAGTTTTTCATTACATTTTTACAGTAGTATTTGCTTCAAGACTATACGGAATAATAGATATGGTTTTGAATCATCTATTAAATGTCATGTTGATAGGGTTTTAGTTAGTACAGATCTCCACCTTCCCTTCGGCCAATTTAGCTGAAAATGAATAGGATTGACTGGTAAATTATGACTCATGCCCGGGCTTTAACTATGAGGTCATAGCGCTCTTTCATCACTCTGATGGACATGAGCCCGACTTTACTATGGGAGTCCTAAATTTTTATTCACCTCTTTAACGAGTATCTGACATCACACAGACACGGGACCATCGCTTAACGTTCCAGCCGAAGGAGGGCGTGCTTAGATTTATTTAACCTCTCAGATATGGGGGGTATACAAAATATGTCACATATAAAAAAGTAATTCTAAACAAATCTACATCAAGATTATATACAACCTTTATGGCAATGAATGGTTTTTTTTTTTTTTCTTACAAAATACATATTGTTATAGTTAACTATCTATATAAAATAAAATAAAACAAAAAATTTTTATATAAAGAATTGTACAAAATATAGCAAATAAATAAAAAGATACCAATAATATTGAAATAGTAAAAATGGACATGCTCTTTAAATATGAATAGTGCAAGCAACCAGGATAAAAGAAACAATTCAAATATATATATTCATCTAACATGCAACAAATTAAATTATATTATTCTTTATTTTCAAACCAACAGTAAAAAATAAAAATAAATTGTTAATTTTTTCAACATCTAAGTTATTTAAAAAAATGGTTCTGAATCGTATTCTCGTCTATTAGTGAGATAATTGTGGAGAAATTTTTACACAAAGAGGGACAATAGAACAAAAAGTGTATGAGGTCGTCTTTTTCGTCTAAGGTTCAGCTCTGAGCTACTGACCTCAAGATCGCGGGATCGAAACCCAGCCGATGCTTGTACGATGTCAGATACTCGTTAAAGAGGCTTCTCCTACCCAACCTTAGGGTAAGGCCACACCGGAGGAGACTAGCTAGGTGACTAGTGACAAGGTGAGTCGCTTGGTGAGTCAACCAAGAAAACGAACAGCCTAGAACATTGGAGAAGGGCCACACCAGCAACTAGTTACATGGTGACTCACCAGGGTAGTCACCTAGTAAACAAACCCGTCTGTTCTTCCATCTAGTGACATGGTGACAACTGCTTCTGCAACTATTTTCTTTTTTAGTTTATAGCTTTTTATTCAGCGTTTTCTCTTGTTGATTTTTACTTCTTCATTTGAAGATAGATTCATAGATTCACAACAACCAATAAATGATGATAGTCTCTTTGAAAGTCTTCTACCTTACATGAAGGAAATTCCAAAAAATAAGAAAGTTGAGACTGAGAAACAATATTCAGGAATTAATTCTAGAAGAACTACAACAAAATGATTTAAACGATCCAGTATAAACGCCAGAGCCACAACAACAGATGCAATACATTCAAGTACATGAATCTGGGAATGTCCCCCACGACATCCCCCAAGACGTTGTATCTTTTGTCAATACTTTCAAGCCAATTTGAATTTTTCACATTAATTATTGTAGAGGTTTGGTTTACTTAGGTTTCTTTTACTATTTTTTCCTAATGTTTCTTTGTTAAGTACATGTTTTTCAATTTTGATGGTTTGCTTACCTCAGTGTAACAACGAGACGTTCCTCTGGTACATAATCTGTAGTTCGTATCCTGTTTTTGTAGTTCCTCTTCAATTTTAGTAAGTAGAATGTCAAAGGTGTTTGTGTTCATTCTAACATATTCAAAAAACTTTTCATCGTAATTCCGTAACTTTTTATAAAGCAAATTAAATTCACCATGCACCAATCTAGTTCGATTAACATCTTGCTTCCCGTGTTTCTTGTAATAAATCAAATCTCAGCCGAGTATTTTCGGTGAGTATGATTTTTCTGGGTAACTTTGACAAAGGCATTTTCCACAGTGCACTATGGAACAACCTCTGGTTACTAAGCTACCCGCGAGGGATATGTGGCCACTTGTACCCAGGCTCTAAGTAACTAGGTGAACTCACTAGTCTCTAGGCTCCTAGCTACGTCTCCTCCGGTGTGGCCTTAGTCTTAGGTAACTACACCTGGGTACGCAAAATTTAGGACTTCCACAGTTGAGGTAACAGGGAAGGGATAAGAGCATTGGATGCTTAGGTCCCTAGGTGTACACACCAGGCCAACCAAACCACGTAGCTGTTTCCTATGGAAATTTGACAGCTCATATGTGAAAGTGTTATGTATGAAATATATATGAGTGTATGTGTGTGTGTATGTGGAAGGTTGAGAGCCATGGGTCAACTTTCTTTCACATACTCCCTTACATACAAACATAGAAGTTATAATCTGTCCGTCTGTCTGTTTACCTACTCTCCAGTTTGCACTTTCTGAGCTTCAGCTGTTTACTCAGTCCACTCTCACTGGGAGTAGAAATTTCGTTAAAACAAGTACATGGATCAGGATAACGTTAGTGATTATCATCAGGATCACGATAACGTTAGTGATTATCATCAGGATCACGTGAGATCTTAGACACATTCAACTAATCTTAAGTTCATCAGATTTCACTTTTCTTTTAATGTATTCCATGAATTTTTTTTTAAATTTAAATTTATTATTTTACTTATTTGTCACGGTATTTAAACATGTATTTACTTTCTCTTAAGGATTAATTTAAATTCGTAAGAATGCAGTTTCAAACAAAATGACAGATTTATAAAAACAAATTTAGCAGTGATATTAGGTTATTAGTTATATATATATAGGTTAGAGGGCGCCGGTAGCTCAGTGGTATGCGTGCTTGACTTCTGAGCTCAAGGTCGTGGGTTCGTAGCCCGACCGAGGCCCTTAGTTTATTTTATCTGGGAGGTAAAATAAACTTAAGCACGCCGTCCTTCGGATGGGACGTTAAGCGATGGTCCCGAGCCTGTACGATGTCAGGTACTCGTTAAAGACCCCTACCCCTAGGTGAATAAAAATTTAGGATAGGCAAAATTTAGGACTCCCACAGTAGGAGTCGGGCTCATGTCCACCAGAGTGACGAAAGAGCGCTCTGGTAGTCGGCGATATGACCTCGTAGTTAAAGCCCGGGCATGAGTCATAAAACCTAACCTAACCTATATACTCATGCCCGGGCTTTAACTACGAGGTCATATCGCCTACTACCAGAGCGCTCTTTCGTCACTCTGCTAGACTCTACTGTGGGAGTCCTAAATTTTGCCTACCCTAAATTTTTATTCACCTAGGGCAGGGGTCTTTAACGAGTACCTGACATCGTACAGGCTCGGGACCATCGCTTAACGTCTCATCCGAACTACCAGAGTGACAAAAGAGCGCTCTGGTAGTAGGCTATTTGACCTCATAGTTTAAGTCAAGGATATGAGTCACAATAACTAAGTGCAATAAATGGCGCTCGGACGGCCATTTTTCTTTCGACTTTAACCATCACTGCTTAGTTCCCTTTTGATAAAGCGTGAAGATGTATAGCCTTAGTCCACCGGAGAGAAATAAGCTGAGATGCAGTAATTTTCGAAATTACCTCAAATACACAAACAAATATTTTCTCTTCATTAGCATATTAGTATAGATAGCATTTAGGTTACTTTTTTTTTCTTTCAAAAAAGGGTATACAGCCAGAAAATAATGTTCTTATTATCTAAGGATCATGGGAAAAAATTGTTTCATTGAAAGGAATTATGGCAGGAGGTGGGAATTTGAAAGACACACATTTCATGGAAAAGGGATCTTTCTTAAAAAAATATTTCGACAGTGAATCACCAGCAATGTACTTCCCCAGCATGAATTAATCAACTAAGTTTTCGCTCTTCCTCTAAGAAGAACAATCTTTCGTTTTGTCTAAAAATTATACTAAATTCTGTATCGATATATTCATTACATCGGCAGTTATTAGGGTTTTTGAGTTGAGCCCTCTTCTCTATTCCCCCTTCCTTCTTTGACCTATTTCATGGATAATATATTTGTTAAGTCCTCCCCGATCTACTCTTTCCCTTTGGTCGATTTGACTGAAAATCAATAGGTCCTTATGGGGTTCTGGATACACATAAAAAGTTTCTTGTCGATTCATTCATTTTTCTGGAATTTATCGGGTACACAGCGCACACTTTTTTTTTTTAATAATCAAAGAGATGGAAAAAATTAAATTCCGGTGAAAACTGAACATAGAATTTGTGACCCAGTTCCCCTATACTTCATATAGTTGGAGAAATAAAAAATATTGAGTATGTGAACACGATAACTCCCGGTAGAATGAATGGTCAGTCACAAAAATTGTATATGTATACCCAGAAAGGCAGAAGGACGACACCCACGGGATTTCAGTCAAATCGGCCGAAGGGAAGGGTCAGAGGACGAAGGCTCAACGCAAAAATACTAATAACTGCCTAAGTAAGGAAAAAAAATCAAGACTAAAAGTATGAGGAATCAAAAGTTCCTGTGTAAGTAAACTATTGATTATTTAATTAATTCTTTGCCGGTGATTCACCGACGATATTTTTTTTACACTGATATACAGTATAACCTCTTTAAGTCGAACCTCGATAAGTCGAAAACCTGCAAAACTCGAAAAAAAGTTTTGTGTCTTTCCCTTCAAGCCCCAAAACCTCCATTACTCAAAATCTCAACCCTCTATTAGTCGAAATAATCAGTGAGTCCCTACGAGCCATTTTGGTACACATTTTTTCTCTATAACTCGAATTAATAAATTGGACCTCTGTATCTCGAACATAGCAATGTTTTATTTTACAACCTATACAATAAATAGGATTACCAAATTTCTAAAGCAAAAAATATTACTGACTTTTTTTAATACCTACATACACTACGTATTTTTTATTTTAAGGATGTTTTGAAATAATGTTGATTTATAATAAATATAAATATGTTTGTTACCTCTGTAACTTGAATTTTTATTTATTTCACCTCTCTAACTCAAAATTAGTTAGAATGAATCTTAACCTCTACAAGTCGAATCAAAATCCGCCTGTCGAAATCCTCCATAAGTCGAAAACTCTATAACTCGAATTTTTTGGCGTCTCCCTTGATGTTCGACTTATAGAGGTTCTACTGTAGTAGAGGGGAAGTTATGTAATCTGTCCAACATTTGATATTGTATTCAATTTTACGTACTAACTTTTCTTACGAATTGGCTTTAATATGATGTAGGACAGTCTGTCTGTAGGAGGGGGACGTTGAAGAAAGGGAACATGGAGGATGACTAACTCTGGGATGCGGGGAGTGGGGCTCACGTCATCCACTCTCGTGCTTCAAAGACTTGTGCAACCCACCCGGCCACAAACCGAGATCTTGCCGACCCAACTTGGAGAAAGCTGGGTGTGTAGGAGGCTAGCGTCATTGGCTGCATCCCCAATAGTGTAGTGGCTAGTATCGCTGGCTGTATCCCCAATAGTGCAGTTGCTAGAGCTGGAGTCCCGGTTGTATAGTGGCTGGATCCCCGGGTATCTAATGACTAACATCACTGGCTGGATCCCGGTCATATAGTGGCTAGTATCGCTGGCTGAAACCCTGGTCGTATAATGACTAGCATTGCTGGCTAGATCTCTGGCAATATAGTAGTGACTAGCATTGCAGGCTGGATCCCCGGCTATGTAGTGGCTAACATCACTGGCTGGAGCCCCGGTTATATAGTGGCTAGTGTCGCTGGCTGGATCCCCAGTAGTGCAGTTGCTAGTATCGTTGGCTGGATTCCCAATAGTGTAGTGGTTAATATCGCTGGCTGCATTCCCAATAGTGCAGTTGCTAGAGCTCGAGTCCCGGTTGTATAGTGGCTAGTATCGCTGGCTGGAGACCCAATAGTGTAGTTGGTAGAGCGGGTGCCCCGGCTATATAGTGGCTAGTATCGCTGGCTGGAGTCCCGGCTATGTAGTGGCTAATATCGCTGGCTGGATCCCCGGCTATGTAGTGACTAACATCACTGGCTGGGTCCCGGTCATATAGTGGCTAGTATCACTGGCTGGATCCCCAATGTTTCCCTTTCTGACAAGATATAATGATAGCTGATACATAATGATAATTACCCAATAGGAAACAGACAGAGCCCCCCCTCCGTGGTATTTTTCCCACAGCTCATTATATACCTATGTCCATGACTGTGTTTGTACTTTCTCCGTTACGTACCAGGAAGTCACAGATATCTAAATCTGTTATTATTTTGATTCATTCACAGTAATAACAGTTAATATTCATATTATTGTTTTCTAATATATTGCACTTTCACATGAATTAGCCGGAATTCTTCTTCCATATGGAAGGGACGTTAAGCGATAGTCAGAGCGCGTCAAAACTTAGGGGATGGATCACAGTAACTTTGGGGCCGTGCGGGCCAACTATTAATTTATCGTATATTGTCTCGTCAGTGAAGGATTGTATTGTTTGAAGAAGGAAGAAGATGAGAGATGCTGGCTGGTTCAGTTAATGTGATTTTCTGTACAAATCTACCATGAAGCAGGACCACAGCCACAGAACCGCTCCACCGCCTACCGCCTCGCCTCCCTCTTAAATCTGCCCTCTGTCTCATCTTACCATGTAATCTTACCTACTGTAACAACCCATAAACTAGTTTTTTTGGAGTTTTTCAGTAGCTAGAGCAGAGAATCCTTATAATTTTGCACTATCACAACCTCTTATGAATCTATAGATTACAACCGATCCTAATGAATTTATATAGGTAGATGTGTCTTGCTTAAATAAAAAAATAATATTAATAAAATTAAATATTAAAAAAAAAAAAAACTTGTCGGTGAATCACTGGCTATATACCCAGCACGGATTAATCAATTATGAATATCCATATCTAATTTCATGAGGGCGCCGGTAGCTTAGTGGTATGCATGCTTATCTACAGAGCTTAAGAACGTGGGTTCGAAACCCGACCTAAGCCCTTAGTTTATTTTATCTGGGAGGTAAAATAAACTCAAGCACGACGTCCTTGCGATGAGACGTTAAGCGATGGTCCCGAGCCTGTACGATGTCAGATACTCGTTAAAGACCCCTGCCCTAGTTGAATAAAAATTTAGGGTAGGTAAAATTTAGGACTCCCACAGTAGAGTCGGGCTCATGTCCACCAGAATGACGAAGGAGCGCTCTGGTAGTAGGTGATATGACCTCATAGTTAAAGCCCGGGCATGAGTCATAAAACCTAACCTAACCCTCATTAGAATGAAAATCATTATGTTTTGGCGCTGCAGCAGCCAGTCATTTTTTTTAAATACGAAAGGAATTGTGCTTGACCCGTTTTTTTTTTTTTTACAATTTCCCCATCATCAAGTAAACCATTTTTTAACATTTTTTTTTAAATTTCAATCATATTTGCCGTAATTAAGCCCCGCTTCCTTCCGAAATAAATAACAGTAAAAGTGGAAACTTGTAAATAAATTCTCTTCCAATTATGGAATTTTTTAAAAATTCCAACTAATTAATATTCAGCCAGACATGTTTGGTAAAAAGGAATTAATTTTCATGTAAATCTGCATTTTGTTTCTTCATTTTAATTAAGAATCAATATTGAAATTGTAGAGAAAAAATGTGAAATTTAAAATGCACAAGGATGGAGGGCTCAAGGGTTTTTCATCTCTCAGATATAAAAAAAAACGTGAGACCTCGCCCGGGTCTCGAACCCACGATCTTGAGCTCAGTAGACAAGCAAGCTATCTCTGAGCTACCAGCATCCTCAAAACCTCATAAGGACGACCAAAGAGAAGATGGATTATCACTCTATGAGGACTCTATGTAAGTCAACTATTCATTTTTATCCTGTTTGATTGGAGAGGTTGATTTAGAGGGAGAGCGCAAAACTTCATTGATCGTTGATTTATCTATTTCAAATCAATCTTCAAATTGTATACACAAAAAAAAAAATGTAATAAATACAATATTGCATACATCGTTCAACAGATTGAGAAAGTCACTTTTTATCGCTCACATCGAGCTACAGGATTTTGTCAACCATGGTAGCACGCTAACAACCATTCCCCAGCAATGCATACCTAGTATAGGGGAAGAAAAAAAAAAAAAAAAAAGGAGCTGTGTGTTTCTATGAATATGATAACTCTCGATAGATTGAATGATGTGTAACGACACCTATTAACTTTCAGTAAAATCTGGCAATAAGAAGCGGGGACGCTAAATATGAAAAATGTAATAACTGACCCACGTACTAAATGTATCGAATCGTCAAATGTATGTTATAGTTTTATTTATTAATTTAGGTAAGGTTTTATGACTCATGCCCGGGCTTTTAACTACGAGGTCATATCGCCTACTACTAGAGTGCTCTTTCGTCACTCTGGTGGACATGAGCCCGACTCTATTGTGGGAGTCCTAAATTTTGCCTACCCTAAATTTTTATTCATTTAGGGTAGGGGTCTTTAACGAGTACCTGACATTGTACAGGCTCGGGACCATCGCTTAACGTCCTATCCGAAGGACGGCGTGCTTAAGTTTATTTTACCTCCCAGATAAAATAAACTAAGGGCCTCGGTCGGGTTACGAACCCACGAACTTGAGCTCAGAAGTCAAGCAGGCATACCACTGAGCTACCGGCGCCCTCTTTATTAATTTATATATTCTTTATTTATTTATTTAGACTTTTTTATTTATTCATTTATAATTCATTAATATATATATTTTTTTATATTGTTATAGTTACCTTGTTTTTCTTTTCTATATATCGCACATTGGGACCTGATGAAGGGACGTAAGAACGTCCCGAATCATCGTTGGGATAAAGACACTTCCGAAGAGTTCTTTGAAAAATAGTTATCTTAATTTTTATTGAATTGAAAAATGTGTCAACTTATTATAAATGTATCTATGTATTAATTTTTCTATTCTTATAATCTTATATTTTTAAGTAAATATTTATTCAGTTTTTATTAATTTCATTTTACTTTTTTTAATAGTTTTGTTATTACTACTAATCATAGGTGTGTTAGACTCAAGTAGTAATAAATCTAATTTATAAGCTATCTTAATGTATAAATTCTTTTCACATATCCTTTTACCATGTATTGGTTTAACGGAAATAAATGTATTCTTATTATCGATACAAAATATTATAGGTTAGGTTAGGTTAGGTTTTATGACTCATGCCCGGGCTTTAACTACGGAGTCATATCGCCTACTACCAGTGCGCTCTTTTGTGGCTTTGGTGGACTGAACCCAATTCTACAGTGGGAGTCCTTTTGCTTACTCTTAGGGGTTTTTTAACGAGTAACTGACATCGTACAGGCTTGGAATCATATCTTAACGTCCCATCTGAAGGACAGCCAGCGAGTTTCGAACCCGCGATCTTGAGCTCAGTAGACTCTGAGCTACTGGCATCCTTATAAGAACGACACCTATTACAAACAACCCAATAACTGGAGATGTAATGAATATATCGAAATGAAATTTTGTATTTAAATTCAAAACTCCATAAGCATGACCACCTACTAATTTTCAGTAAAATCAGCCAAAGAGAAGTAGGGGATTCACTAAAATAACTACGTGAACTATTGATTTGTATCCCAGTTAATTGGTTTTAGAGGGAGAGCGAAAACTTCATTGATAATTTATTGATTTATCAATTTAAAATCAATTTTCAAAAATGATATATATAAAAAAATGTGAAATTTAAAATTGGCCATATATGAGACATTATATATATAGTTCAACAGATTGAGAAAGTCGGTTTTTATGGCTCACACACAGCTAATAGACTTTGTCAATCATGGAAGAAAGTCTGCAGCAGCGACGCTAACAACCAGACCATCGAAATTTGTTTTACTTATTTTTTTGGTCTCCTTGAAAACTGTATATGGTTAACTTTCTTTAGGTCGTGTCAGTTCCAGATAAAGACCAATGTCATGTTCTCTACAAGAAGTTAACTGGGGCACGGATAATGTCAAACTTTAACTTACTTTCAACTTTCATTTTAAAAAATAAATAAATAAACTGCCTTTTTATGGTAACACACCCGGAACCTCAAGGACCATTCATTATATTAATAAAATTAAATCCGAGCTCAGAAAGGACGAGGTGATCAAAAAATATTGGGAATTTTGAAAAGAATTTTATTTATTCGTCTACATCAATGTTATCCCCTTCAAAATAGTCCCCATTAGATATTATACACTTCTGGAATTCGATCTTTGGGATAGCATTTAGCTCTCTCAGCGATGCCCTTTTAATCTCATCTATGTTTGTGAAACAACGGCCCTTTAAGGTTCTCTTTATTGTTGGGAACAGAAAAAAGTAACACGGAGCCATGTCTGGCGAATATGGAGGCTGGGGCATCATTATAGCGTTGTTTTTGGTAAAAAATTCACGAACAAGCAATGAAGTGTAAGCAGGTGCATTATCGTGGTGCAAAAGTCATTTTCGGATTGCTTTGCACTTGTAGATAGTACTCCTTATTGATCGTTTGACCTAGTTGCAAGAACTCATGGTGCACATTTATTAGTTATTCCTAGAGAAAATTGTAATAGAATTGTTTTGAAAAGGTCAAGAAGATGGTAGTGAAGAACTACTTTCTTCTGTGATCAGGAACCAGAAGGTAGAAACGTGAGGTGACAAGACGGATAGAATGTCTACAGAGAGGGGACAATTATAGTGGAGTATCTGCGGAGAGAGAGAGGTGTCATCTGTCGGCTTTCAGCACTCTGAAGGGGGGGCACACCCGAAGAACCCTGTCCCCGGGGTACAAACCGTTCACATTCTACTACCAGAGTTATATAATCGGTAAGAAATTATATGTTCCCGACCCTTTGAATACAAAAAAAAAAGTCGTTGGTGAATTACCTTAGAACAAATCAATTAAGTTTTCGCTCCACCTCCAAAACCAGGAGACCGTTCTCACTAATATTCAACAGTTGACTTACGTAGGGTCTCCTAAATCCTCTTACTAAATTTTGTATAGATAAATTCAATGCATTGGCAGTTATTAAGCTTTTTAAGTTTCTTCAGCCGATATCGCTGAAATTTGACACGTTATTACTCATTGGGTTATGACTTTAAATATGAATATTCATGTCGATAAATTCATTACATCGGCAGTTATTGGGATTTTCAGGTTCCCACTCTTTTGCATCGATATATTCAGGTTCCCACAATGTTGCGTCGATATATTCATTACAACGGCTGTTAGTAGAGTATTTAAGTTCTCTCCTCCCTAATACCCACTTCTCTTTGGTCGATTTGACTGAAAAACAATAGATGTCATCGCTAGGGGGTTCTGGATACACATATAGAATTTCGTGTCGATACATATATTCTATCGCGAGTTAACATGTTCACAGATACACAGCATCATTTTTTTCAATATTTGGAATCTAGAGGCCGGAAAACATAAAATTCCTCATCGAATTTTTGACCGATTATACTTCGTATACCTGGGGAATTAAAATATTCTGGCCGTGTTTGAATATGATAACTTCCGACATAATGAACGTATCGAGACGGAATTTTATATGCATATCTAGAACCCCCCATAAGGACAATACCTATTGATTTTTAGTCAAATCGACCAAAGGGAAGGGGGGGATGAGGGAGAGGGGATTTTTTGCAATCACAATCAGGAAAAATATGAAGAAATGTCTACGTCAGGAGGCCATTGATGCGTAGGCTGTCTTCTCTGAAATAGTATGACTATGAACGTTGAGAATCCAACTCAATTCTCGAACGATCTACACATAGATAGGGTTATCCCTTGTTTTTTTCTTGAGAAAGTACATTGCAACGCAGACAAACGTTCTGCCGAGCTATGCCTCTGTGAACGCCGCGCGCGAGGCTAAATTTAGCTCCGATTGCATGCGTGGTGCGACAACGGCGCCATCTGCGCACGCGACACAAACGTGATCGAGTAATGGCTTCTTTTCTCTTAACAACGATACCAAAGTAAGATGCGCGGATAGTACGGTTGCGATCAAAAATCGGACATCCAGTTTGTGCTTGTTTTAAAAGCGGCTAAATCCACTATCAAATGTCGGTATTCATCTTCCTCGTACCCATAATGCAATACCAAGTTGAGTCCACTTTGTTATCAGTGGTGTTTTGAACTTGGTGTATGCTTCAACGTAGTTTTTCCTATTTCACTAATTTATAGTTTAGATTAGGTTTTATTACTCATGCCCGGGCTTTAACTACGAGGTCATATCGCCTACCACCAGAGCGCTCTTTCGTCACTCTGGTGGACATGAGCCCGACTCTACTTTGGGAGTCCTAATTTTGCCTACCCTATTTTTTTATTCATCTAGGGCAGGGATCTTTAACGAGTACCTGATATCGTGCAGGCTCGAGACCATCGCTTAACGTCCCATCCGAAGGACGGCATGCTAAATAAACTAAGGGCCTCGTTCGGGTTTCGAATCCACGTTCTTGAGTTCAGAAGACAAGCACGCATACCACTGAGATACCGGCGCCCTCTCAAAATTTATATATATATATTACAATTCATGATGTATATAGGCACTCCAACCAAAATGTTTTCGCACCGGGTAGCAGTTCGTTCTGGGGAAGTAAATTGTCAGTGATTCACGATTTTTTTTAAAAATATAAATCGCAGCCGCGATTCAACCAAAATATGTGTACATAGTATAGATTTATAAGATTGTTGAGTAATAAGAGGTGGGTGGAGTTCGTAACGCGGCCAAAGTGTGGCTCACATAGGTCAGTCTAAAAATACAGATCTCTGTTTAATATATGTCTAATTTGTGAGAAGGGATGTGTGCGTCATTGCTGACTACCCGTTTTTCAAAATTTCACCAACTTAAGTGCACTTACGTAACGTCACATCGGTTTATTTTATCTGCACTCATATTGTCTATAAGCTGAACTGTAATTTTAACCTATAACCCAATTGGGTTTTTTCCTAGGGATGGGCGATGGGCGATAGTCGATAGTACATCATGACTATCGATAGGACTATTTAAGAAGCATTAAAAAGAATAAAGTTACTTGTGAGATTTATTCGAAATGGAATTAATTCTTTACTATGGATAACCATTGGCCAAAACGGTCGATTGTTATAGAGCATAGAGCAAAAATTCAGTATTGCTTCACGGTTATATACGAAGATCGATCAGAAATTCGATCCAAGTTTTGGGGGCTTAACACAAAAAACTCTAATAAATACGTTGTAATGAATAAATCAGCACAAACTTTCATATATAAATTCAAAAAGCCATAAGGTTGACACCCATGAATTTTCAGAGGAATCGACAGAACGGAAGGACTCAAAAAAACATTCTAATATTAAGGAGTAGTCAAGCTCTACGCCATAGATTTTCAGTGAAAAAGTCGGGATAAAATCATTTTTCATTTTCTTTTCGATGCTGCCGTAGCTCTTGCATTTGCTCGGCACTAGAGTTTTTAGTTTTTTAAATTCCTTTTGATGCGAGCTTTTCTCTGATTTGCGTTTTCTATAATTCCGCGCATATTTACGATTCATATGAGACATCTTTAATTTTTTTGCAATTTTCAATTTAATACCAATTTTTACATATATTTCGGCGAATATTTTCATTGTTTCACTTTGAGTCCTAGTAGTGCTCCTCAAGCTCTTTACAATGACACCCGAATCAACGTCCTATCTAAATGCGTTATCATGCTACACTAATTTCTAATTTTACACAACGCTAATTCGCAACAATGATCTGCCGGCGCCCACACTAGCCCGATAACGTCACAGGCAAAACAAACATGTACAGACATGCTCTATCCATTGTGACCTCAACCGTTGTTATCGCATTATTAGTCTCGTAGTTATTATCGATTGAAATCTGACGGTATTTTGTAACACAAGAAAGTTTGACCGGCTATCACTGTGCTTAACGAGCGAATAGACGTTTTCACATCAAAACGCTAATAATTGTCGATGTATCGATTCAAAGTGTAGTATGGGGATTCATAAGTCAACTATCGATAATTAGCCCCAACAACTAATTAGTTTTGGAGGGAGAGCGAAAACTTTTTTTGTAAACATTATGCTAGACTGACCGATTTAAAGCTCCACCCCACCCACCACCTACTTATTACCTCACCAACCTGGTGAATGTATCATTAAACACATATGGTTTGTTTATGTTTTTTTTTTGTGGGGGGGGGGGGGGAGTGGGGGGAGTAACCAAGCAATCAGGACGAAGATTGGATCTCACCTTCACAAAACATGGTGTGTAATTTGTGGCCTGGGAAAGTACACAGACCGCTAAACAGAACGAGGTATACTAGTCAAACATGTCTGTGAATCCCCAGTAATGTACATCCACAGCTTAAATTAATCAATTAAGTTTTCACTCTCCCTCCAGACCCCCCCCCCCAACCATTTGGCTGAAAATTTACAATAACTGATTGATTTTCAGCCTAATCGGCCAAAAAGAAGAAGGGGATTAAGGGGGTGGGTTATTACCAAAGTAATGAATTTATCAACATGAAATGTAGTTAGTATGACTCATGTCCGGGCTTTTTAACTACGAGGTCATATCGCCTACTACCAGAGTGCTCTTTCGTCATCGTACAGACTCGGGACCATCGCTTAACGTTCCATCCTAAGAACGGCATGTTTAAGTTTATTTTACCTCTCAGATAAAATAAGCTAAGAGCCTCGGCCGGGTTATGAACCAGCTATCTTTAGCACAATAAGCAAGCACGCATACCACTGAGCTACTGACGCCCTCACACAAAATTTAGTATAATAATTCATTCAGAACTCACTGAATTCGGCAATGGGTTAGGTAAATAAGAAGTCACCGGTAGCTCAGAGCTTGCTTACTGAACTCAAGATCGTGGGTTCGAAACCCGGCCGAGGCCCTTAGGTTTTGCGATGAATCCGAGCATGTTAATGATTTATACCCCAAGTGAATAAGAATTGAGAGTAGACAAAATTTAGGATTCCCACAGTGAAGTTGGGCTCATGTCCACGAGAGTGACGAAAGAGCACTGTGGTAGTAGGCGATAAGACCACATAGTTAAGGCCCGGGCATGAGTCACAGTAACTAACATAAGTAAATGACAGGTTGTTTTAACCACCACAATAAAGAATCGTGTTTCATATCCAAAAACATTATTTGATACAAAGCTTTCATTTTTATATTTTGGGCAGAGTTGTTCCTCCTCACCTTAAAGGTCAGTCCAATGTACCTTATTGTTTTATTTATTCATTTATAATTGATTAATACACATATTTATTTTTTATTTGTTTTATATATTGTTATAGTTACATTGTTTTCTTTTTCTTTTCTATATCTCGCACATTGGGACCTAGTGAAGGGACGTAAGAACAACCCGAAACAACGTTGTGATAAAGACACTTCCGAAGAGTTTTTTGAAAAATAGTTATCTTAATTTTTATTAAATTGAAAATCGTGTCTATTTATTACAAATGTATCTATGTATACTTTTTTTTATACTCATATATTTTCAAGTATTTATTTATACAGTTTTTATTAATTTCATTTTACTTTTTTTAATAGTTTTGTTATTACTACTAATCATAGCTGTTTTAGACTCAAGTAGTTATAAATCTAATTTATAAGCTATCTAAATGTATACATTCTTTTGACGTATCTTATTACCATGTATTGGTTTAACGGAAATAAATTTATTATTATTATTATTAACCACTCCCACCAAAAAAAAAAAAAATCGATGTTTTTGAAACAGACTGAAAATGTCATCCTCTTCACTCCCCCACCTCCTTTCGGCTGGCAAACTTACATCAAACGGAGTATACAATTGACGAAGTTGACGATTCATACGTTGAGAAACTACCATACACATGACCAAGTATGGTATATGGTTAATACTTTCTTATTCTAGGTATATTTTCTACAAAATGCTCGCGCATAACTAGAATGTGCTTTCACAAACCTCGACCGACGTCTCTGCCACTCTATCCTCAGGAAATGAAAGTCACCTCTCCAAAGGATAAAAAAATAAGAACTACAACCTTTCATAGCGACCTAGTTGGGATATTCAACTGTTTGATGTCGAGAGGGTAAAATGAGAGAAAAAAAAATGTACACACTACTCGGTTTCTATATGTTTTATGTCATCAAAGTCTATAAAAATGGGTGAAAGGCATGATTAGATACATCATAGGCTATGTACTCCCCCATCCTTTTGGCTGATTTCGCGGAAAATTAATAGGTGTCATCCTTTTAGGGCTTTGAATTACATATGAAATTTCGTGTCAATATATTCATTACGACAGTTATTAGTCTCCTGGGATGAAAATAAATAGAAGTCGTCCTTAGAGGTTTCTGAATACACATATAAAATTTCGTGTTGATACATTCATTCTATCGGGAGTTCACAGACACGCAAAGAGAATTTCTATACTACTGTTTCAAAAAATTAGGAAAAAAAAAATGTCTGTCACGATAACTGCTGATACAATAAATGTATAGATACGATATTTTATATGTTATCCATAACCCTCTAAGGACAACATCTACTGATTTTCAGGCAAATCGCGCAAAGAAACTGGAAGCGAAAATGTAATTGATTAATTCGACTTGTCTTATTTTCTGAATCGATAGTATTTTCAATTTTGAAAATCAAAAATTTGAGAAAGTAACGTGAAATTATGCAAGTTTCCCCTGCGTGCAAAAAAACGTGTTGATGCTTATATACCAGATTGAGTCAAGGTGTCTTGTGTTGGTTGCATCATAAGACAGATGACATCAAGTTTTAAGTAAGGTGGGTCAAGGCTGTACCGAGGGGCATCTTCGAGGACTTTTCAAAGGTCAAATGTTAAGTACAAAAATACATACAGTGCATATATAAATATTTGAGCCGAAATTAAATGAAAATTAAAAATAATCTTTATTCTGAGACATATGTCCCGTAAGAATAATAACATAAAAAATAAACAGAAGAATATAAATCATTCAAATGAGGCAGAAAAAAAGAAAAGGCCTCTAGGTATTAATTAAATAAATATAAATATTAAATGTTAATGACAGGCAATGATTAAAACAATAAAAATAAAAAATAAATGAAGAAAAAAGAAAATAATAATAATATAATAACCAATAATGAGTTATATGTATATAATATAAATGTATAGAAAAAAGAAATTATATACATTATACATATATATATAATGACGGTATCGATCTAGGTATATGTGGTAACAAGTGATAACCAAGTTTTGTTCCGACTGGGCTGATGAAACAATAGAGTAACAATCTGTCCAGTGGAGTGACTCTTAAATATAGGAAGACGAGAACTATCTCACAGGAATCAGAGGTTTGCTGAGTTTGGAGATACTGGAAAAGTAGGAACTTAAATGAATGAAGAGTAGGAGCATGGCGAATCTGGAGAGGGAGAGAGTTCCAGAGGGAGTTAGCCTGGATAAGGAAGGAGTTGTGGTAGGTTGTTGTCCTGTGGGAAGGAAGGTTAATACCAGAGGGACGGAATCTGGAGAGGGAGAGAGTTCCAGAGGGAGTTAGCCTGGATAAGGAAGGAGTTGTGGTAGGTTGTTGTCCTGTGGGAAGGAAGGTTAAGACCAGAGGGGCGGAATCTGGAGAGGGAGAGAGTTCCAGAGGGAGTTAGCCTGGATGAGGAAGGAGTTGTGGTAGGTTGTTGTCCTGTGGGAAGGGAGGTAAAGATCATATGGACGGGATCTGGAGAGGGAGAGAGTTCCAGAGGGAGTTAGCCTGGATGAGGAAGGAGTTGTGGTAGGTTGTTGTCCTGTGGGAAGGAAGGTTAAGACCAGAGGGACGGAATCTGGAGAGGGAGAGAGTTCTAGAGGGAGTTAGCCTGGATAAGGAAGGAGTTGTGGTAGGTTGTTGTCCTGTGGGAAGGGAGGTAAAGATCAGAGGGACGGGATCTGGTGACTTTCTGGAGGATATGGGATTTAAATGGGATCATTTGGAAGATGTAAGAGGGCTTTTTGGGAAGATATGATTTGATTGAGAAAGAAGCCTAGGAAATATTGTCGACGAGAGAATAGATGGGAAGAGCCAATTTAGGTCGGTATAGGAATTAGTAATAGAGTATCTGGGGTGCCCAAAGATGAATGAAGAGGAATTTAGGACTCGCTTTAGTTTCAGGTCGAGCTTACCAAGGCAAGCGAAATCAAAATAGGAAAAAACAAGGGAGGATACCAACAGCTGACGGGTTTTAGTGGGGAGGTGACGAAGACGTAGAGAGTTCTGAAGGAGCGGTTGGAGATGTGGGAGACAGGGTCTTTCCAGGAGAAGGTTTGGTCAAGAATCAGTCCAAGGTATTTTACACTGGACTGGTGCAGTTCACGTTTACGAGGTGTGTTCAAAAAATAACAAACATTTTTTGAAAATAATTTTATTATAGTCCCCATTAGATATTATACACTTATGCCAGCGCTTCTTCCAATCCCCAAAACACTTCTTGAACTCGATCTTTGGGATAGCATTCAGCGATGCGCTTTTAATCTCATCTATGCTTGCGAAATTACGACACATTATAGGTTATCTTTATTGTTGGGAACAGAAAAAAAGACACAGGGAGACGTCTGGCGAATATGGAGGCTGGGGCATCATTACAGTTGTTTTTGACCAAAACTTCACGAACAAGCAATGAAGTGTTAGCAGGTGCATTATCGTGGTGCAAAAGTCATTTTTCCGGATTGCTTCACTCAAACGGGGTTGCACTTGTAGGTAGTACTCCTTATTGATCGTTTGACCTTGTGGCAAGAACTCATGGTGCACTATGCCGTTAAAATCGGAAAACGCAGCATGACCTTCACATTCGACCGCACTTGTCGAGCTTTTATACCACTCGTAAACCCTAGTTTTACTCATAGCAGACTCATCAAAAGCAATATTTAACATTTCTAAAACTTTGCTGCACTTCATTCTTATAGCAAAATTAAATGCAAATTCTCTGATCCATTTTCGCCGATCGTACCAAAACACATGTAACCTCTTTGACAGCAGACTAAACATCAGGTTTGGCTAACAATGTACATATACTTTTCAGACATGTTTGCCAACACATCGTACTAATACAACCCGCGAAATTACAAAATTCCCGTTACTTCTTGAACATACCACGTATTTAGGTACTTTTCCAGAATTTACCGAACTTATTTTTTTTTTTACAATTTTACCGTTAATTTTCCTATAGGAGATTTATCTGGAAAAGTACAATTTCGACCCTCCTATCGGTCCTTTAAGTGAAACAGTACAAGTTCTCTTGTTGTATATGTTACGATAAAAGTGAGTAGGCGGTGAATGAGTGAAGACGGTTACTCTAGGTAGTCTAGGACAATAAACCTGGGTAGGCAAAATTTAGGATTCCCACAGTAGAGTCGGGTTCATGTCCACCAGAGCGCTCTGGTGGTACGCGATATGACCTTACGTCATCCTGAGAACATCTGCTCAACACATCTGTCTTTTTTTTACTGCCCCAGCTATAAGTATAGGGGAAGTTATTAAATCCGTCAAAACTCTGTTCCGGTTTTCAATGGAATTTCATGTTTTCTGACCTCCAGATTCCAAATATGTGAACACGATAACTCCCGTTAGAATGAATGTATCGACATGAAATTTTATATTTGAATCCAGAACCCTCTAATGATGACAGCCTTTTCAGCCAAATCGACCAAAAGGAAAGGGGGATGCTTAACTCAAAAACTCCAATAACTGCCGATGTAATGAATGTATCGACATGAAATTTGATATTTGAACTCAAAACCCGATGAGGACATAAACTTTCAAATTTCAACGACATCGGTCGAAGGGAAGGGGAGTTTAGGGGAGAAGCTAAACTCAAAAACTCCAATAACTGCCGATGTTATGAATGTATCGATACAAAAATTTAGTATGAGGATTTGGGAGCCCTTATGTATGTCAACTATAGAATATTAGCGCAAACGGTCGACTAGTTTTGGAGGGAGAGAAGTTAATTGATTAATGGTGATTCACAGACGACTTTTTTTCTTTTGATAAATTATATTTCTATATTATATATACATATATATAATGAAATAGGTCAAGTAAATAAGGACAAGTTAATGTTAAGGTAGTCGAGTAAGTTGAATTACCAACAATAGGTGGTTCACAAAGAGGTCAATGTCACGAGACAGCAGAGCCCTCTATCCGCCTACAGTCCACCTACTAAATCAGCACTTATCTCACTTGTTAGTACTTTGTTCTGCCTACTAACACTGCAGTGAATTCGGTTAAGTGGTCAGGCGCGGCAGCACTGTCATCATTCTTTCAGGCCTGCTCACCTTTGTCAACAGAAGACTCTTTTGTTCCCGGTGGTAAAATGGTGATAATAGTTTTTGTCGTTGGTGATTCACCGGCAATGTACTTCCCCAGAACGAATTAATCTATTAACTTTTCGCTCCCACTCCTAAATCCTTGTATTAAAGTTTGTGTCGAAAAATTCAATACATTGGAAGTTATTAGGGTATTTGAATTGTGCCTCCTCCCCCGCACTCCCATCCCCCCATTTCCCTTCGGCCGAAATCGCTGAAATTTGACATATTTTTATTAGATTTTGTCTTCAAATATGAAATTTCATGTTGATACATTCATTACATTGACAGCTATTGGGGTTTTCGAGTTGAGCCCCCTCCCCATTCCTTCTACCACCTTCACGAACAGACAAACAGGATTTTTATTTATTTTTGGAATTAGGGAGTTGAAAAACTGTCTTCAAATATGAAATTTCATGTTGATACATTCATTACATTGACAGCTATTGGGGTTTTCGAGTTGAGCCCCCTCCCCATTCCTTCTACCACCTTCACGAACAGACAAACAGGATTTTTTATTTATTTTTGGAATTAGGGAGTTGAAAAACATACAATTCTGTTGAAAATGTAACATCGAGTTTCTGAGACGTTCATGGGCCCCAGAGTCAGCCTAAGAATATCCCGGGAGGCATAAGGAACCACGATGAAAAAGTGGACTATAGACCTTTTGGAGCAATCCTGGAGAGAAATAAACACATGCCCTGGTCCTGAACTTCAACAGTAGTGATGAGGGAGCCGGTAGCTCAGTGGTAGGCGTGCTTGCCTTCTGAGCTCAAGATCGTGGGTTCGAAATCCGACCGAGGCCCTTAGTTTATTTTATCTGGGAGGTAAAATAATCTTAAACATGGCGTCCTTCGGATGGAACGTTAAGCGATGGTCGCGAGCCTGTACGATGTCAGGTACTCGTTAAAGACCCCTATCCTAATATAATAAAAATTTAGGGTAGGCAAAATGTAGGACACCTACAGTAGAGTCGGGCTCATGTCCACCAGAGTAAAAAGAGCGCTCTGGTAGAAGGCGATATGACCTCGTAGTTAAAGCCCGGGCATGAGTCATAATAACTAACAAACAGTAGTGATGCTGTA
Organism: Aradus depressus; assembly: GCA_963662175.1. Lineage (NCBI taxonomy): Eukaryota > Metazoa > Arthropoda > Insecta > Hemiptera > Aradidae > Aradus > Aradus depressus. The sequence continues at coordinate 18,796,374 of OY759226.1, read as the reverse complement.
GTGTTATATTTAAATTCAAATTTCCAATGGAAAAATCCTAATAACTGCCGATGTAATTAATGTATCAACACTATGATGATTCAGAAGTACCTATGTAAGTCGACTATTGATTTTTAGGCAAAACGGTAGATTGTACGTTAACGATGCTGGGGAAGTACCTTGTCGGTGATTCACCAAATTTGACATATTTTCAGGTTACCTTGAACACGAAATAAGGATGAAATAAATTAGGATGAAAAACCAGTTATACGAGAAAACTAGTAAAAAATGTAATTAGAAATAATTGAAGGTGAATGAGAAGGGAAAAAAAGAGTTGTCGGTAAATCACGGGCAATATATTTCCCCAGCTCGAATAAATCAACGCTCTCTCACTATAACCAATCGACCGATTTGGCTCAAATAGTCACATATGGACTGAAACCTCATAATTTTGTTACTTAACATTTTCTGCAGAGATATTGTGAAACTTTTTTTTTAAATAAAGAAAACATGTTTCCTAAAATATTATCTACTTCACAAAATATATATCTATGGTCAAAGGGAATAAGTTATGTCGTAAAATGACCAAAATCAGTTAAGTGAACTGTGATGATCTCCCAAGCCATCTGCGCAGTGTGAAGAAGTTGGGAGCTCAGGACTCTAATATTTTCGGAATTATAAAGAAGTGGGTTTCTTGGTATCTCGTAAAGTTGTGTATGTTCTCGGTTAAATCAACTTAATCTACTTCTTTGAGGAATCATTCACGAGATAACTGCATTTAACCATTTATTCAACTATTCCAAGTGAAGAGGGTGTTTTCGGTTAAATCAACTTTAGAGAGGCATCATTCACGAGTATTTCAAAAAGTATGGTTAATAATTAGTTAAGTGTGATCAATAATTAGGTAAGTGATGGGGAATGATTAGGTAACTAAGGGAAAATCTAAGAAAGGATTAACAATATTCATTTTCATTCACTCCTATAGATTTAGAAGATACATAATTTATTTATTCCAAAAACGCGATTAATGCAAAAGTAAAAAAATGCTGTCTTGAAAAGTTACAAATTTAAAATTACCAACTTATTCCCTGTGACCAGAGATATAATATACGGGAGTTTACTTGGAGTTTATGCGGTGAGTCAGCCGCCATTCACTCGGCTTGTGCGTGTATATACGTGTTTTACTTCACCGGCTGTGCGAAGTATTGGGAAAGTTTTGTAATCAGTCAAAAAGTCGATAGGATAGATTTTGGCCGAAATCGAACGAAAATTGTGACCACTTTCCCTCAGGACCTAACTACATTTTATAAGATACATCTTATGTTTATGATCTAATCAAAAATCTTTTCGAGTAATAGTTGTAGAGAATAGTAAAATACATAATGTATATGAAATATTATTTTTTACAGGTCGTCCAGTTCCGGTTCGTCATTTTGAAGCCTTTGGTGACATAGCATTTTGCTCAAAAATTGCGATACGTGCTGTTTGCACTTTGGAAGACGGAATTTATATATTTCGGTCCTTTAATATAGAAAGTAGTTCTTACGTTCCTTGTCCTGACTGAGTTTCAGCAATACCTGATTTGAAACATGTAGGCATGAGCGATTCTCCTCTCCAGTACCCACCTGAAAAAAATAAATAAATAAAATAAATTATTATTGGTTTTTAAACGAAATTAAAAAAAAGTCGTCGTTGAATCACCAGCAGTGTACTTCCCCAACGAGAATTAACGAACTGAGTTTTCCCTCTCCCTCAGAAACTAGGGACTTCTAAATTTTGTGTTGATACCAACATAACACAGAAATTGTAAAAAAAAAAATCTGTTAAGCCCTCCCCCCTTCCCTTTGGCCGATATGGCTGAAAATCAATACATGTCGTCCTTATGGGGTTTTGGATACTCAAATAAAATTTCAAGTCTATATACTTATTCTGTTATGATATTTTACTCATAATTAGTTATTATGACTCATGGCCGGGCTTCAACGAGGTCATATCGCCTACTACCAGAGCGCTCTTTCGTCACTAGTGGACATGAGCCCAACTCTACTGTGGGAGTCCTAAATTTTGCCTACCCTAAATTTTTATTCACCTAGAGCAGGGGTCTTTAACGAGTACCTGACATCTTACAGGCTCGGGACCATCGCTTAACGTCCCATCAAAAGGACGGCATGCTTAAGTTTATTTTACCTCCCAGATAAAATAAACTAAGAGCCTTGGGCGGGTTGAGTTCAGAAGGCAAGCACGCATACCACTGAGCTACCGGCACCCTTCTTTTTCTTACGTTCGGGCTGAAAGAAGTATTAATTTTTATTAATTCCACAAAAATATATAAAGTGACATTTAAGCTAGGCAGGTATGGTTGGTTACCTGAGATTACCTAAGACTGTAACACCCTGTCCCCTAGGGAACTATCAGGGGGTAGGGAGACATAAATGTTACATTTGAACTTTGTGCTGACTATGGCATAACTTTATGTATATACTGTTTGTGAAATCGTACTACATAAAAGAGAACATAATTGATTCATTGGGGAACTACAATGATGGTGATTCACCGGCGGGGAAACATAAGATTATGAAAACTCTATAAAATGCCCAACCGATTACATAACTTCCCTTATACTTATGTATCTGGGAAACTAAAAATCTGTAGAAATTTATTATTTATTCACTACGATAAAAGCTACCCCCACTTATACTCCTTTTGACCTTGCGTCTCATATGTATCTGTTTGTTCCGTGATAACACTACGTTAAGAATGAACAGGCCCCACCTAAAAGTATACAACCATTTTAAAATATACCAAGAGTTTTAGTATTTCACTTAAATTATAGGACTCGAAATATTGGGCATTCTTTGATTTACAGTAGTGGTGTCAAAATATCGATAGTCGGCCATACCGATAGTATCGATTGTTCTTAGCAATACTTATTTTATTTATTTAGTTTGTTAAAGGTCCTTTATATGTGTCATTATTGTTATGATATACTTATATAATGTGGATCACCCCCCCCTCCCTCCTGACAAATTCATTTCATACTGGCATTACAGTGTATAAGAAAGTCACTCTCAGAATAACGCTGCACAATGAAACAAAAAAAAAAAAGATCAGTAAAAACGTGGTTGGTATGAGAAAGTCGTTGTTTTGGTCTTCATATATATTATTTTTTACGAGAAATTACAATTTTGCATTATATTTATTGGGTTATTAACCACACGATGTTACCTTACCAAACACACTTTTCTACATAATCTTATACTTTGCGATATACAAAGTAATTGTCTACAATTCATATTGTTAATTTAATTAAGATAATTAAGGAAGTAGTTAATTATAATAGAATTAAACAAAGATAAGTACGTTGCAAATTGGTTATTTCTTACTTTGCAAGTATTTACTGCCCCGTGACCATAATGCAAGTATCCCGGTAGAAAAAAGAAATTATAGTAAAAATAAAAACAAATTGCCAAAACAAACCTAACTTGGCAAATATTGGCGTATGTTTGTCGGATAAATGAAGTTATATCCAATCGAAACACGTTCCGAATTTCCGGCCTAGGAGTATGTCATCAATCCTAACCAGTTAACTTAATCCATCCATCTGAATGAGTTTCACAATTAGTCATTATGACCATCGCTTAACGTCCCATCCGAAGGACGGCGTACTTAAGTTTATTTTACCTTCCCAGATAAAAATAAACTAACTAGCCTCGGTCGAGTTTTGAACCCGCGATCTTGAGCTCAGTAAAAAAGCACGTACCACTGAGCCAGACGTTTAAATAAAACCAGCCTAATTGTAATAGTCCAGTTTTTTCAAGCATTAGAAAACAATTTTTTGGTAACTCAGAAGATGCATATAAAATAACTAACTAACCTCTTAGACAGTTCAGCAGTTATATAAATATTATAACTAAAGGTTAGTAAGTTAGTTATTATGACTCATGCCCGGGCTTTACCTACGAGGTCATATCGCCTACTACCAGAGCGCTCTTTCGTCACTCTGGTGGACATCAGCCCGACTCTACTGTGGGAGACCTAAATTTTGCCTACCCTAAATTTTTTATTCACCTAGGGCAGAGGTCTTTAACGAATACCTGACCATCGTACAGGCTTGGGACCATCGCTTAACGTCTCAACCGAAGGACGGCGTGCTTAAGTTTTGAGCTCAGAGGCCAAGCACGCGTACCACTGAGCTACCGGCGCCCTATATTATAACTATATTTCTCTTATTGCCAAATTAAGAATTTTTTTATTATATTCATGAAGTTGTCTATCTATTATTAATATTCTCGTAATTATATTTAGTTATCCATTTTATTTTATTTTCTTTTTGTGAAGTATAAATCAATATTTACGATTTTATAATTTCAGTATGACAATTATTAGTTTTTTTCAGTTATGCCCACCTCCTGTCACTCCACCCCCTTCTCTTTGGCCGATATGGATGACAATCATAAGTTGTCGTCCTTATGGTGTTCTAGACTCAAATAAAATTTCGTGTCGATATATTCACTCTATTGGCGGAATCAGCCGAAGGGGTCAGAGGAGGGCTCAACTAGAAAATCATAATAACTTTCGATATAATCAATGTAATTTTCTGCAAAATCGGTTGAAGGGAAGGGCTAGATACAAAACCCCTAATAACTGCCGATGTAATGAATATATCGATACAAGATTTAGTATGAGGATTCAGAAGCCACTACGTAAGTTAAATTTAAGTTTTAGCCCAAACGGCTAATTCGGGCTGGAGAAGTACATAGTCATTGATTCACTATTTTTTTCACCTAGGCAGTTATCACGGGTTGGTAGAGGTAATCTTTGTGCGTTAAGCCCCTAACAATAGTATCCATTACGAATACACCCCAAGTAAAGACGAAAAGAGGTTAAGACGTTCCAACTGAACTGAAGAGAATACAAATGAAATGTAAATTATTTTTGAAACTTGAGGTTAGTAAACCAGAAGAGGTCTACTTTCATGCTATAGATGAGACGTCCGGGTACTCGTAAATGGTACAATCGCCCAAATAACGTAACCTAAATCGGAAAAACTATACTTCCCCAGAACGAATTAATCATATCAGCAGTTATTAGGGTTTTTGAATTGAGCCCCCTCCCCTAAACCAAATTTGACAAGTTACATTAGGCTTCATTAGGTTTTGACTTTAAATATGAAATTTCATGTCGATCCATTACATCGGCAGTTATTATAGGTTTTGAGTTAAGGCTCACTCCTAACCCCCCTAACCTTTGGCCGATTTGGCTGAAAATCAATAGGTGTTGTCTTTGTGTGACAATAAGACCTCTGTGGAAACTAAGAAACGGATCACGGCCGCCTGTACTCACCTTTGGCTCGGAAACATGGACCACAACTAAAGCCGAGGACCGGGACCTCCACATATTTGAAAGAAAAGTCCTCCTTCGAGTTTTTGGCCCCGTTTGCGACGGAGGAGAATGGAGGCGCAGAAGCAATCAGGAGGTGTACGAGCTGTACAACGAGCCAGACATTGCTACTATGGTAAAACTGGGCAGACTTAAATGGGCCGGCCATGTCGCCAGAATGCATGAGGATATGATCCCGAAGAAACTTCTATCTGAGCCCTTATATGGACGTCGGAGAGTGGGAAGGCCGAGGCTGCGGTGGTCTGACTGCGTGGCAAGACGCCTGGAGCATCGGGATCCGTAACTGGATGACACCAGCACAAAACAGGGACACATGGCGATTGATGTTGGAGGAAGCCAAGACTCGGCAGCGGGTTGTAGAGCTACACTAAGTAAGTTGTCTTTAGAGGATTCTGGATTCACAAATAAAATGTCATGTCGATAAATTCATTCTATCGGGAGTTATCGTGTTTACAGACAATTTTTTTTTTTCATATTTGGAATCTGGAATTCGGAAACCATGAAATTCCGTTAAAAATTTCGGATCGAATTATTGACCGATTACATTTCGCTTAGCTGGGGAAGTAAATTGTACCCAGGCCCTGAAGTAAACTGGTCTAAATTTTCGGCTGATTTCGGCAAAAATCTACTCAAAATCTATATTAGCACATGTGACATACATCCTCATTTCAAATTTCAACTTCATTGCTTCAATCGCTCAAAAAGTTTTAATCACACGCACACATGAGCAGACGGACATCATCGCAAAAATGTTCAGAGGACATGGAAACGTGAAAATTCGATCTCAAGTACAATACTTTCTTATAACAATATACTAATAATAGTTAGTTCTTTCCCCGGTGTGACTCATGCCCGGGCTTTAACTTCCGAGGTCATATCGCCTACTACCAGAGCGCACTGTCGTCCTATATTTTGCCTACCATAAATTTTTATTCACCTAGGACAGGGGGTCTTTAACGAGTATCTGACATCGTACAGGCTCGGGGCCATCGCTTAAAGTCCCGTCCGAAGGACGGCCTGCTTAAGGTTTTTCACCTTCCGGATAAGAACCTAACGGCCTCGGCCGGATTTCGAACCCGCGATCTTGAACTTAGTGATCCAAGGGCGCATACCACTGAGCTAATAATCAAATATTTTACCAAAAATCAATGTAGTAATATATTTTCAATAAATATTCAATCGAAATGAAACCTGGTAAAGAGAACAAAAATATTGCTGACAGACTAGAAAAAAACAGGAGTCGAATAGCAACTCATCAAAAAAAAAAAATCATCGTCCTTGTATAGAATATTTTCTCATGGATTAAAGCCAGATCTGCTAGGTAATGAAAGGTAATATGTCAGCTGGTTTAGCTGAAAATTAAGATTTACATAAAAAATTTTAAAAAACTGATGATGTTTACAAGTGGACAGAAAGAGGGAATATAAGGGAGGATTATTCAAAGAAGTAGCCATAATGTGACCAGTGACGTAACATGATTTTCACTTCGCGTGGGGGGGGGGGAGGGGGGGGGGGGGGGGGTTGAATTGACTTCCTTGGCTTCATAGGGCGCCGGTAGCTCAGTGGTATGCGTGCTTGATTTCTGAGCTCAAGAATGTGGGTTCGAAACCCGACCGAGGCCCTTAGTTTATTTTATCTGGGAGGTAAAATAAACTTAAACACGCCGTCCTTCGGATGGGACGTTAAGCGATGGTCCCGAGCCTGTACGATGTCAGATACTCGTTAAAGACCCCTACCCTAGGTGAATAAAAATTTAGGGTAGACAAATTTTAGGACTCTCACAGTAGAGTCGAGCTCATGTCCACCAGAGTGACGAAGGAGCGCTCTGGTAGTAGGCGATATGACCTCGTAGTTAAAGTCATAAAACCTAACCTAACCTCCTTGGCTTCAGCTGGATAGATTGTAGACCGGGTTTCTTTCACTGGCGTTGTTCTCCGTACTCTCTGCTTCTGCTGGGCAGGGTCCAATAGTTGGACCGATCGTATCGAAAGATTCCAACTAGCAGCCCCTTAACCCCAGAGTTGCTGAGGCAGCAGGAGCCGATCAGGGGTAGGGTCAGGAGTCAGCTGACCCCAAGGGCCCTCTAACATGGATTTCCGACCCCTCAACAGCCTCGGACAGAACCCGCGCTCGCCAGGAGCCTAAGAAGGTCTCGGGACAGTGGCGTGATGGTAGTGCCACCTAGTAACTTAAAGGTGAACTACCATCACGGACAATTATATTTGATTGGCGTATTTTTTATAGTCGTTCTCGGCTTGTGAAAATGTCACAGGATGAGAGTTGGTATCAAGCTCTATAAGGACGACACCTTGTAAGTTACTGAGGAGTCAGCCAAATGGGAGGGAGGATTAGAGGGGAGCTCAACTTAATAATCCCAATAAATGTATCGATATGAAATTTAGTATGAGCTTTCAGAAGCCACTAAGTAAGTCAAATATTTCTTGACAATAAGAATGTCTTTTTTCATATATGGAATGTTCCTCGTCCAAAAAAATCCATTGAGGCACTTAAAAGACCATATGCCTTATGTTTGTTTAAATGCTAGTAATAGCGACCTTGACGAAGTGCATCAGAATAACAAAAAGTGTATATAAAAAATTATACGGGGCCCACATATTGAAGAGCAGGTGGCATGAGTCGCACTATTAACTACACACGAAAGAAAGAATAAAATTTGTCTGAATCACCAGCAATGTACTTCCCCACAACGAATTAATCATTTGCGCTAAAATTCAACAGTTGACTTACATGGGGGCTCCTAAATCCTCATACTAAATTTTATGTCAATAAATTCATTACATGGGTAGTTATTGAGTTTATAAGTTGACCCCCCCCCCCCCCCCCCCCCCTCCCTTCTGTCAATTCTGCTGACAACTAATCTAATTCCTTATGGGGATTTGAATTCACATATGAAATTTTGTGTCGATACATTCATTACAACGGCAGTAATTAGAGTAATTGAGTTAAGCCCCCTTCCCTTCAGCCGATATCGTTGAAAATTGATAGGGTGTTGCTCACATATACAATTTTTTGCCGATACATTCATTCTATCAGCAGATATTAGACCTTTTATGTTAAGCCTCCCTCCCAATCCTCCCTTTCCCTCTGATCGATTTGGCTGAAAAATAATAGGTGTCGTCGTTTGGGGGTTCTGAATTCACATATAAAATTTCTTTTCGATACAATCATTCAATCGGGAGTTTCTATGTTCACAGACACACATCATTTTTTTTTTATCAAATTGGAATCTAGAGAATCTGAAAATACGAATTTCCGTGTAAAACTAAGCATCGAATTGTTGACCGATTACATAACTTCCCCTATACTTTGTATAACTATGGAAGTAAAATGATAGTCCTCATTAATGATAATATCATGATGACATGATGTTACGATAGAAGATACTATAATTCCTTCCTATTGTGTTGACATAGGTAATGTAACGTAAAGAATGATAATAAATGAACACGATAGGTAATTTTAAGAGAGAGTCATTAAAATAATAGGTTTTATGGTTAACGAGTGGAGAAAGTTGAAGGCTGAAGTTAAGGTCTGCTAGCGTCCCAAGAAAGAAAGCACTATGGCTAAGTGGCAATGGGTAAGTGAAGGCGTTGGTAGTTCAGTGTAATGCGTGTTTGCTTACTGAGCTCTGAGCACTCTGTCCTTCGGATGGGACATTAAGCGATGTTCCCGACCTTATGCGTTGTCCTTGGTGAATAAACCAAGATAGCCAACACAATTTAGAACTCCCATAGTAGAGTAGGGCCCAGCCGACGAGAGAGCGCTCTGGTAGTAGGGGATATGAATTAAAGCCCATTCTATCGGCAGTTATGTTAGTTTTTATATTAAGCCCCCCCTCCCTAATCCCCCCTTTTCTTTGGTCGATTTGGCTGAAAGAACAATAGTTGTGGTTGGAGAGTTGTGGATTCACATAAAAAATTTTATGTCGATACTTTCATTCTACCGGGAGTTATCGTATTCACAGAGACAGAATTATTTTTTTTCATATTTGGAATCTAGAGGTCGAAAAACATGAAATTCCATTGAAAACTCCGCATCGATTTTTTTGGCCAATTACATAACTTCTCCTGTACTTCATTAACTGGGGAAGTAAAAAATCAATCGGATTCACCGACATTTTTTTTTTTTTTTCATGAAAAAGATATCATACAATTTTAACGAGAGGTTAACAATGTATTTAAGTATATTAACATAACTATTGTTTATTAACGTTGTAGAGAAGGCTGGAAAGTGTAGTGATAGTTTGACCTGCATTGTCCATGACCTGATAAATAGCGTTCACAAAGAGAAGTGGCCTTCTGAGAACGTCCCTTTAAAAAAATGTTTACAAGAATATCAAGAGAAAAGAGAACAAAAACGTAATTCAGATCCATTTATGGAGGAAACGACTCTTATTATACGAATAGCACACAATTGTCAGGGTCGAACTAACTCATACATATAGAAAACCTTCATCGGTAGATCATCACCAATGTACTTCCACAGAATGATTGACTGATAGGTCTGAAAATCAACAGTTGATTGAGCCAGCCTAGAACCAAGTCTAGGGAATGTTGTCAGAACGGACAGCAAGCCTCCAGTCTAGGAAGGAGAGATCCTTGGTAGGAAGAGGTGGCAGGTTTGACAACCAGCCAGCCTAGCTACCAAGTCTAGGGAGTGTTGTCAGAACGGGCAGCAAGCGAGCGCTTCACATAGCACCGCCATTCCTTCAGTATACCATCACCTGATGTATTTCAACTCTTCTTATCTAAATATACAAGAATATATGTATCTCTTTCTAAAAATCTATTAGGTTCCGGAATCTAGATGTTCTATCACAAAATATATCTTGGAGTGTTGCGGACAAGTTTTTATTTCCCAGATCCTTCCCACACCGTCAAGGCCTGTCCCCTTCTTCATGTAGTTATTAGATATTTCTAGTCGAGCCCACTTTCCCTTCAGCCGATTTCGCGGAAAACGATTTCGCACTAGTAAGTGGTGTCCTGATGGGATTTTGAATTTAAAAATAAAATTTCATGTCGATACATTCATTACATCGGCAGTTATTGGGGTTTTTTGATTGAGCCGTCACCTAATCCTCCATTTCCCATTGGCTAATTTTGCTGAAAATCAATAGGTGTCGTCCCGATAGCTTGGGAAGTAAAACATCATTCGAACATCAGCAAAAATTGGAATGTGAAGAAGAAGAAGTTTCGACTGATTTCAAGTTCCTTATGTGAAGAGAAATGAGCGACGAGAGGACTGGAACCTAAAAGAGAACAATAGGATTGAACAGTTCCGTATGTAAAGAGGACAGGGGAGCGGGCTGAACTGGACCATAACATTCCTAGGGTCAGTGGCTATTGTACACACCAGGAGCTACCTACCTCAATGATAACTATAGTTAGGTATAGTGGGGAGGATTTGACGTCCTGGGGCTGGCCAGCTCATCCAGAGGGCGCCAGTCAGTGATTGCTTATTGAGCTAGATAGCGGGTTCGTAACCCGGCCAAGGCCCTTTTATCTGGCAGGTAATAATAATAATAATAGCCTTTTTATTTCCTCCTTAGTATAATAATATAACAATAGTATTACTAGATATTTATATAAATTTGAAACTAGGCCCATCTTTGGGCATAGGCCTCTCCCATTTTCTTCCATGCACTCCTGTCCCAGGCCGATCTGTGCCAGAGACTCCCCACTATCCTGTCCAGATCGTCCCGCCACCGCACCAGTTGTCTTCCTCTTCAGGTATATCGGGTACCACTCTGTCATCCTCTTGGCCCATCTTCCTTCTTCCATCCTCGCCACATGTCCTGCCCATTTCCACTTTTGTTGCAGCACCACTTCCATCAAGTCCCGTATTCCTGTCTTTTTTCTTATTTCGGAGTTCCGTATTTTATATTTTTTCTTAATTCCCAGCATGCTTCTCTCCATTGCTCTTTGAGTAACCTCTAAGCTCCTCAGCACATCTTGGGAGAGAGCCCAGGTTTGGGATCCGTACGTTAGACAAGGAGTGATGCAGCAGTCGAACACCTTTTTCTTCAGGTCCATGGCCATTCTGCTTATCTGGGAGGTAAAATAAACATAAGCACGCCGTCCTTCGGATGGGACGTTAGGCGATAGGCCGGAGCCTGTATAATGTCAGGTTAGTTAAGGTGAATAAAAATTTAGTACGCCCATAGTAGAGTCATGCTCGTGTCCAAAAGAGTGACGAAAGAGCAGTATGGTAGTAGGCGATATGACCTCTAGTTAAAGCCCGGGCATGAGTCACAATAACTAACTAAAAGGGGATAACCAACATTTTGAAATATTTTTAGTAGGAGCATTAATAGATTTATTTAATGCTAATCCTTTCATTTCTTGAAGTGTTTGTTTCTTCACTCCTCCTCCAAAACCAGTCGACCGTTTGCGCTAATATTCAATAGTTGACTTACAAAGGCTTTCCTGATTCCTCGTACTATTTGGCAGTTATTACAGTTTTCGAATTGACCCCTTCCCATCAGCCGATATCGCTGAAATTTGACAGGTAATGTTCTCATTGGGTTTTCAATTTAAAAATGAAATTTCATGTCGATACATTTAATACATCGGCAGTTATTGAGGTTTATGAGTAGAACCCTCTTTGGTCCCTCTTCCCTTCTACCGATTCCGCTGAAAATTGATGTGTCGATATATTCATTAAAACGGCAGTTATTATAGTTTGTGAGTTAAGCTTCTACCCTAATCCCCCCTCCCATTTCTCCAATTTGGCTGAAAATCGATAGATGTTGTCCTTATGGAGATTTGATGACACATATAAAATTTCGTGTCCATACATTCTATCGAGAGTTATCTTTTCACAGACACACAGAAGAATCTTTTTTCTTTTTTTTTTCATATTTGGAATCCAGAGGTCGGAAAACATGAAATTCCGTTAAAAACTCCGCATGGAATTGTTGACCGATTACATAACTTCCCCTATACTTCGTACAAATTGGTTATTCCCTTTTAGCTTGACATCCTCTTGTCTATGTTAACCTACGGAACCCTTCAGTTTGTGATCCCATCATTCTTATCACACTTTTTTTATGACATCCTGCTATTCTACCTTATCAAGCTTGTTCATATCACTGTTGACATATTGTTTTTTAAAGGTATTTAGGGCACAATTACTTTTTATGAACACTAAAACAATACATTTTTACTTATTTTAGAGTTCAGAAGAATGATTTTATTTTTTTGTGTGTTTTGTGTCTCAATAGGTATCGCCTACTAACAGAGTGCTCTTTCGACGCTCTGATGGACATGAGCCCGATTCTACAGTGGGAGTTCTAACTCTTAAATTTTTATTCACTTAGGGCAGAGCTCTTTAACGAGTCCTGACCTCTCTGTGCTCTTTACCTCCTGAGAGCCACGGCTTGGAAAGAACCAACGACCTTTCATTCCTAATACGAGAAAAAAAATACTATGGTACAAAGTACGAACCTTATAAAGTTTAAGTTTGAAGACGCTACATTGTTTAGTATTTGTTTGGCAGCCATCAGTAGTGAACGCTCTCAGTGAATTTGTAAACATGGAAAAAATTGGTCATCGTTATGTGATACAATACTTTCATTTGAAAGGTCTCAGTGCAACCAATATCAAAGCCGAGCTAGAGTCTACTCTGGGAGAGTCTGCTCCTTCGTTTACAGCAGTAAAATATTGGGTGGCAGAGTTTAAACGAGGCCATACGAGCTGCCAAAACGAACATCGCAGTGGTCGACCAAATGAGGTGACCACGCCAGAAATGGTGAAGAAAATCCACAAAATGGTATTGGATGACCGTCAACTGAAAGTGCGCGAGCTAGCAGACATGATAGGCATTTCAAAAAGTCCTGTACATGGCATATTGACTGAAAATTTGGACATGAGAAAGTTGTGCGCAAAATAGCGTCTAGAGGACGTTGCAATCGAGTGTTTTGCAATGTTTCACAGCAATAAAGCAGAGTTTTTGCGTCGATTCATAACCATGGAGGAAATATGGGTCCATCACTTCACAGACGAAAGAACAGTCAAAACAATGGACTGAAAGGGGAGAAGCGGCTCCAAAGAAGGCGAAGACAGTTCCGTCTGCAGGCAAAAAAGAAAGTGCCTTATTAACCGTGTTTTTGGATTAACTTACTAGGCAATACATTTTTAGTTATTGGATTAAAATGTTATTACAGTGTTGCATTTTATTGTGCATTTATCATTTTGTACTGTGCAATTAAACTTTCTTATTCGGTAAGTTGCTTAGCCCTTCGAAAATACCACCTGAGTGACTTGAATTGCACTCTCACTCACCCACCAAATACAGACATCGATAATACATTTCCAGTGAGGAGTGTTGTCACTTTTTCTATATTTGTCCAGTCAAAATTGATGTGTCTATTACATTTTCATGTTGAAGATGAGAATACTTGGCATGATGGTGGTCATGAAAGACATAAAGATGATAATGACGGGATGAAAATACTAATCATAGCAATCATGTAAAAGTCGCTTCAACTGGTGTGGTTATTAGCGACGGGCAATCTACAGGTAGACAATCCTACTCCAAACTACTACATGCCTTCAAGTCGTGGCTGAAGATGGTAGCAATACCGAAAGTATATCTATGGTCACAGGGAATAAATTGGTAAGTCTAAATTCGTAACTTTTCAGGGCAGGACTTTTTTACTTTTGCATTAATCGTGTAAATCCAGTTTTTGAAATAAATAAATTATGTTTACATCATTATTAATCATATACCTTCTAAATCTATAGGAGTGAATGAAAATGAATATTGTTAATCCTTTCTTGGATTTTCCCTTAGTTACCTAATTATTAACCATACTTTTTGAAATTTAAAGTTGAGCAAGTTGATTTAACCGAAAAAACACCCTCTTCACTTGGAATAGTCTGCCGTAGTGAATAAATGGTTAAATGCAGTTATCTCGTGAATGATTCCTCAAAGAAGTAGATTAAGTTGATTTAACCGAGAACATACACAATTCTACGAGATACCAAGAAACCCACATCTTTATAATTCCGTAAGTATTAGAGTCCTGAGCTCCCAACTTCTCACAGTGCGCAGATGGCTTGCGAAATGATGACAGTACACTTAACTCATTTTGAATATTTTACGACTTAACAACTTATTCCCTGTGACCATAGATATATTTATTGGGAGTTATCGTGTTCAAAGACACCCCCACAGATAGGAAAACTTAAAATTTACGTAAAAACTCATTTACATAACTTCCTATATAACTTCATATACTCGTAGCTGAGGAAGTAAAAAATAACTGTTACATAAATGAAACTTGACAGAGAAAAGCCAGACAGTTATAATTAGGTATATGAAATTAACATGAACACATTATTTATGTAATTATTCATGCTTTCGAAATACATGATAGTTAAACTGAGTAGAGATAGTTTACATACAGCTTAAAAACAAATGTAAAACAATGATTGTAAAATAGCTTAAAAACAACAAATTTAGACTTTACGACTTTAGTGGAGGAGGGGGGGGGGGGGGGGGGCCATGGTGGCTAGAGCGTAGGGCTTTAATCGTATGGTCTCACTATAGTTTGCGGGTTCGAATCCCATCCAGGAGTGAGTTTATTTCGTAGATAGAACTCCCTCCCAGGGCCATGGATTTCCTAATAACACATTGACATGGCTAAGGGCCCTTACACACCAAAGCCGAGCCGTGCCGGGCCGGGCGATGCGATGCGAAGCCGAGCCGAGCGGAATCTGCCTGCGTTCGCACCGAAGCCGATTTGCTCTCAGTAGGTTTTCTAGCCTTGTAGTGAGAGGTGCTTCTTTCCTATTGTCTCAGTTGAAACGTGGTGCAAAATGATGTCATCAACTTTGATGATGATGATGTTATTGGATAGCTCATCACTTGATGATGAATGTGTGGCAGAAAGAAGGCGATTCTTTCTTGAATCGAACTAATTAATATTTCTATGTCAACACTCATTATAATATTAAAAAATTTTAAAAACAAAAACCACTTGAAACAATAAAAAAACAATATATTGCGCAATATGATGTAACTCACTGGGCTGAAACACCGAACTAGACTGAATGACGGAGGAAGAAACCGCTTGGCAGAAAACGCTCGAATTGGCGGGAGGTAGTACTGCTCAAAACCGCTCGGCCCGGCCCGGCATCGCCCGGCCTTGGTTTGAATACTCCCATCTAAAACTTGCGTATCTAGCGCTCAAGCGTTTTCCGCCCGGCTCGGCTCGGCCCAGCCCGGCTTTGGTGTGAAACCCCACTAATATGGACCCCCAAAAAATTATCTATGTATGTTGTTTTTTTTTACGCCATCAGCCACCATTCTATAAATTCATTCTATGACATCTATGTTTAAAAACATCAATAATGTTTTGAGATCGATTATTATTGATCATCGATGTTGTCATTGATGTTTTGTCAACATCACTCGTCAGAATACATTTCGGGATCTTTGTCGATATAGTGGCAAAATAACACAATGAATAAAAACAAAAAACTAATAAATATAATAGGCATACATGAGGCAAAAAAAATACAAAAAAAAATACAGTTTTTAACCGGAATTTCGTGTTTTTCGACCCCAAGATTACAAAAATGAAAAAAAAAAAATGTCTACATGTCAACACGATAACTTGTGATAGAATGAATGTATCAAGACGAGATTTTGAATGTGAGTACAGAACCGTAGTAGGACGACACCTATTGATTTTTAGCCAAATCGATTCAAAATAAAAGGGAGGATGAGGGGACCTTAAAAATTCTAATAACTACCGATGTAATTGACAAGAAATTTATTTTGAGATTTCAGTCCCTGTGCAAGTCAACTATTAATGTCTTAACAAAACGATCGATTGCTTTTTGAAAGAAGAGCGGAAAATTCATTGATTAATTCTTTCTGGGGAGTACATAGCCAGTGATTCACTGACTGTTTTTTTTTTTTTCATCCTGAAATTAATTTTAATAATAACATGAATTTTGTGTTATCCACGACGGGAGTAAAACTAGAGCGATTATGGAGAGAAGACGACAGGTTGGAAAAGCAGCCTTCGGTCAGCTAAATGAACCGCGAAGCCAGCCTGGTCATGGTTACTTTCAGTTTGGGCATATAATATAGAAAAAAAATATGAATACATTAGTTATACTATCTGACAAGTAGAAAGGCGGAAAAATATACAAAATATAAATAAAATGAAAAAGAAATTATAAAGATTTTTAACAATAAACTCGAAATCATAACATATGTAAATATACGTGATGTGGCCATAATAGGGCTTCCTTATACTAACCAGAGCCCTCTAACGTAGACCCATATTGTTTTTCAGTCAAATCGTAATGAATTTATGCCGTTGTAAATATGTAAATAAATAACTTAGGGCAACTACGCCTTGGAGCAAAAAAAAAAAAAAAATTAAATATATACCTATACTTTTTTTCCCCCCTATATTATGTTACATTTATCTAGATTAATTTTATTTGATTAATTAATGAATTGTACCTGATTTCATATCTCATGTTAATTAGGCCATTGGCCTAGGTATTATTGTTATAGACAGCCCAACTATAATATTCATGTATAGAATAATAAAGTTTACAATAATTATATTTAAAAAAAATATATACATATGTATAATTTACAAATCCCACAGTAGAGTCGGGCTCATGTCCACCAGAGCGACAAAAGAGCGCTCTGGTAGTAGGCAATATGACCTTGTAGTTAAAGCCAGGGCATGAGTCATAACTAATTTACAAAAAAAAAAAAGAAAAAAACATTTTCCTTCAGATAAACATATGTTCTGAAGTATAAACGATAAAAATAATCTTATCGAAAAAAACAAAAAAATAACTAGTTAGACATGTATGAAACATGTTCGTTTAAAAAAAATATAATTCTTGTTTTGAGGGCGCCGGTAGCTCAGTGGTATGCGTGCTTGACTTCTGAGCTCAAGGTCGTCGGTTCGAAACCCGACCGAGGCCCTTAGTTTATTTTATCTGGGAGGTAAAATAAACTTAAGCACGCCGTCCTTCGGATGGGACGTTAAGCGATGGTCCCGAGCCTGTACGATGTCAGGTACTCGTTAAAGACCCCTACCCTAGATGAATAAAAATTTAGGGTAGGCAAAATTTAGGACTCCCACAGTAGAGTCGGGCTCATGTCCACCAGAGTGACGAAAAAGAGCTCTGGTAGTAGGCGATATGACCTCGTTGTTAAAGCCCGGGCATGAGTCATAAAACCTAACCTAACCCCTAATTCTTGTTATACATCTTTCACTC
Organism: Aradus depressus; assembly: GCA_963662175.1. Taxonomy (NCBI): domain Eukaryota; kingdom Metazoa; phylum Arthropoda; class Insecta; order Hemiptera; family Aradidae; genus Aradus; species Aradus depressus. The sequence continues at coordinate 18,778,714 of OY759226.1, read as the reverse complement.
ACTAGGATCACTGTGTGTTGGTTATAAGGCATATTCTTTATGATAAATGAAACGTTTCGAGACGATCACAACAAAATTTGTTTCATTCAAATCAGCCCAGTATAACAGAAATTATACATACCGTAGAACCTCGATTAACCATGTCTCGATTATCCGTGTTCGCGATTAACCGTGTTGTGTAAGTAGTAAGTATAGATTCCTAGAAACTTAGAGACAGAGTAGAGTGACAATGATGACAGTTTTGGCGCTAAAGAAGAAAACATTCAGACAAGTCAAGCAATGGAAGCAGTTCATGTCCTCCTCAACTTCTGTGAACAGGAAAATGTTGACTTCCATGACGTTATGAATTTGAGAAAAATTAGAACTGAAGTAAGGAAAATCATTTCAAACCGCAAAAAACAAAGAAGGATTACTTCATATTTCAAACCCTTATAACGTTACAATATACACGCATAGGTTTTAGGTTTTATGACTCATGCCCGGGCTTTAACTACGAGGTCAGATCGCCTACTACCAGAGTGCTCTTTCGTCACTCTGGTGGACATGAGCCCGACTCTACTGTGGGAGTCCTAAATTTTGCCTAAATTTTTATTCATCTAGGGTAGGGGTCTTTAACGACTACCTGACATTGTACAGGCTCGGGACCATCTCTTAACGTCCCATCCGAAGGACGGCGTGCTTAAGTTTATTTTACCTCCCAGATAAAATAAACTAAGGGCCTCGGTCGGGTAACGAACCCACGATCTTGAGCTCAGAAGTCAAACACGTATACCACTGAGCTACCGGCGCCCTCATATACACACATATGTAATTCGTAAAATAAAGTGTCGTAAGGAATGTGTTATATATATATAGAGAGAGAGAGAGAGAGAGAGAGAGAGTAGCCTGGTGGGGCCGTCCTCTGTCCCCTGGCCGGGTCGGGTGGCCCACTGGGGGCCCTCTGTTTCCACCCTGTGTCTCTGTCCCTCCTGGATTTCCCCAAAGAACTCAAACATCTTGTTTCAGGCTATATAGGGCAATTACGCCTTGGAGCCTAAAAAAAAACATGTGTGCAGTTCACACGCGGTAGAAGTGAAACCTTCAGAAAACGAAACTGCGAGAGAATGAGACGAATGCAGTATCAGGAGTGGGATAATTAAGGGTTTATTTATTATAATATTGGTACCAAGTTTAAAAATTATTTTATATTTTATTATTCAAACTCCATGTTTTTAATTTCAACAAATGACACGAGGCTTATGGTAACTAAAGTATGAAATAAATGTTTCCTTAATAAGTTCTTAAAAGTCTAAAAAAATTCACAATTCCAAACTTTTTGGAGGGAGAGGAGGAGGCGATGGAATTTTTCATGATTATCTTTTTTGTGTCACAAGACTAGAGAAGAAGCATTATCGGCAACTTTGTTTCTCTTCACTTTCAGTTACAAGAAGTCCTTATGTTAGTAATTCAAACAGATGACTAAATAAAACAACTGTTATATATATAAATAAGGCAATAGTGTCCCTTTTTCGTTTCATCGAGTTTCAAATGACAACGGTGCTAAAGAAGTTTCTACTTCGAAAGTGTCTCGATTAACCGAGGTTTTCATTTATACGTGCGACCTCTCTCTCTCTCTCACTGCCCGGGATAATCGAGGTTCTACATATATTTTAGAATATGAAATTACATTATACATTCATGTATATATGTCCGTCAGAGCGACAAAAGAGCGTTCTAATAGTAGGCGATATGTACATTAAATCAGCAGTTATTAAGTCGATACCGTGAAACATTCGTATATTCTCCATTCTACACGAAGTTATCTCACATAAACAAACTTTTATTTCTTTGGAATCAAGAGGTCGGAAAACATAAAATTTCTGAGCGATTACATAACTTCCCCTATACTTTAGACAACACTGCTTTCCACAGCATATCCAAGTATGTCTTACATCAGCTTTCTTTCAGTCAGAAGAGTGAAAAGGAACAGAATACTAAATAGGCTAGAGACTGGAGGGCAAGGTAGCTCTAGGAGGGAGTTTATTATAGAGAAAAGAGAAGGTGGATTGAAACTTTCACAAAGAACATAAGAGATGGTGAAGAGGACGCGCGGGGGGGACTCGTAAGTGCGGAAATGGAAAGGAAGATAGAACCGGTTGTGTGAGGAGAGGCGAGCAGCAGAGCTGAAGAGAGACTGTAATGGTAGAGGAGTTCTTGAATCCTCCCTCATCTCAGTCGCAGTCGTCTAACTCTCCTACAGCTCTCTCACTATATTATACTTCCCCACACTGTATAATAATAATAATATTTATTACCGTTAAAAAATAGTAATTGGATATGTCATACAATTTTAGATATCAAAATCATATATATAAAGCTGAAAATGTCTGTGCGTTGTACCGCTATAACTCACGAACGGCTTGATGGATTTGATTAATTTTTTTTTAATTTGTTCGTCATCGTCCGTGGAAGGTTATAGGCGTATTAGTACCTCAATATCTGGTCCATCCCAGCATCCACCCTCGCAATCTTTGTAACTCAAAAACCACTGCAATGATTAATGAGGAATCTTTTTGAATAAATTAGTTTTACCTCCAAAGCTAGCGTTACTACAGTTGAAGGACTATAAGTCTTATTCCGTATGAATAATTGAAAATTATAACCTCATGAATGTACTGCGGAGGAACTGAATAGCCTTATAGGAGATATTGGGAGAAAAGTCAAAGTTCCCCGGGCAACGCCGGGTATTACTGCTAGTAGCTTATATAATACAATAGGATGGCCGTTATTTCTAAAAAGTTCCGAGTTTTATTGCTCTCAACCCAAAATCCGGTTTAGAATATCGAAAAAACAATCCCTGAATTTTTTCAGATTTTTTAAGTTGAATTTAGCCGAATCTAATGGAGGTTAAAGTTTAACATGCGTTTTGAATGGGGTTTTGGAGCAGTCGCGGACTTTCGAGCGTAATGTTCAGTATTTTAGTTCTAAAAATTTGATAATTGGTATATTTATGTTTTTGGAACTCGAATCTAGTGTCTTCAGTTCTAGCTATCAAAAAACTGTCATGCATTTTTGTAAATTATCAATTCATGACAGCTAAAACTGTCAAAAATTAAATTCTGACACTAGATTCGAGTTCTGTGACCCCAAAAACATAAATATACCAATTATCAAATATTTAGAACTAAAATACTGAACATTAATTTAGGACTCGCACAGTAGAATCGGGCTCATGTCCACCAGAGTGACGAAAGAGCGCTCTGGTAGTAGGCGATATGACCTCGTAGTTAAAGCCCGGGCATGAGTCATAAAACCTAACCTAACCCAAACCTATAAGTAATACATCTATGTATGGCATTTTTTTTTCCGTTTTGAACAATAGAAAAACGATCAGAGTAAGAACTTTAACTACAAGGTCATATCGCCTACTACCAGTGCGTTCTTTCAAAGCTCTGGTGGACAAGAGCCCGCCTCTGCTGTAGTAGACCTAAATTTTGCCTACCGAGGTTTACTCTCCTAGGGTAGGGGGTCTTTAAACGAGTACCTGACATCGTACAGGCTCGAAACCATCGCTTAATTTCACATCTAAAGGAAGGCGTGCTCAAGGTTATAAAATAAAAAAACCTAAGGGATTCGGCCAGTTTACAACCCGCAATCTTTAGCTCAGTATACACCTCTGAGCTATATCGGCATCCTTTCTAACTCACGTTATTCACAATTATGATAGAAAACATGGAAATAAAAAAATAGAAAATTTCTTCTTGAGAAACCAATAAAATAAAATAAATTACAAAATAAAAAAATAAATAAAAACACGAACACTATAGTGAAATAGTACACGAGACTATCTTCACCGAGCCATGGAATCGAAACATGCGATAATATCATAGCTCATGACTTATCTAACCCTTCATGGTCGGCTAAGGTCGAAAACAAACCTTTATGACTTCATAAACCTATTTGTATGAGTGTCAACAAGACCTTGATGGTTGGTAGACTGAACAGCGTCGCAGTGTACCAGTCAGAAGGAGGGAGACCTCAAAGTCCCTATTGTAAAATAAACACTCGACTATCCGTGTGTTCCCATTTGTTTATAATTTCATTCGATTTGTTTTTACAATGCTGGTTTAAAAAATATATATATATAAGTCGACGGCCAATCACCAGTTATGTACTTCACAAGAAATAATCAATTATGTTTTCGCACAGTATGAGCATGCATTTTTTCATTTACACGACAGAACCTCGAAATAACAAAAAGTGTATATAAAAAATTATACGGGGCCCACATATTGAAGAGCAGGTGGCATGAGTCGCACTATTAACTACACACGAAAGAAAGAATAAAATTTGTCTGAATCACCAGCAATGTACTTCCCCACAACGAATTAATCATTTGCGCTAAAATTCAACAGTTGACTTACATGGGGGCTCCTAAATCCTCATACTAAATTTTATGTCAATAAATTCATTACATGGGTAGTTATTGAGTTTATAAGTTGACCCCCCCCCCCCCCCCCCCCCCTCCCTTCTGTCAATTCTGCTGACAACTAATCTAATTCCTTATGGGGATTTGAATTCACATATGAAATTTTGTGTCGATACATTCATTACAACGGCAGTAATTAGAGTAATTGAGTTAAGCCCCCTTCCCTTCAGCCGATATCGTTGAAAATTGATAGGGTGTTGCTCACATATACAATTTTTTGCCGATACATTCATTCTATCAGCAGATATTAGACCTTTTATGTTAAGCCTCCCTCCCAATCCTCCCTTTCCCTCTGATCGATTTGGCTGAAAAATAATAGGTGTCGTCGTTTGGGGGTTCTGAATTCACATATAAAATTTCTTTTCGATACAATCATTCAATCGGGAGTTTCTATGTTCACAGACACACATCATTTTTTTTTTATCAAATTGGAATCTAGAGAATCTGAAAATACGAATTTCCGTGTAAAACTAAGCATCGAATTGTTGACCGATTACATAACTTCCCCTATACTTTGTATAACTATGGAAGTAAAATGATAGTCCTCATTAATGATAATATCATGATGACATGATGTTACGATAGAAGATACTATAATTCCTTCCTATTGTGTTGACATAGGTAATGTAACGTAAAGAATGATAATAAATGAACACGATAGGTAATTTTAAGAGAGAGTCATTAAAATAATAGGTTTTATGGTTAACGAGTGGAGAAGAAGAAAGTTGAAGGCTGAAGTTAAGGTCTGCTAGCGTCCCAAGAAAGAAAGCACTATGGCTAAGTGGCAATGGGTAAGTGAAGGCGTTGGTAGTTCAGTGTAATGCGTGTTTGCTTACTGAGCTCTGAGCACTCTGTCCTTCGGATGGGACATTAAGCGATGTTCCCGACCTTATGCGTTGTCCTTGGTGAATAAACCAAGATAGCCAACACAATTTAGAACTCCCATAGTAGAGTAGGGCCCAGCCGACGAGAGAGCGCTCTGGTAGTAGGGGATATGAATTAAAGCCCATTCTATCGGCAGTTATGTTAGTTTTTATATTAAGCCCCCCCTCCCTAATCCCCCCTTTTCTTTGGTCGATTTGGCTGAAAGAACAATAGTTGTGGTTGGAGAGTTGTGGATTCACATAAAAAATTTTATGTCGATACTTTCATTCTACCGGGAGTTATCGTATTCACAGAGACAGAATTATTTTTTTTCATATTTGGAATCTAGAGGTCGAAAAACATGAAATTCCATTGAAAACTCCGCATCGATTTTTTTGGCCAATTACATAACTTCTCCTGTACTTCATTAACTGGGGAAGTAAAAAATCAATCGGATTCACCGACATTTTTTTTTTTTTTTCATGAAAAAGATATCATACAATTTTAACGAGAGGTTAACAATGTATTTAAGTATATTAACATAACTATTGTTTATTAACGTTGTAGAGAAGGCTGGAAAGTGTAGTGATAGTTTGACCTGCATTGTCCATGACCTGATAAATAGCGTTCACAAAGAGAAGTGGCCTTCTGAGAACGTCCCTTTAAAAAAATGTTTACAAGAATATCAAGAGAAAAGAGAACAAAAACGTAATTCAGATCCATTTATGGAGGAAACGACTCTTATTATACGAATAGCACACAATTGTCAGGGTCGAACTAACTCATACATATAGAAAACCTTCATCGGTAGATCATCACCAATGTACTTCCACAGAATGATTGACTGATAGGTCTGAAAATCAACAGTTGATTGAGCCAGCCTAGAACCAAGTCTAGGGAATGTTGTCAGAACGGACAGCAAGCCTCCAGTCTAGGAAGGAGAGATCCTTGGTAGGAAGAGGTGGCAGGTTTGACAACCAGCCAGCCTAGCTACCAAGTCTAGGGAGTGTTGTCAGAACGGGCAGCAAGCGAGCGCTTCACATAGCACCGCCATTCCTTCAGTATACCATCACCTGATGTATTTCAACTCTTCTTATCTAAATATACAAGAATATATGTATCTCTTTCTAAAAATCTATTAGGTTCCGGAATCTAGATGTTCTATCACAAAATATATCTTGGAGTGTTGCGGACAAGTTTTTATTTCCCAGATCCTTCCCACACCGTCAAGGCCTGTCCCCTTCTTCATGTAGTTATTAGATATTTCTAGTCGAGCCCACTTTCCCTTCAGCCGATTTCGCGGAAAACGATTTCGCACTAGTAAGTGGTGTCCTGATGGGATTTTGAATTTAAAAATAAAATTTCATGTCGATACATTCATTACATCGGCAGTTATTGGGGTTTTTTGATTGAGCCGTCACCTAATCCTCCATTTCCCATTGGCTAATTTTGCTGAAAATCAATAGGTGTCGTCCCGATAGCTTGGGAAGTAAAACATCATTCGAACATCAGCAAAAATTGGAATGTGAAGAAGAAGAAGTTTCGACTGATTTCAAGTTCCTTATGTGAAGAGAAATGAGCGACGAGAGGACTGGAACCTAAAAGAGAACAATAGGATTGAACAGTTCCGTATGTAAAGAGGACAGGGGAGCGGGCTGAACTGGACCATAACATTCCTAGGGTCAGTGGCTATTGTACACACCAGGAGCTACCTACCTCAATGATAACTATAGTTAGGTATAGTGGGGAGGATTTGACGTCCTGGGGCTGGCCAGCTCATCCAGAGGGCGCCAGTCAGTGATTGCTTATTGAGCTAGATAGCGGGTTCGTAACCCGGCCAAGGCCCTTTTATCTGGCAGGTAATAATAATAATAATAGCCTTTTTATTTCCTCCTTAGTATAATAATATAACAATAGTATTACTAGATATTTATATAAATTTGAAACTAGGCCCATCTTTGGGCATAGGCCTCTCCCATTTTCTTCCATGCACTCCTGTCCCAGGCCGATCTGTGCCAGAGACTCCCCACTATCCTGTCCAGATCGTCCCGCCACCGCACCAGTTGTCTTCCTCTTCAGGTATATCGGGTACCACTCTGTCATCCTCTTGGCCCATCTTCCTTCTTCCATCCTCGCCACATGTCCTGCCCATTTCCACTTTTGTTGCAGCACCACTTCCATCAAGTCCCGTATTCCTGTCTTTTTTCTTATTTCGGAGTTCCGTATTTTATATTTTTTCTTAATTCCCAGCATGCTTCTCTCCATTGCTCTTTGAGTAACCTCTAAGCTCCTCAGCACATCTTGGGAGAGAGCCCAGGTTTGGGATCCGTACGTTAGACAAGGAGTGATGCAGCAGTCGAACACCTTTTTCTTCAGGTCCATGGCCATTCTGCTTATCTGGGAGGTAAAATAAACATAAGCACGCCGTCCTTCGGATGGGACGTTAGGCGATAGGCCGGAGCCTGTATAATGTCAGGTTAGTTAAGGTGAATAAAAATTTAGTACGCCCATAGTAGAGTCATGCTCGTGTCCAAAAGAGTGACGAAAGAGCAGTATGGTAGTAGGCGATATGACCTCTAGTTAAAGCCCGGGCATGAGTCACAATAACTAACTAAAAGGGGATAACCAACATTTTGAAATATTTTTAGTAGGAGCATTAATAGATTTATTTAATGCTAATCCTTTCATTTCTTGAAGTGTTTGTTTCTTCACTCCTCCTCCAAAACCAGTCGACCGTTTGCGCTAATATTCAATAGTTGACTTACAAAGGCTTTCCTGATTCCTCGTACTATTTGGCAGTTATTACAGTTTTCGAATTGACCCCTTCCCATCAGCCGATATCGCTGAAATTTGACAGGTAATGTTCTCATTGGGTTTTCAATTTAAAAATGAAATTTCATGTCGATACATTTAATACATCGGCAGTTATTGAGGTTTATGAGTAGAACCCTCTTTGGTCCCTCTTCCCTTCTACCGATTCCGCTGAAAATTGATGTGTCGATATATTCATTAAAACGGCAGTTATTATAGTTTGTGAGTTAAGCTTCTACCCTAATCCCCCCTCCCATTTCTCCAATTTGGCTGAAAATCGATAGATGTTGTCCTTATGGAGATTTGATGACACATATAAAATTTCGTGTCCATACATTCTATCGAGAGTTATCTTTTCACAGACACACAGAAGAATCTTTTTTCTTTTTTTTTTCATATTTGGAATCCAGAGGTCGGAAAACATGAAATTCCGTTAAAAACTCCGCATGGAATTGTTGACCGATTACATAACTTCCCCTATACTTCGTACAAATTGGTTATTCCCTTTTAGCTTGACATCCTCTTGTCTATGTTAACCTACGGAACCCTTCAGTTTGTGATCCCATCATTCTTATCACACTTTTTTTATGACATCCTGCTATTCTACCTTATCAAGCTTGTTCATATCACTGTTGACATATTGTTTTTTAAAGGTATTTAGGGCACAATTACTTTTTATGAACACTAAAACAATACATTTTTACTTATTTTAGAGTTCAGAAGAATGATTTTATTTTTTTGTGTGTTTTGTGTCTCAATAGGTATCGCCTACTAACAGAGTGCTCTTTCGACGCTCTGATGGACATGAGCCCGATTCTACAGTGGGAGTTCTAACTCTTAAATTTTTATTCACTTAGGGCAGAGCTCTTTAACGAGTCCTGACCTCTCTGTGCTCTTTACCTCCTGAGAGCCACGGCTTGGAAAGAACCAACGACCTTTCATTCCTAATACGAGAAAAAAAATACTATGGTACAAAGTACGAACCTTATAAAGTTTAAGTTTGAAGACGCTACATTGTTTAGTATTTGTTTGGCAGCCATCAGTAGTGAACGCTCTCAGTGAATTTGTAAACATGGAAAAAATTGGTCATCGTTATGTGATACAATACTTTCATTTGAAAGGTCTCAGTGCAACCAATATCAAAGCCGAGCTAGAGTCTACTCTGGGAGAGTCTGCTCCTTCGTTTACAGCAGTAAAATATTGGGTGGCAGAGTTTAAACGAGGCCATACGAGCTGCCAAAACGAACATCGCAGTGGTCGACCAAATGAGGTGACCACGCCAGAAATGGTGAAGAAAATCCACAAAATGGTATTGGATGACCGTCAACTGAAAGTGCGCGAGCTAGCAGACATGATAGGCATTTCAAAAAGTCCTGTACATGGCATATTGACTGAAAATTTGGACATGAGAAAGTTGTGCGCAAAATAGCGTCTAGAGGACGTTGCAATCGAGTGTTTTGCAATGTTTCACAGCAATAAAGCAGAGTTTTTGCGTCGATTCATAACCATGGAGGAAATATGGGTCCATCACTTCACAGACGAAAGAACAGTCAAAACAATGGACTGAAAGGGGAGAAGCGGCTCCAAAGAAGGCGAAGACAGTTCCGTCTGCAGGCAAAAAAGAAAGTGCCTTATTAACCGTGTTTTTGGATTAACTTACTAGGCAATACATTTTTAGTTATTGGATTAAAATGTTATTACAGTGTTGCATTTTATTGTGCATTTATCATTTTGTACTGTGCAATTAAACTTTCTTATTCGGTAAGTTGCTTAGCCCTTCGAAAATACCACCTGAGTGACTTGAATTGCACTCTCACTCACCCACCAAATACAGACATCGATAATACATTTCCAGTGAGGAGTGTTGTCACTTTTTCTATATTTGTCCAGTCAAAATTGATGTGTCTATTACATTTTCATGTTGAAGATGAGAATACTTGGCATGATGGTGGTCATGAAAGACATAAAGATGATAATGACGGGATGAAAATACTAATCATAGCAATCATGTAAAAGTCGCTTCAACTGGTGTGGTTATTAGCGACGGGCAATCTACAGGTAGACAATCCTACTCCAAACTACTACATGCCTTCAAGTCGTGGCTGAAGATGGTAGCAATACCGAAAGTATATCTATGGTCACAGGGAATAAATTGGTAAGTCTAAATTCGTAACTTTTCAGGGCAGGACTTTTTTACTTTTGCATTAATCGTGTAAATCCAGTTTTTGAAATAAATAAATTATGTTTACATCATTATTAATCATATACCTTCTAAATCTATAGGAGTGAATGAAAATGAATATTGTTAATCCTTTCTTGGATTTTCCCTTAGTTACCTAATTATTAACCATACTTTTTGAAATTTAAAGTTGAGCAAGTTGATTTAACCGAAAAAACACCCTCTTCACTTGGAATAGTCTGCCGTAGTGAATAAATGGTTAAATGCAGTTATCTCGTGAATGATTCCTCAAAGAAGTAGATTAAGTTGATTTAACCGAGAACATACACAATTCTACGAGATACCAAGAAACCCACATCTTTATAATTCCGTAAGTATTAGAGTCCTGAGCTCCCAACTTCTCACAGTGCGCAGATGGCTTGCGAAATGATGACAGTACACTTAACTCATTTTGAATATTTTACGACTTAACAACTTATTCCCTGTGACCATAGATATATTTATTGGGAGTTATCGTGTTCAAAGACACCCCCACAGATAGGAAAACTTAAAATTTACGTAAAAACTCATTTACATAACTTCCTATATAACTTCATATACTCGTAGCTGAGGAAGTAAAAAATAACTGTTACATAAATGAAACTTGACAGAGAAAAGCCAGACAGTTATAATTAGGTATATGAAATTAACATGAACACATTATTTATGTAATTATTCATGCTTTCGAAATACATGATAGTTAAACTGAGTAGAGATAGTTTACATACAGCTTAAAAACAAATGTAAAACAATGATTGTAAAATAGCTTAAAAACAACAAATTTAGACTTTACGACTTTAGTGGAGGAGGGGGGGGGGGGGGGGGGCCATGGTGGCTAGAGCGTAGGGCTTTAATCGTATGGTCTCACTATAGTTTGCGGGTTCGAATCCCATCCAGGAGTGAGTTTATTTCGTAGATAGAACTCCCTCCCAGGGCCATGGATTTCCTAATAACACATTGACATGGCTAAGGGCCCTTACACACCAAAGCCGAGCCGTGCCGGGCCGGGCGATGCGATGCGAAGCCGAGCCGAGCGGAATCTGCCTGCGTTCGCACCGAAGCCGATTTGCTCTCAGTAGGTTTTCTAGCCTTGTAGTGAGAGGTGCTTCTTTCCTATTGTCTCAGTTGAAACGTGGTGCAAAATGATGTCATCAACTTTGATGATGATGATGTTATTGGATAGCTCATCACTTGATGATGAATGTGTGGCAGAAAGAAGGCGATTCTTTCTTGAATCGAACTAATTAATATTTCTATGTCAACACTCATTATAATATTAAAAAATTTTAAAAACAAAAACCACTTGAAACAATAAAAAAACAATATATTGCGCAATATGATGTAACTCACTGGGCTGAAACACCGAACTAGACTGAATGACGGAGGAAGAAACCGCTTGGCAGAAAACGCTCGAATTGGCGGGAGGTAGTACTGCTCAAAACCGCTCGGCCCGGCCCGGCATCGCCCGGCCTTGGTTTGAATACTCCCATCTAAAACTTGCGTATCTAGCGCTCAAGCGTTTTCCGCCCGGCTCGGCTCGGCCCAGCCCGGCTTTGGTGTGAAACCCCACTAATATGGACCCCCAAAAAATTATCTATGTATGTTGTTTTTTTTTACGCCATCAGCCACCATTCTATAAATTCATTCTATGACATCTATGTTTAAAAACATCAATAATGTTTTGAGATCGATTATTATTGATCATCGATGTTGTCATTGATGTTTTGTCAACATCACTCGTCAGAATACATTTCGGGATCTTTGTCGATATAGTGGCAAAATAACACAATGAATAAAAACAAAAAACTAATAAATATAATAGGCATACATGAGGCAAAAAAAATACAAAAAAAAATACAGTTTTTAACCGGAATTTCGTGTTTTTCGACCCCAAGATTACAAAAATGAAAAAAAAAAAATGTCTACATGTCAACACGATAACTTGTGATAGAATGAATGTATCAAGACGAGATTTTGAATGTGAGTACAGAACCGTAGTAGGACGACACCTATTGATTTTTAGCCAAATCGATTCAAAATAAAAGGGAGGATGAGGGGACCTTAAAAATTCTAATAACTACCGATGTAATTGACAAGAAATTTATTTTGAGATTTCAGTCCCTGTGCAAGTCAACTATTAATGTCTTAACAAAACGATCGATTGCTTTTTGAAAGAAGAGCGGAAAATTCATTGATTAATTCTTTCTGGGGAGTACATAGCCAGTGATTCACTGACTGTTTTTTTTTTTTTCATCCTGAAATTAATTTTAATAATAACATGAATTTTGTGTTATCCACGACGGGAGTAAAACTAGAGCGATTATGGAGAGAAGACGACAGGTTGGAAAAGCAGCCTTCGGTCAGCTAAATGAACCGCGAAGCCAGCCTGGTCATGGTTACTTTCAGTTTGGGCATATAATATAGAAAAAAAATATGAATACATTAGTTATACTATCTGACAAGTAGAAAGGCGGAAAAATATACAAAATATAAATAAAATGAAAAAGAAATTATAAAGATTTTTAACAATAAACTCGAAATCATAACATATGTAAATATACGTGATGTGGCCATAATAGGGCTTCCTTATACTAACCAGAGCCCTCTAACGTAGACCCATATTGTTTTTCAGTCAAATCGTAATGAATTTATGCCGTTGTAAATATGTAAATAAATAACTTAGGGCAACTACGCCTTGGAGCAAAAAAAAAAAAAAAATTAAATATATACCTATACTTTTTTTCCCCCCTATATTATGTTACATTTATCTAGATTAATTTTATTTGATTAATTAATGAATTGTACCTGATTTCATATCTCATGTTAATTAGGCCATTGGCCTAGGTATTATTGTTATAGACAGCCCAACTATAATATTCATGTATAGAATAATAAAGTTTACAATAATTATATTTAAAAAAAATATATACATATGTATAATTTACAAATCCCACAGTAGAGTCGGGCTCATGTCCACCAGAGCGACAAAAGAGCGCTCTGGTAGTAGGCAATATGACCTTGTAGTTAAAGCCAGGGCATGAGTCATAACTAATTTACAAAAAAAAAAAAGAAAAAAACATTTTCCTTCAGATAAACATATGTTCTGAAGTATAAACGATAAAAATAATCTTATCGAAAAAAACAAAAAAATAACTAGTTAGACATGTATGAAACATGTTCGTTTAAAAAAAATATAATTCTTGTTTTGAGGGCGCCGGTAGCTCAGTGGTATGCGTGCTTGACTTCTGAGCTCAAGGTCGTCGGTTCGAAACCCGACCGAGGCCCTTAGTTTATTTTATCTGGGAGGTAAAATAAACTTAAGCACGCCGTCCTTCGGATGGGACGTTAAGCGATGGTCCCGAGCCTGTACGATGTCAGGTACTCGTTAAAGACCCCTACCCTAGATGAATAAAAATTTAGGGTAGGCAAAATTTAGGACTCCCACAGTAGAGTCGGGCTCATGTCCACCAGAGTGACGAAAAAGAGCTCTGGTAGTAGGCGATATGACCTCGTTGTTAAAGCCCGGGCATGAGTCATAAAACCTAACCTAACCCCTAATTCTTGTTATACATCTTTCACTCACTAGGATCACTGTGTGTTGGTTATAAGGCATATTCTTTATGATAAATGAAACGTTTCGAGACGATCACAACAAAATTTGTTTCATTCAAATCAGCCCAGTATAACAGAAATTATACATACCGTAGAACCTCGATTAACCATGTCTCGATTATCCGTGTTCGCGATTAACCGTGTTGTGTAAGTAGTAAGTATAGATTCCTAGAAACTTAGAGACAGAGTAGAGTGACAATGATGACAGTTTTGGCGCTAAAGAAGAAAACATTCAGACAAGTCAAGCAATGGAAGCAGTTCATGTCCTCCTCAACTTCTGTGAACAGGAAAATGTTGACTTCCATGACGTTATGAATTTGAGAAAAATTAGAACTGAAGTAAGGAAAATCATTTCAAACCGCAAAAAACAAAGAAGGATTACTTCATATTTCAAACCCTTATAACGTTACAATATACACGCATAGGTTTTAGGTTTTATGACTCATGCCCGGGCTTTAACTACGAGGTCAGATCGCCTACTACCAGAGTGCTCTTTCGTCACTCTGGTGGACATGAGCCCGACTCTACTGTGGGAGTCCTAAATTTTGCCTAAATTTTTATTCATCTAGGGTAGGGGTCTTTAACGACTACCTGACATTGTACAGGCTCGGGACCATCTCTTAACGTCCCATCCGAAGGACGGCGTGCTTAAGTTTATTTTACCTCCCAGATAAAATAAACTAAGGGCCTCGGTCGGGTAACGAACCCACGATCTTGAGCTCAGAAGTCAAACACGTATACCACTGAGCTACCGGCGCCCTCATATACACACATATGTAATTCGTAAAATAAAGTGTCGTAAGGAATGTGTTATATATATATATAGAGAGAGAGAGAGAGAGAGAGAGAGTAGCCTGGTGGGGCCGTCCTCTGTCCCCTGGCCGGGTCGGGTGGCCCACTGGGGGCCCTCTGTTTCCACCCTGTGTCTCTGTCCCTCCTGGATTTCCCCAAAGAACTCAAACATCTTGTTTCAGGCTATATAGGGCAATTACGCCTTGGAGCCTAAAAAAAAACATGTGTGCAGTTCACACGCGGTAGAAGTGAAACCTTCAGAAAACGAAACTGCGAGAGAATGAGACGAATGCAGTATCAGGAGTGGGATAATTAAGGGTTTATTTATTATAATATTGGTACCAAGTTTAAAAATTATTTTATATTTTATTATTCAAACTCCATGTTTTTAATTTCAACAAATGACACGAGGCTTATGGTAACTAAAGTATGAAATAAATGTTTCCTTAATAAGTTCTTAAAAGTCTAAAAAAATTCACAATTCCAAACTTTTTGGAGGGAGAGGAGGAGGCGATGGAATTTTTCATGATTATCTTTTTTGTGTCACAAGACTAGAGAAGAAGCATTATCGGCAACTTTGTTTCTCTTCACTTTCAGTTACAAGAAGTCCTTATGTTAGTAATTCAAACAGATGACTAAATAAAACAACTGTTATATATATAAATAAGGCAATAGTGTCCCTTTTTCGTTTCATCGAGTTTCAAATGACAACGGTGCTAAAGAAGTTTCTACTTCGAAAGTGTCTCGATTAACCGAGGTTTTCATTTATACGTGCGACCTCTCTCTCTCTCTCACTGCCCGGGATAATCGAGGTTCTACATATATTTTAGAATATGAAATTACATTATACATTCATGTATATATGTCCGTCAGAGCGACAAAAGAGCGTTCTAATAGTAGGCGATATGTACATTAAATCAGCAGTTATTAAGTCGATACCGTGAAACATTCGTATATTCTCCATTCTACACGAAGTTATCTCACATAAACAAACTTTTATTTCTTTGGAATCAAGAGGTCGGAAAACATAAAATTTCTGAGCGATTACATAACTTCCCCTATACTTTAGACAACACTGCTTTCCACAGCATATCCAAGTATGTCTTACATCAGCTTTCTTTCAGTCAGAAGAGTGAAAAGGAACAGAATACTAAATAGGCTAGAGACTGGAGGGCAAGGTAGCTCTAGGAGGGAGTTTATTATAGAGAAAAGAGAAGGTGGATTGAAACTTTCACAAAGAACATAAGAGATGGTGAAGAGGACGCGCGGGGGGGACTCGTAAGTGCGGAAATGGAAAGGAAGATAGAACCGGTTGTGTGAGGAGAGGCGAGCAGCAGAGCTGAAGAGAGACTGTAATGGTAGAGGAGTTCTTGAATCCTCCCTCATCTCAGTCGCAGTCGTCTAACTCTCCTACAGCTCTCTCACTATATTATACTTCCCCACACTGTATAATAATAATAATATTTATTACCGTTAAAAAATAGTAATTGGATATGTCATACAATTTTAGATATCAAAATCATATATATAAAGCTGAAAATGTCTGTGCGTTGTACCGCTATAACTCACGAACGGCTTGATGGATTTGATTAATTTTTTTTTAATTTGTTCGTCATCGTCCGTGGAAGGTTATAGGCGTATTAGTACCTCAATATCTGGTCCATCCCAGCATCCACCCTCGCAATCTTTGTAACTCAAAAACCACTGCAATGATTAATGAGGAATCTTTTTGAATAAATTAGTTTTACCTCCAAAGCTAGCGTTACTACAGTTGAAGGACTATAAGTCTTATTCCGTATGAATAATTGAAAATTATAACCTCATGAATGTACTGCGGAGGAACTGAATAGCCTTATAGGAGATATTGGGAGAAAAGTCAAAGTTCCCCGGGCAACGCCGGGTATTACTGCTAGTAGCTTATATAATACAATAGGATGGCCGTTATTTCTAAAAAGTTCCGAGTTTTATTGCTCTCAACCCAAAATCCGGTTTAGAATATCGAAAAAACAATCCCTGAATTTTTTCAGATTTTTTAAGTTGAATTTAGCCGAATCTAATGGAGGTTAAAGTTTAACATGCGTTTTGAATGGGGTTTTGGAGCAGTCGCGGACTTTCGAGCGTAATGTTCAGTATTTTAGTTCTAAAAATTTGATAATTGGTATATTTATGTTTTTGGAACTCGAATCTAGTGTCTTCAGTTCTAGCTATCAAAAAACTGTCATGCATTTTTGTAAATTATCAATTCATGACAGCTAAAACTGTCAAAAATTAAATTCTGACACTAGATTCGAGTTCTGTGACCCCAAAAACATAAATATACCAATTATCAAATATTTAGAACTAAAATACTGAACATTAATTTAGGACTCGCACAGTAGAATCGGGCTCATGTCCACCAGAGTGACGAAAGAGCGCTCTGGTAGTAGGCGATATGACCTCGTAGTTAAAGCCCGGGCATGAGTCATAAAACCTAACCTAACCCAAACCTATAAGTAATACATCTATGTATGGCATTTTTTTTTCCGTTTTGAACAATAGAAAAACGATCAGAGTAAGAACTTTAACTACAAGGTCATATCGCCTACTACCAGTGCGTTCTTTCAAAGCTCTGGTGGACAAGAGCCCGCCTCTGCTGTAGTAGACCTAAATTTTGCCTACCGAGGTTTACTCTCCTAGGGTAGGGGGTCTTTAAACGAGTACCTGACATCGTACAGGCTCGAAACCATCGCTTAATTTCACATCTAAAGGAAGGCGTGCTCAAGGTTATAAAATAAAAAAACCTAAGGGATTCGGCCAGTTTACAACCCGCAATCTTTAGCTCAGTATACACCTCTGAGCTATATCGGCATCCTTTCTAACTCACGTTATTCACAATTATGATAGAAAACATGGAAATAAAAAAATAGAAAATTTCTTCTTGAGAAACCAATAAAATAAAATAAATTACAAAATAAAAAAATAAATAAAAACACGAACACTATAGTGAAATAGTACACGAGACTATCTTCACCGAGCCATGGAATCGAAACATGCGATAATATCATAGCTCATGACTTATCTAACCCTTCATGGTCGGCTAAGGTCGAAAACAAACCTTTATGACTTCATAAACCTATTTGTATGAGTGTCAACAAGACCTTGATGGTTGGTAGACTGAACAGCGTCGCAGTGTACCAGTCAGAAGGAGGGAGACCTCAAAGTCCCTATTGTAAAATAAACACTCGACTATCCGTGTGTTCCCATTTGTTTATAATTTCATTCGATTTGTTTTTACAATGCTGGTTTAAAAAATATATATATATAAGTCGACGGCCAATCACCAGTTATGTACTTCACAAGAAATAATCAATTATGTTTTCGCACAGTATGAGCATGCATTTTTTCATTTACACGACAGAACCTCGAATTCCTTCTACATTCAAAAGATACTGTCGACTCTATTTTTTTTTTTTTTACAAATAGCTATTTACAACTGTATACAAATAAATACAACAAGCAAATGTGCTAATAAAGAGATAATGGCAATGTCAAAATGTCATGAGGGGAGAAATCACCCAGTGGTGACACTCCCTAGTCACTGTTTTTCTCTCATTTGTAGCTAATCACTGTCACTGCTTCTGCTCAGGAGGTCTCCAGGCCATTGACGCTTATGCCGTCGTTGGGGAAATATGGCAGAATGGAGGGCTCGGACTAGAGGATTATTGTGGGAACCAAGAAGGGAAAATAATTTTTTATATTTGGATTTAGCGACTTCAGAGACGAAAGGTACGTTAAGGTCAGTGTGAAGAGTTTTGTTGGAGACATAGTCAGGAGCATTGGCTATTGTACGAAGGATTCTGGATTGAAAGGATTGGATGCGCTGGAGATTGGAAGCCTTGGCAGAACCCCAGAGTTCAAGTCCCTAAGTCCACATAGGTTTGAGTACTGCGTTGTATATAAGTCGTTTTGTTTTCAAAGTTAGTTAGGATCTTTTGTCTATAGTCTTAGTAGAAGTTTATAAGATGAGATGTGAAAGTGAAAATAAAGAGAATAAACATAAATAATTCTAACTATTAAGAAGTTAAACGAGATTTAACAAAAAAAATGGATTTGTTCTTCCGCGAAGCCACAGATATCTACACAAGCCCTACAAGTGTCTACATATGAGATTTAGTGCATACTGAAAGAATGAAACGCAAAGTTACATCCATGCAATTTGCTGCAATAAAATGTCATCAGTGGATAACTGTAAATATATTTCCTCTAATTAATCAATTAAATTTTCCTAAGCTTTATGCTAAAAATCATTAATTCTCATGCCCCCCTCCCAAGTTGTTAAGTCGTAAAATGGCCAAAATGAGTTAAGTTTACCGTGATCATCTCCCAAGCCATCTTCGCACTGTGAACAAATTGGGAGCTCAGAACTCTAATACTTTCGGAATTATAAAGATGTGGGTTTCTTGGTATCTCGTAAAATTGTGTATGTTCTCGGTTAAATCAACTTAATCTACATCTTTGAGGAATCATTCACGAAATAACTGCATTTAACCATTTATTCACTACGGCAGACTATTCCAAGTGAAGAGGGTGTTTTCGGTTAAATCAACTTTAGTGAGGCATCATTCACGAGTATTTCAAAAAGTATGGTTAATAATTAGGTAAGTGATGGGGAATGATTAGGTAACTAAGGGAAAATCCAAGAAAGGATTAACAATATTCATTTTCATTCACTGCTACAGATTTAGAAGGTATATGATTAATAATGATGCAAACATAATTTATTTATTCCAAAAACTGGATTTAGACGATTAATGCAAAAGTAAAAAAGTGCTGCCCTGAAAAGTAACGAATTTAGACTTACCAATTTATTCCCTGTGACCACAGATATAGGTTAGGTTTGGTTAGGTTTTATGACTCATGCCCGGGCTTTAACTACGAGGTCATATCGCCTACTACCAGAGCGCTCTATCGTCACTCTGGTGGACATGAGCCTGACTCTACTGTGGGAGTCCTAAATTTTGCCTACCCTAAATTTTTATTCACCTAGGGCAGGGGTCTTTAACGAGTACCTGACATCGTACAGGCTCGGTACCATCGCTTAACGTCCCATCCGAAGGACGGCGTGCTCAAGTTTATTTTACCTCCCAGATAAAATAAACTAAGGGCCTCGGTCGGGCTACGAACCCACAACCTTGAGCTCAGAAGTCAAGCACGCATACCACTGAGCTACCGGCGCCCTCACCACAGATATATGAGATTAAGTTACTCAAAGTAAAAAAAAACGCAAATTTACATCCATGTAATTTTCTACAATAAAATAAATAAATAAAAACTTAAAAGGTTTTTAGAGATGAGCATTTATGTGTAAAAAAAAAAAAAAAGGTAATTTGTTAACTTTCTACGTAACAATTTTCTAGAGAAGTATCAATCGGGGGCACCTAACTCGTAACGATCCTCCTGTAAATTACGAAAGCTTTCTAGTAAACGATTCTTGCCTTAAAATGTTAATTCATCCTTTTTAAAGGTGTTCATTCTTAGGAAAGTGAAGGACAGAACACTTAACCAACTATAATTGTCATCATTTACCTAGAACTGAAACTTGAATGATTCACCGGCTATGTGCTTCCCCAAACTATACTAAGTTATGTAGTCGGTATAAAATATTGACGCTATAATTATATATTATATAAGGCATGCTTGCCTTTTGAGCTCAAGATCGTTAAATACACCTGCCCTAGGTGAATAAAAATTTAGGTATCGGCCCCTCATGTCCACCAGAGTGATGAAAGAGCGCTCTGGTAGTAGGCGATATGACCTCATAGTTAAAGCCCGGGCATGAGTCATAATAACTAAAATTATGTGTTGTTTTCACAGGAATTTCATGTTTTCTAACCCATGATTCCAAAACATAAAAAAACGTAGTTGGTGAATAAGAGGCAATGTACTTCCCCAGAACGAATTCATCAATTATGTTTTCGCTCTCCCACCAAAACCAGTCTTCCGTTTGCGCTAATAATTAATAGTTGACTTACATAAGGTCTCCTTAATTTCTCGTACTAAATTTGGTGTCGATAAATTCATTACATCGGCAGTTATTAAGGTTCTTCAGTTGAGCCCCCCTTCCCGTCGGCCAATCCCGCTGAAAATTAATAAAGATCGTCCTTATGGGATTTTGAATATACGAATAATTCATTCTTTCGGCAGTTATTAGAGTTTTTGTGAAATTCCCCCCCTTCCCTTTTGGTCAATGTGGCTGAAAATCAATAGGTGTCGTCCTTGGAAAGTTCTGGATACATATTTAGCATTTTCTGTCGATACATGTATTCTATCGGGAGTTATTACACAGACACAAACAGCATTTTTTTTTTTCATTCCGTGGAATTTCTGACCGAATACATTGTTTTGTTTTTTTAACTGAGGGCTGATTGTGTCACCGCTGCCAGAGTAGACCTATTATGTGCCCTGTTTGTGTTGGTCCCTATATCAGCCCTGTATCTTTAATAAAGTCCAGGATTCTGTTGCAGCTTCCTTCCATTACCTGCTTCGGTTCCGTTATGGCAGACCCAAAGCAGTAAAAACGTCTGCTTTCTAGTGCCCCGCACCGGCTTAGAATATGAACCGGAGTCTCATTTTCCTCGCCACATTTCCTGCACTGAGGGCTTCTAGCGATGCACATATTGTGTAGGTGTTTGTTCATATGGCAGTGTCCTATGATCAGCCCTGTCATAGCTCTTAGATCCATTCTGCTCACGTTCAAGAGCTCGCGGCTCCTTTTCTCTGAGGGTTTGAATGTCTTTGCTCTGAGACCTCTCTCCAGAACTGGATGTGTTTCCTGCTCAGCCAACTATTTATTGCCGCCCTTGCGGTGCTCTTTGATTACATAACTTCCCCTATATTTCATATAACCGGGAAAGTAAAAACATTTTTGTTTATCTGTGAACACGATAACTCCCGATAGAATATACGAATCGACGCGAAATTTCATATGAGTATCCAAAACCTCATAAGGACGACACTTATTAATTTTCCACGGAATCGGCCGAAGGTAAGGTAGATATGAGAGGGGGCTCGACACAAAAACTCTAATAACTGCCAATGTAATAAAGATAACCACACAAAATTTAAAGTGAGAATTCAAAAGTTCGTATGTGAGTCAAATATTAATTTTCAGTACAAACAGTCGATTGTTTTTGGAGAGAGAGCGAAAACTTATTTAATTAATTCGTTTCGGAGTAAAAATTGAACATTGATTTTCTGCCCGATTACATAACTTCTCATATACATACTTCATATAGTGAGAAAATAGAAAAATAACGGTGATTCATGAAGATTCAAATCTCCATAGTTAACATATTGTCAAGGTCAGCCAGTTTTTTTTTCTAATTCTTCTCTCAGAGGAAACATACAAAAAAAAATATCATTACTAGTGTCTAGAGAAGATAGGTCAATGAAATGCAGAAGTTTTAAGTAAAAAAAAAACTGTAAATATAAATAAATTTTTCTATTCTGTTACGAAATTTGATTGAGGGCGCCGGTAGCTCAGTGTGGTGCTTGCTTACTGAGCTAAAAATAGTAGGTTCGTAACCCGGCCGAGGGCCTTAGTTTATTCTATCTGGGAGGTAAAAAAAAACTTAAGCACGCCGTCCTTCGGATGGGATGTTATGCGATGGCCCCGAGTACGATGTCAGGTACTCGCTCAAGACCGCTACCCTAGGTGAAAAAAATTTAAGGTAGGCAAAATTATTGACTCCTACAGTAGAATCGGGCTCATGTACACTAGAGTGACGAAAGAGCGCTCTGGTAGTAGGCGATATGACCTCAATCTATATACAGTGTATATGATAGCTATAATACGCGTCTATGTCACAGCCAGCGCTGTCGTCGATGAATCACTGTACATGTGACATTGCACTTCCCCAGCACGAATTAATTACGTTTTCTCTCCCCCTTCAAGGGCCATCAGCTGGGCTAAAACTTAATATTTGAATTACATAGCTTCTGTATCCTTATACTAAATTTTGTGTCGATACATTCATTACATCGGCAGTTATTAAGGTATTTAAAGTCCTCCAAATTCCCCCTCCTCTTTCATCGATTTGGCTGAAAAACAAGCGCTCTGGTAGTTATAACTAACTAAAATTTGCCTCAACTCAGTTGTCTATAGGACTATAAAGGTTTCTAAACGTTTGATGTTAATATAATGTAAAAGAATTGTACATCAAGTATGTAGGCAGTGTGGCTACCCACTCACAGATCCATTTAAATGAAAGTTACAAAATTTAACAATAATCTTAAAAATATACACAATCTTCAATAGATTCTAAAAATCTGTTTATATATATATTCTATTGAAAAGAAAATTACGAGGTCCAGACTAAAGGAAAAATACAAGTTCGCATTCAAGGCTAAATTTTCAGAAATTGTTAAACCACCCACTATTTTTGCCAAACCTATCTTTATTTTAAAATGTTTCATTTAATTTTTCAAATTATTTTATATTTTAAGAAGTTTTTAATCATTTAGGCCTAATATTATTGGATTGAAAAGAAGAAATGGTGTTGTGTACTTAAATAAAATGTAATTTATTTGTTAGTAGTGGGCGTGATTAATTTATAAATTACGTTTTATCTGCATTTACTTTGATGTAATTTGTAATATTTAAGTATATAACACCAAGATTATATTTTATCGAACCTACAGAACTAATGAAAGTATTAACAGTCGGCTTTTCCAAATGCAAAACTACCAGGTGTTCTAACATAAATTTAACTCATTAAATGTCCTTGAAAGCGAACGTAAATTATCAATAAAAAATGTTTATCGCCACATAATATTATTTATGTAATTTTAATTTTTATTTCGGTACTTAAGGGTAATTCCCTTCAAAATAAGAAATCCTGGTGTTGTATGCCGAAATAATGAATTTATGGAAAGGAAAGTTGAAGATGTAATTTCTTTGTTAGTCGGGGGCGTAGTGAATGAATAAATTAAATTGTATCTATCTTTCCAATTATTAAATTTATTATATTTAAGACCCTACACAACTAATGAGACTTAACACTAAAATATACGTACGAATTAACAAAGAAAAAAAAAAAAAATACAATTCACAAATTTATAGGAGCCGACGTTTCTAGTAAATATTAATCATAAAAAACACTTCGGTTTCTACGAATGTTCAAGAAATAGATAAAAAAATCCATTCAAAAAAATAAAACGTTCAATGGTTGAGAATGGCGGTAATATTTCGGAATGAAAATCTCCAAATATACCTGTCAAAAAGTTCTTTGTAATTTATGAACATAATTTAAAAGGTAACTAATCACACAACAGAAGCAATTATATTGAGTTTATATCGGGTTTTTCAAGTAAAAGAATATCAGGTGCTCTAAAATTAATTTAACTCATAAATTGTCCTTCAAAATGAACTGAAATGGTCAATAAAATGTTATCAGCACATAATTTTATTTCAACTCGTTAAACTAATGAAAATAATCAGTTTTATGTTCATTGATGGGGATTAAAGAGAACTTATACGGCGTGAAGAAAAATAAATAAATGTCGGAAAAACGACATCTTTTAAAAAAAACTGCGTTAGTCACTTTGATATTATAAAAAAGTATAAATTACGTAGGTTTAAATTATATTATTATAAGTAATATCAAAGCAATAATAGCAACTTTCAGAAACAAAAATATTGTGACAACAAATGTCAGTTGACGCAGGACAATAAAAAGAAAAAAATATAGATATTTGTACCTTTATAATAAGCTCAATTTCAGGAACATCACCATTTTCTGAAGTACCATTATGGTTGTTGGTTTCTTCTGACATTTTTACGCACTTACACTGACACTGATACCGGTTAAAAAAAAATAAGATTTACTTAAGCGCCCCACCTAATGCAACTAGACCACGTCTGAACATAGACTGTTGCTTTAGTAATGGCGGTTACTCTTCAGAGGCGGATCAATGTTGCCAACTTTTAAATTATATTCCATGAGACATTATTTTATTTTTAGTTAATTTTTTTAAAAGTAACCCATTTTGTCTGAGAAAATATCGAATTAAATGTAATGTGATCATTGAAGAAATCGATACAATCAAACAAATTATAACAGTTTAATCTTTATCTCAATTTCATTATTTCATTGTTTGGTCTTCAATGTAATTTGAGAATAATCATTTATAAAGCGAAAATTTCACGCTAGATGATTAGTTTAGTTAAAATCACAATAGAAGCATTTCAAGAAGTTGGTGTCAAAAACAGATCCATTATTGATATTATGAGGGTGGTAGCATTAAATCCTTTCACCCACACATATGTATTTAGAAATGCCTCATTAATCTTCAAATAAGTTAAAACATTGAAGATCAGTTAGTGACAATGTCACTGAGTGAAATGTTATGCATATTATGCATCTTCTTTTCCCCTACAAAGAATGTACCAAAAATACATTGAAGATCAGTTAGTGACAATGTCACTGAGTGAAATGTTATGCATATTATGCATCTTCTTTTCCCCTACAAAGAATGTACCAAAAATACATTGAAGATCAGTTAGTGACAATGTCACTGAGTGAAATGTTATGCATATTATGCATCTTCTTTTCCCCTACAAAGAATGTACCAAAAATACATTGAAGATCAGTTAGTGACAATGTCACTGAGTGAAATGTTATGCATATTATGCATCTTCTTTTCCCCTACAAAGAATGTACCAAAAATAATTAATCTCTTTAAAAAATCAGTTGTACAAATATTGTGGTGTACGACAGAAGTGAGGATATTATTAACCCCCTTTAAGATCCTGAGCCAAATAAGGAAAAGTTTTTTTTTGTTTGTTAATCTTTGTTGTCTCTGAGATCATTTACTTCTCCTGAGGGGGTCAGTAGCTCAGTGGTATGCGTGCTTGCTTACTGAACTGAAGATCGTGGGTTCGTAGCCCGGCCGAGGCCCTTAATTATTTTATCTGGGATGTAAAAAAAAAATGGAGCACGCCGTCCTTCAGATGGGAAGTTAAGCGATGGTCCCGAGCCTGTACGATGTCAGGTACTAGTAAAGACGCCTACCCTAGGTGAATAAAAGTTAATGTTGACAAAATTTAGGACGATGTCGTAACGATATATTCATTCTATCGGCAGTTATTGGGGTTTTTGTTCGTCCTCATGGGCTGCTGGATACACATATAAAATTTCGTAACGATATATTCATTCAAACACACACCGACAGGATATTTTTTTTTTTGTGATGAAAAAATCCAATTTTCAACCGATTACATAAATTCCCTTATATTTCCTATGGCTGGAGAAGTAAATATAACGAAGAATATATCTGTGGTCACAGGGAATAAATTGGTAAGTCTAAATTCGTAACTTTTCAGAGCAGCACTTTTTTACTTTTGCATTAATCGTGTAAATCCCGTTTTTGGAATAAATAAATTATGTTTGCACCATCATTAATCATATACCTTCTAAATCTATACGAGCGAATGAAAATGAATATTGTTAATCCTTTCTTGGATTTTCCCTTAGTTACCTAATTATTGACCACACTTACCTAATTATTAACCATACTTTTTGAAATACTCGTGAATGATGCCTCTCTAAAGTTGATTTAACCGAAACTATCTTCATCTGGAATAGTTGAATAAATGGTTAAATGCAGTTATCTCGTGAATGATTCCTCAAAGAAGTAGATTAAGTTGATTTAACCAAGAACATAAACAATTTTACGAGATACCAAGAAACCCACATCTTTATAATTCCGAAAGTATTAAGAGTCCTGACCTCCCAACTGTGGACCAACCCCACAGTGCGCAGATGGCTTGGGAGATGATCACAGTACACTTAATTCATTTTGGCCATTTTACAATTTACCAATGTATTCCCTGTGACCATAGATATCAACATCAAATTTAGTATGAAGACTCAAAAGACCAAGATATTTAGACAAAAACCGGGCTTTAACTACGAGGTCATATCGCCTACTACCACAACGTTCTTTTAAAAATAAAAAAAAAAAGGTTATGCCAAAAATAAACAAACTTAATAGATATTTTTTAATAAAATCTAAAAATTATAATTTGTTTATAATACATTTTAGAAATAAAGTTCATTTTGTAGTTTCAAAATTGAAAAATTGTATATTTTCAGAATAACACATATATCTATAAGCATATACAATACGTAAATAAAAAATATATGTTTACCTATAATTCTCAATCTTTAAAAAAAAAAAAAAAATGAAAAAGTAGTTATAGGTAGATACTTATATAATTAAAAAAAAAAAAAAAAAAAAAAAAAAAAAAAAAAAAAAAACAATGAAACGCCGATAAGGACCAACAAAAATGATAAATAATTAAAATCAGTCATTCGAATTTATCATCAGATTTCTTGGATGTCTCAGCAGCCATTTTGTTTTTCTTTTTTGAGCTCTTCTCCTCAGATTTGGACGAGTCGCTGCTCCCACGACGTTTCTTCTTTTTCGTATCTTTCTTACTCTCCTTTCTTTTCTTTTTACTATTCTTCTCTGCTTTCTTCTTCTTCTTTCTTGGACGGTCTGACTCCTCCGAGTCGTCACTACTAGATGAGTCTGTGTCACTCTCTTCATCTGTTGTTGTACGTCGTCTTTTTTTAATTACTTTTACAATTTTTTTATACTTAACTTTTTTCCTACGTTTTGTGTCACAGTCAGAACTTTCCTCTGAACTTTCTGTTGAGGATTCATTTTTCTTCTTTTTTACAATTTTGTACACTTTGCCACGATGATTATAATATTTTTTTGCAACGGTTAAGGAACGTTTTTTTTTACGTCGTTGTTCTGAGCTTGAACTACTAGAAGATTCGCTGCTCTCACTGCTTGAACTCTCAGATGAAGAGGATGGTTTCTTTTTCTTTTTTTTCTTCACCTTCTTCGGATCTGACGTTGACGCCTTCTCTGGAGTCATCGTCAAGTCTATATTGTTTTCATTTGGAGTTATATCCAAGCTAGCATTGTTCTGACTGTTACTGGCTTCAACATTATTTGAAACTGTGGCTACAGTCTCTTCCTTTTTGTAAGAACTTGAGTGGTTGGACAGTTCGTGCTCTGTTTTCTTGGCAGTTTCCCGACTGGATATACGTTCCTTATCCCTTGGTCTGGCAGTTTCGTATTTCACTTCATCTCTGTACTCCTTCACTTCTTCCTTATTCTTCTCTTCTGCTCTCATCCTCCGCTCTTCCATATGATTCTCACGTCTACTACTGGACGATGTATCTTTCTTCTCCGTTCCGTTCCTCCTCTTCTCTACTTCCCTTCGCTTATCTTCCTCCCGTCTTCTGTCATCCCTTCTACTGTTGCTACTCCCGCTTCCTCCGTACTTCCGTTCCTCTTCCCTTCTCCTTTCGTCTCGTGTATCCCTCCGCTTTCTACTGTCATCCTCTTCTCTCCAACCTTCTTCTTCGCCCCTTCTTCTACTCGACTCCTCCATCTTCCTCCTGTCTCGTCTTCTGTACTCCTCTTGCTCCCTATCACCGCCTCCTCCCCTTCGTCTTCTGTCATCTTCTCGCCTCCGATCATTCCTATCCCTGTCTCTTTCCTGTCTTTCCCCTCTGTTGTCTCCCCTGTCACGTGAGTAATATTCCCTTTTGTTAAAGAAATGTCGCTCAGAACTTCGAGTGCTGTTGCTTTCTTTCTCATCAGGCTGAAACAGAAACACAATAAAATAAATAATAATAATAAGACTAAAATGAAAATGTGTGATGTGGCCATAACAGGACTGACTGTCTTATACCAACCACGTGCTTACATACCACTCTCCCTCCCCTACCTTTCAAATTCAATTCATACTCGCGTTACTGCACAGCGTAATTAGAGTTGCTTTCTTATACCAAATTAGTGTATAAGTCCTATCTATTGTCCACATTATCGTATTTTAAAAAAATTCTTTTAATAAAAAACTACCAATAATAAAAAATTTTGTTTTATATAATTATGTATCACAATTTAAATAATACTTTAAACTATTTCCTACAGAGGCCCTTCCAGAGGTTTTGTATCATTGAGCACGCAGTCTTTAAGGTGGGACGTTAAGCGATGGTCTTCGAGTAACGAGTAACTGACCTGACACCGCACAGGCTCGGGATCATCGCTTAACGTCCCATCCAAAGGGCGGCGTGCTCGAAGTTTTTTTTATCTCTCAGATAAAAAAAAAGTAAAGTCCTCGGCCGGGGTTTCGAACCCGCAATTTTGAGCTCAGTAGGTTGGCATGCTACCCCTGAGATACCGGCGCCCTCATATAAATTGATTATTGTACAATTTGTACAGTGAGCAATTAAATTGAAATGTAAATAATATAATATCGCCTACTACCAGAGCGATGAAAGAGCGTCGACATGTCAGACTCTACTGTGGCAGTCCTAAATTTTGCCTTCCTAGGATTACTCACTCAGGGAAGGGGCTTTCAACGAACATTAACATAATTGACCTGACACCGCACAAGCTCGGGATCTTCGCTTAACGTCCGAAGGACGGAGTGCTCAAGGTTTTTTTCACCGTCGCACCCGCGATCTTGAACTCAGTAGGCTAACACGCTACCCCTGAGCTACCGGCGCCCTCTAATAATAATTTGTAGGATACGTCCTATTAGAAATAAAGTAAACATTTAAAAAAAAAATTATTTTTTTAAATATTATCTATTTCACAAAAAAAATGTATAAATAAACTACCGTTTTTTCGTATTACACCATCGTCAGGTGTAGTTATAAACTACAAGTTCGTTGAGTGCGTACCGTTCTTATAGATACATCAGGTGGATTTGCAACTAAGAAATCCTCATGGCTTCAGGAAACAAACTCCTACTTGTATTTATCTATAACTAAACCTAGTAGTTTATGCATACATTTTCAGGACAGATAATATTTCAAAAAATACATAAAAAAATACATATTTAAACTTGTAACTTACGAGGATCTTTTTTTTATTTTTAAAAACTTTCTTACGAAAATGCATAGCATTTTTGGTGATTCCAGCAGAAATATTTAAAAGGTGTAACATTTCTCAGAAGTAAACATTTCCCTGACTGTTTTACTATACATTTTGAAAATTTCAACAGAATTAAATATTTTTTACTTAATTAAACGAAATTCATCCCAGTTCATCACCAACAGACTGCGTGGGCAATACTAACGACACGTCACCTGAAAACTACCATACATCACTCATGTCAATAAACAAATTTAAATCGGCGCCCTCTAGATTTTATTCAAAAAAAGAAGTTTGTTTTATTTATTTATTTATTACAAGTTTCCATAATACGTCAAAATTTCTCAACGTAGAGGTTATACAATTACGATACCAGGAAGAAAGAAGACTTTCGAATAACTAAACATTGCTCTTCTCTTTTTGAAAAAAGTATAACTCATAAAGGAATTAATTTATTTAATGCCCTTCCCCACTTCTTGAAGTTAATAGATACAATAAAAACATTTAAATTTCAAATCAAAATGTTCATGTTAGAGGAAACCCTTTACACGGAAACGGAATTTTATTTTCACTGTTCAAAAAGAATAATATAATCACAATAAAGAATCGTGTTTCATATCCAAAAACATTATTTGATACAAAGCTTTCATTTTTATTTTTTGGGCAGAGTTCCTCCACACCTTAAAGGTCAGTCCAATGTACCTTATTGTTTTATTTATTCATTTATAATTTTTATTTATTTAGACTTTTATATAAGTACATTCATTTATAATTGATTAATCTATATATATATATATTATTTTTCATATATTGTTATAGTTACATTGTTTTCTTTCTTTTCTATATCTCGCCACATTGGGACCTGCTGATGGGACGTAAGAACGTCCCGAAACATCGTTGGGATAAAAACATTTCCGAAGAGTTTTTTTTTTAAATAGTTATCTTAATTTTTATTAAATTGGAAAATGTCTACTTATTATAAACGTATCTTGTATTAATTTTGTTTATGTACTCATATATTTTAAAGTATTTATTTGTTCAGTTTTTATTAATTTCATTTTACTTTTTTAAATAGTTTTGTTATTACTAGGTGTGTTAAACTCAAGTAGTTATACATCTAATTTATAAGCTATCTTAATGTATATGTTACGGGTAAAGTTAGATTAACGGTTAAACCTAGGATTACCCGGGTAAACTGCGTAGTACCCGCTGCCGCTTGGTTAAAGTTGGGTATACTATTAATGACAAGGCCATTAGTGGACGTATGTTCCACTATAAAGATTAGGTACTTATTAATTAGCTCGACCACACCTCAATTTCCATTGTTGTAAGCTGTCTAACATCGATAATCATTCATCTGGGTACATAAATTCCTAGAACAAACATAAATCGAAATATTACAAAATTTGGGGGCGGGACGATATATCTGCCCCTCCCGTCGTTCCTATATTTGAAGTAGTACAGGTTCTAGCTTTAACATATACTTTACCCGGGTAAAGCCCGAAACGTGAACTATTTCAATTATATTTCGGACTTTAACCAAGCGGTGGCGGGTACTACGCAGTTTACCCGGGTAATCCTAGGTTTAACCGTTAATCTAACTTTACCCGTAGCATATACATTCTTTTGACATATCCTATTACCATGTATTGGTTTAACGGAAATAAATTTATTATTATTATTATTATATTGTTATGTTTACTTCGCATTTTGAATTGTTAACTCCATAAGACTATTAGTTAATTATTGTGACTCATGTCTGGGCCTTAACTACAAGGTCGCCTACTACCAAAGCGCTCTTTCCTTACTCTGGTTGACATGAGCTCGATTCTACAATGGGAGTCCTAAATCTTTCCTAACGGCCTTCTCACGGTTTCGTCACCTTCCAGATAAAAAATCTAAAAGCCTCGGCTGGGATTCGAACCCGCGATCTTGAGCTCACAGGCGCCCTCTCTACTTTAATATTTTTTTGTAAATATATACTTTACCTTGTCAAAATACTGAACTCCTCGACCTTTACCCTTCCATTTGATCCGAGAGACGCTTTGACTGAAGTCAACATGGATGCGCCTATCGTCAATCAAAACGTTGTCCATTTTTAAGTAGGCCTGCTCGCAGGATTTTTGATCTTCAAATTCGACGAATGCATACTGTAGCGAATCACCCGTCTGATGGTCTCTGATCACCTCACAACTGTAAATATCAAATATGTCGTAAAAAATATATTTTACTAAAAGAAAATTATTAAGAATATAATTAAAAAAGGTAACAGTAAGATAAAGCCAGGGCACCTCCCCTCCTGAGGTCTCTCCCAACCATATCCCTACTCTCTTTCTCCTGTATTATCTCTCTTTACATACGTACCCTAAAAACAACAACAGAAAACAATAAAAAAAAATAGCACAAGTATTAACGACTTAAAAACACGACTTCTGGCAGTCAACTGGAGAACGCTAATAACTATAAAACTAAAAAAAAATTCTGTCATCCTCATTCCTCCAACTTAATGGACGCAGAGGAGACCGCGGGAGCTCGAGTTATCCCCCTCACGCCTCCTCAGTCACTGTCCAGCAGTGGAAGCAGACCAAGAAGGAAAGATGTGGAGAACCTCCCTAAATATTTTTGCTAGAGTATAATAGCATGTCTCTAGGCCAGCGCCGCCTCATTCTTCTGGGGTATTATCTGGATGGGAATGGGATGACAAGAGTCAAGCAACTGGATTGACATGAGAAGAAACGTTGGAGTGGAATTTGGAGAAGTGGGACTTGATGAAGTCAATAACAGGGTAAGGTTGGAAACATAGAAAGGAGCATCGACAATTGTTCTTAGGATCTTGGATTGGAAAGACTGAATACGCTTAATGTTAGATGGCTTACTAATAATACTTACAAGTAATACTAATACGACGTAACATCGTATATACGCAACATGCCCTTAGGAGCAGTTATTGATGAGCCCTTACGTCTAGCCCTAGAGGAAGAGATGCGCGGACAGTCCAGACCAGTGCGCTGCAAGGACATCGTCCAGAATTGGATTGTGGAAAAATGCCAACAACGTTGGTCACGATGCCCGGATGGCCGAACGACGTACGCATACTTCCCGGACGTCCGGGTAGTCTTGACTCAACATGGGTACAGCCTAATCACTGGACGTCTCAAATATTATCAGGTCATGGGGATTTCAACTCCAAGCTGTTCTTCTTTCACAAGAAGAACACCCCGAACTGCTCGTGCGGCGGTATCGATACTGCAGAACATGTGGTCCACGAATGTCCGCTGTACGACCAAGCTAGGGTGGAGTTGATTCACAGGGGACTGGATCTACGGTAGATGAAACAGACTACCCGATGTTCTGTCGATTCGTCGGCTCCTGGCGGGAGCAGAAACAGGCAATGTAAGATAGTAACCCCTTGATCTCCGAGCTTTGACTGAACGGTGATGTTGCTGAAATGCAAGGCGCACCCTCTTTTAAAACCAAATAAAAAATAAAAATAAAAAAGATGGCCTACTAAAAAAAAATAGGAAACTAATAAAAATCAATTAATTTTTCGCTTTCCTTCTAAACCCATCTCCCGATTTGACTGAAAATCAATAGTTGTCTTATCAACTCACATATAAAAAAAATGTTCTGCCAATACATTCATTACATCAGCAGTTACTAGGATTTTTGGGTTAACGCCTACTCCACTGAAAGGCAACAGGTTTCTTCATCTTTAAGGGATTCTAGATCAAGATACAAAATTTAGTGTCAATTACTGTCATTAGTTATCAAGGTTTTGCAGTTAAGCCCCCTGCTGCTCTAATCGTTCCCATCTTTTTGGGTGATTCGGTCAATTCTGGATACTCATATAAAATTAAGTATTGATATATTCACTCTATCGGGAGTTATAATGTCCACAGATAGAGGGAGTTTTTTTTTTAATTTTGGATTAAGGAGGTCGAGGAAAATATGAAATTCCGGTAAACTCAACTGAATTTCTGACCGATTACATAACTGCCCTTATACTAACTATAACTGGGGAAGTAAAACAAGTAGTATAGTTCAAGTATGAAGTTGAGTAAAGAGAAACTATCCTATTACAGAGCACTGAACTTCTGGAAACATAAAATAAACTTAAGAATTGATTTGGTGTAAAATCTTCAATTGTTAATTGTATATTTTAGTTTGAATATGCATTATTAAATCTGAGAAGTCGAAGGGTGTCGCCGGGGTCTCTGGACTGTTTATATTTCGTCTTGAGAGGATGTGGACAACCAGCCACACATGCACACACTGTATCAACCCTTCCTGCCTCATTGCACTATCACCCTCTTTACAGAGTGTTCCTGGGAATGCTCCTTAAGGCGGAATTCCACTGAGGCAACTTTTAGGGCAACATGTAGCACACATCTTTCCATTGAAGGAACACAAAGCGACAAGAAACAAGTCTCCTTGCCGCATGCTACAAAATGACTGTTGTTGCCGGGCCACATGCGTCACCTCTCGACAGGATTCAACGTGTCGAACTCGTCGTTATCCAACAGTCAGCGGATCGTTGCGGCTTCTATCGTGCGCCATGGTTGGAATAATGAATGAACCATCATTTATTGAAGATTACCATAACTCATCCGAATTATGGAACAACAAAATTAGTGATTATAAAGACATTCGAATAAAAAATGACAAGTTAAAAAAGTTAGCCAATAAATATAATTGTCAGTGTCACTAACAACCTCACACGAGGTGGTATTGCTTCACCAAAGTTGGTATCATATTTTTTTATAGTGGGTGAGACTTTCTCAAGCAAGTACTCAAAATCTTCTTTACTCATTCGTGTACAATTTCGAAATAGAGCTTCATCATGAGCAACCAAGTCCTTGTATAAATTATGCCGAGTTTCTTGACCACCAACATACGATATAATGCTCTTCTCCACCACCGTGGCCTTCTTCTTTTATTTTTACGATTCAAAGCTATTACCGAATAAGCAGCTGCCGGGACTGTTTGTAAAGACATGATGCACCAAACTGAAGTTGCCTCCATGGAATCGTTTTAGACGCATGCTACAAGCATAGAGGACAAAGCGCATGCGATGTGGGGAGACAAATCCCGCATGCGACATTGTTGAATTTTGTGGCACATAGTCGCACACCTATAATCAGGCAACACTAGGAAACAAGTATCATGCCTCATGTCGTTCAGTGTTGCCTCAGTGGAATTGCGCCTTTACCCCTGGTCTGGTGCGGGGCGGTGGGCTGTCGTATATGCACACCCACTGCGCAATCACACTTATTAATTTGATCAGTTATGGAGGAAGGGATACGAGAACTAGTGACGTATGTTGAGTTAGGAGATATGGGAAAAGTGGGGATTTAATTGAACACAGAGGGTAGGAGCATGGCCAACGTGGAGAGGGAGAGATTTCCAGAGTTGTCTGGTGTGAAGGGGGGTAAAGAAGGGGACGGGATCTGCGACTTTCTGTTGACATGTTATCCTCACTGTGGATGGTCCCATCTTTTGTGTTTTTCCATGATTTAATTTTCGAGGCAATGAACCTTCGTAAATTATTCTTTGGTAGTACAGTTAAATGAAGTGTAATGTTTACTTAATAAATGATGAAAGTAAAATTTAACGAATAATTGGAGTGGAAATTTAACTGTGGGGAAAAAACTTGAATGCCATATTTCCAAGATATTGTTATATGTAAACAAATCTAACAATACTTGATTACGAAACTATCAGAAATTCGCTCAGTCTTAATATTTTGAAGACAATTATATAAATGACTATATCACGATTTATGTTGCTATACTAAAAAAAAAAAAAAGGTTTATGACAAAATAATGTCTTCAAATTATTTCATAAATTGAACGATCATCAGAAAAATTATACACGTAAATTAAAATTGTAGATGTTGAAAAGTGAGTGTAGAATTATATTCCTGGAGGTGAGACCAAACAAAAATGCACTATTCAATCGGTTTATTATATTCTACACATATATTTATCATTGCAATGTAAGGCTCCACCATAATTATCATTGCAATGTAAGCCTCCACCATAATCATCATTGCAATA
Source organism: Aradus depressus (assembly GCA_963662175.1). Classification (NCBI taxonomy): domain Eukaryota; kingdom Metazoa; phylum Arthropoda; class Insecta; order Hemiptera; family Aradidae; genus Aradus; species Aradus depressus. The sequence continues at coordinate 18,742,950 of OY759226.1, read as the reverse complement.
AGACTCCACATGACATCTCAACCTTCTGTATTGTAAGCACTGAAGATCACATCTATACAAAACAGCTGAAACCGAGCATGTGTGAATGGCTGAAGGAATGATCATGACATTTGCATGGCCTAACTGAAACCGAGCATGTGTGAATGGCTGAAGGAATGATCATGACATTTGCATGGCCTAACTGAAACCGAGCATGTGTGAATGGCTGAAGGAATGATCATGACATTTGCATGGCCTAACTGAAACCGAGCATGTGTGAATGGCTGAAGGAATGATCATGACATTTGCATGGCCTAACTGAAACCGAGCATGTGTGAATGGCTGAAGGAATGATCATGACATTTGCATGGCCTAACTGAAACCGAGCATGTGTGAATGGCTGAAGGAATGATCATGACATTTGCATGGCCTAACTGAAACCGAGCATGTGTGAATGGCTCAAGGAATGATCATGACATTTGCATGGCCTAACTGAAACCGAGCATGTGTGAATGGCTGAAGGAATGATCATGACATTTGCATGGCCTAACTGAAACCGAGCATGTGTGAATGGCTGAAGGAATGATCATGACATTTGCATGGCCTAACTGATGTTGCTACTGAAACATTTTTACATTAAAAATGTTGCTCTTGAAATTTAATTCCTTCTTTTTTTCCAGTGAACACACATACACATAACTATTGGACTCGGTTTTCTTAAATAAAATTCGAAGAGAACAGGAAATCAATAAGGGTCTCCCAGATGTTCCAATTTTGTTCGAAAAATTAAAACATTATTTGGAGAAATTCAAAAATAATTTGTGATAAAGAGTTCATTTCGAAGGTTGAATGCGGGAGAAAGCACGAAATGATTGTTAATTATAATGAAAGGTAGAAAGAAATTAAACACATGTTAAAAATTTGTGAATGATTCTTGTCTTAGTGAGTAATAAGATTGAACTTTACCAAAGTTACTTGACAATGATATGACAGGTGACAAAATGGAGATTTTGACAAAGAAAATTCAGGCGAAGTGATTCAAAAGTAACATCTAAGCACTAAAATTCTGGGGGTATTGAGGGTCAGTCAATGAAGAAAACACTATTCAAATGCCAATAGTTCTGTCCCCAATTATATTTAATATTTAAAATTTAGATTAATTTCATTGTGTGTCTATTTATTCTTTATTATGTATTATTTCATTTTTGGTTAGTGTCACTTCTGTCTAAAATTCTTCATTTAATTAATAAGTTAAATTATGTTACTATTTATATAATTATAGAGTTTTTATTTTATTTTATTTTTTCTCAACATAGTAAAATATCTGTTAGCCAGTAAGTAGTTCTCTTCAAATTTAAGTGCCGTTAACTGGGGTTTTCCCCGGATTTATTATCTGTTACCCTCGACCCTTCTGTACCCTTAGTTGAACGTAAGACCTCACAGTCTTCATGCCTTCTCCTCAACCATCTATATTCATAGTAAGTTTCCTTGTTGTTCATCAATGTGTATATGTATGTGAATGTATTAGGATGTATATATGTATTTATGTGGAGTTGTATGAGTGAATGTATATTTATGTACCTATATATAATTTTAATCGATCACCCATTATATTTTTCTAATCTTGATACCCCCATGTTTGTTAGGCCCTGATGATGATATGAAATATATCGAAACGTTGGCATTTGAATAGTGTTTTCTTCATTGACTGATGAATGAATTGAATTTCAATTCATTGAATACCCCCAGAATTTTGAAATCTACAGTCGCTAGCAAACATCTATATCTAAGCACTATAATTTGTCGAATCTAGTTTTATTAGTTTTTTATCAGAAATTCAGAGGTATTATAATCAAATTAAATCTTTATATTAAAGAAAACACTTAATTTGATTTTCTCATTGATCAAAAAGATACAAAATATCCACATAAAAGTCGCATTCCGTATATAAAAGCTTTAATTTATATTTTGCTTTAATTTTATAAATAGTCAGTTATTGTGACTCACGCACGAGCTTTAACAACGAGGTCATAACTTCTATGAAGGCGCTCTTTCGTCGCTCTGGTGGAAATGAGCCCGACTCTACTCTGAGAGTGCTAAATTTTGCCTATCATAAATTTTTATTCATCTAGAGTTGGGGTACCTGACATCGTACAGGCTCAGGACCATCGCTTAACGTCCCATCCAAAGGACGGTGTGCTAAAGGTTTATTCACATCCCAGATAAAACGTAAGGGCCTCGGCCAGGTTTCGAACCCAAAAATTTTATATATACATATTATTATGGAATACTATTTTATAATACATATGTATAATAAATAAAGAAAATAATATATATTGTATTTAATAATATTGGGAATTTCATATTGTCTTCTAATTAGTTATTATGACTCTATAACTACTAGATCATATCGCCTTCAACCAGAGGGCTCTTCGGTTGCTCTGAGCACATCTCTACTGTGGGATTTCTGAATTTTGCCTACACAGGTTTATTCACCTAGGAGTATGGGTCTTTAATAAGTACCTGACATCGTACAGCCTCGGGACCATCGCTTAAAACCCCATCTCCGGCCTCGGCTGGTATTCGTACCCGCGATCTTAAGTAAGCAAGCATACTACCTCTGAGCTTCTATTATTTTTTAAAAAATTATTATTATGTATCTCATATGTGTTTATATTCTAAGATTTAATTTCGGTTGTTGCATATAATTTATAAGATATTTAGATTTACAAAATTGTGTGACGTGTCCAATTAAAATTTTATGGTTTAAAAAAAATAAATATTGTTATTATTAATCAAGTAACTCTGATGAATCAGCCCAATACGAGGATAACCTTAGGCGTAATTTACATAAAAAGTTCATCGCACCTCTCAAGAAAACAATCATTCATTTTTTATTTATACTTTTCCAAAATGGGTATAAATACATTGTTTTTTCTCCTTTATTCTTCTTTTTTCCGTTAGGTTTGAAGTCCTCCGCAAACCAAACTGCCTGCGGAAGAAAGGATGAACACTCTGGAGAGGTTGCAGTCTTGTCGATTTCAGCAATGGAAGAACTCAGCTGGTGAAGGCAATGAAGTTCACGAAGGCTGATGAAATGATGACAAGAAGAGAAGCGTCGATAGGAGATCAACTCCTTTAAGATGGCTGCTGCGCCGAAGACACCAGCTATGATGACTCCTAGAAGACCCGAAGTGCTGCTACGTCCAAAGTTGAAACTATAGAGCAATGGGAGGTCACGAAGACCTGAGAAGTTGAGCACCAAACTGGAGTAGAAATCTCATCCTGTGCCCCAAGATCTGTCTTTACGGAAGTGATGAGAAGCGACTTTTTCAGACAGCAAAGATACACTTTACACGAAAGATCAAAAACAATTAGTAAAAGGACATGAATAAAAATAACAATAAATAATATTATTATATTACAAATAAAAAATATTTAAAAAAAAAACAGGAAAAATAGTTATTAAGAAGACATTTAAAAAAATATATATTAATGTTTACACTTACCCATTTATTTAGAAATGTATCATTTAATATCTCATTTTATCTAATAATGAACTGATATATATGAAACATTTCTTGTACATTGCAGCATACAATTCAAATATATGAAGCAACTGTAGCAACAAAAAGATCCATATGAACAATCGAAGACAAAAACACTATTAAAGACCCAAAGAATTATGTCCTCCAAGTAAGTAGTCGTCAGTTTAATTATTTATAAACAATTGTAAAAAAAATATTTATGTGAAACACTTTTTGGCAAGGAGAGCACTAGCAATGGATACATACTTAAACATAAGCAGAAATATCAGGTCGTCTCATAGTCCTTATGAGGTTTTGAATTCACATATGAAATTTCGTGTAGATACATTCATTCTTATGGCAGTTATTTAAGCCTCCTACTTAATCCCCCTTTCCTTTTGATCGATTTGGCTGAAAATCGATATATGTCATAGCTAGAGGGTTCTGGATTCAAATACAAAATTTCGTGTCGATAAATTCATTCTATCGGGAGATATCGTGTTCACAGACGCACACAGATAGACAATACTTTTTTTTTTCTATCTTATTTGGAATCTACAGATCTGAAGAGATGAAACTCCACATCGAATCTTTGACATATTACATAACTTCCCCTGTACTTCGTGTAGGTGGAGAAGTAAAAAGAAATTCGAAAAAAATGCATTACTTATGGGATGACCTGATAATTTCCAAAAAATAATATATATTCATGTACCTTTTAACTTTTCCAAATCTGTTGAAAATGATCTCCAATTCTTCATCTGTTGTGACTGGATTCAGTTTGCAGACGAAGAGAACGTTTTCTGGAGGAGCAACATCGGCGTGTGGCAGATCTCCGACAATTTCCAAAATGGTGGCTCTTGCTTTTGCTTCTCGTTCTTCTTTAAGCTCTTGAAGCTGCACTTCCGAGAGACCATCTTCATCATTTATTTTTTCATCTGCGCCAATTCTACCATTCTGAAAAAAATCAGAAGAAAAATATTGGTATAAAAAATGTAAATACTTAAGACATCTGATTACATAAGGCTAGGTACGCTGACCAACTCTGTGCACGCGTCGTAACTAATCCCTCCCCAGAACATTATTGAGTCCCCTCCAAAAGACACCCTGGAGGACAAACAAGCTTCAGCGAATCTCTCCCCATCTCTTCTCCACACACATTCACGTCCGTCTGGTGAATGCAGACTAACCCTTGTTTCGACTGAGTAGAATACTCGCTTCCAGTCCTCCAGTGTCCACACGACATGTTCATGTGCAAACTGTTGTCGGACTCTCCAGTGCTGCCGAGGAGCGGGCCAGTGGCTGGTCTTATACTAATCAGATGACACTCTCGGAGTTTGCCTAGAAATGTGTACACTTCGTACACCCCTTATCAAGGCCTGTAGCTCAGTGCTTTTTGAGGTCCTCTTTCTCAGTGCATTATCCTTCAGAAATCGACCACCCCTCTCACTGATGCAACTACGTCTACCTTGTTCTCGTCTTCTAGTGTCAGATCCCGTCTCTTGGAACCGTCTAATAACTCTCCCGATCATGGTATGATTACCTCCTAACTGCTTAACAACTTTGCGAACGTCCAGTTTCAACCAATACTCTAGTCCTTACAGCATCCTCCACAGTCAAATTACGATGTCTATCCATAATTATTCCCGCACTACCTTCTAACTAAACAATGTTGACACGTCTAACGAGAGGCAACTTCCTAAACCCTGTATAATATTGACAAACAAAAAGATAAAGCAGTATTTGCGAGGTGGGCCTTATTATTAGTATTGACAAACAAGAAGATAACGGTGATGTTTGCGATGCTAACCTTTGAACTTGACTAATTTTCCACACGTTCTTAAATAAATCAATGATAAAAGTTGCAATACTGAGTTAATAAAGAAAAAAAACGAAAGAAAATGAAGAAATACTGGGTTGTGCGTTAATTTTGAGCAGGGGTGTATTTGCAATTGGAATAAAATTTTAAATATTTATTTTTTTTACATTTGTGTTATTACAATAATTATTACGTACGATCAATGTAAAACGTTAATAAAAAAAAAATTAAATAAATCATGTCTGTTCAATAAAAATACCTACCTTGTTTTTTTTCAATTTCAATTTTTTACTACGCATATTTTGAAGTTTTTACAGCATATTTTAATATATTATACTGCATATTATTTGCATATTTCAGCATTTTAAACTGCATATTTTGACAATTTTTACTGCATAAACATCCGGTCTCTAGTCATTACTAATCACATGAATGTCCGACTCTAGACTCTAAAAATAACTGTTTATAAGCTATCTTAATGTATTCATTTTTATTATTTATCGTATTACCATGTTACGGTTTAACGGAAATAAATAATATATTATTGTGGTAAGCGTTACTATCTTAATCGCTGAATAGAGCAACTGTATTGTAACCCCGAATTCAAGTAAAGACCACAACCTAAATATATGACCCAATGTTACTCCAGGGCAACGCCGGGAGAAGCTGCCAGTTACAATATAATTATAAGTAATAGTAATACAACAAATAATAGTGATATAATAACTAACGGCTATTTCAACTGATGTGATGTCTGGAGAGGCATCAGGAACGACAAGACCTGGAATATCTTCAAAAGGATCTTCCAGAATCACCGTGTGTGTTATCCTGTTCAACAAATAGAATGTTAATTCTTATATAAAAATTAAATAATAATAAGTTTGTCCTTCAAATTTTATATATAAAAAAAAAAAAAAAAATTATCCACCAGGACGCCTCAAGCGGGCATGGCAGAGAGACCTGCTCCAGGACTAGCCTGGACTCCTCTTCGGTCACCTCAGCACGACAAATGTTATGTCGTTGTAAATAAATACATTTTTAAAAAAGGTAGAAATTTCATAAAGAACATTTTTCTATAGAACCAACAGTTTTCTCATAAATGAAGTAAACCTCTGAAAAAATGAACCACTCGACTGATTTTGCTGAAATTTTGATATAATTCATTGTCACCGGAATGAGGCAAACGTAACAAGTTTCAACCTTCTATTACAATTAGAAATGACTGATAAAACGATCAGCATATGACGTCATCAAATCGAATAAATATAAGGTATAAACAAAAAAAAATGTTGTGACCAATACAGGACTTTCTTATACCATCCACGCTTACAGATCGATCTCTCTCCACCTTCCCCTTCTCAAAATCATGTCATACTGGCATTACTGTGTATAAGAAAGTAATGAGTTAGCGTTAGCGGCATTTTTTCGTTTTATTGTACACCGTAATCCTGAGAGTGACATTCTTATACCCAGTAATGTCAGTATGACATGATTTTGAGAAGGGGAAGGTCGAGAGAGAGTGATCAGTAAGCGTGGTTGTTATAAGAAAGTCCTGACAATATCACATATATTACATTTTTTTCTTAATTTTTCAATACTAAATTACTAATAATTCATACCAAGGTCCTTAGTTTATTTTATCTGGGAGGTAAAATAAACTTAAGCACGCCGTCGTTCGAATGGGACGTTAAGCGATGGTCCCGAGCCTGTACGATGTCAGGTACTCGTTAAAGACCCCTGCCCTAGGTGAATAAAAATTTAGGGTAGGAAAAATTAAGGACTCCCACAGTGGAGTCGGGCTCATGTTCACCAGAGTGATGAAAGAGCGCTCTGGTAGTAGGCGATATGACCTCGTAGTTAAAGTCCAAACGTATTCAGGGGACCTTGAAACGTGATTGAAGTTGAAAACTCGATCATGGATTTTCGCACAATTACAATACTTCTTTATACTATAAATATAAGAAAGTAAAAATGCAATTCTTAGATAAACATTAGATAATCTTTCAAAATAAACAATAAAACTAAGATTAACAAATGATTAGTTGTATTATTAATATAAACTATTTATCTGTGAAATCTAACTTTCTAGATAATATTGTCTTAATAATGTTTTCGGCATGTATAAATACCATGGGATTTAGTTTAAATTAAAGCGATTGAAAAATATCTGAAGAGAAGGAACATATTAGTGGGGAGAGCAAACAATAATATCTCGATTGTTTAAACAGAAAACATTATTGTTTAATTATTTGTTTTAGTTAGTTAATAATTATAACATGCCCGGGCTTTAACTTCGAGGTCATATTGCCTACGTGGACATGAGCCCGACTACATTTTGTCTAACCTATTTTTTCTACCCTAAATTTTTATTCACCCCCTCTCATAAACAGGAACACACCACTCAGATACATCCTTACTTTACAAAACACTAATATTTCCACTCTTAACCTATGCTTGCCCCCCGTATGGTTCTGCACTAGCCACACCAACATAACAAGATTACAGACATTTCAAAACAAAGTCCTCCGGATAGCGATGAACGCACCCTGGTTTATCAGGAACATCCAAATCCATCGGGAACTGGGAGTTGCTCCTTTTGCAGCCCAAATCGAAAAACTCACCCGAGACTTCCATGAAGGTCTGCCAGCCTGCTCTGGAGCGGTCCACTACAGTCTCGGCCAGCCTGTAGCTCGCAGGCTGCAGCCGAGACTGTACCAAGACTTTTTATTTTAATTTTAATTTTCATGTGTCAATTTGTGTAAAGTACATGTTTAGTATTGGCCCAAATAAAAAAATGTTCTTCCTCTGAATAGAAGAATAAAAACATTTTTTTGTGAATACCCAGAGTAAGGTACCGAGCACCTAACATCGCTCATTAATCTTTTCTCTGCTACTAAAATTACGAGAAAATGATTGATCCAACTATTTTCCATGGTAAAGATTAGGGTCTCAGAATTACAAGGATAACCACACAATTTTGCGAAAATTCGCCAGGAAACTATCTGAACTTTCGAAAGCTCTCTGATGGGGTACTCACAATATGCCGAGGAACAGTCAGAAAATTTCTAAATTTTGTACATTTTTCAGTGATTATTCCAATAAAAAATTGAGTATTATAATTCTAAACTTATGGACAATTTGAATGAACCAAACAAAGATATTGTTTTACCTGATGTCCTGATAGGGTCTGTGTTGACCGTCGCAAATTGCATCGTTCAATTTAACCAAAATATCAAGTCCTTCAGTCACTTCAGCAAAAACACAATGTTCTTCCAGTGATTTCAGTTCTGTTCCTAGAGTAAGGAAGAATTGGGAACCTAACCTAAAAGCAGGAAATATAAATAATTTTCAAAACAATTATTGTTTTTCGCAATTTGAATTAAGAAGCCAGGGTACGTCACAATGTGACAATAATTACAGTCTGCGTGAAGCTGTGTGAGCCTTTCTTTTTGACTGTTGTCCCAACTTATACATAATTAAATAACAATAAATGTTTAATACCAACAAATATATTATACTTACGTGTTATTTCCATAATTAACCATGGACAACAATCCAGGCTTATTATGTTTAATTTTGGGTATTTTTTCAGCCTCATAATACTTGGATTCTTCTCCATATACCAACCTATATAAAAAATAAACAAACAAAACATTACACTTTATATTAATAAATTTTTTTTTTTTTTTTTTCAAACTATAATTTAAAAAATAATTTACCCATAGACGGATTCTCCTCCAGTTCCAATACCTGTTGGATCTCCAGTTTGAGCAATGAAATTTGCTTGTATTGAATGAAACAAGCAGAAATTGTAATATTTAATTTTACAGAGCTTCAAAAAGTTCTTGCATGCTAAAAACGTTTGAAAAAAGCATTAAAACAAATTAAGCATAATACGTTTTTTAAATACAAATACACAATGTATTTTAAACAACTTACTTTGCGGCCTCTCTTCAATAAAAAGATCAACCGTAAAATCACCAAGTGTTGTCTCAATAACAACAGACATTATGCAGAATACAAATCTCTATCCCATTATATCAAGACTAAAATTCAATACAAAATATTGCATATTCCTAAAAACAAAAAATATATATAAGTATAAAATTTAAAAAATCAGTAAAAAAACTATATAGGTCTTATTACAATATAATAAACATCCTACTCCAGACAAATAAACAATAAATAATAATGAACAACGGCAGTATTAAAAGAAGCGTTGAAAGAGAATTTATAATAAATATGTTTGATTCTTTAAAATATAAAACAGAAATATGGAAAACATAGCAACAATAGTAAATATTAGAGGTATTACATACCATATTTAACTCAACTTTTATTTATATAACTGATTATAAACGTTATTCAAGAATGGTTAGATATTTAGGGAAAAAAATATATCTAGTGAAACTCCCTGGCACGTCACGTAAACCATATGTTACTTGCTCAGAAGGTTTCTCTTACGAAGCCGAATGCACTTCCACGGGAGTAGAGACGGCTGGAAATAAACTCTCAAATTGTTAAATGTAAATTGTAATTTCCTGTAACCTAAAAATAAAATGCTGATAAAAAGGTAAAAAGTAATGATATGCTTAGTATTTTTAATGTGCATTTGCAATTATGGAAAAATAAATTTTGGGAAGTTCGAAAACTGAATGGTAAACCATGAGGTGTGATAATTTTAAAAAGTCGATATGTAAAATGGGATTTTTACAATATATATTATTATTTAAATAATTTTATTTTCCCAGGTATCAAAACAAAAAATATAAAAGTAATAAAAATAATATTATAGTTACATAAAATCGTCTAAATGTTCTCCAAAAGTTTTGCTCAAGTGATTATTCAAATTTCCCGGGTTTCTCAGTTGTTTCATTGACTCATATTTTAATTTTTCAACTATGGAACTCTCGATCTTTTCTTTTTGTTGAGTGCAGCAGTTGGTAACAACTCATTGACTTGTTGATAACCTAACTTGTACTATTATTTTTTACTATTTGTTTATTGTTTTGAAAATAATATAATAGTTGATTTTATTATTATTCAAGTAAAGCATATTATTTCTGTTTTAAATTTAAAGTCGAAATATTTACAATGAGTTCGACAAACGTAGCAGCTAACAGCTCTACTGCTGCGTTATCCATTAAAGAAAAAATGGAAGAAAGAAAGAAGAAATTACACGAATTACATTTGAAGAGGGTATGTGTATAATTAACAGTAATAATATTACAATTTTCCCCTATAATCCAATTCGGTTGATACCCTCCACGAAACCTCACAATTGTTTTAAAATAATATCACTACTTAGTACCAAAGTCAGTTCAGAATTCTTATATTATTATTTTGCTTTGATATCGTGATTTATACGTTTTTTTCAGAATGAAGCTCGTATGTTGAATCATAAAGAGGTGATCGAAGAGGACAAGAGAAATAAGCTGCCAGCCAATTGGGAGGCTAGAAAGAGGAAAGCTGAATGGATTCAGGAAAATGAAAAGAATAAACAAGACGCTAGAGAAAGGGTAAATTTTTATTTTTCAATAGAAATAAGTATATTTAGTTATTGATACTTAATATTTTCTGCAGAGATATTGTGAAACATTTATTAAAAAATAAAGCAGACGAATGTTTTTTGTTTTTTAATACTAGCTTAACCCGCCATGCGATGCAATGGCTATTTTTATAATAACAAAAAAAAAAAAAAAAAATTACAATTTAGAGTTGTCAAACCACTTTTTAAACCGTTCCAGTGATGTGTCAAACATAACCAATAAGTTTGAGCTTCGACAGTTTCGCAACCTATAAGCCTCACACAGACGTATATTCATTTCAATATACATAAGATTTGTAAATAAAAATTTAATTTTGTTTTTGGGGTTAGGTTTAGGTTTTATGACTCATGCCCGGGCTTTAACTACTAGGTCATATCGCCTACTACCAGAGCGCTTTTTCGTCACTCTGGTGGACATGAGCCCAACTCTACTGTGGGAGTCCTAAATTTTGCCTACTCTAAATTTTTATTCACCAAGAGTGGGGGGTCTTTAACGAGTACCTGACATCGTACAGGCTCGGGACCATCGCTTAACGTCCCATCCGAAGGACGGCGTGCTTAAGTTTATTTTACCTCCCAGATAAAATAAACTAAGGGCCTCGGTCGGGTTACGAACCCACGTTCTTGAGCTCAGAAGTCAAGCACGCATACCACTGAGCTACCGGCGCCCTGAATTTTGTTTTTATTTTTACTTTATTGATAGTAAAAAATATTATTTATGTAATGACATTATTCAACTGCTTTTGGATACACAATATTTTTAGTTGCTCCATCTGGTGAATGTACATGTAAATCTGATGGTTTTCCAACACATGAACAGGCTACATACAACTGTCCATGTGCGAAGCAAGGATGTTCCAAATCCAATCCACACACTTTTAACGATTGACCTTGTACTTTGTTGATTGTCATTGCAAAGGCAAGACGAATCGGTTATTGATATCAGTTATTGATATCAGTTATTGATATCAGTTATTGATATCGGTTATTGATATCAGTTATTGATATCAGTTATTGATATCAGTTATTTATATCGGTTATTGATATCAGTTATTGATATCGGTTATTGATATCAGTTATTGATATCAGTTATTGATATCAGTTATTGATATCAGTTATTGATATCGGTTATTGATATCAGTTATTGATATCAGTTATTGATATCAGTTATTGATATCAGTTATTGATATCAGTTATTGATATCGGTTATTGATATCAGTTATTGATACAACATAAAGCACATCAATGTTTTGTATTTTAAATATTGTCTATTTCACAAAATATATGGGAATATTTTCGATATTGTTACCGTCTTCACGACTTGAACAATACTAAATGAAAGTTCAACAAGTTCAAATTCCGAACTGTACAGCTTTTCAGCCAAATCGACCAAAGAGAAGGGAGAGATTAGAGGAGGCTTAACAAAAAATCTAATAATTGACGTTGTAATGAATGTATTGACATGAAATTTTACATTTAAATACAAAAACCCCATAATGTTTTTCAAAATATTGTCCATTTCACTAAATATGTGTATATAAATTATAGGAGTACTTTTGGTATTGCTACCATCTTCAGCCACTAAGTGGAAGTTCCATAAGTTCAAATTCCGAAATGTCCCTTTTTCAGCCCGCTTGGATTTTTTCCGTTCCTTCTCCTGTACAATAACGTCTTAAAAACATGAAAAACATTAAAAATAAAATTTCGTCACAAATTGAAATCTTAATAATAAATGAAAAAGCTTGAAGTTGTAGCAGTGCTGATTAAAATACAAATGAATATGTTTGTATGAAATAAATCAAAGATGACAAATGAAAAATACACAGTTTTGAGAAAGTAAGTACGTATACAGAGAGACTGGATATAATATTATTGGTGATGAAAGGGGTGAATATTTGAGATTCTGATCTTTGACTAGCCTGAAAAGGATCAGTTCGGAATGTAAATTGGTTGGACTTCCATTTAGTATTTGTTAAGTCGTGTCTGAAAATGGTAGCAATACCGAAAGTACTTTATATATATTTTGTAAAATAGACAATGTTTTTAAGAACGTACGTTTTCTTTATTTTTTCATATAGTTAGTCCTAAAAATAAATTAACTCATAATGACTAGCGTACCGTTCTGTGTTAATTGGTTGTCCGGAAATTAATACAGATTTTAAACATTTGACTTTAACAGCACACAGTTCATAGTAAATTTTATTAATCGATGTGAAGAACATTAGAATCTATCCATTTTTGCTAACGAAAAACTACTTTATTTTGATAGCATAGAATTATGAGGCTGCTAGTAGCTCAGAGATACCTTGCAAGCCTACTGAGCTCAAGATTGTAGGTTCGAAACCTACTTTAGGTTTTTTATCTGGCAAGTAAAAAACCTTGAGCATGCCATCCTTCGGATGGGACGTTATACGATGTTAGGGACTCGTTAAAGACCCTACCTGAGGTTCCTAAACCTGGATTGGCAAAATTTAGGAATCCCACTGTAGTGTGATTATAAAAAAAATGAATAATAGGTTAGGTTTTATGACTCATGCCCGGGCTTTAATTACGAGGTCATGTCGCCTACCACCAGAGCGCTCTTTCGTCACTCTGATGGACATGAGCCCGACTCTACTATGGGAGTCCTAAATTTTGCCTACCCTAAATTTTTTTATTCACCTAGGACAGGGGTCTTTAACGAGTACCTAACATCGTACAGGCTCGGGACCATCGCTTAACGTCCCATCCGAAGGACGGCGTGCTTAAGTTTATTTTACCTCCCAGATAAAATAAACTAAGGGCCTCGGTCGGGTTACGAACCCACAACCTTGAGCTCAGAAGACAAGCACGCATACCACTGAGCTACCGGCGCCCTCTGTGAATAATATAAATACAAATTATTAATAAAAAATATAATAACAAATATCACATTTCCTGTAGTAATTTTCTTTCCACAGTAGTTTCCGAAAAGGGCCCTAGTAAAAAAATGCATACAAATTTGTTCATCACAGTACAGTCGGGCTTCATCTGCACCGGAGAGCGCTCTAGATACGACCTCGTAGTTAAAGCCCGGTCATGAGTCACAATAACTAACAAATAAATAATAACAATTTTGTGTGTTCTAGGGAGAGAACTTTGACCGTATCAAGCTACTCAACATCAGCGCAGAGGAAGCAGCCAGTCAGGAACGACGCAAGAAGAAGAAGAACCCAGACCAGGGTTTCTCGGACTATCAACAGGCGACCCTCCGTCAGTACAACCGACTGGTGAAGAACATCAAACCAGACCTTGACGACTATAGTCGACAGAGAGACCGGCTGGGGGAGGCATTCTATGGAGGACCTAACACTATCTTGCAGGGGCTTCATAAAGACACCAACCAGGGGATCGATCGCATGGTGGACGATCTGGAGAAACAGTAGGTTCCTTTTTTTTTTTTTTACAATAGCTAGTTATGGACTGCATACGAATGAGATCGATTTTGTTGAAAATCAGTAAATATCTTACTTTCGATATATTCTTTACATTGACAGTTATTAGGGTTTTTCTTGGATGGGGCTGTCGCTTCGTATTTCTGTAGACGCAACATGCCCTTAGGAGCAGTTATTGATGAGCCCTTACGTCTAGCCCTAGAGGAAGAGATGCGCGAACAGTCCAGACCAGTGCGCTGCAAGGACATCGTCCAGAATTGGATTGTGGAAAAATGCCAACAACGTTGGTCACGATGCCCGGATGGCCGAACGACGTACGCATACTTCCCGGACGTCCGGGTACGCCTTGACTCAACATGGGTACAGCCTAATCACTGGACGTCTCAAATATTATCAGGTCATGGGGATTTCAACTCCAAGCTGTTCTTCTTTTACAGGAAGAACACCCCGAACTGTTCGTGCGGCGGTATCGAGACTGCAGAACATGTGGTCCTCGAATGTCCGCTGTACGATCAAGCTAGGGTGTAGTTGATTCATGGGACAAGATCATATTTGGGACTAGATCTACGGCAGATGGTGACGGAAACTGACTACCCGATGTTCCGCCGATTCGTCGGCTCCTGGCGGGAGCAGAAACAGGCAATGTAATGATCCCGAGCTTTGTCTAAACGTAGACTGGGTGATGTTGCTGCAACGCAAGGCGCACCCTCTTTTAAAACCAACTAAAAAAAAAAAGTTATTAGGGTTTTTGAGTTTGGTCCTTTCTCTGATCCACCTCTTCATTTCTGTCGATTTGACTGATAATTGATATGTCTATGCAATTTTGAATTTACGTTTAAAATTTCGTGTCGATACATTCATTATTGCATTTATTCGGGTTTTGTGTTACGGCTATTTAGTTACCCAGCAAGAATTAATCAAATACGTTTTCGCTCTGCCTCCAAAGGCAATCTATCAATTTTTGCCAGTTTGCCTAAAACAAACTCAAAATTTGACTTAAATTGTTGCTTCTGAATCCTCATATTTGATTTAATTGATATATTCATTATATGGCAGTTATTGAGATTTTTGTGTCAAGTCCCCTCATCCCTCCCTCCCCTTCGGCTGATTTCGCTGAAAATTAATAGTTGTCGTCCTTCCAAGTGAGTATGTTACTTTATTGCCTCGGGGATGAAGGAGAGGATCTATTGGATTCTTTTGGATTGGGAGAGGAGGAGATGGCTTCTTATGAAATCGTTAAAGAAAGGTTTGATATGTATTTGGGTTTCAAAAGAAATATTGTGTATGAGAGGTCAAAGTTCTTGAAAAGACGTCAGCTAGCAGGAGAACCAGTTGACGCCTTCATCAATGATCTGCACAAATTAGCGCAGTCCTGTGAGTTGGGGAGCTTGAAGGAGGAACTAATCCGGGATCTTATAGTGATCGGGGTGGCGGATGACGCCCTTTCAGAGCGGCTCCAGATGGACGAGTCGCTCACATTGCATTCGGCTATCCTAAAAGTCCGCCAGGCTGAGAACGTGAAGGAGCAGCAGTCTGTTTTCAGAGAACCTCGGTCTAGAATTGAAATAGATTTTTTGAAATATAAACAGTTACCTAGGTCATGTCCCTTTGTTAAGTGTAGCAAAATGGTTTTCTGATGGGCACCACAATTTGTAATAATTCAATTTTTGAAATTTTGTTTTTTTAGTTTATTTTTTATTAATATTATTATTATTTTTTTTTGTTTAGAATTGAAAGACGTGAAAAATACAGCCGAAGAAGAACTCACAACGATGATGCGGACATTGACTACATCAATGACAGAAATATGAAATTTAACAAAAAATTGGAACGGTTTTATGGTCAATACACGACCGAAATCAAACAGAACTTGGAAAGAGGAACCGCTGTCTAATCTCCATTTTGAAAACTAATCTCTTCTGCGGCTCTCCACTTAGATCGTATGACAGAACGGACGGAAGAAGACAAAGAAATACTGTAGAATGTACCATAATATTATTAGGATAATCCGCCTAAATGTAGTAAATCTATAAAAAAAAAAGTGGAAATATGTGAAAATTATCATATGAATTGTCTTGGGTAAAGAAGTAAATTAATTTTTTTTAAAATTGTAACTGTATTTATTATATATCTCATATTAATTCGGTTAGTTATTATAACTCTTGCCCGGGCTTTAACTACGAGCTCAAAGCGCTCCATTGTTGCTCTGGGGAACATGAGCTCGACTCCATTGTGGGAGTCCTAAATTTTGCCTAGGATAAAGGGGTCTTTGAGGAGTACCTGATATATTGAGATCATCGCCGAACGTTCCATCCGAAGGTTTTTTAACTCCCAGATTATAGAATTTTAACTACGATTTTTGTCCAATTTGAAGTAGAGCTAATGTAATGAAGTTATAGTGTCTCAGAGATTGCTTTCCTTAACAAAAAAAAAAAAAAAGCGCTGGTAGCTCAGTGGTATGCGTGCTTGCTTACTGAGCTCAAGATAGTGGGTTAATACCTCGGCCGAGGCCCTTAGGTTTTTTATCTGGGAGGTGAAATAACCTTAAGCACGCCGTCCTTCGAATGGGACGTTAAGCCATAATCTCGAGTCTATACTATGTCAGATGCTCGTTAAAGATACAATATACAAATTTAGAGCTGGCAAAATTTAAGCCCCTCCTAGTAGAGTCGGGCTTACGGCCACTAGAGCGACAAAAGAGCGGTTTGGTAGTAGGCAATGTAACCTTCTATTTAAAGCCCGGGGATGAGTCACAATAACATCCAGAAAAAAAGAAAAAAAAAAGATATATAGCTGTTAAATACAATTAAAAAGTAAGAAAATAAAAAATAATATTTAAAAACAAGTTTTTCAAAAATATACCTTCTTTTCGTAAAAATAAATTCCGACAACTCATATTATGTGTCTTTAATGTCTATTATTCATATTGCCAACCAACTCCGATCGCTTTCGGAAAGAAAACGTTTATTTTCTACTTTTCAGTATGTTATAATTTAAATATAAGGTTTGGTTTTATGACTCATGCCCGGGCTTTAAATACGAGGTCATATCGCCTACTACCAGAGCGCTCTTTCGTCACTCTGGTGGACATGAGCCCGACTCTACTGTGGGAGTCCTAAATGCCTACCCTAAATTTAAATATAAGGTATATTTTTGAAACACTTATTTTTTGCATAATTTTTTTATGTTTTTTCAAACAGGTATTTAAATCATTTACATAATAAATAATATACTAACTATGAAAAATATATATAGAATTTTTTTATTGAGTTCATTATTTTCATTTTCTCACAAAATAAAATTCCTTCTTCCAACTATTTACTGCACTGGAAAAACCTGGATTTCTCGAGGATTATAAGATGAGAGAGAGACTATCCCTACCATAGGGCCATTTTGAGTTGAAAAAACTAACGGCTTCGGGCGGATATACTTTATATATGAAGTTCATTTGATGAAGTCGACCAGTTTTTTTCACTTTAATTTTAAATTATGTTGGGTTTAAATAAACTGAACACATTTTAATGACATACTTTTCGATATCGTTTTAATAATTAAGATATACACTACAAATTAAAAATATATATAGATACCTATGTATGTACAATACATGAAGGCCTACTCTGATACATAACAGTTACAATAATGTAAATAAATAATACATAAAAATAAATATATATTCAAAATGTAGCATTATTTTCGCATCAAATTATTGGCATACAATTTATACAATTAAAAATATGATAACACAGCCCTCTGAAATATTTTATAGGAAAATTATAAGAAAATGGAACATCTTCCTTCATCTTTAGATTGTCCAGCTGTGAACAAAATCTGAAACAGAAATGAAAATTTAATTATGAAAGTTATAAATATTTTCATGTTTAAGATAAATTTCTTCTAATATATTTAGCATTAATGCATAACAAATATAATTAGTTAATAAAAATCCTAATGATTTTATAGCTTAATTTAAAATATTACCTAATTCTGGTAGGATATTATATTTTTGTGAAAGTTATGCAAATTAAAGTTCTGTAAACAAGAATACTTATATTAACCTTTTTGTATTTTGATGTGGTCGAAGCCTTTCAAAAACCCTCTGTCAAATATCTTGGCCGGTAGATATAATTCAAAGAATTTTTCACCAAAAATTCACTACAAAAAGGTTGAAATTTTGAAATAGGTTGACTGTTAACTGAATTTATTTTGTTAAGAAAGCGAAAATTTATTGCAAGAAAAGAGAAATAGGGATTTTGTCATAGCTTCATTTATTGAATCAGTTATACATAATTAGCATTGCTGTGACAAGATGTGTAAAATGTATGAATCTGTAGTTTTATCTATCTATCTGTGTGTGTATAATAACTACTGAATTGCCCTGATGAAATATCACATAGTATCTTTACCAAGCCTGGTTCAAATTTTCATCAAATTTTGAACGGGAGAGGGATTGTGGGGGAGAAACATGAGAAAAAAAAAATAAGAGAATTCAGACATCAATGAATAAGACATCAAATCGGCTCATTGATTAGAAGAGAAGTAGAAGTTGAGCGAAAATATAGTTGATTAATTGAGAAAGCACAGTGATTAGCGACTTTCTTTTTGTATAACTATTATTTGAGTATATTTTTAAATATATAAAAAAATGATATAAATATATCTGTGGTCACAGGGAATAAATTGGTAAATCTAAATTCGTAATTTTTCAGGGCAGCACCACTTTTGCATTAATCGTGTAAATCAAGTTTTTGAAATAAATAATGTTTGCATCATTATTAATTCTATACCTTCTAAATCTATAGGAGTGAATGAAAATGAATATTGTTAATCCTTTCTTGGATTTTCCCTTAGTTACCTAATCATTCCCCAACACTTACCTAATTATTGACAATACTTTTTAAAATACTCGTGAATGATGCATCTCTAAAGTTGATTTAACCAAAAACGCCCTCTTCACTTGGAATAGTCTGCCGAAGTGAATAAATGGTTAAATGCAATTATCTCGTGAATGATTCCTCAATGGAGTAGATTAAGTTGATTTAACCGAGAACATACACAATTTAACGAGATACCAAGAAACCCACATCTTTATAATTCCGAAAGTATTAGAGTCCTGAGCTCCCAACTTCTTCACAGTGCGCAGATGGCTTGGGAGATCATCACAGTACACTTAACTCATTTTGGCCATTTTACGACTTAACAATTTATTCCCTGTGACTATAGATATGCGCAAGCTTCATAGTATTTGTTCGTTAAGTGATCTGTACGAGTATAGTACTTTGGGTCAATTCACGTCATATCGTTTGTACTTTTCAATTTTTAACGTTTGATAGTCCTCTGTGAAAGTGCTAAATTTACCAAAGGACAATCGCATCTTAGTTTATCAATGTTTATATTACCACATTGAGCATGTTATGAATCTCGCAATTTTTATTTATTTGTATCTTCAAACATTCTGTCTGCTCCTTGATATTTTATCTATTATCTTTATCTATTGTGTTTATGTATTGTCCAAGTATATATGAAGTTACAGACATACGATGCTGAGCTTACGCGGGAATTTCATGTTTTCCCTAAAACCAAAAACATGTCTTTTTGTTTCCAATCAAATCAATAAATTTAGAGGAAAAGCGAAATACGTCCTTTGATTTGTTTTATTTTTCTCACATAAATTATTTTTAAAAATTATAATATGTAATGATATACATGAATACTTATGACTCATGGTCATGCCCGGGCTTTAACTATGAGGTCATATCGCCTACTACCAGAGCGCTCTTTCGTCACTCTGGTGGACATGAGCCCGACTCTACTATGGGAGTCCTAAATTTTGCCAACCCTAAATTTTTATTCACCTATTTAACAAGTACATGACATCGTAAAGGCTCGGGACCATCGCTTAACGTCCCATCCGAAGGTCGGCGTGCTTAAGTTTATTTTACCTCTCAGATAAAATAAACTAAGTACCCCGGTTTGGTTTTTTACCCACGTTCTTGAGCTCAGAAGACAAGCGCCCTCAAATATATATATATATATATATATACGAGGTGATGGGACGTTAAGCGATGGTCCCGAGCCTGTACGATGTCAGGTACTCGTTAAAGACCCTATCTTAGCTGAATAAAAATTTAGAGGAAGCAAAATTTAGGACTCTCAGAGTAAAGTCGGGCTCATGTCCACTTAAGAAACGAAAGAGCCCTCTGGTAGTAGGCGATATAACCTCGTATTTAAATCCCGAGAATGAGTCGCAATAACAAACTAACTCAATTATTAAATTGAGACTATACATTTTTAGATAGGATTTTTTTTTCATTTTTCAGAATCAATTCGGAAAACAATTCCGTTGAACACGCATCATCAAATATCTTGACCGATGCTTGGGGATGTAACGAACATGTTCAAAACAGGTTAAGTTTTAAATAAAAAGTCAAACATATTTTCGATTTAATTTGTTAACCAAACACATTTATCAACGCATCAAACAACACTTACTGCATGAAGGAGAGTTGTGATGTGTTACATGAATGTGTATATTCTGCGTGTCTCCACTTTCTGTCAGAAAAAAACAAACACTATTAGATATATAATAAATATATTTGTATATTTAACAAATCATAAATACATATTGGGACAAATAACAATAAGTATATTTAAGGTAGGAAGTAAGGAAAAAATATAATAATTTTTACAACATCGTAAATAACATATTTGTAACTGAACAAGTCTGCGTGAAAATAGAGTGTCTCATTGAATTTGGTCCACCTACATATATTGTTATTGCGGTATGTTCTAAACAGAGAAAGTCAGTCTTTATTGTACAAATACGAGGTGTGTTCAAAAAGTAACAGAAATATTGTAATTTCACGGGTTGTATTAGTCCGGTTTTTTCGTTGTAGTGTTGGTCATGTCTGAAAAATATCTGTACATTGTTAGCCAAACCGGATGTTTAGTCTGCTAAGGTTACATGTGTTTAGGTACGATCTGGGATTATATAAAATTAAATTTTGCTATAAGAATGGAATAAAGTGCAGCAGTTTTAGAAATGTTAAATATTGCTTTTGGTGAGTCTGCTATGAGTAAAACTAGGGTTTACGAGTGGTATAAAAGCTCGACAAGTGCGGTCGAATGTGAAGGTCATGCTCTGTGTTTTTCGATTTTAACGGCATAGTGCACCATGAGTTCTTGCCACAAGGTCAAACGATCAATAAGGAGTACTACCTACAAGGGCAACCCCGTTTGAGTGAAGCAATCCGAAAAAAAGCTCGGATTTGTGGCGAAACAATTCATGGCTTTTGCACCACGATAATGCACCTGCTCACACTTCATTGCTCGTTCGTGAATTTTTGGCCAAAAACAACACTGTAATGATGTCCCAGCCTCCATATTCGCCAGACATGTCTCCTTGTGACTTTTTTCTGTTCCCAACAATAAAAAGAACCATAAAGAGCCGTCGTTTCACAAGCATAGATGAGATTAAAAGCGCATCGCTGAGAGAGCTAAATGCTATCCCAAAGATCAAGTTCCAGAAGTGTTTCGGGGATTGGAAGTAGCGCTGGCATAAGTGTGTAATATCTTATGGGGACAATTTTGAAGGGGATAACATTGATGTAGACAAATAAATAAAATTATTTTAAAAACCGAAAATTTCCGTTATTTTTTAAATACACACAAAAAAGAAACCAAAGAACATTGATAATGTTTCGAAACACATCAATTACATAAAAATTTTCATTTAATTTTAGAAAATTCAGTTTAACAAATATAAATGGTTATACATAAAATCAAAACTGCTTAAAAAAAATAAATATAAATAATTGGAGATAGGTGGACATTAAAAATCAAAATAATAAGACGTTTTTATTAGCTTATTGTCATACAATTTATATTGAAAACTAATATTAAAAGAAATATAGTAGTCTCTAAACCAGGAAAGTTTGTCATGCAATATGGAATACACCAGACGAAGGAAAGTAGCGAAAAAGTACTTCCCCAGCGCGAATTATTCCATTGAATTTTCGTTCTCTCTCCGAAACCAATCTACGAATTTGGTTGAAAATACATAGATGTATTACGCAGGTACCTTTGAAACATCATATGAATAGTTATATGAAATCGAAACTGCTTTAAAAAGTAAATAAAACTAATTTGAGATAGGTGCAATATTAAAAATCAAAATAAGATGTTCTTATCAGCTTATTGCCATACAACTGATATAGAAAATTATTATTAAAATAAAACTTTTATATATTAATATAACATGCTCCAAAATTAATGTTAATATACACACATTTTGATTATGTACAGACAATTTTTTTACAATCAAATACATATATACATTGAAATTTAGTTATAGTCCATAAAATTAATGTTCACTCTTAACGTAGACCAGTGAAGGGATGAGTTCTATGTCATTAATGAAAAAGTGGCTGATGTTTTTGAAACAGATAAAAGAATTTCAACCTCTCTATCTCTTTATTGGACATTGAGCTATTTCAAAGACAAACATTTACTAATAAATCGGGGACCATAAATGTTTTAAAAAATTTAAGGAGTTAGTTCAGATGGGAAATAATGTCTACAATATTTTTTTGATATAAAATTGAATTATTGTATTAACTGTAATGACATATTTTGGAAGCTTATAATAAGTAAAAATAAAATAAAATAAAATTTAGTTTTTTTGAAAATTGTCTATACAACAAGATATGTTTAGATATATCACCGGTTTCAGCATTAAACTATTGTCAGATATAGTTATACACTAAGACATTCGTTATTGGACAGACAATGAGTAGACTATGATCAAATAGACAGAAATTTCCACAACTTAGCTTCCCAACAAGTTTTTTTTTTTGGTGTGTGCAAAATAAAATGTTTACAAATCAATAATGGTGGGTCTGTCCATTCGAACTAGCGCAAAAAAATCGGGTAATATTCATTCAAAAAACATGTGAGTAAAGCAACAAACAGCTCTAGTGCTTTGCGAATAGTTAATAGTAACTATAGTGTTATTTTTGCGAATACATTTTTTGCGATTTGTGTCGAAAACTAATAAACGAAGAATTTGGTTAACATTAATATTGTCATCCTCAGCACAAAGTTTAAAAGTAAATTTATGTTACTTTTAAAAATTAGATAATATACAAGTTAAACAAGTTCTTATTGTTTTATATGTATAACATGGACATATTTAAAGAAAATATATATATTTTTTTCGTTATGTTCGATGCATTGTGATGTAAACTACGGAACATTTTTGTTATGAATAAAAAGTAATTTTTTTTATTATAATATTATATATATATCAAGGTCTTGAAAAAAACAAGGGACATAATAAAAAGAAAACAGCTGTGAAACAAATAGAGAGAGGGGTCGTGAGCTAGCTCTGGAAGAGTGCACTGTAAATTGATATGTTTTAAATATAGTGAAGTTGAACAATAATTTAAAATATGACTAAAGGTGGAATTGAAGTGTGAAGAGTTGTCGGGGTCTGGATCGTGTGGTAGAGGCGTCAAGGAGGTACTTTTAACCATTTATTTTTTCAATATGCCCAAATAAAAAAGAATAGTTTTTAAATATTTAGTTTTAATGATTTTGTTCTTTTGTTTATTTTTTATTTTTGTTTTGTTCAATGTTCAGATTTTTAAGTATAATGTGTAAATAAAGAAAATAACCCAATTATTTGTACTCTTAAAATCCTATTCTATTCATCTTCCCTGTTGGCCCAGTAATCTCATTTGAAAACCTTTGGATTAGAATTATTATTATTTAAAATTATTAAAAAACTGGCATCTCTTTATTAATCCAAGTGTGTTTCTTAAATGGAATTTGTTTGTTGTATACGAGTACTTTCTTAAAAATTGCACGTCTTAAATTATTGATAATATTTTTTTAGGGCCTTTTTCGAAAAACTACTGTAGAAATCAAAATTTAAATAAAAAAAAGAGATCAATTTCTACAGGAAATGTGGTAGCAAAAAGTATTTATCACAGCATATTAGCCATGTCACTGTGTTATCTAATTATTTGCGACATCCATGGCCCCGGGAGGGAGTTCTATCTACGAAATAAAACTCACTCCCGGACGGGATTCAAACCCGCAAACCATGGTGAGACCATGCGACCAAAGCCCTATGCTCTAGCCTGCACGGCCACCATGACTCCCGAAAAGAAAATATTTATTTTATTAATCGGACATTCTTAAATCTTGATCTAATTAATATATATTTTATTATGAAGACTAGAATTATAAAAATGACGCACTCATTAGGAAATATTGTTTTTAAAGCGGTAAATTTCTCATGCGATATGGACTAATAGTCATAACTGCCAGTTTGGGTGCAAAGGGCGCCCTCGCTGTGATCTCCGCACCACCGAGTGAACTGAAGAATCACTTGACTCGCATTGCTGGTAAGTATACCTAGGGACCTAAGCATCCAATGCTCTTATCACTTCCCTGTTAGTCCTACTGTGGGAGTCATAAATGTTACCTACTCAGATTTAGTTACGTCAGATTAGTCTAGCGCTCTCCTCGTCCCCCGGTCTTTATTTTTCGAGCAAGGAGGGGGGTGGGGGGCTGGCTATGTCTCAAAGAAATGTTTTTTCATGAAGCATGGAGGTCCTTTAATTTTTTTTTTTTTTTTAATTGGCCTTATGTATTATGCATATTAGCCCTGTCTCTACAACGGTTTTATCTAGTTATTTACAACGTCCATGGCCCCAGGAGGGAGTTCTATCTACAAAATAAAACTCCCCGAACGGGATTCGAGCCCGCAACCATAGTGAGACCATGCGACCAAAGCTCTACGCTCTAGCCCGCAAGACCACCATGGCCCCATTCACCTCTATGATATAGATAAAACTATACAATATGTTAGAGATCAAAACAAAAATAATTCTTGAAAATTAACTAATTAAAACAATATTAATATATATAACACATATATTTATATTTAGATAGATAAATACATATGAGGTATGTCATTTACATGGTATATATGTATATATACAAGCACAAGGCAAGAGTTTGAGTCAAAACAATTATTTTAGGGATAGAAAAACACAGAAAAGGCACAATGAATAAGGCAACGTAACAATTGTTTTAACATAAAACTCAGTGAGATCTTCTGAGTCAGCAGGTTTTGTGTTTGTTTACATGTTATGTTACATATCAGTCGCGTGTGGTCTCAGATTGACTCCAAATTTTCCATAAATGTTAATTTGTTCCCCAGATAGAGATAGAACTCTAGTGTTTGTGGTTGCGATCCAACTCGCATATGTCACTTAGTCTGTTGTCATATGTGCATAGTTTTTGAACGAACTGCTATTAAGAGTCATTTTATAATATAAATCAATTATGTTTTCGCTTTCCCTCCAAAGCTAATGGATTGTTTGCGCTTAAACTCATTAATTGACATTAATCGAAAATATTACATCGGTAGTTATTGGGAATTTTGAGTTGTCCCCTCTAATACACCCCTCCCATTGGGCCGATATCGCAGCAAATTAATAAGTGTCGTCCATATGGGGTTTTGAATTTACATAAGAAATTTCGTATCAATACGTTCATTACAACGGCAGTTATTAGAAATTTTGTGTTATGCTTCCCCCCATAATCCCTTGAAGGTTTTCAGCATACATTTCGGAAACCAAAAATTTCGAAAAATCATATTTTATATTAATCATATTGGGCATTTCAGTTTTCTCTACAACTTTCATTTGAACAGAGTCCTTGATCTTGGGTATAAAATATACTTAGGCCCTGATGTAAAGTGGTCTCAATTTTCTCCTTATTTCGACCAAAATATAGTCAGATCTAGGTTAGCACATGTGACAATTTGATCTCAAATTTTAAGTTCATTGTTACAATTGTTTTTGAGTCCATGCAACGTTTCAACCACATAACAGACAGAATTCATCGAGAAAATGTTCACAATGTTTTCTGTGGACCGTGAAGTTGAAATTGCGTTGAAAACTCGATATCGGATTATTAAACGATTTTTTCCCAAGAAAATAAATAATAATTTTTTTTGGCCTTATGTACGATGCATATTAGCCATGTCACTGTGTTATCCAATTATTTACGACATCCATGGCCCCGGGAGGGAGTATTTATGAAATAAAACTTACACCCGGACGGGATTCGAAACCACAAACCATAGTGAGACCCTGCGACCAAAGCTCTAGCCCGCATGGCCACCATGACCCCCAGGCGGTACTTGTCACTGGTGCCAATTTAAGCTCCTAATGCACTTTACAGATGTTAAGCCCCCATAAAATGACTTTTCCACATTCTGAACAATAAATTCATTTGACATTCTGTGTTTTTATAATCACTTATAATAGACTAGATTAGCCGCTATAAAAATCACAACACACTTGGTTAAGTGAGTCAGAAGGTCATGCAGGATAACGTGCGCAGATTAGTCTGTTTTTGAAGCCTGTTTGCGCCGCTATGTGAGAGCAGTGGTACCTAGAGATAGGATGCGGGGCATTGAACAGTACTCGCACTGACTCAAGAGGGGATGGTTTCGGAATGTGCAAATGTGACAACACCATCTCAGTTCGTCCATCACTTCTAAACCTAAACAAGAAAACAAAAACAATGTCAACAGGCTAAACAACAAACATAATTTTGTAAAAATATTAATAATATTCAGAGCGAAATTCTTTCTTAACTATGTTTACAACAGAAGTTCTGTTTTTCAAAAATTAAAAATAGGTATTCAAAACTGTATAAATAATATAAACAACAAGCAAATTTGCTAAAAAAATAAAATATGACATTGTCAGAATGTCAAGAGGGGAGAAAGCACCCAGTGGTGACACTCCCTAAACTGAGTTGCACTCATATATAACTCACTTTTTGTACCTAGATTTAGCTACTTCGGTGAAGTAGGTAAAGTTGAGGTCAGTGTGAAGAGTCTTGTTGGAAAAACCCGGCCGAAGCTCTTAGTTTATTTTATCTGGAAGGAAACAAACTTCAGCACGCCGTCCTTCGGATGGGACGTTAAGCGATGGTCCCCAGCTTGAACGATATCAGGTACTCGTTAAAGACCCTTACCCTAGATGAATAAAGATTTAGGATAGGAAACATTTATGGCTCCCATAGTAGAGTCGGGCTCATGTCCACCAGAGGGACGAAAGAGCGCTCTGGTAGTAGGCGTTATGACCCCGTAATTAAAGCCCAGGACTGAGACACACTAACTAATTAACTAATGATACTTAACATTTTTGCAGAGATATTGTGAAACACTTGATAAAAATGAAGAAAACGTATGTTTTTAAAAAAATATTGTCTATTTCACAAATAATATATAATATGGGAGTACTTTCGGTATTGCTACCATCTTCAGCCACGACTTGTATTTGTTAAGTCGTGGCTGAAGATGGTAGCAATACCGAAAGTACTCCCATATTATATATAATTTGTGAAATAGACAATATTTTTTTAAAAACATACGTTTTCTTCATTTTTAACTAATTAACTACCATTCAAAATGTAAACTATAACGAATATCTGTTTTTCCCCATAGTAGAATGAAAAAGTGAGTTATTAATCCCTTTTCAAACACAAATCATAATTTAAAGGAATTGACCTGAAAGGAAACAACAAACATAATTTCAAAAAACCAACATTACTTACAAGATGATCTTATAAAGGAACATACCGTCTATATTTGAACAAGAAAAATCATCTTCTTCCGACTCTAATTCATTCCAGAGCTTCAAACATTCAGACCGAAGTAAACTTATTTCATCTGATATCGTTCTGGCCTGAAACAATGACAAAAATAAATGTTATCAACAAAGAGCTTGTTTAACTTTCATTTAAATTGTCTACTTCCACAAAATTATATACATAAAGTGTACCGGTTTCGGCTTATGCCATCGTCAGCACAAAATTCAAAAATCACATTTAACATTACTAGATAGTCATTGTATCTATTATAAAGATTGTAATCATTTTTATGTTCTTCTTGTACTTTAGTATTATTTCATATAGTCCGTATTTCTTCTCTCTGTCGCTCTCTCTCTCTCTCTCTCTCTCTCATATATATATATATATATATATATATATATATATATATATATATATATATATAT
This sequence comes from Aradus depressus, assembly GCA_963662175.1. Taxonomy (NCBI): domain Eukaryota; kingdom Metazoa; phylum Arthropoda; class Insecta; order Hemiptera; family Aradidae; genus Aradus; species Aradus depressus. The sequence continues at coordinate 18,714,559 of OY759226.1, read as the reverse complement.
ATATATATATATATATATATATATATATATATATATATAACCAAAAAACTGGTTAATATGGCAAATTGAAAAAAAAATGATTACTCTGTCTAACAGCGATAATCATTCATCTGGGTACATAAATTCCTAGAACAAACATAAATCGAAATATTACAAAATTTGGGGGCGTATTTGCCGGCGTTCCGCCGGCGGGACGATATATCTGCCCCTCCTATCATTCCTATATTTGAAGTAGTACAGGTTCTAGCTTTAACATATACTTTACCCGTGTAAAGCCACAGGTTTTCAGCTATTATGCATAATAGCCAGTTAATATGATTAATTTGAGACAAAAGTAAAAAATGTATCATATTAACAAGGTGAGTTTTATATTATGTATAATAACTGGTTAATATGATAAATATTAAGAAACTGTCAATAATTTGTCATATTAACCAAGAACGGTAGTTATTTTGTAAAATACCCAGTTATTATGTATAATAACTAAATTTATCAAATTAACAGTAACATATATATATTTTACTAGTACGTCGATATGATGTAAAATAATCGATATTGATTATATTATTTTGGAATAATGTAAGTTAGTAGAATACATATTATATATTAGTTTTTATAGTAGAATACATATTATATATATAAGTTTTAATGTTAAAATAATTATTATATATAAAATTTTATAGTAGACTTCTCCAGGGGACAGGGTGTCACTAGGTAATCTCAGGGAACCTGAGAATTGTATTGACAACTAGAAAACTTACAATGTCACTGTTCAACTTTGTTCTGACGATGGCGTTTACAACCCGGCAGAGGCCTTTAGTTTATTTTATTTTAGAGGAAACAAACTTAAGCATGCCGTCCTTCGGATGGGACGTTAAGCGATGGTCCAGAACTTGTACGATGTTCAGATACTCGTTAAAGACTCTTACTTTAGGAGCATAGGCTTCCATAGTAGAGTCGGGCTCATGTCCACCAGAGTGATGAAAGAGGCAATCGTAGTCTTTATCCCAACGATCTTTCTGGACGTTCTTACGTCCCTTCATCAGGTCCCAATGTGCGAGATATAGAAAAGAGAAAGAAAACAATATATATTGTTATAGTTACATTGTTTTATTTTTCTTTTCTATATCTCGCACATTGGGACCTAGTGAAGGGACGTAAGAACGTCCCGAAACATCGTTGGGATAAAGACACTTCCGAAGTTTACAAAAAAAAGTTATCTTGATTTTCATTAAATTGAAAAATTTATCTACTTATTATAAATGTATCTATGAATTAATATTAATTTTTTATACTCATATATTTTTAAGTATTTATTTATTCAGTTTTCATTAATTTCATTGTACTTTTTTAATAGTTTTGTTATTACTACAAATCATATGTATGTTAGACTCAAGTAGTTATAAATCTAATTATAAGTTATCTTAATGTATAAATTCTTTTGACGTATCCTATTACCATGTATTGGATTAACGGAAATAAATTTATTATTATTATTATTATTAATATGACCTTGTAGTTAAAGCCCGGGCATAGTAACTGTGGCGTAAACCGAAACCGGTACACTTTAATATAATTTTGTGAAATTAGACAATACAAAAGTTAAACAATTTCTTTGTTTTTATTTATTTTATTAGCTTTCCACTATATCGACACAGATCGCAGAAATTTATTGTTGTTAATATTGTATTCATTTATTTTCTATTATTTATTTCTTATTATTATTCATCTCACATGTGTCTGCATTCTAAAATTTAATATCGGTGGATGTATATAATTCATAAGCTATTTTGATGTGCAAACTTTTTTAAATGTTATTTCTAAAAACTGACCTCCTCAATATGTTCCTATGTTTGACATTTCCTATGTTACAATGTATAACGAAATTTCATACAAATCTACCTTGGTGGAGATTGTGGCAGCGGCAAGTCGAGCTGTCAGCTCACTTCTCAACTCCTCCTCCCGTCGTTCCATTTCTTCCAGTCTCTTCTTCTCCTGGATGAGCTCTGTCTCTAGGTTCCTCTTTCGTTCCAACTGGCGATTGATCAGCACTGAAATCATATAAAATCACTATAGTTTTTGATGTGTTGTAGTGAATTTAACTAAAATATCAATATTACGAACTATAAAATGATCTTTCGGTAAGAAACTTTTAGGATAAGATGCTTCGATAGTTTAAATTTGTCACAATAAACAAAATTTGTGGTAAAAGAAAATAATATAGCAGTGTAAATCTAAAAAGCATATAATATATCAATATATTATTATATGATATTACATAATATTGTTTTTAACATATAATAAAATAATGTTTTTACCAATTTCAGGACATAACGAACAACTTATTTAATTTCTAAATTCTAAGTTGAGGAACGCGGACCTATTGTGGAAACTTGTAATAAATAAAGAAAACAAACTTATTTTTGAAATATTGTCTATTCCACTAAAGATATAAATATATATAACCACCGGTTTCGGCCTTACACCATCGTCAGGTCTAGTTATGAACGATGGCCGAAACCGGTAGTTATATATTGTAACATGTAGAAATAAGGGGGGGTATTTTAATAAATAAAGAAATATAATAAAGCCATTAACGAGATGTCAGTACTGAGGACTTAAGCAGGGTGGGGGAAGAGAGAGAGAACAGTGGAAGGAGGGGGAAACGAGGTGTCGGGGGTTGGAGATAGAGAGTGAAGGAGGAAGGTTGTGGTTGGAGATAGAGAGTGAAGGAGGAAGGTTGTGGTTGAAGAGAGAGAGAGAGTGGAAGTGGACGGTTCATTTTTTTTGAGAGAGTTCGCTGGAGTAGTGAAGAGTTTTTTTGGAGTTAGAAGTCTGGAGGAAGTCAGGAAAAAAGGCAGATTGATGGAAAAATAAAGGAAGGATCGGAGAGCCGTATGATGAACTAAGAAGAGCAGTGGAGAAGGATTGAAGGACAGATGGTGACCAAGTGAGTGAAAAAAAAAAATAATTATAAAAAATAAAACAAATAAATGTTATATGATCATGTCTCCAATTTATGTAAAGATTTAAAAAAAACAAAACAAAAAAAAAAAACTCTATTCTATCAAATTTTTTTTATTAAAAGAATTCATTTCCCATAACTAGTTTTTTCAACAAGATAAATAAGAAATAATGAGGAACTAGTAAATGTTTCATTGGCGCCCAACGTGGGGCAATTTAAAAAATAATCAATTCATAGAATCAGTAATTGTTTCATTGGCGCCCAACGTGGGGCATTTGCTAAAAAAATGAACAGATAATCAATTCATAGAACAAGTAATTGTTTCATTGGCGCCCAACGTGGGGCATTTGCAAAAAAATAAAAATTAAATTCATAGACTAGTAATTGTTTCATTGGCGCCCAACGTTTTGGCAATAAAAATGATGGAATAGAGAAAAAAAAAAAAAAATTTTTGAGTTGTCCAGTTTATAGTTTAGAAATTGCTGTAATATATTTTATGTATTATATTTATTATAGAGGATAGATTTGTGAAGCAAGATGGCGGACGAGGACACAGGTGAGTCGACCCATAGCATGGCGGGAGAGCAAGGTCCGGAGTTTGTTTACGATGGGGAGGCGGGAGAATTAGCTGCAGGAATGGACGGAATCGGGAGTGGCCTCGGCGGATTAGGACTCCGGAACGTAGATAGCGATGTTCGGGAATCTGGATTTGTAGAAGGAACGGGAGAAAATTCTATGATAGTCATGAGTCCGCTTATAGGAAGGTCGAATTCGGGGGATGAGGAAGCAAATAAAAAGAAAGACGATAATCCGTTTAATCGTAGCCAATTTGAGCAAATGATGGATCGTATGGAACAGTTAAGTTGTAAGTTAGAAACAATAAATGAAACTAATAAAAAAGAAATAATCGAGTCGGTTGAGCAAAGGTTTGAGTTTTTAGAAATACAAATAAATGAAACCATAAATAAAAATATAGAGCAACTAAGGGGGGAACAACAAAATAATAACACGACTGAAATAATAGTGGAGACAAAAACAGATCGTAGTGAAGTTGAAAATAAATGTGAAAATAAATTAATAACAGATGAGAAAAAGAAATTAAATGAAATAGGTAATGCTCAGAAAAATGAATTAGAAATAAGTAAAAGCAAATCAAATAGAAAGGAAAATAGAAAAATAAAATTGAACAAAGAAATAAATAAAGATTATATTCCGTTTAATACATTATGTCGGCTAGGTTTTATTAGAAAAAGTTATAAATTGTCAAAAATATCCAAAGATAAAATAAAAAATAAAAATATCCTTATCTTGAAAGTAAAATTAACAGAAATAAATTATAAGAATATTTGTAAAGGAAATTTGGGCCATATTTGCCAAGAAAGTTGTGATAAGAAAAAATTAAAGAAAACTAATAAAAGAAAAGCTAAAGTAATGTTGCAGCCAAATTCTAGGAGAATTAGATCTCGGAAGATAAAGTTGTACAAATATGAAAATAAACAGAAACAAAGTGCTTACTTTAAAATCCCAAAACTAATAAGCTTAATTAAAAATCACACTAAGTTAAAGAAAATTAAAAATCACAAGAAATTTAAAAAAAAAAAAATGTCCTTCAGATAAACCGATGGATTATTTTTGATAACAAGGAACTCGTAATTGGATTTTTAAATGAACTTATGACTATGGTTTTGTGTTTTTTAAATATATTTTTCTTAAATCATAATAATTAAAAATAAAACTAAATTATAAATTAAAAATAATCAGCTAATGAATAAATTGTTTTTATTACGAAGTATCAAATAATAACTTTGTTGTGTGTTTTTCACCTTGGAAATAAAGATTTAAAAAAAAAAAAAAAAAAAAAAAAAAAAAAAAAATTTGCTAAGTACCTGTACCATTGTTTAAAAAAAAAAAAAAAAAATGTTTGCTAAGTACCTGTACTATTGTTTACCTGTACTGTACCTGTATTATATAAAAAAAAAAAGAAAAGAAACTGTTTTCCAGTTACCTGATTATTATAAAAAAAAAAAAAAAAGAATGTTTACATGAAATTTTATATGTTATATTGTTTAAAATATTGGTTAGATGGTTTATTGAATGTAGTATTTAAAAAAAAAAATATATTATGGTGTTTGTGATGGGGTATTTATAAAAAAAAAAATATTTATTTTCTTCGTTTCATTTTTTTTTCATTTAAGGGAAAGGATATGTAACATGTAGAAATAAGGGGGGGTATTTTAATAAATAAAGAAATATAATAAAGCCATTAACGAGATGTCAGTACTGAGGACTTAAGCAGGGTGGGGGAAGAGAGAGAGAACAGTGGAAGGAGGGGGAAACGAGGTGTCGGGGGTTGGAGATAGAGAGTGAAGGAGGAAGGTTGTGGTTGGAGATAGAGAGTGAAGGAGGAAGGTTGTGGTTGAAGAGAGAGAGAGAGTGGAAGTGGACGGTTCGTTTTTTTTGAGAGAGTTCGCTGGAGTAGTGAAGAGTTTTTTTGGAGTTAGAAGTCTGGAGGAAGTCAGGAAAAAAGGCAGATTGATGGAAAAATAAAGGAAGGATCGGAGAGCCGTATGATGAACTAAGAAGAGCAGTGGAGAAGGATTGAAGGACAGATGGTGACCAAGTGAGTGAAAAAAAAAAATAATTATAAAAAATAAAACAAATAAATGTTATATGATCATGTCTCCAATTTATGTAAAGATTTAAAAAAAACAAAACAAAAAAAAAAAACTCTATTCTATCAAATTTTTTTTATTAAAAGAATTCATTTCCCATAACTAGTTTTTTCAACAAGATAAATAAGAAATAATGAGGAACTAGTAAATGTTTCATTGGCGCCCAACGTGGGGCAATTTAAAAAATAATCAATTCATAGAATCAGTAATTGTTTCATTGGCGCCCAACGTGGGGCATTTGCTAAAAAAATGAACAGATAATCAATTCATAGAACAAGTAATTGTTTCATTGGCGCCCAACGTGGGGCATTTGCAAAAAAATAAAAATTAAATTCATAGACTAGTAATTGTTTCAATATATTTATATCTTCAGTGGAATAGATAATATTTCAAAAATAAGTTTGTTTCTACCGAGCGCCGGTAGCTCAGTGGTATGCGTGCTTGACTTCTGAGCTCAAGATCGTGGGTTCGTAACCCGACCGAGGCCCTTAGTTTATTTTATCTGGGAGGTAAAATAAACTTAAGCACGCCGTCCTTCGGGTGGGACGTTAAGCGATGGTCTTGATCGTTAAGCGAGCCTGTATGATGTCAGGTACTCGTTAAAAACCCCCACCCTAGGTGAATAAAAATTTAGGGTAGGCAAAATTTAGGACTCCCACAGTAGAGTCGGGCTCAGGTCCACCAGAGCACTCTGGTAGTAGGCGATATGACCTCGTGGTTAAAGCCCGGACAGAGGGTCATGGGATATAAAACCAATCAACCAAACTAATAAAAACATAAAATTGAAAATTTTAAAAACCCCGACTAAAATTTCATTTTTTTTTACTAAAACCTTGGTGGAGAGCTTTTTTTTTGGGGGGGGGGGGGGGGGGGGCTTGAAGATTTGGGGGGAGGGGCTTGGCCTTATAAACATTTGAGCTCAAACTCCAAGTCTTTAGCTGTAATAGAGGCCGAAATCCCTACGAGCCTGATGAAATCTGAATATCTTGGAAACGGCATACACAGATTTCCACCAAACATGGCTAAGAAACCGCTCGCAAATGCCAGCTTTTGAAACGAAAAAACCGGTTTGAAATCGGTTCAGCCGTCTTGGAGCTACGATGCCACAGACAGACACACACACATTCAGACAAAAGGCTTCAAACTTATAACACCCTTCCTTTTGCGTCGGGGGTTAAAAAATCATTATAAAATTATATAATATAAATTTTATCTTAACGAATCCAATGCTGATTTTTGAAACTTCAAATCGTCAAGTTTTACAAAAATGAGTTTTTCCTCGCTAACTTTGAGTTTCTCTGAGTCAAAAGTTTTTGAGTCTAGAATTTCGAAATTTCCTTCAAAATTTTGCGTTTCAGCTATTTTGAGCTTGTCATGTTTTTTTTTTTTTTTTTTTGGAACTTAACATATAAGTCTGGTTTGACAAGTAGATGCTCTCATTTAACAATTTTTTTCAAAATTGGGTGATATTTAAAGGTACCTGCAACGATTAAAAAAAAAAAAAAACTCAATATTTTTGTTGAAAGTATACATTTTATTCCAAAATTTGTAATGACAAAAAATGTTTACTCCCAACAAAATATAGATAATGAAATCTTATCTTTATGCATACATAGCAAACTTCTCTTTCCTTTTTATAAAAAAAAATTACAAAAAATCATATAATAATTTTTGTAAATTATTTTATTGAAGTTTTTATTTTATTAAATTGAGAATTAAAAAACTAACGGTCTAATTTTATCCAGGAATCGATCCAGGAACCCTCACATCATAAAGCGCCTGCCTATTTATGAACAATAAAAAAAAAAAAAAAAGAAAGAACTAGAAAATTTAAAATGAAATCCCCATTTATCAATTAGTTATTTTTGTCTTGTTGGGTCAGTGTGTGGGGTTATTTTAGTGTGAAACAAGAATATAAACGAAAAAAATACGAAAAACACACACTTATCAGTGGGAACTATAAATTGTTTATACAGTACATATATCGTACCTCCACAATAATCAACAACACTAAATTTAATCAATTTTTATTTCATTAACTGTAGCGCTAACTTTGGCATATTTATGGGAAGAAAATACTGAAGCAATTCTAATTATATACTCATCTAAATCAACATTAATTTATGAGTTAGTATATAATATATCTGTAATAGTATATAATATATCTGTAATAGTATATAATATATCTGTAATAGTATATAATATATCTGTAATAGTATATAATATATCTGTAATAGTATATAATATATCTGTAATAGTATATAATATATCTGTAATAGTATATAATATATCTGTAATAGTATATAATATATCTGTAATAGTATATAATATATCTGTAATAGTATATAATATATCCGTAATAGTACATAATATATACGTAATAGTACGTTAGGTTAGGTTTTATGACTCATGCCCGAGCTTTAACTACTATATCGCCTTTCGTCACTCTGGTGGACACAAGCCCGACTCTACTGTGGAAGTCCTAAATTTTGCCAATCCTAAATTTGTATTCACTTAGAGTAGGGGTCTTTCACTTCAGGTAACGAGTACCTGACATTGTACAGGCTCGGGACCATCGCTTAACGTCCCATTCAAAAGACGGCGTGCTTAAGTTTATTTTACCTTGATTCCAAATATGAAAAAAAAAAATCTGTGTCTGCTTGTCTGTGAACACGATAACGAGCGCCTTTGTAAGTCAACAGTTGAATATTAGCGCAAACGGTTTTGGGGAGCGAAAAGATAACTGATTAATTCGTTCTGGGGAATAAATTGCCGGTGATTCACCAACGACTTCTTCTTTTTTTTTTAAATTTGGAATTTAGAGATCGAAGAACATAGAATTCCATTGAAAACTCAGTATCGAATTTTTGTGCGATTACATAACTTCTCCTATACTACGCACGGCTGGGAAGTAAAAATGCGTCAGATAAAACTTTTCCATTTTAAAGTTAGTGTGAGTGCAGCGCCTCTGGTGGAGAGCTGAGTCAACATGTCACTGCCCATATTGCCTCTCGGTCTAATGAAGAACACATCTTATGTGTCGTTAAATTTGATAAATCGATAGTTATTCAAATTTTTGAGATGAATACCCTCCTCCTTTTCGGTTGATTCGGTTGAGAAATTCAGTTTGTTTATAAAAAAAAAAAAAAAAAAAAAAAATACAATGCTTGTTAAAACTAGACGAAGATGAAAATAAGGTAAAGAGAAATCAAAACAAGATGTCCGCCCACTGATATGTAATAATAGATGGTACTAGACTAGCTCCCACGCATGGTTCTACCTGCTCCACCCCCAGCATAGGGAGCCTTGGGGGCGGTTCGCCTAGCCAAGAGCCACCCTTCGGTTCTCACTGCCCGGTTGTTATAGACAACTACCGCGGAATTTCGCTGCTCCAGTGCGCATATAAGATTCTCTCTAATGTCCTCTATAACAGGCTTGTTCCTTTTGCCGAACGGGAAATTGGTAAGTACCTAAGTGGTTTTAGGAAGGGGAGCTCAACTATTGATCAAATCTTTACTCTTCGTATGATCCTGGAAAGAAGCCATGAATTTAAAATGACCACTCATCATCTCTTCATCGATTTCAAAAGCGCATATGACACCGTAAGAAAGCCCAAACTTTATAAAGCTATGGAGGAAATGAATATCCTCTCGAAGCTGATTCGCTTGGTCAGAATGACGATGCAAGACGTGCAGTGTAAAGTACGCATTCAGTCGGACTATTCTTCAGAGTTTCCCTCTAGCAAGGGATTGAGGCAAGGTGATGCCGTAGCTTGCTTATTGTTTAACTTAGCCCTAGAGAAACTAGTGAGGGATTCCGGTATTCGAATAAGGGGCACAATATTTTCAAAATCAGTCCAACTGCTCGGCTACGCCGATGACTTGGATATTGTTGCACGGTCTTACCCAGCTCTTGAGAGTGCCTTTCTGGGATTGCAGGAAGCGGCAGCCTCAATGGGCCTCCGAATAAATGAGTCAAAGACTAAATACATGTACACAGGTGTAGACGCGAACCCCCATAGCCGAAGCATATTGATTGGCCCATATTCCTTCGAGAGGATCAAAGAATTCACGTACTTGGGCTCTCAAATCACCACCAGGAACGAGACATCAGCCGAAATTAAGAAAAGACTTACGGCAGCGAATCGATGCTATTTTGGATTGCTGAGGCATATGCGAAGCTCTCTATTGAGCAGGCATACCAAACCCGGCTCTATAAGACCCTGATCCGTCCAGTCCTTATCTACGCCAGTCAAACATGGACCCTATCCAAGTCTGACGAGAAGGACCTGTTGATATTTGAAAGGAAAATTCTTCGAAGGGTTTTCGGCCCTGTGAAGGACGGACTGGTTTGGAGAATTCGCAAGAATAGGGAAATCTACGAGCTGTTTGGTGAGGCTGATGTAGTGAGGGTGGTGAAGTTGGGAAGGTTGAGTTGGGCAGGCCATGTAGCCCGAACGGAAGAGGGCGAAGTGCCAAGAACAGTCCTTGAGGAGCCTTTGTACCGATCAAGAAGAGCAGGCAGACCGAGGCTAAGATGGGTGGATGGTGTGGCAGCTGACGCAAGAGAGCTTCTTGGTCAGCGAAATTGGAAAACAGCTGCACAGGACAGAGCCGAATAGCGGAGGCTCATTGAGGAAGCCAGGACCCACTAGGGTTGTAGCGCCAGATAGATAGATCGTTACTCTATAGCTCCCACGCATGGTTCTACCTGCTCCAGCCCCAGCATAGGGAGGAGACTAGCCTTGGGGGCGGATCGCCTAGTCAAGAGCCACCCTTCGGTCTCACTGCCCGGTTGTTATAGACAACTATCGTTACTCTATAGCTCCCACGCATGGTTCTACCTGCTCCAGCCCCAGCATAGGGAGGAGACTAGCCTTGGGGGCGGTTCGTCTAGTCAAGAGCCACCCCAGCTTCTCACTGCCCGGTTGTGATGACACCCGTACATCTGTCGAAGACGTCTCCGAGCTGATGGATATCAACATCAGTCGAATCGATGCGATGCAGAACCATTGGCGTGCAGCAGACGAACGTTTCAAAACGGTATTCGAAACCAACCCGTTAGGTCTATCATGCAGCGTTTGTGATCGACTTTGGTTCGACAGAGATTTAAAGAAGGTGAAAGCTTATATTTATGTTAAAATAAACTTTGATGCGCATTCAATGTCTTGTTTTCATTTCAATCCTATACGCTAAAAACATCGAAACTTCGACTGATTACATAAACGTAAAACCCACTCTTCCAATAATCATTGTCAATGATTTTAAAACTATGTGCTATTCAATATTTTAGGCTCTTCTCTATACTTACATTGATCAGAGGAAAGACAGAGTGGCATATGGGTGATCCTTGTTCGCCTAGGCGGCTCTGGGTCCGGACTGGGCGCTGTCCACCTTGCCACTTCCAACTGTACCCGCCTAGGCGCCTCTCGAGTTGCTCCGCCTTCCAACATCCAGCAACACCGCTCTTTGTCACCTCGGGCCTAAAATAAATAAAAAAATATACATAAATATAATAACTGAAAAAAAAAGTGGTCGGTGAATCACAAATTAATCAGTTAAGTATCTGCTCTCCCTCCAAAACCAATTAGGTTTAACCATTATAGGAGGGGAAAAAGTGAGGGAGGGGGACATAACACATCACAATTTAATCAGAAAAATAATTAAATAATATATCTCAATATTAACCTATTACCTATATCACCATATTAACCTATTAACTAAGTCTCAATAATAACCTATAACTAGTAATTTATTTTTCGACTGGGATTTTGTTCTGTTATTGTAATTAATTTTTAATAATTTTGAAGTTAATAATCAAATATTTTAACGTTTTAAAATTGATGAAGATGGTTTGAAACAATCAACAGATTGGCCTTCGGTCTCCCTAAAATATATTTATATAATTTTTGTTAACGTTCCACCATTATTCAGGCGTTATCAAAACTTTTGGGACAAAATAAACAATGTATAATATAATATATAATTGTTATAAATTGTTTATTTTGTCCCAAAAGTTTTGATAACGCCTGAATAATGGCGAAACGTTAACAAAAATTATATAAATATAGAGAGGGCGCCGGTAGCTCAGTGGTATGCGTGCTTGACTTCTGAGCTCAAGGTCGTGGGTTCGTAGCCCGACCGATGCCCTTAGTTTATTTTATCTGGGAGGTAAAATAAACTTAAAGCACGCCGTCCTTCGGATGGGACGTTAAGGGATGGTCCCGAGCCTGTACGATGTCAGGTACTCGTTAAAGACCCCTACCCTAGATGAATAAAAAAATTTAGGGTAGGCAAAATATAGGACTCCCACAGTAGAGTCGGGCTCATGTCCACCAGAGTGACGAAAGAGCGCTCTGGTAGTAGGCGATATGACCTCGTAGTTAAAGCCCGGGCATGAGTCATAAAACCTAACCTAACCTATAAATATAGATATTTTGAGGACACGGGAGGCCAATCTGTTGTTTCTTTTCAAACCACTTTAATCAAGTGAACATTATACAGGTTTCGATTAAAAGATATTTTTTCTTAACTTCAAATGTTTTAAAATTTATATATTTAAACCTTTTAAAAACTAAAGAACCAATCATTGAATCAAATCGCGTTTTGAGAGGCTACAATTTAGCCTCTTTTGACACTTTGTGTTTATACCGCCATTTTACATATAAAATTGTGTTAAAAACTCAACATAGAATTTCTGTATTATTATATAACATCCCCTATATTTTGTTTTAGCAGGGGAAATTATTTAAAAAAAAAATTAATTTCCTATTTTCTCTACTTAAAATATAAAGAAATGATGAGGACCCCTCTGGTTTTTTTCGAACTATTTTGAACTCTCCCAATAATAGAGTTCTACTTTCGGAGAGTCGAGGGAAATACAAATTTAGAGTATTTTTTCGTGTTAAATCCCACCATGATTTAAGAGGCATAAATTAGAGCATCCGTGAAGACATGAGGTACCCCAATGACACGGTCTCAACTCATGAGATGAAGAAAAATGTGGCGCCCATTGCAGTTTTTTATTTTTATTTTTTATCATTTCACAGTTTGTAAAGGATTTAAAACAATTTACGACAAGTTGACGTACGCAAATTCTACATGAAGCTTCAATATAAAAGTTATACCCGGCCTTTAATTACAAGGTTATATCGCCTACTACCAGAGCGCTCTTTCTTCGCTCTGGTAGACATGAGCTCGACTCTACTATGAGAGTCCTAAATTTTGAGGGGGTGGGTCTTTAATGACTACCTGATATTGTACAGGCTCGGGACCATCGCTTAACCTCACTCGGCACTTTCTATTAAAAAATATGATACATTAGCGATTACAAAATTTAATCAATTTGAGATATCAAAATATTTTTTACTGATGAGAACCAACTCACTAAAACATGAATATATACTGATTGTCATATTCTCCAGATCCCATATGGTACCCACATCACCTCCATAAGATGACCCTTTATTTAACCATCTTTCCTTACAATTGGAGTCATGGCTGATATGCTTCGTCCATGAGGCCATTCACAATAAAAATAAATAAATTTTGTATGTGACAATCGATTTAATTAATTAAAAATTATAAATAATAAAACAAATAAATAAAACATGTAGGCGCCACAATACAATTTAATATATACATTTTATTTTCAGGGGGGCCGGTAGCTCAGTGGTATGCGTGCTTGCCTTCTGAGCTCAAGAACGTGGGTTCGAACCCGACCGAGGCCCTTAGTTTATTTTATCTGGGAGTTAAAAAACAATTAAGCACGCCGTCCTTCGGATGGGACGTTAAGCGATGGTCTCGAGTACAATGTCAGGTACTCGTTAAAGACCCCTGCCCTAGGTGAATAAAAATTTAGGATAGGCAAAATCTAGGACTCCCACAGTAGAGTTGGGCTCATGTCCACCAGAGTGACGGAAGAGCACTCTGGTAGTAGGCGATATGACCTCGTAGTTAAAGCCCGGGCATGAGTCATAAAACCTAAACCTCCTTACTATACAATTTAGAAAAATTGTGTTTGTATACAGATGTTTCACTGAAAGTTTAGTTTTTTTTTTGGGGGGGGCTTTATGTATGATGCATATTAGCCACGACTCTTATAATAGTGTTTTTAACCTAATTATTTACGACATTCATGGCCCCGGAAGGAAGTTTTATCTACGAAATAAAAATCACTCCCGGACGGGATTCGAACCCGCAAACCAAGGTGAGACCATGCGACTAAAACCCTACGCTCTAGCCCGCACGGCCACCATGGCTTCCGACGAGAGGAATGTAATTGTATTCTTTAGGATAAATTATGTTAAAAAAGTTCAGAAATTGTGGTTCATGCCCGGGCATATCGCCTACAACCAAAACGCTCTTTCGTCACTCTGCTGGACGAAAATTAATGTGTCTTTTTATGGTTTTGAATTCAGATATGAAATTTTGTACTGATACATTCATTACAACGGCAGTTATTAGAGTTTTTGAGTTAAGCCTCTCCTTAAGCTCTCTTTCCCTTTGGCCGATTGGGCTGAAAATTGATAGGTGTTGTCCTTAAGACTAATTCAGCCAAATGAGAGGGGGAGGGGAGGATAGGTGGGAGGCTGGAAGATAAAAGTAATTTTTAAATTTTTTCTACTTTCGGCATTATTCGAAATGACTAAGCTTTCCGTGAAATAACATGTTAAACTATTCGACGCCGACAAATATATAGACGCCGAGCGATGTGGCTACGCCCTACAAGATAAGGTAAGAAGCGTGACAGTCGTGTCAAGGGTAGTCTACACAGCCCAGTTTCCAACAGACGACTATATTTAGGTACCTCCACCCGTTGAAGGGCCACTTCCAGAATTAACTCACCTTGAAGGAGCTGGAAAGTCGAGAAATACTCATCATATATCGATCCATTGATTCGAAATGGCGGTAGACTCTGCGAACACTCCCGCAAATTTTAATATACAGACTATTACCCCCTCCTCTTGTTCCCTCAATTCTCAGGTCTTTCCATTGCGTGATTTTGGATTTACTTATAAAATTTCGTGGCGATACATTCATTACGTCGGCAGTTATTGATGTTATTGTGGTAAGTCCTACCTTTCTGTTTGGCCGATTTCGCTAGAAATCAATACTTGTCGTCGTTATGGGGTTCAGAATATACATATACGAGGGGTGCTCAAAAAGTTTCAGGACTGATTTTTTTTTAAATTATTTAAAAAATATACAAGATATTGGACATTGTCCACTTCAAAGTACTCCCCTTGGGAAGCTATACATTTTTCCCACCGCTGGAAGGACCCTGAGAACACATCTTCTGGAATGCTGTTCAGCTCCGCGATTTTTCTTTAATTTCGTCAGTTGAGTGAAATCTTTGCCCTTTTAAGGGTCTCTTGAACAGGGAAAAGTCTGCAGAGCCCAGGTCTGGTGAGTACGGGGGCTAAAGGATGACGACCATGGCGTTTTTTTGTGCAATAATCGCGAATGAGCAACGCAAAATGAACAGGCGCGTTGTCGTGGTGCAGCACCACAACTAATACTGCCAACCGTACCGCTTCCAACGCTCCGTTAGCGCGCAATCCAAATAGTCCTGAAACATATTGATCATTCCTCGTAAAATGTGAAATCATGAGTCGGAAATTGTGAAATTCTAGTGAAAACTGAATATCGAATTTCTGATAAATTACAAAATTTTCCCTATACATTGTATAATCGGGAAAGTAAAAAAAATCAGATCCCTGTAAACAGGTCATGTTGGGAGATATAACAACTGTTGGCTGACGTCCGTCCTATATTCCTTTGGATATCGACTAGACTCGAGTATATCGAAAACAAAATATCGATATTTTAGCGTCAGTCAGGTGACTTTTAGTACTTCCCCAGCTACACGAAGTATAGGAGAAGTTATGTAATCGGCAAACAATTCGAAGCTGATTTTTCAACGAAATTTCATGTTTTCCGAACTCTAGATTCAAAATATGAAAAAAAAAAATGTTGTGTGTCTGTGAACACGATAACTCGCGATAGAATGAATGTATCGACACGAAATTTTATATGTATGGCCAAAACCTCATAACGACCACACCTATAAATTTTCAGCCAAATCGGGCAAAAGGGAGAGGGGGATTAGGGGGAGGCTTAACTCAAAAACTCTAATAACTATCGTAGTGAAAGTATCGACACTTTAATTACGAAAAAAAATGTTAGTAAGAAATTAAGTTTACAAAAATGTAAACATTGAACCATATTATATCAGAGTACAGTTGAAATTAGAATTTTTTTTACCAGCACTGCTACAAAGGTCATACACCCTCAATATACATCAAGAGTAGACAGGAAGCAGCACTGACGTTACAACTTGATAATAAAATTATTTATCTGTTGTCTCTCAAGGACAAAAACCATATATTTTTTTAGCGAAAAAAAAGTCTATTTAAAAATTAATGCTATAAAATGATATTTGATTGGTTTTACAAGAGAAATGAAACAATTTTAATATAAGAAGTTACAACGGAAATTTGAACTAATGCTTACAAAAAAAATAATACAAAATGTACCTTGTATAATAAAATAACTTACGAAAGAATTGAGGAATAATCGAACGTAACTTTGAAAAAAATTATACAAGAATATATTTTCAAGAAGTCACGGATTTCATTGAATTAATAATAAAGAAAACAAATTAGGCTTAAGTATTCAATTTCAAGTGGATATTATAATGAAAGTGCCTTCTAAATAATAATAAATATATGGTTAGGAATTAAGTATAACAGTTTTAATAATGCAAAAAGTGTGACATTTACAGCGAATATAATTCTAAAAATTATTTTTATATTGTAAAATTATTTTATAATTGAAAAAAAAAAAATTGTTCTAAGAAAACCTTTTCATTGCAACGCAATTGGTTAAAACAAAAAAAAAAAGTGCATCACTGATTGTCAGTAGATGACTGACAGCTATCTTCTGTAATGATATTTTTTTTAAAGTGACTTTTACTATCTGGACCATAACCAAAAATAATAGGGTTCGTTCTGGTGAACTAATTAACAGTTGTGTAAATTTTGGTGTAAATCTGAAAGCAGATGCGACAGATATCGTGTAACAAACAAACAAAGTCTTGTGATGTAATAAAAATTTACACACATTAAGATTATTAATATATTATAAAACTAATTATTATTATTTGAATAAAAACAGTTGTTAGAAGTGAAGTAACTTAAATAGTGAATAATTATATGAAGTTGCATTTTGTTTTAAAACGAAGTATGAACATGGTGGCCGTGCGGGCTAGAGCGGAGGGCTTTGGTCGCATGGTCTCACCATGGTTTGCGGGTTCGAATCCCGTCCGGGAGTGAGTTTTATTTCGTAGATAGAACTCTCTCCCGGGGCATGGATGTCTTAAATAATTATATATAACACATTATCATGGCTAATATGCACCGTACATAAAGCCAAAAAAAAAAAAAAAAAGTATGAACAGGTTAGGTTAGGTTTTATGACTCATGCCCGGGCTTTAACTACGAGGTCATATCGCCTACTACCAGAGCGCTCTGTCGTCACTCTGGTGGACATGAGCCCGACTCTACTGTGGGAGTCCTAAATTTTGCCTACTCTAAATTTTTATTCACCTAGAGTGGGGGTCTTTAACGAGTACCTGACATCGTACAGGCTCGGGACCATCGCTTAACGTCCCATCCGAAGGACGGCGTGCTTAAGTTTATTTTACCTCCCAGATAAAATAAACTAAGGGCCTCGGTCGGGCTACGAACCCACGACCTTGAGCTCAGAAGTCAAGCACGCATACCACTGAGCTACCGGCGCCCTCCGAAGTATGAACAACCAATAAATGGAGACGAAAGACGACGATCAGCTGTTTTAAATAGTCAAGAAACAGGCTAAGGAGAGATGTGGAGGTGTGCCCACCCCCCCCCCCCCCCCCCCCCCCGGGCAGAGCAAAAAACCAAGATAAAAATTAAATAAATAGTTTTTATTAAAAATGGATTGCTTGCAAGTTACCAATAGGATCATCAAATTTCCCATGCGTCCTGATTCCTAAATCAGCAATCAGCTGTTTCATAAATGTACATGTACAAAACAAGTCATATTACATTTATTTAAATATATATGAATTCCATCATTTCATTTCCTCGCTTAAAATCGTAATTTATGGTTATACTTTATACTCTTAAAGCTGATTTTACATGCGCAGTAAAAATGCAAATGCACGCTATTGGATCTGAGTAATTTAATTCTAAAAGCACAGAAACCACAGCGGGCATTTGCTGCTGCTGCGCTTTGCATTTTTGCTGCTCATGTAAAGTCAACTTAAGTATTACAGTCAGTGGTTACCTCAGGGGGAGCTTCTAGAGGTCCGAGTCTCCCAAATTAATAACAAAAACAACGCTAACCACAGAAACTGCGGGCTGTGCCCCCGCAGACTATAGCCCCCATCCTCGTAGCCTAACTTTGCCCCCCCCCCCCCCGCCCCCCCCCCCCCCCCCCCCCCCCCCCCCCCCCCACGTTTAAAATCCTGGCTACGCCCCTGACCTTATCCCTTTATCTCGAACAATAATAGAAAATTTTATTTAAAAAATAAGTTTGTAGTATAATACATATTACATAAGTTTTTATAGTAGACGATTTTTTTATTGTAGACTTCCCCAGGGGTGAGATTTGTATAAATATGACAACATAGCGAACTTGAATGTCACTTTTGAACTTTGAACGTTAAGGCGTAAGCTGAAACCGGTACACTTTATGTATATGAGATTTTTATGGAATTAAACAATATAAATTTAAAAAAAATTGTTTTTATTTATGTTATTAACTTTCCATTTTATCGACACAAATCGCAGAAATGTATTCTGACGTTATCACACTATATTATAATGTTAGTCAGTATCAAAGTACATTTCTATATATGTACATTGACTAACAATTTACTCGTATTTACTCAGTTGTTATCTGACCTTGGTAAAAATTGTTCATTTTGTTATTAGAATAATTGTAAAAAAAAAAAAGGCAATAAACGGCTGTTAACAAGAGATCATTGGAGTTCGAGACGAGATCGAAATTTGACGCCCTCCTGACAGAGCTAGAAACGGGGGGGGGGGGGGGGGGGGGGGGGGGCTTAGTCGTCAGTTTGTTACCGAGACAGCGTCACCTCACATTCGTCAAATATAAAGATATAATCTGAAATAATATTATATGAAAAAATATATATATATAAATATATATATTAAAATATGGGATGTGGCCATAACATAACCTTCTTATACCAACCACGCTTTTACAGATTACTCCCTCTCTCAAAATCATTTCATACTGACGTCATTGAGTATAAGAAAGACTCTCACATAATTACGCTATACAATGAGACGTAGAAAACCACTGACCCAAAACATTACTTTCATTACTTTTTATACCCATGTAACAGTATGAAATGAATTTGAGAGGGGGAAAGGATGATCTGTACAAAAGTGGTTGGTATAAGAAAATCCTTTTCATCACATTTTTTCTTTATTGTTATTATATACATATATTTCGTGTTGTTCTTTTTTTAAATTTTTTAAAATTAGAATATTAATATTTTTCTACTCATTTATTTGTGATTATTTACTATATTTTATTTATGTATATTATAAGAAATAGCAGTAATACCCGGCGTTGCCCGGGGAACTTTGACTTTTCTCCCAATATCTCCTATAAGGCTATTCAGTTCCTCGACAGTACATTCATGATGTTATAATTTTCAATTATTCATACGGAATAAGGCTTATAGTCCTTCATCTGTAGTAACGCTAGCTTTGGAGCTAAAACTAATTTATTCAAAAAGATTTCTCATTAATCGTTGCAATGGTTTTCGAGTTACAAAGATTGCGTGAGTGGATGCTGGGATGGACCAGGGGTTGATTAAAAAATAGACCTTAACCTTCCGGTAGATAAAACTTATCTATTCAAAAAGATTCCTCATTAATCATTGTAGTGGTTTTTGAGTTACAAAGATTGCGTGGGTGGATGTTGGGATGGACCAGATATTGAGGTACTAATACGCCTATAACCTTCCACAGACGACGAACAAATATAAAAAAAAATTAATCAAATCCATCAAGCCGTTCGTGAGTTATAGCGGTACAACGCACAGACATTTTCAGCTTTATATATGAGGAGTTTGGAGCCAGAGCGGACCAACCCACAATTTTTCGGAAAATGAGTTATTACCATCCTGATGTTGGCATAGGTTCCCTTTTTTCAAAACCAGTGTGGATCACTTAGTTTCTTCACTTCAGTGATAGATAGCAGCACTTTAAGTTTAGTCCACAAGTATTTTGTGCATATATTTTCAAAGTCACAATGGATCATACGGCCTTCAAAAACTTTATAGAACACAAAAAGGGATCACTCATCCAATACTATTCTAAAATTTCAAATATAAATAAATATTTGGGGCCCATTTATGGAGATAAGCAAAATGTACTCAATTTTCAATTGCCATTTTCTACCTGTTCAGTTTCAACCAGGTGGTCCGCTCTGGCTCCAAACTCCTCATATATGATAAAATATATAATCACAAATAAATGAGTATAAAAATAATATGGTAATTTAAAAAAAAAATTGTTCTGAATGTGTCTTTTTCAGAACAATAAATCGGGATGGCCTTACATTCCATTTTCAGGAAACAACACGAAATATATATGTTACGGGTAAAGTTAGATTAACGGTTAAACCTAGGATTACCCGGGTAAACTGCGTAGTACCCGCTGCCGCTTGGTTAAAGTTGGGTATACTAATAATGACAAGGCCATTAGTGGACGTATGTTCCACTATAAAGATTAGGTACTTATTAATTAGCTCGACCACACCTCAATTTCCATTGTTGTAAGCTGTCTAA
Organism: Aradus depressus; assembly: GCA_963662175.1. Taxonomy (NCBI): domain Eukaryota; kingdom Metazoa; phylum Arthropoda; class Insecta; order Hemiptera; family Aradidae; genus Aradus; species Aradus depressus. The sequence goes on along the minus strand of OY759226.1, from coordinate 18,694,051 downwards.
CATCGATAATCATTCATCTGGGTACATAAATTCCTAGAACAAACATAAATCGAAATATTACAAAATTTGGGGGCGGGACGATATATCTGCCCCTCCCGTCGTTCCTATATTTGAAGTAGTACAGGTTCTAGCTTTAACATATACTTTACCCGGGTAAAGCCCGAAACGTGAACTATTTCAATTATATTTCGGACTTTAACCAAGCGGCAGCGGGTACTACTAGGTTTACCCGAGTAATCCTAGGTTTAACCGTTAATCTAACTTTACCCGTAGCATATATATTGAAAAAAAAAAAAAAAATAACAATAAAGAAAAAATGTGGTGAAAAGGACTTACTTATATCAACCACTTTTGGACAGATCATCCTTTCCCCCTCTCAAATTCATTTCATATATAAAATATACATTTTACAGGGAAGACCCCAGCTATACAAAGTATAGAGGAAGTTATGAAATCGGTCAGTAATTCGATGTTGAGTTTTAAACGGAAGGAGTGAGTTGTGGTAGGTTGTTGTCCTGGGACCTAGTGACTTTCTGGTAGATATGGTATTTAAATTGGAGCATTTGGAAGATGTAGGAGGGCTTTTGGGAAGATATGGTTTGGTAGAGAAAGGAAGCTAGGAAATATTGTCGACGAGAGAATGGGAAGAGCCATTTTAGGTCGTTATAGGAACTAGTAAGAGGAGTGTCTGGGGAGCCCGAAAATGAATCTTAGAAAGGAATTGATCTTCAGGAGTATCTTGCTGTATATGTATTTATAACATATCCAATTACCATGTTATGGTTTAACGGAAATACATTTTTATTATTATGCATGTGTCGTGGATGCAATGGTTCTCAGGGCCGCTGCAGTCACATTCAAGGTCAGTTACGCTAAATACCTCACCTGTTGGATCTATTAATTCACACAGCCAATTATTATATATTTAGAACTCTTCTCTCAAAGAATATTTATCAGGGTCAAAAATTAAAAAGTCGTGGCAATGTACTTCCCCAGAACGATATAATCAATTAAGGTTATGCTCCCCCTTCAAAGTTCTGTACCATCAATTATTGATGGTACTCAATGGTTGGTGATGGATAGGAATGGTTGGTGATGGTTAAGAATGGTTGTGGTTAGATCGAAGAATTCTATGATTTTCCTCCCATTTTCTAGCCTTCTCTCTCTTTTCTCGTAATGTTGTGACTACCGCTGGACAAATTTTCATGAAATTTCACTGTAGCGATTGAAAAATAGGCTATGTGTCTCAAAATGTTGACCGAGAGGGGATTGTGTGGGGGGGGGGGGGGGGGGGCAATGTATAAAAACAGTACTAGCTTATTGGCTGATCGGATTTTCATGTAATGTCACATGTAGGATTCTTATAAGCCATAATAAAAAACATTAAGGCGTAGTCAAGGTCCAAGCCGTAGATTTTCCGTGAAAACATCGGGATAAAATCATTTTTCATTTTCTTTTCGATGCTGCCGTAGCTCTTGCATTTCCTAGGCACTAGACTTTTTAGGTTTTCTAAATTCCTTTTGATGCGAGCTTTCCTCTGATTTGTGTTTTCTATAATTCCGCGCATATTTACGATTCATATAAGACATTTTAATTTTTTTGCAATTTTCAATTTAATACCGATTTTTACATATATTTCGGCGAATATTTTTATTGTTTCACTTTGAGTCCTAGTAGTGCTCCTCAAGCTCTTTACAATGACACCCGAATCAACGTCCTATCTAAACGCGTTATCACGCTACACTAATTTCTAATTTTACACAACGCTAATTCGCAACAATCATCCGCCGGCGCCCACACAAGCCCGATAAAACAAACACGTACAGACATGCTCTATCCATTGTGTCCTCAACCGTTGTTATCGCATTATTAGTCTCGTAGTTATTAGCGATTGAAATCTGACGGTATTTTGTAACACAAGAAAGTTTGACCGGCTATCACTGTGCTTAACGAGCGAATAGACGTTTTCACGTCAAAAACAGGCTATGTGGCGAAATTTTTAATAAAAGAGGGAGTTATACACGGCCCAAATATTTTTTTTTTATTTTTGCCATCAGAACGTCCGTGGTTTTATGTCAGTGCTTTAGGGTCTCAATAAAACTATCTTTCAATAAACTGTCATATCGAAAAACTCCGACTGCTAGCTCAAATTCGCCTCCACAATACCAATAGAAATTTTAGGATATTACTTGGAGGGTTTAGATATGAGTATTCTCCTGAAAGTGTCTGCAGGCTCTGTACCTTAGACGAAAAGGACGACCTCATACACTTTGTGTTCTATTGTCCCTCTTTGTCCCCCAGGCAAACATTTCTGCACAATTATCTCACCAATAGACCAGAATTCGACCCAGAATCAATTGAGCATTTTTTCGATAACATAAGATGTTAGAAAAATTAACTATTTATTTTTATTTTTTTACTGTAAGTTTGAAAATTGAGAATAATATAATTTAATTTATTGCTTATAAGATGTATATATATATTTTTTTTATTCATTATTTATTTTTGTGTTATGGTTACAAAAAATTTGCTATTTTCCCTTATCAAAGATATTTTAATTTACATAATTTTTGAATTTTTTTTTTTTTATTCTGGTTGCTTGCACTATTCATATTAAAGATCATGTCCATATTTATTATTTTTATATTATAGGTATATTTTTATTTAGTTACTATATTGATTATTTGTTTCAATTCTGTATATATATATTTTTTTATTATTTACAAATAGATATTTACAACTGTATAAAAATAAATACAAGAAGCGAATGTGCTAGTCACTGATTTCCTCTCATTTGTAACTAATCACTGTCACTGCTCCTGCTAAGGAGATCTCTAGGCCATATGGCAGAATGGAGGGCACGGACTAGAGAATTATTGTGGGAATTAAGAAGGGAAAATAATTTTTTATATTTGGATTTAGCGAATTCGGTAACAAAAGAAAAGTTAAGGTGAGTATGAAGAGTTTTGTTGGAGATGTAATAAGAAGCATTGGCTATTTTATGAAGGATTTTGGATTGAAAGGATTTGATACGCTGGAGATTGGAAGCCTTGGCAGAACCCCAGAGTTCAAGTTCATAAGTCCACATAGGTTTAAATACCTACTGCGTTGTATGTAAGTCGTTTTGTTTTCAAAGTTAATTTGGATCTTTTGTGTAGTAGTCTTACTAAAGGTTTATAACGTCTGTTCATTTCTTGTATTTTCAGCCTCGTTTGAGGATTCCAAGTTAGTCGTTTGACGAGTATGAGGCCTAGATAGCGGACTTCTTTTTTTATAGGAATGGGATTTTTGTCAAGGTACTGGATTTTCGACAAAGGGTAAATATGTAGATATTTTTTATTTTCTTTTATTTTATATAACTATAAAAATATGTATTTTGTGAAAAAAAAAACCACTCATTGCCAATAAGGTTGTTATCTTTAGTGCAATAAAAAGTTTTTCTATCCATCTATCAATTAGAAGGTCAAAAAACATGAAATTCCGGTAAAAAATCAACATGAAATTTCTGACCGATCTTAGGCTAGGTTTTATGACTTAAACCCGGGCTTTAACTACGAGGTTAAATCGCCTACTACCAGAGCGCTCTTTCGTCACTCTGGTGGACATGAGCCCAACTCTACTATGGGAGTCCTAAATTTTGCCTACCCTAAATTTTTATTCACCTAGGGCAGGGGTCTTTAACGAGTACCTGACATCGTACATGCTCGGGATCATCGCTCAACGTCCCATCCGAAGGGTTTAAGTTTATTTTACCTCCAAGATAAAATAAACTAAGGGCCTCGGATCGGGTTTCGAACCCACGTTCTTGAGCTAAGAAGGCAAGCACGCATACCACTGAGCCACCGGCGCCCTCTGATCGATTATATAACTTCCGATAAATAATATAAAGTTAGAAGAAAAAAAAAAACATCAAACTTAATAAGAGTTAGAAAGCTTAATAAATTCATATTAGTGACACAGCAAACAAATATTAAAATAAAATTTCAAACAAAAAAACAAAACAGAGAAATAGGCCGAACCTGTTGGATAGAATAGGTGACAATGCGATCAGGAAGATGTGGGTACATCTGTTTGAGTTCGTAAAAGAGTTGCATAGCTGTTATGTGCTTACCCAAATATTGGGCCATCTCAACATCTTACACTCCTGCAACCAACAAATCAACACTAACCAATGGAATATATATATATATATTTAATATATTGTGAAGGATCACTTCACTTTTCATTAATGTTAGTTTTAGAATTATATATATTTTTTATTCATTTTCCAGTAGTAGTTTAGACCTTGTGAATATTTGAGGGAAAATTAATTTTTTTGGCCTCTTTAGGCCTACTATATTTTATTTATTTCATTCTGACGTTTCGGCTTCTATGAGTCATTTTCATACATCTCTGGAACAATTTAACAATAATTATTGACTACTGCTGGAACATTATTCGAGACTCCAAAATTGAACGCAAGAGAAAAAAATGAGCTTTTTAAATTCTTGGGTAAAAGATAATTTTTTCCATATTTTCTAATCTTAAATAAGTTTTTTTCATACAATGTATGATGATAATAACTACGAGACTAATAATGCGATAACAACGGTTGAGGTCACAATGGATAGAGGTCTGTACATGTTTGTTGTGCAGTGTTTGTTTTGCCAGTGGCGTTATCGGGCTAGTGTGGGCGCTGGCAGATGATTGTTGCGAATTAGCGTTGTGTAAAATTAGAAATTAGTGTAGCGTGATAACGCGTTTAGATAAGACGTTGATTCGGGTGTCATTGTAAAGAGCTTGAGGAGCACTACTAGGACTCAAAGTGAAACAATAAAAATATTAGCCGAAATATATGTAAAAATCGGTAATAAATTGAAAATTGCAAAAAAATTAAAGATGTCTCAAATGAATTTTTAAATATGCGCGGAATTATAGAAAACGCAAATCAGAGGAAAGCTCGCATCAAAAGGAATTTAAAAAACCTAAAAAGTCTAGTGCCAAGCAAATGCAAGAGCTACGACAGCATCGAAAAGAAAATGAAAAAACATTAAGGCGTAGTCAATACAGTGTGAGGTGTACGTGTGTTACTTTAGCTACCACAGACCCTTGCTACATGCAATAAACTTGTGATTTATCTATTCTGTAACCATACTGCTCTGTATAACCATTGTATTAAAGAGATTGATAATTAAATTACATATTAATACGAAACACTTGTTATGATTTTATTCCGACGTTTTCACGGAAAATCTACGGCGTGGACCTTGACTACACCTTAATGTTTTTTTTTGTAAAATTGTTTTTTTCGAATTTTTTTTCGATAGACACTTGAAAAAGGTAATTAATGTCTTATAAATATTGATATTTTTTCGCCAAAAAAAATTATAATAAAAAAATGGATACTTTATGCTACCTATTACTCACTAGACCTCGTAGATCTTAAATAAAAAGAGATGTTAATTTCTACAAGGCCTGACCACATGACATTGAAACATTGACTCACATGGCTGCACTGTTCGAAGGACAACTTTCAAACAAAATACATCTTGTAAAGAGAAAACGTTTGTTTGGGAGTTAACATTCTTAAATATCTCCGACCTAGAATATCTTGTGCATATCTCAATGGGGGTGTAGTTGTTGGCATAAATAAATAAACATTAATCCCTCCTGTTTAAGGTACACCAATACTCTCAGCTCGGGCGGAAAGTCTAATCCTTTACATGTTCCTATTGTTTTTCAACTTTAAAATAAATAAGTATAAAAAAAGTTTATGGAATGAAAAAAAAAAATCCTAGTTGAATCACCGATAATGTACTTCCTCAGAACGAATTAATTAACGTTTCGCTCCACGAAACCAATCGAACGTTTGCGCTAATAATCAATGGTTGACTTAAATAGGCGCATACTAAATGTTGTATCGATAAATTCATTTAAGTTATTAAGATTTTTAAGTTGAGCCCCTCCCCTGAACCTCCTTCCCTTCGGCCGAATTCGCTGAAGGATAACAGGAATTATCCTCATGGGGGTTTGTCTTTAAATATGAAATTTCATGTCGATATATTCATTACATCGTCAGTCATTGGGGTTTATGAGTTGAGCCTCTGATCTCCCACTTCCCTTGGGCAAATTCCGCTGAAAATTTATAAGTGTTGTCCTTATGGGATTCTGGACACACATATAAAATTTCGTGTCAATACATTCATTTTATCGGCAGTTATTAGAGTTTTTTGTCAAGCCTCCCAGCTATTCTTTGCTCGATTCGACAATAAATCAATTTCGTGTGAGGGCGCCGGTAGCTCAGTGGTATGCATGCTTGCTTTCTGAGCTCAAGAACGTGGGTTCGAAACCCGACCGAGGTCCTTAGTTTATTTGGGAGGTAAAATAAACTCAAGCACGCCGTCCTTCGGATGGGACGTTAAGCGATTGGAGCCTGTAAGATGTCAGGTACTCGTTAAAGACCCCCTTACCCTAGGTGAATAAAAAATTGAGGACTCCCACAGTAGAGTCGGGCTCATGTCCAGCAGAGTGACGAAAGAGCGCTCTGGTAGTAGGCGATATGACCTCGTAGTTAAAGCCCGGGCATGAGTCATAAAACCTAACCTAACCTCAATTTTGTGTTGATACTTTCATTCTATCAGAGTTATTAGAGTTCTTGTGTTAAGATATTGATTGGGGTTTTGGGGGTTAAATTCATAGATGAAGGATCAGGGGGTCGGCAAACATGAAATGCTGGTAAAAACTAAACATCGAATTTCCAAAGACCGATTACATAACATCCCCTATACTTCGTATAATGTGTGTCTGTATATGTCTCTCCTGATAGAATGAATGTATCGACACGAAATTGTAAATATCTACCCAGAACCCCAATAGGGGACGACATATTCATTTTCATACAATGATCGCCTGTCAGCATAGCGTCCTCTCCGTCGCCATTGAACAGCTCCAGGAAGCCCTGACAGACGTTTCTCTATGGTTTTCAAAATGGAGACTCAAACTTAACATAGGGAAGACCGAAGCTAAACTCTTCGCTCTCCGCAGATTCTCCATAGAAGAACAACGTCAGCTGCAAATAGATGACCTCCCCATTCTCTGGAATCCTAAGGACCAGGGTGTGCGCTATCTTGGAGTACTTTTGGATACACGACTCACATGGAAACTAATTAACAGAAAACTACAGCTAGCATATTCACGACTCAACACCCTCTATCCTCTCATAAACAGAAACACGCCACTTAAACACACATATACTATTCTGCTATACAAGACACTCCTACTTCCACTTCTAACATACGCCTGTCCAGTCTGGATCGGTATCAGCAACACTAACATGAAACGATTACAAACATTTCAAAATAAAGTACTCCGAATAGGGAGTGAGGGAGCGTCCTTAAAGATTTGTGGATACACATCTAAAATATCGATGTGTCGATACATTCATTACATCGATAGTTAGTAGCGTATTTACGTCGAGCCCCTTTTCTCAGATCCACTCTTCCCTTTTACCGATTTCGCTAAAAATTAATATTTACGGGATATTTAATTTAAAATAAAATTTCATACCGATACATTCATTACATCAGGAGTTAACGCGTTCACATTAAATGTGACAAATTTTGTCAGTAAATAAATATCAAGGACAAAAAAAAATGTCTGGTGAATTATTGGCATTTTTTTAAGTAGGTATTCAATTAACTTTATTATTAATTATTTTGCGTAGTTTTTTTAAGCAACTGGAAGAAGAGTAGAGTGTGTCTGGGGCGCAATTTCATTGATAGCAGTGCAAGAGAGATCAGGTTAACAGTAACGTGATAGTGAAGTGGTTTAATAAATGAATGAAAGTGTATAGTTAGTATGGCCATCGTGTTCATTCATGAAGTGGGTGACTCATTCACCTGAGCTGACTTTCACCAGCATTCCACTATAAGAGCCCATGAGTGCTTGGCTACTGATTTCAAGATCGCGGGTTCAAAACCGGTTGAGGAAAACTTATGAAATCAGAAATTCGATGTTCAGTTTTCACCAGAATTTAATATGCCCCTTATTCCAGGTACAGGCTCGGGACGGCGTGCTTAAGTTTAATTCACCTCCCAGATAAAATAAACTAAGGGCCTCGGCCAATTTTCGAACTCACGCTCTTGAGCTCAGAAGGCAAGCACGCAAACCACTGAGCTACCGGTGCCCTCAATATAATAATAATAACCTAATAACTACCGATGTAATGAATATATCGACACACAATTTAGTATGAGTAATCAATACCAGTATGTCAGTCAAATATTAAATTTTCTCCCAGATGGTTTCGGCTTTGTAGTGAGAGCGAAAACGTAACTGATTAATTCTTTTTGGGGAAGTGCACAGCCGGTGATTCACCGATGACGTACATATTTAAACAATAAAAAGCAAAAATGTAATAAATACGTAATGAGAGAGAGAGAAGGTAATATATTTTCGGTATAACTGATGTGTGTGATGTATTTTTAGAGAGGCTCACTGGCCCACTACCACACCGCACTCTAGAGGTCAGTCTGCACACTAACTAAATGCACTTTACACATTATATTAACAATAATTACTTCGTCATATCGCCTACTACCACAACCGCTCTTTCGTCACTCTGATGGACATGAGCCCGCCTCTACAATGGGAGTCCAAAATTTTACCTGCCCTAAATTTTTATTCAGTTATGGGTCCTTAACGAGTGCCTGACATCATACAGGCTAGGGACCATCACTTAACGTCCCATCCGAAAGAAGGCGTCCGCAATTTCTTTTGCCCTCGACTGGGTTTCGAACTGTTTAAAAAAATATATATTCTTACCTTCCATTAAGAATAATAACAATTCGCAATGTGGAATATATCAATAAGAAAAAAATATTATAACAATAACAAATACGTAATAAGAATAGTAACTAAATATGAAAATGCTCTTTAATAGAAACAGAAAGAAATTGTGTAGAAAACAAAAACAATTCAAAATTATAAAAAACAAAATAAGACCTTTGAAAGGGAGAAATTGTAAAATAGTTGTAGCCATAACACAAAAATATTTCAAAATTAAAAGAATAATTACATAGATATTAATAATAGGAACTTGTCTTGGGAGCTTAATTTTTCATCAATTCATTATAATCGATATTTTTATCGACTCAATAATAATTTTACTCGATACTTTTATCGACTCAATAAATATGTTAAAAGAACGATTCTGATTGACAGAAAGAATATTTTTTAAAATAAGAGAAAAATTATAGATACTGATGATGTGAGTGCATCCCGAAATGTATGTAATTGCTAATTTTTAATAAAGCAAAAAAATAAATAGGAGAAGTGATACTATAATAAATAGGTTAGGTTAGGTTTTATGACTCATGTCCAGGCTTTAACTACGAGGTCATATCGCCTACTATCAGAGTGCTCTTTCGTCACTCTGGTGGACATGAGCCCGACTCTACTATGGGAGTCCTAAATTTTGCCTACTCTAAATTGTTATTCACCTAGGGCAGGGGTCTTTAACAAGTACCTGACATCGTACAGGCTCGGAATCATCGCTTTACGTCCCATCCGAAGGACGGAAGGCTTAAGTTTAATTTGCCTCCAAGATAAAATAAACTAAGGGCTTTGGTCGGGTTTCGAACCCACGTTCTTGAGCTCAGAAGGCAAGCACGCATACCACTGAGCTACCGGGGCCCTTTTTTAAATTTAAATATTACTAGCAGTAATACCCGGCGTTGCCCGGGGAACTTTGACTTTTCTCCCAATATCTCCTATAAGGCTATTCAGTTCCTCGACAGTACATTCATGATGTTATCATTTTCAATTATTCATACGGAATAAGGCTTATAGTCCTTCAACTGTAGTAACGCTAAGTGTTCAAAAAGATTTCTCATTAATCGTTGCAATGGTTTACGAGTTACAAAGATTGTGTGAGTGGATGCTGGGATGGACCAGGGGTTGATTAAAAAATAGACCTTAACCTTCCGGTAGATAAAACGTATTTTATTTCGCATTGTCGCATTGCGTGGGTGGATGCTGGGATGGACCAGATATTGAGGTACTAATACGCCTATAACCTTCCACAGACGATGACGAACAAATTAAAAAAAAAATTAATCAAATCCATCAAGCCGTTCGTGAGTTATAGCGGTACAACGCACAGATATTTTCAGCTTTATATATATGATTAAGATAATAATTTTGTATAACTTTTCCGGAAGTGCCTTTTTCCCAGCGACATTTCGGGAAATATAAATAAAATAATTATTTTTCTGCTCGTACTCGTATATTTTCATTTTTTTATTTATTAATTTCATTTTACTTTTTAGTAGGTAGTATTGTTAATTCTAATTCATGTGTCAGACTCTAATGGTTAATATCTGTTTATGTAGCTAATTTATAAGCTATCTTAATGTATACATCCTTATGTTTATTACCATGATATTATTGTTATCGACCACAAGTTTAATCTCTCTCTTCCTATTCGATGGCGAATCCTTCCTAATATTGATATACTCATAATAATACGCTCCATCGCGAGTTCGAAGACCGGCCGAGGCCCTTAGCTTTTTTAACTAAAAAAAAAACTGAGCATGCCGTCCTTCGGATCGGACGTTAAGCGATGGTCTCAAGACGTCAAGTACTCATTAAAAACCCCTTAACCTAGATAACTAAACAAAGTTTAGGACTCCCACAGTAGAGTTGGTATTATATCAACCAGAGTGACGAAAGAGCGCTCTGGTAGTAGGCGATATGACCTCATAGTTATAGCCCGGGCATGAGTCATAATAACTAACACTAATTAAATATAATTATGACGCCATATTACTTAATAATATAAAGACATTTGAAGGCTTCAGGGAAATTCCTAAAGTCAACCTTGGTGACAATTTGAATATTTATAGATTAGTAGAAGAAAAAAGTTTTTTTTTCCTTATGTAAGGTAGGAATTATATAACTTAAAAATCTAAATCCATTGTCAATAAAGTCTTGAGGTGAAATTGAAGATAGATTTTTAGGATGATTTGCTGAATACCCAATGATATGGTGTCTAGCATCGCTGGCAGGATTACCGGTGGTGTAATAGTATCACTGACTGACCTCAGATTATTGTAATGAACTGTATCATTTATGTTTGTCAGTAGGTCACTTCATGTATTCATTGTTGATCCAGAATGAATTCGAGACAGGTTCTATTTTGTACCTTGATATTAGAACTTACTTGTTCATTGTTTATTGATTTATTGAGTTTACACATATTATGTTCATCAATTTGTTTTTATTCAAATAATCTCTTTATCTCTTTCGTTATTTTGTTTTTAAAAGTAGTTTTTTTTTTTAGATCAAGTTATCAATCTCCTTAAATGTATGGAAGGATGTTTGAGTTGGGGGGCACATACCACCAACATGATCCACCTTTATAAGAGCTTAGTTCGACCACTGCTGGAGTATGGCTGCGAGGTTTATGGCTCCACCAGAACACCCCTCATTCAGAAACTTAGTGTAATACAAAACCAGGCCTTAAAAATTTCATTGAAGACATTTAAAACAACTCCTATCAATGCCGTTCTGGTGGAAGCCGGAGAACTTCCACTTCCACTCAGACGTAAATTACAGTTAAAAAGAAAACTTACAAAAATACACGCCGACAAATCACACCCTTTCAACGATTTAATAAATAGACAAAAAATCCACTTGAACAAGTACATTCAAAATACACTAGCAGAACTCAGGCCAACATTACAGACACTACATCGGACCGACAAACCGTTCTCATTTATTGCGCCCATCCCACTATCAAACCTTATCATAAAATCCAATCCAGAAATTAGGACAATCAAAACATCCAAAAACAACTTAGACCCCACAATCCTAAAAGCCAACACAATAGAAATGATTAACACTCTTTACGATAAATGTCACAAACTCTTCACAGATGCTTCAAAAACACCAGAGGGGACGGGGATAGGTATCTTCGATCCCCAAACAGACACTAACCTAACAGAAAAAATCTCACCACATCATAACATCTGTAACTCTGAACTGATTGCTATCCAAAAGGCCATAGACTACTCTAAAAGTATTACATTTTCAGAAGAGATAGTTACATTGACCGACTCTAAATCCGCCTGCCAACTACTACTCAACTTTCACCTCAAAACTCGCAGCAACTACATACTCTCCACAATAGCTACATCCATTTACCAGTCAGATAAGAACTATTACATTCAATGGATTCCTGGACACATCAATTTGAATGACGACAGAGCTGACCACCTAGCCAAGCGAGGAACGGCAAAGGACACAATGACACTCAGAATCGACTTGACCTTAGAAAACACCCTTTCCATCCTACAACACCAGACACTCACGGAATGGCAAACCAACTATTCTGACATATCCCAAACCAAAGGACAATACCACTACAGAGTACAGAAGACAATAACGACAAAGCCATGGTTCCACCCACACAGTAAGACACTGACGACTAAACAGGTCATATACTTGACACGACTGAGGACCGGACATGCCAGAACAAACAAATACTTACATCTCATCAAAATAAAACCATACCCTAACTGTGAACACTGCGATGAGACTGAGGACGTAATCCACATTTTCACTAACTGCAAAAAATACGACAACCAGAGACAACATGAGACACTACTATCCAACGAAAACACATTTCTTCAAACAATAGCTAACATTAATAACATAGAAAACATTAACAAACTCATTAAATTTATTACCAAATCAAAAATAGAATTATAGGATCAATAGACTAAAAAAAAAAAAAAAAAAAAAAAAAAGTTATCAATTTTAGACCTTTCGGTTATTTCTAGAACGTGGTAAATTCTGACCTATAAGAATTCATGAAATGTTTTATGCATTTGAAATCTTATATATATGTTTTATGGATCAAGTTAGTATACAGCAACCAGTCAGTAAGTCCGAGATAAAATAAACTAAAGCACGCCATCCTTCGGATACGGTTAAACGATGGTCCCGAGCCTGTGCGATGTTAGGTATTCGTTTGATAACTAAACCTAGGTAGGAAAAATTTAAGACTCCCAAAGTAGAGTCGGGCTCATGTCAACCAGAGCGACGAAAGAGCACTCTGGTAGTAGGTAGTACCTGTGATAATTTGAAATTAAATTGTTAAATAAAAATATAAATAATAATTGAATTAATAATAACTAAAATAAACAGAATAAATAATAACATTACCACTTTACCTGTAGAAATTGTATATCTCTGGTATTTTACTAAATTTTGATTTCTACAGTATTTTTCGAAAAGGGGCCCTAAAAAAAATATCAAAAGTTCAAGACGTGCAATTTTGAAGAAAGTGAAATTTAAAAAAATTTCAATCAACAAACTTTTCATTTGGATTTCTAAAAAGATGCCATATTGTTTTTCTAAATTTTGCAAATCGAATCCAAAGGTTTTTTAAATTATCTTACTGGGCCTACAGGGAAAATGAATAGCATAGCATTTACGAGAACAAATAATTGGGTTTATTTACTTAAACTACATAATAAAATTAATAAGTAAGTGATAAAAAAAAATCAAATTATCTACAAAAAAAAAATCTTACAAGCTAATTTTTACATTATGTTATAGTATCTTTTCTTTCTAATGTAAATACTGGCCATTTTTTCAAATTTAAGTTATTTTAGGACATATAAATCATATAATTAAATTAAAGTACCTCCTTTGTGCATCTATTTCAATTAAAACTCCAATTAATCACAATTAATTCACTACAACTTAGTTCTCCATACCTTAAGCCTAAACTCTCACTCCATCTCAACTTAGACCTCGACTCTTCTACACTCCTTAAAAAAACAGCTGATGATCGTGTTTTGTTTTTTTATTCATGGGTTGTTTTAAAACAAAATGCATTCATATTATTATTCACCAATTTAGTTGCTTCTTTATATAAATAAATATAATTAATTTGTATAAAACTAATAATTTGAATGTGTGTATTTTTTTATACATCACAGACCTCGTAGTTAAAGCCCGGGCATGATTCATAATAACTAACTAGATATAGATATCTATGGTTGTTCTATTCCGTAGAAAATAGCCAGGAGATGACAGATATATTAGCTTCTCCCAACCTTCGGCAACCGTCCAGTTCAGCTACATAACTTGGAATTTTTAAACATAATAATTTTTGTCACAGACTTCCTTACTTAGTTATTATAATGATTATCATAGTTTGGCTACTAGGTCATAACGCCTACTACCTGAGCACTACGTCATGAGTCCGACTCTACTCGAGGATTCCAAAATGTTGCCTATCCAGGTTTATACATATATTCAAATTAGCTTCAAAAAAGCCTTACATCTCAGTACTTCTAGACATTTTTTTATTCTATTGTCTCGCTGACTAGGGATTTCCCTATTCCTTGAATTTTGAAAAATAATTGTCATTTTAGTATCATTTATTTATTATACCTGACATGTCTGCATATTTACATCTACTATTATTTAAAACTTGGGTACAAGCAGCTCAAACTTTTATCAATATGATCATTTCTTACGAAAATTTCTTATCAAGGGGGGGGGGGGGGGGGGGGGGGGGAGGGTGGGTCAACTTAGCTTTAAAAACTTAGTGTCACATCCGAAGGACGACGTGCTTTCTGCCTCCCAGATAAAATAAACGTGCTTGAGCTCAGTAAGCAAGCACGTTACATTTGAGCTAACGGTAGTCTAACGACACGTTACATTTGAGCTAACGGTAGTCTATTGTCTAACGTACAATATCAATTACCGACCATGTTATTGTACGTTAATGGTCCGTTCCTGCTACTAAATAACAGTCTCCCTATCCCCCCCATTCTTCACAAGGTCATACACCTTCGCTCTTCACATAATGTACCCAACCATGATCCAGCGAGAATACAATGGGTACGATGTACCAACCAAATTCTTAATGGGGGGTATACAGTATATGTACCCCACAAAAATAATACGTCAATACGATTGAAATTTTTTTTTTTGTCCTTCAACGGCAGGCACCCCAGCTAGTAAGTTTTGCAAAAACCCGTGGGGGATCCCCTACCGGGTTGCCACCGGCAGGCTCAAAGCAGTCGCCCCCGTAGCCTCCATCAGAGACGGCGGTTTGTACGCCTTGTCTCTGGAGGAGACCGGTAGGATGTACCTGAAGGAGGCCTTCCCGGCGGATAACCCGGAGGAAGATACACCCAGCCAGCATGACATCAGGTTTGCATCTCGTACACTGCCGGATACGGAGGATGCACCTGATTGGGATGTGATCGATTTGGATTTGGCGGTTGGGAAGCAGAAGAGTGGCGGCGCCCCTGGGAGTGATCTCATAGACGCGGCCATGATCAAGAAAGCTCTCCCGGCCATCAGGCCAGATCTGATGCACCTGTACAATGCCTGCTTGAGGCGGGGCCACTTCCCGAGAGCATGGAAACGGGCGATTGTTTGCACGTTTCTCAAGCCTGGGGACAGGGACCCTGCTTTGGCAGCGAGTTATAGACCAATCAGCCTCCTTCCCGTGCTCGGTAAGGTGCTAGAGACTCTCGTCCTCAACAGAATTCGCGCCCAGGTTCATGCCTACGTGTCCCATCGGCAGTACGGTTACCTGAGGGGTAGGTCCACTGAGGACGCCTTGAGGAGGCTAAGGGCGGATGTGGAGGAAGACGGGGGCAAATATGCACTCTGTGTCTTCTTCGACATTGCAGCAGCCTTCGACAGCGCCTGGTGGCCTGCGGTCCTCACGCGACTGCGGATGATGGGACCACCTAGGAATCTATTTGGGCTGATCTCCGGCTTCCTTCGCGAGCGCTCTGCAACCATGAGCCAGCGCTATGCCAGCACTACTGCGGAGGTCACCAGAGGCTGTCCCCAGGGCTCGGTCCTCGGACCTACTCTGTGGGGCATACTCTTTGACGAGCTGCTCCGTGACCTAGAGAATCGAGGATTCAAGGCAATAGCCTACGTCGATGATCTCGTGGTCACGGTGCACGCAGATAGTCGCGCTGCTCTGACCCAACGCGCAGAGACCGCCATTGGGCATATTGACAGCTGGTGCTGCGCCAACAAACTCGCCCTCTCGCCCGGCAAGACGTTGGCCTTGCTAGCGAGAGGGAGGACTGACGCCCGGCATCCTCTGGTCATAAGATACCATGGGCTGCGCGTTGAGTGCCCGGCAACGGTTACGTACCTAGGAGTGCGAATCGGGCCGGGTCTGAACGTGACACCCCACGCTGTTGCCATTAAAGAAAGGACTATAGCCATTTTCAACGCTTTGAGCTGCCTAGCCCGAGCAACATGGGGCCTCGGCTACTCCCCGTGTAGAGCTATCTACACCGGGGTGTTCGAGGCTGTTGCGAGATACGCGGCCGCAGGATGGTGGCATCACCCCACGAAACGGCAGCGAGTTATCCTCGTTCAGGCACAGAGAACAGCCCTGTTAAGGGTCACGAAGGCCTACCGGACTGTCTCTACGGCAGCGCTGCAGGTGCTGGCGGGAGCCCCACCCATTGACTTAGTCTTGGATGGGGCCGTCGCCTCGTATCACTGCAGACGTAATCTTCCCCTTAGAGCAGACACCGACGAGCCTTTGCGACTAGCCCTGGAGGAGGAACTACACGGACAGTCCAGACCGGAGCGTTGTAAGGACATAGTCCAAGAGTGGATAGTAGATAAATGGCAGCAGCGATGGTCACAATCATCAGACGGCCGAACGACCTGGGCTTACTTCCCAAACGTCCGGGCAAGACTTGAGTCGGTTTGGGTAACCACTGGACGTCCCAGATACTATCGAGTCATGGGGATTTCAACTCCAAGCTCTTCTTTTTCAAGAAGAATGACAGCCCGAACTGCTCGTGTGGCGGCGTCGAGACAGTAGGAAGGGGGACCCAACCGATCACTCCGGTGATCGGCGGGGTCCTACAACAACCGGTCATAACAGCAAAAATTTTAAATAAGTGCCCTTATTCCCCCCTACGCGGCGGACGTGTGTCGTTGAGCCTCCTTCAGGGGCCGGTACACACGTAGTAAAAAAAAAAAAAAAAAAAAAAAAAGCTAGGTTTTGTAGGACTCCTGGGCACCACAGCTAGTATGAGCCTTTCAACGGCGGAAACCACAGCTAGTGAATACTTAGCATCGTTTGACATCCTAGCCAGTGCGTACTTAAGAACGCTTGTGACCACAGCCAGTATGTGCCTTGCAACGGCGGACCTCACAGCTAGTACGTAGTTAGGAACGCTGGGCATCACTGCTAGTATGTGCCTTGCAATCAATAAAAATATTTTCAAGAAAATTTTCAAAAAAAATTTTTTCATAAAAGCTTTCAGAAAAAATTTCGAAGAGTTGCCGGGAGCGACATGACGCCGGATAACAGAAAACGCCGGATAACGGAAATCATCAATTAAAGAGAAAAAAAAAAATCAATTAAAGCATAAAAAAAAGTGTTTTTAGGTGAGCTAAAGAATAAAACAGGTGTGTATTTCACAGGTAGGATGCCCATTCATGCTTTGTTTCAATGAACTGACTTTTTCTTCTAAAATGACATCACTTATAGGGCAGTCTAGGTTGCGTTGCTGCATGAACCACATCCATACTGCCTCGTCAGGTTCCTCTAATTTTGGTTTCTTTAAAGTTGATCTGGCATTGAGGTGTTGTTTTTCCAATGGTACACTAGAACCAAATTTCCTCAATTTTTCTTTACTTTTCTTCCAATCTTTAACTATACTCTCACCAACCCCATAATTCCTTGGCTATTTTAGCAGCTGTTTCTCCCTTTTCCATCCTTTCAATTGCAACAGATCATTTTTCTTTCTTTTTGAAGTGGAAGCCATTGTTTTATCACTTTATATCTTGATGATTTAAATAAAAAAAATACTGTTCACTATCCTGCACCGACCGTACAAAACGTCCGTAAACAACGTACACTAAAACATCGCACATGAGTAAAATAAAATTTTAAACATTCAATTTCACCAACGAAAAAATTTTAGTTTAACAAATTTGATATTATTTTACTAGCGCTGGATAAGGGAGCGCGCCGGTTAACAGAACGCCGGATAAGGGAGAGTCTACTGTATATATATATATATTTTTTAACCTATTTTTTTTTTATTCGTCTTCCTATTATTATATATTTTTTTTATTATTATCGTTGTAATTATTTTCTCATTGTATACATAGTTATTAATTTGTACATATTTTTCATGACTTCAAGGAGACATTATTATTATTATTAAGTTTTTTTCTCTCTTGTGTTTAGTTATCATTGTACATAAATTGTTCCATTACCTATTGTCAACTTTACTTATGGTCTGTACTGATTGTAAATATGCATAATAAAATATTACAATAAAAAAAATATATTAGAGTATTCGAGTCGAGCCCCAATCTCTATCCCTTCCTTTAGGCCGATTTCACGGAAAATTAATAGGTGTCGTCCTTATGAGGTTATGAGTTTAAATATAAAATTTCATATTGATACATTCATTACATCGGTAGTTATCGGAATTTTCAAGTTGAGCCCCCTTCCCTTTGCCCAATTTCGTGACAATAAATTTAAAATTTCGTGAAAATATATTCATTACAATGACAGTTACTAAAGTTTTTGTGTTAAGCCCTCTTCTAATCACTTTCTCTCCTTTGATCGATTTGACTGAAAATTAATAGGTGTCTTCTTTATGGGGTTCTGTAAACACATATACAATTTCGTATCGATATATTCATTTTATCGGGAGTTATTGTGGTACATAATTTTTTTTTTTTACGTGAAAACGTCTATTCGCTCGTTAAGCACAGTGATAGCCGGTCAAACTTTCTTGTGTTACAAAATACCGTCAGATTTCAATCGCTAATAACTACGAGACTAATAATGCGATAACAACGCTTGAGGTCCCAATGGATAGAAAAAAAGCATGTCTGTACGTGTTTGTTTTGCCTGTGAGGTTATCGGGCTAGTGTGGGCGCCGGCGGATGATTGTTGCGAATTAGCGTTGTGTAAAATTAGAAATTAGTGTAGCGTGACAACGCGTTTAGATAGGACGTTGATTCCGATGTCATTCTAAAGAGCTTGAGAAGCACTAATAGGACTCAAAGTGAAACAATAAAAATATTCCCCGAAATATATGTAAAAATCAGTATTAAATTGAAAATTGCAAAAAAAATTAAAGATGTCTCATATGAATCGTAAATATGCGCGGAATTATAGAAAACACAAATCAGAGGAAAGCTCGCATCAAAAGGAATTTAAAAAACCTAAAAAGGCTAGTGCCTAGGAAATGCAAGAGCTACGGCAGTATCGAAAAGAAAATGAAAAATGATTTTATCACGACGTTTTCACGGAAAATCTACGGCGTGGACCTTGACTACGCCTTAATGTTTTTCTGCATAAAGATCCTACCATTGTGCTAACAGATACATTTTTTTTTTTTTTTTTTTCATTTATGGAATCAGGTGTCGAAAACATGATATTCCTACCGATTACATAACTTTCCCAATACTTCATAGAGCTTGGGAATTAAAATATGTTTAGAGAGAAGAAAATAGAAAGACAACATATCTGCATATTGACAAATAGTTCCAAAGTTCTTAGAACAGTGTTAAAGGTATTAATAGTTCTTAACTTATTCTTAGCACATGGAAAACATGTCATCTTTTTGAATCAAAATTTTAGTCAAAATAAACGCTAGAAAACGTCTTACCAATAGCATAAAATTGTCTTCGACTGCCAAGACATTAATATTCCATTCATAACAACGAGAATGAATATTTTTCATCAAAAATTAAACAAATGCAAGTAAACACAAATATGTATTAAAAATTGTTATGTATATAGCAAGTATGGAAAGTGGTACTGTAATAAAATAGATCAAATAACAGGGCGCAGGTAGCTCAGTGGTATGCGTGCTTGTCTTCTGAGCTCAAGAACGTGCTCGAAACCCGACCGAGGCCCTTAGTTTATTTTATCTGAGAGGTAAAATAAACGTAGGCACGCCGACCTTCGGATGGGACGTTAAGCGATGGTCCCAAGCCTGTACGTTGTCAGGTACTCGTTTAAGACCCCTGCCCTAGGTGAATAAAAATTTAGGGTAGGCAAAATTTAGGACTCCCACAGTAGAGTTGGGCTCATATCCACCAGAGTATCGAAAGAGCGCTCTGGTAGTAGGCGATATGACCTCGTAGTTAAAGCCCGGGCATGAGTCATAAAACCTAACCTAACCTATCCTCTAATAACGAGTAATATCCTATAATAAGTAAAGTAGTCGTCGCAGTTGGGTGATTAGAAACAATATGCAAATAGTTTGAATTTAGGGCGCCCGTAGCTCTTAAGTAGCGTGCTTGTCTACTGAGTTCAAGATCGCGGGTTCAGAACCGGCCGAGGCCAGGGGCGTAGCCAGGATTTTGAACAGTGGGAGGGGGGGGGAGGTGTTAGGCTACGAGGGTGGGGGATATAGACTCCAGGGGGCACATCCCGCAGTTTCCGTGGTTAGCGTTGTTTTTGTTATTAATTTGGGAGACTCGGACCTCTAGAAGCTCCCCCTGAGGTAACCACTGACTAATACTTAAATTGACATTACATGAGCAGCAAAAATTAGCTTTAAGAGTCTAAATTATAACCTAAATAAAGATGTTGAGCGAGGAAATGAAATGATGGAATTCATATATATTTAAATAAATGTAATATGACTTGTTTTGTACATGTACATTTATGTAACAGCTGATTGCTGATTTAGGAATCAGACGCACGGGAAATTCGAAGATCCTATTGGTAACTTGCAAGCAATCCATTCTTAATAAAAACAATTTTTTAAATTTATTTAATTTTTATCTTGGTTTTTTGCTCTGCCCAGGGGGAGGCACGCGCCCCCCCCTACCCCCTCACCCTGGCTACGCCCCTGGCCGAGGCCCTTAGTTTTTTTTTTTTGTAGGTAAAAATTTTTTATAGGTCCCGAGCCGGTACGTTCCACAATTCCAAAAACAATTTTACGATTTTACAATAATTTTTCTCAATTTGGATTCAGCCTAAATTTTTAATCATATAATTTGTTGGTAACAATTTTTATTTAGGTACATTTAAGATTACATTAAATTATTAACTTATAGATACTGCCTTAAAGATATTATAAATATGATATAGATTAACTTATTGATAAATATAAATATAAATTCCTGAATTAAATTTGCTAATAGTCTATTAGCACAAAGAGAAACTGAAACTAGAAGAGTTAGGTACAGAAGTTAAAATTCAAAGTGTGTACTAACTGCAGACATATACTTTTTTTTTTGGAAACTAGAGATTGGAAAATTTGAAATTCCGTTGAAAACTCCGTATCGAATTTTTGACTGATTACATAATTTCTCTCAGGCGGCGCCGGTAGCTCAGTGGTATGCGTGCTTGACTTCTGAGCTCAAGGTCGTGGGTTCGTAGCCCGACCGAGGCCCTTAGTTTATTTTATCTGGGAGGTAAAATAAACTTAAGCACGCCGTCCTTCGGATGGGACGTTAAGCGATGGTCCCGAGCCTGTACGATGTCAGGTACTCGTTAAAGACCCCTACCCTAGATGAATAAAAATTTAGGGTAGGCAAAATTTAGGACTCCCACAGTAGAGTGGGGCTCATGTCCACCAGAGTGACAAAAGAGCGCTCTGGTAGTAGGCGATATGACCTCGTAGTTAAAGCCCGGGCATGAGTCATAAAACCTAACCTAATTTCTCTCATACTTCATAGAGTTGTGTAAATAATATTATTAAAATTTTATATAGAGAAAGTAGGCGAGGTTATTCTGCCAACAGTATTAGTTAATGAACTGCCTTCAACGAAAATAGACACACGAGTACCTAACGCGGCGCTAGATGAGATGATTCTATGATAAATTTCTGAACATGTTTTTACAATAAAGACATACCTAGTGGTAGGATGTGTGACAAGGTCGTGTAACATTGTCAACAAATTCCCTTCGCCTCGTTGGAAGTAATCCAACACACATTAAATATTTGTTATATCTTCAACAAGATTTTCTGTCTTTTGATATTAAACATTGCTTCTCACTAGGGGCGTAAAACTATCGATGTTATCGAAACTATCTATAGTACTAACGAAATATTTTTTTAAGGAGAAGGGACATCCAGTCACTCTATGCTCATGTATATGCACACATGTATCATGTAAGTAATTTAAGGAAGACAAATAAACAAGATGTCGTACAGTGTAAATAGGTACCTATATTTATTTTAGTAGCGAAAAAGCTCGACAACAGTGGTACGTACTTCAACTGATCAGATCGGTTCGTTAACGCAATCAGCAACTAAACTACAAACTTCAATTGCACATAAAAATATGAATTCAAAACACGTATTATATATTGACCAGATGAGTTTCCATTGTTAGGTACTAAAAAAAATGTCACATCAAAAACGGACAACTAAAATCAAACACTAGAACATCAGAAACACTCAACAAAAAACCAACAAGTGATCTTTCAAATTGGAAGTGCTCCCGCAAGTTCTGTATTCGGCACTGCAAAAACGACATTTAACCAGTTTTAGTTTTAAATACGAAATTTGAAGTTGATACATTCATTACATCGGCAGTTATTGGGATTTTTAAATTCAGTTTCGCTTATCTACCCATTCTCTTCCACCGGCTTCTATAGTTCTATACTGAAACGGGGTTTGTTTGTATTTTTGTTCCAGCATCACGCCCAAACGGCTGGACGGATATTCATAAAACTTCACAAGTAGCATCCTTTCAAGACCGATTGAATAATAGGCTATGTGGCGCCCCAAAATTTCGGACGGGAGGGGGGGTTGTAAGGGGGGACTAAGCATAAAAATAGTGCTAACTCATTGATTAATGGTCGGATTGTCATGAAATTTCATATGTAGTATTCTTGAAGGCCAAATAGAAAAGAAAAGTGTGCGACGTCACAAAATTGTGAACGGGAGAGGGGTTGTGGATTTTTGAGCTGAGCCTTTCCCCGGAACTCCCCCCTTCCCTCGGCCGATATCGCTGAAAATTGACTGGTTATGTCCTAAGTGGATTTTAGTTTTAAATACGTAATTTGATGTTGATACATTCATTACATCGGCAGTTATTGGGATTTTTAAATTCAGTTTCGCTTATCTACCCATTCTCTTCCACCGGCTTCTATAGTTCTATACTGAAACGGGGTTTGTTTGTATTTTTGTTCCAGCATCACGCCCAAACGGCTGGACGGATATTCATAAAACTTCACAAGTAGCATCCTTTCAAGACCGATTGAATAATAGGCTATGTGGCGCCCCAAAATTTCGAACGGAAGGGGGGGTTGTAAGGGGGGACTAAGCATAAAAATAGTGCTAACTCATTGATTAATGGTCGGATTGTCATGAAATTTCATATGTAGTATTCTTGAAGGCCAAATAGAAAAGAAAAGTGTGCGACGTCACAAAATTGTGAACGGGAGAGGGGTTGTGGATTTTTGAGCTGAGCCTTTCCCCGGAACTCCCCCCCTCCCCTCAGACGAGATCGCTGAAATTTGACTGGTTATGTCCTAAGTGGATTTTAGTTTTAAATACGTAATTTGATGTCGATACATTCATTACATCGGCAGATATTGGGATTTTTGAATTGAGCCCGCCCCCCCGGAACTCCCCCCTCCCCTTAGCCGAGATCGCTGAAATTTGACTGGTTATGTCCTAAGTGGATTTTAGTTTTAAATACGAAATTTGAAGTCGATACATTCATTACATCGGCAGTTATTGGGATTTTTGAATTGAGCCCCCACCCCGGAACTCCCCCCTCCTCTTGGCCGATATCGCTGAAATTTGACTGGTTATGTCCTCCGCGGATGATAATTTTAAATACGAAATTTGAAGTGGATACATTCATTACATCGGCAGTTATTGGTTTTTTAAATTCAGTTTCGTTTATCTACCCAATCTCTTCCACCGGCTTCGATACTTCTCTACTGAAACGGGGTTTGTTTGTATTTTTGTTCGAGCATCACGCCCAAACGGCTGGACGGATATTCATGAAACTTCACATGTAGCATCATTTCAAGACCGATTGAATAATAGGCTATGTGGCGCCCCAAAATTTCGAAAAAAAACACACGTCACAAAATTGTGAACGGGAGGGAGGTTGTGGATTTTTGAACTGAGCCCCCTTCCCGGAACTCCCCCCTCCTCTCAGCAAAGATCGCTGAAATTTGATTGGCTATGTCCTAAGTGGATTTTAGTTTGTCCTCCGTGAATGTTAATTTTAAATACGAAATTCGGAGTTGCAAGGCGCATACTATCTAAGGTGACCGGCATTCCTAAGTAGGAACCAGCTGTGGTTCCAAGTGGTCCTAAGAACTTACTAGCTGGGCTGCCCGCCATTGCAAGGCATATACTACGAGTAGCTGTGTGGCCCAGCGTTCCTGAACACGAACTAGCTGTGGTGCGAAGCATTCCTAAGAACGTAATAGCTGTTGTGCCTAGCGGTTTTAAGCACACAATAACTGTGGTGCCCAGCTGTTCCGAGCACTTACTAGCTGGGATGGTACGCCGTTGCAAGACCGATACTAGCTGTGGTCACGAGCGTTCTTAAGTACGTACTGGCTAGGATGTCCAGCGATGCTAAGTATTTACTAGCTGTGGTTTCCGCCGTTGAAGGACTATAAGCCTTGTTCCATTTGAATAATTAAAAATTATAACATCATGAATGTACTTTCGAAGAATTGAATAGAATTCGAATGAGAGATTAGGAGAAAAATCAAAGTTCCCCGGGCAACGCCGGGTATTACTGCTAGTTTAAATAATAAACTAAAAAGGCTGACCCTGGATTCGAGAGAGAGAGAGAGCGAAATTAAATCATTACTAAATCTCTATTTTCCGATATCATTGAAAAAAACTAGATGAATTACTCAAGGACTTAACATCCCAGAAAATGGGGAAATTATTGTAATGTAATAATTTAAAAATTACTTTATATTTTTTCATCCTTTTTTTTTTATTTTTGACTTGAGTTGGTAACATTCCACGCAACAACCACTCCACCGAGGATCACGTAGGCAAACTCAGGTAACCCTCGACAGTTACGTACACGACACCATAGCTTTATACTGGACACAAACTCACAACACCTTCACCACACACATCCACTCAAGTCATTATGAGGTGTTTTATATAGCCTTATTTTATTACAACTTTCAAAATTTGTGTTTATTTTTATTATTTATTTATTATTATTATTTTTCTCTCTTTCATTTATGTTTAAAAAAATTGTTTCCATCTCTTTTTCAAATTATTATAAAGTATCTGTTTATATCATTGTCCATAAAGTCTTATTTGTTTGTTTGTATTCTGTAGGCCCTGTAGAAGGAAATAAATAGTTTTCGAAACGGCTAAATTTTGAATTTTCTTTTACAGGACAGAACCTCGAATTCCTTCTACATTGAAAAGATACTGTCGTCTCTATTAATCATTATTGTAATGAGTCCGAAAATTTAAATAAAAATTTTCAACATATTTTTATGTTTCAAGGTCACTACAGTATTTTTATACTATTTTTGAAAAGAAATATGTGCGTGTACGTGGTCAATTTTTCCTGTACAATATCTCGCGAATGAATAATGATATATATTCTGCTTTGGTGCCAATCGAAGCGTATCAACATGATATATGATGTGAAAGAAATTTTATCAAATTCGGGCCGTTTTTTTTTTTTTATTTAAACAAAAATACTGACAAAAAAGTTAATTTTAGGATTTCTTAAAAAAATATTTATCCAATCTAATTTGTTCTGGTGGCAATCGATACACATGTAGCATCCTTTTGAGCCAGTCTGAAAAATAGGCTATATGGCGTCTGAAAAATAGGCTATATGTCGTCTGAAAATTTTGAACAGGTGGGGGAAAAATTGTTCTAGCTCATCAACGGATGGTCGGATTGTCATGAAATTTCACATGTAGTATTCTTAAAAGTCAATTGAAAAATAGGGTGTGTGACGTCTCAAAATTCTTAACGGGAGGTGGGGATGTTCGGGGGGCTAAGCATAAAAATAGTTCTACCTCATTAACGGATTATCATGAAATTTTACATGTAGTTATATATCAATTAAATGAATAAATAATTATGTACCTACTGAATAAAATGCCTACTTTTATGTTATTATTATTATTGATATTGATATCGTTTTGGGAAGTTTGCCGTGTGGACCTCAAGGGCCGCACTTAGTTATTAATCCCATCTTAGTTTCTAAGACCTTTGTAGAGTCTTAATACACGACCCAGTAATATCCTTTGATTTAGGTTGCAAAGAGAAATACAACATCCGAGAACCTGCTTGTTTGAGTTAGTTCTCCCCCCACTTCCTTTTTTCTGAAAATTTAAATTTATTTATAAACATTATTTGTTTTCAATTCACATATAAAATTGCATGTCATTACTTCTGCAATTATTGTTTTTTTTTTTGTGTGTGTTTTAACCGTTCCCTTCGGTCTTATGATACCATAAAAATAAAATATCCATGAAATACCTTGACTTCTAAGTTGAGAAACGCGGACATATTGTGGAAACTTGTAATAAATAAATAAAACAAACTTATTTTTGAAATATTGTCTATTCCACTAAAGATATATATACATATATAACTACCGGTTTCGGCTTTATACCATCGTCAGGTCTAGTTATGAACTAAGTCAGTTTGCAGAGAGCGACCCTTCAAATACATCTCAGGTCAAAGGCTATTAAAACTTGGGAGTCCCCCGTCTGTACCGTTAGCTAACTCATGAAATATTTCTTAACAAAACCTAGTTCTAAATTTACATAAAACAATGTCACTAGACTAATACGTGGAAAAATAACAAATAAATAAGAACAAATACAAGTAAATAATAAAAATAGAAATAAAATTAATAATAATGTTAAGATTTAGATAACTTGAAACATATATGTGGAACCAAATATTAATAACAGATAATACAAACATATATGTGGAAACAGAACTGGTTTAGGGTGTTAACAAAGGGGAATAGTTGAAATAAATTTGGTCATTCATACAAATGTTCCTTTTGTTAGCTTTATTTATTTCTAATTGCTCTAAGCTATTAAGTAGCCTGCTTTTTGGGCAATAATGGAGATATTTGATGCCTGTAGATGGGTCGAAAGTGTGGCTATTGTCAATTATGTGGGTCGCGAATGTAGAACGGTTTCCTCGGTTCTTTATTTCGGCCGTGTGTTCTTTAATTCTTTCCCTAAAACGACGTCCTGTCTGTCCAATGTATAATTGACTGCACGTCGCACACTCTAGACTATAAACACCGCTTCTATTTTCAATATCTGTTTTGTCCCTACCTCTCTCTAGGCACTGGCTTATGGGATTGATAGTTTTAAACCCGATATTGAAACCTTCTTTTTTCAACTCTTTACCTATTTTTTCTTTCATCTTCAATAGTGAATTATATAAACAGAAAGAAGGGCTAGCGATGGGGTCCAGCCTGTCTCCCCTGTTAGCTGATATATTCATGGATAGAATTGAGAGGGAAATTCTAGAGAAGTCTCCATTTATCAGTAATATCATGTTTTGGAAGCGGTACGTGGACGATATTTTGATACTTTTTAACGGAACAGAAAGACAAATTAACTTATTTTTTGACTTTGTCAACAAAGTCCATAACAAAATAAAATTCACGTTGGAAATAGGAGGTCAAACCATAAATTTTCTGGACTTGGAGATCAAAATTAATAACAAGAAATTCGAATTTAGCATTCACAGAAAACCGACTACAACAGACACGGTAATACACCCATCTTCTAACTGTCCTTCCAGTTACAAATACGCGGCCTTTTATTCCATGTTCCACAGAGCCTACTCAATTCCAATGACCCAACAATCAAAAGATAAAGAACTTAAGATTATTAAGGAAATAGCCAAAAACAATAGCTACCCACAAAAAACAATAAATAAAATTGAAAAGAAAGTCAAAAATCATAATTTTAGGAACAAACTGACCAAATTAGAAACACAAAATAAAGTTTATAATAAATGGGTCAGCTTAACTTACCACGGAAAAATTTCAGAAAAAATAGGTAAAGAGTTGAAAAAAGAAGGTTTCAATATCGGGTTTAAAACTATCAATCCCATAAGCCAGTGCCTAGAGAGAGGTAGGGACAAAACAGATATTGAAAATAGAAGCGGTGTTTATAGTCTAGAGTGTGCGACGTGCAGTCAAGTATACATTGGACAGACAGGACGTCGTTTTAGGGAAAGAATTAAAGAACACACGGCCGAAATAAAGAACCGAGGAAACCGTTCTACATTCGCGACCCACATAATTGACAATAGCCACACTTTCGACCCATCTACAGGCATCAAATATCTCCATTATTGCCCAAAAAGCAGGCTACTTAATAGCTTAGAGCAATTAGAAATAAATAAAGCTAACAAAAGGAACATTTGTATGAATGACCAAATTTATTTCAACTATTCCCCTTTGTTAACACCCTAAACCAGTTCTGTTTCCACATATATGTTTGTATTATCTGTTATTAATATTTGGTTCCACATATATGTTTCAAGTTATCTAAATCTTAACATTATTATTAATTTTATTTCTATTTTTATTATTTACTTGTATTTGTACTTATTTATTTGTTATTTTTCCACGATTAGTCTAGTGACATTGTTTTATGTAAATTTAGAACTAGGTTTTGTTAAGAAATATTTCATGAGTTAGCTAACGGTACAGACGGGGGACTCCCAAGTTTTAATAGCCTTTGACCTGAGATGTATTTGAAGGGTCGCTCTCTGCAAACTGACTTAGTTCATAACTAGACCTGACGATGGTATAAAGCCGAAACCGGTAGTTATATATGTATATATATCTTTAGTGGAATAGACAATATTTCAAAAATAAGTTTGTTTTATTTATTTAAATACCTTGACCATTAGTTGGTAACCCTGATAGTGTACTCGTGTTTAGTTCAAAATTGGTAGCATTTCTTCAAGATTGTAAAGTTTACTTTTAACGTGCATGAGAAATGAAAATAATACAAGTATTACATTAAATCACTTTAGTTTAATATACATTATTTATCAACGCTTAAACTTTGTCAATAAAAAGGAAATATTTCTATTTCATAAATAAATATTTAACTCTTTTCCAGATATATGGTTTACATATGGTTTTTTTTTGTGTGTTTTAACCGTTCCCTTCGGTCTTATGATACCATAAAAATAAAATATCCATGAAATACCTTGACCATTAGTTGGTAACCCTGATAGTGTACTCGTGTTTAGTTCAAAATTGGTAGCATTTCTTCAAGATTGTAAAGTTTACTTTTAACGTGCATGAGAAATGAAAATAATACAAGTATTACATTAAATCACTTTAGTTTAATATACATTATTTATCAACGCTTAAACTTTGTCAATAAAAAGGAAATATTTCTATTTCATAAATAAATATTCAACTCTTTTCCAGATATATCTCTAAATGAAAGATACGAAGATGTTTATAGATGATGTTTATACACAAGTGACCTAGTATTCTGAGATGTATATTGTCATAATTAAGGGTGAGTGACTATTTCACTAAAATAATATTTTTAGTATATTTTAAAAGGGATTTATATTCTCATTTGAAGCAGAGTCATATGTGTAATTTCGAAATTCATATGAATTATACACTAAGAAATAGTAATTTTAAATGTATGATCACATTACGACCATATATATTAATATGATTGATTTATAATCGGTTTACAAGTTTCATTTAAAATAAATATTTTAAATGAATATATTTTTTATTATAAAATAAATAAATTCAGCTATTATTGTTTAAACTATTAACATTAATGTACTCCAAAACAAAACAGATATCAAAGATGACGAAATGTTAAGGGTAAATGCAATATTTGATAAGATCTTTCGATCAATGTAATCTAAAGATGCAACTTGCGTAGCGAGCTATTGTCTGCAATATTCGCCTGCAGGTATGTTTATACTAAAATTATACAATACTTAAAAATTTATAAATAAGAAAATATATAATATTGAAAAGGTTCTTACCAATATGAACATCCAATTGAGGATAAGATTTGTGATGTATATTTCTTTTGATTGAAACCATTTATAATGAACACATAGGAATTAAACAATTTTTCTTAATGACACAATTACTACGGTTAATTTTTTTTTGTTTTAAATTTAATTATTTAATTAACAACTACGAACATTGTAACTTTAAAATTATCTATACACGAAATTGAAACACTTCATTTTAGTTCACGAAACACATCAGTTGAGAACTGATATCGCACTGAATCAGATGGGAGTTATCGGTCTCTAACTGAATAACGTAATTAGGCTAACCTCCCACTCCAATCGTTGAAATATCTCTGAACAAGAATTCCAATGTAAATATTTGGACAGCTGTGCCTTTCCCTGCTTTCTAATTGGGTCTGTTCCAGCATTTGTGACAATCTCACCGGTTGAAGAAAGAAAAATTTGAATTGAAACAATGTTAAAAAAAACTGTTTTTTTTTTGGTTTGTATTTTTATATTAAAACTTAGTAAATGGACAGCAATTTATAGTTTTTTATGTAGACAATAATTAAATTATAAATGTCGCCCACAGTTAATCTTTGCATGTTATTATTCAAATTTCCCGGTTATGGTTTAACTTATTATTCACGAAGAATATGGAACTCGCCAAATAAAATTATAACAGCAGAAATGTGTAACCTCTGCTAGAGGTTATATGCTGGTTATCCAGTGAAAGTTATTTAAGGGGTAAGTTACTAGTTTTCCCGTTATAATCTAATTAAGTTAGTTTAAATTAGGTGAAAAGTATTGTCTATTTTAAAAAAAATTATACATAAAATATAGGTTTCGGCGTTACACTGCCAACCGATTTATAACTATAGATAACATTTGTTGTGGAATTGACAATATTTCAAAAAATGAAGTTTGTTTTGTTTCTTTATAATAAATATTGCTTAGGATTTATAATGTATGGAGTAGAAATCATCGCTCTAATTACATAAGTGGGAACAGAACTAGTTCTAAGGTGTTAACAGAGGGAATTAGTAATTCGCTTCTCTGTCTCTTCGGCACCCAAGAGGATACAGTCGAAAATATAATCTTAACTTGTTAACTACTGGAGGATCTAAGAAGTTCCCTGCTGAGATTTGTGGTGATCAATAGTGAAAGTTGGCCTTTATCAAAAATTATTTTAGTGCGACGTTTTTATAAACAATTTTAGGACTTTGTACACAAGATTAATTTTGATACTACTATAAATTGATTATCTAACTAAATTAATGTGTGTAAAATTTGAAATTTAGTTATGTTAAAGCCTGTAGTATATATACGGAGTATGCACTTAAATATATTCCCTTCCAGTATGGTTACTACTGCAGGGCAACAAAAAAAAAAAGGAAGTAGATAAAATAAATTTATAGGTCAGGTTTTATGACTCATGCCCGGGCTTTAACTACTAGGTCGCGTCACTCTTGTGGACATGAGCCCGACTCTACTGTGGGAGTCGTAAATTTTGCCTACCCTAAATTTTTATTCACCTAGGGCAGGGGTCTTTAACGAGTGCCTGACATCGTACAGGCTCGGGACTATCGCTTAACGTCCCATCCTTAGGACGGCGTGCTTAGGTTTATTTTAACTCCCAGATTCTCTAATTTGTTGACAATTAAAAATAAAATTTTGGCTCAAATTGAAATCTTATAGTCACTCTGATGGACATGAGCCCGACTCTACTGTGGGAGTCCTAAATTTTGCCTACCTAGGGTTATACACCTAGGGTAGGGTCTTTAATGAAAACCCGACATCGTACAGGCTCGGGACTATTGCAACGTGCCTTGGCCGGGTTTCGAACCCGCGATAGTGAGCTCAGTATACCACTTAGCTGCAATATGTCCCCATTTCTCAACTTGTTGCCTGATGATTAACAATCATTTATTCAATTTTTTTTTTTTTTTTTTGCAGATACTATCACGGCGTTAAGATGATCCGAAGAAATCCAACACGTATAGAATTGAAACTGGAAGACATAAACATTGAATATAACACAGTGAGATGCAGCGGGAGTGAAAATAGTGCAAATAAGGAACGCACTTCTCCTCAGAATATGCCTCCTTGGACCTACCAAATATTATTTAGTAATCCCTCCTCCACTGGGGTCCATGATAGGATTGGATATGTTCCTCAGCCCAGACCGTCAACATAAAATTAATGTATTATATTATTTGCACTTATAGTTTTATGATTTTTTTTTACTGTATAATTTAATAAAATTGTTTTTTTTAAATAGTAGTAATTTTGATTATAAAGATCCTCTAGTTGTTTATATTCCAAGAAAGATAAATCAGGGACAATCAATAATAATGAAAATATACATAACAAATAAGCTTCAACTACGAGGTCATATCGCCTACTAGCAGAGCGCTCTTTCGTCACTCTGGTGGACATGAGCCCGACTCTACTATGAGAGTTCTAAATTTTGTTCAGTCTAAATTTGTATTCACCTAGGGGGGTCTATAAAGAGTATCTGACATTATACCATCGTTTAACGTCCCATCTGAAGGACGGTATGCTTGAGGTTTTTTCACCTCAGATAAAAAACTATCTTGAGTTAAGTAAACAAGCACGCTAAACTTGATAGATATTTCACAGGTGAGAGCGCCGGTAGCTCAGTGGTATGCGTGCTTGTCTTCTGAGCTCAAGACCGTCGGTTCGAAACCCGACCGAGGCCCTTAGTTTATTTTATCTGGGAGGTAAAATAAACTTAAGCACGCCGCCCTTTCGATGGGACGTTAAGCGATGGTCCCGAGCCTGTACGATGTCAGGTACTCGTTAAAGACCCCTGCCCTAGAAGAACAAAAAATTTAGGGTAAATTTAGGCAAAATTTGGGACTCCCACAGTAGAGTCGGGCTCATGTCCACCAGAGTGACGAAAGAGCGTTCTGGTAGTAGGCGATATGACCTCGTAGTTAAAGCCCGGGCATGAGTCATAAAACCTAACCTATTTCATAGGTTGTAAAATGAAATATATAGTCTGACCTCTCACAGATTTTATTAATTTTTGCTAGCCGGCTTTCGAGGTTGCTCTCATCATCACATAATTTAAAATGTTTTGATAAATAAGATTTAAAAAACGTTCGTAGAGAACTATCTAAAAATAGTACGTTTTTTAAAATATTATTTATTAAAACATTTTAAATTATGTGATGATGAGAGCAACCTCGAAAGCCGGCTACCAAAAATTAATATAATCAGTGAGAGGTCAGACTATATATTTCATTTTAAAACCTGGGGAATAATTAAATGGGGAAATGAATTTAAATATAAAATTCCATGTTGATACATACATTACACAAAGAAGGAACTAAATTAGTGAATAATAATATGAATGCATTTTTTTTAAAACAACCCATGAATAAAAAACAAAACACAACCATCAGCTGTTTTGAATTAGTTCAGTGTAGAAGAGTCGAGGTCTGGTCTGAGTTGAGATGGAGTGAGAGTTTAGGCTTAAGGTGTGGAGAACTAAGTTGTAGTGAATTAATTGGAGTTTTAATTGAAATAGATGCACAAAGGAGGTACTTTAATTTAATTATATGATTTATATGCCCTAAAATAACTTAAATTTGAAGAATGGCCAGTATTTAGAAAGTCAAGAGACTAAAACATAAATGTAAAAATTAGCTTTTCTTTGTAGATAATTTGATTTTTTTTTTATCACAGTTATCAATTTTATTATGTAGTTTAAGTAAATAAACCCAATTATTTGTTCTCGTAATTCTATTCTATTCATTTTCCCTGTTGGCCCGGTAAGATAATTTAAAAACCTTTGGATTAGATTTTATATTTTTGCAAAATTTGGAAAATATGGCATCTCTTTAGAAATCCAAATGAAAAGTTTGTTTATTAAATTTTTTTAAATATACGTGCACTTTCTTAAAAATTGCACGTCTTGAACTTTCACTAAATTTTGATTTCTACATTAGTTTCCGAAAAGGGCCCTTAAAAAATATCAAAAGACAAGAGAGATATAATTTCTACAGGAAATGTGGTAATTTTTATTATTTAAATTTTATATAATTATTATTAATTTTATTATTTCAATTATTGTTTATTATTTATATGTTAATACTGTATTTAACTTTTTTTTTTATATATCACAATACACTAAAACGGAACAAAGCCAACTCGATAACAACCGTTGTTATCGCATTATTAGTCTCATAGTTATTATCGATTGAAATCTGACGGTATTTTGTAACACAAGAAAGTTTGACCGGCTATCACTGTGCTTAACGAGCGAATAGACGTTTTCATGTCAATAAATGAAGGGACCATCGCTTAACATCTCATCCGAAGGACGGCGTGCTTAAGTTCATTTTACCTCCCAGATAAAATAAACTAAGAGCCTCGGTCTGGTTTCGAACCCGCAATCTTGTGCTCAGTAAGCCCTCTAGGAAATGAAATATATGTATATAATGAAGCATTAAAAATTTGTTTCTATAATTTTCTAGTAATGTTGATCTATTTCTAACCCCCTGAACGTTTCAAAAGCTGGTATTTGCGAGATGGTTCTTAGCCATGTTTGGTGGAAATCGGGTATGCCGTTTCCAATATATTTAGGTTTCATCAGAGGCTTTGTAGGGATTTTGGCCTCTATTACAGCTAGAGAGTTTGAGCTCAAATGTTTTTAAGGCCAAGCCCCTAAGTCCTTCAAGCCCCCCTCTCATAAAAAAGCCCTCCCCATCAAGGTTTCAGTATAAAAAAAATTGTGTCGAGGGTTTTTTAAATTTAACTTTTTTAAGAAATCTCAAAAATATAGGTCAGGTTTTATGACTCATGCCCGGGCTTTAACTACGAGGTTGTATCGCCTACTACCAGTGCGCTCTTTCGTCACTCTGGTGGACATGAGCCCGACTCTACTGTGGGAGTCCTAAATTTTGCCTACCCTAAATTTTTATTCACCTAGGGCAGGGGTCTTTAACGAGTAACTGACATCGTACGGGACCATCGCTTAACGTCCCGTCCGAACGTTACCTTCCAGATAAAATAAACTAAGGGCCTCGGTCGGGTTTCGAACCCACATTCTTGAGCTCAGAAGACAAGCATGCATACCACTGAGCTACCGGCGCCTTTCTCAAAAATATATATTTAAGTTTGAATTAAGTGGTTTCACATTCCGACCGATATAGGTATAATTTAGAAAATAATTGCTTACTAATTTATTTTATTCTCTTTTCAAACTAAAGGAGAAAATTAAGTTTCCAGGAGATTTGTTGGAAGGTGAAGGCAGTATACAGTGGCTGGTGTGGTCGAGGGCTGATAAGGGACACAAGTGGGTTACAGATTGGATTAGCGAGTGGTTTGGGGCCATCCAAGTGTGGAATTGAAGTCTGTAGGGGCGCATCTGCCACCCCCCACCTACCTTTTGAGTAATAAATTATATAGAATGGGTTTGCTAAATCTGTCCATTATCTGGTGTTCTACGCAAGTCTTCACCGGGTATATAAGCCGAGAGGCCACAGTCGTGGAGTATCAGAACCTCTTCAGACTTCATCCAGGAGTCAACGGGTAAGCTGATCATGCCACCATGTTAGAAACCTAGTCTTGTCTAGTATAGTTCCACTGCAGTAACACCCTGGATATTGGGAGTTGTTTTGGCCAATATCTCTGCTGGTCAGATTGTGGTCTGAGGTTAGGAATGGGCGATAGTCGATAGTTGGCATATCTGAACCGAAGGGATTAATATTGTTTATTTATTTATGCCAACAACTACAGCCCCGATATACTAGGTCGGAAATATATAAGGACGTTAACTCCCAAACAAACGTTCTCTCTTGCGATGTGAGTCAATGTTTCAATGTCTTTTTTTTTTTTTCCGAGGGCTGATTTGTGTCACCGCGGCCAGAGTAGACCTATTGTGTCCTGTGTGTGTTGGTCCCTACAGCAGCCCTGTATCTTTAATAAAGTCCAGGATTCTTCTGCCGGTTCCTTCCATTAGCTGCTTCGGTTCTGTTATGGCAGACCCGAAGCAGTGGAAACGTCTCCTTCTAGTGCCCCTCACCGGCTTAGAATATGAACCGGAGTCTCATTTTCCTCTCCACATTTCCTTCTAGCGATGCCCATATTGTATAGGTGTTTGTTTATATGACAGTGTCCTGTAATCAGCCCTATAGCTCTTTGATCCATTCTGCTGATATTCTGGAGTTCTCGGCTCCTTTTCTCTGAGGGTTCCGCTATAAATCACTTCAATGTCATGTGGGGTCAGGCCTTGTAGAAATTAACATCTCTTTTTATTTTTATTCAAGAGCTAACTCAGAAATAATGGAAACTGATTTAGTGAGTAATAGTTAGCACGTAGTATCCAAAAAATATGCATATTTATTTATAAGACATTAATAACAGTCGTCGGTGAATCACCTTACTCACTTCCCCAGCACGAATTAATTACGTTTTCGCTCTCCCTCCAAACACCAAAGACCGTTTGGGCTAAAACTCAATATTTTAATTACAATGCGTTGAGCCCTTTCCTCCCATTCTGCTGTTTTAGTCTTCTCCTTGATCCCTTTTTCCTTTCGTCCGATTTGACTGAAAGTAATGATTGTCGTCCGGGTATCGATAATTCAATAAGTTGCCGCTTTTCATACAAAATACTTTCCAATTCCAATATTATATTATAATATTATTATTTTATATTTATTTTTTAATGTACATCTAATTTAAATTATTCTATGTTATGGAGGATGAAAGTGTAATAAAAATATCAATCGAATAATTAATTTAACTTTTATTTTATGGAAATAACATTTTCTGACGAAAATAGAAGAATATTAACACATTAATTAAAGTTCAAAAACACTTTTTGTAGATAATCAAAAAACAATGAAGTAGGTACAATGGCATTAGATTCAACAATTTTTATTTCAATCAACAACTTTTATAAATCAATATCAAAAAATTAATTACCAATTGACGAAAAATATTTTTGTAAAACTTTATGAAACAGTAGGCAGTGATCCAGGTTCTGCAGTGGGTTGTTTGGTCTTGGGTGCCGGTTTATAAGTTTGGTGGCGTCTCAAGAGGTGATCCCTTAAATTGGATCTGTTGTAACTAGTTTTGAATAAAACTTTGCCATTTAGCACTTTTCCCATTATCCTGTTTGATAAAAAAAATTCCACAAAACCGATTTTGGCGGCATACTGAAATGAATACTCTACACTTCACATTCCCAAGTTGCAAGTTCAACACACTAACTCGAACTGAGAAATAGAGTTAAATAGGAAACTGGAAAAAAGAAAAATAATGAAGGAAATGAGTTTCTTGGATCCTCTTCGGATTATCCCCTTTAATAAAGTTAAGGACTATCGATGGAACTATAGTACGTATTATCGACTATCGTCAATCGCGTTCTTGGAAGGCCGAGTGACTGAGGCTGGGAAGCTTCACTTTCTCCGCTGTTTGCTCTTCAAGACGCCTTCTAACTTCTTGTGGCATCAGTAACGCAACACTACAACGAAGTAAAGACGCCTTCAGAGCTAGAACCAGCCATGATCACTCTACAACTCACCTAACCCCTTCACAACGTAGCTCGGGTGCACACTAGCTTTAAACTAGGAATAGATAATTAAAATACACAATTTCTCAGTCAAACTTCACTATACATTCTCAAATACTCAACTAGTTTCGCCGTGTTAAGGCATTATCAAGAGTCACGTATATAAGTTTATAAGTGACTCTTGATAATGCCTTAACACGGCGAAACTAGTTGAGTATTTGAGAATATATAGTGAAGTTTGACAAAGAAATTGTGTATTTTAATTATCTATTCCTAGAATGGAGCTTCACAAAGTAAATCTGGAAACCATAAATTATTTGGCTTTAAACTCTATATTTGAAGAGAAGTCGGCTCAATAAATATATTCTGTAAAAAGAAGATTCTGATTGACAGAAGGAATAGTTAACATAAAGAACAGATAAATTATAGTACTGAAGATGGAAGTACTTTCTGAAACAGGATAAAGGAATATACACGCACTAAGGAAATATAAACTCCAAACACTACTTGTCAATATTTTCACTATATTGGTCAAAATTACACGACTATAGTTTCGCCTGTTACGGCATCGTCAAGTGAACTAAAGAGAGATTACTACTGAAAGTGGGCCTGGAATCAGTTCAATACTTTCTGAAACGTTTGTCACAACCCATAAGTAACAATTATATTTTATTTATAGAAAAATGAGGAAGACTCGTTTGGTGATCCTGCCTGGGGCTCGGTGCCTCGACCAGATCGGCTGTCTCTTGCTCTTCCTTGCTTGTCCAAGCATCGCCTTCAAGGGACAAGAACGGAGAGACCTGCAGCCTCTCTACCTCTACGAACAACTACATCACTGGTGGTAAATAAAAAATTCTTTCCTATTGTTATTATTAATAAAATGGTACTGTAACTTATATTTACTTATATCAACTACTTTTTTACATATCACTTCCTCCTCTCAAATTAATTTCATACTGGCATTACTGGGCATATGAAAGTAATGTGTTAAAAAAGGGTTAAAGTCAGCAGTTTTCTTTGTTTCATTGTCAAGTGTAACTGTGATGTATAAAAAATACACACATTTAAATTATTAATATTAAAAAATTAAATATATTTATTTTTCTATAAAATCCAAGAAGCAACAGAATTAGTAAATAAATAATATGAATGCATTTTCTTTTAAAACAAATGAGTAGAAAACAAAACATGGCCATCAGCTGTCTTTGAATTAGTGTAGAGGAGTGAATGGTGTGTGGTCTGGGTTGAGATGTGAAGGTGGACAGAGAGTTGTTGTTTAGGGTTAAGGTCTGGTGAACAAAGTAGGAGTGAATTAACAATAAAATTGATGCGCAAAGAAGGTACTGTTATTTATTTATATGTACAAAATATATATGTGCCCAAAAATATATAACTTTGATTTGAAGAATGGACAAAATATTTAAAAAAAAAAAAAAGATTGAAATAGTTTTAAGAGTTTAGTTTTTACGATTTTTCTTTTGATTTTTGTTTCAATGTTTAGTTTTTAATTTTATAATGGTAAGAAAATAAACCCAATTATTTGTTCTCGTTAATTCTATGCTATTAATTTATATTTTCCCTGTTAACCCAGTAAAATAATTTAAAAACCTTTGGATTAGATTTAATATTTTTGAAAAGTTTAGAAAAACAATATGGCATCTCTTTAGAAATCCAAATGAAAAGTTTGTTAATTGATTTTTTTTTTTTAAATGCGTGCTACTTTCTTAAAAATTGCACGTCTTGAACTTTTGATATTTTTTTAGGGCCCTTTTCGAAAACTACTGTAGAAATCATCATTTAGTAAAAGACCAGTAATAAAATTTCTACAGGGAATGTGGTAATTTATTGTTTATTTAATTTTTATTAATTCAATTATTTATTTTTTTTAAACATAATTTTTTTTACCACAGTAACTGAGAGTTTCTTAAGCCCAGTAATAAAGACTCCCTCCGAGAGTCATCTGTACAAAAGTGATTGTTATAAGAATTTCCTGTTATTTTCAAATCACATAAATTTTATTTTACCTTTCCTTTATAATAAAAAAACCTCTTCTGAAAAAAAAATTGAAGATAAAGGGTTCTGAAAAGTGCCCAAATACGTACTTTAATAAGTTCAGATGAGAAAGGACACATACCCAATTTTTCAATATAAATTTTATTTACAGGGACTATATTAAAAATAGTCCGACCGATTATCTATAACAAATGTTAATAATTATTGTAACTGGGCTGAAATAAACCGAAAAAGTATTGCTTTTCAGGACAATTTCTTCTTAATAATAGACAATTATACTTTATAGGCATAACAATTATTTTAATTCCATTTCTAAAATAGTTCTGAAACAATTATGATAGTATTAGAAATTATAGATTATACAGTATTAAAATATACATTTTATTTTAAATTCTTTAATCAGAAAATTTAGTATTTCTAAATATCTTCTTTTCATCCAATTAATTATCGCCCTGTTAATTTTTCTCTGGATATTTATCTGTTTTCACAGGAAATAAATTGGTAAATCTAAATTCGTAACTTTTCATGGCAGCACTTTTTTTACTTTTGCATTAATCGTGTAAATACAGTTTTTGGAATAAATAAATTATGTTTGCATCATTATTAATCATATGCCTTCTAAATCTAAAGGAGTGAATGAAAATGAATATTGTTAATCCTTTCTTGCATTTTCCCTTAGTTACCTAATCATTCCCCATCACTTGCCTAATTATTAACCATACTTTTTGAAATACTCGTGAATGATGCCTCTCTAAAGTTGATTTAACCGAAAACGCCCTCTTCACGTGGAATAGTCTGCGAATAAATGGTTATATGCAGTTATCTCGTGAATGATTCCTCAAAGAAGTAGATTAAGTTGATTTAACCGAGAACATACACAATTTTACGAGACACCAAGAAACCCACATCTTTATAATTCCGAAAGTATTAGAGTCCCAACTTCTTCAGATGGCTTGGGAGATGATCACAGTACACTTAACTCATGTTGGCCATTTTTCGAGTTTAAGACTTATTCCCTGTGACCATAGATATACATCCCTCTTTGACATAGACATCCAGGGAGACGGACACACCTCGGAAGGGATTCGTAGAATAACAATACTTTACGAATAAATAAATAGTTTTGTAATATATGTATGTCGATTCTGCCTGCAGCAATACAGCCTCAATACTTTAATTAGGTCTTCTAATTTGGTTTAGGTTTAGGTTTTATGACTCATGCCCGGGCTTTAACTACTAGGTCATATCGCCTACTACCAGAGCGCTCTTTCGTCACTCTGGTGGACATGAGCCCGACTCTACTGTGGGAGTCCTAAATTTTGCCTACCCTAAATTTTTATTCATCTAGGGTAGGGGTCTTTAACGAGTACCTGACATCGTACAGGCTCGGGACCATCGCTTAACGTCCCATCCGAAGGACGGCGTGCTTAAGTTTATTTTACCTCCCAGATAAAATAAACTAAGGGCCTCGGTCGGGCTACGAACCCACGACCTTGAGCTCAGAAGTCAAGCACGCATACCACTGAGCTACCGGCGCCCTCTCTTCTAATTTCTATGACAGGCAAACATCAAACACATGTTACTATATCAAATAAGGAACCATATAAAAACAAAAAATATAATTAATAAATAATTATTATTTAGGTTGCCATTGGATACCGGGAAGAGGAGTTTGAACGATAATGGTGAAGGTCTACTGATAAACGGGGAACGATACTGCGGCTTGGACAATGGAATGGTTACAAATAAATGGTTACTAACTCAAATGAATGATACTAAAACTAACGAAAACTGTAAAACTCTTCAGAAAAACAAAGAGGCAATACTGGAATGGGGTACTGCAAAACAAGACACCCTCCTCCAAAGTGACCAAAAGAACAATGAACATGGTCTATCTACAAGGAGATCAAGAAGAAATGTACGAACACTACGCGGATCGAATTGCGCCCCAATTTCGAGAAACAATTGTTTGCAATATGATATGACTATTTCTGACGTCAGGGATTCTAACAACAATCTTCAGCGTATCTCCAGAAGTGTTACACCAGTTCGACGAGATGAAAGGACTATTCGAGAGGCTTCCCTTGTCCGAAGAGAATCAACTACCGCCCGAAGTTCCAGAAACAATATCCAGCGTGTCTCCAGAAGTGTTTCACCAGTTCGACGAGATGAAAGGACTATTCGAGAGGCTTCTCTGGTCCGAAGAGAATCAACTACCGCCCGGGATTCCAGAAACAATATCCAGCGTGTCTCCAGAAGTGTTTCACCAGTTCGACGAGATGAAAGGACTATTCGAGAGGCTTCTCTAGTCCGAAGAGAATCAACTACCGCCCGGGATTCCAGAAACAATCTTCAGCGGGTCGCCAGAAGTGTTTCACCAGTTCGACGAGATGAAAGGACTATTCGAGAGGCTTCTCTGGTCCGAAGAGAATCAACTACCGCCCGGGATGCCAGAAACAATCTTCAGCGTGTCGCCAGAAGTGTTTCACCAGTTCGGAGAGATGAAAGGACTCTTCGAGAGGCTTCTCTGGTCCGAAGAGAATCAACTACCGCCCGGGATTCTAGAAACAATATCCAGCGTGTCTCCAGAAGTGTTTCACCAGTTCGACGAGATGAAAGGACTATTCGAGAGGCTTCTTTAGTCCGAAGAGAATCAACAACTGCCCGGGATTCCAGAAACAATCTTAAGCGTGTCGCCAGAAGTGTTTCACCAGTTCGACGAGATGAAAGGACTCTTCGAAAGGGTTCTCTGGCCCGAACAGAATCAACTACCGCCCGGGATTCCAGAAACAATATCCAGCGTGTCTCCAGAAGTGTTTCACCAGTTCGACGAGATGAAAGGACTATTCGAGAGGCTTCTCTAGTCCGAAGAGAATCAACTACCGCCCGGGATTCCAGAAACAATCTTCAGCGTGTTGCCAGAAGTGTTTCACCAGTTCGACGAGATGAAAGGACTATTCGAGAGGCTTCTTTGGTCCGAAGAGAATCAACAACCGCCCGGGATTCCAGAAACAATATCCAGCGTGTCGCCAGAAGTGTTTCACCAGTTCGACGAGATGAAAGGACTATTCGAGAGGCTTCTCTGGTCCGAAGAGAATCAACTACCACCCGGGATTCCAGAAACAATATCCAGCGTGTCTCCAGAAGTGTTTCACCAGTTCGACGAGATGAAAGGACTATTCGAGAGGCTTCTCTAGTCCGAAGAGAATCAACTACCGCCCGGGATTCCAGAAACAATCTTCAGCGTGTCGCCAGAAGTGTTTCACCAGTTCGACGAGATGAAAGGACTATTCGAGAGGCTTCTTTAGTCCAAAGAGATTCAACTACCGCCCGGGATGCCAGAAACAATCTTCAGCGTGTCGCCAGAAGTGTTTCACCAGTTCGGAGAGATGAAAGGACTCTTCGAGAGGCTTCTTTGGTCCGAAGAGAATCAACTACCGCCCGGGATTCCAGAAACAATATCCAGCGTGTCTCCAGAAGTGTTTCACCAGTTCGGAGAGATGAAAGAACTATTCGAGAGGCTTCTCTGGCCCGAAGAGAATCAACTACCACCCGGGATTCCAGAAACAATATCCAGCGTGTCTCCAGAAGTGTTTCACCAGTTCGACGAGATGAAAGGACTATTCGAGAGGCTTCCTTGGTCCGAAGAGAATCAACTACCGCCCGGGATTCCAGAAACAATATCCAGCGTGTCTCCAGAAGTGTTTCACCAGTTCGACGAGATGAAAGGACTCTTCGAGAGGCTTCTTTGGTCCGAAGAGAATCAACTACCGCCCGGGATGCCAGAAACAATCTTCAGCGTGTCGCCAGAAGTGTTTCACCAGTTCGGAGAGATGAAAGGACTATTCGAGAGGCTTCTCTGGCCCGAAGAGAATCAACTACCACCCGGGATTCCAGAAACAATATCCAGCGTGTCTCCAGAAGTGTTTCACCAGTTCGACGAGATGAAAGGACTATTCGAGAGGCTTCTTTGGTCCGAAGAGAATCAACTACCGCCCGGGATTCCAGAAACAATCTTCAGCGTGTCGCCAGAAGTGTTTCACCAGTTCGGAGAGATGAAAGGACTCTTCGAGAGGCTTCTCTGGTCCGAAGAGAATCAACTACCGCCCGGGATTC
Organism: Aradus depressus; assembly: GCA_963662175.1. Taxonomy (NCBI): domain Eukaryota; kingdom Metazoa; phylum Arthropoda; class Insecta; order Hemiptera; family Aradidae; genus Aradus; species Aradus depressus. Next base: position 18,650,380 of record OY759226.1, on the reverse strand, counting down.
TAGAAACAATATCCAGCGTGTCTCCAGAAGTGTTTCACCAGTTCGACGAGATGAAAGGACTATTCGAGAGGCTACTCTAGTCCGAAGAGAATCAACAAACGCCCGGGATTCCAGAAACAATATTCAGCGTGTCGCCAGAAGTGTTTCACCAGTTCGACGAGATGAAAGGACTATTCGAGAGGCTTCTTTAGTCCGAAGAGAATCAACAACTGCCCGGGATTCCAGAAACAATCTTAAGCGTGTCGCCAGAACTGTTTCACCAGTTCGACGAGATGAAAGGACTCTTCGAAAGGCTTCTCTGGTCCGAAGAGAATCAACAACCGCCCGGGATTCCAGAAACAATATCCAGCGTGTCGCCAGAAGTGTTTCACCAGTTCGACGAGATGAAAGGACTATTCGAGAGGCTTCTCTGGTCCGAGGAGAATCAACTACCGCCCGGGATTCCAGAAACAATCTTCAGCGTGTCGCCAGAAGTGTTTCATCAGTTCGACGAGATGAAAGGACTATTCGAGAGGCTTCTTTGGTCCGAAGAGAATCAACAACCGCCCGGGATTCCAGAAACAATATCCAGCGTGTCGCCAGAAGTGTTTCACCAGTTCGACGAGATGAAAGGACTATTCGAGAGGCTTCTCTAGTCCGAAGAGAATCAACTACCGCCCGGGATTCCAGAAACAATCTTCAGCGTGTCGCCAGAAGTGTTTCACCAGTTCGACGAGATGAAAGGACTATTCGAGAGGCTACTCTAGTCCGAAGAGAATCAACAAACGCCCGGGATTCCAGAAACAATATCCAGCGTGTCGCCAGAAGTGTTTCACCAGTTCGACGAGATGAAAGGACTATTCGAGAGGCTTCTCTAGTCCGAAAAGAATCAACTACCGCCCGGGATTCCAGAAACAATCGTCAGCGTGTCGCCAGAAGTGTTTCACCAGTTCGACGAGATGAAAGGACTATTCGAGAGGCTTCTTCAGTCCGAAGAGAATCAACTACCGCCCGGGATTCCAGAAACAATCTTCAGCGTGTCGCCAGAAGTGTTTCACCAGTTCGGAGAGATGAAAGGACTCTTCGAGAGGCTTCTTTGGTCCGAAGTGAATCAACTACCGCCCGGGATGCCAGAAACAATCTTCAGCGTGTCGCCAGAAGTGTTTCACCAGTTCGGAGAGATGAAAGGACTATTCGAGAGGCTTCTCTGGCCCGAAGAGAATCAACTACCACCCGGGATTCCAGAAACAATATCCAGCGTGTCTCCAGAAGTGTTTCACCAGTTCGACGAGATGAAAGGACTATTCGAGAGGCTTCTTTGGTCCGAAGAGAATCAACTACCGCCCGGGATACCAGAAACAATCTTCAGCGTGTCGCCAGAAGTGTTTCACCAGTTCGGAGAGATGAAAGGACTCTTCGAGAGGCTTCTCTGGTCCGAAGAGAATCAACTACCGCCCGGGATTCTAGAAACAATATCCAGCGTGTCTCCAGAAGTGTTTCACCAGTTCGACGAGATGAAAGGACTATTCGAGAGGCTACTCTAGTCCGAAGAGAATCAACAAACGCCCGGGATTCCAGAAACAATATTCAGCGTGTCGCCAGAAGTGTTTCACCAGTTCGACGAGATGAAAGGACTATTCGAGAGGCTTCTTTAGTCCGAAGAGAATCAACAACTGCCCGGGATTCCAGAAACAATCTTAAGCGTGTCGCCAGAACTGTTTCACCAGTTCGACGAGATGAAAGGACTCTTCGAAAGGCTTCTCTGGTCCGAAGAGAATCAACAACCGCCCGGGATTCCAGAAACAATATCCAGCGTGTCGCCAGAAGTGTTTCACCAGTTCGACGAGATGAAAGGACTATTCGAGAGGCTTCTCTGGTCCGAGGAGAATCAACTACCGCCCGGGATTCCAGAAACAATCTTCAGCGTGTCGCCAGAAGTGTTTCACCAGTTCGACGAGATGAAAGGACTATTCGAGAGGCTTCTCTAGTCCGAAGAGAATCAACTACCGCCCGGGATTCCAGAAACAATCTTCAGCGTGTCGCCAGAAGTGTTTCACCAGTTCGACGAGTTGAAAGGACTATTCGAGAGGCTTCTTTAGTCCAAAGAGATTCAACTACCGCCCGGGATGCCAGAAACAATCTTCAGCGTGTCGCCAGAAGTGTTTCACCAGTTCGGAGAGATGAAAGGACTCTTCGAGAGGCTTCTCTGGTCCGAAGAGAATCAACTACCGCCCGGGATTCTAGAAACAATATCCAGCGTGTCTCCAGAAGTGTTTCACCAGTTCGACGAGATGAAAGGACTATTCGAGAGGCTTCTCTAGTCCGAAAAGAATCAACTACCGCCCGGGATTCCAGAAACAATCGTCAGCGTGTCGCCAGAAGTGTTTCACCAGTTCGACGAGATGAAAGGACTATTCGAGAGGCTTCTTCAGTCCGAAGAGAATCAACTACCGCCCGGGATTCCAGAAACAATCTTCAGCGTGTCGCCAGAAGTGTTTCACCAGTTCGGAGAGATGAAAGGACTCTTCGAGAGGCTTTTCTGGTCCGAAGAGAATCAACTACCGCCCGGGATTCTAGAAACAATATCCAGCGTGTCATCAGAAGTGTTTCACCAGTTCGACGAGATGAAAGGACTATTCGAGAGGCTTCTCTAGTCCGAAGAGAATCAACAAACGCCCGGGATTCCAGAAACAATATCCAGCGTGTCTCCAGAAGTGTTTCACCAGTTCGACGAGATGAAAGGACTATTCGAGAGGCTTCTCTAGTCCGAAAAGAATCAACTACCGCCCGGGATTCCAGAAACAATCTTCAGCGTGTCGCCAGAAGTGTTTCACCAGTTCGACGAGATGAAAGGACTATTCGAGAGGATTCTTTAGTCCGAAGAGAATCAACTACCGCCCGGGATTCCAGAAACAATCTTCATCGTGTCGCCAGAAGTGTTTCACCAGTTCGGAGAGATGAAAAGACTTTTCGAGAGGCTTCTCTGGTCCGAAGAGAATCAACTACCGCCCGGGATTCTAGAAACAATATCCAGCGTGTCTCCAGAAGTGTTTCACCAGTTCGACGAGATGAAAGGACTATTCCAGAGGCTTCTCTAGTCCGAAGAGAATCAACAAACGCCCGGGATTCCAGAAACAATATCCAGCGTGTCGCCAGAAGTGTTTCACCAGTTCGACGAGATGAAAGGACTATTCGAGAGGCTTCTTTAGTCCGAAGAGAATCAACAACTGCCCGGGATTCCAGAAACAATCTTAAGCGTGTCGCCAGAAGTGTTTCACCAGTTCGACGAGATGAAAGGACTCTTCGAAAGGGTTCTCTGGCCCGAAGAGAATCAACTACCGCCCGGGATTCCAGAAACAATATCCAGCGTGTCTCCAGAAGTGTTTCACCAGTTCGACGAGATGAAAGGACTATTCGAGAGGCTTCTCTGGTCCGAAGAGAATCAACAACCGCCCGGGATTCCAGAAACAATATCCAGCGTGTCTCCAGAAGTGTTTCACCAGTTCGACGAGATGAAAGGATTATTCGAGAGGCTTCTCTAGGCCGAAGAGAATCAACAACCGCCCGGGATTTCAGAAACAATAACCAGCGTGTTTCCAGAAGTGTTTCACCAATTCGAGGAGACGAAGGGACGAGTGTAGGATTTGCCCGATTCCAAAGTAACTCAGCACTTTCACCAGGGTTGAAGACTTCATTGATCAAGAGAAATATGATAGCAATAAGAGAAAATACTTTGTCTAATGGATATTTACTAATGCAGAACCCATTACGGCAGTCCGGGTATCCGACTCTTGAAAAAAATATGAACAAGGAATCTACTGACCTGGAATTATTTATGCAAATTTTCCACAAGATGACAGAGATTTTGATAACTTGTATCTTAGGAGCAGTTATTGGATGCCAGCTCTATTTTAATCAGGTAACATTATAATGATCTTTAATAAGAATTTAAATTTAAATGAAACCATCATTTTGATCATGGTTGTATTGTGTATCTGCATTGTTTTTCAGTCGGAAATGGATGATGGAGGCAGCGCTGATTGGAATTTCCTCGAAGGGTAAACACTTATCATTTTCAATATTCGGTTTCAAATTTCATATAAAAAATGTACTTCCCCAGAACGAGTATTGACAGACTTAAATTTTGTGTCGATAAATCATCAGCAGTTTCAGGCTTTTAGAATTGAGCCCCCTGCCCTGAAACTCCCCTTCCCTTTAGCTGATATCGCTGAAATATGACGGGTTATTGACTTTAAATATGAAATTTCATGACGATACATTCATTTTGTTGAAATTTTCTGGAGATCCCTATCGAATTTTCCACCGACTACATAATTTCCCCGATACTCTGTTTAGCTGAAGAAGTAAAATGTGTTTATTCAAGGACAATTTAAAAAAGACATCTTGATTATGTTAATTTTTTAGACAATTCTTAAAAATCCAAAAGACAGCCTCCGATAATGCAATATCCCTTACATATCCGTACATATATAAATAAAAACATCACAGCAGCAACTAATATTATTTTAACGTTGAGCACTTCATCCTTCGGATGGGACGTTAAGTATTGGTTCCGAGCCTGTACGATGTCAGGCATTCGTTAAAGACACCAGATCCTAGATAACTACACCTGGGTAGGCGAACAGTAGGACTCCCACTGTAGAATCGGACTCATGTCCTCGTGGTTAGGCCCGGGCATGAGTCCCAATAACTAACTTATATATAATAATAATAATAATAATATAATAACTAATTTATATAATATTATTTTCAGGAAAGGAGTTTATGGCAACAAGAATATTCCGAAATGTGTGGCTACAACTGCAGCAATCTTGGTCTCAACTCTTAAATGTACCGTCGCAACATGCGATTATCTACTTCTTTAGACTTAGTTATTAATATCAAATATGTTATATTTTAGACATTATAGTATATTTTTGTTGATTGTAGAAATATATATATATATATTATAGTATATTGTGAAAATAAAGTTATTTTGAAAGCATTGCACCTAAGTTGTTTTAAATTACTGGAACGGACATATGGTGTTGTTTGTTAAGTAACAAATATCCATGTACTACTACATTGAAATTTTTTTCTAAATCGTTAATAAAGTCGTCCAATAACGTTCAAAGTAGTTCACCAAATGACTTACACAAGGACAAGAATCACTGATCTGGGCGCACGTTTCCTCGCTGGGAAACTACTCGCGACTTCAACGCCAAACACCAGCAATGGGGTTCGAACCTTTGCACCCCCACGGGCAAAAGACTGTATTCTTCTTTTAATCTGCTCTCATTAGACACTATTTCGACCATTACTTAACTCACCGACTTACTCAAGATGCAAATTACCGAACTGCTAGACTTCTTTATATAGAAGGGGCTGCGAGGTGTGCCATATGATGTTAAATCTTGCTCTCATCTCTCCTCGGATCACTCACCAGTACATCTCACTTATAGAGTTACGGATTGGAACCTTTTCCAACAGCAGTTTTCAGATATCTTGGAGGGTTTTTTTTTGTAGGAAATTTAACGAGCCTTTCGGATGAAAGTTTAGAGTGAAGGACAGGTTACCTACAGACAAACAACTGACTAAGCATTGAACTGAAAACGCGAATCTGACTGATTAACGGAAAGTACTACGACTCCTCCCTTTCCAACGAATTTCTGGCCGATTATATAACTTCCCCTATACTCTGTATAGATCTCCATATTATTGAATAATTTTACCTAGAAGTTGTTTTTAGGCAATAACACTCAGCTATCCTAAACTTTTCATGCCACCATCCGAAGAGCTCATTGAATTTCCTAAAAAAAAAAAAAAAACTTAAAGTATCTGAAACCTTTACTTGAACCACAAAACACTCATTAGGATGAAAAAACTTCTAAATTTATGGAAATTGTTCAAGACAAACACAACACTAAATTTACACTAACAATTTGTCCAATTTCACAAATAGCTTCACCAATCAATAAGCTTCAAAACGGGCATAAGATCTGGTGACCTCGCAACAACTCTGCCTATCCAACTATGAAGGGAGCCTTGAGTCAATTTCGCACAATGAGAAATGCGGTGGGACTCCATCTTGTATGAAATATGTGACAATAAAAGTGAAAAATGAACTAAAAAATTCTGAAAGTTGTACAAATATGATACCGTAATTTTGAGTGCATTAGTTATTTGAAAAAAAAATAAATAAAAATAATATATATATATACTTAACATTATTGACAAATTACTAACAAGGGATTTAAGAAATAGTAATTGTATTCAGAAATTTATGTCAAAATAATTGTAAAAATAGTTATAAAAATACATAATTTGCATTTTGATTTGGAGCAGTATGGAGTCCCTGACGGACCAAAATAGAGTAGAGTTGAGAGGTGTGCCAGGACATCAGGGGTTTGAGGGCAATGAAAGGGCTGACCAACTAGTCAGTGCAGGAGCTATAGGACCGGAACCCTTCTGCAATCTCTAAGAGCACCGCAAGGGCGGCAATAAAACTTAGGCTAACTAGGAAATACATTCAGTTCTGGAGAGGGGTCCCAAATCTTTAGACATTCATAACTCTTTGTAGCGGAACCCTCAGAGAAAAGAAGCCGAGGGCTCCTGAATATAAGCAGAATGGATCTAAGAGCTGACAGGGTTGATTACAGGAGACTGTCATACGGGCATCGCTAGAAGCCCTCAGTGCAGGAAGTGTGGCGAGGAAAATGAGACTCCGGTTCATATTCTAAGCTCGTGTAAGACATTAGACACCCATCACAACTCTATTTTCGTCCGTCAGAGACTCCAGTGGTGCTCCAAATCAAAATTTTACTTTATATTTCACATTTATTGAAATGCTCAGTGGGACTCGAAGATGGAGTTCATTGTGCGAAATTGGCTCAACGCTCCCTTCATAGTTGGATAGGGAGAGTTGTTGCCATGTCTCCAGATCTTATGCCCCTTTTGAAGCTTATTGATTGAATTTTTTCGTGAAATTTGAAAAAATTTGTGTAAATTTAGTGGTGTGTTTGTCTTGAACAATTTCCATACATTTAGACGTGTTTTCATCCTAATGAGTATTTTGTGGTTCATGTAAAGATTTCAGATATCTTAGTAGTTTTTTTTTGTAGGAAATTCAACGAGCCTTTCAGATGTTGGCAAGAAAAGTTTAGTAGAATGAAGGACATCTGAGAATTATTGCCAAAAAAAAAAAAATCTTTTGGTAAAAATATTCAATAATATGGAAACGAGCGAAAATCGGACCATTGTATCTCCCCAGCTATACAAAGCCTAGGGGAAGTTATGTAAACAACAGATTTTACTGCTTTGGATCTGCCACAACGGAACCGAAGCAGGTAATGGAAGGAACCTGCAGCAGAATCCTGGACTTTATTAAAGATACAGGGCTGCTGTAGGCATCAACACACAATAGACCCACTCTGGCCTCGGTGATACCATAAGTTCTCGAAAAAAAAAATTGTATTCTATGTCAAAATAATTGTAAAACTAGTTATCCATAATTTGCAATTTAATTTGTAGGTTTTAATAAAAACAACAATTTTTTTTATTTATTATTATTATAATTTACTATAAACATAGTATTTACTGTCACATATAGTATAGATACAACTATAATTAAAATGATAACACGTTGGTACATTTTTTTTTTTAACATGAACTCTCAAAGCACCAGAACACCTCCATTTTTTTTTTCAAGTCGTTACAACGAATATATATTTACATAACATTTAAACAATATTTTAACTATTGAATTCAAATTATTCATTTATTTCAAAGATAAGTAATCTTTAATACACTGTGGAACGAGGGACTATTACATTGTGAATTATTTCTTTAAAAAATGTAACGTACTTTAAAATGGCACTAGGTATGTACCAAAATACAACTTGTCAAAAAAATAAGATATAAAAAAAAAAAAAGAAAATCAACTAGATCATGAAATATCTTTAAAAAGCAATAAATAAGGCAAAAGCCAAAATTTTGCTTATATATACTATATGGAAAATAAATACTAAATTCAATTTTGATAAAATACCTAAAAACAATATTATATATTATATATTTATCACAGCTTCACTTCTCCAATTTATTTTTTGATTAAAAAAAAAAATAGGAATTACAGCCTTTTCGGGAATAACTCCCCAGTATCTATAATATATCTGTACCATTTGGGAAAAAGTAGATAAGTCGATTTGTGTCCAAAATGAGATAAATACTCTGGGCAACCCATATTGGTGTCCTACACATCGTGTAATAGTATGCAAGTCGTAATGTCAATGGTATCCTTGAAAACGCATTGGGCATTTTTTAGACAACTCCGAAATTTACTTATGGATTTATACAATAATTGTATAAATTTGTCCAGATGTGGTGAAGAGATAATTACCGTTATGCAGTTCTGAAACGCTTCTTTCATTGGCAAAAACTATATAAGTACGTGAATAACTAGGTAAGTGATGGTGTAAAATAGACAATTCTTTTGATTTCGGGTGATTAACTAGATAAGTGGGGGTGCAATTTTAGATAAATCCTAAAAATGTATGATAAAATTACAATATTAAATATATATGCATTCTGTAATAAAATATAGAGAAATTGTTGGATAATGGCGGTTGGAAAAATATTTTATCAAAAAAATTCGATTTACACTGAAAACAGAAAACTTCAAAGCGCTGCCCTGAAAAGCTGTGATTTTGGACTAGCCTAGTTTTTCCCAAATGGTACAGATATAATACATAACTATTCCTTCAGCCAATCAGAATCTTTCTTTTATAGAACATATTTATTGAGTATTTTTTTATTCATTTTTTTCTTCTTTATCTTGTAATTTCTAAATATGAATATAATGGAACAACAGAAATATAATATAGACATCTCTTGATGAAGCGGCTGATCGCACCACCGCCTCCCCGGCCAAATATAGAGGTCAACTCAAAAAATATATTCTATAAAAATTAAGATTCTGATTGACAAAAGGAATAGTTAACCTAAAGAACATATCGCACGCTGGGAAGAATACTGATATAAGTCCGAAAAATCGGTTTTTGAGTTATATATACCACTAGGTAGAGCTCGTCTTGCTCTACGTAGGGGTAGTAGCGTTATAAAGATAGCACAAGGAGTGACCGCTAGAGAGCAGAAAAACCACTATGCTTTTGAGCAGAAAGTCTACTTCGAGGCGGAAGAACAGCGGTTCAAAATCAGTTTTTTTTTTAACTAGATTGACTTGGCAAATGTCGGAGGCATAGTTTTTTAATGCATCATTACCGAGTGCAATTTGAAACAATAATTGGTGCGCCCGCAATAGGTGAGTGTAGAGTTGAAAAATCTTTAAACTCGATTTTCTCAAAACCTATTTTTCGGTCATATACCAGTATTCTTCCCAGCGTGCGATATGTATTACAGATACTTAACGTTTTTTTGCAGAGATATTGTGAAACACATAATAAAAAATATAAAGAAAAACGTATGTTTATTTCACAAAATATAAGAGAGTACGTACTTCTGGTATTGCTACCATCTTCAGCCGCGACAACAGTGTTGGTTAATAAGATGGTATATTTATTTTATATATTTTGTGAGACAATATTTTTAAAATGTATTATAGACTATTATGGGAGTATTTTCCGAAACTTTTTTGTAATTGCTATTAAAAAAGAAAAAAAAAAAAAAAGAACGGGATGCGTGAATGCTTTGATAAATATATTATATATATATATATAATTCAGAATCTCCTTACACAACCCAAAAGTAAATCATATTGTAATAGTGTTCATTATTAGAATAAATATAATGACAATAATTGAAGAAAAAATATATATATAGAATTTAAATATAACCGGTATAACAATGAAAATGAGCAATATATATGAAAATTATATATATATTTATAAATAAATAACTACAAAGAGGATTATTATTATTATATATAATAATAATAAAATAATAATATTGGACATTTTAAATCACATAAAAGCATAAAGGACAGAAACTAGAAATAACACATTGTAGATTACGAATCATGTATTTACGCTGGTATATATATATATATATATATATTTTTTTTGAAATAGAATTCCAGCCGATCCTGGAGATACATTATGTATTCTGAGATATCCAAGTCCCTCTCCTGTTTTTTTTTTGTTTTTTTTTTTCAAGTTTAATTATGATTTTTTTTGTTTCTGTTTTTTGTATATTTATTTATTTATATATATATATATATATATATATATATATATATATATATATATATATATATATATATATATATATATATGTATATATATTTTTTGGTTGATTTTTTTTTTCTGAAAATTTCCAAATGGAAACAGATGAACTGAAGAGGAATGTTAGCTTTGAGGCGTCAATTGTCCATTTCCAAGAAGCCTTTCTACTGCTGCGTTGACATCCCCAAATGTGGCGATCAGTGCTGAAACAAAAACACAACGTTATATATGTATAAATAAGTATTATATATTTATATATGTATATGATTGCCATTGTAGAGCAAGGCTCATGTCCACCTAGTTAAAGCCCGGGCTTCAACTATGAGGACATACCGAACGCCCTGGCACTCTTTTGTCGCTTCGGTGGACGTCAGCCCTATTCTTCAGTGGGAGTCTCATATTATTTATACTCTCTTAACCTTCTCAACTCTCAAAAACTTATTTAAACCTTAAAAACAAGAAGGTTAAGAAATTAAGAAAGTTTATACATACGAGCGGTGATCAAAAAGTTACAGGACTTTTTGGATTGCGCGCCAATGGAGCGTCGAAGAGCGGTACGGTTGCCAGCAATAGTTGTTGTGACTCTTCCTGAGCTCAGCTGTTTTTGTAGATTCTCTACAACCTACTTTGTAGTGAAGTAATAGACGTTTTTTGTGTTTAGCTATTTTGTGATCTTTTGTCAAATGAATCAAAAAGAAGAGCAACGCGTTTGTGTGAAGTTGGGTAACACTTTTACAGAAACTTTTCAGATGTTGAAAGAGGCTTTTGGGGATGAATGTCTCGAGTCGATGTGTCATGAGTGGTACAAGAGGTTCAAAGAAGGCCGTTGTCAAGGTCATGCTCATTGTTCTCTTCGACTGGAAGGGTGTTGTCTACTATGAATTTCTTCCACGAGGTGAGACAATTAATCGTTTTCGATACCTTGAAAACCTGAGACATTTGCGCGGGATGTGAGAAGGAATAGACGTGAGCTGTGGTGAAGTGGGGAGTGGGTGCTGCACCATGACAACGCGCCTGTTCATTCTGGGTTACTCATTCGCGATTATCGCACAAAAAACGCAATGGCCGACATCCCCCAGAGGACTTTTTCCTGTTTCCAAAACTCAATAGACCCTTAAAAGTGCAGAGATTTCGATCAACTGACGAAACATAAGAAAAATCGCTGAAGGAGCTGAACAGCATTCCAGAAGATGAGTTCTCAGGGTCCTTCTTGCGGTGGGAAAAATCTATAGCTTCCCAAGGGGAGTATTTTGAAGGGGACAATGTCCAATAACTTGTACATTTTTTAAATAAATTTAAAAAAAATCAGTCCTGGAACTTTTTGATCACCCTCGTGTAGTATTTTATATATATGAGCTTCGCGAAATAGACAATACTATATATAACGAGAACCCGACGATTCCCTACTACCAGAGCGCTCTTTCGTCACCACTCTACAGTGTGAGTCCTAAATATTGCCTACCCAAGTTCACTCATCTAAGGTAAGGGCTCGCATGGTATTTAATTGATCAGGTTTTAATATTGACTACTTATAAAATATAATGATTATAAAAATGGTTTATTTTTGACACAAAACGTTTTGAAAATGGCTGAATAATTGCGAAAACGCTATGTACTTCCCCAATAGGAATTAATCAATTATGTTTTCGCTCTCAATCAATCATCTCAATATTTGACTTATAGTGACTTCCGAAACCTCATAATAAATTTTGTGTCGATACATTCATCATTTCAGCAGTTATTTTCAACACCAAAAAAAAAAAAAAAAAAAACTTGAATGGACCTACCTTGAATATTAGCCTCCCTGTTGACGAAGCCCATGGCTGCTAGTTGCTCCAACTGGGATCTGTACCTCTCCTCTGGGAGCTGACTTGTATTAGACACATTAGACATGTTCGACATCTAAACACATTAAAATAAACAATATTAAATACAATAAAATAAATATAAACAATGTTTGCGTCGATACATTCATTATTGACTTCACGGAAAATTAATAGGTGCTATCCTAATATGTACAAGTTCGAGTTGAAGTAAATAAAAAAATATATAAAAAAAACACTCACACAGCTATTTTCCCCAGATATTCCCTATAAACAAAGTCAAAAATAAATATGAAATGCATTCAATACTCCACAACGACCTCAAAGTTTCTTTTCTTCAAGATCTCATTAAATCCCTTCCAGTTCCACACGAACCTCCCCTCCCTTCTCTTGCCAAACCCTTATCATCACAATACTCCAAGAAGGCTGAGGCGGCGTTGGCCACGGGATCTACTTTAATTTATATTTCTCATGCCATTTTTTAAGGAAGTGCTGATGATGACCAGATTCTCCCCTCTCAATCCTCTCGACGCCCCACCTATTGGTCTTCCTCCACTGATGGACAGTGCTGGTCTCCTTCCCTCTCCACTAGTTGGAGAGTGGTGGATGAGGTGCGGGATCCTACTGGTGCTGTCCTCATCAAGTTTCTTATATATTTTTGTTTTATGATTTATTTTTATTAATTTAACACCATTTATTCTCTATATATTTTATTTATTTATTTTGTTAAATATTTACTATTATTTTGAAGATATTTCTTGCTTCTTATTATTTATTTTAATATTTTGTATTAATTATTATTTTATCAATTATTCTTAAGATCAACCACTTCTGCTTATTGTTTTTGTACAGACTGTAGAAAAAAAAATCAAAAAATCTCACAATTAAGACCAAACTGTCGAAAATGTCACAATACAAAAACCTCGTCGGAAGTATTTTCTTTAAATATTGAACTAATGTATTTCCACCTAGTGTTAACAAGTTTGGTAAATGTCATACAATAAAAATTACATTTTTTTAAAATTTACTATTAAGATTTCTATAAAATAAAATAATTTAAAAAATATCCTTTCTTCCCTTATATATTAGATATATATCTATTTAATTTAGAATTCGGTCAGTTTGGAAGTAAATGCTGTACAAAAACAGATGAACACAACTCATCCCTTGAATAATAATAGATATTTTCTATTTAGTTAACTAATCGCCCACTATTAGAGCGATCTTTCGTCGCTCTGATGGACATGAGCCCGACTCTTCTATGGGAATCTTAAATGTTGCCTATGCTGGTTTATTTACTTAGGATAGAGATCTTTAACGAGTACCTCGTAAGCCTCAGGATCATTGCTTAACGTCCCATCCGAAGGACGACGTGCTCAAGATTTATAACCTCCCAGATAAAAACCGAAGGGCCTCGGCCAGATATCGAACCCGCGATCTTGAAGAATACCAGATATTATTTATTAAAACTCACCATTCTGGCCATGAGCTGTGAGAGATACTCATTCTGTCCGGGTTGAGGTGGTTGCTGGGGGGTGGATGCCGGTGTATCGCCCCCTGTCGGTGGGTTAACACTGGCCGGGGGTGGGGCCCCTGTCGTGGTGGTTCCTGGTGTACCGCCTCCAGCACCAGGCACTGACATATTACCCAAAGCAAACATCCTAAAACAAAATAAATGAATAATTGTTAGCAGTGCAGAAATAAGAAACCGGTCGCCATAACTAAAGAAAAGAAGAGAGAAGAGCTAAGGAGTGATGACTGAAGAGAAAGTAGTGTCCAAGCTTGTAAATACCCACCACTCTTTCTCTTCACGCGAGGGGAGAGGATAAATACAGGTAAGGTTATAGAAATTATTATAATATTTTACACATCATTCGCTTCTTGAGGATTCCAACTCCGAGAATAATATAATTACTTATTATATAAGAATTTTTTTAATGGGATTAAACCGTTTAAATGTGTAATAATTAGAAGATTATAAAAACGTACGTGTCAGTAAGTGAAGGAGCTGCAGTTCGGAGTGTGTCCAGTCCTTGCTGTATCTGCTGAATGGCACTCAGTGCCTGGGGGTTCGAAATGAGGTTCTGCATCTCAGGGTTCTGAAGCTGGTTCAACAAGGTTGGCATCATGTCACGCATCTGCGCCTATCCAACACAAATGTTCCCAAAATTTGTAGTTCTACTTAAATCAATGAGTTAATAAGAAAAAAAAAAGTAAGATTAATTTATTGTGAATCATGCCTGGGCTTTAAGTATGAGGTCATATCGCTTACTACCAGAGCGCTCTTTCGTCGCTCTGGTAGACATAGTGCCCGACTTTACAATAGAAGTCCTAAATTTCGCTTACCCAGGTTTATTCACCTAGGGTAAGGGTAGTTTAACGATACCTTGACAGGCTCGGGACCATCCCTTAACGTCCCATCTGAAGGACGGCGTGCGCAAGGTTTTTTTTCACCTCCCAGATAAAAATATATACTCTTTTTACTTCAAATAACAAAAAATGATTACCTGAAGTACAGGATTGTTTGCCAAGAGAGGATTGGACGCCATAATAGAGCTGGCGATGTTTGGATCGGAGGCGAGTGCCTGGACCATACTCTGAAAGTACGGAGCGGAGACCATACCCTGCATGAGGGATGGGTTATCTGTCATCTGTTGGATGAGATGCTGCATCCCTGAGGAGGAGAATAGACCACCCGGGCCTCCTCCTGTCGTGTTGCCAGTGTTTGTAGTGCCGCCTCCAGGGGCTGCTGCTGCTGGTGTGCCCCCAGGAGTCCCTCCTGCTGCTGGTGTGCCCCCTGTTCCTGGACCTGCCCCCGGGGGGGCCGCCCCTGAGGAGGACCAAGGATTCGGCAGTGGCTCCACGTTCTCCTGACCCTGTTGTGGGTTGTTAGCCGCATCTGAAAAAAATATATATAACTAAATTTTTTTAAAATGGTGTCGCGCTCTGAATAATTGATTTTATTTTTTTTTTTAAACTTTTTTTTCTTTAACTTATTGTTATTGGGGGAAAAGTATTCTGTTAGTTTTGTTAAAACGATTAACGTGTTTTTTATGTTAAGTACTTCGTGAATAAGTACGTTGCGTATTAATCTTTTATGAATGTTATTCACATATTTATAACATGTAATTTGTTATTAGCAAGTGGGATTTGGGAGAAATGTCAAGTGAGCGGCTGTACTGCTGAGGTACGTGATCTAAGAGGAGTCCAGGCGTCGTGGAGGATCTGTGAGGAGTGTTTGTGGATAATTGTTGAATAAGTGGATTGGCATGATGGTGGAGTTTGACGTAAAAATTCTGATAACCGAGGGTACAAATGTGATGTTAAGGTCATTATATAATGTGAAATTGGAAACGTAAAATGGCGCATCGGCAATGTGGCGGAGTAAAATGGATTATAGTTACTGAGGAGTCCAGGTGTTGTATATGTGAAGTTTGTTCTCAGTCGTCCAAATCGTCTTTTGAGGTCTGTTCGTTTCAGTTTGATGTGAGTTGTCCAAGTTAAACGTCTGTCAAAATGAAGTTCTAGATACCGGACAGTGTCGGATGCAGAAATGGGCTGGTTGTTAATGTAAACTGGTGGACAAGTGTTGTGACAGAGTGAATGTGGTTTGCAGAGATTTGTCTCTATTAATTTTAATTCTCCATTTGTTGAACCATTAATCTTCAAATTAACAATCGGTTAACTAACTTCTACTGCTCATTATTTTTGATTATCAAATGTCAAATTTGCGCCAGGAAAACCCAAAAATTACAGTAAAAAATTGGGTTTGTTCCATTATTTTTCTGTTAATACTAAATTCTAAAATTTAATTCTCTGTTAATTCTATTGTTAATTTAAATCTGAATGAAAAGTTATTTAACGAATAAAACAGAATAATTAGTGATTATATTAAATATTTTTGTCTCCGCAAAAAAAAAATAAATAAGACGCCCAACTGACTGGGGACGAGAGTATGGGAAACTCATACGAAGTAACTGCTCTCCCTCTAAACCAACATTATAAAATCAGAATACATCTTACTTATGACTTAAGGATACGTGTCCAATTCCGAATTTATACATTCATTATAGAGAGCGCCAGTAGCTCAGTGGTATGCGTGCTTCTAAGCTCAAGATCGTGGGTTCGAAACCCGATCGAGGCCCTTAGTTTATTTTATCTGGGGGGTAAAATAAACTTAAGCACGTCGTCCTTCGGATGGAACATTAAGCGATGGTCTCGAGCCTGTACGATGTCAGTTACTCGTTAAAGACCCCTACCCCTAGGTGAATAAAAATTTAGAGTAGGCAAAATTTAGGACTCCCACAGTAGAGTCGGACTCATGACCACCAGAGTGTCGAAAGAGCGCTCTGGTAGTAGGCGATATGACCTCATAGTTAAAGGGGCATGAGTCATAAAACCTAACCTACATTCATTATATTGGAATGGAAAACATTAAATTCTTGAGGAGAATCAAAAACGTATTTGTGACTGATACATAACTTATGTTATACTTCATAAAGGAGAGAAGTGAAATGAATATCAAAATTACGATTCAAAATGCTCATGTTTAATTGAAGTGATCTACTTACATGAACAATGAACGAACATGTTATATTCATAGTCTTCATTGTGAAATCGTCATTTCAGAAGCTCACATACTCAGACTAGATTTTTAGTCCACCAGCCAAGAACACGGCAAGTTATGTAAACGGTTTTGATATTGACTTTTTAGTGAAAAGTTTTTCTGACCCCCCGTCTATGTGACTGTGAGCACCATAACTTGCGATACAATGAATATATTGACAAGTAAATTTCATATGTATATCCATTATCTCCATAAGGATGACACCTATCAATTTTCAGCCGAATCGGCGGGGGAGCTCATCTCAAAAACCCAAATAACTGTCGATGTAATGAATGTATCAACACTAAATTCAATATGAGAATTCAGAAGCCCCCAAAACCGCAATATATTTCCAACCAATTAGTTTCAGGAATACACAAATTTAGTTGATTAATTTGCGCTAAGAAAGAACATTGCCAGTGACTAATCGACTTTTTATAATATAACTAACTTATATTCATTTTTATTTTTTTAGCTGAGTTCCTCTACAGATATCTTCTTTAAGCTCTCTCCAATCTACATATCTTTAATCATTATTTTTCATTATTTATATACTAATTTATTTTATTTCTCTTGGTATATTATTTTATGTATTTTTAGTATTTATTTTTTAATTTATGATTTATATTTTTTTATTTATTAATTTATATTCTTTAATATATATTTTTTTAATTTGGAATTGCTATATTATTTCCCATTGCTATATTTTCCCAAAAATAACAAAAAAAGGAAGAAAACAGAAAATTATGAAGGGAAAGAGATAGCCTTTTTAACTATTTGTAAGTATGGCTTCGCTAGAAAAAAAACTATTACAAAAAAAACTATTACTTAAGCACAACTTATTTTAGTTGTTAATTAGATAAATTTAGTAATGTATAACTACTGTTTCTTAAAAAAAAAAAAAAAAAAAAAAAAAAAAAACGCAGACAGGAGGTGAGCGGATTTCCATAAAGGTATTCACGATTTCGTTTTCATTTTCACAGCATTCACTAGTTAAAAGAAGCTGTGCGTTTAGACTGGCAAACTTTAGAGACTAATTTTATTTATATTTGTTTCATTGTTTTCTTTATCTTTTCTATAATTCGCACCTTGATGAGGAAATATCGTCGTGATAAAAAGACACTTCCGGAAGAGATATAAAAAATATTTATCTTAATTTTTATTGTATAAAAAATGTATCTACTGTATTTATTAGTATTAAGATTTTTTGTACTCATATATTTTGAATTTTGAAGTGTTCATTTTATAATTTTTTATTCATTTAATTTTTGATGAGAAACGTCTTTCATTTCGGTCATTTGGGGGAATCGCTTGATAAAACCGCGTAAACATGTAACACTAATATCGCTTACATCTTTGCAACCGTACTAACCGCGCGTCTTACTTTGGTATCGTTGTGTAGAGGAAAGAAGCCATTACTCGATTACGCATATGTTGCGTGCGCAGATGGCGCCGTTGTCGCGCCACGCATGACGCCATGAGCTAATTTTAGCCTCGCGCGCGGCGTTCACAGTACGTTTGTAGATCCTTGCAGGAGAGGTCGCATTTGAAATATCTCATTCTGTCGAAGTAGGTAAAATCCATCGCACTCAAACCGGTGCTCTTCAGGAGTTATAAGGCTTACAAGTGTGTAATTTGTTGCAGAAATTTGACGGTTGCTCGGCTATGGGGCACCCGCGTTCGACACGGCTGCGTCTGTATCCTATTACCATGTTTTGGTTTAACGGAAATAAATATTGTTATTATAACATGTTTTCTGGGGGTGACGATTAAGTATATGTCAAGATGAGTTTTAAGAAATATGTTAAGTTGCATTAAGCGTAGAAATTAAGTTAGCATACCTCCAGAATTAGAAACCAGATTAGCAAACGGATTGGATCCGAACTGTTCGGAAGCAGCGTTCAACATGGGCTCCTGAATGTCTCTGTACATCCTCTGAAGGGCGTTATAACCACCTGGAAAAATAAAGAATAATTACCAACAGGAATTAATTTATTTTAAAGAGCAACGTACTCAGTTCAAACGCCTGAGCCATATAGAGGCCTGAGCCACATTAAGGGCTTAGGGTAGCTTAGAGATAGTCTGCTTGCCTATTGAGCTCCTATTGAGTTTGAAACCCGGCCGAGGCCCTTAGGTGAAAAAACCTTGAGGACGCCGTCTTTCGGATGATACGTTAAGCGATAGTCCTGAACCTGCACAATGTTGGGTACTCATTAAAGACCCCTACATTTGATCTGTAAATCTAGGTTGGAAAAATTCATGTATACCAGAGCTATGAAAGTAGTAGACCCTAATTAACCGGACACCGGAATAAACGCTCTAAAAAAATGTGAACATCTGTTAATTAGCACTATAAAAAAAAAAAATAATAATAATAATGATGTTAATAAATGAATAAATAAAAATTGAATGTAGGCGGATGTTAAATGATCCAAGAATAGCAAGACCTCTATTTTTCTAGAAAATGGATTAAAACTCGCTTTCTTCCACCACATTCCTTTTCTAAGTAAAGTTTGTTTACAAAATGAAAACTTTTTTACATATTTTAAATTCAGTTATTGTCTGACTTTTCTTGCGTCAATATGGAGCGAACAAATTAAGATAAAACGCGTCGTTCTCTATATGAAAATTAAAAATGAGATTCTCGATAAAATAGAGAAAGGAGTTTCGATATCGCTGCTTTCTAAGGAATATAACGTTGGAAAAATACATTTTGGGACTTGGTTAAAAAAAAAAAAAAAATCAGCTATTCGTTCTCAGTGTTCCAAGTTCAAAAAAAAAAAGAAACTCAAGGCATCGAAATATACGCAAATTGAAGATGCAGTCTTGAAGTGGTATAAACAACAGAGAGCTTCGGGAGTCACGATTCGGACCGGAACTTAAAAAGTGCAGCTCACAGATTTGCTGAACGACTATGCTGTGCCGACTTTAAAGCAAATGAAGGGTCAGTCTTGTTTTACTATACACATGCAAATATAATTTTTTTAATATTTTTTTATTCATCTATCGTCGGCTGACAAGCAAAAGTGACGAACTCCAATTTTACGGATTTCGTGTTTTTTGTTGCAAAATCATCAAATAGTAATATAGAACAAATTAAAATAAGTAGAACGTGCAAGGTATGCCCAAAAAGTATTTAAAAATAGCAAAATAATGATCTCTAAATTTTGTCAGCAGAAACCTTCTTAATATTCCGGGTGGAAAAAGTGCTGCATAAAATGTTGTGCTTGGCATTTAGTCACTTTTGCTTGTCAGCCGAATAATATTATTATTTTTTTATTCATCTATATATATATATATATATATATATATATATATATATATATATATATATATATATATATATATATAGATGAATAAAAAAATAATAATATTATTCGGCTGACAAGCAAAAGTGACTAAATGCCTACCTGATTAAAAATATATATATATATATATATATATATATATATATATATATATATATATATATATATATATATATATATATATATATATATATATATATATATATATATATATATATATATATGTATATATATATATATTAGGGTGGGTCGAAATCCGGAAAATTTTGAGCCTATACGAAATTTAAAAAGTTTGTTGAAAAAAAAAATTTTTGGACTTTATTAGAAGTTTTTGTCATCGTACTTTTAGCCCCCACAAGAGGCTTGAAAACAGCTATTTTTGATATTTTTGACATTTTTCATGTAAAAACGGTATGTTATGATTAAAAAAAAAAATCACGTGTGTGGCAAATGAAAGGTCAGTCGAAAATCTTTTAAAATGATGTTTTGCGAATGTTTTTCGGAATAAATACTGCATTTTTATTTAAATTTAAAAATAGCTTAAATTTAAATAATATTATATCAAAAAATAAATATTCTTTGGAATATTGATTTATTTTACATTATTAATCGTGAATAACATCAAATAAAATAAGTAATTCGTAATTACGAATACATAATCAACAAGTAGAATAAAAAATTATAATTAATAGTCATTAATATAAGTCAAATGTTACATATGCGAACATGACTCGAATATCAGTCGGAATCTGTTGAAGAGATTTGTTGGAAAAAACCTGAGTTTATTTGAAGAATCGCAATAATTTGGTCACTGTGAGTAAAAAACAGTAATAAACAGATATTTCATATTTTCGTAGTTTTTTTACTTTTATCAAGTAATATAGTATTATACATTTTGAAAGGTTTTTGACTGACCTTTCATTTGCCACACACGTGAATTTTTTTTTAATCATAACATACCATTTTTACATGAAAAATGTCAAAAATATCAAAAAATAGCTGTTTTCAAGCCTCTTGTGGGGGCTAAAAGTACGATGACAAAAACTTCTAATAAAGTCCAAAAATTTTTGTTTTCAACAAACTTTTTAAATTTCGTATAGGCTCAAAATTTTCCGGATTTCGACCCACCCTAATATATATATATTTTTAACATCAACATCCTTACAATGACTTATAATTCATCAGATGGTTGTTTAATTTGAGTAAATGGACATTTATAGCCCAAAACTTAAAAACCTCGGTTATCCACACTTTTGCATTATCCCCGCATCCTCTGAAACCAAGGGCGCGGATAATCGAGAGTCTACTGTATACCTAAGTTCAAATAGTAAGATTACTAATGGAACATCCCGGGTCTTGACAGATTATCAGTTAATACATCACACACCCTATTGATAAAAATATATTGTACTTTCTGTTACATTTGTTTGTTCTTGTGTCTTATGCCCGGGCTTTAACTACGACGTCATATCGCCTGCAACTACAGGACTTTTGGCCGCTCTAATAGGCATGAACTCTACGGTGGGAGTTAGTTTAAACTAGGGTTTTTTACGGGTATCTGACATTGACATTGCCTTGAGCACAACAGGCAAGCACGCTAACACTCTCCTTATAGATACTTACCAGGTATAGACTCCAAGTTGGACATTGCCCTGTCCTGGGTCCTCATCAGTTCCTGCAGCATTGATGGGTTCCTGGCCAATTCCATCGTTTGTCTAAGCAACTCTGGATTATTCAACATGTGGCTTATCTCTGGATTTCTCTGAAATTAAAAAACATTATCAGATTTTTAATAATTTAATTTCAAAAACGTAATATGGCCATGACAGGACTTTCTTTATACCATGCACGTTTTTAGAGATCACATCCCACACTCTCCCAAATTCATCCCAAACTGGCATTACTGGATAATTAAGTGATGTGTTTCATCAGCAATTTTTTTTTTTCTTGAGACTTCGTACTAAAGAAGACTTTGTGGTTGGTATAAGAAAGTTCTGTTATGACATCACACACATATATATATAAAACACATTTTAAAATTCGATACCATACGTTACGATTTATTTGGACTATTTGGTACGGAAATTTATTGTTCATTCTTTGGAGCTGAACTTTGGTCGCACGGGTCTTATCTCATAGCTGAAGTTATTTTGAAGGAAATTTAAATAAAAAACATTTTTTGTAAGATAAGCACAATTTTTCGATATAACTAACCGTTTTCGAATAAAACAAACAAATAATCATCAAAAAATGAATTTCAAAATGTTATTCAAGTCAGTTTTCGTCATTAATATAAGCGATGTCTTGTAAAATGTGCTTAAGCTCCGAAGTAAAGTTGTCTTAACTTTCGTTCATTAGCACATGTTACATCTCCCTCCGAAAATTTAAAGTACATTACTAAAATCATTTTTGAGTTAGAACACTCACAAATTTCCAATCATATACACAAGGAAACTCGATCTCGAATTTTTGCACACATGATAGTGACGGCCGAAATATGGGAAACGACTCCTCAAACATATCCGCTTAGAACAGCAGAAATTTGACTGGACATACCTCCATCAACTCTTGCATGTGGGGGTTGGACATGAAGAGGGAACGCATATTGTTCGGATCCGACATCAACTGTTGTATGAAAGGATTAGAGACAATCTGTCGAAGAAACTCTGGGTTGGACATCACTTCCCGTTGCATCCTTTGTTGGAGATCCATGAAGTTGATGGATCCTAGGCCGGCCATACCTGGGAGACCTCCGCCGCCTCCACCGCTCCCGCCTCCGACAAGAGGGTTGAAGCCTCCTCCACCAACACCTAAACCGCCTCCAACTCCCCCACCTGCAAAAAAAAAAAAAAAAGGACTACTAGTTAACTAACATAAGATGCATTTTATAAAATCAGTCTCTCATGGCCAGGCTTTAAAAACGAGGTCATATCGCCTACTACCAGAGCGCTCGTGGACATGACTAGATTCCACCATATGTCTTAAATTTTGCCTACCCTAAATTATTGTTAACCTGGGATAGCAGTCTTTAACGAGTACCTGGTTTAAAGGCTAGGACCATTGTTAAACGTCCTATCAATGTTTTTTCACCTTCCAGATAGAAAAAGAGCTAAGCACTACGACCGGATTTCGAACCCGCGATTTTGAACTCAATAAGCAAGCACGCTACATTTGAGCTACCGCGGCGCCCTCTTCCTCTTATTGATAATATAAAAAATGTTTAAATAATGTGGCCCATAACGGGACTTTCTTATACCAACCACGTTTTTTACAGATAACTCTTTTCCCCTTCTCAAATTCACTGATTACTAGCGTTATTGAGTATATGAAAGTAATATTTTGGCATCAGCGGATTTTTTGGTCCCACTATACAACGTAAAGAGGCCCTGACTCACACTGGTAAAAATTTGAAGATGTCGGTTTTGTGAAAAAATATTGAGAGTGTGAGGACAAATATTGTGCAAAAAAGGGGTATTCAATATTTTGTGGGGCGTTCAAAAGTTTTCTGAAAGTTTAGAAAATTTTTGCGGACCTGTCAATATTTTGTAGCATGAGAGCGCAGTGTGAGGAAATGTAGGTTCCAAGCTCAGTTCGCGAAGTAGGTTACGATGACCATGGGTCGGTCGCTTCTTCAAATAATTCCTGACCCACACTCTTTTCTTCTTATTATTTAAAGACTCCTTCAACACTGCACACAATACAACTATGCTACTTTCAACCTCCGGGTTTGCCCTGGGCAAAGAAACGTATGCGGCTATGACTGAGTACAACGCGATGCGCCGTGCTTCCATCACAAATGTTTAGTCGACACTCAAATTATGTGCAATATTTTTGTGTAGTGTGAGGGGTCCACGACCATTCAATATTTTGTACAAAAATAAGCTCAATACTGCTCAAAATGTTGAGCGAAATTTTTGCCAGTGTGAGGGCCCCTTAATTCTGAGAGTGACTTTCATATACCCAGTAATGCGAGTAGGAAATAAATTTGAGAGCGAGGGAGAATAATCTGGTTGGTATAAGAAAGATCTGTTTTGGTCAAGTACATAATATAAATCCTTTTTAATAAAAAATAATAATAATAATAATAATAATAAAAAGAAATAAAATTCCTTGCAAATTTAAACATTACTTAGAAATATTTTCTATAAAAATTATTGTGCATTCTTTGGGTGCTATAACTTTTTTCGTTGGCTCAAACAAGAATTTTTTTAAACATAAATATTAAATTGTAACATATTTTTAATAAAGGGCGTAAAGTGACGTTAAGTGACGATGGTCCCGAGCCTGTACGATTTCAGGTACTCGTTAATGATCTCTAATCCTATGCACCTAAACCTGAGTTGGCTAAATTCACAACTCCCAAAGTTGAGTCGGACTCAAGTCCAACAGAGCGACGAAAGAGCGCTCTGGTAGTATGCGACACGACCTCATAGTTAAAGCCCTGGCATGAAATCTGTTATTGTTTTTTTTAAATATTCCTTTCATTTGTCCCATCAGGACGCCGCTTTAATCTATTTTTTCACTTATTCGACCTGCCACAGTCACAATAAAGAATCGTGTTTCATATCCAAAATCATTATTTGATACAAAGCTTTCATTTTTATATTTTGGGCAGAGTTCCTCCACACCTTAAAAGTCAGTCCAATGTACCTTATTGTTTTATTTATTCATTTATATTTTTTTTTTATTTAGTATTTTTTATACATTCATTTATAATTGACTAATATTATATATATATATTATTTTTCATATATTGTTATAGTTACATTGTTTTCTTTCTTTTCTATATCTCGCCACATTGGGACCTGATGATGGACGTAAGAACGTCCCGAAACATCGTTGGGGGATAAAGACACTTCCGAATAGTTTTTTTTGAAAAATAGTTATCTTAATTTTTATTAAATTGAAAAATGTGTCTACTTATTATGATCGTTACTTGTATTATTATTATTTTTTATATACTCATATATTTTTAAGTATTTATTTGTTCAGTTTTTATTAATTTCATTTTACTTTTTTTAATGTTTTTTTATGTTACTACTAATCATAGATGTTTTAGACTCAAGTAGTTATAAATCTAATTTATAAGCTATCATAATGTATAAATTCATTTGACGTATCCTATTACCATGTATTGGTTTAACGGAAATAAATTATAATTATTACCCTTGGTACCGATCAGGTTGGCTACGAGGAAGTCCAGTACTAAAATGAAATGACAATATCTCTACAGTTAGAGCAATATTTCTGTGAGACCGACTCAGCGAAGCGCTATTTTCAATACAAGTTTGGACAATGGGGACTATACCTGTCTGCCGTTGTTGTTGCTGCTGTTGAGATGTCTGTTGATTGTTAGGCGCCTGCGTGGTGGACCGAATCACCAGGTGTACCACCACACCATCCTTCACATTGTGTGTGGCCAGACTTTCATTATCTTTCATTATTTTACCAGCAAAGATCAGACATATGTGTTCAAGTTCCGCTTTAAACTCCTTGGAGATTATTTCCTTAAACTAAAACAAAAAAAAATTAAATGTAAGAATCTAATTATTTATGTGTAGAACAAAGTATGTGTGCTTTCTGGAAAATAAGAAAGCAATAAAATTTAACAGAATCTTTGATGTAACAAATATATGTGTATATTAATTTTGAGGACGTTGGTAGCTCAGTCGTATGAGTGCTCGCTTATCGAACTTAAATCGTGGTTTCGAAAACCGGCCCAGGTTAGTTTTTTTCATATGAGAGGCGAAGAAACCCTTCGGATGGGACGCTAAGCGATGGTCCCTAGCCTGTACGATGTAAGGCACTCGTTAAGCATAGAAGAATAAAAATGCAACATATAGGACTCCCATATTATAGTCGGGCTCATGTACATCAGAGTGACGAAATAGGGCTCTGGTAGTAGGTGCTAATACCTCGAAGTTAAAGCCCGGTCATGAGTCATAATAACTAACTCATGCCCGGCCGTTAACTACAAGGTCACATGACCTTTACCAGAGCGCTTTTTCGTCACTCTGGTAAACATCACGACCCTGGTAGTCCTAAATTTCATCTAGGGTAGGTTACTTTAACGAATGACTTCAATTTTATCAGAAGTTCCGCAAGAAATATTTCACATTCCATAATTTCTAGTTATTATTCAATTTTCATAATTGAAGTGATGCATGGTTTTTCATACCGATATTTCAAGTAACGTTGCAATTTAGTTTCGTTTTTATTAAACATAATGGTGTGAATAAGAGTTAAGTAATTACATTTTTTTAATAAAATTTTCCACTAATCAAAGAACACGCAGGTACTACGTTAATGAGGTTTACCATAACTATTTATACATATGTAGAGTCGTATGACTGCTCTTTGAATTGCACCAATATGGGGGTCGCGGTATTGTCTCTCATATGAGAAATAAGTCGGGCAAAATGTACGTATATGACAGTCCATTTTCTATTCCGAGTTTCAGCTAAAAACATAACTTTTTCATAATTTTCTGAATCAAATATACTTTGTATAAATTTTACATTCATTCATAATATACAATGTAAGTTGCGTAGATCAATTTTTATCCTGATTATATAGAAACCCGGCCGAAGTGATGGTACCGAGCCTGTCAGGTACTCGTTAAAGGTGAATAAAAATTAAGAGTATGCAAAATTTAGGAGAGTCGGGCTCATGTCCACCAGAGTGACGAAAGAGCGCTCTGGTAGTAGGCGATATGACCTCGTCGTTAAAGCCCGGGCATGAGTCTTAATAATTAACTACAAGCTGAGAAGAATATTGGTGGGCAAGAATTCTCAAATAATAATTATTGTGAAACATTGATACAAAAATATTTTTTTATTATTCATCGAGTGAAAAATAAATAATATAAACAATTTGTCAGTGAATCATCGGATATGTACTTCCCCAGTATGAATTAATTACGTTTTCGCTCTCCCTCCAAAGTCAATCAATCTTTTGTGTTAAAACACAATAAATTGACTTACATAGTGACTTCTGAATACTCATGCTAAATTTTGTGTCGAAACATTTACTGCATCGACTGTCATTAACGTATTTGAGTGTCGAGTCCCCCCTCTCCCTTCAACCGATTTCATTATTTAATTAATGTGCCTTGTAGGGTTTTGAATTCATCTGATGCCTCTGAAAATAGGTGATGTCCTCATAGGATTTAGAACTTATATATGAAATTCCGTCTCACTAAATATTCATTACATCAGTTATCAGTATATTAGTGTTAAGCCTCCCCATCCTTTAGCCGAAAATTAATACGTTTCGTCCTCACGAAGTTTCTAGATACACATATATTTAGTGTCGATACATAAATTCTATTCGGGAGTTATCATGATCACGGACACACACAGAAATTATTTTCTTCAAATTTGGAATCAAAAGGTTTGAAAACTTTAAATTCCATATCAAATCCGCATCGAATTTCTGGCAGATTACATAACTTCCCCTATACTTTGTGTAAGAAAATATAAAAATATTTATATCTGGCTTCAATAATTTTTTCTAATAATCACAGTATATCCCCACAAAACACACCAATGGTACGATTTACTATGGTAAATATTTTTGTAAAAAAATAAAAAGAAATAGACTAGTAATACTAGTAAGAAAATTCAAAAATTTGCTTGTAACAATACTCGTAAGCGTCACTTATAACCGTACGAGTCGAAGCTATGTATCAACGAATCGTTAGTAAAACCATGCGTCTCATTCTAAGAAAATAAGAGCAGAAAAAAAATTCGTTCCCCAGTTAATAAAACAACAGAACACTAGTTTTATATTAACCAAATTAGTGACTTTTTGAAGAATATATCCAACTGAAGCGAGTATGAAGGAAGTAATTCATTTATATTTCCACATAAAACACTTGAAAAATTGACACAGAAATATTTGATTCAGATAAGTTGTGAATTACATTTTTTTTTTAAATATTAAAAGTAAAATAATTTTAAATTGTCCAATATAATAGACACAAATATCTTTATTTTCAACTATTTACCCACTTTATTAACTACTCTCCCATTTTGTACAACCTAATATTGACAAGGTTTTGTATCGGCTGTCACAAATGCTGTTAACATCAATATAAAACAAAAAAACAGCACATCAATGCAATTATCTGATGTAATAAGTGACTCACTTTCATTTCGTTAGATTATATTCAGAAATATAAAAGAAACTAACTATTTTCAAATTAATTATACATTTTGGGAGTTAGGCCTAACATACAAGTAAATGTAAAAAAACAGGCAATATGTATTATTAATTACTAACTCTCTGACTAACAGGAAGTTACATGACGATAATTTTCGACATTCATTTCAAATATTTACGAAACATAATACAAAACTACTAGGCAAAATGCAAATTGTTTTAATTTTCTCAAAAGAACACAGGAAGGAATGTCAAATAGAGAAAACGTAACAATTTAGTTAATTATGACATTTTGAAACCTCTAGTGAGTAGCTAACTGAAGTATTTACAAATGGACTCAGATAAGATCTATTAGAAATTAGAAAAAATTAAATCTTTACAACCATTATAGTTTCGCACAATCGATAAGACAAATAGAGCGTTCAACACAATACTACAGAAACTAGCTTAATCAATATGTTACGAGTAGAATCAATTAAAAAGCAATTAAGATGAGGACTTTCAACGAGATATGAACAGAAAATTTAATCACACCCTATCAAAAATAACATATAAAACAAGTCTAACTGATCAGTCCTACAATTTTACTTGAGACATAATCCTGTATTAATATAATAATAACAAACCTAAGATGGGACTTTCTCAAAAGCTAATTCGAAATAAACGAATATCATCTAAATTAATAGAAATAATTCAGAATGAAAGAATGAACGACGTGTTCAAGACAAGTCGGCATAGACAATGATATATAATACAATCATAAGTAATCAAGTTAGATTTAAGGTACATACGTCTTTAATAGATAATTCGTCTTCAACTTCCAAAGTTTTCTTTTCTTTCGTAGTTTTCACAGTAATACTAATTTTTTTCTTGAGTTCTTCTTGCCCTTCGGCCATCTTGACCAAGCGAATGACTTGTTAGCTCTGTTCACGAAACTAGATAACAGGTTAGGGTACCGTATCACAAAAAATTATCATGAGAAATTCAATAAATAATATAATTATATATATAGATATTTGTCTTACTCTATATATTTTTACATGCTGTTAGAAAATTATATTAAAAATACTTCCAGTCAAGAAATATAAAATTTGGTAACATCATTTAAGGTTCTTTTAAAATGTACATTATATTGAAGAAAAGCTTCTGTTTGAAAATTGCTTGTGAAACCATTTTTTCAATTCGGTTATCAATAATTAATATTTTTTTAAATGAGGACATATAATTTGTATTTTTTAAGTTACTATGGATATTTTTTCATATTTTAAAAGATGAAATTGAAAACCATAGTTCCAGGGCATTTAGTTCAAAATACTTTTTATCATTGTAGTCTTCATTGCTAATTTATTGGACATAACACATTAATTGATATTACATCAAATTATTAGAACCTATTCTGGAAAATGATGAAAGAAAGATATTTTTTCCGTATTTTCCTCAGTAGTAATGTAAAATATAGGTAATTACGAAAAGAGAATGGAAGGGGGGTTCCACGTAGAATACAATTATTATTTCGGTTCATTTTTAAATATATATTGAGAGTTACAGTTCATAAATACATTTAACTAATTTTTTACTTTTTCTATTCATTATTTAACGTTCAAATAAAAAAAAATTATAGTACAGCAATAAGATATATGATTCCATTTCGCATAATGGTGTAATATTTCAAAAGAATGATCCAATCAATTTGTACTGAGTTGTTTTATTTTTTTTTAACGATTAAATTACCAATCAGGAGTCAAACACATTTACAGTTTTTTTTTCAGAAAATCAGGAATCGGTGCCACAAGGACAACCTTTATTCTATATTTCTTCTTCGGCTATTTTACTTAGGACCAAATAAATTTTTTTTTCTATACTTATGGTTGACTACCATCGTGTCTGGTTGAAGCCGATCTACTGACAATGCTCTGTTAATGTGTTTTTTGAAATTATAAGGAATCGGTCCCACAAGGTTCCAGATTATTACAGGCTTCTCCATAATCTAATAGTCGTGCCGGTATTTTAGAAACTCAAGTTTCTGCTCTCGCTCTAAATCTTCAATCTCCTTATTTTTTGACCCTTTCGGTTTTGCTTTTTTGAGTCCTTAGATCTCTGAATTTGAGGCAATTCACACAATTTTTTGCTCTCCCTTCAAACCTTTGATCTCTCTATTTAGTTGAACTCTTACCTTCTATTTTTCTTCAATCGAAAAGTCTTTCAATCTTTGAATTTGAGGTTACATCCCGATACACACGTATGTTTCCGCTCTCCCTGTAAACCTGGTTATCCACGGTTCGAGACCTAGACTTTGGTGCAAGCACGATTCCAGACCAGATAGAAGAAGATTCTGTGATTAACTTTTAAATACATTTATAACAAAAGTAATGTGAGACATTTGATCAGGGAGGATAATAACAATAATCCGACTCCCCCCTCTCTCGCTAGTATAAAAAAAATTGACATATCGTTTTATGGAATTTATGTCTTGTCAAATCGGTGTGCAGCTGGCCTAGAACATGAAAAAGAAATAATGATATAAATAAAAACACAATATTGGAATGTGCACTTTATTACAATATCACTTATTAACACCATACGAACAAAACAATGTATTATCGTAATAAAATACATAGAAGTAAATACAAATTTAAAATATTATCTCAAAATTTGAATAAATGCATTTTTATATAAACATAATTTAATAATAAAAATAAACATAAAATAATTAATTTTAATGTTTATTTATTCATTATAATTGTAGACTAGAATGAAAATAATGTTTTACTTAAGGAGGCTATTGAAATGCAGAAAACATAGTTGTCGGTGAATCACCCGCAAAGTACTTCCCCAACACAAATTAATTACGTTTTCATTCCCCTCCAAAACCAATCGACCGTTTGCGCTGACATTCAATAGTTGACTTTGTTTCGATAAGTTCATTACATCGGGAGTTATGAAGTTTTTTGAATTGAGCCACCTATCCTGAACCAATATCGCTAAAATTTGACAGGTTATGTCCCCCTGTCAAATGTCTATAGAATTGTGTTAAGCCTCCATCCTAATCCCCCCCTTCCCTTTGGTCGATTTGGCTGAAAATAGGCATTGTCATTAGAAGGTTCAGGATACACATATAAAATTTCGTGTTCACTAACACACAGATAGACATTTATTTTTTTCATTTTTGAAATCTGAAGGTCGGAAACTATGAAATTATGTTGAAAACTCCGCATCGAATGTCCGATTACATAACTTCCCCCATACTTCGTTTGGCTGGTGAAGTAAAACTAGAAACTGAGCAACTTATCTTCGGATCCTACTCACTGGTGGTTTTTTAATTAATCAATTTTATTTTTCAAGAGAATAAAATTTAATTAAAAATTTACATGTAATAAAATAACAATAATATTATAAAATAATTATTCATTTATTATTTATAAAAAATGGAATGATTTTTCTTTATTAAACATATAATTTGAGCTAACTATAAACAATATATAATAACGGTATGGTACAATAAGAAAGAAAATTATAAACATTCACATATCTGAGAAAGTTGAAGTTAGACATGAAAAGAATTAATTTAAATAAATTGAATAATATATTACTTATTTGTTACTAATATTTTGTTCTTATAACAATTCGTTTATCATTTTAGGTTATAATTTAAAAAAAAAAAGTTACTTGTAGCTTGAAGACACTTTGTAATAAAAACATAGATATCATGAAATTGTTACAATTAAAAGCCAGTAATTCAAATGTTATGTATGATTTTGCCAGTATAATGCGGCCATAAATGGTAAAGAAATTGTATTGGATTTACTACCTGACATTATATATGTACATATATATATACCTATATATGCCCCATCACAAGCGTCAGCGTCGAGAGATCGTTTTCTTAGCTAAAACATATACTTAGCGATAGTTGGCATAGCAGTTTTTCGGGCAAGAATTTTGAAATGTATTTAGTGGTAAATAATAAATTAAATTAAATTTTGTTACACATTTTTGATTGTTTTGGCCTGTTTACTGCACGTTTTTAATTTTTTTACTACACGAAAATCTTGGCTCTAGTTACATGTATTTGCAGGTAATCAACCATCGATTAATCCAAAAAACAAACTATATCTACGTTTTAGGATTACTTTTATTCTCTTATTTTAGATAAAACAGATGCAAACTAGATAAATAATTACTTTTGACCTAAAACGGAGGATATATTATAAAAACAAAATATATTTTACTGCACTACTAGCGACCCAGTAAACCTATTTTGAAAATAATTGAATTAAATTGAAAAATATAAAAAAACAATCGATATTTTGTACAATATTAAAAATAAGACATATATATGTTTTTCTTCTTCTTCAAAATGTATCCAATATACTTATATACATATATAAATTATTGAAACCCAAATTACATAGATGGGTTTTGGAACCTAAAAAAAAATAAGACCAGGATCAGTCTCCAAATGTATCAATTATGATTGATAAATCCAGATTTGGTGTCTTTTAGTTGGTAAAAAAGTTAATAAAACGTCCACTAATGAGGTGATCACATAACTATTTTTATTAATTGGTTAAATTTCGGCATAGATGTTAACAGACATAATCATTAAACCTTAAGCATGACGTCCTTCGGAACGTTATGCGATCGCCTCGAGCCGGTACTCGTTAAAGAGCGCTCTGGTAGTAGGCGATATGTCATGACTTGAAAAATAAAATAAAACTGGTTTATTTAATATGTTGTCTAATTTAAACAGCATTAGTTGAAATTAATATAAAAAACAAATATATATATTTGTTTATTTTTTGAATAGTTTATATATATATATATAAACTATTATACACTGAAGACGCCAAAATAGCAGAAATTTATTTGATGATAAAATACAATATCTTTGGAGATGGACCTTTTTTTTCTCTAAAATTCCAAAACTCATTGACATATATATGTTTACAGAAATATGTTACAATATTCTACAAAACACCAAACATAGAATTTGTAATAAGTAATTTAATAAAATACAAATATACACAACATATAATATAGCGTAATAAATAAATTGTCATCAAATACATTTTTACATATCAAATATACTCTGTAAACTAATAATAAATACACCGACATTGAAAAATAGTAAAAGCGCTATTTTTTTAACTTTTCTTATTAATATCACAATACTGTTGTTATTTATTTCATGAATTATTACAACTACTGACGAAAATTAAATAAATATAGAATGACGTGAACATTTTTTAAGCTTACTATTTTTTTTTTTACTTTTTTTCCTCCATATTACATAGTATTTTTTTTTAAATACATTACAAATATATTTATTTTGAAAGTACAACTACTGCATAACGAACTATAGGTCCTAACTACTATTAAGAATTGGGGGAGACAAAAAAAAAAAAATTAATTCGTTCTTTTGCCATGCACATCTCTTCAGTGTTGCAAATGCGAAGGTATAACACTGTTATTACGAAACATGTCACCGCGCTAGAAATGCAAAATCCCGCCCATTGTTTTGATAATAACTCATTAAAAAAATTTAGAAGCAACTGTTTTCATAACAAAATACATTGAAGGGTTCCGTAGGTTTTTATTATTTACTGCCAATGATTAAATTATACGATTTTAAAGATATAGTGAACTTTTCAATATTTTGTAGTTTTGCCATTTCCTTTCCCCCACCCAGGAAAAAAGTCGTAATAAATTCAAATAAGGCCTGGGGCACACTTGCAATTTTCAGTTGAGCAACTGTTTAGTCGCAGTTGCATGGTTTTGGGCACACTACTGCAACTAAAAAGTTTAGTTGCTACGTATGGGCACATATGGGGATGGAATTAGTAGTTGCGAGATGGACTTCAGAGAGTTGGCTGCGTTGTGTGCCCTTGACATAAGAAGGAAAAAATGCAAAAGGCGTTTTTGGCTTCATCCGTTGACGACATAGCGTAGCGAGAAGGGGCAATTCCATAAATTGTATGCAGATTTAAGAAGTTACCCAGTGAATTTTTTTAAATACTACCGAATGAGCTTGAAAACTTTTGACGAGCTTCTTGAGCTCATTCGTCCTGGTATTACTCGACGGGACACGAGATTTTGTGGTAGGAATATTTGCAAATGTTGTAAATCTAGAACTACACATGTAGAACCTGCAAGCGATCTCACCACCATTCAATCCACAAGGCGATTGCGCAACGACATGCAACTAAAAAGTTTGAGCCTGACCACAAACTGTTTAATTGCTGCAACTGGTTAATCAGTTGTAGTTTCATGTGTGCGCAGGTTCATAGCACTTCATATGAAACAAACATGCAATTACACAGTTGCTCAACTGAAAATTGCAAGTGTGCCCCAGGCCTAAAGAGGGAACATGTTTGATACATTTATTGATATAAATAGGATTTCACAAATCTACTGCACTCGAGAATCGCAATATTCCTTATATTTTCAAGGGAGAATACTTCATTAAAAAAGTGCACGTTCTCCTGTTCGTACCTACTTTAGTTTATTGCAGATATATTACAATTTGCATTTTTTCATGTATCACTCAATTTTTTTATTTCAAATATAATATGTTATATTAACAAGTTTCGCCAGAGCAGTGCCATCCTAGCTGTAAATCTACCAACTACCTTTCAAATGATGTGCTACACAATTTAATTGCTGTTTTTATCTTCTTAAGTTTCATTACGATAGGGCTTATACACACTCAATCTAGCTAACAAATATATATTATATATAACGTATATATATATACTCTCTTCGATATTAGGATAGATATTATTATGGCCCGTCAGGTGAGAAATCATCTATGAGGTAGAACAGTGAAAAGAGTGGAATTTTATAGTCTGTTCCAAGAACCTCGGTTGCTTTTTCATTATAAAACAAGCCCAATTATGTTTTGACAATGATTAGTACACCCTTCACTGACCTACTTTACAGATTTATTATCCACCTCATGGACTATACCAGAACAGTACCAATCTAGTTAAACGTATACAAGGATTGGGTTCATTATTATTTGCGAAAGTTTCTCCTTGAAGATGGCATTTTAGTATGTTCCAAGAACATTGGCAGCCAATTTATTAGGAAAACTCAGTGGTCAATATTTTCAGAGTGGTTAGTACACTCAGTGACCAACCTCAAGGATCAACTTTCATCTCAATAACTAAACTATAATCCTGTTCGTAAATTGAGCCAAATAAACTGATAACTTTGATATTATTTAGTGTGAGAATAGCCTCACAACAAAATGAAAGAATAAAATATAATCTTTAAGTCTGAGCTTTATAAATGGAGAAATAATCTCTCGGGAGGTTTCAACATTTCGGATCACTTTACGAACAGGCTTTACTATTCTAGTTGCTATATAAGATAGTTGCCAAGTCCAGTAAGCTGGAGGTAAAGACTGAAGGACGGTCAGGGTACTAATTAGGTAAGGGGAGGCATTGTTCGAGTTGGGGTCGTTGGAGTTAGACCCATTATTTTGCACACCCAGCCGGCGATGTCCACACTTTCGCTTTCACATCGTCGGATCCAATCGTGGTTCTTCAACAAAAACAGAACAATAATACAAAAGTTCAGAAAATATATAACATAATACAGTGAAATCTCTTCTAGCGGACACCCTTAGATAGCGAATAACTCTATTAATGGACAAAATGTCTATGTTCCCGGCAGCAGACCACTCAAATCAATGCTTAGTTTTTCGGCATAATTTGAAATTTCAATACTTTTCCCATTTAGTATTGTTTTATTATATTGTTTATTTTTGATGGGGGTCGGAGCTTCTTAACCACTAATCCTACTCCTCAATATTTCCAAAGTAGACCTTAAGCCACTCAGTACTCTACCAGGAGCCATCCAGACTGCATCGTACTTTTATCTATCCACCAGATCGTCCCATCACCAGACGGTGCAATCCCATCACATCCATCATCTGACCATCTAGCAGCCCCCCCCCCCCCCCCCCCTCTCCCCTAAACGTTATATTTTTCATCCCTAAAATTAAGTTCAATTTTATGTAAATTCAATCTATGTCTTGTTATATTTTCAGTTGGCCAACTGCATTTTACGAGGTTTTCTTTTGTTCATTAAATATCTTCTATCATTTTCAATTTAATCAATCTTATTATCTACCCCTTTATCTATTCTTCAATAGTGGTCCTCCAGAACCGCCAGAGGTTTTATGCCCAGTTATTTGGTATACACGTAGTTTACCTCTCGATAACGGACCCTCTCCCAAAAGACATCCTTAAATAGTCCCGTACAGAAAATATACGAAAGCGGACAGCTGGCTCTTGGTTTCTTGGCACGACTGGGGAGGAGTTCAGGGAAATTATTAAAAAATAACAAATACGTTTTCTAAACTTGCCAATAATTATGGAAATTTCTTGTTTCGTTTTCGTTCGCTTGTCGCAAGATTTTATTCGGGTCCCGAGTCTGTAAGACCTCATAACCTAGGGGAATAAACCTGGTAAAGCACAATTTAGGACTCATACAGTAGAATAGGGCTCATGACCACCAGTGCGACGAAAGATGGCTCTGAAAGTAGGCGATAGAAGCTTGTAGTTAAAGCCCGGGCATGAGTTACAATAACTAACGATACTGAAGTACTATATTGAAAAAAGTTTCTAAATCGTTAATAAAGTCGTCCAATAGAACTTAAAGTAGTACCAACAGGGGATTGACTTCAGACCATTGTTATAAGGGCTTGGCTTCTTTTAAATTTTAAAAATGTACAAGAGAACAATTAATAATAATTACCATAAGAGTTTTGAGGTCAGCTCTTTCTGCTGGGTTCTTTTTAAGACAGCGATCCACAAAATCTTTAAACTCATCAGAAAATATCCCTGAAGGCAGTTTGGGAGGAGGTTCGTTCACGATGTAGTCGAGAAGTTCAAAGATGGCCATTGGTCTTGGGCCGCTACCATTCCCTGGAGCAAGAGACAAGACAATGTACCAACTCCAGAAAATAGAAGAATTGGAGGACAGAGGGAGATGACAGAAGGTTGAGGAGGATCCCAGAAATCTGAAGATGAGGGACTGGCGCAAGGAGTTCCTTGACTGAGGCTGGTGAAGAGAATAAACAATATATTCTATAAATATCGAAATTTTCTATCAAAATCTTATATCTAGATGGACCACGATCTCCCCAAACAGTGGTTTGCCAACAGAGCTTAAAGACATTTTTGCAACATGAGCTCTTGGCGCTAAAATTTAAAAATTGTAATTCCTCAAGCTTTACAGTTTTTCCCCTAATGGTTTGTTAATTCCCTGACTATGTATATAACCCCTGAAAAAAATATTACCATGTATATAAATATAATAATAAATGTAAATAAATATAAAAATATAAAAAAATTACCATGTATAGGCGAGACTTGGGTATGATGAGACTCCTCGACATCTCTGGAGCCGCCAAAGATGGCAGCCAGTGTCTTGGCATCCGGAGGTGGAATGGGGTACATTCCGATAGCCATCTCAACCAGAGACAACCCCAGGGACCAGATGTCACTTTGTACTGAGTAGTGAGTACCCTGCAGTCTTTCAGGCTGCAAAACCACATTATACAAATTATTTGTAATCGACTAATATTTCGCGCTACCTCCATCTCTTCGGTCAATTTGACTGAAAAATCAACAGGAGTCTTACAAAGATACATCTCAATCCTTAAATAAAATTTAATGTAAAAACATTCATTATATCAGCTGTTATTAGGGACATTCAGTTAAATCCTCCACTAATCCCATTTGGCCGATTTGTAAGATTTTCAATATATAATAATATATGAAACAGCTACATTATATACTTTTTTCCGAAATTCAGAATATATTTACTTATAAACATTTCGGGTGTATACAGTATTTTCTAAATTTAATGGGTATTATCATACAAGAGTTGTATTCAAAAAATAACGGGAAATTTCGGTTATTGAAAAGAATTTTATTTATTCGTCTACATCAATGGTATCCCCTTCAAAATAGTCCCCATTAGATATTATACACTTATGCCAGCGCTTCTTCCAATCCCCGAAACACTTCTGGAACTCGATCTTTGGGATAGTGTTTAGCTCTCTCAACGATGTGCTTTTAATCTCATCTATGCTTGTGAAACGACGGCCCTTTAAGGTTCTCTTTATTGTTGGGAACAGAAAAAAAGTCACACGGAGCCATGTCTGACAAATATGGAGGCTGGGACATCATTACAGTGTTGTTTTTGGCCAAAAATTCACGAACAAGCAATTAAGTGTCAGCAGGTGCATTATCCTGTTGCAAAAGTCGTGAATTGTTTCACCACAAATCGGGGCGTTTTTTTTTTCGGATTGCTTCTCGCAAACGGCGATGCACTTGTATGTAGTGCTCCTAATTGATCGTTTGACCTTGTGGCAAGTACACATGGTGCACTATGCCGTTAAAATCGAAAAACACAGTGAGCATGACCTTTACATTCGACCGCACTTGTAAACCCTAGTTTTACTCACAGCAGACTCACCAAAAGCAATATTTAACATTTCTAAAACTTTGCTGCACTTTATTCCATTCTTATAGCAAAATTTAATGCAAATTCTCTGATCCATTTTGTAAACAAATAAATAATCGCCGATCGTACCAAAACACATGTAACCTGTTTGACAGCTGACAGCAGACTAAACATCCGTTAAGCGATGGTCCCAAGCATGTACTATGTCAGGTACTCGTTAAAGACCTCTGCTCTTGGT
This sequence comes from Aradus depressus, assembly GCA_963662175.1. NCBI lineage: Eukaryota > Metazoa > Arthropoda > Insecta > Hemiptera > Aradidae > Aradus > Aradus depressus. The sequence continues at coordinate 18,611,546 of OY759226.1, read as the reverse complement.
GAATAAAAATTTAGGGTAGGCAAAATGTACTCCCATAGTTGATTCGGGCTCATGTCCACCAGAGTGACGGAAAAGCGCTCTGGTAGTAGGTGATATGACCTTGTAGTTAAAGCCCGGGCATGAGCTAACTGTATGATTCGCATTCAGCAAAGTTTATGTATTAGTTCTTATCTTGCTTATTGTATACATTTCTTTTTGAATACACAATATTTCAAAAAAATCGACTGAGCATGCGCGAGAAGTTTGATGCGGTGGACTATACTTACTGACATATATGATCTTGTCCCTACGAAGGAATTTGCCATTGAATCGATCAGCTGCCCAGAAACTCCAAAATCGCATATTTTAATCTCACCGCCACTGTTGACCAAAATGTTGCTAGGTTTCACATCTCGATGCATTATCGCATGTTTATCTCTCAGGTAATTCAATCCTTTTAGTACCTAAAAAAATATATATATATATAATATTTAGAAGATTATATGTAAATCAAAAATCCCAAAGGGGCGACACATATCAATTTTCGAAAAAATCTGCCAAGGGAAAGTAAGAGATGAGAGAAGTGAACTCGAGTCAAAAATCCTGATACCAAATTTAGTACGATGATTGAGAAGGCCGTGAGTACGAGTATGTATTGCCGGTATGATAACATTCTTAGTGTTCCGTGCAAAGACGAAATTAATAAAAAGAACACATATGGAATCACTTCGGTGTCCGTCCGTATGTCTGTCACAGGCGATGTTCTCTGAAATTATTCGACGTAAAAATTTGTAATTTAGCACAGAGATAGAGTGTGGTGGCCCAATTATAAACGTGAAGTATAAAATGTTGAATTTTTATTCTGGGAGTTAATTTCAGGGGGTAAATTGGGAAATTGAAAAAAATAAAATTCAAGGGCATCGTGTGCGGCAAGGGTGTCAAATGAAAGCTTATTGAATCACGAATTCAACAATTTTTTAAATAATTTTCTTAAACATTTTTGGGGAAAAACGCTTAAAAATTGATATCCTCCACCCTTATCACCAAAAAGATAGCTCAGAAAAATCTGAAAAAAATCATGAACATAGAGAATTAGGTTTAGATTGAGTCAAAATTATCAAGATTGAAAAATTCTATCGCGATCAATTGTTATAAACAATTTAATTGTTTATTTCCTTATAACTGCTGAACCATTGGTTTAACTATTTATAATTTAAGTGGGGGGCTGATGGCACGGAACACTAATTGTGCAAGTATAGTTTGCATTTGACCGATTTTTGTAGTATTAATAATATTTTAGTTGGGAGTTTTAAACTTTAAAAAATAATAATAATAAAAAAATATACTTACAGCAGAAGTAATGGTGCCCAAAATTGATTCAGGAATACGACCTGCTTTTTTCAAAATCAAATCCAAAGATCCTCCATCCATGTATTCCATACAAATGCTAATTTCCCCATCACTGGAAAAAAAAAAAATTAAAATTATTAAATAAAGAAATTATAATTATAATTATTTTTGCCATTTTCGCGATGATGTCTGTGCGTGTGATTGGAAAGTTGTGCGCACTCTACCGCGAAAACGATTGTAGCTATGAATTTGAAGTTTGGAATGAAGAAGTCACATGTCTTATCTTAGATCTGATTCGATTTTGCCCGAAATCGGTCGAAAATTAAGACCACTTTACTTCAGGGCCTAAGTACAATTTAGATTCCGCTAATATTTATGATCTAAACAAAAATCTTTTCAAGTAAAAGTTGTAGAAAAAACTAAAATACATATTTTATTAGAAATATAGTTTTCCACAAAATGTCCGGTTTTCGAGATACATGCCGAAAACCGTCCTGAGTTTTAAAAAACATATTTTTAGACGTTTCCTTGTTTTATCAAAAAATTATGTACTTAAGCCCTTATAAAAATTGGTCTCAATTTTCGTCCGATTTCAGCCAATATCTAAGCAATCCGACTTCTTCATTTGAAATTTCAAGTTCATAGTTAAATAGTTTCTGAGTTGGAGCGCCCATAGAGTGCACTCAACATCTTGCTTAGCGTCAGGGGCGTAGCCAGGATTTTGAGCAGGGGGGGGGGGGGGGGGGGAGTATCCCGGGGCACAGCCCGCAGTTTCCGTGGTTAGCGCTGTAGACTTTTTGTTATTAATTTGGGAGACTCGGACCCCCAGAAGCTCCCCCTGAGGTAACCACTGACTGTAATATTTAAGCTGACTTTACATGAGCAGCAAAAATGCAAAGGCAGCAACAGCAAATGCACGCTATGGTTTTTGTGCTTTTAGAATTAAATGACTCACATCCAATAGTGTGCATTTGCTGAAGCTGCGCTTTGCATTTTTACTGCGCATGTAAAATCAGCTTTAAGAGAATAAATTATAACATAAATGAAGATTTTGAGCGAGGAAATGAAATGATCGCATCCATGTATATTTAAAAATTCTGGCGCCTGCCCCGCACTTGCTACAGCTCATTGCAGATTTAGGAATCAGAGGCACAGGAAATTTGAAGATCATATTGGTAACTTGCAAGCAATCCATTTTTAATAAAAAACTATTTTTTTTTGATTATTTAATTTTTATATTTTTTTTGCTCTGGCCCCCCTGCCCCCCCCCCCCCCCCCTGGCTACGCCCCTGCTTAGCGTACCTACATATGGGAGTGAAGTACTCCCCTAAGAATAAACTAGAATCAGTATTCAATCATCCAAATAAACAAACACTTGGTAAAAAATAAATAAAAATACATACAAATTAAATACAATTAGACCTACATACATTATTTACAAGGGAATTGCAGAATTAAAAGTTTTGTTAATGTTGCATGTAAAAAACTAAAATATTCTTAATTAATATCATCAACTTTCAAACTATTTTAAAACATTTTATTTACAAAGAGTACAATACAAACGTCATTCTTAAAAAAATAAAACTAGTGACATTTTATCTTCTTAAGTAAACGAGCACTTCCTCATAAAAAAATATATCAAAAAGCAAACCAAGATATCTCGAGTGGAATTCCTGAAACAAGTTACATATATTCTTGTTTTAAAGTTAAATATTTACATTTACACTACAATTATACTATTGTACATTTTGTAATAGTACTAGCTATTTATTATGACTCATGCCCGGGCTTTAACTACAAGGTCATATCGCCTACTACCAGAGTCACCCTGGTGTACAAGAGCCCGACCTGATGCATTTTATCGGGAGTTATCGTCTCCACTGACACACATAAATTTTATTTTTCATTTTTTAAATCCATTTCTGATTGATTACACAAATTCCTCTATACTTTGGAAAGTGAAAATTTACGTTGAAAATAGTTTTTCGCTCCGACATTGTTTCGAATCGGATATTTAAATCGATCCAAATCGGAATAATATGTACGCGAAGAACAATAAATGTTCGTTTTTATTTTAATCGGAACGAAATCCTCTTTTTTTTAAATTTTGTTCTCCAGTACGATAATAATACATTACTCTCATCTTTACTAAAAACAGTTAATGTCTGCGCTTCAATGTTGTATGTCCTGTTCGATTATTTGAAATAATTGTTTTAATACTTTGTAATAAAAATATTTTTATGGTATAAATGGTTTCTGTTCTTGCCTGTTAACAATCCAAACACTATCTACAATTCATTACAGTATTATACTTCTAATGTCAAATATAATTATCTAAATTTAAGAATATCTCTTCTACAAAAATTTCAACTTTTTTATACCTTCCATTAGAGCCTATTTTGCAATACTTACAATACAAATTCAGTTAACATGTAACGTAAGCAATAAATAAGAAACGTATCGTTTTACCAACACATATTTTACAAGTTAAAAAAAACAAACAGAATTGTAATCAACTTAATCTAAAAAAAATACAAACTATTTACTACAATTACCTGTAAAATGCTCCATAAAATCCAACTATATGCGCGAAATTACATTCATGAAGAACTTTAAGTTCTCGAATGATTTGTTTCTTAATAGCTGGCTTTACTTCTAAATGTATAAGCTGAAATAAAAATAAATGTTAATAAACTTGAAAAATAATGTCTATGAAAATATAAATATTAATTATTACCTTGCGAGCCATTATAAGGCCACTAGACTTATGTTTAACTTTCATAACAACTCCACCATTTCCAGCACCAAGCTCTCCTAATTTTTCAAAGTCATCATCACTAAGTTCTCCGATTTTTTCTTTTTGACAAAGGAAAAATTCCATTCTTTTTCTCTGTGTATCATCCATTCCTAGTTCTTCTAACCTCTCCTGAAGAACTTCTATGCTTGTTTTACCCACCAGAGTACTTCGTCTAAGAAAAAAAAAAAAAAGTAATAAGAAATAAAAATTTAATGAAGTTCTTATCAGTGATAAACAGAAAGAATACAAAGACTACTCTACTACTCACTCGGAGGCTTCTGTTCTTGGGGTTAGTACAGGAACAGAGGGAGAAAGAGGTGCTGTTTCAATAGAACCCGGAGGAAGGGTTAGATTCAGCTTATTTTTAGACATTATTTAGAGGCTAAAGGGCTTTTAAATTTGATATTTAAAACAGTTGAATCCAAAGTAGATGTCCTCACAGGCAATTTCTCAAATATAACAAACACGAAGTGCACGAAAATATTGAAAATTTCCATCGATTCCCATTTTACACAAAACATTAAACTAATAAATTCAAAAAATAATCATAACAACGAGAACAAAACTACTTCTTAACAGTGAATCCACTTAACTCTTTAACCTGTGCCGGCTAATACCATAATGTAGACAAAGCTCTGGTGACCCAATAGTTTCTGTTAAAATAAAAAACTTATAATTGAGAATTAAAAAGTTTCAGGAAGTTTAATGCATTTAATTTAACAAATACTAAGACAAAGCATTTGATATAAAAGTAATAATAATGAGATGCAAAAATATAATTTAATCAAGTAACCATTACAAGGCTCGTGTTTGCTCCTTTCCCTTCCCCTCCAGTCTAATTCTCAAAGTAAGTTTGTGTGGATTTATCTTAAAACATCTTTTTAAATATAACTTCTTAACTATTTATTTTCATAATTTTATTAGTTATTCTCATCACAATTTTCTGTAGAACAATGAAAATTATTAAATAATTTAGTGGTTCATTGTGTGTTTTTATATAACGTGTTAGGAAGAGGTTATATTGAATATTTTTTATGATTGTATATTATTGTTTAATTTTTCTGGTATTATTATGTTTTTTGCGATTAGTAGTATACTATTTTGTTCTGCTTAATTTTTTGCCAGATGGCTAGGTACTCCCACGAGCCAGATAATACTACGAAGTCTTGTAAAGCGAGGGGTTCGAACCTAAGGGTTCATTTTAAGGTAAGTGTATTTATTTCATAATTTTTCTTAAAAGTGGACTTTTCGTTAATTAATTAACTCAGTGGTATTTGTGATAATTAGGAACGGTCCTACGTTTCCATAACCATACGGAAGGTTACACTTTATAAATTTTGTGTTTTTATTTAATGATGAAGTATTCTAATCTTGCACAAATGCGAGATCGAACTACATGTTTCGATGTCCTTTGAACTCAATTTGATAATTTTCGCAGTAATGTGTATGTCTGTGACTAGAACTTTGTAAGCGCGCTCAGATATTGTAGCGATAAAGTTCAAATTAAAGATGAAGGCACATGTTCTAATTAAGTTTTGTTCGAAATGGGAAGAAAATTATTTAACGAGTTGGAAAAAAAAAGAAGCAAATGTGTGAGTGACGCGGTACTCACGAGAATTGATGTGTAAACATCTGCTTTAGTTTCAAAAACTTGCTGTCATGCACTGATTTTGATTAATATTTGTTTTATAATGATACAATAAGAACATGACATAGCCCCTACTTGAAATTATAGGTTTGTGATAGCTAAAATAAGATACATAAATTCAACTGGTAGTTTTCGAATTTGTTGAATGCTTCGATTCGTATTCATTTGTAGATTGTTTTTCATTTTAAAATGGAATAAACTCTTCGGTATCTACTGAAATAGGTAAAAATACTATATTATTTGTTGTGACTATATGACAACAAATATATTATTTATTGATAGATATTTTCAGCAGTTATTATTAATACATATTATATTTTTTTAGGTTTACACTGCTATATTATTTTCTTTTACCTTACCTTTTATAGTTAAATTCACTACACCGGTAAATATGATCAATAATGTAAAAATACAATAGAAATGCTCAAAAACAGCTGACATCATATTTGAAAAAAGTGCGTAGGTGTGTGTACATGCACATCAACGAGACTTACTCTCTGACATATTCTCTACCGAGAGCTAAGATGTTCACACATCAGAAATCTTGGTTTTTTGTCATTTTGGAGAACAACCAGCTAAAAACTAATTCTCCGTTCCGATCTCGACATTCCTCACAATAAACGAAATATTGAACAAAAAACGGAAAAATGTCAATACATTGGTATTGCTTGGGTCCGTTCCAAGCCATTTTGATCACAATAAGCAGTTGATAAGATTAACCTTGATTACATTAAGCGGCGTGCACTGTATCTATAGTATATTTCAAAACATGTATTTTGTCTATTTCAGAATACTAGAGAAACAGCTAAGACCTTAAGGTTGATGCCTCTTCGGCGAGCTATGCGCTACCTGAAGAACGTTACCGAGAAGAAGGAGTGTGTCCCCTTCCGCAGATTCAACGGAGGCGTTGGCCGATGTGCTCAGGTAGTTATTGTATATATTGTATCATATAGTATGTATATATTATCTTATTGTTCCGTATCGATTTCGCGATTTAAAATCTATATTTCGTTCTTTCTAATTGCGTCTTTTGCAAGGTCATTTGCAAAGTGTGGGCATCATAATAAATAAATAAATGTATTTTTTATTTTTTTCAAATATTGTCTATTCCACAAAAAAAAAAAATTGTAATACTATAAGGTAATATATATATATTTTTTGTAGACTGTTCCACAATATTGTCTAAACAATATTTTTATTTATTTATATTTCTATATGTCCGCGTTTCTCAACTCTATCAGCCATGACTTGGAAGTTGTATAACATGCTAATTGGATATGTCATACAGCATTAGTTTATAGGATATGTTAGGTTTTATGACTCATGCTCTGGCTTCAACTACGAGGTCATATCGCCTACTACCAGAGCGCTCTTTCGTCACTGGTGGACATGAGCCAGACTCTACTAAGGGAAACCTACATTTTGCCTACCCTAAATATTTATTCACCTAGAGTAAGGGAGGGGTCTTAAATGAGTGTATGATATTGAACACGCTCGGGACCATCGTTAACGTCCCATCCGAAGGACGGCGTGCTTAAGTTTATTTTACCTATTAGATAAAATTAACTCAGGGCCTCAGTCGGATTTTAAACGCGCGATCTTGAGCTCAGTAAGCAAGCACTCATATCACTGAGCTATCGGCTCCCCGTATATATGTACATAAACAATAAAAATAAATAGTAACTAAGTAATAAAATTGATGCTAATAAAAATATTAAATAAAAAATTAATTATGATTGAAACTTATAGGCTGTTTATGAAAGGAAATTAGGAATTAAAGCTTTTATATATGAAACAGCACTTTTATTAAGTAGAGACTGTAATTGAAGCTTGCGCCCTGAAAACACTGTGTCTGTTACTGTTTATCAGAAATGGGTGGCAACATATAGAATGCCGGTTTGGCAAAAAGTTATATTCACAGGTTGCAAAATAAAAATGTAGTCTTGACCTCTCACAGATTGTATTATTTTATGCTTGTCGGCTTTCGAGGTTGCCGTCATTATAAAGCAGTCTGGTGGTACAATTTGAAAAACATAATTCAACAATTTTCAGATTGAATTAATAACATAACATTCCCCAATAAATAAACTATTTTACATAAAACTATTCAAAACAAAATTAACAATTTAAAATTTCATGGATTCCCCATCTGAGTAACAAATTCAGTTTTTTAAAAACTGTTTTACCTGACTGCCTGATGATGAGGTCAACCTCGAAAGCTTATTTGCTTAATTTTTTTACATAATCTTAAATATAGATTTCCTTTTCTTTATACTGTGATAAAACATTTTATTTATTTAATCATTTATTATTTATTATATATATATTTATTTATTCCGCAGGCAAAACAATGGGGTGTGACCCAAGGACGTTGGCCCAAGAAATCAGCTGAATTTCTTCTTCAGTTGTTGAAAAACGCGGAATCCAACGCTGATTATAAGAATCTGGATGTTGACAGGCTGGTCATTGAACATATTCAGGTGAACCGTGCTCCTCGTCTGCGGAGAAGGACATACAGAGCCCACGGAAGAATCAATCGTGAGTAGCTGGGCGATGGCAGAACCTGGAAATCAGAGAATATTATATTGTGATTCTGGAATAATAATGGTTATGGAATTGTTAAATTTAATTGTGAAAACAATCAGGGAAATTTGTCTCTAATGATGTGACATGATCAGAGACCGGATTTTTATGCATTCAAAAACTGCGAAATATGCCATATAATATGTAGTAAAAAAAACCGTGTGTTATGCAGCAAAAATGCTTTAAATATGCAATAAAACAGCTAAAATATCGTGGACCTGTTTCGGCTTATGCCATCGTCAGAACAAAGTTCAAACAGTAATATTTAAAATGATACTTACCATTTTCTACAGGGATATTGTGAAACACTTAATAAAAAAAACGTTTTTTAAAAATATTGTCTATTTCGCAAAATATATGGGAGTATTTTTGGAAATGCTACCATCTTCAGCCACGACTTAACAAATACTAAAAAATATTTACAAAGACGCAACAAATAAATAATATGTATTATGATAAAATAATAATCATTCGCTTTTCTTTATTTTTTTAGTAACATTTAAGCTTGTCCACCAGAGTGACGAAAGAGCGCTCTGGTAGTAGGCGATATGACCTCGTAGTTAAAGCCCGGGCTTGAGTCATAAAACCTAACCTAACCTTTAAGCTTGCTAGGTTAAAAGAAGTTCAAGAATTGAAGTGAAAATATTTTTTTTTTTTTTTTGTTTATTTATTTACATATGTACAACGACATAACATTTGTCGGGGTTAGAATCAAAATGGTCTAAGTTTGAAGAAACTGTGCATTGAGTTCTTAACTGATTAAAAAAATTATAATTTATCGAAATCGGAAATATTTTGTCTTTTGCTTTTATGGTGAAAGTTGCTGTTAGCAAACAAATTGAATAAAAATCTTAATTTCAAGGTCACTATTGATATTTTTTTGTTATTTGTTCATATCACCAAAATTGTATAAGTGATTTGCCACTAGATCTCAGCACTGGCTAGGATTTCACTTGTACAACTTTTTTCCTGAACAGAACTATCATTTTTGTATCCGATTATGCACTTAACAAAAAATTTTCAAAAATGTCACTTGGACCATTTTGATTCTAACACCGTCATTTGTCATTGTAATTGTAATGTTGAGCAGTGTCAAGTGCTGTGGCTGTACTGCTGAGGTGACCGAAGAGTAGTCCTGGAGCAGGTCCCTCTGCCATGCCCGCTCAAGGCGTCCTGACGGAATATTTGGGTTTAAATATCAAATTCAAAATTGAATGGGTTCCATCTTCATGGTGTTTTGAATTTAAATATAAAATTTCATATCGACAGTCATTGGAGGTTTTCTGTTAAACCAACCCTCTAATCCCCTCTTTCTTCGCCTTGGCCCATTATATATTATACTTGTCCTCATGGGTTCCTGATGAATTTCCTGTCAATATATTCACTCTATCGGGCGTTATAGTGTATTTAATTTATATAAATATGTACTGTTGAACTTAGCGCTGACGATAAAATAAGCCGATACCGGTACACTATTTGTTTATACTTTTTGTGGAATTAGACAATATAAATGTTAAAAATAACAATATTTCAATCACAAATTTCTCTGATTTTTCACCTTTTTTCTATTATTTTTTTACACAAATCTCGCTTTCTATTCCAATATATAATTAATAATTTTGTTTTGCAGCCTACATGAGTTCACCTTGTCACATTGAGGTTGTCCTCACGGAAAAGGAGGAGGTGGTTGCCAAGGCTACCGATGAAGAGCCCCTCAAGAAGAAAGTCTCCAAGAAGAAGCTCGCTAGACAGAAGGAAAAGATGATGAGAGAATAGAACATTTTACGTTAAAATAAACGATTTTTATCAGTTTTCTTAACATTTTTTGTTTATACCCTGTTTTTTTTTTATTTTAATTTATAACTTGCGTTAGTTGTCTGTTTCTTTTATTTAACTGCAGTTATTTCACACAATTAATAAAATGAAGAGTTGGAAGATTCTATGCTAATATTACCCTACATAGATAATTGTGTACACCAAGGGACCTAAGCATCCAATGCTCATCCCTTCCCTCTTAGCTATAACGTGTAAGTCCTAAATTTTGCCTATCCTTTTTTTTGTTTTTGACTTTAGCATTGAGCCATTAGCCACTTCAAAAAAAATTGTTATATATATGAATGATCTCTAAAAAGCGAAACTTAAAAAGCCATGCCTACCTCCTGGAAAAATGAATATAAATTATCGGAATGGAGATTGGGAAGTCTGAGCAGGTTGGGGTATCCTTTGTGATCTTCCGTACCTTATCTATAAATTTGGTCCTTGCATACGAATATTTACTGCAACACATGATAATATGCTCTGAATCCTCGGTCATTGCACAGTCCTAATCAGAAAGGAGTCTCACTTTTGCCGATCCTATGCAAATATTTATGACAAAGTGCATGATTTGGTCTGACTGCAGAGATTTTTAAAAAATCTTAGAGATCTGGAAGGTTTTCCGAACCAGGATGGTATTCCTACACGTGCATTGACTGCCTTATAAAATAATCCCTTGTCGCTCGCATCATATACTCTTTGCCAAGCGGCTCTGAGATCTTGGTTAAGTTCATATATAGGTCAGTCACTGGGACTTTATACCGAGAGCTTACCTCCTGGTACTCAGTAGCTTTGCCAAACTGTCGACCATCTCATTATTAACAATTCCCGAGTGAGCCCTCACCCAGGCGAGACGTTCGCTTCTTCCTTGCTGGGACAAATTTCGAAGACGCTCCAGGACCCCCACTATCAGGTGGTTCACCGAGGCCTCCACTCGCACATTGGACAGTTTGATAATGGAGCTCTGGCTGTCTGTTAAGATAAGCACATTACTATAAACTGTAGTCACTATTATCCAGATTTAATTATGGTCGGTGTCTCAAGTGGATCTGATATTAACACGCTCTCTCCGATGGATGGCTTGCTAAAAGTTACGTTATAATGAAAGACCTAAGGGGCCTCGCCTGGGTCCGAACCCGCGATTTTGAGCTTAAGTTGTCAAGTATGCTACCCCCTAAGCTCAGGACTTAACTAGTTCCTTCGTCGCATTGTCTTGGCAAGATGCAGTGTTGATTTTGTTTCAATAAGGCTGTTGCCAACGCAGAAAATTAACGATGGGGGGAATATAATTTTAAAAAATATATTTTTAATTTTATCATTTCCAATGTTAATTCTATTTTTTATTTTTAACGATGGCAATGATAAAGCAATATTTTTTTTTAAATTATATATTCCTCACAAGACTATCTCATTGTTTTCACCTTATCATTGCCAATACTTAATTCTATTTTCTCATTTCCATTAATTATATTTTCATTGGCATTCTTTACTCGCCCCAATTAATTGTATCGCCATTAAGAGTTGTCGCTGGTTTGCTGTCTTCTCGCGCCATTCATGCTACTCGTTCAACTACGGTCCCTCGCAAGGTTTCTGCGTTGGCAACAGTTGCAACGCGTTATTGAAACAAATATCTTGAGCACGGCATTCTTCGGAGAGCGGTCCCGAGCTAAAGCAATGTTAGGTACTCGATAAAGACTCCATAATTAAACCTTGGTAGCCAAAATTTAGGACTTCCGCAGTTGAGCTAACAGGAAAATTATAATAGAATGGATGCTTAGGTCCATAGGTGTACACACCAACCTTCTCAATATATCTGATTGCCTCAATTTATTAGGAAGTCTTGGTCAAAGTTTGATTGACGTCAAGAATTGCCTCTGTTGCTTATAATTTTATTTTTATGACGGAAGTTATAAATCTAAAACGGTGACAATAACGCGCTGTTTGAGAGGATCCCAGAGTCGAGTCTTTCGTACAGTAATTTGGAACAGAGAGGATGAAGGTTCGTGCGTGATCTGCGAGTGTGTCCATTGAATGGGTAAACATGTTATGCGAAGTATACTATGGGATACAGTCTTATGAAGTCAATCCTTGAGAACAAGTCGTAATGAGGTCGTATCCTGGGGACTTTTTGAATTATCAATTTCAAAACTACCTTCTATACATTTTTATGATGTATCCTATTAACATGTATTTAACATATAAATAACGTTAATATTTGTGCAATAAAATGAAATCCCGTAATTTATGCGGTGAAATACCTGGCAAGACGAAATGTTTTATATTGAACATTCCAAAATTGTCTATCTTGGTAGTTTTAATTTAAATGGTAATTCAGGCTTAGCCTATTTTAATGTAGACGGAATTCGAGGTTAAATTTGTATTTATTTTTATTATTTATTATTATTATTTTTCTCTATCATTTATATTTAAAACAATTGTTTCCATCTCTTTCTCAAATTATTATAAAGTCTCTGTTTATATCATTGTCCATAATGTCTAATTTGTTTGGTTATATTCTGTAGGCCCTGAAGAAGAAAATAAATAGTTTTCGAAACGTTGGCCAAATGAATTTTCATTTACACGACAGAACCTCGAATTCCTTCTACATTGAAAAGATACTGTCGACTCTATTAATCATTAGCCTATTTTGTTTGTGAATCGGGGAAGTAATATAATCTGTCAAAAATTTGGAGCGGACTTTCCAACGGAATTTTTGTTAAGAGAGTAAATATTTGTTAATTAATATATTTAATTTAGATGGGCGCTGGTAGCCTAATGAACACAAGATCGCAGGTTCGAAACCAGGCCGAGGCCCTTCCATAGTTTTTTTTTTTTTATCTACGAGATGAAAAAACTTTTAGCACTCCGTCCTTCAGGTGGAAAGTTAAGCGGTGGTCCCGAGCTTGAACTATATCAAGGGGACCAAAATAATAATAATACTGAGAACAATGTAAAAAAATAATATTTTATTATAAGAAAAAAAAATATATAAGTACCTATATTCAATGATGCAAAAAGAATAAATCTTGTTAATCAAAATAAAATTAAAAATTAACTTGAGTTTAAAAAGAAATCATTCTTATCAAAATATTTCAAAAAGATTGGGTAAATGATTATTATATATTATCAGACATATCGGATCTATAATAAAAACAAACAGAATATCAATTCTTAAAACAAAAAGAAAGGAATGTATATATAAATTTATATTGTTAAAAAATAATCACTGAAAGTAATATAATAAAAAATATAATCGACTATGAACTATCTACAACGAAAGTAGTTCCGCAAGAAACAATGTTTGAATACCCCATAAGCGTGAGCTCACGATGAAAATAAAAATAAAATGATAAATATTGTTGACTACCACAGTGTGGTGAAAATAGTGAAATTGAAATACAAACAAAAATGATGATCTTCGAAGGATGATGGAACCCGAATAACGGTGAGATCAGAAGAACGAAGACAAAGCTGAACGGGGACACTGGCAGATAGCAGGTCCAAATAGAAGTTGAAGAAAACCAAAAAAGGAAGGAGGGCCGTAATAAAATACGGCAATAAATAGAAACTTAAATAGGTCCACTCTCTGGCAACTATAGCATGGGACTGAGTATCAGACTCAGAGAGGGATTAGTGTGTTTACATTATGAACGTTGTTGACAACACTGGTTAAGCAAAATTTAGGACTCAAACTGTAGAATCGGGCTGATGACCACCAGAGCGACGAAAGAGGGTTCTGGTAGTAGGCCATAGGACCTTGTTGTTAAATGGCATGAGTCATAATAACTATTAGAAATTGTATATTCATTTATTTTCCATTAATTTATTATTATACGTCTTTCATGTGTTTTAATGTATATAATCGTTAAGCTAATCTGATGTAAAAAATTATAAGAAGTATCTAACTACCATGTTATGGTTTAACGTTTTATTATTAACTGTGTAATTCATGAAAATATTGGAAAGGAAATAGCGAGAGAGAGAGACAGGAAGTGTCAAGATTGAAATGTAGGTTGGCAAGGTTTGGATCGTTGGGGGAGGAAGGGGTGGCTGTCATGGCAACGGCAAGGACAATTGGAGCGGTTATATTGTCAAGTGAGAGGGGGGCAGGATTATTGAAACCACAGCATGGGGGCGGTACAATGGAACGTAGTGTTCTGAATGGGGCAACGCTCTGTACATGACAGAACATCTCCTGGGGTGGAGACAACTATAATGGTTGATTAGTCCTGCATGTTCTAAATTCAATTTGAACACCAATAATAATACATCGCTGATGATATTTCAATTGTAATTGATGATTAATTAACATCAATATTTTATTTAAAAAAACAAAAAAAAAACATTAAGGCGCAGTCAAGGTCCACGCCGTAGATTTTCCTGAAAACGTCTTTGCGCCGTTTTTTCATTTTCTTTTCGATGCTGCCATAGCTCTTGCATTTGCTCGGCACTAGACTTTTGATGCGAGTTTTCCTCTGATTTGCGTTTTCTATAATTCCGCGCATATTTACGATTCATATGAGACATCTTTAATTTTTTTGCAATTTTCAATTTAATACCGATTTTTACATATATTTTGGCTAATATTTTTATTGTTTCACTTTGAGTCCTAGTAGTGTTCCTCAAGCTGTTTACAATGACACCCGAATCAATGTCCTATCTAAACGCGTTATCACGCTACACCAATTTCTAATTTTACACAACGCTAATTCGCAACAATCATCTGCCGGCGCCCACACTAGCCCGATAACGTCACAGGCAAAACAAACATGTACAGACATGCTCTATCCATTGTGACCTCAAGCGTTGTTATCGCATTATTAGTCTCGTAGTTATTATCGATTGAAATCTGACGGTATTTTGTAACACAAGAAAGTTTGATCGGCTATCACTGTGCTTAACGAGCAAATAGACGTTTTCACGTCAAAAGAGTTGTCACACAGTTGAGGACGTCACCCTTCTTGTGGATGGGGCAAACTGCAGCCACTGACCACTCTTCCGGCATTCTTTCTTCCATCCAAACGTCATATATCAGCCGGTTCTAATTACTAAGAACTAGAAAAATACCAATTGTAGGGATTAATAACGTTTTTTAAATGTGTTTATTTAATTAAAATCACAAAGAAAGTTTTTATTACATTCATCACAATAAATACATTATTTCCAAAAATAAATAAAATAATGTTAATAAAATACATAATTAAGAAACACAAATTATATTAGCAATTATGTATTTACCACATACATATTTTATTCACCAAAAAACATTTCTAAAGCTATGGCTGATTCTCATTGTATAACATATCTTAATACAATGTCTTTTTTTGTTTTTTTTTCTTAGATGATATACAACACCGAATGTATAAGAAATAAGTTACTGCTGATATCCCTAAGAAGTTTGGATAACTAAACAAAACAAACTCTTTCGCATATTTTCAAAAATTAATTTTATGGAATTTCATGTTTTTATCTCTTGATTCCAAGAAGAAAAAAACATAAAAATTCTTTTTCTGAACCCTGAACTCCTTAGATGTTATCTGCTGTAATATATTTCGGGAGTGACCCATAATAATATATATAGTTCCCTGTTTAAATAGATCTCATGTACGAATCATATCAGCCATAACTCAATTATATACCGGGTGATTCATTTAACCTGAAAAACAAGAATAAATCGAAAAATAAGCTTTATCGAAAAAAATTGTTCAAACAAAAGTTGCAGGGTTTAAAGGGAGACATATAATGGTAATACGAAATTTAACCTCGAGTGGCGTTTTCAGGGTTAAATCAAGGGCAACTTCGATTTTTTTCAATGGAAACCCATAGTTTTAATTGCATACTTGGATTCTACGTGAAAAAAATACGTATCTTTTGTAGGAAAAGTTTTGTTTGAAAATGTCAATTTTTTATGATTTTGAGAATTTAAAAACACAAATTCGATGCACAAAGAAATAAACATCGATTAAATTAAAATGTGTTATTGTAATAAAGAATCAATATTTTACACAAAATGTATTTATTTATTTTAAAAGTAAATAAAATGTAAACAGAACTGAAACAAAAAAGTTAATTTTTACTACGAGGTGTAAACAATAGAGCTAATTCTGTTGTAGTTGATATCGTGTTTAAATGGAGAAAAGTAATGCAGATTTTTTAGACCAACAATTACCAGAGCTTCTTGAAAATTTGACCCTTCAAGAAAGAATGAATATGTGGTTCCAAAACGATGGTTGTCCAGCGCATTATGCAATAACAGCACGTGAATTATTAAAATGAGACTATCCTAACCGATGGATTGGTCGAGGTGGTCCAGTAAACTGGCCAGCTAGGTCACCGGACTTAACTTCGCCAGATTTTTTTCTATGGGGATATCTAAAAGAACAAGTATACAAAAATGTGCCAACTACAACTGAAAATATGAAAGAGAGAATCAGAAATGCATGTCGCATGTTTCATTACACGTGTTGAAAAGTGTATTGAAGTTCAGGGACATCATTTTGAACATTTATTAAGATGATAATTAATTGTTGATAAGTGGTGTGAAATTATTCAATTAAAATTTGTTTTCAAAATTTTGTGTAAAATATTGATTCTTTGTTACAATAACACTCATTTTAATTTAATCTATCTCTTTTTCTTTGTGCATCAAATTTGTGTTTTTAAATTCTCAAAACCATAAAAAATTGACATTTTCAAACAAAACTTTTCCTACAAAAGATACGTATTTTTTCACGTAGAATCCAAGTATGCAATTAAAACTATGGGTTTCCATTGAAAAAATCAAAGTTGCCCTTGATTTAACCCTGAAAACGCCACTCGAGGTTAAATTTCGTATTACCATTATATGTCCCCCTTTAAACCCTGCAACTTTTGTTTGAACAATTTTTTTTGATAAAGCTTATTTTTCGATTTATTCTAGTTTTTCAGGTTAAATGAATCACCCTGTATATGAGGCGTTGCGGATACGAAGGGCGAACTCAACAAAAGGTGGTTTTCAGAAAAACGCGTTTGAAAAATTTTGCAAAAGGGTGAACTCAACAATAAAGGTATTCTAGTTATTTTCGTTGTGGGATGTCGCATATTGGTTTATTATTTTATAATAATATTATTTATATTTTAAATAATAAACCTATGTGATTGGTCAGGAATTTGTTTGAGCCTCACTTTAAAAAAAAAAAAGCATTTTATTTATAATTTGCAATACAATTACAATAAAGTTTGTATTGTGCATACATAAAATAAATTTTAAAATGATTTTAAAAACGAGTTGTTTTAATGAGCAATATTCAGTCATCATAATCAAGTTGGTCATCTTCTGTCTCCTCGTTGGGCGTGGCAGTAGCTGACTGGTGATTTCAATAATATCTGTGAAGTATGTTGACCAAGGTAATGGAACGTACGGTAGGAGGATCTCTAATATCTTCAAGTTTTGCAGGGGGCTCCTCAGTGGAGGAGTGGGGTGTTGAGTTGGCCTTTCGTATCCGCCCTCCTATCGCAGTTTCTAGGCAGCATGGTATCATTCTGTGCGTAATTTGAGAGGGAAAGAAGGGCGAACTCAACATGAAAAAATATACCTGTAGATTCTCTGAAGGCTCTAGATTCGGATGGAGAAAAAAAAAAATGTTATCCCGATGTTGAGTTCGCCCTTCGTATCCGCAACGCCTCATATATACATATATATCTAATTAACCAAATACATAAGTAAATAGAGATCAAAGAGTCAAATGAAGATGCATTTACAGGCATATAGTAGGTATATTTAACTTTTCAAAAATGTTTATTTATCACAAAAAATTTAAAAAAATACTTAATGGGTAAATAGGTTTCCAGCTTGCATTTGAGTTGGAATTATGTTCAGAAAAAGTAATCTTGAAAAACTTTTCTTCAAAATACTTAGCACAAATTTACGTTAAAATTAGCGAATATATCTCTGAGAACCTAATTAAAACAACTTTGATAATCTAGTCTAGAATCCTCCTAATGAAAATGTTTTGTTTCGTAACTTTCATTTAAAAAAATTCGAAAAATACTAACATTTATGACAGTTAAATGAAAAAGAATATACATATATAAATATACATATATAAATATACATATAAGAATATACATGAAACTACTGTTTTTATTTTAATATGAAGTATTTTAGGGTGAGGCCTGTTTGAGAGGTTGCCTCTCGTGTTTGACATAGTCAACGACCAACTCAAGCCCAATGACTGCAGGTAGCGGCTCCTTCCTCCCTGCTTTAATCTCTCTATAGATAATCTCCAGTCGAGGGACCAGGCGAGAGGCGGAGAGCGGATTGGAGACGGCTCGAGAGGTGAGGGGTGGCGGAAGGCAGGTTGGAGGTGGAGCGGTGAAAGCAGAGCCTGGACTACTACCAGGGGGACAGCCTCTCAACCTCTTGGGGGGCGGACTGCCACCCTGACGTGAGGCTCGAGCCTCCACCAGTCCTCGAAGTAGCTCACTGAAGAAGAACCCATGAGGAAGGCCTGCAGGACTGTAGAGATATGGAGGCGTAGCAGCCACCAGACGGCAGACTAACTCTCCACCGCCCATTTCTCCAACTGACATTTCCACAGTTCAGTCCGTCATCTGCATGGAAAACAGACAATAAACATCATAAAAATAATGATACTTGGGGAAAAGCTATTGTGCTGTCGGTCTGTCTGGATATAAATAGAATATTAAATTCTTTACTAAACTGCCATATCGAAAAACTCCGATTGCTAGCTCAAATTCGCCTCCACAATAGTAATAGAAATTTTACGATACTACTTGGAAGGTTTAGATATGAGTTTTGTCCTGAAAGGCTGCAAAGCTGAAAGCCTGCAGGCTCTGTACCTTAGACGAAAATGACAACCTCATACATTTTTTGTTCCATTGTCCCTCTTTGTGTATCCCCAGGCAAACATTTCTCCACAATTATCTCACCAATAGACCAGAATTCCCAGAACCAATATAGCATTTTTTTTCGATAACATAGATGTTAGAAAAATTAACAATTTATTTTTATTTTTTACTATATACATATATATTTTTTTTATTCAATCTTTATTTTTGTGTTATGGTTACAATTATAACTACTGAGATGTGTTGGGGTTGTGCGGAAAACAAACAGTTAGGAACGACGCAGGTTTCTAGGAATACCGAAGGAAGGACAGAAGACGAAAATGTAAACAATTGCAAGGGACCATTTTCTTTTTTATATTAAGGAACAAATGGCCTGTTTCACAAACATTCTACGAATATTAAAAAGCATTCAAAGTTACATTTTTCAAATGAATTGTTTTGTATGTGTCTGCTTTGGAGAGCTAAAGTTATCTCTTGACGACGAAAAATTGGTTGTCCGCGTCCGTTGCGAGGGGGCGTAAAAATACATTGTTTTCCTATACTTCGGACCGGGACATCGCAAAATTGTCCTTAAGGAGAGATGTGTCCTTAAAGAGGGATTTTATGTATATAAAAGTAGGTAATGAGTTGGCATTACTGTTTTGTTTGTTTCATTGTAGCGTGATTCTCAATGAGTTTTTTAAACTCAGTAATAACAAAATAAAATCATTTTGAGAGTGGGCAGGGGGAAGAGAGAGAATGATCTGTAAGATCATGGTTGGTATAAAAAAAATGTCTTCCTATGGCTATATCACTATATTTTATTTTTTATTTATTCTTACAATTTTTAATAAAAAACAACAAATAATAATTAATTATTATGACTCTTAGCTTTATACTGGACACAAACTCTCAACACACACATCCACTCAAGTCATTATAAGGCCCTGAAGAAGAGAATAAATAGCAACATTTCGAAACGTTAGCGAAATTTTGAATTTTCTTTTACACGACAGAACCTAAAATTCCTTCTACATTCAAAATGTATTTTTTTTTTGTTTTGACCATAACTTTGTAATTTTTTTGTAATTGACCAATTTAAAATCGGGTTGCACCATTGATTTCAGCGTAAAAAATCCTTTAAAATGATGTATAGGAAGGTCCTATTTGAAATTTTTAAGTTGTACCTACTGGTCCTGGGGTACACCGTATAATGTTTTTTTTTTCAAAAACATCGAAATTTTGAACTAGACTGAAAAATATTAAATACGTATTTTTTATTTTTTTTATAACGTTATCCAAGAGAAATTCAGCCGGGCCATCCATATATAATATACATTCTATTTTTTTTTTTTTTTTTTTCATTTTTGGAATCAGGGGAAGAAGAAATATGATATTCCAGAGAAAACTCCGGAAGAACATGACAAGTGGAAAGTGGAAAAGTGTACATTTGTAGATGAGAATCTACTCTGAAATGTTTAAAACATGAAATCACACACGGTCATGGTAGAGTTGTCAAACAGGGTACACTTAATGTGAATCCACTGATGACTGAGTGAGCAGACCAACGCTGTTTGAAGTGCTCTCACAGACCACAATTTTATTCAGGAACGGAATTTTTATTGCTGTACTTCCCCAGGGGAAGTTATAGGTTAGGTTTAGGTTTTATGACTCATGCCCGGGCTTTAACTACGAGATCATATCGCCTACTACCAGAGCGCTCTTGAACCTCTAAACATGAGCATTTTGAATCGTAATTTTGATATTCATTTCACTTCTCTCCTTTATGAAGTATAACATAAGTTATGTATCAGTCACAAATACGTTTTTGATCCTCAAGAATTTAATGTTTTCCATTCCAATATAATGCATGTAGGTTAGGTTTTATGACTCATGCCCCTTTAACTATGAGGTCATATCGCCTACTACCAGAGCGCTCTTTCGTCACTCTGGTGGACATGAGCCCGACTCTACTGTGGGAGTCCTAAATTTTGCCTACCCTAAATTTTTATCACCTAGGGCAAGGGGTCTTTAACGAGTACCTGACATCGTACAGGCTCGGGGCCATCGCTTAACGTCCCATCTGAAGGACGGCGTGCTTAAGTTTATTTTACTTAAAAGTTTTTTCTTATTTCCAATCTAGATGTCGGAAAACATATAATTCTGTTGAAAACTCCGCATCAAATTGTTGTCTCTTTACATAACATCCTCTATACCTCGTATAGCTGAGGAAGTAACAATGAATACATTTGGGTGACCACAATGCCATTGATGTTGTTATGAACCATATTCTACAATTGTTGTTATTAGTCTGGTCTATAGGGGCGGAGCCAGGGGGTCGGGGGGGGGGGGGGGGGGGGGGGGGGGTACAGCAAAAACATTACATTCATTTAAATCTACATGAATTCGATCATTTCATTTCCTCGCTCAAAATCTTCATTTATGTTATACTTCATACTCTTAAAGCTGATTTTACATGCGCAGTAAAAATGCAAAGCGCAGCAGCAGCAAATGCGCGATATTGGATGTGAGTAATTTAATTCTAAAAGCACAGAAACCACAACGTCCATTTGCTGCTGCTGCGCTTTGCATTTTTGCTGCTCATGTAAAGTCAACTTGAGTATTACAGTCAGTGGTTACCTCAGGGGGAGCTTCTAGAGGTCCGAGTCTCCCAAATTAATAACAAAAAGTCTGCAAAGCTAACCACGGAAACTGTGGACTGTGCCCCCCGGGAGTCTATACCCCTCCACCCCACCCCCCTCCTGTAGCCTAACTTTACCCCCCCCCCCCCCCCCCCCCCCCCCCCCCCCCCCCCCCTGCTCAATATCCTGGCTACGCCCCTGTCTATAGGTCATATTTTTTTTTCATAAAGCTAATAATTACACATGTTGTAAAATAAAATATTGCTAGCTGGCTTTCGAGGTTGTCCTCTTCATTCGGATAAAATCATTTTGAAAATAACATAATTTAGAATGTTTTCATAAGTAAGATATTTTATTCCTGTCCCCATCTATGAAATTTTTAATTGTTTTATAAAAATCTTATTTATTAGAACATTCTAAATTATGTTGTTTTCAATATTATTTTATCAGACCGCCTGATGATGAAGGCAACCTCGAAAACCGGCTAGCAAATATCAATAAAATCTGTGAGAGGTCAGACTATATTTTATTTTACAACCTGTGAAATAATCACTTCTCACTTCATCAGCCACCTTCATATTAACTGAAACAGTCAACTCATGTAAGTCGAATTCGTAGTTAAATCGAACATATTCCTTGGTTCCATGTCTTGTAACGTAAATATTACCTCAATAAGTCGAATTTGAGCCAAATACCAGGAACAATGTGTAAATAAGTCGAACTGAGAAACGGGCCTCTGAGGAGACTTCCACCTCTATGAGTCGAACTGAGAAACGGGCCTCTGAGGAGACTTCCACCTCTATGAGTCGAACTACGTTGAATGTTTGTTTAATTTTTAAATGTTTTGGTTTGAATGTTTACACTAGAGTATTTTGGCGGAAGTGCAGACGCAAGTAGAACCTACTTCGTAGGGATCGTGACAGTGTAAAAATTGAATTGAAAATGACTTCGAACAAACGTCGCGCATTTTCTATTGAAAAAAAAAAAGTGAAAATCATAAATAGGATTGAGAAAGGAGAAACAATCAAAAACTTAGTGTCGGAGCTTCGAATTTCTCAGTCTACGATATCGACAAACTGGAAATTCAGAGACAAAATCAAAGAAACGTTTGAAAAATATGTGACTTCATCAGAGGAACCGACCGAAGAAACAATCGTGGCGTCTGTTTGGAATAAGAGCAGGAGGAGGACGATGATGACATCGACGGCATTGAAGAAGACCTTTTCAAAACTCCGACTTTGTCACAAGTCTACAGAGCTCTTGGAGTCATTCGGACGTACGTCGCTCTAAATAATAATGTAAACAAACCCGAAACCACAGCTACATTAAAAGAACTTCATAACCATGTAAGCAAAAATTTATACTTAAAAAAAAGAAAGCGAACTAAAATAACTGATTTTTTTTGTGTAAAATTAATACATATGTACCCATATGTGTACATAATTTATGTATACAGTTACAAATGTATGTAAGTAAATTTTAAAAAGTAAATAAAAATATGTAAACTTTCTCGTTATAATTATTGTAAAACATATTTTTTTTCACTAACAAGCCCAAACATTTGTATGTAGGTTTAACAGTTTGGTTTCGGATATAACGATGTATTTTTCTTGGTCCCTTGAATATCGTTATAACAGGATTTTACTGTATTTAAAAAAACATTTGTGACTATTTCAAAGGCACTGAAAGACGATTTACATTTGTATGTATTAATGTACATTTATACATATTCTTAATAAACTTTTTTGTTTACTTTACAGTACTTATATTACATATCACTCTTCCTTATGTTCCTTTTTTAATTTGTTAAGTCGAACATCAACCTCGATAAGTCGAACTTAGGTAAGTCGAGTTGTAGTTAAGTAGAACAATGTTGTCGAGTCCCTAGAAGTTAAACTTATCGAGATTTGACTAGTTACTTTTTTTTATCTGGAAGGTGAAAAAACCTTGAGCACGCCGTCCTTTGGATGGGACGATAAGTGAAGGTCCCGAGCTTATACAATGTCAGCTATTCGTTTAAAGACCCCTAAGAACTCCCACTGTAGATTTTTCATGTCCATCAGAGCGACAGAAGAGCACTTTGGTAGTAGGCGATATAACCTCGTAGTTAAAGCCCGGGCATGAGTCAAAATAACTAAAGCTCATATACATATTTGTTATCTAATATGAAGCTGTAGATCCCTTCGTAGAAGTTGTAATTTCCTGTTTTGAGCAGATGGAGTCGAGCTGGGGTTGTCTTTGTTTTATTGTGGAACCAGACCCTTCGCTTCCTTTGTTCTGTGAGCTGTGAGTTGTAATGAAGGCTGCCTCCCTCAACTGTTCTTGTTTAGAAAACCACTCACAAGATATTACAATCCTTCTCTATAGATTAATAAACAAAAAAAAAAAAGTGACGCGGTACTCACGAGAATTGATGTGTAAACATCTCTAGTTTCAAAAATTTGCTGTCTTGCACTGATTTTAATTAAAATTTGTTTTTATAATGTTACAGTAAGAAAAGTAGTATGAGGAATTAAACTTTCAAATTTATTGTTCTTCAATTTCTTTTATACATGAAATTATAGGTTTGTGATAGCTAAAATAAGATATATACAACTGTGATTGTAGTGTCTCTAAATACCACGAGAATACAGCATCGCTGGTAGTTTTCGAATTTGTTGTTGAAATGCTTCCATTAGTATTCATTTGTAGATTAAGTTTGTCATTTAATAATGAAATAAGCTGTTCGGTATCTCCTGAAATGGGTAAAACATTATATTATTTGTTGATCGATATTAACAGCAGTTATTTTTATTATTATATATTAATAACAATATTATATAATAATATATTGAAATATTCATTATATTTTTTTAGATTTACACTATTTTTTTTTTTTTTTTTGCCACAAATTTTATTTATTGTGACAAATTTAAGCTATCGAAGCATCTTAACCTAAAAGTTTCTTACCGAAAGATCATTTTATAGTTCGTAATATTGATATTTTAGTTAAATTCACTGCAACGGTAAATATGGTCAATAATGTTGTAAAAATACAATGTAATCATGTTTTTTAGAGTTGTTTTATTGTTCCACTTTCTTATTCCATTAACGTGAGGGCGCCGGTAGCTCAGCGGTATGCGTGCTTGTCTTCTGAGCTCAAGGTCGTGGGTTCCTAACCCGACCGAGGCCCTTAGTTTATTTTATCTGGGAGGTAAAATAAACTTAAGCACGCCGTCCTTCGGATGGGACATTAAGCGATGGTTCCGAGCCTGTACAATGTCAGGTACTCGTTAACGACCCCTGCCCTAGGTGAATAAAAATTTAGGGTAGTCAGTGTACGGACCACCGTGTCCTAGACACCGGGCACCGGAATTTGAGAAGGCCACTCTGTGTCCCTGACGTCAGAGACACAGTTCCCCCTCCAACGATCCTCTTTAAAAAAAAAGGGGGTTTTTAATTATCGTTTGTGTTGAGCCAGGAGAATAAAAATAAATTAAAATAATTGAATTAACAATAATTAAATAATTAAATTACCACATTTCCTGTAGAAATTATAGCTGGTCTTCTACTAAATTTTGATTTCTACAGTAGTTTCCGAAAAGGGTCCTAGAAAAAATATCGAAAGATCAAAACGTGCAATTTTGAAGAAAGTGCACGTATTAAAAAAAAAATTCAATTAACAAACTTCTTATTTGGATTTATCCTAAATTTACTAAAGAGATGCCATATTGTTTTTCTAAATTTGTAAAGATGTTAAATCCAATCCAAAGGTATAAATGAACTTACTGGGTTAACAAGGAAAATGTATAGCATAGATTAAGAAAACAAATATTTGGGTTTATTTTCCTTAAACCTACATTATAAATTGGTTAACTAAATATTGAAAAATAATTTAGCTCCGAAAGTGGTGCCATCTCTTATCTCAGAATCACACAATTTCACCTTAAGTCAAAATATATTCAGTGTGATGTATAAAAAATATACACATTTAAATTATTAATATTAAAACAATTAATTATATTTATTTTTCTATAAAATCCAAGAAGCAACTGAATTAGTAAATAAATAATATGAATGCATTTTCTTTTAAAACAAATGAGTAGAAAACAAAACACGGCCATCAGCTGTTTTTGAATTAGTGTAGAGGAGGGAATGTTGTGTGGTCTGGGTTGAGATGTGAAGGTGGACAGAGATTCTTGTTCAGTCTTATCTCTTATGCTTTTGGCTGAGGATGGTAGAAATACCGAAAGTACTTCCATTATAGTTAGTGAAATTAGACAATATCTTAAATAAACAAGTTTTATTTTATTTTTCAAGAGAGTTGTTGTTTAGGCTTAAGATGTGATGAACTAAGTACAGCCAGTAACAAAAATGTTCGGACGGTTTGATTTTTCAATAAAAAATTATAATAATTAAATGCACAAGTAATAAAAAATAATTTAAAAAAATAATTAAAGCCATTTTTCAATCAAGAATAAGAATTCAAAAGTGGGTTAGGATAAAGGAAAAACAGCTTTGATTAGAACAAATAAATATTTTAATTTAATAAATTTTATAACAAGTAATGTAGGTAACAAAAATTTTCGGACAAAAATGTAAACAACTATAAATAAATTCAATGTTTTTTTTACGATTTCACAAATTCAAAAACCATAATGTTAATTAATATTTGGTTGGGTACCCTTTTTGTGTAATAACATCTTTCATTCGATTCGGCATTGATGATGAAACTAATTTTTTGGTGAAATTTGGAGATATTTTACCCCACTCTTCTAATAACTTTTGTTTCAATTCGTTTTTTGAAGCAATGGGTGTTAATCGAATTTTCCTGTCGAGCTCACCCCATACGTGTTCAATTGGGTTGAGATCGGGCGATTGGGGGGGGTTTCATAACTTTAGGGCAGTTATACAAAAGCCAAGTACGTACCAATTCACAGGTGTGTTTCGGATCGTTGTCTTGGTAAAAATGAAAAGTCCGTAAAATCCCAAGTTTTTCAGCACTCTTTTTCAAATTGCTCCTTAGTAATTCGGCATAAACTTTTCCAGTCATGGTGGTTTCAATGAAAACCAGTTCACCAATTCCACTAGACGCCATACACCCCCACACCATCACTGAGCCACCCCCATGTTTTACTATTGGTTTTAAATTTTTTGGATTCAGCTCCACATTACGCCTTCTCCAAATTTTGTCGCGACTGTCGGGACTAAATATATTAAACTTACATTCAAAAGTATTTGCTTGCAATAGAACAAACCGCAATAATAAAATATTCTTGTATCTTGTAACTCTTCACAACATAAAAAGAAATCTCAGGTCATGTAATGTCAGAAAACTAGATTTTTGTGATATGACGTTGGAAGAGAGCGACAGCAGCGCTGACCCTCGGCAGAAACCGTCCCTTCCCCCTACTCTACCCCCTCCACCTTCCCTCTAAAGAAACTAAGTACCCAATTTTTCTAATTTAAACGTTTTTTCTCCGATATTTCGACAAATAAATGTTTCCAGATCATGTCCGTTTACTTCCATGTAATATATGTATACATATACTATTACTTTACTTTTGTTTACTTCCCTATACATATAATATATGTATACATAATAATATGTACTAAAAATTTTGTAATCGTGTGAACATCAGAGATCAATTGCATGCGTGTGTTTATGTGAGAGCTCAAACGCTTTGACCTGACATCGTACAGGCTCATGACCATCGCTTAACATCCCATCCGAAGGACGGAGTGCTTAAGTTTATTTTACCTCGCAGATGAATGACATTACTCCAAAAAATTTCTGAATGATTCTGGAACTCTTTTGCGAAGCTCAATCTTTTTTTTCTATTTTTTTCACTCACAAACAGCTTTTTCCTTGGTACTCTCCCATTATATCCTGCTTCTTTTAGAATTCTTCGAACATTTTGTGAGTGAACTTTCTTTCCTGTTTCTCTGTATACCTCGGCGGCGATCTGAGGTGCACTCATCGAGGGCTTGTTTTTAATTCTCCGGACAACGCTACACCTTTCTCGCTCGTTTAATACTCTTGGACGGCCAGAGGAAGATTTCAAATCTATCCGATCCTCGTGCTTATACCTTCGAATTACATCGGCTACGGTGCTTTTACTCCGGCCTACCATACCACCGATTTTGCGGACACTTAATCCTTTTTCATAATTAAAAATTATTATCTGTTGAACTTCAAAAGATGTTCGACCCATCTTGACAGCAGGAAATACAAATAACTACTGAATGCAGTAATAGAAGGATATAAACACATTTCATTTGTTCGGTATTAGCGGTTGGTTGAGAAGGGATTAAAGATCATGATCAGAGTCGCATTTGTTTACAAAATAAACAACAGGTGTCCAGAAAATTTTGTTACGTGAATTTCTTGTCTTCAATTATTAATGCAAAATTTCCTATTAGCTGTAAATGTTTAATTAATTGTTTTACGGCGTTTTGAAATGATTGATGATCTCGAAATTTAAAACTTTGCTTGAATTAAATATTTTGCCATATAACTATGTGTAACTGCAAAAGAAAAACAAAATTATAAATTGTCCGAAAATTTTTGTTACTGATTGTAGGTGTGAATTAACAGTAGAATTGATGCGCAAAGAAGGTACTGTTATTTATTTTTATATACAAAATATATATTTATTATTATTAATTCAATTATTTTAATTTTATTTATATATTTATTTTTATTTAACAACATAATTTATTTTACCACATCAGAAAGAAGGAAGTCTGTGCCATTATAAGACTTTGATATGTGGATTCAGAAGTGTTTTTAAAACAAAAAATAAGAGTGTTAGACAATTCAAAACACAAACATTTGTGATCC
Organism: Aradus depressus; assembly: GCA_963662175.1. Classification (NCBI taxonomy): domain Eukaryota; kingdom Metazoa; phylum Arthropoda; class Insecta; order Hemiptera; family Aradidae; genus Aradus; species Aradus depressus. The sequence goes on along the minus strand of OY759226.1, from coordinate 18,583,080 downwards.
TGATCTTATAAAACGTTGATTGTGTGGTGTTGATTCAAGTGAACTAAGAAGATTTAAAATTCCCCTTCTTCCATTCTTTGACGTAAGTATTAAACCAACAGAATAAGATTTAGAGAAGTAGAGAGGAAAGAAGTGGGTATAGTGGAATCTGGAACCAGGAAGGTGGAATAATGGAGGTGGGGGGGGGGGGGGGGGGCTTAGTTAGGGTAATCCCACTTTGCATTACAAATCTCAGAGTGGCAACACTGCAATCACCAACAGACTGGCAGCCATCTTGATCCATGTTGAGTTACCTGAACATGTGACGGATCCTATACCAAGTATAGAAGAAGAATTATGTAATTGGTCAAAAATTCGATATGTGTATGTTTATGAACACGGTAACTCCCGATAGAATGAATGTATCGACATGAAATTTTATAAGTGAACCCAGAATCCTCTAACGACGACACCTATTGATTTTCAGCAAAATCGACCAAAGAAAAGGGGGATCAGGGTGAGACGTAACACAAAAACGCTAATAACTACCGTTCCAACGAATGTATCGTCACGAAATTTCATATAAAAAGTCAAATCAAACTTCAGCGATGTCGGTCCAAGCCCAGGGGAGAAGGCTCGATACAAAAACCGTACTAACTGTCGATGTAATAAATTTATCGACACAGAATGTATGTAGTATGAAGAATTAGGAGCTTCTACGTAAGTCAACCATTGAATATTAGCGCAAACGGAATGGTTATGAAGGAGAAACGAGAAGTTAATTAAATCGTTCCTTAAATAGGTGATCAAATTGCCCAAAACCAGAGTGTTCTTTCATCACTCTAGTAGATATGAGCCCGACTCTACTCTGGGAGTCCTAAATTTCCGGTTTCCGTTACGTCAAGAGGTCTTTAACGAATACCTGACAAAGCACAAGATCTGAGCCATTGCTTCACGTCTCATGCGAAGGACGGCATGCTCAAAATTTTTTAATTCCCAGATAAAGTAAACTCTCACAGAAAAGATAAATATTTATTGTCTCGAAGTGAAATGTAAAAATGTTATTAATCTTGAAAATATTATCTGCCAAGTTAAATCAATTTTTCTCACATTTCCAATCCGAATGGAGAAAAAATACTTTAAAACTAATTGTGCCAAGACGGGATTCGAACCCCCAACCGTGCTGGGACAAAGCAACTAAAGCCCTACGCTCTAGCCAGCATAGCCACCACGGCCCTTCATATTTCGATCAGTAAATAACTTGGGTAAATAACTGTTTACTTTTTTACATCTATAGTGTAAAGAAGTATTGTAATCGTGCGAAAATCCGAGATCGAGTTTTCAACGGATTTTCACGTTTCAAGGTCCCCAGGAATATGTTTTAACCATATTCTCAACGTAATTGAACCAAAATTGAGACCACTTGAGGCCTAAGTATCAATACATTACCGTTATAGGTTAGGTTTTATGACTCATGCCCGGGCTTTAACTACAAGGTCATATCGCCTACTACCAGAGCACTCTTTTGTCACTCTGGTGGACATGAGCCCAACTCTACTGTGGGAGTCCTAAATTTTTATTCATCTAGGGCAGGGATCTTTAACGAGTACCTGACATCGTACAGGCTCGGGACCATCGTTTAACGTCCCATCGAAAGGGCGGCGTGCTTAAGTTTATTTTACCTCCCAAATAAAATAAACTAAGGGCCTCGGTCGGGTTTCGAACCCACGTTCTTGAGCTCAGAAGGCAAGCACGCATACCACTGAGCTACCGGCGCCCTCATTACCCTGTTATATAATATATATGATACATTAACCTTATATTTACGACCTAATCTTTTTAAGTAAAAGTGTAGAAAACCTGAAAGACCCACCCATTCTATATGAAATACGATGTTTCGAACGAAACAGAAGTTAAAGGTCCAGCAAGAAGGGACAGAAGATTTATATGGAAAGCTGAAACTTACTTATGAGTCGAGTTTTGAATCAAATTTGGACATCGAAGGACTGGTAGTCCATCATGATATCTATCGGCATTGCTGTATTAGGCAGGGCCCGGGCCCAAGGGGGTCCGGCTCCAGTCCTTTTTATTTTTTTATTTAAGTAGATTTTGCAAGGGATCATAGCTTAAAAAGGCAAAATATATAATTATAAGAAAATTTAGTATAATAGATACATATTCTAGTTGTGCGAGTTATTAAGTTATTATTTAATTAGTTGCGTGCATGGATAGTTACTCTTGTTTGCAAACTACTAGTATAAAACAGTGCGCACGAGACAGGTATAGACGGGCCCCTCAACCCTCCCCCACTCCTATTTCCCAGCCTATTGTCCAGCTGTTTCCCTCAGAGCAGTGTTCTAAAAATAGACGCATCGTCGCATAGTATCAGTTTGACTGTTGACTCCGTTTGATCGTAATACTAGTTTTTGTCAATTTTTATTTTAATGCTAGTGAGTCAAAGAAATCTAAAAATTTAAACGTTAATTTCAGTAAAATAAAAGTAAATGATATAATCACGGTAGCAATTGATGTGTGAAATAATTTAATCAATAAAGTTTGGTTTTAAAATCTAACTGATACTGTAACATTAATTATACCTTACAATCTATTTTTAGTTTAAATAAAATTGTAAAAGGGTTAAAAAATGTAATTATAATATAGCACATGACTATGAGATGGGGGGCCCGACCCTGATCCTGGTTATAGGGCCCGCAACCGAATGTGGGGGCCATGGTATTAGGTAATGTTTTTTCAGAAAATATAAAGAATCGGTACAACAACGACCACCCATATTATCATCTTCGGCTATTTTGGTTAAAAGCATCAGAACAAATTTTCATCTTTACTTATGGTTAACTATCATCGTATCTGGTTGAAATCTATCTACCAACATTGCTGCATTCATGTGTTTTTTATAGAAGAAAAAAAGACTAAACCCAAACTTAAACGTTAGTTTTGCCCTCCTTCTAAACTTTTGAAATCTATATTTGCTTGGAATTTACCTTAATAATAGTAATTTTTACTCTTTTGTAGGCCCTTCGATCACTGAACTTAAGGCTAAACACAGTCACACCTCTGTTTCCGCTTTATCTCAATTTTTTTTTTTTGGCCTCATGTTGGATGCATATTAACCATACCACTGTGTTGTCTACTTATTTACGACATCCATGGCCCCAGGAGTTCTGTCTACAAAATAAAACTCACTCCTGGACGGGTTTTGAACCCGCAAAACTATGATGAGACCATGCTCTAGCCCGCTCAGCCACCATGGCCCCCCTCCTATATGTACAGTAAAATCCGGTTATAACGATATTCAAGGGACTAAGAAAAATACATCGTTATATCCGGAACCAAACTGTTAAACCTACATACTAATGTATGGTCTTGTTAGAGAAAAAAAAGGTGTTTTACAATGATCATAACGAAAAAGTTTACATATTTTTATTTACTTTTTAAAATTTACATAAAATTTACTTACATACGTTTGTAACTGTATACATAATTTATGTATACACATGATTACATGTGTATTAACTTTCCACAAAAAAATCAGTGATTTTAGTTTGCTTGCTTTTTTTTTAAGTATAAATTTTTGCTTACAGGGTTATGAAGTTCCGAAGTCATGATCCCTACGGAGGCAAAGGAAAGACTAATCTGAAAATAGGAATATACGCACTAGAAGGGAAGAAGGGAGTTCGAAGAAAATTCGACAAGGGGGAAATGGTATGTTTGGAAATGGAATGACTCATTGCCCTCGGAAAGAGTAAACAAGAACCGTGTTTAAAACTCTTTTCTATAATGTTCGCATTTATCATCCGTTCAAATCTCATACTGTTTTACCCAATTATGTATGTATGTGCGTATGTACAATGTAGATAGTTTTATACGGAATATCGTTATACCTAACATCGTATAAATAAAACTCACTCCTGGACGGGATTTGAACCCACAAACCATGTTGGGACCATGCGACCAAAGCCCTACGCTCTAGCCCGCACAGCCACCATGGCCCCCCTCCTATATGTACCTTCAATCTCTTTTATTAATGGACTTTCCGCATTCGTGGGTTCCAGAAACGTAAAAATAAAAATGTTATTACTCTTGAAAATATTATCTGCCAAGCCTTTAAATCAATTTTCCAATCCGGATGGAGAAAAATTATTAATAAAAAATTGTTTTCAAAAGATTTTTTGTTCAATATAAATATGAAAAAATATACAGCTTTCTATATATATATTTTTTAATACATTCTTTTGTATAAATTCATTTATAGTCCATACAGTACGGATGTTATACAACACCGAAGAGAGAAATCACTTTTTTTCAATAACTTTGAAAACAAACAGACCGGAGATGAAAACGTGTCTCTTTTTTTTTGTTTTATATCACAGAAAGATATATTTTCAAAATATAAAACATTTATATTCTGTCTGTTTTTGCTTCCTCGCATTTTCGAAGGATAGAGGAAGTTTAGTAATATTTCTGAGAGTGAAACAATTTTTTGGTTTGGGATTTTCAAATTTCTTTTCGAATTTGAGGTCAAAATTTACACTTTTTCGTGTGTATATCTGCTTGTGCACTAAATCCTAGTCTCCTGTAGCCCATTATTCAACTATTTTATAATTTGGAAAATAAAATATAAAAAAATTAGTCGCGCGTGGTGAAAAAATACAATTGTTTATAGTTTTCCATATTCTTCAACATGGTTCCTCCGTTTTGGCAAATTTGGCAGAGAGATCGTATCGCCTACTACCAGAGTGCACTTTCGTAGCTCTGGTGGACATGAGCCCGTCTCTACTATGATGGTTACTAAAGCGAGTCATGAATTCCTTTCTAAGATTCATTTTCGGGCTCCCAAGACACTCCTCTATTACTAGTTCCTATACCGACCTAAAATGGCTCTTCCCATCCTCTCGTCGACAATATTTCCTAGGCTCCTTCCTCTATCAAACCATATCTTCCCAAAAGCCCTCCTACATCTTCCAAATGTTCCAATTTAAATCCCATATCCACCATAAAGTCACTAGATCCCATCCCTCTGATCTTTACCTCCCTTCCCACAAGACAACCTACCACAACTTCTTCCTTATCCAGGGTAACTCTCTCTGGAACTCTCTCCCTCTCCAGATTCGCCATGCTCCTACTCTCCTTTCATTTAAGTCCCTACTTTTCCATTACCTCCTAACTCAGCAAACCTCTGATTCCTAAGGCTGGCTCCTATGAGATAGTTCTCGTCTTCCTATAAGTCTCTCACTCCACTGGACAGATTGTCATTCTTCTGTTTCATCTGTCTAGTTTTTTACAATTCATATATAAGTCATTATTGTTATCATGTTTCACATTATTATTCATAGTTGTTTTTCTATTTTTTAAATTTCTCTTTATCATTTTTCACTAGTTTATTATATTGTTTTACTCATTGCCTGTTTTTAACATTTAGTATTTATTCCTAGAGACCTCTTTTACTTTATATTTATTCTTCTCAACTGGTTGATACTTGTATACTCTTGTTTATTCTTTATGTTATTATTCTTAGGGGACGTATGTCCCAGAATAAAGATTATTTTTCATTTCATGGTCCTAAATGTTGTCTACTCAGGTCTTGTAACGGGATCTTCGCTTCACGTCCGATCCGAAGGACGGCGTGCTCAAGGTTTTCTTACCTCCCAGATAAATTATCCGGGAGGTAAAAAAACCTTGAGCATGCCGTCCTTCGGACGGGACGTTAAGCAATGATCCTGATCTTGACCTCAGTAGGCTAGAACGCTACCTATGTACTACTGGCGTCCCATGAAGTGACTTTCCCTGACCATGCCGGACATCACAGTCTCAACAATTTGAAAGCGTTAAATAAATAAAGAATAGTTATTATCATGCCCGGGCTTTAACTACAAGGTCATATCGCCTACTACCAGACCGCTCTTTAGTAATTCTGGTGGACATGAACTCGTCTCTACTTTGAAAGTACTATTCCCTCCCCTAGTTTAGTCTTTTAATATGTACCTGACAACGCACAAGATCGGAACCATCGCTTCCCGTACCATCCGAAGGACGGCGTGCTCAAGGTTTTTTAACATATTGAATACAGAACTTCCAGAGCTGGTAGTAGTATACCTCTAGTATAGGAATGTATTGTAATCCTGCGAAAATGTTAAGGTCCCCTGAACACATTTTGAAAATTTTCACGATGATATTAGTGTAGGTATGTGATTAAAACTTCACTCAAAAATTACTGTAACAATGAATTGGAAGATGTCACATCTGCTAACTTAGATCTGACTAGATTTTGACCCGAAAATTGAGACCTCTTTACTCCGCGGCCTAAGTACATTTTACAAAATACTAATATTTATGACCTAATTAAAAATATCTTCAAATAAAAGTTGTAAAGATACATGCCGAAAACCGTCGCAAAAGACATATATATATATTTTTTTTAAATTATTTAATGCCTTTGGGAGGGGGAGCAGTCAACTAGGACTGTACAATCACTGTTAAAAATTTAAGATAGTATAGAGAGAAGAAATACAAAAAAAGAAAAAGACAAAAATAAATAAATAAATAAAAAATAGTATCTAGTAAAAAAAAAAAAAATAAATAAAATAATAATAATTTAAAAAAATAATAATAAAAATAAATAAATAAATAAAAAATAGTATCTAGTAAAAAAAAAATAAAAAAAAATAATAATAATAATTTAAAAAAATAATAATAAAAATAAATAAATAAATAAAAAATAGTATCTAGTAAAAAAAATAAATAAAAAAAATAATAATAATTTAAAAAAATAATAAAAATAAATAAATGAGGAAAGAAAAAGTGACTAAAATAAGAAATATTCTCGTAATATAGAAGAAAAGTAAAATAAAAATTGATGAATAATGAAGTGCTGATGGAATGAACCTGACAACCCGGAGACCTGGCATTGAATTTTAATAGAGTGAGAGACAAGACAAGTGGACATGACGTAAGCAGAGTACAACAGCATTCATGGGGCGGACCGTGGCAGGGCAGGGAGAGAAGAGAGCAGAACAGAGCGTCGTGTTAGTCAGAGTAGAGAGAACTTAACAAGGACTCAACCTGATCCGAGCTCAGTCCGGTGACCCACTCCATGACTCTAGTCATAAACCTGCCCAGAGAACCTCTGGTTTTCTATTTCTAGTTTTATATCTATGGGCAAATTATTGAAAAGAGTTGCTATAATAAACGGTGTCTGTTTGGTCGTCCAAGTGGTGAGTGGTCGGTGTACGATAGTACTGGTGGAGTGAGGGGTTCGTGTCGGGTATCGGTGAGGAACAGAACAGAGAGTATCTGAAGCATTTAGGAAAAGCTGTCTAAGGAGGTTTTTGAGGTATATATGCCGGATCGGGAGAACGGGGAAAACGGAAAAAACTTGCGTAGTAGGAAATGTAGCAGGGATTTTCAAAATGGTCTTTATAACTAGTTTTTGGACGGTCACCAGCGGCTTTATTGAAACCGGAAACCAATTTTTTTAGACGTTAACTTGAATTACGCGAAAATGATGTCGTATCGAAAAATTGGTTCTCACCAGAAACGTTCCTTAATAAATTCCCAACCACATCATGTCCTCAGAATTGAGATAGGACCATTAACAACGTAAATATAGCGCTGAAAAGATTGTATAATATATTTCTGTAGTTGGAAAAGTTCAAAACGTTGTTTGAATTGTAACGAATGAGGATAAAAAATAAAGAAAAAATAAGGTATGTGATGTGTCCCTAACAGGACTTTCTTATACCAACCACATTTTTACAGACCTCCCTTCAAAATCATTTCATACTGGCATTATTGGTAGAATTACTCTGTACTGATGCCAACACATTACTCTATAATAGCCATTATGGAATGAATTTGAGAGGGATGAGGAAGAGTGATCTGTAAAAAAGTGGTTGGTATAAGAAAGTCCTGTATTGACCCCATCATTATTATTATTATTGACAATAATAATAATAAAACAATTATAGTTTAACATGATGTATAAAAAAGGTATTAGTCACCTTTGGGGTGAAGAAGTGACGTAGACGGGTGCGGAGTAGGGCAGGCGGGAGTGTGATGACAGTTGTCTGGCGGGAGCGGGAAATGTGATAATAATCAGTGGGTGAGGGGGGTGGAAGAGGAAGAGAGGGGGTAGCGATCAGGGCAATCTGCGCACAACTGGCAGGAGGGTAGGGGGAGGGGGGTGGTTGGAAAATTAAAGCAGCAACCAGCAACTAGACTAGGGGTGGGGGGTGGGGCAAGCAACACGTTGCAAATCAGGGCTCACCCCCCACCCCCCACCAACCCTCTCTCATTCTCTCTGGCACAATCGATCAGGCTGGCTGGCAGGGGAGAGGGTTAAAAAACACTTGAGAGAGGGGTGGATGCCACATCTCAATCAGACAAGTGTCTCTGAGCAGATTATCAGGATCAGATAAACCGGAATGGTGGAGCACCACACTAATGCCAACTAAACAGGGATTGTTGGGCATTTTTTCGTTTAATCACACACTATGTACTTCCCCAACACGAATTAATCATTTAAAATACTAAATTTTAGGTCAATACATTGATTACATCGGCAGTTATTGGGATTTTTGAGTTGAGCCCTCCTCTGATCCTTTCCCTTTGGTTGATTCCGTGGAAATTAATATGTGTCGTCCTTATTGGACTCTGAAGTTACATATGCAATTTTGTGTCGATACATTCATTACAACGGCAGTTATTGGAGTTTTCCTGTTACGTCTCTCCCCTAGTCACCCCTTCCCTCGGGTTTCGTCTCTATCAAACTATATCTTCCCTATATGTGCACATTTATTTTTTAATATTTAGATATTTAGAAAATTTATTAAGTGTGAAATTCTTACTTTATTATTATACTAGCAGTAATACCCGGCGTTGCCCGGGGAACTTTGACTTTTCTCCTAATATCTCTCGTTCGAATCCATTTCAATTCTTCAATAGTACATTCATGATGTTATAATTTTCAATTATTCATACGGAATAACGCTTATAATCCTTCAACGGCAGACATCCCAGCTAGTAAGTTTTTAGGACCCCTGGGCACCATGGCTAGTACGCGCCATTCAACGGCGGAAACCACAGCTAGTGAATACTTAGCATCAGTGGACGTCCTAGCCAGTGCGTACTTAAGAACGCTTGTGACTACCAGGTTGATTAAAACATAGACTTCAACCATCCTGGAGCTAAAACTAATTTATTCAAAAAAATTTCTCATTAATCATTGCAGTGGTTTTTGAGTTACAAAGATTGCGTGGGTGGATGCTGGGATGGACCAGATATTGAGGTACTAAGACGCCTATAACCTTCCACAGACGATGACGAACAAATTTAAAAAAAAATTAATCAAATCCATCAAGCCGTTCGTGAGTTATAGCGGTACAACGCACAGACATTTTCAGCTTTATATATATGTATATTCAAATTGTAACCCAACTCTCTACAATAAGCCTTAATAGGCTTCAATGTAGTAATAAATAAATAAAACTATATCTTCCCAAAAGCCCTCCTACATCTTCCAAATGCTCCAATTTAAATCCCATATCCACCAGAAAGTCACTAGATCCCAGGACAACAACCTACCACAACTCCTTCCTTATGCAGGCTAACTCCCTCTGGAACTCTCTCCCTCTCCAGATTCGCCATGCTCCTACTCTCCTTTCATTTAAGTCCTTACTTTTCCATTATCTCCTAACTCAACAAACCTCTGATTCCTAAGGCTAGCTCCTATGAGATAGTTCTCGTCTTCCTATAAGTCTCTCTTTCCAGTGGACAGATTGTTACTCTTCTGTTTCCAGTTTTTTACAATTCGTATACAAGTCATTATTGTGATCAAGTTCCACATTATTATTCATACTTGTTTTTTTTTTTATGTTATTATTCTTAGGGGAAGTATGTCCCAGAATAAAGATTATTTTTCATTCATTCATTGATTCATCTCGGATTTTCGCACGATTACAATAATTTATTTTTACTATAGATATAAAAAAGTAAAAATTGTAAGTTAGATTAATAAAGTTACAAAATGGAGCTTGTTCCTGGTTATTCTTCATAAACAATGAATTAATTCAATGACTTAATGATAAACATAAATAATTCTGTTCGTAACAATATAATGAAGTATTTTTTACTTAAACCGCTTTCTTAATAATAAACTAAATCTGTTTTTGTACTTGATCTCATGTTTTTATCCTATGGTAGCTTACAGCATCCTCCAACCCTCTTGATCCTCTTTACGGTTGCTATACCTCCTCCATAAGCTGTAAATCCATTCAGTCACCTCATGCATAAACCTATTCAGATGATATGTGGGTGTCTACACATGGGGAGGAACGAAGGGGAGCCGCCCTGGAACCAGCGCTTCCTAGTTGGCCTTTAGTAAACTAACCTGATATGTTGAGTTCTATTTTATAAAAAAAAGTTGATTATAGTTTTGGCGCCATAACGGGTGACATCTGTCGGATTTTTTACTCACGTGGCATGAGGTTAGAAAAAAATTCGCGTGGCGTCATAATAATATAAAAAATAACGTAATTATAACCGTAATTATGACGAATGTAAATATAACCACGAATAAAAATAACTTATCAACGTTTCTGCCGTTTTTGTTCACATCCGCTAATTCTTATTTAATTCAACTTAATCATAAGTTTCAGTAACTTAAAAAAGAAAAGAACTCGCCCCCCTGAGAGGTTTTCTGGATCCGCTACTTGTCTATTTAATGTTGTCTCACTGTACATATAATACTGTATAATTTGGAAAAATAAAACTTTATAAAAAAATAATAATAACACTATACTATACATAAGTATTGTCTAACTCCATTAGCGATCATTTCATGTCAAAACTTTAGTTAGCCATCTTTTATATATCTCCTTTAAATTGTTTTCCCGCACTCAGACCTAGGCCTTGTGGTTTTTATTCCTCAAATTTTGCTTTGTTATTTTGTTTATAAACTTTATATAATCATATATATAAAGCTGAAAATGTCTGTGCGTTGTACCGCTATAACTCACGAACGGCTTGATGGATTTGATTAATTTTTTTTTTTAATTTGTTCGTCATCGTCTGTGGAAGGTTATAGGCGTATTAGTACCTCAATATCTGGTCCATCCCAGCATCCACCCACGCAATCTTTGTAACTCAAAAACCACTGCAATGATTAATGAGGAATCTTTTTGAATAGATAAGTTTTATCTACCGGAAGGTTAAGGTCTATTTTTTAATCAACCCCTGGTCCAACCCAGCATCCACCCACGCAATCTTTGTAACTCAAAAACCATTGCAACGATTAATGAGGAATCTTTTTGAATAGATAAGTTTTATCTACCGGAAGGTTAAGGTCTATTTTTTAATCAACCCCTGGTCCATCCCAGCATCCACTCACGCAATCTTTGTAACTCAAAAACCACTGCAACGATTAATGAGGAATCTTTTTGAATAGATAAGTTTTATCTACCGGAAGGTTAAGGTCTATTTTTTAATCAACCCCTGGTCCATCCCAGCATCCACTCACGCAATCTTTGTAACTCAAAAACCACTGCAACGATTAATGAGGAATCTTTTTGAATAGATAAGTTTTATCTACCGGAAGGTTAAGGTCTATTTTTTAATCAACCCCTGGTCCATCCCAGCATCCACTCATGCAATCTTTGTAACTCGAACACCATTGCAACGATTAATGAGAGATCTTTTTGAATAAATTAGTTTTAGCTCCAATGCTAGCGTTACTACAGTTGAAGGACTATAAGCCTTATTCCGTATGAATAATTGAAAATTATAACATCATGAATGTACTGTCGAGGAACTGAATAGCCTTATAGGAGATATTGGGAGAAAAGTCAAAGTTCCCCGGGCAACGCCGGGTATTACTGCTAGTATATTATATCAATAATTGTAATAATTATATTGTCTATTTAATGTTGTCTCACTGTACATATAATACTGTATAATTTGGAAAAATAAAAACTTTATAAAAAAAAAGTCATCTGGGTTAAGGAATGCTTTTTCGAACATACTCCATAATAGATGTGGATGACGAATTCATTACATTGATGAGTCAAGCCCCACCTTCTCTGGTCCTCCTTTTCCCTTCGACCGATTTCGCGGAAAATTAATAGGTGCCATCCTTATGGGGTTTTGAATTAAAATATAAAATTTCATGTCAATACATTCACGATATCGGCAGTTAATAACATTATTGAGCTCGCTCTGATCCCGCTCAAAATTAATAGGTGTCACTTTTTTTTTTTTTTTTATTTATAATATAATAATTCTGTTGCTGTGGACGGCTAGGAGCGACCGCCGCCGACCATCTGCGACAATCGGCGGTCACTCCCAGCCCACCTTAATTTGTTTGTCGCGCCGAGAGAGCTCGGGATAAAAGGTGGCGCTCGCTGGCTGCAGTGGGGTGTGCATTCATTTTATTTCCCTGCCGAAGGTTGAGTCCCAGGTACGATCCTGTCCCGCGCATCAATCCTAGTCTCGTCGTACAGCGGCCATTCGAGGACCACATTTGTGGTGTTGTTCTTAAAGGACTCCTGAATTTACATATGCAATTTCGTGTCAACACATTCATTACAATGGCAGTTATTAGAGTTTTTTTGTTAAACTGACTGAGTTATGTTTAACCGTTTTTTTGTTAAAAAAACTGTTAAACATAAAAATATGTCTAGCTCATCAACGGATGATTGGATTTTAATGAAATTCAACATATAGTATTCTTAAAAGCCAAGTTGGAAAATAGGGTGTGTGACGTCTCAAAATACTTATCAGGGGCTATGGTGGGGAGGGGGGGCTAAGCATAAAAATTGTGGTAACCCATTAACGGATTATCGGATTGTAATGAAATTACAACACAACAACACACTTTATTTGGACCAGAACATCTTGGTTCTTCACACAAAGTATAAAATGGAAAATATAAAATGAAATTAATTAATAATAATGTCTTGGTATAATCTTGGTTTGAGACTTCTGTGGAGAGTAGGCTGGCCAAGATTATAGTGGGCTGCTCCAGAACACAGGCCTAGTCTTCCGTGGTAGTTATCTACTAAGGACCTTAAATAGGCTGTAATGAAATTAAACATGTAGTATTCTTAAAAGCCAAATTGAAAGAAAGGATGTGTGACGTCTCAAAAATCTATAGTTCAACCTCATTAACGGATTATCGGAGTGTCATGAAATTTTATGTGTAGTAGTTAAGTTAAAGCAAAATTAAAAAAATAGGCTACGAAGACGCTCATCAGTTGTGTGCTTGCCATCTCGAAGTAAACTGGTTGAGTTCATCAAGTGCATGCTCGTACAGCTGCTAGAGCTACACAACGAAACGCTTTGAGTCATAGCTGTATAGTTCAGCTACATAGTGTAAACGCGGCTTAAGACTATCAATTTGGGTTGGGGAAATACACTTTTTTTTACTGTAATATTTCAGCCATTTATATTGCATATTTTTAGTGCACACAAATCCGGTCTGTATTAAGACAATTTTCTCTGCACACATAACATAGTGTGCACCCAAAATCGTAGTTTATTTTTATTTTTAAACTAGCTTCTTCATCTAATAAAATAGCAGCTAGGATTAAGTTTTCGTCAGGCCACATTTAGATATATATGGTGGGCTGGTGTATTACACCTAGGGACCTAAGCATTCAGTGCTTTTATCCCTTCCCTGGAAGCGCTTAGCTTCCCCCTTATTATATTAACTATATGCCTATACTATACTTATACTACCTGAACCAAGCCCTTCATGGAGTGTTCAGTCTCCCAGTTTCCTTAATGAACCTAAGAATGCTCTCATAGTCCAATCTTTTAAAATCTTCCTTTGCGATTGCATCTCTACCAAAGATGTGGAATCTCTTTCGCGCATATCCCGAGCAGATGCCCAGGAAGTGTGCCGCCGTTTCGTCTTCTTCCCCACATCTATCGCAGGTAGGACTGTCCTTGACTCCCACAGTGTGTAGGTGTCTATTAGACCACATTTTGTCAAACGCACACTATTTTTATCGAAAATGTGAATAGACAAGAATTTAACTGAACGATGATGGAACGTATATTGAGAATCAATCTTTAATTGGTGATTTTTAAATTACTGATAAAAGGGTAGATACATCGGCTTTTATAGCCAGAAAAATGATATATGACCACAGTTTTTTTCTATAAAGATGTGGTGAGAATTGGGATTTGCTAAATTAACACGCTGTGGTGAAATATTGACTAAAAGGGCCAGTAAAAAAGGCCATTCCAAGCTGATGTGATATGTGGGACAGAACGGATATCGCTTTTAGTGGCTTTATAATGGGCTATCCAGTAGGAAGCCACATTGTCACTGAGGGTGAGAAAAAACCACTCGACTGCCGCTTTATCTGTTACACCCATCGTTTACTAATTAAAAAATTAAGGCGTAGTTAAGGTCCACGCCGTAGATTTTCCGTGAAAACGTCGGGATAAAATCATTTTTCATTTTCTTTTCTGCAGCCGTAGCTCTTGCATTTGCTCAGCACTAGACTTTTTAGGTTTTTAAAATTCCGTTTGATGTGAGCTTTCCTCTGATTTGGGTTTTCTATAATTCCGCGCATATTTACGATTCATATGGGACGACATCTTTAATTATTTTGCAATTTTCAATTGAATACCGATTTTTACATATATTTCAACGAATATTTTTATTGTTTCACTTTGAGTCCTAGTAGTGCTCCTCAAGCTCTTTACAATGACACCCGAATAAACGTCCTATCTAAACGCGTTATCACGCTACACTAATTTCTAATTTTACACAACGCTAATTCGCAACATGCATCCGCCGGCGCCCACACTAGCCCGATAACGTCACAGGCAAAACAAACACTGCACAACAAACACGTACAGACATGCTCTCTCCATTGTGACCTCAACCGTTGTTATCGCATTATTAGTCTCGTAGTTATTATCGATTGAAATCTGACGGTATTTTGTAACACAAGAAAGTTTGACCGGCTATCACTGTGCTTAACGAGCGAATAGACGTTTTCACGTCAAAATTACTGAAATAATTACTTAAGCTATACGAAGTATAGTAGAAGTTACGTATCATGGATCGCAAACTTGAAATCGGTTATATCACTTAACCCTCTAGTACACTGGCCTTTCATTGTTACATTAGTACACTCGCGCGGCACTCAGTACCGCATGCTTAACTATTGAGTTTTTCAGCAGTTTTGCACCCCATACAACTCCAAAAAGTTATTATTAGGCCTACTGAATGCATAACAATGTTTTTAAAAACTTTATTTTAAAAAAAAATAAATACAAAATTGTTTAAAAAAACGTTACAAAAATTGAACCTTTTAAACAATGTTTAAGAATTACATATATTGAAGTAAAGAAAAACATCTTTATATTGAAAAACAAAATTGAATCGAATTGAAAGTTGAAGTTTATTTTTATTATAAACTAGCAGTAATACCCGGCGTTGCCCGGGGAACTTTGACTTTTCTCCTAATATCTCTCGTTCGAATCCTATTCAATTCTTCAACAGTACATTCATGATGTTATAATTTTCAATTATTCATACGGAATAACGCTTATAGTCCTTCAACGGTAGACATCCCAGCTAGTAAGTTTTTAGGACCCCTGGGCACCATGGCTAGTACGCGCCATTCAACGGCGGATACCACAGCTAGTGAATACTTAGCATCAGTGGACGTCCTAGCCAGTGCGTACTTGAGAACGCTTGTGACCACCAGGTTGATTAAAACCTTCAACCATCCTGGAGCTAAAACTAATTTATTCAAAAAAATTTCTCATTAATCGTTGCAATGGTTTTCGAGTAACAAAGATTGCGTGGGTGGATGCTGGGATGGACCAGATATTGAGGTACTAATACGCCTATAACCTTCCACAGACGATGACGAACAAATTAAAAAAAAAATTAATCAAATCCATCAAGCCGTTCGTGAGTTATAGCGGTACAACGCACAGACATTTTCAGCTTTATATATGAGGAGTTTGGAGCCAGAGCGGACCAACTGGTTGAAACTGAACAGGTAGAAAATGGCAATTGAAAATTGAGTACATTTTGTTTATCTCCATAAATGGGCCCCAAATATTTATTTATATTTGAAATTTTAGAATAGTATTGGATGAGTGATTTCTTTTTGTGTTCTATAAAGTTTTTGAAGGCCATATGATCCATTGTGACTTTGAAAATATATGCACAAAATATTTGTGGACTAAACTTAAAGTGCTGCTATCTATCACTGAAGTAAAAAAACTAAGTGATCCACACTGGTTTTGTAAAAGGGAACCTATAGCCAACATCAGGATGGTAATAACTCATTTTCCGAAAAATTGTGGGTTGGTCCGCTCTGGCTCCAAACTCCTCATATATAACTAGTCGTAGGTACAAGGAAAAACTAAAAAAATAATAATTAATTATTTTTTAATTTTTAATTAATTAAAATTAATTAATTAACAGCTAATTATTTATTATTTAATTATTTAATTTTTAATTAATTAAAATTAATTAATTAACAGCTAATTATTTATTATTTAATTATTTAATTTTTAATTAATTAAAATTAATTAATTAACAGCTAATTATTTATTATTTAATTATTTAATTTTTAATTAATTAAAATTAATTAATTAACAGCTAATTATTTATTATTTAATTATTTAATTTTTAATTAATTAAAATTAATTAATTAACAGCTAATTATTTATTATTTAATTATAAATTAGTAGTTCATGAAAAAAAAATGAACTATAACATAAAAATATACTTAATTATAAATAAAACAAATACGAAATAAAATATAAAAAAAAGTTACATTTTAACACAGGCACGGTATACAGTACCGCAATTGTTGTCCCTTCCATTTTGACCTATTGTTACCGACTGATAAAATATCAGATCAATGCGCTACTTGTTGTGTTCATTCATAGACATGTCATTGTGGGGATTAGCTTGTTATTAAACATAGGGACCGCGAAAATAAAAATTTAGTAAATTTGCGGCACGAAGTGCCGCGGTGAGTATACTAAAGGGTTAAGATAAAGTGGCTACCATCACTTCTTAGAGTCTGATATGCGGCTTGCGATCTACAGAACCCTATGACAGATGGCACACTGTTCTGAGTGGGAGGGAGGCTACCCATTCATTGATCTCTATCTCCCATTAATCTAATCTAGCCCCCCCCCCCCCCCCCATCCCGGATCATCCACTAATTATTGTATTAGTTTGCAACCTGATTGTCATGCCTCTCTCTTAATTTTCTTAAGAATAATGTCTGGCAATAGTTCAATTTACAATAACATTTTGGAATTAAATCTACAAATCTTAAGGTATACCTGATAAAGAAAAATTCTCCTCTCCTTCCATATAGTTTTCTCAGTTACCATCAATATTACGATTCTATTTATAGGTTAGGTTTTATGACTCATGCGCGGGCTTTAACAACGAGGTCATATCGCCTACTACCAGAGCGCTCTTTCGTCACTCTGGTTGACATGAGCCCGACTCTACTGTGGGAGTCCTAAATTTTGCCTACCCTAAATTTTTATTCATCTAGGGGTCTTTAACGAGTACCTGACATCGTACAGGCTCGGGACCATAGCTTAACGTCCCATCCGAAGGACGGCGTGCTTAAGTTTATTTTACCCCCCAGATAAAATAAACTAAGGGCCTCGGTCGGGTTACGAACCCACGACCTTGAGCTCAGAAGTCAAGCACGCATACCACTGAGCTACCGGCGCCCTCGATTCTATTTATATTTACTCACAAGTAGTATCGAATAAAACTTTCGATTAAACCCGTAAAATAGCCGTTTGAATAAAAAAAAAAAAAAAAAGTCCTCGGTGAATCACCGGCAATTTACTTCCCCAGCACGAATAAACCAATTAAGTTTCCGCTCTCCCTCCAAAACCAATAATTGCCTTATATAGGGGCTTCTGAATCCTCATACTAAACATTCATTATATCGGCAGTTAAGTCGAGTCCGTCTCCTTTCATCCTCCTCTTCCCTTTGGCAAATTCCGCTGAAAATTAATACATGTCTTCCTTGTCGGGTTTTAAATTTACAAATGAATTTTCGAGTCAATACATTCACTAGAAGCGCAGTTATTAGCGTTTTTTGTGTTAAGCCCCTTTCCTAAAACCTCTTTGCTTTGGCCGATTTGACTAGAAATCAGTAGGAGTCATCCTTTGAGGGTTCTGGATACACATATAAAACTTCGACACATTCATACTATTGGAACATATCGTGTTCACAAACAGCTTTTTTTTCATTATTGGAATATAAATATTTTTCGTAGAGTTTGGGAGGTAATAAATAAATATAGCATTTCTATGTATAAAACTTTTTATAAATAAAAATAAATCAGTTTTATTACAGAACATAATTTCTTTTTTTCCAATACATTCTAAAAATTGTATTTATATGAAACTCAATGGACACAAGAGAATTTCCAGAAAGACAGCATAAAAATAAAAGTCAAGATATGAGCATTAGTTCTCAATTTGTTTCAACTTTTTATCAAAACATAAAATAATATTAGTATAGCGACTGTAGCCGAACGACGGTAGCGCAGAACCGAACATACTATAGTATATACACAAAACAAACTGTATGTGAAATTCTAAGACAATCCGATCATCCGTTAATGAGCTAACCTGCCGTTCAAAATTTTGAGGCGCCACATAGCCTACCTTTCACCGGTTTCATGAAAATCTGTCAAGCGGTTTGGGTGTGATGCAACAAATCGACAAACAACTCTCTTTTCAGCTTTATTAATATAGATCAGCTGGCAATGTTGTTTGTCCACTTCTGCGATACTATCGTTGTTCGGGTACAATCGCTACATCCCCCCCTCCCAACGATGGCGTCGCAGAAACTGTCAGTTGTATCAACCTGCTAACACCTGTGCGATATGCATATCTCACGTTTGGCAGACTCTGCGGCGCCGTTTTGATTATTTTTGCACGTTTGCCCGCTTCTGCGATACCGTCGTTGTTCGGGTACAATCGCTACATCCGCCCCTCCCAACGACGGCGTCGCAGAAACTGTCAGTCGTATCAAACTGCTAACACCTGTGCGATATGCTTATCTCTCACGTTTGGCAGAATCTGCGGCGCCGTTTTGGTTATTTTTGCATGTTTGCCCGCTTCTGCGATACCGTCGTTGTTCGGGTACAATCGCTACATCCGCCCCTCCCAACGATGGCGTCGCAGAAACTGTCAGTTGTATCAACCAGCTAACACCTGTGCGATATGCATATCTCACGTTTGGCAGACTCTGCGGCGCCGTTTTGATTATTTTTGCATGTTTGCCTGCTTCTGCGATACCGTCGTTGTTCGGGTACAATCGCTACATTAGTAATCAACAGATATTAAACAATATGATTATTTTTTAACTGTTTAACCATTCAATAAACAAATTTGGGCATAATTATAAAACAAAAATTAAAGATAACAAGAAATTACTTATAATAAAAACGTATAAAATTAAATATATATATTCTACATTATCATTTATGTACAAAGGCATTGAAACAATTTTTTTATAGTTATTTTGACTCATGACCGGGCTTTAACTACAGTCATATCGCCTCCCACCAGAGCGCTCTTTCATCACTGGTGGACATGAGCCCGATTCTACTATGGGAGTGTTAAATTTTGCCTACCCTAAATGTTTATTCACCTAGTGTAGGGGTCTTTAACGGGATGCTTAAGTTAATTTTACCTCCCAGATGAAATAAACTAAGGGCCCTAGCCGGGTATGGAACCCGTGATGTTGATCTCAGTAAGCAAGCACGCATACCACTGAGCTACAGGCGCCCTCTACAATTTTTTTTTTAATATAAAAAACTACATATAGTAATTCTGACGCCAAAATATAATAACTCTAAATGGAAACACGAATCTCAAATAATTCAAAATTTAGTAAATACTATCCTTTTTTTTTGTATATATATATATACACAAAAAAAATAAAATCCAATGTATGCTTACTATTTAAGTAAATAAAAAAAAATAGAGTAAATAATAATTTATTTAATTATTCAAAAATATAATACAACAAATATATACACTACAAAATGATCAAAACAGATGTTTCCTAGCAAAAACCTATTAATACAATTTGAAAATTTTTAACTTGAAAATTGTAAACCTGTGAAATTTGGCACTTACTGACTGAATATACACTTAGTTCAAATAGTCTCTTTATCAATAGCCAATTAAATCAATGTGTAATAATATGTTCTTCATTCTATTATCTAGTGGCAGACACTTCTATTCTTGAAGTAACCTGTTTTAAAAGTGGAAAAAAATAATTAATAAAAAATAATAATTTTAAATTTTTATAATTTTTTAATTATATTTTCATTTACACATAAATAGATTATACTTGTATATTAAGCAATGTAGTTTAGCTCCTTCTGTCTGAGCACGCCGTCCCGAGCCTTCACGATATCAGGTACTCGTTAAAGTCCCCTACCTTAGATAACAAAACCAGAGGTAGGCAAAATTTAGGACTCCCATAGAGCGACAAAAGAGCTCTCTGGTAGTAGGCGATATGACCTCATAGTTGAAGTCCTAGCATGGGTCACAATAACTAACCTAATCATTTAAGGACCTCTAAACTAAGCTGGTATTGCTTGCTAGCCTTTTGCAAAAAAAACCAGCTATATATATATATATATATATATATATATATATATATAAATATACAAAACTTTTTCATACTGAATTTCAATACCCATCACCAAAGGAACGTTTAAGGTTAAAGTTGGTTTGAATATCTGTCACGAGACGACAAAAAGGACTAAACGTATATTCATGAAAGCAGGGCATTCATGATGGCCTAAATTAGAGTATAAGCTAGGCGGCACCCGAAAATAAGGGAGTGGCGTTGTTGTGCGAGGCTTCTATTTTTTAAAATAATGTATGGCTTATTTTTTTAAATATATTTCAAAAATGTAAAAATATACGCTTTTTTTTTTTTTTTTTTTTTTTTTTTTGGGGGGGGCCATGGTGGCCGTGCGGGCTAGAGCGTAGGGCTTTGGTCGCATGGTCTCACCATGGTTTGCGGGTTCGAATCCCGTCCGGGAGTGAGTTTTATTTCGTAGATAGAACTCCCTCCCGGGGCCATGAATGTTTTAAATAATTATACATAACACATTGACATGGCTAATATGCACTGTTCATAAAGCCAAAAGAAAAAAAAAGAAAAAAAAAAAAAAATTATTAAATTTTTTAATTAATTATTTTTGGGTTGTGTAAGATTCTGAATTTATATATAATATATATTTACAATATAACTTCTCCCATTTTTTTTTTTGCCTTCTTAAAAAATAACTTTTACAAACGTTTCGGGAAGCATTCCCATCATCAGCATCCAAAATTCATCTCTTCTTTATGTTAACTATTCTTTCTGTCAATCAGAATCTTCCTTTTATTAAATCTGCCTAACATTTATATATGAATTTAGTATAAATATACTTAAAATCCCAAATAATAATAATAAATAAACAATTAAATTAGGACATAAAAAAGGAGAAGGAATAGTTAACCTACAAAACACATGTATTACAGGTCGGATGCCATTTTTGTAGTCAAAAATAAAGAAAAATATATATAATAAATGGGAGTATTTCCGGTACCATCTTCAGCCACTAAGTGCAAGTTCAACATGTTTACAATCAGATTTTTTTTTAGTCATGTCTTTATAACGGTGTTATTTAGTTATTTATGATATCCATGGCCCCAGGAGGGAGTTCTCTATCTATGAAATAAAACTCTCTACCGGGCGGGATTCGAACCCGCAAACCATGGTGAGACTATGCGACCAAAGCTCTATGCTCTAGCCCGGAAGGCCATCTATTAAAGTCTTTAAAACATATTTTATTTATAACTTCTAAGTTGAGACTTTTTAACGGAACAGAAAGACAAATTAACTTATTTTTTGACTTTGTCAACAAAGTCCATAACAAAATAAAATTCACGTTGGAAATAGGAGGTCAAACCATAAATTTTCTGGACTTGGAGATCAAAATTAATAACAAGAAATTCGAATTTAGCATTCACAGAAAACCGACTACAACAGACACGGTAATACACCCATCTTCTAACTGTCCTTCCAGTTACAAATACGCGGCCTTTTATTCCATGTTCCACAGAGCCTACTCAATTCCAATGACCCAACAATCAAAAGATAAAGAACTTAAGATTATTAAGGAAATAGCCAAAAACAATAGCTACCCACAAAAAACAATAAATAAAATTGAAAAGAAGGTCAAAAATCATAATTTTAGGAACAAACTGACCAAATTAGAAACACAAAATAAAGTTTATAATAAATGGGTCAGCTTAACTTACCACGGAAAAATTTCAGAAAAAATAGGTAAAGAGTTGAAAAAAGAAGGTTTCAGTATCGGGTTTAAAACTATCAATCCCATAAGCCAGTGCCTAGAGAGAGGTAGGGACAAAACAGATATTGAAAATAAAAGCGGTGTTTATAGTCTAGAGTGTGCGACGTGCAGTCAAGTATACATTGGACAGACAGGACGTCGTTTTAAGGAAAGAATTAAAGAACACACGGCCGAAATAAAGAACCGAGGAAACCGTTCTACATTCGCGACCCACATAATTGACAATAGCCACACTTTCGACCCATCTACAGGCATCAAATATCTCCATTATTGCCAAAAAAGCAGGCTACTTAATAGCTTGGAACAATTAGAAATAAATAAAGCTAACAAAAGGAACATTTGTATGAATGACCAAATTTATTTCAACTATTCCCCTTTGTTAACACCCTAATCCAGTTCTGTTTCCACATATATGTTTGTATTATCTGTTATTAATATTTGGTTCCACATATATGTTTCAAGTTATCTAAATCTTAACATTATTATTAATTTTATTTCTATTTTTTATTATTTACTTGTATTTGTTCTTATTTATTTGTTATTTTTCCACGTATTAGTCTAGTGACATTGTTTTATGTAAATTTAGAACTAGGTTTTGTTAAGAAATATTTCATGAGTTAGCTAACGGTACAGCCGGGGGACTCCCAAGTTTTAATAGCACCCTTTGACCTGAGATGTATTTGAAGGGTCGCTCTCTGCAAACTGACTTAGTTCACAACTAGACCTGACGATGGTATAAAGCCGAAACCGGTAGTTATATATGTATATATCTTTAGTGGAATAGACAATATTTCAAAAATAAGTTTGTTTTATTTATATATTTTATTTATATATATATATATTGTGAAATAAGACAATATTTTTAAAAAAACATCAGTTTTTCTTTATTTTTATTGAATGTTTCACAATATCTCTGAGAAAAAGTCAATCATTTTTATAATTTATAATTGTTAAACTAAAATATAATTGTAAATAAACCTCTTAAATTCCAAATATGAAAAGAAGAAATCTGTAAACATAACTCCCGATAGAATGGATGTTTGGACAAATTTTATATGTGAATCCAGAACCCTCTAACGACATCTATTGCTTTTCAGCCAAATTGACCAAAAAGAAGGAGGGATTAGGGGGAGGTTTAACAAAAAAAACTCGAATAACTGTCGACAGAATGAAAGTATCGACACAAAGTTTTATATGTGGGACCAAAAACCTTTTAAAGACAACACATAGATTTTCAGTCAAATCGCTCTAAGGGGAGGGGAGATTAGGAGACAACTCAAAAAGTTTAATAACTGACGTTGTAATAAATGTATCGACACAAAATTTCATCAATTTTTAGAGGAATCGGCAGAAGGGAAGGCGGCTCAACTGTCCCAATAACTGGCCATGTAATGAATTTATCGACACTAAATTTACAATGATTTAGAAGTCCTTATGTAATTCAACTGTTGAATATTAGCGCCAACGTTAGGTTTAGGAGGGGAAGCGAAAAGTTAATTGATTAATTCGTTCTAAGAAACTAGATTACCGGTAATTCATAACAATTTTCAATTAATATAGACCTTCTGGGTGCGGCAGGTACTATGGACCAACTAATCATTGGTAAGATCGACCAAGGCCTCAGGGGGTCGAGTCTCCACAGTTTTAGATTTATTTCCAAGGGCTGCTTTGAAGAAAGGATGTATGGGACGTGGAGTATCCTGATGTTTGACAGTCTCTTCTCGTTGCGGAGTTGCTATCTCAGGTGTCTTCGGGGACAGAGTGATGAGTGCCACCCGTTTTTTGACTGGTTGTTCTGTCGTTTTAGGAGTTCCTGGGGTTTCTTCTGTTTTAGAGGGGACTATGGGTGTATAACTCGGGAAGATGCTGGGTCTGGGTGTGTCAATATGCTTTCTGTTAACCTCACTGCCGATGGTGGTCACTGGAGAGGATGGATCTGGAAAAATAAAAAAATAATATACAAATAATCATCTGAATTATTTATAAGTAGAGCTGTGATTTGTATGCAATAAAAACAGAAGCGATAGAAAATCTTTATAGAAATCGGAAGGCAAGCATGGAAAGTTCTAAGTTGAAATCAATGTAAACTCACCTAAAGAAGTTTCGGAAGAAAGTGTCGTGAGAGCAACTCGCTTCTTTGGTGGTCCTGGTGAGCCAATGGAAGGAGACAAGAAAGTTTTCAAACGTCCTTTGTCCCTGAAAAAAAAATTAAAATATACTTCAATTTTCATTATTATTGGTTTTATTATAATTTAATTAACATTATTTGCAACTTCTAAGTTGAGGAACGCGGACATATTGTGGAATTTGTAATAAATAAATAAAACAAACTTATTTTTTGAAATATTGTCTATTCCACTAAAGATATTTATAAAACTACCGGTTTCGGCCTCACACCATCGTCAGGTCTAGTTATAAACTAAGTTAGTTTGCAGAGTGCGAACCCCTCCAATACATCTCTGGTGAAAGGTGCCACTTCAACTCTCGGCTTTACCGTTAGCTACATCATGAAATATTTGACTCAAAACTAATTTTTCTTAATTTACATAAAATAACATCCTTTGACTAATAAGTAAAGAACAAAACTAAAAAACATAAAACAAATATGTGGAACCAAATAATGATAACAGATAATAACAAACATATATGTGTGGAAATAGAACCGGTTCAGGGTGTTAATAAAGGGGTTAAAATAAATTTGGTCATTCATACAAATGTTCCTTTTGGTAGCTTTATTTATTTCTAATTGTTCTAAGCTATCAAGTAGCCTGCTTTTTGAGCAACAATGGAAATATTTTATGCCTGTAGATGGGTCAGCGGAGTTTATAGCTTAGAGTGCGCGAGGTGGAGTCAATTATACATTGGGCAGACGGGATGTCGTTTTAAAGACAGAATCAAGGAACACACAGCCGAGGCAACCGTTCTACATTCGCGACTCACATTGACAATAGCCACACTTTTGACCCATCAACAGGCATAAAATATCTCCATTGTTGCTCAAAAAGCAGGCTACTTGATAGCTTAGAAGTTGGAGGGTTGGGGATGACAGAGAACCGGGAGCGTTTCGAGGGGTCTCCAGTTGAAGGGCTTTCATGTTGGTTTTATCTTTATTATTACTGTTGTATGTTTATTATTATTTAAA
Organism: Aradus depressus; assembly: GCA_963662175.1. NCBI lineage: Eukaryota > Metazoa > Arthropoda > Insecta > Hemiptera > Aradidae > Aradus > Aradus depressus. Next base: position 18,557,534 of record OY759226.1, on the reverse strand, counting down.
TTTAATATTTTCTCTTTGTTTCGTTTATATATTATTTGCATTTTTTTTTTTTTTTTTTTTTAATAGTTATTGTAAACTTTATTATTCTATACATGAATATTATAGTTGGGCTGTCTATAATAACAACCTGGCCAATGGCCTAATTAACATGAGATATGAAATCAGGTACAATTCGTTAATTGCCCAAAGCAAGTAACTTTAAACTAGATAAATTTAACATAATATAGGGGGAAAAAAAAAATGTATCGGCTAACAAGGGTGTTGAGCTGTGAAACTTAGATAATGTCTTTTGATTAATTGATGAGAAGAAAATCATGAGGTCGCTTTTTTTTAAGTCTGCGTTCCAGTGGTAAAGGTGGTGGGTGTTCAGCAATTTGCCGCACCAGTCGATTTGGGTGGTTGGCCATTGTTGTCTGCATTCGGATGTAGGATTCTTTGAGGACCTTCGCTACTTCCGGTATTTCAAGATCAGCATGTAGAACTGTGTTGCGAACATACCACGGTGCATCAGTGATGAGTCTCATGACGCGATTTTGAGTAGTTTGTATCCTGGTTATGTGGCTTTTAGCAGCTGAACCCCATAGGCCACAAGTGTACTGCCAGATCGGACGTATCAGCACTAAATATAGCAGTCTTTTTACTGATTATTTGCATAGAGAACATTATTATTTTATTATAGGTTTGGTTTGGTTTTTGACTCATGCCCGGGCTTTAACAACGAGGTCATATCGCCTACTACCAGAGCGCTCTTTCGTCACTCTGGTGGACATGAGTCCGACTCTACTGTGGGAGTCCTAAATTTTGCCTACTCTAAATTTTTATTCACCTAGGGTAGGGGTCTTTAACGAGTACCTGACATCGTACAGGCTCGGGACCATCGCTTAACATCCCATCCGAAGGACGGCGTGCTTAAGTTTATTTTACCTCCCAGATAAAATAAACTAAGGGCCTCGGTCGGGCTACGAACCCACGCTCTAGAGCTCAGAAGTCAAGCACGCATACCACTGAGCTACCGGCGCCCTCTATTTTATATATTATATATACAATTTTTTTTTTACCTATTATTTTGTACATAATCATATGCTTTCGATGTACATATTTTTTAAATTTTATTTATTTATTATTTTTTTATGTATATTTTAATGTTTAATGTCATTCATCAAATTTACTTATTGTTTATACCGATTGCATATATTCAAAATAAAGAATTTAATAATAATACTTACACTGTGGGTTGTGGTGGAGAAGGCTGAGGAATCTCTTTTATATCAAATTCTTTGCATATGTCTGCATTAACAAGCCTGTAAAAATAAATCGGAAACATTTTTTATTTAATTAAATGTAAATACTAAATTACAAAAATACTGTAAAATATGACGACTACATACCATGTAGGTTTCCCATTAGAATCGTAGGTTTTCGTCGAAATTTCCTTACACTTCAACGTTACAGCTCTTTTGGATAAGTGCTGTGTGGGATGTTCTTTTTCCAGGTAAGCCAAAAATTCTTTAATGATTTGTGACAATGGTCTGTGACTTCCATGAATCATTTTGGCAAGGTGTCCAAGAACTAAAATGTAAAAAAATTGTAAATAAAATTTTATTAGGGTGATTATTATAGTAACAGGTCATCCCATAAGTAATCTCGGTTTAAAAAATATATAATAAATGATATATTATTACAGCTACATTCTCACATTTATGGCCTTCATCCATGGATGATGTTTGGTGGGATATATAAGGAATAATCCATTATAATTGTTTTTAATGTAACCAATCAAGAAAGCGGTCTACTGCGAACAACTTGACCGTTTGATGTTAGCATTGGAAGAAAGAACCTTCTCTGGTCAATATGCGCTGATTTTTATTCGACCAGGACAATGTCAGATCTCACACTGCTGAGACCCTATAAAAACTATACAATTGATGTTGGCACATTATAAGACAGCCACGGTATTCTCCCGACATAGATATTCTCCCCTTCAGATATCCCACCTGTTCCAGAATCTCCGGGACTACCTAATTGGCCAGTGGATGAATTCATCGGGAGAGAAAAAAAAGAGCAGTCGTTTTTTTTTCGGATCAAAATGAATAATTTTGTAAAATAGGGAATTGAAAATTTAGAAACAAGATGGAAAAATGTTGTTGAAAATAAATCATTGAATAAAAATTAACAGTAAGGTTTTTATTAATTTTTATCCGAGAATACAAAAAGCGACATTACTTATGGGATGATCTGTTATTGTGAGGTAACGAGGGGCCATGGATCATTTCATCTCATATTGTTTGAATTTTTTAATTTTAACGGTTCATAGTACGTTATCAAACATTCGCATTCAAGTTTATCATCTCGTTTTTTCTTTATATTTTTTGTCATGTATTTGTATCTTTAAGCATCCTGTTCCCTGAGATTTTGTAAACCACTTTAAGCAAGCCAATGCTGATACAGTAAAACCCCTCTTTACGGACACCTCTTCTTACGGACAATTTTGCGATGTCCCAGGTTCGAAGTATAGGAAAACAATGTATTTTTACACCCCTCGCAACGCAAACCGCTCTAACGGACGCGGACAACAAATTTTTCGCCATCAAAGAGATTTACCTCTCCTAAGCGGACACTTACAAGAGAATTCATTTGAAAAATTGAGTTTGTGAAACAGGCATACATACCTACTGTTTGGTTTATTAACTTTTGTGTTTTATCTAATTATCTATTGTTCGTTGCCTAAACGTAAATTAAACGTTTTGTATATGAACCTACGTACATATGTTTTTTTTCTTCTTTTTTTTTTAAAACCCTCCTCAACGGACACCCTTCTGCAACGGACAATTTTCTTGGTCCCATCACTGTCCGTTGCAGAGTGGTTTTACTATACATGAATTCAGAATAAACAATAAAATGTATGCAATTTTTATAATGAGTATTTAATTGTATTTATTTTCAATTCTATATTCTAATTCTATTTCTTATTGATTTACCTGCAGAAGGGAAGACCTTGCTCTTGGTGGATGGGGTTGAAATCCCAGGACTCTCGTCAACAACAGGACCTAAGACATTCACTGGACCATCATCTTCGTTCCAGACAGCGCGGTACTGCATCAGGCTCTCGTATAGACTTCCTGAAAAAAAAATAATAATAATTAAAAAAATAGTTTAGGTCATATCGCCTACTACCAGAGAGCTCTTTCGTCATTCTGGTGGACATGGGAACCCTAAATTTTTATTCAACTAGGGCAGGGATCTTTAACGAGTACCTGACATCGTACAGGCTCGGGACTAGCGTTCAAAGTCCCATCCGACGTGCTTAAGTTTATTTTACCTCCCAGATAAATTTAAAAGCAAACCAAGATATCTCGAGTGGAATTCCTCAAACAAGTTACATATATTCTTGTTTTGAAGTTAAATATTTACATTTACACTACAATTATACTATTGTACATTATGTAATAGTACTAGTTAGTTATTATGACTCATGCCCGGACTTTAACTACAAGGTCATATCGACTGCTACTCGATAATGGGTCTTTAACGAGTAGCTGACATCGTACAGGCTCGGGACCATCGCTTAACGTCCCATCCGAAGGACGGCGTGCTCAAGTTTATTTTATTATTGGACATTGTTAATAAGGAAGGGATGTTGAATATCTTGGTTGAGGCATGTTGTGAGGTCCCGTGTTTGAAGTTGTGCTTCTCTAGTTAGTTATTATGATTCCGCCCTGGAGGGTGAGCTACGTGGACAGAACAGACCAGAGCGTTGCAGGGACATTGTCCAAGACTGGATAGTGAACAAGTGGCAACAGCGATGGTCGCGCTCTTCCGATGGCCGAACGACATTCGCGTACATCCCCGACGTCCAGGTTCGCCTGCGCTCCACTTGGGTACAACCCGATCACTGGACATCCCAGGTACTATCAGGTCACGGCGACTTCAACTCCAAACTCTTCTTCTTCAAGAGGAAGGATAGCCCGAACTGCTCGTGTGGCGGCATCGAAACTGCAGAACATGTGGTCCTCGATTGCCCGCTGTACGACAGGTCTAGGGTGGAGTTGATCCGCGCGACAGGATCATATCTGGGATTGAGCCTGCCGAAGTCGAACTATCCGGCGTTCGGCCGGTTTGTCACCTCCTGGCGGGAACAGAAAAAGCCCGCTTGACCCGGCGCCGGGAGCGATTGACGGGCCGCGGCCCCATGTCTACCCCCGGCGACCGCGATGTAGTAGCAGCCTCCACTCCAAGATCCTGAGCTCTCTCGGCGCCATCTGGCGGCCGCAACATAAGGGGGTCTGGGAGCGCCAGTCTGTCCCGCAAGGGACCAGAGGCTGTCGCCCCCAAACATCCACAGCAACAGATAAATAAATAAATTTATAGCATAACCATGTCATGTATCCTAATTCCCCGACGAAAAAACGGGCCGGGTGATTAACAGGAGCACCCAAAAAAAAAAAAAAAAAAAGTTATTATGATTCATGCCCAGGGCTTTAACTACGAGGTCATATCGCCTACTACCAGAGCGCTCTTTCGTCGCACTGGTGGACATGAGCCCGGCCTAGTTTTATTCACCAAGTGTAGGGGTCTTTAACGAGTACCTGACCTCACTCGCCTAACGACTCATCAGTAGAGAAGCAAGCTACCTTTAGTAGTTATTATTATTATATAAATAACTTATATTATTCGAAAATAAAGATAGTAAAAGAGCTGATTCAATTACATTATTAAATTATTATAGATTGTTAATGAAGGGAAGTTGAACAGCTTGGTGAGAGCATGTCTGAAGCTGTACTCCTGTAGGGGAGGTCCTTCAGACATGTCTGCACGGATACGGCTCTGTACTAAGATACTAGTAGACGAGGAGCTAACTCCAAAAGCCATCAACTTACATAAGAGTATTCTTAAGAAATATCTGTTGACAAGTGCGAAAAATTTCACATAGAGAGATCTATATATATATAACCTACCTTTACTAACTTCTGAAGTTTCGTTACTGATCCAGACGCAGCCAAGAAGCCTTGGTTTAAGACGTTCAGTTTTTGATTTCATTTCTTCTTCAAATTCTTGTTTGAGAAGCGTCATTCGAATTTTTTGATCTTCTGGATCCTAATATGAAGAAAAAAAAAAAATTAGGAATAGTTTTGAGTGAATAGATACGTGTACTGTGTAAGGGAACTGAAAACACATGTTAATGACCCAGCTGTTTTTGTTTAGTCAAACAGAATTTTAACCATATGGAGTTAAAAATATAGGTTAGGTTTTATGACTTATGCCAAGGCTTTAACTACAAGGTCATATCGCCTACTACCAGAGCGCTCTTTCGTCACTCTGGTAGACATGAGCCCGACTCTTCTGTGGGAGTCCTAAATTTTGCCTACCCTAAATTTTTATTGACCTAGGGTAGGGGTCTTTAACGAGTACCTGACATTGTACAGGCTCGGGACCATCGCTTGACGTCGTAAAAGGACCGTCGCTTAATCGTAAAATAAACTAAGGGCCTCGGTCGGGTTTCGAACCCATGATCTTGGGCTCAGAAAGCAAGCACGCATACCACTGAGCTACTGGCGCCCTCCTACGAATCTTGTTATAGCTATCAAAATGCGTGCGTACACTAAATTACCGTAGGAAATACTGTAACGCATCCCAACGAATTTTAAAAAGTACATTTTTATTATTATTTTTTTTTTTTAATTAAAAATAAATAATAATATATAATTAGTTATTGTGACTCATGCCCGGGCTTTAACTATGAACTTTCGTCGCTCTGGTGTACATGAGCCCGACACAACTGGGAGTTCTAAATACAGTAGAGCGTCGATTATCCGAACTAATGTTGTGTGGGGTGATTCGGATAATCGCAATGAAGAGTCACACCACGAAGCTTCATTCCACTGCTCTTCACACAAAATGGGCCCAGAAGCCCGTTTTTTTAAAAACCAAGTGAATGCAGCATCTTCCAACAATTCGGATTTCGGTTTTTTCATAGTTTTACGATATGAACTGCCCTCCTCACCGTCAAGATTATGTGCATACCTAGTGATTAAATCAGAATTATTTTTCATTCTCGTTACCGTTGATTTACCAACACCGAACTTGATAGCTAATGCCTGACCCGTTTCACCTAGGATAGGGATCTTTAACGAGTACTAGACATCGTACAGGCTCGAGACTATCGCTTAACGTCCCAATCAAGGTTTTTGACCTCTCAAATAAAAAACGTAAGGGTCCCGACTCAGAAGGCAAGCGCATTACCTCTGAGCTACTGGCGCCCTCAAATATTAATATATATACACATTTATTATTCAAACAGACCCTATTTAAATAAAATATAAGATATATGTAAAGTATCCATCCAACCCCGATTTGACCTGCGCAAGGATTTCCTCTTTAAGCTCTAGTATACTCACGTTATCTACTTCTTCAACAGCCTGTGCCTCTTCGTCGCTGAGGTAGCCATGAGGCACGAAGGTGTTGTCCAGTATGTACCCATTCTCTCCTACTGACACCACCTCTTCTTCCTCTTTCTCATCATTTTCTTCTCCTGACTCACATTCGTTTTCTATATTTTCTCCTTCGCCTTCATCTTCCCACTCGGAATCAGAATCAATCTCATAGTCGAATGTCTTCTGAAAAATATTACATGTTTATTTAATGTAACTAGAGTCCTATAGAAGAAATCTAACATACAGTACCTCAAGAATTGGTAGGAATAAGAGCGAAAATATTGAATAACGTTGGATCTTCATACAACAATAGTGTCTTTTAAAAATGTACATGAGAACGGCCTTTCCTCTTATGTTTCTCTGAGCCCACTGCACGCACTATACCCCATACATAATCTCCCATCACAGCACAGTCCCAACCTCCCTGATACCTTCTTTCCATGCAGTCTTGGTGAAAGCGTTCACCGTGTTCCTCGCTTACAGCTCCTAAATTTGCCCTAAAGAAGTCAATATGAGAAAACAAGTAATGCATTTTCACAGACATTCTACATCAAGTACGTGGTAACTCGGTATCAAATTTTCCATCAGTTGCATGTAATTTTCATTTCTGTTGTCCAAAAACTGTTGCACTACCATTCTAAATAATAAATTAAATAAGGTTCGCTTGGCGAGTGTAGCCTCCATTTATACTGCAGAGTTGGTAGCCATCATAGAAGCACTTGTGTGCTACAGTCTATAGAAATGTGCTTATCCTAACAGACAGCCAGAGCTCCATTATGAAACTGTCTAACGTGCGAGTGGAGGCCTCGGTGAACCATCTGATAGACCTGGAGCGTCTCCGAAATTTGTCCCAGCAAGGAAGAAGCATACGTCTCGCCTGGGTGAGGGCTCACTCGGGAATTGTTAACAATGAGATGGTCGACAGTCAGCTACTGAGGACCAGGAGGTAAGCTCTCGGTATAAAGTCCCATTGACTGACCTACATATGAACTTTAACTAAGATCTCAGAGCTGCTTGGCAAAGAGTATATGATGCGAGCGACAAGGGATGATTTTATAAGGCAGTCAATGCACATCTAGGAATACCATTCTGGTTCCGAAAATCTTCCAGATCTCGAAGATTTGTTAAAAATCTCTGCAGTCAGATCATGCAATGACCGAGGATCCAGAGCATGTTATCATGTGTTGCAGTAAGTATTCGTATGCAAGGACCAAATTTATAGTAAGGTACGGAAGATCACAAAGGATACCCCTAGTTACATGGACCTGCACAGACTTCCCAATCTCCATTCCGATAATTTATATTAATTTTTCCAGGAGATAGGTGTGGATTTTTAAGTTTCACTTTTTAAAGACCATTCATATATAAATTTTTTTTTTTTGAAGTGGCTAATGGCTCAATGCTAAAGTCAAAAACAAAAAAATTAATAATTGTTTATCAAACAGGCCAAATACTTACAGTGTCCCTGCCCAGAGGTCGTCTTGCTTTCACTTCTTTACTCTTCTTCCTCCAGGTGCCCCAGTAGGGCGGCCGTCTGTTGTCATGGAACTGCAGAAGTTTCGCTTTTGTTGTCATATTCTTCTTACTATTCAAACATTCTTCAGTATTGATCAAATCGATGCACTCTCCCTCAGCCGTCGATTCTAAAACAAAGTGACAAATATACCTTCAATATTGTATTATTTTTTTTTTTTGTCTTTTATTTATGAAGATACAACTGTTGCTGGGGTGCAACAACCCCATGTTCATGATGAACATGTGAGAGGTACACCACCCAGTGGTAGGTCCTCGGGACGAAAATATATCTTAATTATAGGACAAAAATAAATAAAAAGGAATTGAAAGGCAATTTTTGATGGGAAGTAAGAGAGATAATAAAAGTAAAGGAAAATAATGTTGAAAATATTAATAACGAATATGAATCAGGGTGACGAAGTCACGATTCCATCTTCTCTTCAACCTTCGTGGGGGGTTATATGGTAAGTGTTGTGAAGACAACCAAGTACATGAGAATCACGAGGAAAGAAGTAAAAGAGAAGGAACTCGTACTTGGAGGTTACAGGTTTGACCGGGTGGATAGCTTCCAAGTACCTGGGGGCCGTTACCATGGAAAGGAACGACGTTAAAGAAGACATCAAAGCGAGGATAACGGCCGGCAATAGACGCTACCGGTCACTGCAGAAGGTGCTCAGGATCGAGGACTGTGTCCCGAGACGCCAAAATAACAATTTATAAAACAGTCCTGAGACAGGTCGTCACAGATGCGAGTGAAACCTGGGTCCTGACTAGGAGGGACGAAGACTTACTCAATACGTGGGAGAGGAAGGTATTGAGGAAGATATACGGCCCTACTCCAGAGGGGGATAGATGGAGGATACGGACCAATAGGGAGCTGAGGGACCTGGTGGCCTTAGTGAAGCAGGGGCGGCTGCGATGGCTGAGGCATTTACAGAGGATGGAACCAGATTGCCGAGGAAGATACTGGAGGGACACCCGGGAGGAACAAAGAAGAGGTAGACCCCGCTTACGTTGGCTGGAGGACGACCTCAGAACGATGGGTGTGAGAAGATGGAGACCGAGGATAGAGTAGAATGGCGGAAGATTGTTGCGGAGGCCCAGGTTCTACAAGGACTGTAGCGCCAGGGAAAGTAAGTAAAGTATGTAAGTTGTGAAGACATTGTACTTACTTCTTTTGCTAAAAAGCCGTTTGTATTGTTTGGGGTACTGTTTGTATCATGAGATCGTTAACGCCTCAATTCGTTTGATATTGATGTTTTTGCTGTACAATGTATCTGTAATCCGTATGTTCATAACAGTCTCAGTAAGTAAGTGTAACAGTTCCTTTTTTGTGTTATGTCTAATTTTGATCTTCTTTTTAGAAGTCCTTGGAATATTTTGAGTCGACGGTTCACCGTGTTTCGTGTGAGACTTATGTAATATTCATAAGACTGTCATGTACCCACTAATGCCAGTTTAAAATGAATTTGAGAATGAGAAAGGGGAGGGAGAGTGTTTGGTATAAGAAAGTCCTGTTATGGCCATTTCAAAAATGTTCAAAATGTACAAACCTATAATAATGACATCGTGATCCTCCTGGATGGGTGACAGAGGCCAGGTAGCTTCACACTTAAGAGGTGGATGTCTCCCAGACTTGATGTCGGAGATGTAACTAAAAGAAACCTCATTCGGGTTTTCTTCTTCGATAATTGTTTCCAAGTTGAGTTTTTCCTCTTTGTTCAATATTCGACGGCGATCGACTGCAAGTCGCATGTCCGGTTTCACCTGAAAGAGTACATTTAATCTATCAGTATGTAGTCACATGAGAGATTAAAATCTACTTCAAAACCATTCCCATATTTTTTTTACTACCCCCATTTTGAAAAAGTTTAAATTTCTTTGACCTCCACCCGGAACTTAAAATGTTGAAAAAATGACCCCTGAATTTTTTCAGATTTTTTTGACCATACTAACCCGTGCCTGTAAGGTGTTAACATTGAGTTTAAATGGGAATTTGCGATTCGAGAGACTTTGCATAACTTTTGATGCCTTAAATGGATCGTTCTGAAATTTCGTATTCTTACGTTTTGGGGGTCGCTGAATTCAAAATTGATGTCAAAAATCAAGTTTTAACAGTTACACTTGTCAAAAAACTGTCATTAATTTTAATTAACTAATAAACAATTTTCTCAAAAAATCCATCCGTGATGTGATTTTATACGTTTTAGAGGTCGCTGATTTCAAATTTGATGTAAAAAAAACTGTCAATAATTCAAATTTATATACAATTTAAATAATACATCTTTCACTGATGTGATTATATATGATTTAGGGGTAGCTGAATTCAATTTTAATATCAAAAATAAATTTTTATTGATATTTTTATCAAAAAATTGTCAATAATTCAAAATTAAAAGCATTATTCTGAATCTATTAATTAGTCTTCCAATGGTATAATTTGATGTCAAAAATCAATTTTTGACATCAAATTATACCAATCCATTCGAGGCATCCTAACCCCCATGTTGAGTTTTCAACGCAATTTCATATTTTCCGAATCTCTTGATTTCTAAGGTAATTAAATTTTCGCTCTCCCTGCACCACTAATCCATAGTTATTTGACTAATATAGAGGCTTGTGAATCTCATTAAATTTTGTGTCGATATTCATTTAAGTGGAGCCCTGAAAATCGATAGGTGTTGTCCTTAGAGGGCTTCGAATTTACATGACATTTCATATCGATACATTACAACGGCAGTTATTAGAGCTTTTGTGTTAAGCCTCCCCCCTAATCCCTCTCTGTCCGATGTGATTTCTGTTGAAAACTCTAATTATATAACTTCCCCTATACTTTGTATGTCTGCAGAATATACATAGAATAAGAATAAACACTTACGGAGAAAGGCATGAAGTTGAGTTTGAACTCCACAGCTTCCTCCGACTTATCACCGCTCGCGTCTTCCACCCTCTTCTTCTTTGGCACAAAGAAGCTGGCGAAGAGTGCCTTCGAGTGTGACTGTTTCTCTTCCTTCCTTCTCTTCTCCTCCTCTTTAGCCTCTTCCTTCTTCCTCTTCTCCTCTTCCTTCATCCGCCTTTCCTCTTCCTTCATCCGCCTTTCCTCTTCCTTCTTCTTCTTTTCCTCTTCCCTTTTTAGTCTTTCCTCTTCTTTGACTTCTTCCTTTTTCTTTTTCTCTTCTTCCTTTGCCCTGTAAAAACAAAATATATATAATTATACAATAAGGATGGGTGAATTGAATTCAATTATATACTTAAACTTTAACATGATATTACAGTTAATTATACATATACAATATGTAGTTATTGCTTACATACCTTATTTCTTCCTGACGTTTCTTCTCCCTTTCTTCTTTCTCCTTCTTCCGTTTTTCTATTTTTTCAATTTTTAACTTTATTTTTTCTTCTTTTTTCCGGTCTATTTTAGCTTGCCTCTCCTGAATCAAAAATAAAAAAAAATGTCAAAAAATCACACTTTATAAATTTAAGTCGTCTTCAAAAGTGCTTGGTAGCTTGAAAAAAATATATATATATATATATATATGACCATCATTAGGCCGCTATACACTTATGCATGCCCGGTCTGGGGGCTACCATCTGGTAAAAAACTTGTAGGGTTCCAGAAGCTGTAAAATAAAGTTTTGCGCACGGCAATAAATGCGCCATGGTTCGTGAGGAACAAGCAGGATCACGAAGAACTAAGCATGTCATATGTTGAGGACTTAGTGAAGAGGGTTACCAAGAAGTTTCTGGATTCCCTAAAAACCGCAGCAGGACAGCGTATTATGAACTAGGGAAGATTACTCCAGCCCCAAGAATCAAGCCACGGCTCCCTCAAGACATCCTCCCCTAGAGACCAAGTGTTCAAGTTTACTTGGTTCTCAAGATGAGACGACACCAATCTGTTATTTATTTTATGTCTATATGTATACCTACTAGCATAGCATGTAATATGCTGAACTAGTAAAATAAAAAAATTAAAAATAATAATTAAATAAATAATACTCTTACAATCATTTGTCGTTCCCTCTCCTCTTTTCTCCTGACAGACTCCATCCTTTTCGGCGTTGTCCTCATGTTAGGAGTTCGCGGTGAACTTGAAGTATTGAGTCTACTCTTGGGAGAAAGGTGTTCATCGCTGGATAACAACAGTTCGTCTTCTTCACTACTTACCGTATCATTCATCACTTCTCCATCTTCAAACTCCAGAAGTTTATTTAAAGATAATCTTAAAGATTTGATTACCTCATTCACACAACTCCCCGATTCTTTGTCACTAACATAAATTTTCGAATCTTCCTTTTTAACGTTCTCCAGTCTTTCTGCATCCTCCTCCTTTTCCGTATTCACTTCATCTTCTTTATTTCCTTCTTCGTTATCAGTTACCTCTAGATCGCTCCTATCTACTTGTGGTTTCTCTTCCAGTTCAACTTCCATTTTCTCTTTCTCCCCTTCTACCCCTGCACATTTATCTACAGTCACCTCAACAGCAGATTCACTATCAGTCGATTTCCTCAAACTATATACTCTAGTATTATTGATACTCTCTAAAACGCTATCACTGATACTTAAGGATATTTCAGAACTTTCTTCAATACTTGTATTCCCTTGTTCATCCATACACCTCTCAATGTTTACGTTATCAGACAATTTTTCATTAATATTTTTTGAAAATTTATCGCTTTTATCAGTCTTAAAATCACATTCTTCATTTTTAACAAATTTATTATTTAAATTTGAAGTATTTTCTTTATTAGGTCCAAATTTTTTTGATGGAGATTCAGGTTCTTTACACATTATTTTCATCTGTTGGACTTCATCGGTCAAATCAGTGCTTAGTTTTCTTTTCTGACTTTTAGGAGCCAAATTGCAGAATGGTAATTGCGCTAAAACATAAATATATATATATATATATATATACAAAATAACGAAAATAAATGAAGAAGATACATACAATCAATAATTGAAAAATGGGAGGAAGGAAGAAGACACGTTAGGTGAAGTGGATGAATGCAGACATTCTTATTGTGACTCATGCCCGGGCTTTGGTCATGAGGTCATATCGCCTACTACCAGACATGAGTCACTACTCTGGAAGTCCTAAATTTCTATTCAGCTAACGTAAGGGAGTACCTGTCATCGTACAGACATTGCTGAGTTTGAGTTCAGAAAGCAACCACGCTACCACCGCTTCAAAATTTTAATATTTTAGTAATGGACAATATTTCAAAAAAGTAGTTTATTTTATTTATTTATAATAAGTTCCCATAAAATGTCCGCATTTCAGGAGTTCTTTTAAAAGAGGAGAGCGTTCTTCTGACTGTTTCGTTGGGTCTAAAGAACTTTTTCTTATTCAATTTGATTATTTATATTAAAAGTACAGCATTGAGAATGAGCTGATGCTTAGTTCCCTTAAATATTATAAAATTTGGAGGACCGAATGTCTGCAATCATCCATTTATATATTCTAGAGTTCTTGAAGTCACAGTGTACTCCAAACAAAAATATTATTCCACACCATCAATTCTCCCATTTATTTTTTGTCTTCTGAAAAAATAGTGTTTACAAACATGTTTCGGGCATCATTCCCATCATCAGTTTAGTATGTGTGTTCCTTAGGTTAACTATTCGTTTTGTAAATCAGAATTATGAACTAAAAAGTAAAGATTAAATAAAACTAACTTATTTTTGAAATATTGTCTATTCCACTAAAGATATAAATATATATAACCACCGGTTTCGGCCTTACACCATCGTCAGGTCTAGTTATGAACTAAGTTAGTTTGCGACCCTTGAAATACATCTCAGGTGAAAGGGTGCTATTAAAACTTGGGAGTCCCCCGGCTGTACCGTTATCTATCGCTATCTGTAATTACTATTTTTTTGTAGAAGTCAAAAAATAATTATATATTGCAATAAGTATAATTAATTATAACAAATGACAGACCATTGACACGCCTTTTTTGAAGAATATAATGACAGGTTTTGTTTAATTTTGCAGCTGTCTGAAGACGCCGACGCGCAGTCTCCCTCGAAATCCCAAGCTTCGCAGACAATTCCCGAATACTCATACAAGTATTACCCATAATCGCATCAATCACTGACTGACTGCAGACTGTCGGACGTCCAGATCGTTGTTTATCTTCTAAAATTGTGTTTCCTCCTTTGAATCTTTTGAACCAGTCAAATGCCATACTTTTTTTGACAGAGCCAACCCCTTTAGCAAAACATATATTACTCAATGCTACAGTTGCCGAATGACCAAGCTGAAATTCGTACAGTAGTAGTTCCCGAATTAAATAATTTTCAGTACTCATAGTGTTGTCAGTTCACAGCGAACTTCGCCCAACAGACTAAAGTCTAACCTATGAGAAAGCTAAAACTAATATTTACATGGTATTAAATTAAAAAAGCAAACATACTACAAGGCCAGTCACATTCCAGTAACTTCCATGTCATCCTAGTATTTACTCTAGAATAAAAACATTTAAAATTCAATTTAAAATATTGACATTTGAGGAAATCCTCTATTCAAAAATATTTTTTTGTCAAAAAAAAAATATAAAGTCATCACAGAACATGATGAACAAAGCTTCATTCAAATCATACTTATTGTTTGCTTTAATTTCTATTTTCTTGGCTAAGCTTCTCCACTAGTATTCTTCTGTAACTTTATTAAAGTTCTAACTACCTTCTAACTTATTTTTATAATTATCATTAATTGTATTAATTATTTACTATTAAATTTATTGTTATTTATTTACATTATATAAATGTATAATGATTAATAGAGTCGACAGTATCTTTTCAATGTAGAAGGAATTCGACGTTCTGTGGTGTAAATGAAAAATTCAAAATTTGGCCAAAGTTTCGAAAACTATTTATTTCCTTCTTCAGGGTCTACAGAATACAAACAAATTAGTCATTATGGACAATGATATAACCAGATACTTAATAATAATGTGAAGAAGAGATGGAAACAATTTTTTTAACATAAATGAAAGAGAATAATAATAATAATAATAATAAATAATAAATATAAATACAAATTTTGAAAGTAGTAATAAAATAACCTGTATAAAATAACCGTTGTTATACATAGGTTATTTTATTATTACTTTCAAAATTTGTATTTATTTTTATTATTATTTCTCTCTCTTTCATTTATGTTAAAAAAATTGTTTCCATCTCTTCTTCACATTATTATCAAGTACCTGGTTATATTGTCCATAATGTCTAATTTGTTTGTTGTATTCTGTAGACCCTGAAGAAGAAAATAAATAGTGTTCGAAACGTTGGCCAAATTTTGAATATGTATATATATATAAATAATTTTCATATATATATATATAAACTTAAATTTATAATTCGGAAATACATGAGTTGTGTAAGAAGATGCTTAATTCATATATAATATATGTATATTATTACAGCATCACTTCTCCCATTTATTTTTTGCTTTCTCCTTATTATAGAAATTTCGGGAAGCACTCCCATTATAAGTATCTATAATAAATGTGTTCCTTCTCTGTAAATCAGAATTTTCCTTTTATAGAACATACATATTTATTGAGTCAACTTTTATTATTTAAACAACCCGTCAAAAATGACGTAATATTAAAGTACAAAAATAAAAATGAAACTGCGTTTACTCTTTATAATAAAAATACACAATATATTATATTAACTTGCTAATAAAATTGGGTAATCTCCGGTAGCCTGAGGATTGTATAAATATGACAAGCTAGCAAACTTAAATGTCACTTTAGAACCAATACACTTTCTGTATATATTTTTGTGATTGTGAATTAGATAATATAAAAGTTGAACAAGTCATTTGTTTTTATTTATTTTATTTCTCAGGTAGGGGTCAACGAGTACCTGACATCGTACAGGTTCAGGACCATCGCTTAACGTCCCATCCGAAGGACGACATGCTCAAGGTTTTTTCCCCTCTCAGATAAAAAAAACCTAAGGGCCTCGGACGGGATTCGAACTCGCGATCTTGAACTCAATAGGCTAGCACGATACCGTGGGGAAGAACTCTGCGGGGATGGCTAGGGAGAGGGCTGGTAAACGATTGCATTTATTTAAAAAAGGAAATCCATTTAAAAATAATGCTCGAGTTTATTTACAGGCCATCCTTACGAAAGTATAATTAAAATTCAATGATAGCTACTACAGGAATATTACAACTGACTAAAACAGACACGGTATAGACCACAAGAAGGAATAAAAAAATAATCCTCCAACATTAAACAATAAAAACATAATAAAAAAAAGGCTTAGTCTACATAATAAAAGGGAAATATAAACTGAAGATTTTCATACCTTGTTTCATTTTCTTTTTTGGCAGTCCGCTGTCGTCAAGCAAAGCCATTTTAGAATGATATAAATCAATTAATATTATGGAGACACAATTCCAATTAAAATAATTCTTATAGGAACATTGGGGATAGATTATAGGATCTCAAGCAATGATAATTTACTTTTCGTAAATAACAGTCAAAACGAAATTGTCAAAAATAAACTGGCAATTAAAACATAAAAACAAGAAATTTCAAGTAACATGAAAAAAATAAGATTACTAAATGTATAGGACCAACAAGTATCGCGAGGTTATCCTGAATACCCGCGGGAAAGTGTTCATTGGTGTCTAGATATTACTATAGTCATTTCATTGCTTATTAATTATTGAGTTCTTGAACATAATTTAAATTTGAATTCTGTGTGTAAAAAAAAAGTGTTAATGTTTGTAGCTGGAAAATATTGTGTTTTATTAATATCTGTATATTGTGGTTTTATTTTTTCTTACAAATTATACTCTTAATGATTTTAGATTCTTAGAATTAGATAACCTCTAAAAAGTATTTTCGACCTTGTTTTCGCAATATTACAGGAAATTGTAAAGTAGTGGACATCTTAACATATGAAGAGGGAGGTTTAAATATTTATATTCAGAGCGCTTTTCCTTTTTCGTCAGCATGGCCGCTTGCTTTCTGAAGAAAATCGTAAGTTACCTTGATAAAGTATTTATTTGAGTAGAACTTGTAGTGATAACACTGCTTAATGTTCTTTTCTCCTCATAAACAATATTCTTGCTTTGAACCATTTGTTTTTATATAAGTTTATTGGAACTTCATTTTATGGTGCTATATTTAGACAAGGAAATATCTATTATATCTTATCAATATGGGATTGGGTTCTTCACAGGCATCTGGTAGATTAAATCTGACCCGAGGATATAGTAATGAAATCAGGACAGCAACACTAATTGCTGGTGACGGAATCGGACCAGAAATTTCTGCTGCTGTACAGAAGATCTTCGTTACTGCAAAAGTAAGTTTTTTTGACATTTTCCTTATACAAATTATTATTTATTGAGATTTTTTTCCCGAAAAGTGGGCGACCACACCCCCTGTTTTTTATTCCTTGCACGTCTTAACAGCATGCAAGTCTGCATATTAAATAGGTCAAATATTTTTGCGAGTTCACCTTAGATTTCAGCTATGAATTCTACATTTTTGGTATTATAATGTTGAATATTAAAAACAATTTTCCTTGCGGACTTCAACTACTCTTATTCTAAGGAAGGAAGGCTAATTTTAAGATACGAATTTGTATGGATCACATACGTTATTCAAAGTTTGATTCATGTTATTTAACCAAGATTATTATTCCATTGACAATTTCAAGTTACTGGTAGGTGTAAGGACTTTATATTTTTAACTTATCTTAAAAGCATTTACATCTCGAATTATAGTGCACGCCGCTTAATGTTATCAACAGCTTATTGTGATCAAAAAGGCTTGGAACCGTGGACCCACGCAATACCAATGCATTGAAATTTTTCCGTTTATTGTTATCAATGTCGAGATCGTAACGAGCTAACCTGCGTTGCTTTTCGGACCTAGTTCTTTTTTTCATTCTCTGAGTAGCGAAAAGACTGGAGCTAAAGTAAACATCCGCTTCTCTAACCACTAGGAAAACCCGCAGTCAGAGCTCAGTGTGTTTTTGTCTTATCAATCTTTAGGTCAAATTTCGTGCAAACTCGAATTGTTTTGTGAAATTTAAGCTTTCGGATTTAAATAAACGAACAAATGTAGAAACGTCGTGATCTCAGTTCTTAAACATCTTAAGATTGTACGATCGATACATATGTATATTATTAGGTTTGTTTCTAAAGATATGTACCTAGTAAACATTGCTTTTTATATACATAATTTTGTTTTTGACTCCCCTGGTGCCTTTTGCTCATTATTATCAGTCGGTTAATGTGATCACGTTAAGCAGCGTGCTCTGTATTTACAATATACTTACAAGGGAATCACAGTGTTTGAAACTTTTTCTTGTGTTTCTACATCGAAAAATAGTAGTTACGTGTCCGAGCGTTCGTGCCAATAGGCCTAATGAGCAAAGAAGAAAAAAAAAAAGGTAGGCGCGAAAATGGCTGCTACTGCTCCTAGCTCCCTTAATCAATTTCAATGAAATTTTCAGGGATGTTTGTAAGATCTGCATAAAGAATACGTGATTAAAAACGATATAGTAATTATATTGGGATATATTATGTCTACAGATATGTATTTACTTCCCAGCTTCACGGCTTTCAATATTAAGGCTCTTCCTTTTTAATAATATATTTTTAAAAAAAGGCAAAGTTTGGAATTTCCCCCTCAAGGCTTAAATAAGAAAATAATGATGTGTTCTTATCTGTGTATTGGAAACATTTTTAAAGAGAATTTTAAATTTTTCGTAATTTTTTATTTTGACAATAGTGACAACATCCATGCGACACATCATTTTAAAGCCCTCAGGCCCAAAGAACCGAAGAGAGGCTTAACACAGAAACTTCAATAACTGTCGTAATGAATGTATTGACACGAAATTTCATGTATATTTAGAAAGCTCTCTATATATATGTGTGGTGGGCCGGTGTTTTACACCTAGAAACCTGAGCATCCAGTGCTCTTATCCCTTCCCTGGAAGCGCTGGACTTCCACCTTATTTTATTAACTGTATGTTTATACTTATACTACCTAAACCAAGCCCTTCATGAAGTGCTCAGAAACCCAAATACTACTACTACTGAAAACCCAAATACTACTACTACTGAAGTGCTCAGTCTCCCAGTTTCCTTAATGAACCTGAGAATGCTCTCACAGTCCAATCTCCTGAAGTCTTCCTCTGCGATTACATCTCTACCAAACATGCGGAATCTCATCCGCGCAAGGATCCCATCTTTTAGAACTCTGGACCCCTCCCAGGAACATCTTCGACTGCCTGCATGTGGTTTTTTTCTCTCCAAGTACGCTCCAAAAGGTCCTTAGTCTTTGATTCGGGTTTGGTATGTCTCCCGAGATATTCCCAGCACCGGCTCTGGCCCCATAAAACGCTTACTTGAACCTTCCTTGGCTAGTCGGTCTGCCTCTTCGTTTCCCTGGATCCCTGAGTGTCCGGGAACCCAGTAGAGTCCAATCTTCTTGCGGTTTCCTAGGATGTTTAACTGATTTGCGCACTCCCTTACCAGCTTTGATCTGATTTCTGCGCTGGCAAGTGCTTGGAGTGCTGCTTGACTATCGGAGAAGATTTTCACCTCCTCCATGTCACTGTTTATTACCTCTCTAAGGACGACACATTGATTTTCAAGGGGAGAAGAAATCAGAGGAGGACTCAACTCAAAAATCTCAATAACTGCCATTGTATCGAGATGGAATGTTATATTCAAATTCAAAACTACATAAGTATGACACATATTAATTTTCCGCGATATCAAAGGGAAGGGGGCTCGACTTATCGGTAATAACTGTTGATGTAATGAATTATTTTATCCCAGACGATTGGCTTTGAAGTGAGAGCGAAAACGTAATTGATTTGTGCGGGACTTTTATGTAATGATTTACACTAGTATTTTCAATAGCAATGTCGATTTGTTGCCAACTAATGACTGTATGTTTCAGGTTCCTATAGAATGGGAACCGGTGGACGTTACGCCAGTGAGAGGCCCGGACGGCAAGTTTGGGATCCCCCAGGCGGCGATAGACTCCGTCAACAAGAACAAAGTTGGACTGAAAGGGCCGCTGATGACCCCAGTAGGCAAGGGGCATCGTTCCCTCAACCTTGCACTTAGGAAGTAAGTCAGAAATATGGAGTCTGGAGGTCATAGATAAACTTGTTTCCTTGGAAACTATCTACATTATTCAACAAAACTAGAAGAAGGAAAGTTGAGCTCAAGAAATTGACTTCCCCGTTCTGTTTTGCCGACGGATAGGGAGAGTTTTGTGATCGATGAGAAATTCTATGTTCTTCAACGGAATTTCATGTTTTCCGTGCCCCCCCCCCCCCTGATATCAAAAGTAAAAATTTATGTGTGTGATACAAAATTGTCCTATCAGTCATCACATCAAACCCCGGGCATGAACTTGAATTTTTTTTTTTATAATAGCAGTTAAGCCAGACATTAACGGTAAGCACTTGCAGAAATTAAAAAAGTAATTAGGTAGACAGTTATTAATTAATTAATTTTGGAATTGGCCGGTTTTGAAACGAAATGTGTGGATATGGCTGGTTTTGTGCCAAACGTTTTGAAAAATTGGTAGTTTTTTATTCATAAAATTTGATAATGAATAAGATTCACACTAGGAAAATAATAATGAAGAATAACGGTTTTCCCATTTTTTTTGGAGATGGCCAGTTTTGAAAAGAGACTACTCATATATAGACGAACAATTAGATAAAACACACATAATAATAGTTATTATGGATTTTAAGTTAATAAACCAAACAGCAGGTATGTATGCCTGTTTCACAAACAGCGAATTCTATGAATAATAAAAAACATTCAAAATTACGGTTCTCAAATGAATCCTTTTGTAAGTGTCCGTCCGCTTAGGAGAGGTAAATGTATCTCTTGATGAAGAAAAATTGGTTGTCCGCGTCCATTAGAGCGGTGTGCGTTGTGAGGGGGATAAAAATACATTGTTTTCCGATACTTCGGTCCGGGACATCGCACCATTGTCCTTAAGGTGAGGTGTCCGTCGGAGAGAGGTTTTACTGTAATACATTCTTTAAATTGATACTTTGTGCCAAGCCCTCATTATCCCCCCTCCCTTTTGGACAATTTGGATACCCTAATATATTTTTTTGTCATTTTTGGAATCTAGGGGTTGAAAAACATTAATCTCTTTTGAAAACTTAACATCGGATTTCTGATCGACTACATAACTCAAGGGAATTTAAAATGGAAATTTCTTTCCTCCGTCTTACTGATAACATAATCTGTTATCAATATATTACCGGTTATATAGTTTTTAATTCTTTATTTTAGATAACGTTAGAACATAACTCATTGCCCTCTTCATGCTCAGACATTACAATAATAGATCTCATTGTTGATATTTTAATTTTTTCGGTACTTGAAGATTCAAAAAATATGGCGCAATGTGTGTACATTCTTTTCAGTTATCATAGTATCTGTCTCATCGTCTGGCAATTATCAGATTTAGTTATTAAAATAATTGATACGTTTTAATAACTAACAAATAAATGGAATGGACTTGAAAAATAAAATAAAACTTGTTTATTTAATATATTGTCTAATTTCACTAACTATTAACTGATAGTTAGTGAAATTAGACAATATATTAAATAAACAAGTTTTATTTTATTTTTCAAGTCCATTTGAATTATTTCACAATATCTCTGCAATAATGTCAGTTTCATAAATAAATGGAAGAAATGTATACCAGTTAGCAATGTTTTATATCTGATAATGGAGGGCGCCGGTAGCTGAGTGGTATGCGTGCTTGCCTTCTGAGCTCAAGATCGTGGGTTCAAAACCCGGCCGAGGCCCTTAGTCTATTTTATCTGGTGAAGATTTTAATAACCGTGTTATATTCTGTCAGTGTCATCAACGTTCAAGTTGATGTGATTTTTTTCGGTACACAATGTTTTCAGACGAATCAACTTTCACCAATATTGTATTAGTAAATAGGCATAATGTGCATTACTGGAGTGCAGAAAATCCTCGCAGGTTTTGTCAAATGAATAAACAACATCCATGGTCAGTTAATGTATGGGCTGGAATCATCAATGACAAAGTAATTCGTTCCTTTTTTATCGACGGAAATTTAAATGGTCAGAAATATCAAGACTTTCTTAATAGGGAATTACCTTGAGCAATTTTGCGGAACAACTTCGATAAATGTATTGAAGTTGCAGGACATCAGTTCCAACATTTACTACAATAAAATTCATTTATTAGCTTTAATATTGGTCTAACAAAAAAAGTCTCATTTAACCTCTTCGCTTACCTCGCTTTTTTGAGAAAATCATTATTTTTCGAGTTATTTGCCTGGGACAAGATAAAATGAACAACCTGTTTTTATATATATATTTTTTTTTTCCAGAGAGTTCAACCTTTACGCAAACGTAAGGCCCTGTAAATCCCTGGAAGGCTACCCGACACTCTACGAGAATGTGGACGTAGTGACGATCCGAGAGAACACTGAAGGAGAGTATTCAGGTATAGAACATGAGATTGTGGACGGAGTGGTACAGAGTATCAAACTGATCACAGAGGAGGCGTCTAGGAGAGTGGCGGAATTTGCATTTCAGTATACGAAGGACAACGGACGGAAGAAGGTTACAGCTGTTCACAAGGCGAACATCATGTAAGTTCAATCAGACTTCTTGCTTTTGATGTGGAAGTTATTTAAATGTATTTGTCAATGTTAAATAGCGTAATTCGTTATTTCATGAGATGTAGTTAGTTCTCTTTCGTTGCTCTGGTGGACGTTGCAGTCGTTATAAGTAAATAAATTTAGGAGTCTCACTGTAGAGACGGGGTCATATCCACTAGAGCGAGGAAAGAGCGCTCTGGTAGTCTGAAGCCCAGCCCTGAGCACAATAACTACCAAATAAACTGTTCACGTATTGTATATTATGCAAATATATATTACTTTCTTATACCTAGTATAAGGAAGTATTGTAATCGTGTGAAAATCCGATATCGAGTTTTCAATGTTTTGACCATTTTCGCGATAATGTTTGTGTGTATGTGATTGAAAAGCTATGAGCTCTCTTTCGCAAAAACGATTGTACTCGCAGCTATGAACTTAATGGAATGACCTAATCAAAAATCTTTTTAAGTAATAGTTGTAGAGAATATTAAAATACATCTAAAGGCCCGTTTACACGCTCAAGCCATTTGCACAAGTAAATCGTTGCGTGTGAACGCAGGCATGAAGTTTGCGCAAGCCAAAAAGTTTGGCTTGAGTAAAATCTGTCCCGACAGAAAATCGGCTTGAGGTTGGTGTATTGGCATGAGCGTCTAAACGATGCTCAAGCCCCAGCTCCAACTTTGGGCATGCGCATCGCATTTCATTTAGACTTTTTATTAACATTTAATAAACTTACCTTCAGAAATGTCTTTTAATGCCACGTAAATTGCATCGCATGTTTCTGGAATTATAACACTTAGAGTTGGTTTGGAAATACATGTGGAAAATTTTAAATCTTCATAACTTCTCCTTGTTGCCAAAAATCTCAGCGTAGCTGATAGCCGATCATGGGGGGTAATTGCACGTCTCATAACAGAGTCTGCTCTTGAAATTATTGGTGTAATTAAATTTAGCGAATGCTGGAGACTCACTGCGTAATTCAGCTATTAAATTGGTATGAGAAAACAAATCCTTTTTTTAGCAACCATGTTTTAGACCATTTCCTTTTATTCGCCTTCAATTTGATATTTTTTTTTTATAATACAAACCGCAGCCGTTGCAAGAATTAGTTTTTCGTTAAAATTTTCCATTTTGAACACAGCAAACTACAATTTTCAGGGTTCCTCACTCACACATTACTTTTTTATTATATCCTCACGATGTGTCTCTTTTCAGGAGGATGTCAGATGGTCTGTTCCTTCGATGTTGTCGAGAGGCTGCCAAACAGTACCCCGAAGTCAAATTTGAAGAGAAATACCTGGACACGGTGTGTCTGTCGATCGTACAAGACCCCTCACTGTACGATGTGCTTGTGATGCCCAACCTCTACGGAGACATTCTGTCTGACATGTGTGCCGGCCTTGTTGGGGGTCTTGGACTTACCCCCTCAGGCAATATTGGCACCAAGGGGGCACTCTTCGAGGCGGTGAGTTCTTTTCTTCTCATTAACAGTACAGGGAAAAAGATCTTTACTGAAGTAGTAAGAACTGTTTTTTGATAGAACCGAAAGGATGGTAGAGAAAGTGATCTGTAAAAAAGTGTAAAAAATTCATTTTACTATACAATTACTCCTTTTTTTGTTTCTTATACCTAAAGTATAAGTATAATATTACTTATTTATTTGTTATTTTTCCATGTATTAGTCTAATGAGGTTGTTTTATATAAATTTAGAACGAAGTTTTGTTAGGAAATATTTCATGAGATAGCTAACGGTACAGCCGGGGGACTCCCAAGTTTTAATAGCACCCTTTCACCTGAGATGTTTTCTTTATTTTTATCAAGTGTTTCACAATATCTCTGCAAAAATGTTAAATATCATATATTCGGACATTGGTTGATATTGTTATATTATTTATTTATAATGAATGTTTGTGTTTTCAGGTGCACGGAACAGCGCCAGACATTGCAGGTAAAGATTTGGCCAATCCAACAGCACTTCTTCTATCGGCAGTGATGATGTTACGACACTTGGAGCTCACCTCATACGCAGATAAAATTCAAAATGCTTGCCTTGAGACAATAGCCGAAGGGAAATATCGTACAGGAGATTTAGGAGGAAAAGCAAAATGTTCAGAGTTCACAGATGAAATTTGCCGAAAAATAGGCTAAATTGGAGAATTGTACGTAAACGCAAAAAAAAAAAGGAATCTCCCATCGATTTATGTTACACGATTTAGTCCAGAGTGTACCAAGCGGCTTCCTACATCCTCGATGCTTTTTTCTTACCGACAAACCTTCATAGAGATTATTTAAGTTATCTCTATTTATAAATACTCCCCTTTCAAGTGTCGACAATACGATCTTCTCTAAGTTAAATCCTCCAATTAAGTATTTTAATGTTTAGTTTAACTGTAATCTGTAATACACATTGTATTAGAATGTACTAGGAAAAATTGATGAAAAAACACCAATAATTGTTAATAGAAACTATAATAGTTTCTTTTATTTCACTGTAGATATTATATTATTGTTATTAATATATTATATGAAATGTAATTAAAAAATTGTTGATCAATTTTTTCTCCTGTATAATGGAACAAATCAAATTGACTCTTTTTCTCGTTGTGATTGATTTTTTAGCAGCTAGTCATAAGACTTGAACTGTCTATAACAGTGTTGAGATCAAAAAATCAAATAAAATTAATTTTACTATACAATTATTTGTTTTTTTGTTTCTTATACCTATGATAACTGACATGCAGAGATATTGTGAAATAATTCAAATGAACTTGAATGAAATAAAACTCGTTTATTTGTGGTATTATCTAATTTCACAGAATATATATATACATGGTAGAAATACCGAAAGTACTCCCATGTATATATATTCTGTGAAATTAGACAATAAATCACACACAAACAAACGAGTTTTTTTTTCATTCAAGTTCATCTTATAAGTATTGTAGTATAAGTATTGTAATCATGCGAAAATCTGAGATCGAGTTTTCAAAGGATTTTCACGTCTCAAGATTTTTCCTGGGAAAGTTGTAAGCTCTACCATAAAAACGATTGTAACTAAAAATGTATCGACTACCAATGTATCGACACGAAATTTTATATGTGAATCCAGAATAACGACGATACTTATTGATTTTCAGCCAAATCGACCAAAGGAAAGATGGGGATTAGGGGGAGGCTCAATTTAAAAACCCTAATAACTACCAATGTAATGAATTTTATTGATACAATATTTAGTGGTAGGATTCAGAAGCCCCTACATAAGTCAACATTGAATATTAAAGGTTTTGGAGGGGAGCGAAAAGTTAATTGATGAATTCGTTGTGGGGAAGTACACTGCCGGTGATTCACTAAGGCAGCTAATTAAGAAACAGAACTACAAATTAGTAAAAACTTATATTTATATATAAAAGACAGTCTTTTTGACATTAAATAGAGTACATCAACACAATAGCTACATAACAAATATTTAAGGAGACATGAACCAATATTTTTATAATATTCATAAAATTCAACATTTGGCACAAATTTTACATTTAATTGATATAATAATACAAATATAATTTATTTTATAATGTAATAGAAAATACATAATATATTAATTCAAAGAGGACAGTCTTCCTTTAGACAACTTTCGATAATAAAAGTTAACTTTATTTAAATAATAACAAAAATACAAAGTAAGAAATTCGTTGTTACATCGTTTCTTCGCTTCATTTAGAAGATTTGAAATGCTAAACTAGCACCAACTACTAAGTAAATAAAATAAAATTAGTTTTTTACAATATTATAAATAAATATTAAATGAAATATAATAAATAAATAGTCTATTCCACAACAATTTTATACATAAATTACCAGTTATGGCTTACAATATCGTCAGGTTTAGTTATAAACTAAGATATAGTTATGAATAGAACCCGGATTCCCGTGCAATTGCATTTTTTTTTCGCTTGCTTGAAATCATTAAATAAAAATTTATTTTTACGAATTAAGGCATCCTGATTAATATACATAAATTTTATTTTGCATGAAATTTTAGATTTGTCGTCATTTATTTGTAAATTACTTTGAAAATGTATACATTTGTTTGTTAAACGACAAATTTACAAGTTTTGAGAAAAAAATCACGAATATGACCAACTCAAAAAGTACAATGCGGCCATAAATGGTGAAGATATTGGATTGGATCTACAACCTGACATTATAAGCAGCTACAAAAAACCACAAGCGTCAGCGTCAAGAGATCGTTTTCCCAGGTAAAACACATACTTAGCAACAAGCGGCACATTTTCTCGACGAAATGAAAAACAAAAGCTTAGTTGACTTTACAATTATTCGCTTTATACATCTGTCTTTATAAACGAAAACATGCCACGGCAACAATTTACAATTGAGGAGCAGTTCGGAATAATTTGCCGAGTCGATTCCGGTAATTCCGCGAGCTCAATCGCCCGTGAATTTCAAACACCGCGCTCAACGATAGCTGGAATGATCAAACGCCCGGGAGAAAATTATTACACAATTTAATAAGTGCGAAAAGGCAAAACGTTCATCTAATCACACTGACATTAAAATGTTTTGTTCGATTGGTTTTAACAACAACTGAACATAATTATGTACATATGTATATGTATACATTTTTTAAATACATAGATTTTGATAACACATTATTTGTATTACGAATATTGTCTATTGACTATGTATGTACATAGTACGTAGGTATGAAATAAGTTATCTTATAACAGTCATAAACTTATAACGGACTGTTTGTTGTAACCAGTATAACATCATTTATAGCAAACTGTTCGTTATAACAGATAATATCACTTAAAGAGAACACCGGCTACAACGCACAAAAACCAGTCCCTTGAAGTTCGTTGTAAACAATTTTGACTGTTTCAAGTTTCTTATTACTAAATGTATAAATTTGTTGTGAAATAGACAATATTTTTATTTATTTATTATAAATATCCACAATATGTTCGCATTTCATAAGTTAGAAGTCGAACTACAAAGCACACATAGGAAACTTAGTTGAATAGTAACAAACGGGGTAGCTCTAGAATGCAAAATAGCAGGAAATGTTGGTTAACTATCAAAATAATGAAAGTTTTTAAAAATAATTTCTGTTGCTTACTTTACCAAGTCAATACCTCTCTAGATTATAATTTGTGTATGAACAATGTTTGAAAAGGTGGTTATAAAATATATTTCCTCTCTAGTAAATAGTATATTTTGAAATGGAAGTAAAGGCTTCTTCCAAATACAGAAAAGTGATAGAAATTATAGAGAAGGATTGATTAGTGAGAGATAGTGAGCGGCCTAACTCCGGCGAAACGCAAATGTCGCAAGGCGAGGAGAGGCCTCCATCCGCGGAAGGGTCTTATGGAAGGAGTATATTATGAAAATAGTAAGCAGAAAATTACAAAAGAGGGCTGCTGCGAACAACTTGACCGTTTGAAGCTAACCTTGAAAAAAATTAAATAAACTACATGACAAGTTAGGAAATTATATGCAGAGACCGGATTCTTAGGTTTTTACAATTTTTTTCTCTCTCTTCCAATCACGAAAATATTGATTACTTATTCGATTCATGTCTTCTGGAATCGTTCAGTTCAATTTCGAAGAACCTAATTGAGATGAGATCTCCTAAAAATACCTAATCATAAAAAAATATATAAGAAAAATGCGATTTGAGGAAAAATAACAAATGTTTCGATTCGTATTTCGATGAAAAGCGGATGTTGGAACGATGTGGATCGTTTACGTTTACTAATGACCTTAGTTTCGTGTTGCAGCTATACAGAAAAATGCCGAAGACAAAAACGCATTTGCTGCGGTAGTGGATAGGCGACGATTGCCATTTTACTTCTGACAAAGTAATATTCTGTCAAGGCAGCTTCTCTGCTTTTAAAATAATTCTGAGGGATAATAGACAGAACTTAATAGTAGAAACCCTAGAAAAGTACTTGCTTGTGCTCCAATCAAGAGAAGGATTCAATTATTTTATAAGTTCCATTTTATTTTAATTCTGTGTACATTTTTTGTTTTTCTTTTTTAAGATGTCTTAATACCATGTTCTATAAAAATGTTTTATTTGTATTTAATTTTTTTTAAACCTAAAAGTTCAATGTAGAAGGAATTCGAGGTTCTGCCGTGTCAATGAAAAACTCAAAATTTGGCCAACGTTTCGCAAACTTTATTTCCTTCTTCAGGGCCTACAGAATACAAACAAAAAAATTAGTCATTATGGACAATATAACCAGAAACTTAATAATAATGTGAAAAAGAGATAGAAACAATTATTTAAATTTATTATTTATATATATATATATATATATATATATATATATATATATTTTGTTATATATAGGTTATTTTATTACTACTTTCAAAATTTGTATTTCTTTTTATTATTTATTTATTATTATTATTCTCTCTTTCTTTTATGTTAAAAAAAATTGTTTCCATCTCGTTTTCACATTATTATCAAGTTTCTGATTATATTGTCCACAATGACTAATTTGTTTGTTGTATTCTGTAGGCCCTGAAGAAGGAAATAAATAGTTTTCGAAACTTTGGCCAAATTTTGAATTTTTCATTTACACGACAGAACCTCGAATACCTTCTACATTGAAAAGATAATGTCGACTCTATTAATCACTATTAAAGTTCTAAATTCTGTATTCAAATTTTATTTTGT
The DNA here is from genome assembly GCA_963662175.1 of Aradus depressus. Lineage (NCBI taxonomy): Eukaryota > Metazoa > Arthropoda > Insecta > Hemiptera > Aradidae > Aradus > Aradus depressus. The sequence continues at coordinate 18,528,209 of OY759226.1, read as the reverse complement.
AACTTTTTGTAAGTCAAAATAACCTATTCAGGCTTTTTCGCAACCTAAAATAACCTAAAAGGCCTTTTCAAGAAAAAACCTAAAAATCCTGTCTCTGATTATAAGTGAGCCACCGTACTCTCCTAAGATAGCCTCTTCAATAACTGTGTGTTCCGGAGTCTCCAGAACTTCCCAACTATGGATTCATCAGAAGAGGTAGAAAAACCAATCGTTTTATTTTCGGATGAAAAGTAAAGAATTTGTACAAAATAGTGGAAAATACATCAATGATTAACAATTAATAAAGTACATATGCAATATAAGTTTACTAATGTATGCACATTTGTGTATATTTAGCAAAAACCTTACATTATTAGTTCAATATTCGCAAAAAAAAATTCTATATAAAAGTTTCAAAACCTTCGAAAAATTAGAAAAAATCAACTTCGCTAAGAACACAAAAATAATATATGTAGTTATAGAAACAGGTTGTCTATGAGACACTGATTATATCACACTAAAAAAGATAACGATTTTTTAAAGTTAATCGGAATAAGTGATTCGATAACAAAATGTAATTTAAACAAAAGTTGAATGATTTCTTATAAAAATATTTTTAATAGTTAAAAAAAATCCATTCAACTATTTCAAACAACCAGTTGAAGTCCATAATCACAGAAAAGTAACAAATCTAAAATAATCAAGTCTTACAATAACATTAGAGAAATAAAGAATGAAAATTCGTTCCTGAGGTTGGTCAATAAAAGGGTGCACTAACCATTCTCATAATATTAATCACACGACTACAAATTGTCTAATTAGTATCATTATGAAACAGTAATCAATGTTTTTGACACTGATTGAACAATGCCAGTTTCTACTATCGGTCTATTATGTGATTTACCTCAAGAAAAAAATTTCACTAAACATATCTGTTCAAACTAGGCAAAATAACATTAAATTGTAGTTGTATGAATATTGAGGGTCAGTCAAAGATGGAGAACACTATTCAAACGCCAACGTTTCAATATATTTTATATCATCAGGGCCTACAAACATGGGGGCGAATTGATCCCCCCCCCCCTCCCCAATGTTTGTAGGCCCTGATGATGATATAAAATAAATCGAAACGTTGGCATTTGAATAGTGTTGCCTGTTTTCTTCCATCTTTGACTGACCCTCAATATTCATACAATTAGAATCTACAGTCGCTAATCAACATCTACATTATATTGTAGAGTTTTAACCTTCAACAAAAAACTTTCATTCGATACTAAACCATTAGAAAGTCATATCCTCTCAATCCTCCACAACATCTGAATAGGAAGTGGCCTCAAGATCTTCTAAGTGAAGTTTAAACATGTTATTATTTTCAGTTCTCCAGCTATACAAAGTATACGGTAAGTTATATAATCGGTTAGAAAATCGATGAGAATTTAAAAAAAAAAAATATGTGTATATGTGAGCATGGTAACTCCCGATAGAATGAATGTATCGACATGAAATTTTATATGTCCAGAACCCTCTAAGGACGACACATTGATTTTCAGTCAAATCGACCAAAGAGAAGAGGGAATTAGGACTTAAATACCTTAATAACTGCCGATTTAATGAATGTATCGACACAAAATTTAGTATAAGGATACAGAAGCTACTATCTAATTCAAATATTAAGTTTTAGTCCAAAAGATGGCCCTTGAAGGGGAGCGAAAACGTAATTAATTCGTGATGGGGAAGTACAATAGCGGTGATTCATCGACGACAGCGCTGGCTGTGACATAGACACGTATTATAGCTATCATATATACTGTACATAAATTGCAAATGAAATAATAATAATATCATGTTGTAAGGAGAGAAGAGAGGTCTTATATTTTAAATAGATTATAACATTAAAACATATAGCTTTTGACACTCATTAATTGAATGTATTCACACTACAATAACAGTCTAAGAGGAGAAACTTCATCCTCGAGGTAGGTCAATGAAGGGTGTACACTACTCTCTTAGTTATAATGAAAATGTGACTTATATTTTTGGAACAGACTGAAGAATGCCATCCTCTATATAAAACTGCCTATCTCAAGGACACAACAACAGACAATTACAACAGAAAAAGCAATATGAAAAGCAATAACGAGTGAGACCTTGATGTAAATGATTTTTTGAACAGAAAATCATAATATAGAACAACAATCACTAAAAAATTATAATATGGAACATCACTAAAAAAACAGTTTTGGCACTAAATATAATTCTTTAACAACTATTGTAGTAAAATTATTGAAATACCCTTCACTTTGTACAAATGTTTCTGGAACTTTTCCCGTTGCTTTTGAAAATCCTGAAACAATACAAAAATTATGTAAGAAATAAATTAAATCATTTAGAAATGTTGTAAAAACCTAAATTAATTTTTACTTTCCCAAGTATACAAAGTATAGGGGATGTTATGTAATCGGCCGAAAATTCGATGCGCAGTTTTCAACGGAATTTGATATTTTCCGACTTCCTGATACCGAAAATGAAAAAGAAAAATCTGCGAGAACACGATAACTCCCGATAGAATGAATGTATCGACATGAAATTTTATATATGTATCCAGTACCCTCTAAGGACGACACCTATTGATTTTCAGTCAAATCGGTCAGAAAGAAGAGGGCGAATAGGAGAGGTGTGTAACACAAAAACTCTAATAACTGCTGTAGTAGGACCCTCGCTTAACGTCCCATCCGAAGGAGTGCATGCTCAAGGTTTTTTACCTTCCAGATAAAAGAGCCTCGGGCGGGTATCGAACTCGCGTTCTCAAGCTCAGGAACATTTTTCATAAATTTTCGGGTGGGTTCTATAACTAGGTATTGATTTTAAAATAGTCGTCGTTTTTGTAAAACTTAAGGTGAATGACACCATATCATAAAGAAAATAAAAATTATTTGGCAACTTATAAATTTGTTTTGAATTAATAAGTATACCATGGTGGCCACTTTTTCCCAAGACCGAAATTCCTTGACTTTTCCCGATTTTCCAGGTAATATTTGAGTTTTTTCTTTGACTTTACGTTATATCATGAAACTATTTTAAACATTTTAAAAAAAGTTGTTTATGTTTTTATATTGTGTAAATAACGTACTTAACAGATCAGATATTTGCATGTATTTAGAAATCACAAAAAAACACTATAATCTCATTGACCAACAAGCAATATTGTAGAGGTGGAATTTGATGTAGGTATAAGTAATGAAAAAAAAACAAATTCAGTTATTAGTCCCACACGTAATTTTATAGACTTGAAACTAGAAAATAAATTGTAATTATTTATTATTGCAAGTAATACTTCAGGGGATAGAGTACTCATAAATTTTACTTAAGCGAGTTTCTTTATTTGCTCTTCTAATTCTTTGCTTTCATGCCTGGCATTGTCTAATATTTTTTTAGTATTAAGTTTCTTTATTTGATTTGTAGCTTTACGTGTTTCTATTTTCAATCTTTATTTTGTATCTTGATATAAATCATGTACATTTCGAAACGTCTCTCAGAGAAAGCATTATTGGCCATTCTTATTCAATTTGTATACTCATTAATGGATTCGTTGAGATTCATTTAACTTAAAAAATTAATAACTCATGAACTATTCACCGTAAAGAGCTGGTTCAAAATTAATGTCCTTCTTCTAACGATTCTGCAAAGCATTTATTGCAAAAAATAAAGATTTACATATTTCAACAGCTCATCGATCTGAGTATTTAAAACAAAAATCATTAAAATCTGTTCCTAACACAAGAACTTCCGAATAGGTCGAGAATTTAAACCCATTTTCACTGAGCTGGCTGGGATTTTCATGAGAATATAATTTGAATATTATGGATGAAAAAATTGCCTGACTTTTCCCGGTTTTACAGAAAGTGGCCACCCTGTATAGATTTGTCCAAACTTTCAGAATATAACAATAAAAAAATTAAAAATACATACCTGAAGTAAAAGAAGATATAAAACAATCATTTCAGCTGATACAGACAAAATGACTAGATAAAAGATCTTGCACTAAAACTCAAATAGAGAAAAATTTACAATGTAGCCAGTCGTTCCATCTGGCTGAAGTCTGGCAGAGTCTTGACATAGAGGACTTTCTTCGTTGTTGGCTGAGGTTTGTGATAAATATGAGAACTTTGCTTTGAACCATAACTTCTATTTGATTTGGTAGCACAAGACTGACTTATTGAGTCTGTACTTTGTGTTACTGCTGTATAGTGATGATTGTTAGAATGAGGAACTGTTCGAAGCTCAATATTTGTACATGGTGAAGTGTCCAAAGTGCCACAATTATATTTTTTAAGAAAGCAAAACAATATCCCTAGCATAATAAGCATATAAGTACAACCGACCACTCCACATATCACCATATATTTGTCCAAAGTTTCTAATGGAACAACCATGTTTTTTTAGTATTGGCATTATTAAAATGTGAAAGAACAATTTGAGAAAACATTACAACTACTTCAGTCTGTAAAGCAAAAACAATAACACAACTTCATTCGGACTCCATTCGGATCAATCGTTGTTTTTCAGTGTTGTCATTAGGCCTGTTCGTAAAGTGATCCACATCAGTGATACAAATAAACTGAAAATGGCGTTATCTCTAATTCAATTTAGCTCGTAAGTAGCTTTACAACAATTTGGTCGTAATTAAATGTATAGCACACAATACAAAATGTTAATATCTTAGATGATATACATTCCAATGACAAAATTTTCAAAATAGATAATCCTAGTAGATCTTCTCGCAAGAGTTTCGGTGTTCTGCCGTCGTCCCTTACTTAGGAAGAGATTCATTAAATGTTGTCATTATTTTTAAATTTAATTGCTTCAGTCATAATTTTAAAATGCATTCTTTTAATTTCTAACACTGAGATTATTACTCAGAAATTAGGGTTTAAATACGTTTTGAATTATAGTCCCCCCCCTCTCGAGTTTTTAGTTATCTTCAGCACATACTCCTCTCCTATTTAAATCACTGCGAAAGTAATAAATATATAAATAATAAAAAAAAAAGTAATTATCTATAGTAATAGGTATATGAAAAGACAAAGTTTGTTTGTTTATATGTTTGAGGTAATCTCGTAAACCACTTTACCGATTTGTATAACTCTAACACCGTTGGGAATTTTTTTCTTCCCAATAAACATAGGGTATACATCTTGACGCTTTATCTAATAGGAACTGAGCAGTAACGGTAAAATTGAAGCAAGTCGGAAGAGAAACGGCCTTCCGGGCGCTGTTTATTGCTTACGCTTGCCTAAACCGTTGAAGTGATGTATGTAGCAACCGTTGAGAATAAAAAGTTCTATAAAAACTTCTGCGACAGCATATACCTATCTGAGAGAAGAAAAAACTTTGAGCACGCCGTCCTTCGGATGGGATGTTTAACGATGGTCCCGAGCTTGTACTATGTCAGATACTACCCAGTAGGCTATATGACCTGATAGCTTGTGCATGAGTCGTAACTAACTAACCTACCCAATAACAGTTTTATCTATCCACGCGTTTTAAAGGTATTGGAAATTTCCATTTATGCTGAGGAGGGGGCGGATAGGTCACAAACTACCGGTCTCAAAATAAACTCAAAATATCAACTAAAATACAATAAAATATCACCTAACATGTTAGTACTTTGTTTATAATAAAATTTATCATATTATATTATTTAATAATAACATTTTTAAATGTAATGAAAGAAATTATTGAAACATTTTTACAACCTTTATTATTTTTCAACTTAAGTTGGATGAACCTGAGAAGAGCAACTAAAAAACTTACAACACCAAGTTAATGGCATTTTCCATAAGTATTTCGGAGTTTGGTTGTCTTGCGAATTTTTCTGATTCTTCATATTTAGATTTTTTTTGACAGTTCGTCTGGGAGAATTATACACAAAATTTAGCATGTACGCTTTCCAATATTTATTTGGCAAAATAATGTCGTTAGTTATAAATATTCCACTTGAACATGAATCAGTACCTAAATGAGATATTATTCACTCAGAAATATCACAGATTTTTTTCTTATACAGGATGTTTATTACACATCTCAGATTGAGGAAATGAAATGAAAAATAATCTTTATTCTGGGACATACCCTAAGAATAATAACATAAGAAATAAACAAAAGAGTACAAGTATCAACCAATTGGGACAGAATAAAGAAAAAAGGTCTCTAGGAATAAATATTAAATGTTAAAAACAGGCAATGAGTAAAACAATGTAATAAACTAGTGAAAAATGATAAAGAGAAATTAAAAAACTAGAAAAACAACTATGAATAATAATGTGAAACATGATAACAATAATGACTTATATATGAATTGTAAAAAACTGGAAACAGAAGAATAACAATCTGTCCAGTGGAGTGAGAGACATAGGAAGACGAGAACTATCTCATAGGAGCCAGCCTTAGGAATCAGAGGTTTGTTGAGATAGGAGATAATGGAAAAGTAGGGACTTAAATGAAAGAAGAGTAGAAGCATGGCGAATCTGGAGAGGGAGAGAGTTCCAGAGGGAGTTAGCCTGGATAAGGAAGGAGTTGTCCTGTGAGAAGGGAGATAAAGATCAGAGGGACGGGATCTAGTGACTTTCTGCTGGAAATGGTGTTGAGGACTCAACTAGATTGAATTCTTTGGAGTAGTGTTGTTATATTTCACAATTTCTGCGCTCAGCGCACGAAGCACTCTATTCGGGAAAAAAATAAAATTAAATTGAAAGAGTAGGTATATGAAGTTAAATATAAAATGTAGTGTTAAAGGCGAGGACCAGAGATCAAAGATAGCCCTTTTCTGGTAAGATTTTCTGAAGGAAGTCTACCATGTCTGGAAGGCTGAATTCTCTTTGAATTTTATTTGTTGTTTGTGAACCTTGTTTTCATAGCTTCCAAGTTTTTGTATGTGCCCAGCCAGATGGATGCTGAATATATGAATAGTGGTCTGCGTAGTGATGTATAGAGAAGAATGCTGCATGTCTATTTGAGTGGCCATCTTTTGTTGATGGAATGAAATGAAAAATAATCTTTATTCAAGGACATACGTCCACTAAGAATAATAACATAAGAAATAAACAAAAGAATACAAGTATCAACCAGTTGAGACAGAATAAAGAAAAAAGAAAAGAGGTTTCTAAGAATTAATTAGAGAAATATTAAATGTTAATGACAAGCGATAACTAAAACAATAACAAGTCGCCAGGGAGTCACCGCAATGTACTTCCCCAGAACAAATTAATCAATTAAATTTTCGCTCCCCTTTCAAAAATTGTTTAATAGTTTTTGCATACCCTTGTTGATCTGCTCCCAAAGAAATCACTTTCGCTAGTCCAAAGAATTCACCCTTAACCTTATTTAAATCATAATGAATACAAATAAATTTTAGTACAACTGTTTTCTGCTTTTATTTTAAATGACTTACTTAGCTTCTTTGTTGAAGTTTCAGCAACATTAGACATTTTAAAAATGTCTTCATTAGGTATTTGTATTCCCAAGTTTTTCAGTTTTTGTCTCTTATCACACACTTTTCGGTTGGTTGAACTTGAGTACATTCTTGAAACATTCGAGTTATTATTATTTTTTTAAATCTAAAGATATCTTTAATAATAAAAGAAAGTTTTAATTAATACATACTTCTAGTGGAAATTAAACCAATAAAGCACCGGTTCTCTTACGGCAGTTTCTAATCTCTTTGTGTTCTGGAAATTCCGCAGAAACTGAAGGAACTTTTATGTGTTACAACTATTAGTATATAGAGTTCACAATTTATACACGAAAACAATAAATACACATATATTTTTCATAGTCGATGTTATTTTTACAATAAACATACGGTTTATCACCTGATTTTTTCTGGTGTATTTTTTACTTCTCAAGCGAATAATTTCGATGTGGAATTTCATGTTTTTCGACCTCTAGATTCCAAATATTAATAGCGAAAACGGCGTTCGAATTTACAAACCAGAATTCTAATTTTTTCTCATAAACTTTATTTTTTGTCTGTTGTCATTAAGCTCTTGTTTGGGTCAATTTTTAATGAATATTATGGCGTCTAGGTCACTTTTCTCTCCAATTAAACGATATTTCTAGGCAATTTCTATCCAAATTTTTTTTGGTTGGGGTAGAAACAAGTACAAACGAAGTTCTATCGAAACAAAAAAAAAAAAAGTTTTTTTGAAAGTTGGGTGCTAACTTTACATAGGTGCCTCAATGTACTGTCGTTCCGTCAACAGGCAGACGTGCTTCGATTGCTTCAATTATAATTGAAGGGACCGGGGAATATAAAAAAATATATCTACAATTGTTTTATTTTATTATTTAAATATGTACATACTATATCAACATTTTAAATTTGATTTATGTATCAACAAAAAAAAAACATAAGAAATAATAGTAAATTTAATTAAGTTTAGGATATATAAGTCAAAAAAATATGGATCCTTGAATCAATACTGTTTTATTGTCATCTATTCAAATTCAACAAAAAAAGTTCAAATAAAATAAAAGAAACTACATAATTTTTTATACAATTTATTACTATATGTATTCTGATTTTACTTTGCAGCTATATGAAGTATAGGGGTAGTTATGTAATCGGTCAAAAACTTCGATGCTAAATTTTCAACGGAATTTCAAGTTTTCCGACCTCTAAATTCCAAATATGAAAAAAAAAAAAAAAAAAAAAAGCTGCGTGTAACGATAACTTCGAATGAATGTATGGAAATTTTATTTGTGCATCCCGAACCCTTTAATGACCGACACCAATTGTTGAGCCAAATCGATCATAGGGAAGGGGGAGGCTTAACACAAAAACCCAAATAACTGCCAATGTAATGAATGGTTATCGATAAAATTTACCAAGAGGATTTAGGATTTATGTAAGTCAACTGTTAAATATTAGTGCAAATTGTCGACTGGTTTTGGAGGTAAAGCGAAAAGTTAATTGATTAATTCGTTCTGGGGAAGAACATTGCCGGTGATTCATTTACTTTTTTTTATTTATATTTTTTTCAAAGGTTTAACATCGTTATTTTTAAGGAGTAAATAAGCCAAAAATGTTTATATAAATCCGTTTTATTAATTTTTTAATTTATAATATTAATATACTCATATATTCTAAACAGATAAATAATGAATATTATGTAACTTGGATTATATATTTACAAAATGTATTGAAAAAACTTTGTATATACTGAGAAAAAGAAAATAATAAGACACAGGTTAAGTAAATAATATACAAGATATTTTTTTAAACATTACTTAGAAAATATATTACACTTTATAATATTGGAAAAAAAATATTACATATTTACAAATTTAATTTAAAAAAACAAAAAAATGAAAGAATAAAACCATGTATTATTCTGCTATCAAAACATGAAAACTTAAATGGAATGCGACTTGTTTCCAGTGAATTGTCTTAGGACTACTTAACTATACAGAATTAAATTTGACAAAATTTTGTCAAAAAACAAATATTAACATTAATACATTTATAAACACGACAGAACTAACACAGCCAAATTATTTATCGTATATATTAATAATATAGGCAATTTTTAAAATATAAAAAAACTGTAGTACATATTTAAAAAAAAAAATAGTTACGTCTTGCTAATAAATATTATAAAATAAAATAAATAAAAAAAATTATCTGAGAAAAGTATTAAAAAATAATAAATACAATTATTTATAACTGCCCCCCACAATTTTCCACAGAGAAATTTTCAGAGGAAAAATTGTTCTGTTACTTTAAATGGGTTATAAGCGATCGATATATGATTTTGAGAACAGAACAGTTCTGTTTTTCTGTTATTCAAAAAAGTTTTGGAAGTTTAAGGATAAACGTGTCGAGCTGAAAACAAAATTAAAAACATTTTTCAAAATCAGTCTTGTCAAATAAAATGAGGTGACATTTTTTTATTTTCATATAAGAAATAGTTTAAGGTACATTACATTTAATGTAATCAACTTTTTTACATTAAAAACTTGGTATAATATTGAGGTAAACAAATAAAGACGTGACTATTTCTCAGTATGAAAGCAACTGAATACAGAATAAAACATATTTTTATACAGATAAGACTTAGTTTTGGGCAAAAAAGATTTTTGTTTTCAGACATTGATATTTTTGACCTAAGAGTAACGATTTTTTTTTTTTAAATCACATAATTAGTTTTGTAAAAACAATTACGAACAGTTTCCTCCGTAAACTTTGGTAGGAAGGCTTTTAATAAAACTTTTTATTTTTACAATATTGTTTGAACAATTTGAATCAGCCGCCCCTCAAAAAATAAATTATTTGTTCTGTTTTCAACGAATAATTTATTAAGAACAGAAACTGTTAGTGTTCAGAAAATGAGTACTACATAAAACATAAAGTTACAAGAAAATAAAAAAAAATGTTAAACTTTTTGAAAAATATAATAACAGAAGCAATCCTAATCCTAGAATATTTAGTTCTTTTCTCCTGAGATAACAATATAATAACAGAACTCTAGAACAAAATAAAAATAAATGAAAACCTTGCAGCGCTGGCCAGTCCAAATGACAGCTTTTCTGAAAAATGCACGTAAGGGTTGAAGTAATTAAGAATGTCATGGTAGAAAAATACTTTTTAGGAAAGAAATTACCATATCTGCGAAAACATCAGCGAACAAAACTATAGTTAATTAAATATTATGTGTTTATTTGTAGTTGTAATGATTGAGACACACTACAAAAAAGTGCAGTTGCATCACTGCATAAATACAATATACAGTCCGTCAGGTGAAAAGTAGTCATTGCACAAAGGTCGGTCGGTGAAGGGTGTACTAACCGCATTCAAAATATTGATTTTTTTTTTGTTATGAGAAAGCAGATGTTTTTAGAGAATAAGAACGCCTCTGTCAATCCAAGGACGAATTTTCACCTAAAAGACTATAACTATAAATACAATCATATATGGATACATACGATTTTTTTTACATAAACAGCTCGGAGTAATAAATTGTATATATCAGCTACATAATATACGAAATACACAAATATTTACATATATTTCTTTCATTTGGATACATTTACTTTTACACATACAAATACTTCCAGAACTTATAGTCTGTTTCACAAAAACTGGGACATGCCATTATTGGACCAATGGTTTCAGACTCAAGACCCCATCAATGTCCCAAATATATATTGTTGTATCGTCTGTTCAAATTCCAATCGAATCTAGTGTATCGTCTGGCGCCAATCAAATATATTGTTGTATCGTTTGTTCAACTTCCAATCAAATCTAGTGTATCGTCTGGTGCCAATCAAATATATTGTATCGTCTGTTCAACTTCCAATCAAATCTAGTGTATCGTCTAGCGCCAATCAAATATATTGTATCGTCTGTTCAACTTCCAATCAAATCTAGTGTATCGTCTGGCGTCAATCAAATATATTGTTGTATCGTTTGTTCAACTTCCAATCAAATATAGTGTATCGTCTGGCGTCAATCAAATATATTGTTGTATCGTTTGTTCAACTTCCAATCAAACCTAGTGTATCGTCTGGCGCCAATCAAATGTATTGTTGTGTCGTCTGTTCAACTTCCAATCAAATCTAGTGTATCGTCTGGCGCCAATCAAATATATTGTTGTATCGTTTGTTAACGAGTTTATGCGATAATGATGGATGACACGTATTGTAATCTCGTCTATTAACGGTCTTCAAGGCCCAATTGAATAAAAACAGATTAAAAGAAAATGTACTTTAAATACAGTATTAATGACTTTTTTTAAAACTATTTGTTAATATTTTACATATATTTTTCTTGTTTACGAAGGCCCTCACAAGAGAGAATCGATAATCTACTCAGGCTTAATACTTCAGAGACGAGATAGAAGATGGCTTATTAATTATACTGTAATATGGTAACATTATAGTTATTGTCCACTCATGCCCGGACTACCAGAGCATATCCAGAGCGGTGGACATGAGCTCAAATCTACTGTTGAAAGTAGCTACTAAATTTTGCCTATCCTAGTTTATCTACCTAGGATATCTTGAACAGGTACCTGAAGGACAGCCGGCTTTCGAACCGGCGATCTTGAACTCAGTTGAAAAGTACACTAGACGCCCACTCAAATTTATTCCTTTGGGCTAAATAGTTCGTCAATACAGAATTTCCAAATTTTGATTTTACTTTCATCTTTAAGGTGATGATGGTCAAATTCTGATTGTCTACCCTCTAAATGTAAAGAAATATGATTTTCCGCATAGCAGCAGTGTCTGTAGAATTTCCTTTCATTAACGATAACTGCAAATGCACAATATGAATAACTCTTTTTGTAAAATGTTTGTCTCAGTCGAGGCGTAATGATTTTGGGATTTTGGTACCCGGAAGTCATCGGAACATAATTTTTATTTAATTTTTTTCATGGTAGGAGAATCATAAAGTTATCAGACAATCTGCGCTCTCTTTATATCCAGCCATATTGTATCTCGTTGAGTACAAGTCTTGTTCTGTGTCCTTACACTACAAATGATAATAATATATTTAAAATATGTATTTTTTACACACGTGTGTATTATCTATCATATATAAAACATAATTTATATACAAATAAATAAAAAAGAGTAGGAACCATTATGTAAAAACAATATACACTTTTTTTTTCTTCTTTACACAAATTTTTTTCATTTTTCTTTCTTTTTTTTTTTTTAATAAATAAATATAATTTTTTGTTTTGCTTCGTGATGGTGGGGACTGGGGGACTGGGGACTGGTGAACTACCAATAATGTGTGAACCTCGTGTCCGGGGGCCAGACGTGTTGTTTGTTACATGAAGAACAGTCTTCAGCTGTTGTGGATGGTGGCCAGCAATTACCGCTGACCCCAGCGTAATCCTAGCTGATCCGCGCCCGTTTTGACGCTGTATCTCCACCATTGTTGCCATTATTGTTCGTATGACGTTCCATAACGTATCTGCAAACAATTAAAAAAAAAATACTATAGTTAGATATACATAAGAGTTACAAGGGCTTATCGTACTGTCTCTACGGCTGCGCTACAGGTACTAGCGGGAGCCACCCCCATTGACTTGATCTTGGCTGTCGCTTCGTATTTCTGTAGACGCAACATGCCCTTAGGAGCAGATATTGATGAGCCCTTACGCCTAGCCCTAGAGGAAGAGATGCGCGGACAGTCCAGACTAGTGCGCTGCAAGGACATCGTCCAGAATTGGATTGTGGAAAAATGGCAACAACGTTGGTCACGATGCCCGGATGGCCGAACGACGTACGCATACTTCCCGAACGTCCGGGTACGCCTTGACTCAACATGGGTACAGCCTAATCACTGGACGTCTCAAATATTATCAGGTGATGGTGATTTCAACTTCAAGCTGTTCTTCTTTCACAGGAAGAACACTCCGAACTGTTCGTGCGGCGGTATCGAGACTGCAGAACATGTGGTCCTCGAATGTCCGCTGTACGACCAAGCTAGGGTGGAGTTGATTCATGGGACAAGATCGTATTTGGGACTGGATCTACGGCAGATGGTGTCGGAAACAGACTACTCGATGTTCTGCCGATTCGTCGGCTCCTGGCGGGAGCAGAAACAGGCAATGTAAGATGGTAACCCCTTGATCCCCGAGCTTTAACCAAACGTAGACTGGGTGATATTGCTGCAATGCAAGGCGCACGCTCTTTTGAAAGCAAATAAAAAAAAAAAAAAAAAAGTTAGATATACATACGAATATATAAAAATACAATAAAAAATGGATTCGAGTGATTTTCCTTGATAAAAAAAGTCGTCAGTGAACCACCGGCTATGTACTTCCCCAACACGAATTAATCAATTACGTTTTCGCTCTACTTCTAAAGCCAATCGACCGTTTGGGCTAAAACTCAATATTTGACTTACATAGCGTCTTCTCACTCTTCATAATAAACTTTGTGTCGATACATACATTACAACGTCTTCTTTTTGGCCGAAAAATTGATTTGACTAAAAGTCAATAGGTGTCGTATTTAGAGTGTTCTGGATACACATATAAATGTCGTGTAGATATATATATATATTTTTTTTTAATTTTTGGAATCAGAAGGTCGGAAAACATAAAATTCTGTTGAAAACTTCAAATCGAATTTTTGACTGATTACATAACTTCGTATAGTTGGGGAAGTAATTAAAATTCAGAAATATTATATAATCCAGGAAGTATGATTTTTTGGATTGTATATATATATATATTTTCTTTTTTTTAAAGAAGAATAAAGGTTATTATCAACACGCCTTAATGTCGGTAATTGGGTATTCAAATATCTAGGATCCTGGTTAACGGATGGTACATGCGAGGAAGATGTAAAGTCTGAAGTAAAAAAGGGCAAACGGTTGATAGGTTGCTTGAATTCGGTATTATGGAATAAAGAAGTTAAATTAAAAACAAAAAAAACAAATTCATAATAGAAGGAACTGATCTCTATGGTGCTGAGACATGGACAATGAAAAGGAAAGAAGAGGAAGCACTGCTGGCCTTGGAAATGGATTTTTGGAGAAGTAGCCGGATATCCAGACTAGAACATATCCCAAACACAGACATAAGGAGAAAGGTTAAACAAGATCTAACGATCTTTCGATCATCTATTTCCATAGAAACAAAACAGCTTGGTTGGTTCGGCCAAGTAATGAGAATGGGAACAGAAAGATGGCCAAGACGTTTACTTGATTTCACCCCACAAGAAAGAAGAAAAAAAGGCAGACCAAAAAAAAAAAAAAATGGATCGAGGACGTTAATGCAGGAATGGCAGGGCGAGGCCTGAGGGACGGACAATGGGAGGGAAAAAAAATGTGGAAGAAAGCTCTTTTTGGAGACGACATATGAACCTATGCTTGTATAATCAGTCGTTTAATACTAATAAATAAAGGTTATTATTATTAATAACAGGATACTCGGTTCGAATCCTAGGGGAAATCTATTAAACTATATTTTAGCTCATGCTATTTTGGGTTACTTACGTCACTTTTCTATTACATTCGAGATTTTATTTGGTTCTGTTTAGAAAGAGGCACTTTGCAATACCCAAAGTCTCCCATATTATATTTATTGTGAAATAAGCAACATTAAAAAAAAAAAAAAAACATTTTTTTCTATATTTTTAACTACAAATATATCAAAGACAAACACTCACTCGAAAGTTAGCAGAACAATGTTAATTAACAACGAAGTACTTACTTCAACTGTGGCATGTACTGCATAACATCCTTCAACTGAATAAGTGGTAAAACTTCATTTAAAGTTTTACACTTGCTGTTCTCTCGCAGAACTGTCTTCTGTTGTCTAAACAAACAAAAAAAAATTATATTATTTAAGGTATCTTTCCAGTTATTCTAAACTATTAAGTAACCTACTTTTTAAGCAAAAATGGGAGGTATGAGGGGTGATCAAAAAGTTACAGGAATGAAAAAAAAAATATTAAAAATATTTACAACTTATTGGACATTGTCCCCTTCAAAAGGACCCTAAGAACTCATTTTCTGGAATGCTGTTCAGCTCCTCCAGCGATTTCTCTTTAATTTCATCAGTTGAGTGAAATCTCTGCCCTATTAAGGGTCTCTTGAGTTTCGGAAACAAGAAAAAGTCCGCAGGGGCCAGGTCTGGTGAGTAAGGGGGCTGGGGGATGATTTTGTGCAATAATCGCGAATGAGCAACACAGAATGGACACGCCTCGGTCAACAGTCTCGGGACAAACATTGCCGCCACTCGGTGCTATCTGCAGTTGTTCCGTTAAAATTTCTTGATATGAGCCAATTGAAATGTTGCATTCCTCTGCCATTTCACGGATGGGCGTCCTGAACGAGGATTGTCTGTCTTGTAATGCCATGAAAAGTGTGGCTCTTCTCGATGATGTGGGTCACGAAAGTGGACCGGTTGCCACATTAGGCAGTCTGTCCAATATAAAATTCGCGCACTGTTTACTGTATAAAATACTCCACTTTTGTTCTCAATTTCAGTTTTGTCCTTACCTCCCATGGGTTTGTTTGTTTTAAGACCAAGTTTATGTATATATTTATTGTGAAATAGACAATACTTAAAAAACAAACATATATTTATTTATATTTTGTAAAGTATCCGGAGAAGGTTGTAAAAACAAACAAAAATAGTTGTCGGTGAATCATCGCCTATGTACTTCCCCAGCAAGAATTAAGCAATTACGTTTTCGCTCTCTCTCCAAAGCTCATAGAACGTTTGGGCTAAAAGTCAATATTTGACATACATAGTGACTTCTGAATTCTCATAATTAATTTTGTGTCGATATATTCATTACATCGGCAGTAATTGGGGTACTTGAGTTGAGCCCTTCTTCCCTGCGTCCCCCCACCGTCTCTTCCCTTCGAACAATTTCGCGGAAAATTAATATATGACATCGTTATGGGGATTTGAATTTATAAAACTTCATGTCGATTTGTCAATTATTGGGATTTTTGGGCTCCTCTGATTCTCTCCCCTTCGGCTGATTCCGCTGAATTGATAGGGTTGTCCTTATAGGATTTAGAATTTACATATGAAATTTTGGTTAGGGTTAGGTTTAATGACTTATGCCCGGGCTTTAACTACGAGGTCATATCACCTACTACCACAGCGCTCTTTAGTCACTCTAGTGGACATGAGCCCGACTCTACTGTGTGAGTCCTAAACTTTGTATAACCTATTTTTTTCACCTAGGGTAGGGGTCTTAAGTGAGTACCTGACATCGTACCGGTTCGGGACCATCGCTTAACGTCCCATCCGAAGAACGGCGTGCTTAAGTTTATTTTACCTCCCACATAAAATAAACTAAGGGCCTCGGTCGAGTTTCGAACCCACGATCTTGAGCTCAGAAGACAAGCACGCATACCACTGAGCTACCGGCGCCCTCTATGAAATTTTCTGTCGATACATTCATTACAAAGGCAGTGGTTTTTGTATTACGCCTCCCCTTAAATCGCTCCCCTTCCCTTTGTTAAATTTGGCTGAAAAACAATAAGTGAGGTGTCTTTGTTAGATTCTGGGTTCACATATAAAATTTCGTCTCGTTACATTCATTCTATCGGGAGTTATCGTGTTGACAGACATACATTATTTTTATGTTTTTTGTAACCAGGAGGAAAATCAATCATCAAATTCAGCTGAAAACTCTGTATCCAATTTTTGACTG
Source organism: Aradus depressus (assembly GCA_963662175.1). Taxonomy (NCBI): domain Eukaryota; kingdom Metazoa; phylum Arthropoda; class Insecta; order Hemiptera; family Aradidae; genus Aradus; species Aradus depressus. The sequence goes on along the minus strand of OY759226.1, from coordinate 18,511,034 downwards.
ATAACATAACTTCCCCTATGCTTCTTCCCTTATAGCTAAGTAAATAGTAACAAGTAACTTGTAAATAACTTACAAGTTTCCTGAGTATAGAGTGACCTGGAGAACATTCTGAAGTACTTCACGGCATTTGGCCATGCTAACTCCAGGGAAGAAGTAATCCAAGAGGTCGTTGACAGTCATAAGTAGTTCTGAATAAACGTACGGTTTGGAGTTAATGCATGGCACCATTTTTCCATTCACCAAAGCTTTTTGCATCTACAAAAAAAATTTAAAAAAACATGGAATCATAAATTATAATCGTAACTGAACAATTCTGATTTGGTCAAAGAGCTAGAAACATATAGGTTCGTGCAATAACGGTCTGAATGATTCAACGGTATCAATGTACATCCCCAGAACGAATTAAACAATTAATTTTTAGCTGGTTCTCCAAAATCAGTCGACCGTTTGTGTTATTATTCAACAGTTGGCTTACACAGGAGCTCCTAAGTCCTAAATGTGTCGATAAATTCATTAAATCGGCAGTTATTAGGGTTATTGAATTGGGCTGAACCCCCCTTTCCCTTCATAATGACTGAAGTTTGACAAGTTTGAGGTTTACGAGTTGAGCCCCCAAATCTCATAGTTTGATGACTAGTTTTTTTGCTCTCTTCTATTAACAAAGGATATCATTTATTATATTTCCTGAAACATTAAACAACTTTCTGGGTATAATAATCGGTTGAGAATTTATACATTTTAGAACCTTGAAAACAACTCCTATATCTCAAATAAATAAATTTAAATACAGATACCGACACTATCTTGCGGACACTCATGCAAACTGTAAACATACCTTGAAAGGATAATGGTTGCTCTGTCGGGCGGGCGAGTCGCTGATGGGTATGAGTTTGTTCCAACCTCCATTGTTCTCCGGCTTCCCCGTCGTCTGCTGTATGACTGACGGACTGGACCTGGACTGTTGGTGGGCCGGCTGTGGGGTCTGCTTGCCTCCGTTCAACATGGACCGTTGAGGAGAGTGTGGAGGCGAGGAGAGGTCGATCACATCACTACCTGTACCGTAGTACCTACAAAAAGAGAAGAAATATTGTAGTATACTAGCAATAACTACTAGAAATATACTGTAGACCTAGCAGGTAGTCCCGATGTTGCTCGATGTGACAAAGAATATTTATTTGTTAACAATGGATCAGAGAATTTGCATTAAATATTGCAGTTAAGTGCAGCAAAGTTCTAGAAATGTTAAATATTGCTTATGGTGAGTCTGCTATGAGTAAAACTAGGGTTTACGAGCGGTATAAGCGTTTCTAAGAAGACCGTGAAGACGTTGAAGATGACGAGCGCCCTGGACGCCCCCAACACGTTTTTTAACATAGGTGCACCATGAATTCTTGCCACAAGGTCAAACCATCAATATGCTACCTAAGAATGCAACGCCGTTTGCGTGAAGCAATCAAAAAAAAAAAACGCCCGGCTCACACTTCATTGCTTGTTCGTGAATTTTTGGCCAAAAACACCACTGTAATGATTCCCCAGCCTCCAAATTCGCCAGAAATGGCTCCGTGTGACTTTTTTTTGTTACCAACAATAAAGAGAACCTTAAAGGGCTGTCGTTTCACAAGCATAGATGAGAGTAAAAGCGCATCGCTGAGAGAGCTAAATGCTATCCCAAAGATCAAGTTCCAGAAGTGTTTCGGGGATTGGAAGAAGCGCTGGCATAAGTGTATAATATCTAATGGGGACTATTTTGAAGGGAACATTGATGTAGACGAATAAATAAAATTCTTTTCCAAAACCTTAACACACGTCGTATATCCGATGGGACGTTAAGCGATGAGCCTGTGCGTTGTCAGGTACTCGTTAAAGACCCCTCGTGAATAAACCTAGGTAGGTAAAATTTAGGACTCCCACAGCAGAGCCATGCTCACGTCCACCAGAGTGACGAATGATCGTTCTGGTAGAAAGCGATATGAACTCGTAGTTAAAGCCTTATTTCTAACTTTAAAGAAAACATGTTCTGACTGAAAATGGCTATCAGTTAGTTATTGTGATCCATGCCCGGGCTTTAACTATGAGGTCATACCGTATATAACCAGAGCACTTTTTCGCTCTGATGGACATGAGCCTGACTCAACTATGGGAGTCCTAAATTTTTATTTATTTAGGGTAGGGGTTCATATTATGAACAAGTGTGGACATCACGTGACAGGAGAAGTCTGCGTACCCCTAAAATGGCTTCCTAACTGAAAACTTGATACATTTGTTGAATTTTTATAGGTAAACCCCCCTTGTTTTGACCGATTATGTTGAAAATCAATAGGTGTCGTTCTTATGTGGTTCTGGATACACAAATCATGTTCAAAGAAGCACGAACTTCATTCTCTCCCCTGAAAAGTTGGGTTTCTTGATATGCGACTTTTTGCGACGATGTGTATCCAGAAGCCCAAAAGGACGACATTGATTATCAGCCAAATTGACCAAAAGGAAAGGGTAAACTGATAAGCGGGCCTAATCACAACTCTAAATTAAAAAAAATATCAGTGAATGCCAATCGTTTGGGCTAAAACTCAATATTTGACTTATTCAGTGGCATCTAAATCCTTATAATAAATTTTGTCTCGATTTTTGAATTGAGCCTCCTCTGATCCCACCCTCCCATTCGGCTGAATCTGCGGAAAATCAATTGGTGTCGCCTTAGGGAGTTCTGGATACACATATTATATAGGGTGTCGATGATTAAAATCAACTGATTAAAATCAACGATTTAAATCAAATGATTTTTTTTTAAATTTCATGATTTAAATTAAAAACATTAAAATAAATAAATAAGTGATTAAAATTTTGCAATTATAAAAAAACAAAAACAAAAAATAACAAAACGCACAAAACTGACCGCAGTTTGCAAACTATTGAAACATAATTTATGTAAATCTGTCAAGCAAACCACCAAATCTGTCAAGCAAACCACGTCAAAGCGTAATTATTTGAAAAAAGACAAAAAAATCGTCAGATTAAAATAGTTTAATTCGAAAAGAAACAACTCAAAATGGTTAGCATATATATTAAATTCGCTGAGATCAATGAAATATAAGTTGGCGTGACTGTAAGCAGATCATCCAATTACATAATCGATCTCGAATATAAAATTGATTATAAGATTGATAAAAATTCGCTTTGTGAAATTTCGGTTAGTTTTGTTCGTTTTGTTATTTTTTTGTTTTTGTTTTTTAAAATTGTGAAATTGTAGTCTGTTTTGTTAATTTTAGTTAAGTTTTCAGTTGATAGTTTTTAGTTGATTTAAATCGGATTTAAATCAAAAAAATAGATTTTTTTAAAAAAAAATCATGATTTCTATAAACCCTATGTGACATATACAATTTGGTGTCTATACATTCCTTCTATCGGGAGTTATCGTGTTCACAGGCACTTTTTTTTTTTCATTTTTGAAATCAGGTCGAAAAATATGAAATTCCAGTGAAATCTTAACACTGAATTTCTGAACTTTCTCTATACTTTATTTCTGGAGGAAGTAAAAAAAAAAAAACATACCTGGAATTAGCGCCATTGACAGGAAGTAGAGCAGGAGGGAAACTTTTTGAGGATGTGTTGTTATTATTGTGGGCAGCATACTGCATATTGGGCGGAGGCATGAGCCCATTACTCATCATTTGCATCGAGCTTGAGTGGGCAGCCGCACTCATCGAAGCAGCGTTATTGTACGTTGGAGTCCTGCAACAAAATATAAAATAAATCATTTCTTAAATATAAGTTGTCATAAAAACACTGCAGACACAATATTATCAAAGAAATATTTACAATGATCCATCAGGGCGATAGAATATCCAGGAAGGTTAATAGATTTGTAGAGATCATAAGTAAAACGTATTGATTTGTGGGGGGAAAGGGAGAATAGTTGGGGGGAGTCACTGGCGGATACTTCACGATCTCCCAGCCTATGGCAAATCCAATTTACAGAGTTTGATCCATGTCCATATTTGACGAATAGACATTTTCATTAATGCTAAAGGGAGAGAGCGGGAGGATTAAAATAATAAATATTTATTCCTATTAGAATAATATTTTGGACTTTCTTTCAATTATCGATGAGCCCTTATATATATATAGGCCTAGCCCTGGAGAAGGAGGTGAGCGGACAGTCCAGACCAGAGCGTTGGAAGGACATTGTGCTGGAATGGATAGTGGAAAAATGGCAACAACGTTGGTCACGAAGTTCGGATGGCCGAACGACTTATGCATACTTTCCGGCTGTCCGGATACACCCTGACCACTGGATGTCCCAAATATTATCAGGTCACGGAGACTTCAACTCTAAAATCATTTTCTTTAGGAGGAAGTTCATGTTGGTGCATCTAGACTGCAGAACATGTAGTCCTTGATTGCCCGCTGTATGACCAGGCCAGGGTGGAGTTGATTCGCGGGACCCGTTCATCCACGGCAGCTGGTGACGGAAACCGGCTACCCAGTATTCAGCCGGTTTGTCGGCTCATGGTGGCAGCAAAAACTAGCGGTGACGGGCTGGGGAGACCACCGATCGCCACACGTTGGTCGACCGGTGGACGCCCCCGGGCCCACCATAACCTCACTTCAAGCACTAGTCAGATCCCGAACTCCCTCTACATACACGACGGGTGGTGTTGCACAGCAAGGTGCACCCCAAACAATAAAGAGCAATAATAAAGGGTATTCTTTCAAATGACATGCATCATTCATATTTATCACATAATTAAAAAAGTTGAAATTAATTTTTTTTAAGAAATAGACCAGATGGTTAATTAACTACAGGAGGCCTGGAGAACGGTACGTCCCATGCATCATGAACGAAAAAGGGCAATTCGGAGGCGGGTCGATTTTGCTGTGGGGAGCGATATCTTTACAAGCAAGGATGGACTTCTACATCTTCAACCAGGCGTCAATGAACGCTGTACATAAGAGAAATCTTACACTTACATCCTTTTTTAATTTTTGAGTGTTTTTTTTTTTATTAAAAAATAAATTTCTTTACTTTTCCAAGCATTTTGATTTTTCTTTCCTAACTCCATATGAACTTTGCTGCACTCTAAACTATATTTTATCCAAAAAACAGAACTACAACAAAAAATGAAATTTTCAGAATGCGCCGTTTTTTTTTTGTTTTTTTTTGTGGAGCAGTGTATATAATATATACATATCTATACATATATATAATATATACTATTTATACATATTATGTATAATCAGAGATTATTAATGTAATCTTTTTGTTATTGTTTTTATATTAATTATAATTAACGATCATATCGCCGATACATATCAAGAGTTAGATGTTAGATCATTCCATTTCAAACAGTCTAATATACTACAAAGATAGATTGATACACTATCAAAAATTTAAAAAGGATGTTATTGGACGAGGTTGGGGATATATATATATATATATAAATTAGACTGAATTCGGTGTTATGTCTGTTGTGAAGTGTAACAAAGAGTTCCCCCATTATGGACAAGGAACAGTAAATATATTGGATCCCAGATCCGGATTACTTTACGAACACATCTAATCGATTGAATACAACTGACATATCATAAGTTGAGTTGGCTCAGAAGGCATATCTATTTCAAGATTCAGTGAACAAATAATACATCAGACCTTGAGCACGCTGTCCTTCGGACGATGGCACCGAGCCAGTGCGATGTAATATACTTATTCAAAAAACCTCGACCTCCTACCCTAATTAAACCTGAATAGGCGAAATTTAGGTTATTGGATAAAATAAAATAACACAATCAACTTGGCATTCAAAAAATGCAACAATAAATATTATATACTTCTTCTAAAAAAAGTAAATAAATAAAATATAAAATAAATATTTAAAAAAATAAATAAAACAAAATAATATTACATTCTAAACATTCATTTTCCCAATACTATTTAAGTCAAAAGCAGTCTACGTCATTGCTCAAAAATGTAGTTGTTTAAATTGAAAATAATTTTGTACATTTGTTACGGTCATTATTATATGTTATTTTCAAAAGGTAATTTACGAAAAAATAAATAATAATAAATACACAAAAAATGTAATAGGCATTCTTCTAAAAACAAAAAAATAATCAAGCAAATGCACGCAAAAAATAAAGGTGCATTCTTGGTGCACTTTGTTGTAAACTAAAATGTAACTAAACAGACCAATAAGTAGTCACTCATAACAACTTACCAATCGTCCTTGTTATAAGTGTGGTAACTAGGGAACAAAGGACCAATAAATAATTTTAATAAAGATTTTATTAAACATCAGGTTAAATATTTACACTGTGAAGTTAATTTTGTCTAGCCAGCACCAAGTAATTACGTTTCTGCGCTTTTCCTTTAAAGCCAATCGACCTTTAAACGTAAAACTCGATATTTGTCTGATAGTGGCTTCTGAGTCCTCATACTAAATTGGGTATCGATACATCGGCAGTTATTAGGGGATTTGAGTCGAGTTCCCCCCTTCCCATCGAACTATTTCGCGGGAAATTAATAGGTGCTCTCTTATGAGGTTTTGAATTTAAGAATAAAATTTCATGTCGATGTATTCATTCGATACATTCCGTATACTGTCTCTTCAGATCACCAACTCCTCAAGCTGATGATACGCTAGGGATTTAGATCGGCGGTCTATCGAGTTCCCTACTCTAAACAAAGCTTTGGTTACATTATCATTTTCGTAACATTGAACTTTTGGCATTAAAATTTGACATTTTAATTATCCAAGCAAGGTTTTCCCCTCATAAATTAATAATTCCCTGTTTTCCTGACCTGAAAAAAAATTTTCCCCTATTTACCGATATTCCATGACCGCTGTTTCAATAATATTATTGTTATTTATTTAATATAATTATTATATTGTAATTAAATAAGAAGTAGAATGAAATATGTCCTTTGACGGTTGATACGAATTCAATGGTGCTCGAAAAATTGTATTAAAAAATAAACACTTCTAGTTTGTATTGTCAGGATCATGCAAAAACATAAAATAAATAAATAATAATGTAAATAAAACATATCATGTGAACCGGGGCTACTTAGCACCAATTTCTGTAAATGAGTGACTGATATTAAATTGTTTTTAACCTTTTCAAGTATTTTTAAGCAAGTTTTCGCCCATAAAGCGTCAAGTAATCCCGTTTCAAGACATAATATAGTGTCGGAAATTTAGATCAGCAGTTTTTCTCTGAAAATCTAGTTACAGGATTCGTCGAGAAATACATATGAAACAATATTTTAAGGGCGCCGCTAGCTCTGAGGTAGCGAGCTAGCTTACTGGGCTCAAGATCGCGGGTTCGAAAACTGACCTAAGTCCTTAGGTTTTTTATCTGGGAGGTGATAAAAAAATTGAGCATATCGTCCTTCGGATGGGACGTTAATTGATGGTCCCAAGCATGTACGATGTCAGATACTCGCTAAAGAGGCAAATGAATATTTAGGGTAGACAAAATTTAGGATTCTCATAGTAGAGTCGGGGTTAGTTAAAAACGAGCACGAGTCACAATTAACATATGATCAGAAAGTTGAGTTATAAAAACAATTTTGATGGTGAATTTTGATTCCTTGGCAAAAATGGAGAGTATAATTTCTGATATATAATAATTTCTTATCTTGCATTTTTTTTCAGAGAAAGTCCCCAGATCTTCTTGAATTGCGACATTCAATATATATTTATTTTTTGAAGTGCTATACTGTGTACGTGGAAAAAACCAAATAAAATAGTAACAAAAAAACAAAAAAAAAAACGATCATGCACCCAAACACACTTTATATATATATTCTGTAAAATATATGCTACTTAGGTGAAAAAATAATACTTCTCCCACAACGATAATTGTAGTTGATACAGGACTTCTCATCAAATTCTACGTTAAAATTGAAAATAAACAGTAACTTCTCGACAACAGCCATTTTAAAATTGAAAAAAAAAAAACTGGTGTACTCCAGAGTTCTGTATTAGGTCCTCTATTTCATTCTGGTTTCATGACTCCAGGCGTGTTTTACTTTCTCGGGTGAACAAATAGGATGTAAATATTTTTTTTAAATAAATTTATAAACGACAATGTAATACTTACGATAGGGATGGATTAGCAGAGCTGACCCTGACTAGAGATGTAGGGGCCTGAGGTAACAGGGAAGGATTGGATGGGGGAGAACTAAGAGAAATCGTTGGGTGACCACTCGTCTGAAAATTTAAAAAAATATATATATTTAGAACAATTTATACAATGGTAACACTGGTGAACAATAATAATAATAATAATAATAAAGAAAAGTCGTCGGATAACCACCGGTTATGTACTTCCCCAGGAATTAGGAGGGGCTAAAAAAATGGACCCCTCTCGCCTGTCTCAGGGAGTCTCTTCTCCCTCACATTAGTTCTGTTTTTTGAGTTAAGTCACTTGATAATGATTTCAATTTATTAATATAGTTCTATTTAGCTGTATTCTTTCATAGTTTAGAAATATCATTTATTATGTTTAGTATTAGATATAGATTAATAATACTGCAGGAAGAATGGAAGAGACAGAGAGAGGGTGTAAGTCTTGGCAACGCTGCATCCCTTAAACTTAAACCAGCCCCTTCTTATGTTTCATCGTCCTGCCTCTAAATACATATATGAATATATTATATCTGGCATAAAATACATTTTATTATTTATGTAACCATTTCACTACGATTTTGCGAAGCGCGGCGCACTCCCACCTGCTGGATTCTTTATGAGCTCTCATTCACTCTTCGACAGGGCCAAAATTGTAGCATTTTCCCGAAAATGTATTTTTCCATCCGTACGCTTTCTCTCCTTGTGGAAAAATGTAGCAATTCATTCAATTTTTCGTCACGGTACTTTTTCTTGTTCGTCGTTGGAACATCTAACAGACTGAGTGAGGGAGTTAGGGACGAGTGCAGGTAGAAAAGTAACGGACCCTTAGAAACAGGTAGCCTGTCGTAAATAACTCATAAAAAAGGGACACTATAAGCCCTCTCATTGATTGGTATAGTTCCTAAAGGTTCCCATAGGTAGCAAACAATGGGCCCAAAATGCTGACTTGCCACAGGAAAATTAGGGGAAGGCATTGCAGTTAATTTCCCTCCCCAAGAAATATAAAACTTCCCACCCAAGATGGCGGTTCGAATGATTTAAAAAAAAAAAAATGATTTCAAAAAGTGATCTAATATAAAATTTCTTAAATGTGAGCAAAAAATATAACTTTTTTTTTTTTTTAATAACCTCAAAATCTACCAGGTCTATGGCATATGAACTTGTAGTTAAAACCCGGGCATGAGTCACAATAAACACTTCTGATCGAGACAATATTATAAAAATTCTCCAAAAATCATTAAAAAAAACAGATGAGGCCACTTACATGGTTGACTCCAGGGTAATACTGCTGAGAAGACAGCAAATTGCTGATGTTCTGCTGAACCCCTCTGGGGATGTAATTACGAGAAATATTCGTACTGTTTGCCTGGAAAAACAATTAGATGAAACTTCATTATTTAATTGAAATAAAAATATAGAATATTCAATAATTGACTTACATAGGGGCTCCTAATTCCCCAGCTATACAAGGTATAGGAAAAGTTATGTAATCGATCAGAAATTCGATGTTGAATTTTCACCAGAATTTCATGTTTTCCTACCCCGCGATTCATAAAAAAAAAAAAAAAAAAAAAAGTCTGTGAATACAACTTCCGAAAGAATGGATGTTTCGATATGAAATTTCATATTTAAATCCAAATTCTTATAAGGACGACACCTATTAATTTTCAACGGAATCGACCGAAAGGAAAAGGAAGATCAGAGGAAGGGAGCTCAAAATGTCTAATAACTTCTGTTCTAATTAATGTATCGACACAAAATATACTATGATTCAGAAGGCACCATACCATATAAGTCAACTTTTAATTTTTATTTAAAACCGATTGGGTTTTGAAGGGAGAGCGAAAACATAACTGATTAATTTTTGCGGGGAAGTACATTACCGATGATTCAGCGACTTATGTTTCTTCATTTTGAATAGTAAAAAAAAAAAAGGTTTCAATATATTTTCAAGCTTTAGAATGTCTAGATATTTTTATATTTTGTAATAATTATAACAAAAACTCTTATTTTGATTCGATAGATATTTTGATATCTCGATTTGTAAACAATCGGTTGGAGTTCCTGGAAGAGGGGGTTCCAATTTCAACCTCCCCCTCCCCCCCTTGTTGCCTGGGACTTAGCTAGAGGCCCAGCCAATATAGATCCACGAACCAAGGGGCTTCCACACACAACAGTTATAAGCATTACATCCATAGGATATGTTTGGTTAAAAAATTCGATATATCGACATTGGGGAAATAAGGCTCATCATAAGTTGATTTCTCAGTATTCTATAATAAAAAAAAATTACCCTTTCAGAAAAAAATTGCAAATTTTTTAGACACTTAATTGTCGATAAGTCTGAGACACAGCGTTTTTTTTATCTGGGAGGTAAAAAACCTTCAGCCCGCCGGTCCTTCGTTCAGCGATGATTCCGAGCCTGTACGATGTCAGGTACTCGTAAAAGACCCCTACCCTATCCAAGGTAAAAAAATCGGAGTACGCAAAATTTAGTCGTCATGATCACCAGAGCCACAGAAGAGTGCTCTAGTAGTAGGCGATGTGACCTCATAGTTAAAGTCCGGGCACGAGATACAATAAATGACTACAATTGATTTTTAATACTAATAATTTTAATTAAATAATTACTGTCTTTCATCATTCTTTCGAAAATATATTCAAGTCTCTTTCGCCACATATTTAACCATCAATAATTTACCGATAATATCCTATTATTATTATTATTTTTTTTTTATAGAAGAGATAAAATAAAACTGAACCTTCAACTTTGTGTAGATATGAAATGTGAGCAAAGAACTTGTAAACAGAATAATACTCCAACTACTAATATAGAAAAAATAATTGAAATAGTGTAGAGAGAAAATATAGGAAATGACAGCGTGTAGAGAGATAATATCGTTTTCAAATAGAAAAAAGATCAACAACGCGATCGAGACACGCAAGATTACATCTGGAAAATATATAATTATAATCTATAGTTATATTTCAGGACCCCATTATGTCATTATTTTCTAACCCACTAAGTAGCAGAACCATTGTTTTAGGACAGGTAGTAGAGTGTCTAAGTAGAGCATTGTACTTGCATTATTGTAGGCGAATAGGAGCTACAGGAAGAGCAGCAGTATAGGTAGAGTTAAGGCGGTAGGGTGGGGGTAGCAAGAGGTGGGGGCTCGTCCAAGGGACAAGATAGCTGAAACGGACTACAGACATGGTTGTAGTGTACTTACATTATTGGAGCCAAAGTAAGCAACAGTCACTGAGGCGCCGCTGCAGTGGTAGACTTGAGCAGGGAGGTTGATGCCCCCGCAGAATGAGGTTAGTAAGTGGGGGCTCGTCCGGAGGACATGTTAGCTGAAACGGACTACAGACAGGGTGAGTGTACTTACATTACTGGGGCCAAAGTAAGCAGTGGTCGCTGAGGCGCAGCAGCAGTGGTAGACTTGAGCCGGGAGGTTGATGCCTCCACAGATTGAGGTTAGTAAGAAGTGTGTGCTCGTCCGGAAGACATGTTAGCTGAAACGGACTATAAATAGGGTTTCACGGTACTTACATTATTGTAGGCAAGTTGAGCAACAGCCGCCGCAGCGGCAGCGGCAGAGGTAGAGTTGAGCCTGGAGGTGGCCGCCCCCACAGGAGAAGAGGCAGGAGCCACATGTGCCGTAGAGCTGTGGTACCTGGGAGCGGAGGATAGCAATGCAGACCAGCCGTTCGAGCTTACCTAGAAGCACAATAAAAAAACATAGGGTTAGACAGCGTAAACAGGAAAATATTTGAAATGGGTCAAACTTCAGTCCGAGATGAATAACAAGAATACGTCGAAGGAGACTATCTTCGTTGAATGGTTGTTTAAACAGTTATAAATTTCAGGCGCCTGACGATTGGCTACATACTTCTCACAATATCTTACTTATTTTATGAACTATAGTCCGTTTCAAGTTCTCAAGCTACAGGGGATTATGCCAGTCCAAATCTACACATTGAAGACTAAATATTATCAAAAAATAGGAAAAAGTATTGTGACTCATGCCCGGGCAGTAACTACAAGGTTATATCGCTTACTACCAGAACGCTCTTTCGTCGCTCTGGTAGAAATAAGCCAGACTCTGCAGTCCTAAATGTTGCCTACCCAAGTTTAGTTCCCTAGGGTAGTCTTTAACGAGAACCTGACATTGGACAAGCTCGGGACCATGGCATAACGTCTCAATTTAGGGAAGGATGTCGTGATCCAGGTTTTATCACCTCCAGAAGAAACAAAAACCCAAGGGCCTCGGCCGTGTTTTGAACACGAGATCTTGAGCTTAGTAAGCAGAAAAATTCAAGTTAAATTAAAAATCAACTAACCTGTGTACAGCTTGCAGAAGGTATCCTGCCAGGAAGAGGGGCTGGGGGGTCGACAGGGGAGTGGGGAACTGGGGGAGCCCCTGGGGGCACCTTAATCCAGGACATGGAGGCTGCCACCGCATTCTTCGCTCCGTACTTGTGATGGTTCGAACTGATGGCCAGTGAGGGATCGGATGTCTTTGAGGGCCAGTATTCATCAAACTTGGTCCCAGGAGGGAAGTAGGCTTTGATGTCCGAGAGGCCGATCACTTGGCAAGTTTCTGTGGCGAAAAGTTCACTCCGGATACCTGGAAAATTAAAAAAATATACAATAGTTAGAAAAAAGGACTACCTTTTAATTCAAGAAAGTACTAAGAATAATAAATATTACTCAAAGAACAAGCTGCAGAGAAATATTTAAAATTTCACTTAAAAATTCTAGTCATGATTACGATACCAAGAAGAAAGATGATTTTCGAATAACTAAACATAGCTCCTCTCTTTTTGAAAAAAGTATAACTCATAAAAAAATTAATTTCTTCAATGCCCTTCCCCACTTCTTGAAGACAGCAGAAACAATAAAAAAATTTAAACTTCAACTAAAAACGTTCATGTTAGAGCAAACCCTCAATTCGAAAACGGATTTTTTTTCTCATTGTTCAAAAATAATAAAATAACAAAGTTTCATATGTTTTTGTGTATTAATTATGTATTATTTGATACATAGCTTTCATTTTTTTTAAATTGAGTTCCTGCATAGATGTCCTTCTAAGGTCTGTCAAATCTACGTTTTAAGCATTATTTTTTATTATTTATATACCTACTAATTTATTTTTATTTTATGTATTTTTATTAATATTTTCTTTATTTATTTAATTTATATATATATAATTGTGATTGTTATATTGTATTCTTTCTCTTTTCTACATTTCACAGGTTGTGACCTGCGGAAGGGACGTGATAAGGTATCGCAATGTCGTCGTGAAAAATACACTATCGAAAATTATTGTATTAATTATAATTAAATCAACAATTTATCTACTGTACAATATTAGTATTTTTGTACTAATATTTTCAAGTATTCATTTATTTTTATTTTTTAGTAGTATTGTTAATGTGTCAGACTCAGTTAATATCTGTTTATGTATCTAATTTATGAGGTATCTTAATGTCATTCTTATGACCTTATCCTATTATCATGTTATGGTTTAACAGATAGCTTGGGGAATTAATAAAGAAAATTATCATGTCATTCCAAAAGTAAAGTCGGTTTTTCGGAATAGTTTCTATTACTTACATTATTAGATCAATATTTCTAGATTATGTTTTGTGAACTAGCATCTTCGGCATGTTATAGTATAAAATTAAAAAAAAGAGGAAAATGCGGCTTCCACAGATCAGGAAAAACGGTGGAAAATATATCTACTCATTACTTTTAATTCTAAAATATGAAAAAAAAAAAACAAAAAAAAACGTTAAACTATTAGTGACGTTTCAAGTCTTTCAGAGGCCCTGAGGCAGACTTCATCCGGGGGCCCTCGATTATTTTTTCAATATTATCCTCAATTTTATTTTTTATAATTTATATAATAAACCAGAACATTCTAGAATCTTATAGAATGTCATGAAATTTTCCAGCATGTTTCTCAAAATTGCAAGTAGTTTCTAGAAAAATTTAATAGAAACACCATAAAAACCATAGAAAAATTTAGAATCTACATAAAGTTTCCAGAAAAATCAAGTAACTCATCCACAATTTTGATAATTCAACATTTTTCTACTCTTCAATGTACTCAGCAATTATAAAGAATGGCTTCATTTGTATTATGCCAAATCTTGAAATTCTTCTCCGAATTTATTTGTCATTGTTTTGCACGAATGTTAAGGATGAGATCTTTTTCAAAATTAAAATATATCCAAGAAGTCCGTGAGCATAAAGTTTTAAATAATTTAAATTTTGATTAAATTATTGATTTCATTCATGTAAAAAATTGAAAGAAAGCAATTTCTGCATTTTGTGATCAATTTTGTGATTTTTTAAATCATTGTTTTTCATTTTCTCATTTTTTCCAATTTATCGCCTCAGGGATAAATAGGCACTGTTATATATCGTTTAGTTTGATGAGAGGAATCTAAGGGCCTCGGCCGGGTTTCGAACCTGCGAACTTGAGCTCAATAAGCAACACGTACACCACTGAGCTACCGGCGCCCTGCCTCTGTAATATATATTTTTTATAACTAGATAAATACCTTGCACTTTGCAACAGAATTTGAGGTAGGCCAAATCCCAGGTACCAAGTGTGGAGGACCGTTTTTTCAAAGTGTCCGTTTCACCTTCAAAATAAAACAATGGCACATACTTGTTCTCTTCGCGCACTGTATACGGAACGACCGACTCATTGTTTATCTGTACAAAACCACAACGACAATTTTGTGAACTCATTGGATTTGTCAATTTGGTATAACACAATTCAAGGTAGTCATGATATTCCGTTGCATCTTCCAGTTTGACGACAAGATCCTTCATTGTAAACATTTCTCGACCAAATCGACCCTCACAATGTTTCATATTGATTTCGGAGAGGAGTCGGGCTTCCGCTTCCGTGACGAAGAAACTTCGGATACAGGTACACGCATACACGTCCTGGTGAAGACATGCGAAGTACTTGTTGAGTAGTTTCAACTCAACCATTCGCACTGAGAGGTATTTTTCGCCAGCCCGAAGTATGAAGGGGAGATACTCGTCACCGATCATCACCCAGCCAAATTTACCTAAACAAAAACAAAAACAAATTATAATAACATACAATAATACTTCCCTAGCGATACCAAGTATAGGAGAAAATATGTACAGAAGAGCGTCTATTATACGAACTGGCTCCATGGAAAAAAAATTAAATTACTTTTTCCATGAACTTCCATGAGGGAAGCCTTATTAATTCTTAGAAAGAGCTTTGTTAGCTGTATAAGGGATTTATAAGAAAAACATTTTATTTTCTAGAAGTTTGCTCAATTTATGCAAAAAACGATTAGTCCTGTCGGAAAATTGGTTCCTATCAAAAATGTTCCTCATTAAATTGTCAACAAACCAAATAACCTCAGATTTAAGATAGGACCAATGAGGCTGTACTATGAAACAAAGGAAATTGACAGTACATTAATGATGAGAAAGATATCCTAGTGATGCGCGAAGAACCTCTTGCGGTCTTGCGCACAGACTTTAATGACGTCATTCGTTTACAGACTCACGACTGTTACTCAAGCTGTTACTATTACAATAATATTTCGTCAAATTAGCCAATATATTAGCCCCATTGTCCTTCATCCTTCCAAATCCCCCCCCCCCCCCCCCCCCCTGAACATCCTGGATCCCTGTATCGATACGAAATTTTATGTGTTCCCAGAACCCCCTAAAGGACGACATCTATTGATCGGTGAAAGGGAAGGGGGGATTATGGGGGCTCAACACAAAATCTCTAATAATTACCAATGTAATGAAGGGCAGTTATTGGAGTTTTTGAGTTGAGCCTCACTCTGATCCCTCCCTTCCACTCGGCTGGGTGTATAAACACATACATGTTCACATACAAAATTTTTTTGTTTGAATCTAGGTGCTGGAAAATATGAAATTCCGGTGAAAACTCAATATCGAGTTTCTAACCGATTACATAACTTCCCCTATACTGAAGTAAAAAAGCACTGGGGTACATCCAATGAATATAATTCCAAATTTGTGTAACCTAGGAGGCTGTGGCCAGCCTCTATCATTATGAAATCGCAACCCCGCTTCAGTGACATAACTCAAAATTCGTCAATTATTGGTTTATGTCGCAAATGAGGTAAGAAAAATCTTTATTGAGGAAAAACGACACTTCTCGGGTTCCAATAGATTAGAAACTAGAAAGAAAAACGTACGAGCCCTCATTACTTCAAAATAGTAATTTCAAATTACAGTAATTTTTCCGTGTCGTTTTACAGGCATTCATAATTTTTGATTTGTGTCACTTCGGAAGCGGGGGTGAGAAATGTCCTTTTTACGTCGCCCACTGTTTCGACAACCACCACCCATAAGAAATTTCTCAGATCATGCTAGCAAATCGCTAAGTTTCATTAACAATTGAAGCTGACTTAAACACTAGACAAGCACAAACATGATCACACAGCTAGTCCTTAACCTTGTCATAGCCTCATACCACAATGAATAATATTAGAAATACAAGTGACAAGGATTCTCTTCTCCCTTCGCAGTCTGGCGATAGATGTCGTCCGTTCGTAAGAGAATCGCCTGACTAGTCTGATATGGTAGCGTAGCTCAGAGCATAATACTCCACCGTTCTAGTAGTTAGTTATTGTGTTGTATATAGCTTTAACTACGAGGTCATATCGCCTACTACCAAAGTACTCTTTTGTCATGGACATTTGGACATGAGCTCGACTCTACAGTGGGAGTCCTAAATTTCGCCTAGAGTAGAGGGTCTTTAACGAGTTTGACATCGTATAGGCTCGGGACCATCCGAAGAACGGCATGCTCAAGGTTTTTCTACATCCCAGATAAAAAAAAAATAGGGGCGGGTTTCGTACCCGCGATTTTGAGCTCACTTTTCTTAAATGAACGCATTTCAGAGTTAGCTGTGGTATTTATCAAAACTAATTGTCCTGGTCAGAAAATAATAATCAATCTTGTAACGATAATATAAACAATAATTAATTTGATAATTAAACTATTTATGTATCTGATTTTATTTATATTTCTATAAATTTTTTTTTTCTAGGCACCCAGGGTTATATAGACCGAAGAGAAGTAATCCTGACATTGTTTAAATAAATAAATTCAATTATAGGAAAAATAGAGTTTTGGTCATGACTAATAAATAAATTTCATTTTCCTTATTTTTCTGCTAATTGAATTTATTTATTTATACACTCAACAACAGGATTACTTCTGTTCCGTCCTGTAGAACTAAATACAGAATGTGAAAATAAATAAATAATGTTGAAAAAATATATTCATTTAAAAAAAAAAGGAAAAAAACTATTTATTCTCGCCAAGTGCTGGATTGGACCATTTTTAGCACCCCTGATGTTTCAGACAAGTGGTTTAGAGGGTGTCGGTAGCTCAGTGGTATGCTTAGATCGCGGTGGTACTGAGCCTGTACGATGTCAGGTACTCGTTAAAGACTCCTTACCTGAGCCTGTACGATGTCAGGTACTCGTTAAAGACCCCTTATCCTAGGTGAATATACATAGGTAGGCAAAATTTAGTATTTCCACAATAGAGTCGGGCTTATGTCCACCAGAGCGATGAATGAGCGCTCTGGTAATAGGCAATATGACCTCGTTGTTAAAGCCCGGGCATGAGTCATAAAACCGAAATGGACGTAGATACTGTTTTAGTCCTACGTCACAAAACGTACACCTTCAGGAGAAAAGTGCCTTGGCTTTTCTATTTGTTGGCATGAAACCTGCAGTATCAAAGACGATATTAACATTTTCAGTAACTCTTTTTCAAGCGAATCAGGAAAAAACTTTATTGTCTTACCTTTTTGACTGGTGATGTCGAGGGGAACTTTGTCCGACTCCTCCCCATCCGTGGAAGAGGGAGGGGTCAACGGAGTAAGACCAGGAACAGAAGGAGGCCTCGCTCTTGCACTGGACATATAGTTGAGAAGAGTCGCCTGTCCTGCCACCGTGACTCCACCAGAGGCTTGAGAAGCGGGCGCTTGAGCTGACTGTTGAGCAGCCGCCTGTTTGGCTTGAGCTGCTTTGTGAGCGTCCATCATTTGAGCGGCCAGACGGTCAATTTCAGCATCGTCCGGTCGCTCCTCTTTCACACGTACTGTTTCACCTGGGGGCAGAAAATAACAAGGTTGAAGCTGGGTTACTCCCAATACAATTGGCATCCCTATTGTAGTGGAGACAACAATAATTCGTTCTATCGAGGGGTTATCGTGTTCGATATATCGATAGTTTTTATTAATGTTTGGAATCAGAGTACCGGAAAACATAAAAATCCGGTGAAAACACAATTTTTGACCGACTAGATAACTTCCCTTAATACCTGGGAAATAAGAACGGGTTTCTTGAAGGGGTTCCATGTTCTCACCTGCTCACAGATGATCGCATACAATGATGCTAAAAATTAACGAAAAACACTTATTTTGACAACTGCACTTTTTTTTGGCCTTCGACACATTCAACGTAAAAATCACCATGAGACTGACCAGAATATATGCAGTCTATTTACCTGATTTTTTTTCAGGTAGGGGGGGGGGAGAAGGGAGGGGGATGACAGGTAAGGACTACGGGGCATTAGCAGACAGGTCATCATGACGGGACATTCGCGGACTGAGGGTGGTTAGGCTACTGACTCGAGTTTATATATGACCCCCCTCATAAAATATTAGACAGTCTGTCTAGTTCGTGAGTGACGTTCACCAGCTATGTACCGGATGTATTCAAAAAATAACGGGAATTTTCGGTTTTGGAAAAGAATTTAGTTTCATATGTGATAGTAAGATGTTGTGGGTCGAAATTTCTCATAGAAATGAAAAGCGTTGTCATCCCACTTTTTTATTTTTGATCAAAACTGGTTTTCGACGCAATAGCGTCATCATCAGTGGTTCATCTCACCAACACAGCTCAGCGGTTAAAAAGGACAACTGGCATAAACCATTGATGATGACGCTGTTGCGAAAACCGGGAGTCGGGCTCATGATATGACCTCGTAGTTAAAGCCTTGGCATGAGTCACAATAAATATCTATTTTTAACATCCAATGTGAACAATTCAGTTTGTACTTTTGGAACTAATTTTTTTGGTAATAGTGAATCGGTCACAGTTAGCGTGTTTTCAAACGTTGCTCAAAATGGTGGTTTCGAAATGCGACCGATAAAGAAAAAACCTTCAGATACGACGCTAAGCGATAATCCCGAGGTACTCAAGAACCCAACCGAAGCCTAGGTGAATAAATCAAGGTAGGCAACCCACAGTGGAATCGGGCCCACGTTCACCAGAGTGACGAAAGATAGCTTTGACAGTAGGCGATATAACCTTGAAATTATAAGCCCAGGCATGAGTCACAAAATCAAACATTATTATAACGATGGTAATTGTTTGGAATTGGGGCTCCTGGTGCCCAGCCGTCCTAGAATTTTTTTAGGTAGGAATATAATCGATATTCGATGTCAGTAAACAAAAAAAGAGGGGGAGCACAATAAAAATTATTATTAATAATTTTGAACATTTCATATCAACAAAATATTTTTTTGTAGAAGTTTTTTTTTGGTAGCATTTTCCTAGTGTTTTAATACTAACAAATATAAATAGGGTCTAGGAGGGCGCCGTAGCTCAGCGTGCTTGTCTTCTGAGCTCAAGATCGTGGGTTCGAAACCCGACCGAGGCTCTGGGAGGTAAAATAAACTTAAGCACGTTAAGTCCCCCTTCGGATGGGAGGTTAAGCGATGGTCCCTAGCCTGCACGATTCAGGTACTCGTTAAAGACCCCTCCCAACCCTAGGTGAATACACATTTAGGGTAGGTAATATTTAG
Organism: Aradus depressus; assembly: GCA_963662175.1. NCBI lineage: Eukaryota > Metazoa > Arthropoda > Insecta > Hemiptera > Aradidae > Aradus > Aradus depressus. The sequence goes on along the minus strand of OY759226.1, from coordinate 18,491,035 downwards.
GACTCCCACAGTAGAGTCGGGCTCAGGTCCACCAGTGACGAAAGAGCGCTTTGGTAGTAGGCGATATGATCTTGTAGTTAAAAGCCCGGGCATGAGTCATAAAACCTAACCTAAATAGGGTCTAAGTAAGCAGTGAATACAATGAAATAACTAGATTTTTATATATATAAAGAGACAGAGTTCCTTTGATGTTCGGGCTAATCTTAAAAATTACTGAACCTATTTTCAATATTTTTTCCAATGAATTTCATGCGTGTCCGCGGTGTTATAAGCCCAAACGAAATTCCTATTTTACATTTTTTAAAAGAAAATATTTGATTTTTGTGTATATAATATCGATAGGCGCTATCGAATCCCTCAATAGTTCTCTTCTTATGGTTCCGAAGTCGCTATTCTTTCGGTTCTAAAGAAGTAAACTTAATGCCAACGAATAACGTTAAGTACATAAAATGTATGCCTGCTTAGAGTTACCAACCTGTGTAAAGTTCCTACCGTCTCAAAGTTACTAACCTGCTTAAAGTTACTAATCTGCTTAGAGTTACTAACCTGTGTAAAGTTACTCCGGGCGAAGCCAGGTAACCTGCTATATATATATATATATATATATATATATATATATATATATATATATATATATATATATATATATATATATATATATATATATAGGTATATATATATATATTAGAACCTGGACTGTTTCACTAAAAGGACCGACGGAAGGATCAAATTTTATTTCTTCGGATACATCAATTGGACTTCTGAAATTCGTGTGTACAGTTTCATGCTCTAATCCTAGAATATTTTTGCTCTAATCCTATACTTATTATCCAAAGAAACAAAATTTTGACCTTATAATAATTTTTTTTATGAACTAGATAATTTTTTTTATGCTCCCCCTTATTTTTTTACTTAGTTTTATCATATAAAACATGAAAAAAATAAATATTAAAAAAATTCTACCATTTTTCTACCACAATTAATATTGTTATTATTTATAATTATTTACCAAAAGGGTTGCTCTTCCAATGAAAAGTGTCTGTGACATACTGATCCAACAGGCAATAAACACAGGTATAATTGCATCCCAAGGTAAATATATAACAAAAAGAGGATTAAAAAGTGACCTCTAACACTCAGATAGAATTAACTGTCAAAATAAATAAAGTTAATATTCTGAAAAATATAATGCAAGTAGAAGACAATAACTCAGTGTAGTTATCATATTAACTCATGCCCCTTTAACTACAATAATCATATCGCCTACTACCAGAGCGATCTTTCATCTGGTGGACATGAGCCCGACTGTACTATGGGACTCCTAAATTTTCCCTACCCTAAAGCTCAGTAAACAAGCACGCATACCACTGTGCTACCTACCACCTCAATAACTCAATGTGTGTTCATAGATTTTTTGAGGGTTTCGTAGGTCGACCAAGAAACGATATTGATTTAATTCATGTGTCTGTACATCTTTCCACTTCCCTCCGAACCCATCCAACATAGAGACTATAAAATTACTATGTAAATGCACTGCGTTAGCCCAAAGCCGCGCAAAAAGAATCTGAGCAAGCAATAAGAGCAAAAATGCAGTATTTGATTTTATAGGAAAATTTCCGACCCTGTTTTCAAAATTTTTTTAAAAAAAATCTGTGAACACGATAAATCCCGATAGAATGAATGTATCGACACAAAATTTATTGTGTAATCCTCTAAGGACAACACCTATTGATTTTCAGTCAATTCAGCTAAAAGAAAGGGGAGGGGGGTATTATCGAAGGGAAGACCAGAAAAGAGAAGTTCGACTTAAATACCTTAGTAAATGCCAATGTAATTAATGTATCGAAATTTAGTGTGGAGGATTCAAAAGCTTATGTGGATTTAGGGTAAAAAAAAACTCTAATTGCTCCAATGTAATGAATTTATGACGACAGCTATTAATTTACAAACAAAATCGGTCGGAGGGCAGTGAACCACCTAATCTGCCCAATACATTCTGCGAATTTTACTGAAAATCAGCAGGGGTCCTTATTGGCTACAGAATCCTCATATCGTGTTGACAGACACATGCATACAGATTTTTTTTTAGGAAAAACATGAAAATTTGGTGTATTGGTATTCGATAACTTCTCCTGTGCTTCGTATATTATTATTTTTTTTTTTTTATACTTTCACAGCTATCCAGATTACAAATAAGCAAAAAAAAAAAAAAAACTTCCGATAGAATGAATGTATCGATACGAAATTTTATATGTGAATCCGTTACCCTCTAATGACAACTCTTGATTTTCGGCCAAATTGACCAAAAGGAAGGGGTTCATTAGAGAGGAGACAACACAAAAAGTCTAACAACAGCTGTTGTAATGAATGTATCGACGCAAAATGTCATATGTGAATTCAAAACCCCATTAGGACGACACCTCCTAATTTTCCTGGGGATCGGCAGAAGAGAGGGAGGCTCAACACAAAAACCTTAATAACTGCCGATGTAATGAATGTATCGACATGAAATTTCATATTTAAAATCAAATCTCAATAAGGACATAACCTGTCAAATTTCAGCCATATCGGCCGAAAGAAAGGGAGGTTCAGGGGAGGGGGCTCAATTCAAAAGCCCGAATAACTTCCGATATAATGAATTTATCAATAAAAAATTTAGTATAGGGATTTAGGATCGATTTAGAGATATTTATCGATTAATGCGTTCTGGGGAAGTACATTGCCGGTGATTCACCGACCACTTTTTTTTTGTACATATCAACGAAACTGTACAAAACTAGTCTCTAAAAGCTGACGAGTAAGAACGTGAAGATTCGCTTATAGTCTGATTCATGGAACACGACGCGTGGTAATGTATTTCGTGCGCATAGTTTCGCGAACGTCGTGTCCGGTTGGCTATCAGCAATGCGGACGTGCCTTTTGCAGTAAATATAGTACAGGATTTAATTAGACGTCAATGACATTTATATTTAGCTACTCATAGTCAGGTAAAAATATATATACATATATTTACTTCCCCAGCTATACGAAGTATAGGGGAAGTTATGTAATCGGTCAAAAATCTATGCGGAGTTTTCAACGGAATTATGTTTTCCGACCCTTAATTACAAAAATTTTAAAAAAAAATTATGTGTGTCTGTGAATAGGATAACTCCCGATGGAATGAATATATCGATATGAAATTTTATGGGTGAATCCAGAACCCTCTAACGACGACACCTATTGATTTTCAGTCAAATTGACCAACGACGGCTTAAGCCTCAATGGCCTAGAGACCTCCTTAGCAGCAGCAGTGAGAGTGATTAGTTACAAATGAGAGGAAATCAGTGACTACAGTGTCACCACTGGGTGATTTCATCCCTCTTGACATTGCCATTATCTCTCTATTAGCACATTTGCTTGTTGTATTTATTTTTTATACAGTTGTAAATACCTATTTTTTTTTTTTACCGCGAAATGAATTGGAGGGAAGGGGGGGATTAAGCGGATAAGCCAAGCTTTAGCCCAAACGGTTGATTGTCTTTGGAGGGAAAGCGAAAATGTAATTGATTAATTCGTGCTGAGGAAGTACATAGTCGGTGATTCAGCCTTTATTATTAAATGTTAAAATTATTATGTTTTTGATTAATTAAATAAACAAAAAGGTTTAAACCTTTGGCTAAAATTAAATTTAAAAAAAATAAATAAAATACGTCCTAATGAATAATAAAATTATGTCAAAAATTCAACATAGAATTTCTGACTTATTACATAAATTCCCGAATAATAATTAGTAAGTGGGGGGGAGGGGGGGTGTATATTGAGTTCAGAATGAGAGTGGGCGACCATACGGGTATATGGTATGTACATGCGGGCGAAGGGCGCTCATGTTTCACGCTCATGAGTCTTATACATTTAGAGAGGAAATCGAAATACCTTTAGGTCACTATGTAAAATGTAGGTATACAAGACTAGTCTGTGAGAAACTTAAACCATTGTTTATGTTTTCATTTAATATGTCCATAGCAATTGGCAATAAAGTAACTAAACATGGCGATACAAGATGTCTGCTTGTCTGTATCATATCTATGGTCACAGGGAATAAGATGTTAAGTCGAAAAATGGCCAAAATGAGTTAAGACTGTGATCATTTCCCAAGCCATCTGCGCACTGTGAAGAAGTTGGCAGCTCAGGACTCTAATACTTTCGGAATTATAAAGATGTGGGTTTCTTGGTATCTTCTCGGTTCTCGGTTAAATCAACTTAATCTACTTCTCTGAGGAATCATTCACGAGATAACTACATTTAACTATACAGGGTGTAACAAGTCGAGAGGGCGATACTTAGGGATCTTATAGTAAACTTAATTCTGAACAAAAAAGTTCCTATAAACATAGGTCCGCAAATGCTTTGTTTAAAAGTTATAATCAAAAAACGCTAATACAACACTAATCACTTGAAAGTACAGTGTAACTACAATAATTGTTCAAAATGTCTTCCCTGTTGTCGTACACAGAATTTATGGCTGTTAGTACCTCTTGTTCCTGTCCTCTCATTTCGTCACAAGCGCTCTGAATCTGTTCAACCAGTTCTTCCCTATTGTTTACAGATTGCGAATAAACGTTAGTTTTTAAAGCCCCCCCAAACGTAAAAATCCATGGGCGTTAAGTCGGGACTTCTTGCAGGCCATCTTACTGGTCCAAAGCGTCCGATCCATCTCCTTGGATAATTTCTGTCCATCCAATCACGAATGACTGCCATTATGTGCTGGGCATCCATCCATTTGAGACCAACTATGTACTCGCAGGTTCAATGGATATCCTCGAGGATGTCCACTAGATCATTTTCCAATAGATTTAGCATTGCACCCAAATTGAATAGGGCAGGAAGAAATATTGGCGAAAGGAGATAGCGGTCAATGACACCAAGCCAAACATTAACACTAAACTGTTGCTGATAGTGTGTAACCGTGGTCGCGTGTGGATTTCGAATGGACCAGTAGTGCTCATTATGTACATTCACTATCCCGCCACGGGTGAATGTAGCCTCATCTGTCCATAAGATGTTGTTACCAAAGTGATGATTGGATGCTAAACGACGAAGATACCAGTTACAGAATTGCATCCTTGCTTCACCATCACCCTGTACTAAATACTGTACTGAACTAAAATGATAGGGGTACATACGTTCGCTCCTTAGGGTTCTGTACACTCCCATAAGCGAAACCTGCATTTGAAGCCCGGTTCGATGTGTGCTTGTCGTCGGATTTACTTCAAAAGCTCTGATGATATTTTCTCTTTGATTTACATTGACTCGTGGATTAATTATTCTGGTGGGCAGCTCTGTAACACGGTCAGTTTCTCTTATTCGTTGATAAGAAGCCTGGAAAACCCTTCGATGGGGGATCCGTCGAAGAGGGAAACGTCTTTGGTACTCCTCAACAGCTGCATCACTGTTCCCGTTACAAAAACCGTACACAAATAGAATATCTGCATATCACATTCCACATTCGTGAACATTCAAAACTGATTCACAATAAATGAGATTAGTTGCATTGAAATAGAACCCTACATTCATAAGCATGAATGGTATTGAACCTTGAACCCTATTCAGATCCTAATCCCTTAAACCAATTGCAGGTATTTCTTTCTTTGCCCTGCAGTTTTTTGATTATAACTTTTAAACAAAGCATTTGCGGACCTATGTTTATAGGAATTTTTTTGTTCAGAATTAAGTTTACTATAAGATCCCTAAGTATCGCCCTCTCGACTTGTTACACCCTGTATATTCACAACGGCACACTATTCCAAGTGGGCGTTTTCGGTTAAATCAACTTTAGAGAGCCATCGTTCACGAGTATTTCAAAAAGTATGGTTAATAATTAGGTAAGTGATGGGGAATGATTAGGTAACTAAGGGAAAATCCAAGAAAGGATTAACAATATTCATTTTCATTCACTCCTATAGATTTAGAAGGTATATGATTAATAATGATGCAAACATAATTTATTTATTCCAAAAACGATTACTACAACATTAAAAAAGTGCTGCTCTGAAAAGTTATCAATTTATTCCCTGTGACCACAGATATAATCTAAACATTTTTGCAGAGATATTGTGAAAGACTAAATAAAAATTATAAAGAAAAAAATAAGTTTTTAAAAAATATTGTCTATTTTAATGTAAAGGGCATCACGCCGATCCTATTCAACGTTCGTGACCATAAATGATGTCATTCTCTTCAGGGCAAAGCTATCTACAAAATGGCTATCTGCATTTTCTGTGAACACTATAACTGCCGACCATCGAGTGAGTTGCCAGCTGTGGGGGACCAAAAACAAACGTCCTGGAGCGCCACCTGTTGCTTTCCCCAGGGAGTTTTCAACAGAGGAGGTTCTACTAGCAACAAGGGCAGAAAGAACAAACTATATGAAACTATCAAGTCGACTCAAATAACTAACGGAAATTTTTTTTTTCAAATGAATGATTATTTTTAGATGAGAAAAAATAATTAAAATCTATCTATGGGATTCAAGGAACAACAATAAGCGGCTAACTTCGCCGCTGTGCCACGAGGAAGATGTAATCTGAGAATTTTAAAAATACTACTTCCCCAGAACGAATTAATCAATTAACTTTTCGCTCGTCCTCCAAAGCTAAAAATCAATAGTTGACTTACATAGGAACTTCTGAATTATCATAGTAAATTTTATGTCCATAAATTTATTACATCGGTAGTTATTCGTGTAATTAATTTTGGAAAAATTAAGTTAACATTAAAAAAATATAAATATATAATACAACATAAATTTCAAAAAAACATTTTTGTAAAAATCTAATTATTATTTTTACATTTGATTAATGAAAAATTATTTTTTGATATTACCCGAAACGTCTATGATTTAATATGTTGTGAAACCAACAAATAAATAGAAAAATAATAGTTGCCAAAAATATATTATTATTATTTATTATTGTTAATAATTATGTATTTTGATAATAAAATTTAAATAAAATAAAGAAACATACCTTTACCTTTCCTTGTCGATGACTTATTCGAATTATTCGATTCCGTTAAATCTGGAAAAACAAGAAAAAAATAATTAAATAATCAAACAATAACATGGAAAATAAATAATACAATTAAATAAAAACATGAGAAAAAGGCATAAGTCAATGACAAAAATGCATTTTTAATAGATAAATACAGCTGAATAACTGTTTGTCTGGGTATCAGTCTAAGAAGGTTTGACGTATATTGACGAAACTTTCAAGGATAGCCCAACGTATGTGGCCCACAAAAATTTCGAATTTTTGAAGTGTTCTTCCCCAGCACAAATTAAATAATTGCGTTTTCGCTCTCCCTCCAAAACCAATTGACCGTTTGGGCTGTAACTCAATATTTAAGGCTTCTGAACACTCATCAACACTAAATTTTGTGTCGATACATTCACTATATCGATACTTGTGCATTAATTTATTTCATTTCTTTTGGTATATTAATTTATGTACTTTTATCTGCATAGGATCCTTATCCGTCCAGTTCTTCTGTATGACTCAGAAACCTGGACACCTTCGAAAATGAGCGAACAGAGCCTATTGGTGTTCGAAAGGAAGGTTCTGCGCAGAATATTTGGAGGAGTGCAAGTAGGCAATAACCAGGAGCTCTACGAACTATATAGAGAACCAGATGTCATGAAAGTCATGAAGATTGGGCGGTTAAGATGGCCAGGATGGAAGCTGAGGAAATGCCGAAGAAGCTGCTAATGGAGCCCATTCATGGAGTAAGACGGCGAGGGAGACCTAAACTGAGATGGGCAGATGGTGTGGCAGAAGATGCCCGAAACATATTTCGCATCAGGAACTGGATGGGAGCCGCACAGGATCGAGACATTGGCGGCTGTTGGTAAAGGAGGCCAGGATATATTAAAAAAAAAAAAAAAAAAGTAAGAGATATTACAGGTGAAGGATAAGAGCATTTGATGCTTAGGTCCCTAGGTGCACACAAGCGCCCACATGCTAGGTTATTTTCTTACTTTCCTGGCAATTTCTCAGGAGATGCCTCCTACCTCCTTATCACGACGATATTTCGAGGTCATTCTATTCGAACTGAAAATTGTCTCAAAATATCGTCGCGAATAGTTTTATTACCTCTGTAAGAATTGTGGGAAAAAAATATGAAACTGCTCCTTGATTCTATAATTATGAAATATTATGCAATTGTGTTGAATCAATTTTCACACTGAGTGCAAACATTAGATCCTTCCAAGTGCAAAGATAAGCGTATGCATTCTTGGAATTTGCATCAGCATGCATTTTCCACACTGCATAAGAAAATCTGCTGACAACAGGAGAATAATGAATAGAGGAATGAGCAACGTAAACAAAGCTTGTCGTTTCTTCTCATAGGCTTTTCTTTATAGCCCAGAATAAAAGAGATTAAGAACAAACAAAAAAGAATCTGTTCTAGTAAACCGTCAATCAAGGAAACTCGATTGAAGAAATACCAGGATGGATGAAACACAAAACTGAAGTAATAAGTGTAAAGATAGATAAATAGAACGTAATCTCAACAAATACTAGCAGTTCAGTAATATTTACAAAGTAATAATGAAGACGTATGACAATTTCAGCCCTATCTATACCTAGTTACACTACCCCCACTCAAAGGAGAAAACAAGAAACTTGGAAAAACCTAATATTAAGGCAGATCCTGACCTAAGGGTCTCATGTTAAGGAGTCAGGTAGGAGGAAAAGTCAGCTTGGCAAGGTTAAATCTGTCAAAAGAGACACACAAAGAGAATGAGCGGCCATTCGCCCTTGATGCTCTTAAAGTTATGTTATGCCGCTCGAAGAGCCCCGAACCCCAGACAAATGAAATGACATGAAAAATAATCTTTATTCTGGGACGTACATCCCCTAAGAATAATAACATAAAGAATAAACAAGAGTATACAAATATCAACCAGTTGAGAAGAATAAATATAAAATAAAAGAGGTCTCTAGGAATAAATACTAAATGTTAAAAACAGGCAATGAGTAAAACAATATAATAAACTAGTGAAAAAATCATGAAGAGAAAAAAAAACATGACTGATGAAACAGAAGAGTGACAATCTGTCCAGTGGAGAGAGAGACTTACAGGAAGACGAGAACTATCTCATAGGAGCCAGCCTTAGGAATCAGAGGTTTGCTGAGTTAGGAGATAATGGAAAAGTAGGGACTTAAATGAAAGGAGAGTAGGAGCATGGCGAATCTGGAGAGGGAGAGAGTTCCAGAGGGAGTTAGCCTGGATAAGGAAGGAGTTGTGGTAGGTTGTTGTCCTGTGGGAAGGGAGATAAAGATCAGAGGGACGGGATCTGGTGACTTTCTGGTGGTTATGATATTTAAATTGCTTCACGCAAACGGCGTTGCACTTGCAGGTAGTACTCCTTTGATCGTTTGACCTTGTGGCAAGAACTCATGGTACACTATGCCGTTAAAATCGAAAAACACTGTGAGCATGACCTTCACATTCGACCGCACTTGTCGAGCTTTTATACCACTCGTAAACCCTAGTTTTACTCATAGCAGACTCACCAAAAACAATATTCAACATTTCTAAAACTTTGCTGCACTTTATTCTATTCTTATATCAAAATTTAATACAAATTCTCTGATACATTTTGTAAACAAATAAATAATCGCCGATCGTACCAAAACACATGTAACCTCTTTGACAGCTGACAGCAGACTAAACATCCGGTTTGGCTAACAATGTACAGATATTTTTCAGACAAGAAAATAGTGCCAAGAAGGCGATCGAAATGGGAGACCTGCATAAGATTTTTTTCTTATTTTTCTAAAGAAAAACAGTATATTCCCGGGTAGCACAAAACGACTTATTGACAGCACAATCGGATTGGCGTTAAAAATTTTCTGGGCTAGCGTCAAGTTGGCCTCCCATATTTGGTATAATTGTTCAAAAACACTGTAAAACGAAATTATTATCAGCACAATCGATTCCATTTCGAATAATTTGAAAAAGCTAAAGTGGAGGGGGGGGGGACTAACTTGACGCACCATATTTCTAGTACTAATTCAATCTCGATTTTTTTAAAATTTACAATTCTTTGAAGCGCTAGAAGTAACCTAAGTATTTTCAAACTTACTTATAACTTCATCAGTTCTTTTCTCAGCCTCTGTGACACTAACAACAATCACATCATCATCTTCCAAGTCCTCAACGTTACTATGGATGAATCTTCTATTAAGAATGTTAAAATCCCGGCATAAAAGTCCAGAAACTGTTGGGATAATTCCATTTCTTATTTCATAATAATTGTGGTTGTTAAGATTTGAGAATGACCCATCATTTGGGGGCCTCTGACAGTCAAATCTATGAGGGGCTATGCCCTTCTTCAAAAATAATTTTCCCCGTTTCCCTGCTAAAACTTCTCTATAGTTTTCAACATCAGTTTCAAACTGGAAAAAAAAAAAATAATAATAAAATAAATATGTAAAAATAATAATGAAAATGAAAAAGTGGGACTGTAGATACATTCTTTTCCTTACAACGTTTTGGAAAAAAAAACATTTAAATTTCGGTCTATGTGTCTGTGAACACGTTAGCTCCACTAGAATACATGTATCGGCATGAAATTGTAAATATGTATCCAGAACCCTCCAAGGACGACACCTATTGATTTTCAGCCAAATCGACCAAACACAAAAACTCTAATAACTGCTGTTGTAATGAAAGCATTGATATACATCCAAAGCCCTGTACAACACCTATTAATTTTCAGGGGAATCAACGGAAGGAGAGGGAAGATCAGAGAGGCTAAACTCAAAAATCGCAATAACTGCCTATTTAATGAAGATATTGATATGAAATTTTATATTTGAATTAAAAATCCTATAAGAATGGCATCTATTAATTTTCCACGAAATTGGTCAAAGGAAAGAAGGAGCAGAAAAAGGGGCTTGACCAAAATATCCTAATAACTGCAACAATATTTCTATGGTCACAGGCAATAAATTGGTAAGTCTAAATCCACATATGTTCAGGGTGCGCTTGTTTACTTTTGCATTAATCGTGTAAATCCAGTTTTTGGAATAAATAAATAATGTTTGCATCATTATTAATCATATACCTTCTAAATCTATAGCAGTGAATGAAAATAAATATTGTTAATCCTTTCTTGGATTTTCCCTTAGTTACCTAATCATTCCCCATCACTTACCTAATTATTAACCATACTTTTTGAAATACTAAAATCTTCACTTGGAATAGTCTGCCATAGTGAATAAATGGTTAAATGCAGTTATCTCGTGAATGATTCCTCAAAGAAGTAGATTAAGTTGATTTAACCGAGAACATACACAATGTTACGAGGTGCCAAGAAACCCACATCTTTATAATTCCGAAAGTATTAGAGTCCTGAGCTCTCAACTTCTTCACAGTGCGCAGATGACTAGGGAGATCATCACAGTACACTTAAATCATTTTGGCCATTTTTTGACTTAACATCTTATTCCCTATGACCATAGATTTAGTATACGGATTTTTAATCCAAGCGGTCGATTCGCTTTGCGAGGGAGAGGGAAAACGTAATTGATTAATTCATGTCGGGGAAATACAAAGTCGATGATTGCTGACTACTTTTTTTTTTTTTAATCAGATTACATAATCTGTAGTAAGCAGGAATTTCTTTAATGGCATTCACCTACTAATAACGGAGGTCGTCGGACAAGGTTCCTTCTCTCCCAACACACATAAGAAATACGCATATGCGCACATCCTCAACGTATGACCTACGCAAACTACTACCATATTTTCATCAAACATAAACATGCTCCCTTGAACACAATTTGGGGTGCCGTTCAGATTTGTATATATTTTTATACGAATATACATGTCATTTCGTATGATAATTTCAAAATGTTATCTCCGACTTTTTTCTAACTTAAAAAAGAAAATATCTGATGTGGCCATAACAGGACTTTCTTATACGAATCACGCTTACAGATCACTTTCCCTCCCCCTTCTCAACATTATTTCAAACTGTAAACACTGCCTGACGCCAACGCAATATTTCCATATACCCATATGAAAGTAATGTGTTGGCGTCAGGCAGTGTTTCTTTGTTTATAGCCAGTATGAAACGATATTGAGAAGGGGCATAGAGTGATCTGTAAGCGTGGTTGGTATAAGAAAGCCCTGTAAATAGTCTACTTACAAAAATAAGTGATTCAGTTCATTACAATATATCTAAAAAAATTAGAAGCGCTGGTGGCTCAGTGGTATGCGTGCTTGTCTTCTGAGCTCAAGATCGTGGGGTCAAAACCCGACCGAGGCCCTTAGTTTATTTTATCTGGGAGGTAAAATAAACTTAAGCATTCCATGGGCATGAGTCTGTACGATGTCAGATTCTCTTTAAAGACCCCTATCATAGGTGAATAAAAATTTAGGGTAGGCAAAATTTAGGACTACCACAGTCGGGCTCATGTCCACCAGGGTGACGAAAGAGCGCTCTGGTAGTAGGCGATATGACTTCGTAGTTAAAGCCCGGGCATGAACATAAAACCTAACCTAACCTCTAAAAAAAAGTATTCATAAATTATTTTTTACTTCCCCAGCTATTCGTATAGAAGAAGTTATGTAATCGGCTAAAAATTAGATGCGGAGCTTTCAACGGAATTTCATGTTTTCCGACCTCTAGATTCCCTGGTTACTCCCAAAAAGAAATTTTATTTATAAACTATTTGTACAGTTGCTAACAAACAATTATGTACAAACAAAAGTCATCGGTGAGTCATCGGCTATGTACTTCGCCAGCAAGAATTATGTTTTCGCTCTCCCTCCAAGGCCAATCGACCGTACGATTGAATCGTAAAATCAATAAGAATTACCTATTGTATGAAAAAACAAACTACAATAAGCAATATTTCAAAAATAAGTTTTTGTTATTTATTAATAATAAAATTTCCAAGTTTTCCAAAATTTCCACTAAGTATAAATAAACTTTTCAATGTACTAAAATTAGGTACACTTTCGAAAAACTTGTTTTTACTTCCCCACGAAGTATAGGGGAAGTTATGTAATTGGTTAAAGATTCGATGCGGAATTTTCAACGGAATTTCATGTTTTTCCCAAATCCTGATTCCGAATTCCAAAAAAAATCTTTGTGTCTGTAAACATGGTAACTCCCGATAGAATACTTGTATCGACATGAAATTGTATATGTGTATCCAGAACCCTCCAAGGACGACACCAATAGACTTTCAGTCAAATCGGCCAAAGAGAAGAGAGTGATTAGGGGAGAGGTTCAAACTCAAAAAAAGAGAAGAGAGTGATTAGGGGATGATTGACGATTGTAGAGAGTGATTGACCTCCAAATGTAGAGAGTGATTAGGGGAGAGGTTCAACTCAAAAAAAGAGAAGAAAGTGATTAGGGGAGAGGTTCAACTCAAAAAATGAGAAGAGAGTGATTAGGTGAGAGGTTCAGCTCAAAAAAAGAGAAGAGAGTGATTAGGGGAGAGGTTCAACTCAAAAAATCAGATAACGTTGAAATGAATAAATAAAACAAACTTATTTTTTGAAATATTGTCTATTCCACTAAAGATATTTATAAAAATAAAACTACCGGTTTCGGCCTCACACCATCGTCAGGTCTAGTTATGAACTAAGTTAGTTTGCAGAGTGCGACCCCTCCAATACATCTCTGGTGAAAGGTGCCACTTCAATTAGGGAATCCCCCGGCTTAACCGTTAGCTACATCATGAAATATTTGACAAAACACTAATTTTTCTTAATTTACATAAACTAACATCCTTTGACTAATTAATAAGTAAAAAAAAAACATAACAGATAATAATAAACATAGGTATATGTGGAAATAGAACCGGATCAGGGTGTTAGGTTAGGAATAGTTAAAATAAATTTGGTCATTCATACAAATGTTCCTTTTGGTAGCTTTATTTATTTCTAATGATTAGTAATAAATAAAGCTACCAAAGTTATAAATAAAGTTACCATTAGAAATAAATAAAGCTACCAAAAGGAACATTTCTATGAATGACCAAATTTATTTTAACTATTCCCCTTTGTTAACACCCTGATCCGGTTCTATTTCCACATATACCTATGTTTGTTATTATCTGTTATTATTATAGGTTTCCACATATATGTTATTATCTGTTATGTTTTTTAGTTTTATTTTTTACTTATTAGTCAAAGGATGTTATTTTATGTAAATTTAGAGAAAAATTAGTGTTTTGTCAAATACTTCATGATGTAGCTAACGGTTAAGCCGGGGGATTCCCTAATTGAAGTGGCACCTTTCACCAGAGATGTATTGGAGGGGTCGCACTCTGCAAACTAAGTTCATAACTAGACCTGACGATGGTGTGAGGCCGAAACCGGTAGTTTTATTTTTATAAATATCTTTGGTGGAATAGACAATATTTCAAAAAATAAGTTTGTTTTATTTATTTATTACAAATTCCACAATCTGTCCGCGTTCCTCAATTTAGATGTTGAAATGAATGTATCGACACAAAATTTCATATGTGAAATCAAAACACCATAAGAACGACACTTAGATTTCGGTTGGAGGGGAGGGGGCTCAATTCAAAAACCCTTCAATTTATCGATAGAAAATTTAGTATGAGGATTTAGAAGCCACTATATAAATCAACTATTGAATATTAGCACAAACGGTAGACTAGTTTTGGAGGGGGAGCGACCATTTAATCAATTCGTTCTGGGGAAGTACATTGCCGGTGTTTCAACGAAGACTTTTTATATTATTTTATTACTTTTTATTTATTTACCTAAATTTATACCTAACATATGTTTTATTTATCAGCTGTTAATTAATATCAATATTTTTTTGTAGTTATAGTGACACATGCCCGGGCTCTAAATACGAGGTCATATTGTTTACTACCAGACCGCTCTTTCGTCGCTCAAGATCTTGGGTTCGAAACTAACCCTTACGTTTTTTATATTGGTCAAAAAAACCTTGAGCATGCCGTCCTTCGGATGGGACGTTAAGCGATGTCAGGTACTCATTAAAAATCACCTAGGCAGTGGTCGACAAACCGCGGCCTGCGCTCTTTGCCCCCTTGAGTGTGGCTCTTCCACAAAATACGGCGAGTGCTTTGAAGCGACTTAATGAGAAAACATTTTCAGAAAGATTAAATGTCAACGTTGAGGGCGCCGGTAGCTCAGTGGTATGCGTGCTTGACTTCTGAGCTCAAGGTTGTGGGTTCGTAGCCCGACCGAGGCCTTTAGTTTATTTTATCTGGGAGGTAAAATAAACTTTAAGCACGCCGTCCTTCGGATGGAACGTTAAGCGATGGTCCCGAGCCTGTACGATGTCAGGTACTCGTTAAAGACCCCTACCCTAGATGAATAAAAAATTTAGGGTAGGCAAAATTTAGGACTCCCACACTAGAGTCGGGCTCATGTCCACCAGAGTGACGAAAGAGCGCTCTGGTAGTAGGCGATATGACCTCGTAGTTAAAGCCCGGGCATGAGTCATAAAACCTAAACCTAAATGTCAACGCGTATCGTCAAGTCGTATCTTTGTAGTTAATTTTAGGGAGCGTTGTGGAGTGAAAGAAGATGTAGTGTCGAGGATTGAGAAAGGTATGTTGAGATGTGGACGTATAGAGAGGATGAACGAAAGGAGATAGACGAAATAAGTATACAAGACGATATATTCTCAAATACTCAACTAGTTTCGCCGTGTTAAGGCATTATCAAGAGTCACTTACAAACTAAATCTGGAAACCATAAAAAAAATTATATACAAGACGAGTGTGGATGGGAGAGTTGGAAGGGGTCGACCTCAGCGAACCTACCTCAATCAGATTGAAGACGTTTTTAGCAAAGACCAGCTTAGGAGTACCCTAAGTTAATAACAATATACCTAACTATATTTGGCTCTGTTGACTAATGAGTTTGCCAACCACTGTCCAAGGTGAATAAACAGAGGGTATGTCCACCAGAGGAACGGAAGAGCACTCTGGTAGAAGGCAATATGACATAGCAGTTGAAGCCCGGACATTAGTCACAATAACTAACTACATATGACTTATCCTATTACCATTTCTGATAGATTTCATAACTTCTCTTATACTTCACATGGCTGGGGAGTACAAATATGGTTACAAACTCATTGTAAATTGTAACGGGTAGACTGTCCTATATTGGATTTATCTGTTTCAGGTTAAACAAACACCGTACATGTGGTTATAAGGTGTCGTGTCTGTTTGTTTTCTTCAACACTACCAGGAAATGTCTCAACATATTTTGAATCTGCCTATTCAATAATAATATTGTGATTCATGCCAGGGCTTTAACATTGAGATCACATCGCCTATTACCAGAGCGCTCTTTCGTTTCTCTGGTGGACATGAGAAAGAATTCCTACATTTTTCTTACCTATACGTTTACTTATCTAGGGGGTCTTTAACGAGTACCTGACATCGTACAGGCTTGGGACTATAGCTTAATGTCCCATCCGAAGGACAAAGTTTTTTTTTGACCTCCTTATAAGCATTTATTCTAGAACATATTAACCTCACTCGTTACCAACAAACAAGCTTTAAAAATTCATCTTCTTATCCTCTGAGACATTAGTGTGGGCACAATTCTACTACCCACTCACTGTGAGAAAATGTTATTTCTAAGAACATGATAAAAATATAAACCTCAAGGTCTTAGCGTATCAAAATAATAAAAATATACAAAAAGAGTGAACACAAGTTCTTTTCTTTTCATTTTTCTCATTAAAAGAGGTTTAACTGTCATCTATTTTCTCATTTTTCCTTTCCCAGATATATGAAGTATGGGGGAAGTTATGGAATCGACCAAAATTCAATGTGAAGTTTGTTTTTTCAACTGAATTTTATGTTTTCCGACCTCTAGATTCCAAATATGAAAAAAAATAATGTTTGTCTAAGAACAAGACTACCTGTAGAATGAATGTAATGACGCGAAATTTTATACATGAACAGAATCTGTTGAAGGCATAACCTGTCAAATTTCGTCGATATCGGCCTGAAGAAGAGGGGGTTCAAGGGAGGGGGCTACATTTAAAAACCCTAATAACTGCCAATGTAATGAATTTATCTATACAAAATTTAATGTGAGGTTTTAGGAGCCACTATGTAAGTCAACTGTTGAATATTAGCGCAAACGGTCAACTGGTTTTGGAGGAGGAGCGATAAATTAATTGATTAACTCGTTCTGGGTTCTATATGAAAGAATCTCGGGAGGTTATTCCCTACACTAGCGCTACGGATCACTGGTGGGCAATAACCTGCAACACAATGAAACATCGCCAAAAGAACGGGCCGGTCGGTTCCATGCGACAAGTGTTGGATACATTTGTGTCTTCCCCCATTGCTTTTTCGGTTTCATTCTCGGGGACAAATGTGTTCAACATGTGTTGCGTCGCAAGTCGCTCTGGTGTGAAACCCACCTAAGACAACAGATCGAAACGACTAATATATAACGCAATAGAGGGCGCCGGTAGCTCAGTGGTATGCGTTCTTGCCTTCTGAGCTCGAAACCCGACCGAGGCCCTTAGTTTATTTTATCAGAGATGAAAAATAATCTTAAGCACGCCGTTCTTCGGATGGGACGTTAAGCGATGGTCCCGAGCCTGTACGATGTCAGGTACTCGTTTAAAGACCCCTATTCTAGGTGAATAAAAATTTAGGGTAGGCAAAATTTAGGACTCCCATAGTAGTGTCGGGCTCATGTCTACAAGAGTGACGAAAGAGAGCTCTGGTAGTAGGCGATATGACCTCGTAGTTAAAGCCCGGGCATGAGTCATAATAACTAACTTACTATAATGCAATATTCAAGCATATGTGGACTTACGGACTTGGAACTATGAAAGCTTCCAATCTTCAGCGCATTCAATCCTTGCAATCAATAATCCTTCGTACAATAGCAAATGCTCCTTATTACATCTCCAACAAAACCCTTGACACTGATTTCAATATTCCCTTCGTCACCGAATTAGCTAAATCCAGGTACAAAAAATTATTTTTCTCCTTTAGTACTCCACGTTAATCCTCTAGTCCGAGCCCTCCCTTCTGCCACACTCCTGAACGACGCCTTAAGCGCCAATGGCCAAGAGACTTTCTTCTCTAGGCAGTGACCAGTAATTAAACCATAAATGAGTGCAACTCACAGTGCCTAGGGAATGTCACCACTGGGTGATTTCTCCCCTCTTGACATTTTAACATTGCCATTTTTTTTTTCTCCCTTAGCACATTTTCTTGTTTCTAAATATTCTTTATACAGTTGTAAATATCTCTCTGTAAATAGAAAAATAGTACAATATGCAATTACTCACGTTAAAGTGGTCTTCACAAATATGCCTTGTCGCACGATTCGGAAATGGTTCGATTCTATTCGCCAAATATGACCATTTTTTCTGATCTTTTCGAGGTACGGGCAAAAAAAATTTATTTGAATTTATACCAGTATTTTTACATTTTGGTACAAAACAATGATACCTTGAATTTTTAAGAAAAACCGGCATTACATAATTACACTCGTTTGAAAGCACAAACAATACACTGCAGCACGAACTTATTCATCAAAACAAACAAATAACCTATACAATTTTTTTATTTTTTTATATTTTAAAGGTTAGAAATGTCCAGAAATAAAATTTTAATTTTACAGAAATTGTTTGCGCATAATTACTTAAAACGTAGAAAGCAAAATAAAAATTTAAAAGCTGTTTGTTCACAATGTAATAATCATAAATTTTATTAACTATTTTTTATTGTACAAAGAATTGAAATAAATTCTTTAAACATCTGTTCAAATTGTAATATAATTATAGGGTCACAGGGAAACATTAGAACAAACCAGAAAAGAAGAAATATGTCAACAAAGAAAGGTATGCCCGGGCTTTAACTAAGTCATATCGCCTATGTGGAACCAATCCAAGTTTAGTGACCTAGAGTAATACATAGGATCTTTAACGAGTACTTGAGATCGTTTAAGCTCGGGAACGGTTAATGTCCCATCCAAAGGACTACGTGCTCATAACTTTGCTTAG
Organism: Aradus depressus; assembly: GCA_963662175.1. Classification (NCBI taxonomy): domain Eukaryota; kingdom Metazoa; phylum Arthropoda; class Insecta; order Hemiptera; family Aradidae; genus Aradus; species Aradus depressus. The sequence goes on along the minus strand of OY759226.1, from coordinate 18,471,978 downwards.
AAATTCGCCGCCACGAAGTTAGGGTAGTAACCATAATTCATATTGAGGGCGGGTTGTTTGCTATTTAGGCAAGGAATCTCCGTATCTGCGACACGCACTGAACTGGGTTCATCAGACTCAGTGGAGAGATTTGGCAACAAGGCACCAAGGTTTTTTTTTTTTTTTTTTTTTTTTTTTTTTTTTTTTTTTTTTTTTTGGCTTTATGTACGGTGCATATTAGCCATGTCAATGTGTTATCTAGTTATCTACGACGTCCATGGCCCCGGGAGGGAGTTCTATCTACGAAATAAAACTCACCCCCGGACGGGATTCGAACCCGCAAACCATGGTGAGACCATGCGACCAAAGCCCTACGCTCTAGCCCACTCGGCCACCATGGCCCCCCACCAAGGTTCTTATCCTTCTAATTTCGTGACGTCTGGTGTAGTCACAGAAGCGGGTAAGTCACTATACTCGAAGAAAATGAAATAAATATCAAATATATATCTCATGAGACCATTTTACTATGACTAGAGCCCGAGGATTCCCATGAAATTGCTTTTTTTTTTTTCTCGCTTGCTTGAAATCATTATGTAACTATTTATTTTTACGAAATACGGCATCCTGATTAATACACATAAATTTTATTGTGTACGAAATTGCACGTTTTTAACTTTGTTGGCAAAATTGCATTGCACTTTTAGGTTTTTACTGCACGCAATTGGATACATTTGTTAATCGACAAATTTACAATTTTGAGAAGAAAAATCCCGGATATGACCAACTCAAAAAGTACAATGCGGCCATAAATGGTGAAGATATTGGATTGGATCTACAACCTGACATTATAAACAGCTACAAAAAATGCCCCATCACAAGCGTCAGCGTCGAGAGATTGTTTTCCCAGCTTAAACACATATGTACTTAGCGATAGGCGGCAATCAACGCATCAAATGCTTAAGTAAAAAATATATATCAATATAATTGAAGTCATATTCAGCCTCGAGGTTTGTGGTGAACTGTTTTGTATTTTACATGTCTCTAGTAGCTTTTGTAATTAAAACATCGAGGTAAAAAAAACTTGTGTTTTCAGTAAATATTTTTTGAAAATTAACTCTCATTAATTATAAATTATAAACCAATTCCTTTTGTCTTTTTATTTTATATATTTATTTTAAACCCTACCCAATTTTATGCTGAACAAAGTTATTTAATTTACAAATTAGATCCAATTCTTGTTGCACATTTTTTAATTTTTTTACTGCATGAAATCCGGTCTCTAATTATGACTTTCTTATACCCACTACATTTTTATGGTAAACAATAGGGTTCTAGGATTCTAAAGAATCCTAAAAAACCCGTTCCAAAATAGATTAGGGGTGCAATACCCTAAATAATTTTGGTGCGTTTCCAAGAGTTAATGAGCGGCGCTACGGTCCTACAAATAGGCTGGCCATCTTCCTTCTACACTGAGCACTGAATTGTACAGGCAGGCCTCCAAGAGAGAGAGGTGAAGATCGAATCAATCAATTAACTTTTCGCTCCTCCTCCAAAATCAATCGAGCGTTGCAGTTAAAAATCTATAGTTGACTTCGATAAGAGTTTCTAAATCCTCACATTGATTTTTGTGTCGAAAAAAGCATTACATTGGCAGTTTTTAGGGTTTTCAAGTTGAGCCTCCTCCCCCGAACCCCTTCCCTTCGATCAATTTCGCTAAAAATCTAAATATGAAATTTCATGTCGATACATCCATTACATCAGCTGTTATTAGTTTGATAATCCCCTTCGATATATATATATATATATATATATATACTTTTTTATTTTATATTTATTATTATCTTGTAAATATCTGTTTATTGGAATGTATAGAGTAACAAAAACAAGGGATTCCCCGTCATTACCTAAAAACCCCCTCCATAACTGTACCTTCTACCCTGTCAACCAATTCTGTCAGTTTGTAAGTGACTCTTGATAATGCCATAACACGGCGAAACTAGTTGAGTATTTGAGAATATATAGTGAAGTTTGACAAAGAAATTGTGTATTTTAATTATCTATTCTCGAAATGATGGTCAACACGTAATTATAATTTGACAATTTACATGTACATAGACGATATATTTGCACAAATGCACTCAAGATTGTAATCATGTCCCAAGGACTTAAGCGGGTTCGCGGGAAGAAAATAAGAGTTTAGAAAATCATATATGAGAAGAAATTCAAAAATGTATTACGTTAAGAAGTGTGACACTTTGACAGGAAGGTAGCGAGTGGTACAAGGAGAATTCCAATAACCAGGATGAGGGGGAGAAATTTGACATGAGAAAAAGGCAGACTTAGGCAATGACATGAATATGAAAAGTCACCCGATGGATCAATGTACCTCACCAGAGTGAACTATTTGTGAGAAATAAGTTTCCACTCTCCCCCTTTCCTAATTAATAACTATGATTTTTTAACTAAAAAAAAACCCAATTATTGCCGATGTAATGAATCTACCCACATGGTGAACGTGGGGGCTAGAGCGTAGGGCTCTGGTCTCACCATGGTTTGCGGGTTCGAATCCGGTCCGGGAGTGAGTTTTATTTCGTAGATAGAACTCCCTCCCGGGGCCATGGATGTCGTAAATAACTAGATACCATCGTTATAAAAGACATGGCTAATATGCATCGTATAAGGCCAAAAAAATACGAGAAAAAAAATTATACTTAAGTTAATTTCAGCAAAATAAGGAGGGGGGGGGGGGGGGGGGGGGGGGGAGAGAGAGGACCATTTTTTGGCGTCACATTTCCTCTCACGCACTCATTTTTGGAACAAAAATCAAAGAAAAACATTTTCCGATTCTACTTCTTTTATGGATATGACAATTTCTTAATGCCGTTTCTTGACGTCTAAGAGTTTGTGTATACTGTTTCTCCTGCCTTAGTTATCTTGTTGCCCAAGAAGCTGGAGATGAGTGGGTTGGACTCGTTTAGATGGAGAAGAGAGAGAGAGAGAGAGTGTAGAGAGAGGGGAGAGAGAGTGAAGAGAGAGGGGGGAGAGAGAGAGAGGAGAGAGTGAAGAGAGATAGAGGAGAGAGTGAAGAGAGGGAAAGAGAGAGAGAGAGAAAAGAGAGACATGGAAGCAGTAGCTTAACCCCCCCCCCCCCCCCCCCCCCCCCATCCTGTTAAGACTTTGGAGACACCGCATACCCTATCTTTCAATTTGACTTTCAAGAATACTATATGTTAAATTTCATTAAAATCCTATCATCCGTTGATGAGCTCTAGACCTATTTGTTTGCTCAACCCCCCTCCCATTAAGAATTTTTTTTTTTTTTTTTTAAATTTATTTATTGACAACAGCTCAATTACAAGCTATACTGTCATGTGAAAACAACAAGGAATCAACAGTAAAAATCATAAGTACAGTAATGAATTGTAAAGAAAAAATAAATAAATTTTATAGGGATTAGGATTAGGGTTATAGATGCTCAACATCAAGGTCATTAGCATCTAAATACTTTGGGATGGAGACAGATACATATCCATACATATGCACATACACACACATATATACATATATATACACATATACAGACATACATCCATATACATATATATACACATAAACATAAGTATTATTGTTCACTTTAACATTTTTGCTTGAATTATAGCTCGTCCATTAGTTTCGTATCACTAAAAAAGTCTATAGTTCTCTGGAGTGCCTCTCGGTGGTCAGTAGCCAAATCGGCCAAAGGGTGGAGGAAAATTAGAGGAGGCGTGACACAAAAACATTGACACGAAATTCTGTAAGTAGATTCCAAAAACCCGTAAGGATAACGCATATTAATTTTCTGCGAAATCAGTAAAAGGGGGAGGGGATCAGAGGGGGCTCAGCTCAAAAACTACCGATGTAATGGAGGTCGCCTGTAGGCATAGGCGCTTAGATTTTTTATCTGGGACGTGAGAAAACCTTGAGCATGCCGTCCTTCGGAAGGGACGTTAAGCTAAGTCGGATACTCGTTGAAGCCCAGGCATGAATCATAATAACCAACTACCGATGTAATGCATGTATCTTGGAATTAGACAATATAAAAGTTATACAGTTCTTTGTTTCTATTTACCTAATTTTCGCTTTATTCAGTTGTCTTTAATTCCTCTGAACCTAATAACAATACAATGTAAACGTTTAAAGTTCATATATGTTATAAAAATTAATCAATTATCTCTTATTAACCCACGAAAATGAATTGTTATCAAGAATAAAAACTTCAGAAAGCCTTTACACGTTCAGTTCAGAACTTCAAACTTAATGATAGAAAGCAGATTTGAAATGATCTAGACTTAAGACAAATCAAACATAACCCCAATTTTCTCAGTACATCTTTGTTTCTCATTCCTCAGAACTTGATAACAATGACTGAAGTTCATATACGTTCTAAAAATCAGTCTATCCTTTCTTATTACGCAAAAAAACTAATTATTATCAAAAATAAAAGCTTCAGAAAGCTTTTACAAGTTTAATTCAGAATTTCAAACTTCGTGATAGAAAGTAGATTGAAATGATCTAGACTGAAGACAAATCAAACATAAACCCAATTTTCTCAGTACATATTTGTTTCTCATTCCTCAGAACTTGATAACAATTGTTCACCAAGTGTGGAAGTTAATACATATTCCAAGAATCAAGTCAATTCTTTTTTATAAAAACCAATTGCCTCCAAGAATAAAAGCTTCAAAAACCTTTTACACCATCAGATTTTCATTCCAACTTTGTGAAAAAAATATATTTGAAATTATCTGGACTGAAGACAAGTCAAACATAATTCTAATTTTCTCATTACACCTTTGTTTTTAGTTCCTCAGAACTTGATAACTATATAATGTAAACGTTTAAAGTTCATATAAGTTCCAAAAATCAGTCAATCCTCTGTTATTATTCTCAAAAGCTAAGCATTAAAGCTTCAGATAGGGGCTTTCTGAAGCTTTAATGCTTAGCTTTTAAGAATAAAAGCTGAAGGAAGCCTTCACAAGTTCAGATTTTTAAGATTTCTTGATATCCTATTTATGCCTTTGTTTATCAACCCTCAGACCTTAATAAGTCTGTTTGTTTATCAACCCTCAGACCTTAATAAGTCTGAAGTTCATATAAGTTCCAAAAATCAGTCAATCCTCTCTTATTATTCTCAAAAGCTAAGCATTAAAGCTTCAGAAAGCCTCTAAACGACCAGATTTTCTAACTTTGTGAAAGAAAGCAGATATAAAAGTATGAATACAAGTCAAACATAACCCTAATTTTATATATATATTCCTTTGTTTCTCATTCCTCAGAACTTACTAACAATATAATGTAAATGTCTGAATTTTATAAATCCAAAAATTAATTGCATTCAGAATAAAAGTTCAAAGAAGCTTTCACAAGATCCGATTTCTTGATATCCTGTTTATGCCTTTGTTTATCAATTCTCTGACCTTAATAAGTCTGAAGTTCTAAACATTACTATCGATATGAAGAATGAAGGCTTAAGAAAGCCTTTAAAAACTTAATGGAAGAAAGCAAAATGAAATTATCTAGACTGAATTCCTCAGTATTTAAAAACAAACAAATGTAAATGTTCGGAGTTCATGTATCACCAATGTTATCTTATTACCCACAAAACTTATTTCCCTTACAGAAAAAAAACCTAAGCCTTTTGAAGTTCGGTTTAGATTTACCAACTTTCAACAAAGAAAGCCGATTTGCAATAACCAGACTGAATGAACATAAAAATAAAACATAACCCTAATTTGTGTTTATTCCTCAGAACCTAATAACAATATAAACTTCTGAAGTTCATACATGTTCCAAAACTTAACCAATTCTCTTATCACACATAAAAATTAATTGCCATCAACAGCTTAAGGCTTTACACGTCCATATTTTCAAACTTTGAGGAGGAAAGCAGATTTGAAATTATGTATGTATGTATCCTAAATACAAACCAAACTTAACCTTAATTTTCTATTTTAGACCTTCGTTTTCCATCCCTCAGAATCTAATAACAATATAATGTAAATTTCTACAAACAAATGTAAATGTTTGGAGTTCATGTATCATCAATGTTATTTTATTACCCACAAAACTTATTTCCCTTAAAGAAAAAAAACCTAAGCCTTTTGAAGTTCGGTTTAGATTTCCCAACTTCATGAAAGAAAGCCGATTTGAAATAACTAGACTGAATAAACATAAAAAATCAAACATAAACCTAATTTTTGTTTATTCCTCAGAACCTAATAACAATATAATACAAACTTCTGAAGTTCATATATGTTCCAAAACTTAACCAAATCTCTTATCACACATAAAAATTAATTGCCATCAACAGCTTAAGGCTTTTCACGTTCATATTTTCAAACTTTGGAGAGGAAAACAGATTTGAAATTATCTATGTATACTAAATACAAACCAAACATAACCCTAATCTTCTATTTAGACCTTCGTTTTTCATCCCTCGGAATCTAATAACAATGTAATGTAAATTTCAAAAGATCATACAGATTACAAAAAATAATCAATGTCTTAAAACTGACAAAGATTCATTTTCTTCAAAAATAGAAACTTAAACCTTAAAACGTTCAGTTCATTTTTCCCAACTTTATGGAAGAAACCAAATTTAAAATTAGCTAAAATAAATAGAAACCAAACATAACCTTAACGTTCTCTATATACCTTAAATTTTTTATGCCATTTCTTTACTATTTTTTATTCTGAAATCACTACTCCAACATGCTTTAGGCTTGGTACTACTTAGAATGACCACGCTGTAGTATAGATTGCAAAACATAATAATAGTAATTTCATGGAAGAGTCCTTCGCAATATTCGAAAAAAAAAAAGTTTAAATCAAATGCACAACTTAAAAATGAATCGAAAATATTAAAAAATAATAATTAAATAAGTATATATAACAAGAAGAAAGTAAACAAATGAATATTTTTAAATTGGCAACGAAATAATCAAATTACAATAAATACAGCTGTAAGCCGCATAACAATCAGCTGAGACTAGGAAACAAATACCACTGATAATGAAAAAAAAACATGTATAAAGAGAAAAAACAGCAAAGATAACTAAGATATTATGATTGGAAAACTATATTCATACGTACGAACCTACACATATAAGAAACACAACAGCGACAATAACAATCGAGTACCCTCCAGCCCTCGTTTCAGTATATTAATATATGTAAGTATAGTTCTTATTATGTTAAGCTAAAATACTTAATAAGATAACAAAAAGTGCCTCATGGTTCTTTTATAGAAAAAAAAAAAAAAAAAAAACATTAATTTATATTGTATCTACTCTCAATTAGGCTTAAGACGAATAACTCAAAACGAATATACACATTCCATTGGAATGTTACGGAGTCAACAAATAGTTTTAATATTGCCAAAACATACTTAGTATTTATTGATAATAATGAAAATGTACTTTTCTAATACCTTCTGTTGTTGAAGATGGGTTTTTGGAGGTTGCAGTTACAGAAGCACTAGTGGCGGCAACTGAAGGCAACGCCATTATTTACTCCAATAATGCCATAAAAGTTATGGTCAAACTCCCATTTTTACACAGAAAATAATTAAATAAAACTGTCACAAAACACAACACTTCACTATAAACTATAAAAACCTACACTCTACACCTTTTTTCAAAGGAGAGAATAGATACAAAAATCCACTCTAGATCCCCTCTCTGAACGTGAACACACGGATACTCGAGACTAGTTCGATTCGAAAGCCAACCAAAGGGAAACACCACTGTAGCCTCCCTGACAGGTCGAACATTTTCTTCTGTTCCCATTTTCCATTACTCAGAGGGTCATGTGACCAAGATGGCGTCCAAAATCCGGTTTTGAACCAATCAGCGTGCTCCAATGCTGTTGTATAAAAAAAGGCGCCATCATTAAAACGTGACGTCATACGGTTTATGGAGGGCCCTACAGCGAGGCTAGGATCCAGTTCCCAAGGTCTTTTGTATAGTCTGTTTTTATACAAATGTGTGACTCAAATAGCCTAATCTAATTACTCATTTTGTTCATTTTTCTCATATTTTACTCATCATTTGTTACTAATTCCACTTGTTTTTACTCAATTGAACATTTTTCAATCACATTTCAAAAGTAATAAGCCTTTTAAAATGAATTGAACTAAATAACCTATACGGTCCATTTGTAATGTTCCCGAACTGTACCAGAAAGCGTCTGAAACCCCCACCCCAAGGTCTCTTGCACAATGAACCTTATGCTTTTAAAGGCGTATAATAGGTCCAAAGTTCATTTATAATTTATAACTTCTATTGTTCTTCATTATAACCTATATTTGTATTATTAATTATAATATTCTTATTAATGATACTTTATTATATTTAAAATATCTAAGTAAATTATTGAATGAAAGCTATTTTTAGTATAATAATGCAAAATATTTAATATTTTCCATTAAATATTGACCTATTTAATGAAATTAGTAATTAATGCTGAATGACGTCCTTAATGCATAAATTAGATATTATTTACTTTTTTGCTTTTTCTTTTTGGTGAATTTTTTTATTTCTGATACCTATTCCAAATTTCTTCTTATACGTTATTAAATTGGGTTTTTGAAATTTCCTGTATTTCATTTTTGTAACTAGTCTATTTTTTTTGTGTTTTTATAATTTTTAATATTAAGTAACCATGAAAATATTTGAACTTGGTTTTTGTTATTTGTCATGATGAAATCAAGCAATTTTCAAGCAACACCGCTTTATGGTGTATTATTTTAACTTGTTAAGTTACAGGGATGAATTATTTCACAGCTTCATCGCTCATTTAAACATTAAAGTAGGTAATGTAAATAGTACACAAATATTTCCTTGAAAATTGAATTATTAAAATAAATAATCTCTGAATAGTTCTTCCGCGAAATTAAGCCTTTTGGAGCTGAAGTGTGTTGAAATAAAGGTCTTTGAGTTTTGGCGAAAAATCAAATTGCTAATTTTAACTAGTAATAAAAATAAATCTACCAGCAATATACTTCCCCACAATGAATTAATCAAATAGGTTTCCGCACTCGCTCTATAAGCTGAAGTGTGTTGAAATAAAGGTCTTTGAGTTTTGGCGAAAAATCAAATTGCTAATTTTAACTAGTAATAAAAATAAATCTACCAGCAATATACTTCCCCACAATAAATTAATCAAATAGGTTTCCGCACTCGCTCTATAACTTGTGCTCTGTACTAAAGTTTGTGTCGATACATTAATTATTGCAGTTACTGCGGTTTTTGACTTGAGTCCCTTCACTTGGAAAAAATGAAATTCTTGTGAAAACAAGACATCGAATTTGTTTAGCTGGAGAAGTAAAAATATCTGAAATCTAATTTGGCTGATTCATATTTATTTTTTATTTCTTATATCTATAGTGTAAGTATTGCACTCGTGCGAAAATCTGAGATCAAGTTTTCAAATGATTGTCGCCTTTCAAAATCCACTGAACACATTTTGAACAATTTTCGCGAGGATGTCTGTCGGTGAGTGTTTAACTTTTGAAACGAAGATGTCACATGTTCTAATTAGATGTGTTTAGATTTTGGCCAAAAACTGCTTAAATTTATGACCTAATCAAAAATATATTCAAATAAAAGTTGTAGAGAAAAGTAAAAGGTACATTTTATATGAAATACGATTTTTTAGAGGTTGTCAAATTTGAGAGATACATGCCTTAAACCATCCTCAAAAATACAATGTGTGCAACATGTAGGCAACATTTACCAAATGAAAAAGCGCTGTGGTAGTAGGCGATGTGACCTAATAGTTAGAGGGAGTAATGTTTTATTCATAACAAATTGGTAAAATTTTTAATCAAGAAATGGAAAAACACAATTTTTTGTTAAATCATTTCTTTACTCTTCATACGTTTTTTAAATATTTATTTCTCTATGGGTCATGTTTATTAGCAACGGGCTCTCTACATATATTTATTGCGCCCATTTAGTCCTAGACATTTATAATATTACTAGTATTGAGTAATTTTCTTAAATTAACTTTAATATATACTAGAAATTGATTAAACAACCTATAAAGGAACAGCTGGTTCATTGTTCCATCCACTGCCATATAGATAATATCTAGTTCGACCTTATTGGATCTATTCAAGTAAATATCTTTTGATGTCCGTTATTGCTATATTTACATTCTGATATAATGTTGGTTTAATTAAATCATATTAAATTTTCGACATTATTTGATTGAAATTTAATAAATATGAAATTCAAATTGAATGATGCTCTCACAAATTCGAGATTAACAATTTTTCTTGTGAGACCTAAACACGCGCTGCCATTTTGATCTTAAAATTTCTTACTTGAAATTTCTGTTGCTATTGTCCTAAAACAATTCTTGGAGTGTAAGGTCTTTTCATGAAAAATGGGGCTTATCTCATATTCTTATCTCTTTTCCTTATCTCTAGAGATAAGAGCTTATCATGTTTTAAGGAATAAACTGATAACTTCATAGAGAACACGAATTATTTTTGCATAAAATGATAAGTGGCAGTTAGTTAATTATTATCATGCCCGGGCTTTACTACAACGCCATATCGCTTACTATCAGAGCCCTCTTTCGCTACTCTGGTGGACATGAGCCCGACTCTACTATGGGAGTCCTCAATTTTTATTCACTTAGGAGTTAGGGGTAACTGACATCGTACAGGTTCGAGACAATAGCTTAACGTCCCGCCCGAAGGACGGCGTGCTCAAGTTTTCTTTAACTCCCAGGTAAAATAAACTAAAGGCCTTGGCCGGGTTTCGAACCCGCAATGTTGTGCTCAGTAAGCAAGCACGCGTACCACTGAGCTACTGGAGTTTTCAACGGAATTTCATGTTTTCCGAACTCCTGATTCCAAATATAAAAAATAAAATTTCTGTCTGTCTATATATGTATGTGTGTTTGGGTGTCTGTGAACACGATAACTTTCGATAGAATCAATGAATCGACATGAAAATTTTATATATAGAGAAAAACTGAGAAGTGTTTTTTAAATGTCCTAAAGGGAGAAAGACAAAGAGAGGGGAAAATAGAAGTGTCTCTAAGAGAAAGAGATAATTCTAGAAGTGGCTTAAATAGATATCTTAGAGATAGAAAGAGAGAAGTGTCCTAAGCTTGGAAAGAGAAAGAAAGTGTCTTAAATTCTGGAGCAGCATTGTTGTAATGTATTTCATAATAAAAGATCGAGAAAGTGTTTTTAAATTGTTATAGTATACCATTGTTCTAATAAGAAAAAGAATAAATGTCTTAAACAAGACAACAACATTGTTATATCAAGAAAGAGAAAATGTCTCGAAGTGTCTCAAATAACGAACGTTCCAATTACTGCCGGTAGGAGCGTCTCAACACGGACATTCTCTAGGTACCTGTTCATTCGGCGGTACACCTTCCTCAAGAGAACGGTACTCTGATTATTGGCCCACTCTCCACAGTACTGTCCCGAATTTACACATTTCTCCAAGTCTCTTTCTAAAACTCACAGCCATCCCTCCCAACTGTAAAAGATTTAATCTTTGAACAAGATCCATCTTGGTTGAGCATTCCAAATTGAAAATCAATATGTTGAATCTTACCTGGAACTTTTTCTCATTGTCCTAACTATTTGAAGGGTACAGGGGAAAAACCCCTGTGATGTATAAAAAATACACACATTCAAATTATTAATATTATTAAATTAACTATATTTATTAGTATAAACTAAAATCCAAGAAGCAACTAAATTAGTGAATAATAATTTTTTTTTTTTTTTTTTTTTTTTTTTATCCTACGCCCACCTTTGGCATTTCAGCCATGCGATGTCTTGCTGCCCAATAGAGTGACGCCTTGTATTTATCGTGGGACATGTTATCCCGGGCTTGGACAATATCAATCAGCGCAGAGCAGGTCGGAAGATGGTCCCCTGTCATTTCCCCATCGTTGCAGAGCGGGCATATCGGTGAATCGGCCACTCCTATCCTATATAATAATATGAATGCATTTTGTTTTAAAAACAACCCATGAATAAAAAAACAAAACACGACCATCAGTTGTTTTTAATTAGTGTAGAGGAGTCGAGGTCTGGGTTGAGGTGAGAAGATCTGAGTTGAGGTAGAGTGAGAGTTTAGGCTTAAGGTGTGGAGAACTCAATTGTAGTGAATTGATTGTAATTAATTGGAGTTTTAATTGAAATAGATGCACAAAGGAGGTACTTTAATTTATTTATATGTTTTATAAGCCCTAAAATAACTTAAATTTGAAGAATGTCCAGTATTTAGAAAGAAAAGAGACTAAAACATAAATGTAAAAATTAGCTTGCAAGATTTTTTTTGTAGATAATTTGATTTTTTTTTATCACTTAGTTATTAATTTTATTATGTAGTTTAAGTAAATTATTTGTTCTCGTAAATTCTATTCTATTCATTTTCCCTGTTGGCCCAGTAAAGATAATTTAAAAACATTTGGATTAGATTTAATATTTTTGCAAAATTTAGAAAAAAATATGGCATCTCTTTAGAAATTCAAATTAAAAGTTTGTTAATTTAAATTTTTTTAATTTACTTGCTTAAAAATGGCACGTCTTGAACTTTTGATACTTTTTCAGGGCCCTTTTCGGAAATTACTGTAGAAACCAAATTTAGTAAGAGACCAGTTATAAAATTTCTGCAGGGAATGTGGTAATTTATTGTTTATTTAATTATTATTAGGTTTATTAATTGTTTATTATTTATATATTTATAATTTATTCAACATTAACATTTATTAATATTATCAAACCCCGTCATGGCATAAAAATCTATTTTGAGAAAAACGCAATTCGAAGGTTATCAATGAATAGAAAGAAGGGATGTGATTAAAAAAAGTAAAACAAAAATTGTAAAATACCCATACCTAAGTATGTATTTATACAATAGAGTGTTTTTGAATGAAATATTGGATGAAATAAAAAGTAATGTCAAGAAAAAGCCAATTATCCTTCTTCGTTCTCTAGGATTTTCAGCGTCAGTAGGCGAGTCATCGATGTAGTTATCGTCTCCGTCGTCAGGAAGGTCGTCAGAGGTCTTTTGTAGGACATCTTCGCCACTAGTTTTTCCAAAAATTGGGTGAGATGAAGTATACCTCTATATTTGGCAGGTATTATAAGGATTTTATAAAAATATATAGGAATTCTGGAGTTGCACTGCCACTGATGAGTTTTGAGGTTTTTTCTTCTTCAATCTCTTATTCGGTGGTGGTTTTGCCAATGGAGAAGAATAATAGGTCTCAAATTAAGATTTTTGTGGTAAACCAATCTTTTGTTCTGGCGTGAAATTTTAAGCTGATTGGTATAGTGGAAAACGGACATTCTTCAAGATAAATGGAGGATAAGTATTCTGTCAAGTTTTGGATACTGAAATCCTTACCGCAATCAATCATTTCAAAGGAACAAGGTTTTACATGTGCGTTTCTCAAAACCCCTCTTCAGTCATCGGGAGTCTCAGTATATGAAGTTTACTTCACAATGCTCATATTATGGTCGCACTCTAAATAAGAATGGTCATGAATAACGTTTGTAGCTAACTGATAGAAGACCCACTAAAATAAACAAATACTAAGTCACTTGTTGGTGCACACAACGTGAATCACAGTAAAAGGAAGAACGGAGATAACAGCGTTTGCAACTTCGTCAGTAGTTGGCGTGAGGCCCTTTAAACTACAATGAAAGGGTTTTCCTCTGTACCTTTCATTTGAAAACTTATATTAATTTTGTATGACTTTTCCCATCTCTAATATTACGATTTATGTAAAGAAGTTTTGTTTAGTCAACAACGTTCATAATGTAAACACACGGCTAATCTCTCTCTCAGTCTGATACTCAGTCCCAGTCAGTCCCATGCTATAGTTGCCAGTGAGTGGACCTATTTCAAGTTTTATTTATTGCCGTATTTTATTATGGCCCTCCTTCCTTTTTTGGTTTTCTTCAACTTCTATTTGGACTTGCTATCTGCCAGTGTCCCCGTTCAGCTTTGTCTTCGTTCGTCCGATGAGCTTCGTTCTTCTGATCTCACCGTTCTTCGGGTTCCATCATCCTTCCAAGATCATCATTTTTGTTTGTGTTTCAATTTCACTATTTTCACCACACTGTGGTTGTCAACATAAAGATATTTATCATTTTATTTTTATTTTCATCGTGAGCTCACGTTAATATTTTCAGTTTTAATTACATATGGGGGTATTCAAACATTGTTTCTTTCGGAACTACTTTCATTGTACCTAGTCCATAGTCGATTATATTTTTTACTAGCAGTAATACCCGGCGTTGCCCGGGGAACTTTGATTTTTCTCCTAATCTCCCATTCGAATCCTATTCAATACTTGGAAAGTACATTCATGATGTTATAATTTTTAATTATTCAAATGGAATAAGGCTTATAGTCCTTCAAAGGAAGACACCACAGCTAGCATGTGCCTTTAAACGGCGGAAACAACAGCTAGTAAATACTTAGCATCGCTGGACATCCTAGCCAGTACGTACTTAAGAACGCTCGTGACCACAGCTAGTATCGGTCTTGCAACGGCGTACCACCCAGCTAGTGCTCGGAACAGCTGGGCACCACAGTTATTGTGTGCTTAAAACCGCTGGGCACAACAGCTATTACGTTCTTAGGAATGCTTCGCACCACACAGCTACTCGTAGTATATGCCTTGCAACGGCGGGCAGCCCAGCTAGTAAGTTCTTAGGACCACTTGGAACCACAGCTAGTTCCTACTTAAGAACGCCGGTCACCTTAGATAGTATGCACCTTGCAACTCCGAATTTCGAATTTAAAAATAACATCAATTCAAAAATCTTAATAACTGCCCATGTAATGAATGTATCAACATCAAATTTCGTATTTAAAACTAAAATCCACTAAGGACATATCCAGTCAAATTTCAGCGATATCGGCTGAGGGGAGGGGGGAGTTCCGGGGTGGGGGCTCAATTCAAAAATCCCAATAACTGCCGATGTAATGAATGTATCGACTTCAAATGTCGTATTTAATACTAAAATCCACTTAGGACATAACCAGTCAAATTTCAGCGATATGCGCCGAGGGGAGGGGGGAGTTCCGGGGTGGGGGCTCAATTCAAAAATCCCAATAACTGCCGATGTAATGAATGTATCAACATCAAATTTCGTATTTAAAATTAACATTCACGGAGGACATAACCAGTCAAATTTCAGCGATATCGGCTGAGGGGAGGGGGAAGTTCCGGGGAGGGGGCTCAGTTCAAAAATCCCCTCCCGTTCACAATTTTGTGACGTTACACATTTTGTTTTTCTATTTGGCCTTCAAGAATACTACATATGAAATTTCATGACAATCCGACCATTAATTAATGAGTTAGCACTATTTTTATGCTTAGCCCCCCCTTACAACCCCCCCTCCCGTTCGAAATTTTGGAACGCCACATAGCCTATTATTCGATCGGTTTTGAAAGGATGCTACATGTGAAGTTTCATGAATATCCGTCCACCCGTTTGGGCGTGATGCTGGAACAAACATACAAACCCACAAACCCCGTTTCAGCTTTATTAATATAGAAGATATGAGTTGAGCCACCCTTCGCGGAAAATTAGTAGGTGCCATCCTCTTGACGTTTTAAATTTATATATGAAATTTCATGTCGATACATTGTTTACATCGGCATATAAGATACATGTTAAAGACTCCTACTTCAGGTAACTAAACCTGGGATAGGCAAAATTAGCTCTTAGCTCTCTCCCCCTCTCATTGATAGTTTTTGGTACGTCACATAGTATTTTCTTCAATTTGGTTTTAAAGAATACTCCATGTGAAATTTTATGACAACACCTCCGTTAATGAGCTAGAACTATTTTTGTGCTTGGAGAACCAACATTGCTGTTTTAATGGGTTTTTCAGAAAATATTTGGAAACGGTACCACAATAGAATATATTTTACCTCCGAGATAAAATAAACTAAGGGCCTGGGTCGGGTTTTGATTAATATATATATATATATATATATGTTACAGTGAAAGTGTGACTTCCAGTGAATGTATACACAAACTAGTCAATGTATACATTTATTTAATATATTGTCTAATTTCACTAACTATATATACATGGGAGTACTTTCGGTATTTCTACCATCCTCAGCCAAAAGCATAAGAGATAAGACTAAGTTAATTTTCAGAATGTCAGCCTCTCGAGGAACCCATTACCCTCCCTACTGGTGTTCCCCATGACATCAGACATTCCTAACTAAGCTAAATTGTCAAGCTGTGAGATATTTTATGACAAGGCGGTCCCCATATTTCAAATGTGTGACCCCTTCTAAGATCTAGGTATAAAGCATTAACAATGAACAGGCGAATAATATAACATTAACAAATCAAAAATAATTGGTTCCAGTTACAACTTAATTAAAATTATTATACTGTAAATTATATAAATATATCTATTGGCAAGATTCTATGTATATTTAAACGTACCTGTGCACATCGACTGGAGGGTCATATTATTGGTGACAGTAAAGGGGAATATTTTAGATTGGTTTGGTCGTTCATACAATTTCCATTTTTTAAAGTTCTGTTTATTTCTAATTGTTCTAATGAGTTGAGCAATGTGCTTTTTCCGCAGAAATGAAGGTATTTTATGCCTGTGTCTTTATCAAACGTATGTTTGTGTTGTGCAAATGTTGATTTTGTTATGTTGTGTGTTGTGTCCATGTTAGTATCAATTTCTGATATATGTTCTTTGAGTCTTTGTTTGAATTGTCTCCCAGTTTGTCCTGTATAGACTAGGTTGCAAGAGTTGCAATTTAATTGATAAACCCCACTCTTTTCTTCTGTTTTTATTCGGTCTTTCGTATTGTTAAGGTGTTTGTAAAGTGTCCTATTTGTTCTGAAACTAACTTTGAAGTTTTCTTTTTTAAGAATATTGCCTATTTGTTCAGAAATTTTCCCGTAATAGGGTAAGCTTACCCATTTCTTTGTTTCTGTTGTGTTTATTATGTCTAGTTTGGAGATATCTTTTAAATTGATTTTGTTGGTTACTTTTTTTCTAATTTTTTCTATTGTATGTTGTTTGTATCCGTTTTTTATGGCTATGTTGTTGATTATATCTATTTCTTTGTTTCTGTCTGTCACGTTTAGTGGTATTGTGTAAGCTCTATGGAAGAATGAGTAAAATGTCGCATGTTTATGTGATATAGGAGCGTTCGATGTATTGTGTATAATTGAATCTGTGGTTGTCGGTTTTCTGTAGATGTTGTATTCAAGTTTATTATTATTTATTTTTAAATTCAAGTCTAGAAAATTTAATTTGTCACCCCCTAATTCTATGGTGAATTTTATTTTATCATGAATATTATTTACAAAGTCAAAGAGTTGCTTAATTTGTCTATTAGAACCATTAAATAGGATACATATGTCATCAACATAACGGTACCAGAAATTAATTTTATCATTGTGTATTGTTTCCCGTAAGATGAGTTTCTCTAAGTGGTCCATGAAAATGTCAGCTAATAGGGGGACAAGCAGGTACCCATGGCTAGTCCGTCTTTTTGTTCATATATTTGTTCATTGAACATGAAATAATTTTGGCTAGTGCATAATTTTAAAAGGTCATATATTTCTATTTTTTCAAAAATTGAATGTTTCGTATTAATTATCAACGAGTTAACAATGTCGAGACATTCCTCCACGGGGATATTAGTAAATAAATTGGTGACGTCCAATGACAATAGTTTCGCCCCCGATGTGATATTTATAGATTTGGTTTTTTCTACAAAGTCTATAGAATTGATGACCGTATGTGAGGGTTGAAAGGGGTTATTCGCCTGTTCATTGTTAATGCTTTATACCTAGATCTTAGAAGGGGTCACACATTTGAAATATGGGGACCGCCTTGTCATAAAATATCTCACAGCTTGACAATTTAGCTTAGTTAGGAATGTCTGACGTCATGGGGAACACCAGTAGGGAGGGTAATGGGTTCCTCGAGAGGCTGACATTCTGAAAATTAACTTAGTCTTATCTCTTATGCTTTTGGCTGAGGATGGTAGAAATACCGAAAGTACTCCCATGTATATATAGTTAGTGAAATTAGACAATATATTAAATAAACAAGTTTTATTTTTCAAGTCCATTTGAATTATTTCACAATATCTCTGCAATAATGTCAGTTTTCAATGTATACATTCACTAGCCGTTTTAGTGGAAGTATCAATTGATAATAAAAATGAACACTATTGCTAGAGAATGTATACATTTACTAGACAATGTATACATTTTCTAGTGTTCCTTAGTGAAAGTATAAATAAATGAGAAAAAAAGGTTTTTGTAAAAAAAATCATTCATCTGAGTACATAAATTCCTAGAACAAACATAAATCGAAATATTACAAAATTTGGGGGCGTATTTGCCGGCGTTCCGCCGGCGGGACGATATATCTGCCCCTCCCGTCGTTCCTATATTTGAAGTAGTACAGTTTCTAGCTTTAACATATACTTTACCCGGGTAAAGCCCGAAACGTGAACTATTTCAATTATACGCCAAATGTACACTTTTACTAGTAAACTTTTACTAGTAAAAGTGTACATTATTAATGCTAGCTATTTATACTTTCACTAAGGCATAGACGTAAGTGTATACATCCACTAGTGAAAGTATGCATATTTTAGTTTATGTACACTTCGACTAGAGAATTCAGCAAATGTATACATTGACTAGTTTGTGTATACATTGACTGAATTCATACTTTGACTGCAACATATATATTTTATTTTATGTTTTTATATATTGTTATAGTTACATTGTTTTTTTTTTTACTTTCTATATCTAGCACATTGGGACCTGATGAAGGGACGTAAGAACGTCCCGAAACTTCGTTGGGATAAAGACACTTCCGAAGAGTTTTTTGAAAAATAGTTATCTTCATTTTTATTAAATTTAAAAACGTGTCTAATTATAAATGTATGTATTACTTTTCTTTTTTTATACTCATATATTTTTAAGTATTTATTTATTCAGTTTTTATTAATTTCATTTTACTTTTTTAAATAGTTTTGTTATTACTAGGTACTAATCATAGGTGTGTTAGACTCAAGTAGTTGTTATAAATCTAATTTATAAGTTATTTTAACCTTCCTCCACTCCCCCCCCCCCCCCCCCCCCTCGTTTAATAATTTATGATTTTGCTCATTTTTTTTTTTACTAAAACCTATACAGGATATGTATTACTTAATAAAACCTATTCAGGATGTGTATTACTTCTATTATCTGACATGTTATAAAAAAAAGTATAACTTAGTAATTCAAAATGTATGTTATTTTTTTAGTTAGGAGGTAATCCACTAATGGTATGCTTGAATACCAATTTTCGCACGTTAGGTTTCTCTTTGATGTATTTTCTTATTATATTGTATTTTAACTAATAAATAGAACACGTTGAAGAATTAATATACATTGAAATGTATAAAAATCAAAGATAAAAGATACTTATATTTTATAAAGCTAATACTCGCATGTTGATTATTTACAACAAATGCGACTTATCATATATATAAAGCTGAAAATGTCTGTGCGTTGTACCGCTATAACTCACGAACGGCTTCATGGATTTGATTAATTATTATTTTTTATTTGTTCGTCATCGTCTGTGGAAGGTTATAGGCGTATTAGTACCTCAATATCTGGTCCATCCCAGCATCCACCCACGCAATCTTTGTAACTCAAAAACCACTGCAATGATTAATGAGGAATCTTTTTGAATAGATAAGTTTTATCTACCGGAAGGTTAAGGTCTATTTTTTAATCAACCCCTGGTCCATCCCAGCATCCACTCACGCAATCTTTGTAACTCGAAAACCATTGCAACGATTAATGAGAAATCTTTTTGAATAAATTGGGGATGAGGGGGATGAGGCTGTGAGAGATGATCTGGCCCACTTCCTCCTCCACTGTCCTGCCTACTCTCCACTCAGGGATAGGCTCCTGGCTAGGTACTTGCCCCCTCCCCAGGAGGCCGCCCCTCATAGGATGGCCGCCCTCCTGGCTGTGGACCACTTGGACCACCTTGCCTCTCTCTATGTCTACCTAACTGAGGCTCTCCAACATAGAAAAGCAATACTGGGTAGCTCATAGATATTATTTCATTGTACTGTATATTTTATATTTTTTATTTTTTTATGTATATATTTTTTTTCTATTGATATATAAACTTTTATATATTATGATATCTGTCTCTATACATATATATGAGCGTGTATATGTATGTGTATGTATATACCGTTTATGTGTGGACCAGTAAGGTCAACCCTTGCTAAGAGATTGGTATCTATATAAGCAATAATGTTGCATTCTTTGTTTTTCAATTTTTTCTGTGACCGTGTTTTATTTATTTATTTTTTTTTTTAGTTTTTTCTAATCTCAGGATTTATTGTAATATAGTTTTAAATATTATTATTGATAGCCTTATTTCCAAATTCAAGAGGAAGCAATTTTTTAATTTGTATTTCCATATTTATCCATTTTTTAAATATAATTATTTCATCACAATACTTAACCATGTCAATTTTCATTTCTTTTTTTTTTTTTTTTTCACTGTAGCTTATTCTTAGCTTATTTTTTTTTTAAATTTATTCTCACTTGTATATTCTTTTTTATATCTTTCAATTTTATTTAAGAAGGCTGGCTGAACTCCTTCCAATGAAATGTATTTTATTTCAAATGGAATAAAGATTATTATTATTATTATTATTTGAATAAACTAGCAATAATACCCGGCGTTGCCCGGGGAACTTTGATTTTTGTCCCAATATCTTCTATAACGCTATTCAGTTCCTCGACAGTACATTCATGATGTTATAATTTTCAATTATTCATACGGAATAAGGCTTATAGTCCTTCAGCTGTTGTAACGCTAGTAAGTTTTTAGGACTCCTGGGCACCACAGCTAGTATGCGCCTTTCAACGGCGGAAGCCACACCTAGTGAATACTTAGCATCGCTGGACGTCATAGTCAGTGCGTACTTAAGAACGTTTGTGACCACAGCTAGTATGTGGCTTGCAACGCTGAGAACCACAGCTAGTACGTAGTTGGGAATGCTGGGCATCATAGCTAGTATGTGCCTTGCGACGGCGGACCCAACAGCTAGTACGTAGTTAGGAACGCTGGTCACCACAGCGAGTATGTGCCTCGCAACAGCGGACCCCACAGCTAGTACGAAGTTAGGAACGCTGGGCATCACAGCTATTAAGTGCCTTGCAACAGCAGACCCCACAGCTAGTATGTAGTTAATACGCTGGGCATTACAGTTAGTAAGTGCTTTGCAACAGCGAACTTCACAGCTAATACATAGTTAGGAACGCTGGGCACTACAGCTAGTAAATGCCTTGCAACAACGGACCCCACAGTTAGTACGTAGTTAGGAACGCTGGTCACCACAGCTAGTATGTGCCTCGCAACAGCGGACCCCACAGCTAGTACGAAGTTAGGAACGCTGAGCATCACAGCTATTAAGTGCCTTGCAACAGCGGGCCCCACAGCTAGTACGTAGTTAAATACGCTGGGCATTACAGTTAGTAAGTGCTTTGCAACAGCGAACTTCACAGCCAGTACATAGTTAGGAACGCTGGGCACTACAGCTAGTAAATGCCTTGCAACGACGGACCCCACAGCTAGTACGTAGTTAGGAACGCTGGTCACCACAGCTAGTATGTGCCTCGCAACAGCGGACCCCACAGCTAGTACGTAGTTAGAACCACTGGGCATCACAGCTAGTATGTGTTTTGCAACGGCGGACCCCACAGCTAGTACGTAGTTAGAAACGCTGAGCATCACAGCTAGTATGCTTTTGCAACGACGGACCCCACAGCTAGTACGTTTTTAGGAACGCTGGGCCCTACAGGTAGTAGGTGCCTTGCAACTGCGGACCCCACAGATAGTATGTAGTTAGAACCACAGGGCATCATAGCTAGTATGAGTTTTGCAACGGCGGACCCAACAGCTAGTACCTACGTAGTTAAATACGCTGGGCCACACTGCTAGCGCCTTGCAACAGCAGACCCCACAGCTAGTACGTAATTAGGAACGCTGGGCATCACAGCTAGTAAATGTCTTGTAGGTGCCTTGCAACAGCGAACCCCACAGCCAGTACATAGTTAGGAACGCTGGGGCTGGGCATCACAGCTAGTAAATGTCTTGCAACAGTGAACCCCACAGCGAATACATAGTTACTACTACTACATGTGAAATTCATGACAATCCGATTACCCTTCAATGATTCAGCATTATTTTTATGCTTAGCCCCCCCTCCCAAATTTTTAAAATGTCACATAGTGTATTTTTTTATTTGACCATCAAGAATACTACATGTGAAATTTCGTGACAATCCAATCATCCGTTAATGACCTATCACTATCTTCAAATTTAGGCCTACCCCCATAACCCCCCTCCCGTTCACAATTTTTTGACGTCACACACCCTATTTTTCTATTTGGCTTTTATGAATACTTCATGTGAAATTTCGTGACAATCCGATCATCCGTTAATGACTTATCACTATACTTATACTTA
The DNA here is from genome assembly GCA_963662175.1 of Aradus depressus. Lineage (NCBI taxonomy): Eukaryota > Metazoa > Arthropoda > Insecta > Hemiptera > Aradidae > Aradus > Aradus depressus. The sequence continues at coordinate 18,449,407 of OY759226.1, read as the reverse complement.
GGCCCCCATCAACCCACCCTCCCGTTCAAAATTTTGTGACATATACACCCTATATTTCTATTTGGCTTTTAAGAATACTACATGTGAAATTCCATGACAATACGACCAACCGTTATTGAGCTAGCACCATATTTATACTTAGGCCCCACCGCCACTACCCCCTCTCCCGTACAAAATTTTGAGCCGTTACACCGCCTATTTTTTTATTTGGTCTTCAGGAATACTACATGTGAAACTTTGTGACAATTCGACAAACCGTTAATGAGCTAGCTCTATATTTATACTTAGGCCCCCCCACAACCCCCCCTCCCGTTCAAAACTTTGGGACGCCACACACCTTATTTTTCTATTTGGCCTTCAGGAATACTCCATGTGAAATTTCGTGACAATCCAACCAACCGTTAAAGAATTAGCTCTATATTTATACTTAGGCCCCCCCACAACCCCCCCTCCCGTTCAAAACTTTGGGACGCCACACACCTTTTTTTCCTATTTGGCTTTTAAAAATACTACGTGAAATTTCATGACGATTCGCCCATTAGTTAATGAGTTAGCTCTATATTTATACTTAGGCCCCCCCACAACCCCCCCTCCCGTTCAAAACTTTGGGACGCCACACACCTTATTTTTCTATTTGGCTTTTAAAAATACTCCATGTGAAATTTCGTGACAATCCGACCAACTGTTGAAGAGTTAGCTCTATATTTATACTTAGGCCCCCCCACAACCCCCCCTCCCGTTCAAAACTTTGAGACTTTTTTCCTATTTGGCTTTTAAAAATAGTACATGTGAAATTTCATGACGATTCGCCCATTAGTTAATGTGTTAGCACTATTTATATACTTAGGCCCCCCTTACAACCCCCCCTACCGTTCAAAACTTTGGGACGCCACACACCTTTTTTTCCTGTTTGGCTTTTAAAAAGACTACGTGTGAAATTTCATGACAATTTGACCATTAGTTTATGAGTTAGCACTATTTATATACTTAGGCCCTCCTTACAACCCCCCTTCCCGATCAAAATTTTGGGACGCCACATAGCCTATTATTCAATCGGGCTCAAAAGAATGCTACATGGGAAGTTTCATAAAAATCCGTCCAGCGGTTTGGGCGTGATTCTGGAACATACATACATACAAACAAACAAACAAACAAACAAACAAACCCCGTTTCAGCTTTATTTATATAGATTATATCACAATGTACACAAGTTTTAATTTGTGTTCATATCTATACATACATCTTTTTTTTTTTGGCATTTTTCTTCCATAGTGGATCGGTGTCACCATATTTAAAGTCAGTCTGAACGTTGTGCTGACGTTGGCATAATCCGAAACCAGCACACTCTATGGCTCTGTCAGTTAACAAATATTAAATCTATAAACCGTTAAAAAGCAAGAAATTTGAAGAATGGAGTCTACCGAGCTCAGGATCGCCACTTAGAAATCTAGCTGGGGCACTTAGGTCAGATGTCTTAATCGGGAAGTTAAAAATAACTTTGAGCACTTCGTCCTTCGGATGGGACATTAAGCGATGATCCAGGGCTTTTTCGAATGTGAGGTACTCGATAATGAGACGTATGTTATGTAAAAAAACCTGGGTAGGTCAATTTCCACTTAGGTTGAAAGCCTTGAGCACGTCGTCCTTCGGATGGGACTTTCCGGATATATCTGAATCTGTAGTATCAGTTTTAACAATTATTAAGCCTATAAACCGTTAAATAGCGCGAATTTTTTGAAAAACGTTTTCATTTTGATTTTTGTGTGGGGTTCAGATAATCCGGTCGTTCTCTATCAGTTTTAACAAATATTTAATCTATAAACCGTTAAAAAGCGAGAAATTTGAAGAATGGAGTCTACCGAGCTCAGGATCGCCACTTACAAATCTAGTTGAGGCACTTAGGTCAGATGTTTTAATCGGGAAGTGAAAAATAACTATGAGCACGTCGTCCTTCGGATGGGACTTTAAGCGATGTTCCAGGACTTTTTCGAATGTGAGGTACTCGATAATGAGACGTATGTTATGTAAATAAACCTGGGTAGGTGAAATTTCACTTAGGTTGAAAATAGCCTTGAGCACGTCGTCCTTCGGATGGGACTTTCCGGATAAATCTGAATCTGTCGTATCAGTTTTAACAATTATTAAGCCTATAAACCGTTAAATAGCGCAAATTTTTTGAAAAACATTTTTATTTTGATTTTTGTGTAGGATTCAGATAATCCGGTCGTTCTCTATCAGTTTTAACAAATATTAAATCTATAAACCGTTAAAAAGCGAGAAATTTCAAGAATGGAGTCTACCGAGCTCAGGATCGCCACTTAGAAATCTAGTTGAGGCACTTAGGTCAGATGTTTCAATCGGGAAGTTAAAAAACACTTTGAGCACGTCGTCCTTCGGATGGGACTTTAAGCGATGATCCAGGGCTTTTTCGAATGTGAGGTACTCGATAATGAGACGTATGTTATGTAAATAAACCTGGGTAGGTGAAATATCACTTAGGTTGAAAATAGCCTTGAGCACGTCGTCCTTCGGATGGGACTTTCCGGATAAATCTGAATCTCTCGTATCAGTTTTAACAATTATTAAGCCTATAAACCGTTAAATAGCGCAAATTTTTTGAAAAACATTTTTATTTTGATTTTTGTGTAGGATTCAGATAATCCGGTCGTTCTCTATCAGTTTTAACAAATATTTAATCTATAAACCGTTAAAAAGCGAGAAATTTGAAGAATGGAGTCTACCGAGCTCAGGATCGCCACTTAGAAATCTAGCTGAGGCACTTAGGTCAGATGTTTCAATCGGGAAGTTAAAAAACACTTTGAGCACGTCGTCCTTCGGATGGGACTTTAAGCGATGATCCAGGGCTTTTTCGAATGTGAGGTACTCGATAATGAGACGTATGTTATGTAAATAAACCTGGGTAGGTGAAATATCACTTAGGTTGAAAATAGCCTTGAGCACGTCGTCCTTCGGATGGGACTTTTCGGATATATCTGATTCTGTCGTATCAGTTTTAACAATTATTAAGCCTATAAACCGTTAAATAGCGTGAATTTTTTGAAAAACATTTGTATTTTGATTTTTGTGTAGGATTCAGATAATCCGGTCGTTCTCTATCAGTTTTAACAAATATTAAATCTATAGCAGTTATACCCGGCGTTGCCCGGGGAACTTTGATTTTTCTCCCAATATCTTCTATAACGCTATTCAGTTCCTCGACAGTACATTCATGATGTTATAATTTTCAATTATTCATACGGAATAAGGCTTATAGTCCTTCAGCTGTTGTAACGCTAGTAAGTTTTTAGGACCCCTGGGCACCACAGCTAGTATGCGCCTTTCAACGGCGGAAGCCACACCTAGTGAATACTTAGCATCGCTGGACGTCCTAGTCAGTGCGTACTTAAGAACGTTTGTGACCACAGCTAGTATGTGGCTTGCAACGCTGAGCACCACAGCTAGTACGTAGTTGAGAATGCTGGGCATCATAGCTAGTATGTGCCTTGCGACGGCGGACCCAACAGCTAGTACGTAGTTAGGAACGCTGGTCACCACAGCTAGTATGTGCCTCGCAACAGCGGACCCCACAGCTAGTACGAAGTTAGGAACGCTGGGCATCACAGCTATCACTGCCCGGGGAACTTTGAATTTTCTCTCAATATCTCCTGTAAGTCTATTCAATCCTTCGACACCACATTCATGATGTTATAATTTTCGAATATTCATACGGAATAAGGCTTATAGTCCTTCAACTATAGTAACGCTAGTAAGTTTTTAAGACCCCTAGGCACCACAGCTAGTATGCGCCTTTCAACGGCGGAAACCCCAGCTAGTGAATACTTGGCATCGCTGGGCACCGCAGCTAGTAAGAAGTTAGGAACGCTGGGCATTACAGCTAGTATGTGCCTTGCGACGGCGGACCCCACATTTAGTACGTAGTTAGGAACGCTGGACACCACGGCTAGTATGTTCCTTGCGACGGCGGACCCTACAGCTATTACGTAGTTAGGAACGCTGGGCATCACAGCTAGTAAGTGTCTTGTAACGGCGGACCCCACAGCTAGTGTTAGGAACGCTGGGCATCTCAGTTAGTATGTGCCTTGCGACGGCGGACCCCACAGCTAGTACGATATTAGGAACGCTGTGCACCACAGCTTGTAAATGCCTTGCAACAGCGGACCCCACAGCGAATACATAGTTACTACTACATGTGAAATTCATGACAATCCGATTACCCTTTAATCAGTCAGCATTTTTTTATGCTTTGCCCCCCCCCCCCCCTGTTAAATTTTTGAAGATGTCACATAGTGTATTTTTCTATTTGGCCATCAAGAATACTACATAAGAAATTCCATGACAATCCGATCATCCGTAAATGATCTATCACTATCTTCAAATTTACGCCTACCCCACAACCCCCCTCCCGTTCAAAACTTTGGGACGCCACACACCTTTTTTTCCTTTTTGGCTTTTAAAAATACTACATGTGAAATTTCATGACAATTCGACCATTAGTTAATGAGTTAGCACTATTTATATACTTAGGCCCCCCTTACTACCCCCCTTCCCGATCAAAATTTTGGGACGCGACATAGCCTATTATTCAATCGGGCTCAAAAGAATGCTACATGTGAAGTTTCATAAAAATCCGTTTAGCTGTATGGGCGTGATGCTGGAACAAACATACAAACACACAAACCCCGTTTCAGCTTTATTAATATAGACTTAAACGTTCCGCTCAACATAGGGTACGTGACATCACCCAACACTCCTGCCAACTTCCTACTACCATCTCCAAAGCCCACTTATATTCCACATTTCTTCCTTGATAATTTTAGTTGGAACCAAACGGTAACTTATTTTACCATACATATGGAGTCTACCGAGCTCAGGATCGCCATTTAGAAATCTAGCCAAGTCACTTAGCTCAGATATTTTAATCGGGAAGATAAAAATAAATTTGAGCACGTCGTCCTTCGGATTGGGCTTTAAGCTATGATCGAGGGCCTTTTTGTATGTCAGGTACTGGATAATGAGTCGTATGTCATGTATCTAAATCTGGGTAGCTGAAATTTCATTTACGTTAAAAATAACTTGAGCACATCGTCCTTAGGATTGGACTTCAAGCTATGATCGAGGGCCCTTTTGTATGTCAGGTACTGGATGAGTCGTATGTTATGTATCTAAACCTGGGTAGCTGAAATTTCACTTAGGTTAAAAATAAATTTGAGCACGTCGTCCTTCGGATGGGACTTCCCCGATATATCTGAATCTGTATATCAGTTTTAACAAATATTAAATCTAAAAACTGTTAAAAAGCAAGAAATTTGATGAATGGGATTTCGCCCGACTTTTTCGAAAAACATTTTTATTTCGATTTTTGTGTAGGATTCAGATAATTCGGTTGTTCATCAGTTTTAACAAATATTAAAACTAAAAACCGTTTAAAAGCGAGAAATTTGAAGAATGGAGTTTACCGAGCTCAGGATCGCCATTTAGAAATCTAGCCAAGTCACTTAGGTCAGATGTTTTAATCGGGAAGATAAAAATAACTTTGAGCACGTCGTCCTTCGGATGGGACTTTCCCGATACATCTGAATCTTTCTTTGGTTGACCATCTTCGTTTCTGGATGCTGCCTATCTACTAACATAGCTGTATTAATTTGCAACAGCGGACACCACAGCTAGTACGAAGTTAGGAACTCTGGGCACCACATCTAGTATGTGCCTTGCAACAGCGGACCCCACAGCTAGTACGAAGTTCGGAACGCTGAGCACCACATCTAGTATGTGCCTTGCAACAGCGGACCCCACAGCTAGTACGAAGTTCGGAACGCTGGGCAACACAGCTAGTATGTGCCTTGCAACAGCGGACCCCACAGGTAGTACGAAGTTAGGAACGCTGAGCACCACATCTAGTATGTGCCTTGCAACAGCGGACACCACAGCTAGTACGAAGTTAGGAACCCTGGGCACCACATCTAGTATGTGCCTTGCAACAGCGGACCCCACAGCTAGTACGAAGTTAGGAACGCCGAGCACCACATCTAGGTTGTGCCTTGCAGCAGCGGACACCACAGCTAGTACGAAGTTAGGAACCCTGGGCACCACATCTAGTATGTGCCTTGCAACAGCGGACCCCACAGCTAGTACGAAGTTAGGAACGCCGAGCACCACATCTAGTTTGTGCCTTGCAACAGCGGACCCCACAGCTAGTACGAAGTTCGGAACCCTGGGCACCACATCTAGTATGTGCCTTGCAACAGCGGACCCCACAGCTAGTACGAAGTTCGGAACGCTGGGCAACACAGCTAGTAAGTGTTTTGTAACAGCGGACCCCATAGATACTACATAGTTAGGAACGCCGGGCAACACAGCTAGTAAATGTCTTGCAACAGTGAACCCCACAGCGAATACACAGTTACTACTACTACATGTGAAATTCATGACAATCCGATTGCCCTTTAATCATTCAGCATTATTTTTATGCTTAGCCCCCCCCCCCTCCAAATTTTTAAGATGTCACATAGTGTATTTTTCTATTTGGCCATCAAGAATACTACATGTGAAATTCCATGACAATCCAATCATCCGTTAATGACCTATCACTATCTTCAAATTTAGGCCTACCCTAATAACCCCCCTCCCGTTCACAATTGTTTGATGTCAAACACCCCATTTTTCTATTTGGCCTTTATGAATACTACATGTGAAATTTCGTGACAATCCGATCATCCGTTAATGACTTATCACTATACTTATACTTAGGCCCCCATCAATCCATCCTCCCGTTCAAAATTTTGTGACTTATACACCCTATATTTCTATTTGGCTTTTAAGAATACTACATGTGAAATTCCATGACAATACGACCAACCGTTAATGAGCTACCACTATATTTATACTTAGCCCCCCCCCCCCCCCCACAACCCCCCCTCCCGTTCAAAACTTTGGGACGCCACACACCTTATTTTTTATTTGGCCTTCAGGAATACTACATGGGAAATTTCGTGACAATACGATCAACCGTTAATGAGCCAGCTCTATATTTATATTTAGCCCCCCCCCCCCCCCCCCCAAACCCCCCACCCGTTCAAAACTTTGGGACGCCACACAAATTATTTTTCTATTTGGCCTTCAGGAATACTACATGTGAAATTTCGTGACAATCTGACCAACCGTTAATGAGCCAGCTCTATATTTATACTTAGCCCCCCCCCCCCCCCCCCTCAACCCTCCCTCCCGTTCAAAACTTTGGGTCGCCACACACCTTTTTTTTTTATTTGGTCTTCAGGAATACTACATGTGAAACTTCGTGACAATGCGACCAACCGTTAATGAGCTAGCTCTATATTTATACTTAGGCCCCCCCACAACCCCCCCTCCCGTTCAAAACTTTGGGACGCCAGGACGCCACACACCTTATTTTTCTATTTGGCCTTCAGGAATACTACATGGGAAATTTCGTGACAATACGATCAACCGTTAATGAGCTAGCTCTATATTTATACTTAGCCCCCCCCCCTCAACCCCCCCTCCCATTTAAAATTTTGGGACGCCACACACAATATTTTTCAATTTGGCCTTTAAGTATACTACATGTGAAATTTCATGACAATCTGATCATCCGTTAAAGATCTATCACTATCTTTATATTTAGGCCTACGCCCACAACCCCCCCTCCCGATCAAAACTTTGGGACGCCACACACCTTATTTTTCTATTTGGCCTTCAGGAATACTCCATGTGAAATTTCGTGACAATCCGACCAACCGTTAAAGAATTAGCTCTATATTTATACTTAGGCCCCCCCACAACCCCCCCTCCCGTTCAAAACTTTGGGACGCCACACACCTTTTTTTCCTATTTGGCTTTTAAAAATACTACGTGAAATTTCATGACGATTCGCCCATTAGTTAATGATTTAGCTCTATATTTATACTTAGGCCCCCCCACAACCCCCCCTCCCGTTCAAAACTTTGGGACGCCACACACCTTTTTTTCCTATTTGGCTTTTAAAAATACTACGTGAAATTTCATGACGATTCGCCCATTAGTTAATGATTTAGCTCTATATTTATACTTAGGCCCCCCCACAACCCCCCCTCCCGTTCAAAACTTTGGGACGCCACACACCTTTTTTTCCTGTTTGGCTTTTAAAAAGACTACGTGTGAAATTTCATGACAATTCGACCATTAGTTAATGTGTTAGCACTATTTATATACCTAGGCCCCCCTTACAACCCCCCCTCCCGATCAAAACTTTGGGACGCCACACACCTTATTTTTCTATTTGGCCTTCAGGAATACTCCATGTGAAATTTCGTGACAATCCGACCAACCGTTAAAGAATTAGCTCTATATTTATACTTAGGCCCCCCCAACCCCCCCTCCCGTTCAAAACTTTGGGACGCCACACACCTTTTTTTCCTATTTGGCTTTTAAAAATACTACATGTGAAATTTCATGACGATTCGCCCATTAGTTAATGAGTTAGCTCTATATTTATACTTAGGCCCCCCCACAACCCCCCCTCCCGTTCAAAACTTTGGGACGCCACACACCTTTTTTTCTTGTTTGGCTTTTAAAAATACTACATGTGAAATTTCATGACGATTCGCCCATTAGTTAATGAGTTAGCACTATTTTTATACTTAGGCCCCCCCACAACCCCCCCTCCCGATCAAAATTTTGGGACGCCACACACCTTTTTTTCCTATTTGGCTTTTAAAAATACTACATGTGAAATTTCATGACAATTCGACCATTAGTTAATGTGTTAGCACTATTTATATACTTAGGCCCCCCTTACAACCCCCCCTCCCGATCAAAACTTTAGGACGCCACACACCTTTTTTTCCTGTTTGGCTTTTAAAAAGACTACGTGTGAAATTTCATGACAATTTGACCATTAGTTAATGTGTTAGCACTATTTATATACTTAGGCCCCCCTTACAACCCCCTCTCCCGATCAAAACTTTAGGACGCCACACACCTTTTTTTCCTGTTTGGCTTTTAAAAAGACTACGTGTGAAATTTCATGACAATTTGACCATTAGTTAATGTGTTAGCACTATTTATATACTTAGGCCCCCCCACAACCCCCCCCCTCCCGTTCAAAATTTTGGGACGCCACATAGCCTATTATTCAATCGGGCTCAAAAGAATGCTACATGTGAAATTTCATGAAGATCCGTCCAGCGGTTCGGGCGTGATGCTGGAACAAACATACATACAAACAAACCCCGTTTCAGCTTTATTAATATAGATTAGTTTTAGCTCCAAAGCTAGCGTTACTACAGTTCCCCGGGCAACGCCGGGTATTACTGCTAGTCCACTATGAAGGTCAATTACGCACTGAAGAAAGAAACTAGGAAAAACCCACCCCCAACTTATAGTCAAGGGAAGTCTAAATATAGAATAGAAGGGGTTGAACAGGTCAACAAATCGCCTCCCTTTTCCTTAAAAGGAAAAGTTTGAACATGTTTGAAAAAATCAAATGGTGCGAGTGGCAGAAGGCTAATGTATGTATTCTTATGACGTATCCTAATTACCATGTATTGATTTAACGGAAATAAATGTATTATTATTATTTTATCAGGGAACATTTAAGGAAGAAAGATTTATATTTTCGCAAGACGAAAGTTCGATCGGTATATTTTTGACACTTCTCGCTCAGACGCTTCATCGCTATAATCCCCTTTACTTTGAAATATTGAGAGGGGTGTGCACTAGGGTGGCCGCTATTTTAAAAAAGTTAAAATTTTCTTGCTCCGGTACCAAAAACATGTGTAGAATGTCGAAAAAATGTGGCCTGATTTTTTTCAGATTTTTTAAATCATATTAACCGGTGCCTGTAAGAGGTGGAATTTTAACATGGGTTTTAAATGGGGGTTTTGAACTTTTACCGACTTTTGAGCGTAGTTTCAAATGTTTCTTTCAGACATAAAAATATGAAAATTTACATATTTATGTATTTGGGTCCGCTGAATTGAAATTCACAGTTACAACTGTCAAAATTGAATTTTGACGGTGAATTTCAATTCAGCGGACCCAAATACATAAATATGTAAATTTTCAGATTTTTATGTCTGAAACATTTGAAACTACGCTCAAAAGTCGGTAAAAGTTCAAAACCCCCATTTAAAACCCATGTTAAAATTCCACCTCTTACAGGCACCGGTTAATATGATTTAAAAAATCTGAAAAAAATCAGGCCACATTTTTTCGACATTCTACACATATTTTTGGTACCGGAGCAAGAAAATTTTAACTTTTTTAAAATACCGGCCACCCTAGTGTGCACGCCAAGGGGGACCTTTCTTCCAATGTCCTCTCATCCCTTCCTAAAGTCCTAACTATTGCTTAGCCAGGTTAAGTTACCTAGGATATAGGGGTCTTTAAAGAGTACTTAACATCGTACAGGTTCGTGACCATCGCTTTACGTCCCATCTGAAGGACGGCGTGCTCAAGGATTTTTAACTCCCAGATAGAAAATCTAAAGACTTCGACCGGGTTTCGAATCCGCGTTTTTGAGCTCAAATGGCAAGCACACTACCTGGCGCCCTCCGTATCGTAAAACGGAAAAAAGTCTGTAAAACTCCATTGATAATTTAGAGAAGACTCATTGATAAGAGTCTTACTATCTAGCGTTGCCTTGAGCTGCATCCCCCCTAGTACCCGCAATATTTGAAGGTCACGCCATTTTTTTTTGTTCTTAACCCTGACATAATTCAGCTCTATCGACATACATAAAATATTTATTTATATTTAATTTAAAGATACTATTTTCCTATTTTACTTCCTCAGCTATACGAAGTATAGGGGAAGTTATGTAATCGGTCAAAAATTCGATGTTGTGTTTTCAACGGAATTTCATGTTTTCCTACGTCTGTCTCCTTTGTGAACTATAACTACCTCTAACGACGGCACCTATTGATTGTCAGCCAAATCAACCAAACGGGAGAGGGGGATTAGGGAGAAGCTTAACTCAAAAATTCTAATAACTGCCGTTGTAATGAATGTATCAACACAAAATAGTGGGCGCCGGTAGCTCAGTGGTATGCGTGCTTGTCTTCTGAGCTGAAGATCGTGGGTTCGAAACCCGGCCGAGGCCTTTTGTTTATTTTATCTGGGAGGTAAAATAAACTTGAGCACGTCCTTCGAATGGGACGTTAAGCCATGGTCCCGAGCCTGTACGATGTCAGGTACTCGTTAAAGACACCCTGCCCTAGGTGAATACAAAATTTAGGGTAGGAAATTTAGGACTCCCATAGTAGAGTCGGGCTCATGTCCACCAGTGACGAAAGAGCGCTCTGTTAGTAGGCGATACGACCTTAAAGCCCGGGCATGAGTCATAAAACCTAACCTAAACCTAACCTCAACACAAAATTTCATGGAAGTCAAACCCCAATTTAAACGTAACCTGTAAAAGGACAGCAATATCAGTCAAATGGAAGGGGGGTAATAAGATAATAACTACCTACTCCTAATAAATCGACACAAAATTAAGTCAACTATTGAATATTAGCGCAAACGGTCTACTGGTTTTGGAGAGGGAGCGAAAAGTTAATAGATTAATTCGTTCAGGGGAAGTACATTGCCGGTGGTTTAACCTTGACTCTTTTTTTGCTAAGAAAGTTCGAAAACAATTTCTGATCCGGATAAATGAGATTTTACTCTATCCCCCCCCCCCCCCCCCCCTCTTTTTTTTGTACATCATGTCTACGCCACCAGGAGAGAGGAGAGAGAGAAAGGCTTACGTGGCTGACCCATCTAAGGAAGGTCCCATTTTACTGGTGCTCTGTAGGTACCTGGTGGGGTGGGGGGAACTTTTAAATTGAGTACAGTCTTATCTGAGTATAAATTGAACACTGCCGGCTCGATCCTACCGAGGACCAGTTGTCCTCTGTTCTGTGTGTACTTCAAATGGTGGGGGAGGCTGCCCCTCCCCTCTCAAATAGAGGGGAAGTTATTTCCTCTCTCCACCCCACTTCCTACCCCCACTACTTTCGAATTAATCAATAGATCGATGCTAAAATAATAATAGTTAATTACACAATCGAATGATTCATTCGAAAGTGGTTATTCGATTCCGGATTCTTTTGATTACATAAAAGTTTTGTTTTCAACGTAGTACTTATAATCAACGAAAACCAAAATATTTTTCCAAGCTCCAAAATTATAAGTACATAAATTTTGAATTCTAACTTTGCGATGCATGTTTCTTTGCTCTACTTCGAAACTTCAAGCGATCTGAGTTACTCGGGTTGTGAGGTTAAGCCCCTTATCTCAGGTCGATTTGGCTGAAAATTAGTAGTAGTCTTACTTATAGACTTCTGAATCTATACATATAAATTTCATACTTAAATGCTCACAGCATCAGTGTTTCTGGGGTTGTGAGGTTAAGCCGCTTCTCCTTGGTCGATTTGGCTGAAAATGAAGAGTCATAACCACACAACCTAATAACTGTGAAGGCAAGAGTATTTGGGAAATATATTTTGTATGTAGATTTACAGGTCTAAAAATAAAACACCTATTGATTTTCAGCCAAATCGACCGAAGAGAAGGTGGTTTAAGTTCAAAACTCCAATAAATCTGATAGTGTGAACACTTAAGTACTAAATGACGAATGAAGATGCAGAAATGTCTAACTGAGACACCTATTGATTTTCAGCCAAATCGACCGACAGAAGGGGTTTAACTTTAATACCCCAATAACCGGACCGAAAAGAAGGGGCTTAACTTCAATACCACAATAAATCTGATGGCATGAACATTTAGGTACTAAATATCGAATGAGGATACAGAAATGTATAAGTGAGACACCTATTGATTTTCAGCCAAATCGACCGAAAAGAAGGGGCTTAACTTCAATACCACAATAAATCTGATGGCATGAAGATTTAGGTACTAAATATCGAATGAGGATACAGAAATGTATAAGTGAGACACCTATTGATTTTCAGCCAAATCGACCGTAAAAACGGGTTTTAACTTCAATAACCCAATAAATCTGATGGCATATTTAGGCACTAAATATTGAATGAGGATACAGAAATGTATAAGTGAGACACCTATTGATTTACAGCCAAATCGACCGAAAAGAAGGGGCTTAACTTCAATACCCCAATAAATCTGATGGCATGAACACTTAAATACTAAATGACGAATGAGGATACAGAAATGTATAAGTGAGACACCTATTGATTTTCAGCCAAATCGACCGACAGAAGGGGCTTAACTTCAATAATTTGAATTGGGGAAGTACATCTTCTCTGATGTACCTGTTATAAAATCACTGTAGACTTTCACTTAACCGCTGATTAAGGATAATATCCGGTTGAGAGGGATATTTTTTTTGGTTTTTCCATGATGCCTGTTTGTTATTATTTCCAGTATTTCTCCCAGCGGCATCATTCCTGTCACAATATTTGAGAATATTTTTAATATCTAATTAAAGGTAAGCAAAATTAAGGATTCCAACAGTGGATAGGTTAAGAGAATGCTTAGGTCCCTAGGTGTACCGCTCCACTCTACTCAGTATACGAGGTGTGATCAAAAAGTAACGGTAATTTAATTTCGCAGGTTGTATTATTCCGATTCGCGCGATTTTTTCGTTGTTTGATGGTAAACATATCTGAAAAGTATCGTACATTGTTAGCCAAACCGGATGTTTAGTCTGCTGTCAGCTGTCAAAGAGGTTACATGTGTTTTGGTACGATCTGCGATTATTTATTTGTTTTCAAAACGGATCAGAGAATTTGCATTAAATTTTGCTATAAGAATGGAATGAAGTGCAGCAAAGTTTTAGAAATGTTAAATATTGCTTTTGGTGAGTCAGGAGTGAGGTTTGCGAGTGGTATAGGCGTTTCCAAGAAGGCCGTGAAGACGTTGAAGATGGCGAGCGCCCTAGAGCAGCACAACAGCCGATGAAAACGTGGAAAAAGTGAACAAAATGATTATGAACGATCGCCGAATCACAATCAGAGAAGTCGCTGAAGATGTTGACATATCAATTGGCTCATACCACGAAATTTTCTTGGATGTTTTGTGTATGAAACGAGTGGCAGCGAAATTTGTTCCAAAACTGTTGAATGTTCGTGAATTTTTGGCCAAAAACAACACTATAATGATGCCCCAGCCTCCATATTCGCCAAACGTGACTTTTTTCTGTTCCCAACAATAAAGAGAACCTATGTGATGCTATCCCAAAGACCGGAAGAAGCGCTGGCATAAGTGTATAATATCTAATGGGGACTATTTTGAAGGGAATAACATTGATGTAGACAAATAAATAAAATTCTTTTAAAAAACCGAAAATTACCGTTATTTTTTGAACACACATCGTACATTTCTATACAAAATTGTTCAGTAGATTCCTAAATTGGCGACAGACACATAACTTTGCCAAAAAATGAGAGCAGAGAATATTCTGAGTGTGTTGTTTCCTAAATTTATGCGAAATTGTTCTTATCATTTGTTTATTCCCCAAATTATACGAAGTATAGGGGAAGTTATGTAATTCAGAAATTTAATGTTTAGTTTTCTTACAGAAAAATGTCGGTCAATCTGTGCGGTCAATAACACGATATCTCCCGATAGAATGGATGTATTGACATGAAATTTTTTATTTGTATCCAGAAACACACCTCGTATCTAACCTCAGACGTAGAGACAGTCTGGGATTTTCCATTGTGTCATACTACCGAAACTTTCTAAGTTACTGTAGAAATGGATTTTAGAAAGTTTCTTTTAGATAATATCAGGGTCGTAACTAGGCCGGGACATTAAGGGCAATAGAAACTTCCCCAGCTCAAATTAAGTTTTTACTCTCCCGTTAAAACCAATCGACCGTTTGGTCTTCTGAATCCTCATACATGTCGATACATTCATTACATTGGCAGTTTATTAAGGGTTTTTGAGTCAAGTCCCTCCTCTGATCCCCCCCCTCCCCTTTTTTTTTTCGGCCGATTTACTTGTAAATTATTAGAATGTCCTACACAGACAAACACAAAATAATTTCATATTTAAAGTCAAAACCCAACGAGGACATAACCTGTCAAATTTCAACAATATCGGCTGAAGGGAAGAACGGGTTCAGGGGAGGCTCAATTCTAAAACCCTGATAACTGCCGATGTTCTGAATTTATCGGCACAAAATTTGAGCGAAAAGTTAATTGATTGATAAAAGTACATCTTTTTCTCTTTAGACAGATTCAAACAGTTCTCTCTTTATTACCCTTTAAGACACTTCTCTTTTTAAACATTTTCTCTCATTCTCTCTTTAAAACATTTCCTTATATTTCTCTCTTTAGAGACTTTCAAGCAGTTCTTTCTTTATTACTCTTTATGACACTTCTCTCTTTTAAACCTTTTCTCTCGTTATCTCTTTAAAACATTTCCTTAAATTTCTCTCTTTAGACATATTCAAATAGTTCTCTAATTATTACTCTTTATGACACTTCTCTCTTTTAAATCCTTTCTCTCGTTTTCTCTTTAAAACATTTTCTTATATTTCTCTCTTTAGAGACTTTCAAACAGTTCTCTCTTTAGACACTTTCAAACAGTTCTTTCTTTATTACTCTTTATGACACTTCTCTTTTTGAACATTTTCTCTCGTTCTCTCTCTTTTAAAACTTTTCTCTCGTTCTCTCTTTATAACCTTTCCTTGTCTTTCTCTTTTTAGACACATCAAACAGTTCTCTCTTTATTACGCTAAGACACTTCGCTCTTCCTATTCCTCGTTTTCTCCCCTTTTCTTTTCGACTGTTTTTTCTTTCTTTGAGACACTACTCTCTTTCTCTCTTTATGGGCATGTAAGACACATCCCTGTCTTTTTATTTCCCTTTAAAACGATTTTTCTCTTTCTGTCTTTATCTTTCTTTTATGAGACATTTTTAAATAATACTCTGTTACTCTACGTCCCTCTAAGACATATTTTTTTTCTTCTCTACCTGTCTTTAAGCCATTCCCTCTCTCTATTTTTCTTTTAAACACTTTCTTTGAGGCATCTTAAACATATAAGATGTAGGTTTTAACTTTTCAGTAAAGAAATTTCTTCTTGCAAATAACGGGTCCTGAAAATTGGTTCGGGATAGTGATTATCATTCATATGAGCGATAACAGTTATCATTCATATGAGCTGAAAATGCCTATACTTTCATTTATTAGTAATCTAAGTTAGTTATACAAATATGTGATGTAAATAAATATATAATGTAATTAGACAATATACATTGTGATCAACAAAAGCTCACAATTACTAACAGAAATACTGATCATTGTCAAGCTGGCAATTCTCAATTTGGGTATTTGCCCGACATCTGTTGGATGTTTACTGAACTACAACAACAAAGAAAGACTCCTAATGTTAACTATATATTTCTTCCTCTTATTATTATTTTTTACTTCCCAAGCTATACGAAGTATGGGGGAAGTTATGTAATCGGTCAAAAATTCGATGTAGTGTTTTCAACGGCATTTCATGTTTGTAATGCTGTGTGTCTGTGAACACGATAACAAATTTAATATGTGAATTTAGATCCCTCTAGCGACGACATTTTTTGAACCAAATCGACCAAAGGGGAGGGGGGATTATGGTTTCCAGATTTACTTTGTGAAGCTCCATTCTAGGAATAGATAATTAAAATACACAATTTATTTGTCAAACTTTACTATATATTCTCAAATACTCAACTAGTTTCGCCGTGTTATGGCATTATCAAGACTCACTTATAAACTGACAGAATTGGTTGACAGGGTTGAAGGTACAGTGCCGGATTAAGCCAGCCAGAGGCCTGTAGCAAATTCTGTCAAGAGGCCCTTGGTTTGCTTTAGGTTCTCAAGTTTAGGGTATTAAATAAAACAAAACTGTTACAAATAAACTTTTCTGGATTTAATATGGGCAAATTTACAGATAACACTTTCAATATCGACTTCTTTAAGCAAATCATGCTCTATATTCATCAAAGTGAGATGATTAAGACGTTCTTGGCCCATCGTGTTCCTTAACTCATTTTTAATACGTTTTAATGTTGAAAAAGAACGTTCGCCACTACAGTTAGTGATCATGAGAGACAAGTAAATGCGCAAGGCAATTTCTAGGTTTGGGAAACACGATTCTAAAGATATACCATATAAATGTAAATGATTAATTTCAGATAAGATTTAACGTGACGAAATCGAGTTTTAGATTTTCAGGTGAGAGTAAAGCATAGCCTAAGCGCTTCGCGCTTAAGGCATGCAAAATATTTTTACGCTCCTATCTAAATTTTTTTACGGTCAGACAGGCGTTGGAGCGCGGGGCCCCCCAATTCGCGGGGACCGTTGCATTTGCTACGTGGCTAATCCGGCACAGAGAAGGTACAGTTATGGAGGGGGGTTTTAGGTAGTGACGGGGAATCCCTTGTTTTTGTTACTCTATACATTCTAATACAGATATTTACAAGATAATAATAAATATAATAAGAAGAAATCTAATAAAGTGAAGCTAACAGTAAAAGTTTTGGTATTTATTAGGTAGAACTCTTGAATTATATAAATGTAAAATAGAATTTAAAGTGAATAAAAACAAATAAATAGAATTTAAAGGCAAATTAAAACATCTGTTTATTAGAATGTATAGAGAAACAAAAACAAGGGATTCCCCGTCACTACCTAAAACCCCCTCCATAACTGTACCTTCTACCCTGTCAACCAATTCTGTCAGTTTATAAGTGACTCTTGATAATACCTTAACACGGCGAAACTAGTTGAGTATTTGAGAATATATAGTGAAGTTTGACAAAGAAATTGTGTATTTTAATCATCTATTCCTAGGATATCTCATCTTTAAGGAAGCAGATCAGATACATATAAAAGATTGGAAACTGTCAAATAATTTAGCAATAGATGTTACCAGTAACATTTAGTCATGTAACACGAAGAATTTTACGAAAAAGGTCAAAATATTTAATTTCTCAAGCTAGACTTTCATATCTAGTTGAAATTAATATAGGTGCATTACTGCATAATTATGTGTTTTTTGGAAATAAAATGGAATTGATACAAGGACCACTTAAACTGTATGTTTTTTCTTCAAATATTTTAGCAAGGATAACATTAAAAATATATTTCTTGTCTATTTAATGTCAATGAAGAAACCAGAACTGTTGAACAGTTTTTCAGGAATCGATATCCGAAACCTCTCTTTTTCTATACCTTCGATTTGTTTATTTGTTGGAACCTTCTGTTTTTGCTCCTTTAAGGGTCCTTCGATCTCTGAATTTAGGGCTACACTCGGACTCACATATAACTTTTTCGCTCTCTCAATATACCTTTGACCTTTTTATTTGGTTTACCCTTCCCTTATTTTTTTCAGTGGTCTTCGATGTCTGAATTAGAGGCTAGACCCTAAATCAAATGTAAGTTTCCACTCTCCCTCTAAATTGTCTTTTATTTTGGCCTTATGTACGATGCATATTAGCCATGTCACGGTGTAATCTAGTTATTTGCGACATCCATGGCCCCGGGAGGGAGTTCTATCTATGAAATAAAACTCACTGGATGGGATTCGAACCCGCAAACCAAAATGAGAACAT
Source organism: Aradus depressus (assembly GCA_963662175.1). Lineage (NCBI taxonomy): Eukaryota > Metazoa > Arthropoda > Insecta > Hemiptera > Aradidae > Aradus > Aradus depressus. The sequence goes on along the minus strand of OY759226.1, from coordinate 18,430,826 downwards.
GCGACTAAAGCACTATGCTCTAGCCCGCACGGCCACTATGGCATGGGACATTTTAACAAAATTTATTTTTGTGGACTTTTCCTCGCTCAGGTGAACATGAGCCGGAGTCCTAAATTTAGCCAACCCAGTTTTACTTATGGTCTTTAATGAATATCCGATATCGCATATGCTCGATACCATCGCTTAAATTCCCTCCGAAGGAGGGAGAACTCAATGTCTTTTCAAAATTAGTTTTACAACTTTATCAGTAATAATAATAGTGAAATAAGGTAAAACAGAAATGTCTACTTACTTTATTTGAAGGAAAATGTCTAGAAGTCATCTGCTATCCAATAACTCACAAGTTAAAATATAATATATTACAATATTAGAAATATAAAAATTACTATTTTGTAATAATTTTTCATACAATTACTATTTTTATACATCACACAATTCATATACGATTGTTAATTTAAACAATAAAAGTAAATAAAACATAAGAAAGACAGAAGAAACAAAAAAATTAATAAAATAGAAAAACAAATGAAACAAATGACAATAAAAAATAAAGATAATATCGTTTTTAAATTAATTAATTTACTAGCATTATTAAATCGAGAATTATTCATCTAGATTAAAACTCAATTATTTTTTTCTATCTCCCAAAACGTATTTATGCTCGCTTTCTTTATCATGTTTAAATTAAAAATCATGTGATCGTTTTTTCTAATAATGTTTAATTGTTTTTTTTTCTAAATCATCTGGTTTTTAACTATTGTTATTTATTTTTTATTTTTTTTTCTCCTCTTGGCTTGATGTTCCGTGCATATTGGCCATGAGAAATTAATTTAATTAATTTTTGTTTTTATTTTTTTCCAGGCCGATAAGAGCCAAGAAGAACCAGAGGGACACAGTCCAGGCCCCCCGAGGATCCAGTGAGCGATCCGAAGAGGCCCGGAGATGGCACAATAAACTTAGCAATGACTAATTTTATATATACATATACATACATATATATATATTTGTTTTTATTGGAATTGTTATTTTAATACTTGGAAAAAAAGAAAAAAATGTTTTGTCATTCTTTTGGTTACGCTTGATGAATTAAAATTTGTATATTATTGGTCTTTATGTAGATGTACGGGACTCGCATAAGATCTATCCTCTTGTGTGGAAACATGAGTAGCCGGGTGATGTCTGTGGGAAGGGAAAGTCTGTCTTTGGAGGTGAGGGGGCAGCCTAGGAGAACATGGTTGGGATCTCGCAGAAGGGTACCGGTCCTAAGTATATTTCGTTGCCCTTAACTGATGTCCTGGCACTCAACTCTACTCTATTTAGGTCCGCCAAGTAAAAGTTAGTTTAGCCGAATCATCAAAAGCGCAAAAACTAAAAAATTGCTGTGCCAAGTTACCATTAAGGTATGGTCAAACAGAAAGCGAACTGACCGCGCGGACTCTGTACTCAATGATATTGCATTGTCCTGGTTAAAGAGAAGGCGGCCTACCGCAGCGGACAAGACTAGCCCGCGACGAACAGATGAGTAGTTGTGAATGTACACAAAGCGGTGGGCTAGGAAAAAATTTGACTGAAGAAACGGAAAAATTGATTGTCCTAGTGCGGGAGTGCGTTTCTTTGAACGATAAGAGCCATCCAGACTACAAAGATGTAATGAAGAAATTTGAGGGCGCCGGTAGCTCAGTGGTATGCGTGCTTGACTTCTGAGCTCAAGGTTGTGGGTTCGTAGCCCGACCGAGGCCCTTAGTTTATTTTATCTGGTAGGTAAAATAAACTTAAGCACGCCGTCCTTCGGATGGGGCGTTAAGCGATGGTCCCGAGCCTGTACGATGTCAGGTACTCGTTAAAGACCCCTGCCCTAGGTAAATAAAAATTTAGGGTAGGCAAAATTTAGGACTCCCACAGTAGAGTCGGGCTCATGTCCACCAGAGTGACGATAGAGCGCTCTGGTAGTAGGCGATATGACCTCGTAGTTAAAGCCCGGGCATTAGTAATAAAACCTAACCTAACCTGTAATGAAGAAAGGAGAATCATAGAGAAAGATTGGGAATACACTCCATCAAAGCAATAATTACATAAAAATATAGCATGTATAGAAGAGTATGTATGTCCTCAAACTGTTATTGAGACATTCGAAAATAAATGAAAAATCGGTATTCAAATGAACTTAATTCAAAGCGCAGTCGGTCAAACTAGTCGAACTCTTCTCTTTCTTTTATTTAATTCATGCACCCATTTTATTTTTCGTCTTGCTTGACTCAAAGCGAACAAAAGAAGTCATTCTTCTTCGTTGGAAGAACTGCTGGACATGTCGATCAACAAAAAAAAAAAAAAAAAAAAGGAAACACGGGTTCAAGAAAGTCGGTTAAAATCTCGCATTACGCACTTGGTTGCGAATGTTTTCACACTATTTCTCCCTGCATTCTTTTTGACTACCCCAGTTTGCGACGGACTGCGGTCATTTCGTCCTGCGGACAGTTCACTTTCTGTTTGACTGTACTGTAGCACAATTATTTCCCTTATTTCCTGTTACTCTCGAATCTCTTTGTTTACCAAATCGACCCTCCACAGTGGGAAATAGAGTAATCTGCTAAGAACAAAGTTCTGGGGGCATTGAAGGTAGTCAGATAAACGGGATATGAAACAATGAACAAAATTTGTTCATTTAATGAAATGTTAACTATAAGAACCCCTTCGGACTAATTCAGGAGTCTCATTCTTTCTAGTTCAGTCAGTCAGTTCAGTTCAGATTGGTAGAGTTCAGAGCAATCAGTTCGGTAAGATCGTTCAGCTAGATCCAGTCAGTAAATTGAAGTTAGATTCCGTCTCGTCTTCTCCTTCTTGAGATTGTCTTTGTGTTCAATAAACTGTTTACAATTAACTTCGTTCATTCTTTACACCTAAAGGTTCTGAAGCACCTTCGTAGCTTGCCCTGGTGTCAGAAAACTGGACCCAGGACCAAGTTAATTGAGCTAAAACCTATCTCTGAGCATTTCTGAGAATTCCATCAACGCTTAACATTTATCAAAAGATGTAAGAAAACCTTTGAAAGTATTATATATATGTTTCAAAACTAAGAAATATTAATTAGAGAATTCAGGTACAAATTTACCGAATATTTTGGTCGGTTCGTGATGAAATTTCTCGTGTAGTACTTCATATCAGAAACTCTGTCTCTACTACAACAGTACCTTTAGTAGTTGGAGAATTGATGATTAATAAGTAAAATACCTGCATCAAAATATTAGATATTTGAAACACGTATTACAGTTGGGAATTTAGATGGAGAATATTACAAGTCTACAAAAAAACAAACTCAGATTGTTAAACAATTTATTCTAAAATGACAATTTCGAAGTTACAAATATCTACAAATTATCAATCATCATACAAATTATACAGTATTAAATACAAAATGAATCAACAAACAAACATAAATAACCATAATAAGGATATATCACAACCTAAGTACATAATTTCAAAAATAAAATGAAGTTTATATAACATTTTATTGTTAAATGACTCGTGTTACATTTTCCCCCTAATTACTTTTCATTTTTTCATCTTCAAAAAAAAATAAAATATAAAAAATTTTGCACCCCCTAATGTAACTTGGTAACTACAAAATGTTTTTACAAAAACAAGAATTTTTTTATTATTAAAAAAAAAAAAAAAGGTTTTTCACAATTATATTATCTCAATTATAATCTTTCTAAAGTTTTTGTAATAGTCCAAGCTGCCATGGTACAAAAAGATGTATCAAATACCTCAAATTTGAAAAGTGAAAATGTGTGGAAAACATGTAAGAAAGATGTTACGCCCGCCAGACTAATACAAATTTGTTAATTATTTTTAATAAATTTTTGAAATTAGCTAAAAAAAATACAATTTATTTTTTAAAACACCTGTATGTTTACACAATCTGTGGTAAATAATGTATCGTTTAAAAAAAAAATTGTCTGGCTGACAATTTTTGTTAATTTACACCTAACAGCCCTTTTCTTATAAATTATTTTTTTTCATGAAAGTACACTTCATAACACCTCTTTGGTTTTTGTTTTAAAGTGAAGTTTGAGTTTTTCTCTATTTATTAAAACTTGTCTGGCTGGAAAATTTAATATATAAAAGGGATCTTAAACTTTAATTTAGAATTAGAAAAAAAAACATTTTTTTAGTTGGCAACGGTCATCCAACAAATTTAATTAAAAAATGTTGGCACGGCGCTTAAAAATTAAGTCTGATATAGTAAACAACATTTTTTCAACGACAGACTAATTGTTTAGTCAACAACGTTCGTAATGTAAACAAACACACGGCTAATCCTTCTCTGAGTCTGATACTCAGCCCCAGTCAGTCCCTTGCTATAGTTGCCAGTGAGTGGACCTATTTTAAGTTTTTATTTATTGCCGTATTTTATTTACGGCCCTCCTTCCTTTTTTGGTTTTCTGGAACTTCTATTTGGACTTGCGATCTGCTAGTGTCCCCGTTCAGCTTTGTCTTCGTTCTTCTGATCTCACCGTTCTTCGGCTTCCATCATCCTTCGAAGATCATCATTTTTGCTTATATTTCAATTTCACTATTTTCACCACACTGTTGTTGTCAACATAAAGATATTTATCATTTTATTTTTATTTTCATCGTGAGCTCACGTAAATATTTTCAGTTTTAATTACATATGGGGTATTCAAACATTGTTTCTTACGGAACTACTTTCATTGTACGTAGTCCATAGTCGATTATATTTTTTATTATATTACTTTCAGTGATTATTTTTTAATAATATAAATTTATATATATATACGTTTCTTTTTGTTTTAAGAATTGATATTCTGTTTGTTTTTATTATATCCGATATGTCCGATAATATATAATAATTATTTACCCAATCTTTTTGACATATTTTGATACGAATTTATTTTTAAACTCAAGTTAATTTTTAATTTTATTTTGATTAACAAGATGTAATCTTTTTTTCGTCATTGAATATCCATATATTATTTTTTTTACATTGTTCTCAGTATTATTATTATTTTGGTCCCCTATATTGTTGTTCTCCGTTTCCCTATCATGTGCTTGTCCAATAATTAAGAAGCTCCGGTGAAATCTATCTGTTGAGATGAAATCTATCTCATGCATAGAAGCTGAGCATTCAAAATCAAGTCTGACAAGGCAATTAACAAAAATTTCCAGCCAGACAAGTTTTAATAGATAGAGGAAATCTCAAACTTCATTTTAAAATTAAACTTCATCTAAAATTGTTTTTCAACAACGATACATTATTTATCATATATTGTGTAAATTTCAAGCAGGTGTTTTAAAAAATAAATTAATTTTTTTTAGCTAATTTCAACAATTCATTAAAAATAATTAACAAATTTTTACTAGTCTAAAATTTTTACATGTTTTCCAAGCATTTTCACCTTTCAAATTTGAGGTGTTCAATGGGGTACCTTTTTGTGCTGTTGCAGCTTGGATTATAAATTTTACAATAAAAAAAAAAAATCGAAAATAAACTAAATAATAAAATTAATTAAAAACAACATTCTCAGACTAAACTACGCCATGCTTTTACAAAAATAATTAATTGCATATACTATATCTCAGTCAGTATTAGTATAAACATTTTTTAAAAATTATTAAAACTATCAGTGTATAAAAATGTTGTCTGATCTATTCATTTCTATCTATGCATATATTTTTTTTCATACAAATAATTTTCCCTGATTAATTAATGAATACGTTTTTTTAACTAACTCCTTAGCTACAATGAATGAGGTTGATAAGAAAATAATTAAATCAGTCAAGACAATTCTATTTGGTTCCTTCGAATGTAAATAAAATGCAATTTATTCTTATGCATTGTGACGATAAATAAATAAATTTCAAATGATGTGATAGTATGATGTGGAACGAAACTCATAGAAATAAAATCACATTGTCTTCCAACTGTTTTATTTCTATCATCAGTGGCGCTTCCCATCCGTATAGTGTGTTGTCTAAAATGGTGCGAAGGATGCAACCACTGATTATGACTCATTTACTTTGAAAAACGGTTTTGATCGGAAATAAAACAATAGGATAAGGCCTTATTTTCTATTACAAATGTAATGTAATTTTCAAAAAGACAATAGTTATCTATTAAAAACTTCAAAAAGGACAGATTATGAGTTAATAAATATTAGCTTTAATAATCTTTTTATAAAAAGTTTTATAATTATTGTTATTTCTACAAATTAAAATAGTTTTGACTGATTATGAAAAAATACAAAATAAACAAAAACAAACTAAAAACAACCATCTATACAAATTTTATACAATGAATTACTTTTATGGATATATTTATCGAAGGAATAAACTAATATTCACAGCTAAATTCTTTGGCTTTTAATAAGAATGTAAAATATTATTATACATACAGTAAATACAATAATAATATGACAATAGTAATGATAATACAATCAATTTTAATAAGAACAATATAAGTAATAAATGTAACCAGAAAACAAAAATATTTGTTTAGGCTTTATGTAGGTCGGTCTATTGTTTTTAATTCTGAATATATTAATTGAATTATATTATTATTACAGTTAATAATAGTTTCAATACAAGTTGAGAATATTAAAGCTTTATAGAGTTCAAAGGAACAGTTTCTGGCCACGCTGCCTATGTAATTGCTGGGCTGCCCCCCATTGACCTACTGGCACGGGAGCGTACGCGACACTTCAAAAGGAAACAAGACCCGGTTCAGGTGGAAGAGGTGGTGCAGCGCTTCGACCGCAGGGGAAACCGGGTCTTCTATCAGGACGCGGGGGCCAGTCCTGGTCCAGCAGAGCCAGAGAGGGCCAGGACAATTAGGGAGTGGCAGGAAGAATGGGACAAGTCCACAAAGGGACGGTGGACCCATTGGCTCATCCCTCGAGTCGAGCCTTGGATCACCAGGAAGCATGGGGAGGTGAATTACCACCTCACCCAGGTACTCACGGGACACGGTGGGTTCCGGGGGTACCTCCACAAAATCGGGGCAGCAACAACACCAGACTGCCCCGCGTGCCTTGGTGAGACGGAGTCGGCGGGGCATGTCCTCCTCAAATGCCCCAGATTTGAGGAGGGAAGGAAAAATCTGGAGTGCAGCATGGGCGCCCCACTGACTACTACCAGTTACGTGGACGCTATGCTGCGCTCCCAGGAGTCGTGGGATGAAGGCTGCGATTTTGCAGCGCTCATCATGGGCGGGTTGGCCCTTCAGGAGAGGGCTGACAAGGAACAATAGCGGTAATAAAACAGAAGAAGGGGCGTTACCAGCCACCCTTCCTCCCTTCCGCGAAGTAATGACAGATCGTCAGTTCCGCGGAAGGGAATCAGGATCGGCAAGGAGGGGGTTTTAGTGGGTATGGTGAATCGGCTCGAGTCCCACACTATCCAGGGCTACCTTCCCTGGATGTGCGTCACAGCATTTCCCCCTCCAAATTTTGTATGTTTATCCAGAACCCTCTAAGGATCAAATCGACCGAAAGGAAACAGGCTTAACACAAAAACTCTAATAACTGCCGTTGTAATGAATGTATCGATATGAAATTTTATATGTATATTTAAACACCTATGAGGACGACACCTATTAATTTTCAGTGGAATCAGCCGAAGGTTAGGGGGGATCAGAGGGGCCCAACTCAAAAATCTCAATAACTGCCATTGTAATGAATGTATCGATATGAAATTTTATATTTAAATTCAAAACCCCATAAGGATGTCACCTATTAATTTTCCATGAAATCGGAATAAGGGAAAAAAGGGTCCAGAGAAGGAATAAGTATATCCACAAATTCAATATTAGTATGAGGATTCAAGAACTATTTTGTAAGTCAAATATTGATTTTTGAAGATCATTAATCTACCAATTTTCAGCCAAAGCGAATGAAGAGAGGAGGCCAAACCCAAAAACCCTAATAACTTCCGTAAAGAATATATCAATACGAAATTTAGAAGTCCCTGAATAACCTATTAATTTTCAACCAAACTCAAAAAATGGATGCAGAGGGAGAGCAAGAACTTAATATTTCGCACTGGGGAAGTACATTGCCGCTGAATTACCCATTTCAGAACCTATTTAATACACAGAAATTTAATTAATTTTTTCTGTATTTATCGTATATTTTCTTTTCAATATTTATGATATTGGTTCATTTTTAATTTTCAATGGAGACTTATTATTTGAGTATAATAAGACTAAATCAAAATATAATTATGAACCAATATCATAAATAATAAAAAGAATTAATAAGAAATTGATATGAGATACGCCTGAAATTGGGTACTAAATATTCTTTGAACTCAAATAATAACATAACATATTCATCATATTTGCTTATTGTATACAAGTATAACAAAGAAAATTATTAAAATTTGAAACAGTATTTATATTTATATTTATAAATAAGTTGAACAAAATACATTATTCATTTATTTATTCTTGCCCTCACTGGACGTAACAGAAAAAAAAAACATGTGTGCAGTTCACACGCGGTAGAAGTGAAACCTTCAGAAAACGAAACTGCGAGAGAATGAGACGAATGCAGTATCAGGAGTAGGATAATTATAGGGTTTATTTATTATAATATTGGTACCAAGTTTAAAAATTATTTTATATTTTATTATTCAAACTCCATGTTTTTAATTTCAACAAATGACACGAGTGGCTTATGGTAACTTAAAGTATGAAATAAATGTTTCCTTAATAAGTTCTTAAAAGTCTAAAAAAATTCACAATTCCAAACTTTTTGGAGGGAGAGGAGGAGGCGATGGAATTTTTCATGATTATCTTTTTTGTGTCGCAAGTCTAGAGAAGAAGCATTATCGGCAACTTTGTTTCTCTTCACTTTCAGTTACAAGAAGTCCTTATGTTAGTAATTCCAACAGATGACTAAATAAGACAACAGTGTCGCTTTTTCGTTTCATCGAGTTTCAAATCACAACGGTGCTAAACAAGTTTTCACTTCAAAAAAAAAAAAATAATAATTCTCAGAATATTATTATAAATAAATTCAATTTTTTCATGTATATTATCCTTATAGATTAAGACCACCTATCTACAATATATATAAATTATATGAATATTAAAAACAGTCTCCCAATACAAAAACTAGCTCTATTGTTTTTTTTTCTAAAACTTTAATTTTTTTTTACATATGAATATATTTTTTTTTTCTCTATACAAGAATAAACATCTTAATGAAACTAATAAGTAGGGACTTAAAATATTAGGCTTACTGTTATTACATTTGATGTGAAATATAAAAAACGTTTAGTAGAATGTGAAATACATTGGATGAGAACTGACACATTTTTTCACATTTTCTACAAATTCACCCATTTTCCACAATACATATTTGTGAAAACTGACATTATTGCAGAGATATTGTGAAATAATTCAAATGGACTTGAAAAATAAAATAAAACTTGTTTATTTAATATATTGTCTAATTTCACTAACTATATATACATGGGAGTACTTTCGGTATTTCTACCATCCTCAGCCAAAAGCATAAGAGATAAGACTATAAGACTATAAGGAGTCTTATCTCTTATGCTTTTGGCTGAGGATGGTAGAAATACCGAAAGTACTCCCATGTATATATAGTTAGTGAAATTAGACAATATATTAAATAAAATACATATTTGATTTAAAAAGTATAATTTTTAAATTTGTTAATTTGCGTCATTATTTTACACAAAAATTGTATCTTTAAATTTATTTTTGCATGAAGGTTTGAATTTCACGTACTGCGTTACATAAGAAAAAAAAATTATAATCCTAAAATTAACTAAAAAATGGAAATAATTGACTTACCAAATACAAAATGCAATAAATAAAGTCTATAATTTATATATGGAAGATTTTAAAGATTGGCATTCTTACGGTGAGTAAATGTTTCTTAAGTTTCTCGCTAGCGCTAAAGTCTGCAAGATGGCGATCCTCATCTTACACTTTTTATTTAAACTTTTTGTGTGTGTGACTATGTTAGAATACATCGTTAATATTTATATTATGTTTAATTATGAGTGGAAATTATACGTTTTTATAAAAAGATTTAAAGAAAATTTTCCAAACTTTTCTGCCATATTATTCTTTTAGTTTTTTTTTTTAGTGTTAATAAGTTTTGGTAGTTATTCTCTATCATTCTCTATTTTTAATGGGTAATTCTTTTATTTTAATGCTCACAAAATGTTTTCTATATATATACACACTATAATGTATGTAATATTTTTGTAACATTCTTATAATCATAATTTACAAGAAAATGTGTATAAATCTGTACTACTTTTCCCTAAAATGGAGTAATATACATATATAATTGATATTTTAAAAGAAGTATTTTGTTTATTTTTTTTCTTTAGATCTTTTATCTCATTGTGTCAGTTCATAAAAAGATCCGATATGGTGGTCCAAATAAAGTAATCCAAGATGGAAGCATATGATAACATAATATAATATACTTTACGTGCTCACAACTTCCGAAAAAGAGATCCTACCACAATTTCGGATCATTTTACGAAAATACCAGTAATATTTTTATACAAACTGATATATTATAATATAAATAGTTACGAATATATGAATCTGTTATAGTTTTGTTATAATAACTGGTATTTTTGACTATAACAGCTGTTCGATGACTGGATGTAATAGACACATATGTTCAGCTCCTCGAATGGGTAGTCTGTTCACAGAATAATGTTTGATCATCTCTGGTATACTGGTGAATGGGTTGCTAAATTGTCCCAAAATGTATTTACCAGACTCTTTACATTTTTGTATCCTCATGTGCATAAAACCTCGTGCACTCCTGAAAAAAAAAAATAGAAAAATATATAGTAGTCTGTTAAAAAAATATATATTTTATAGGCCTCGTTCACATTACACATCATCTCATCCAATGGTTGAGAACTGGTGTATCCGTTGGCTTAGCCAGGAGGGAGGGAAGGGGTGGGAATCCCCCCCCCCCCCCCCAGAATGCCCGGTGCCCCCCCAAGACAAGACAACATAATTATTACCTATGTATATAATGATGATAGGTAATAAAATTTACATATATGTACATATTAAATTTACTTAGAGGGCGCCGGTAGCTCAGTGGTATGCGTGCTTGTCTTCTGAGCTCAAGAACGTGGGTTCGAAACCCGACCGAGGCCCTTAGTTTATTTTATCTGGGAGGTAAAATAAACTTAAGCACGCCGTCCTTCGGATGGGACGTTAAGTGATGGTCCTGTACGACGTTAAAGACCCCTGCCCTAGATGAATAAAAATTTAGGACTCCCAAAGTAGAGTCAGAGGGCGCCGGTAGCTCAGTGGTATGCGTGCTTGACTTCTGAGCTCAAGGTTGTGGGTTCGTAGCCCGACCGAGGCCCTTAGTTTATTTTATCTGGGAGGTAAAATAAACTTAAGCACGCCGTCCTTCGGATGGGACGTTAAGCGATGGTCCCGAGCCTGTACGATGTCAGGTACTCGTTAAAGACCCCTACCCTAGATGAATAAAAATTCAGGGTAGGCAAAATTTAGGACTCCCACAGTAGAGTCGGGCTCATGTCCACCAGAGTGACGAAAGAGCGCTCTGGTAGTAGGCGATATGACCTCGTAGTTAAAGCCCGGGCATGAGTCATAAAACCTAACCTAATAAAGTAGAGTCGGGCTCATGTCCACGAGATTGACGAAAAAGCGCTCTGGTAGTAGGCGATATGACCTCGTAGTTAAAGGCCGGGCATGAGTCATAAAACCTAACCAAACCTAAAATTTACTTTATATAATAAACTTTGATATAGCTAATATTAAATGCATAATAATAGATTTTTTAAAGTTTAGTAAAGTAGTTTTTAAGGAACACATGTCAATTTAAAAAAAAAATAAAACTAGAAACATTTATCACAAATAGTCATTTATTAAATAAAAGTAAATTGTAATCAAAGCATAGCTCTTCTGGCCTTAATGGAAGCAACATTTTCTACAGCACGTTTTGTCAATAGACTTCAAGAGATCACTTTCGATGGATAATAACGAAAGGCCCGTCAGTCTCTCTACAAAATCAGGCTGCCAACTGCCTTTTGATTACCTATATTTCCCTTTTCCCCATCCCTTCAAATGAATTTATCTTGCTTTTCCCTTGGTTTCTGTTTCTTTTTGTTCTCTTGTCTATATTTGGCTTTGTCAACGATAGATTAAAAATAAGGAAAATAAAAATTTAGACGGTCTAGCGGCCTTCGCCGTAGAGACCCTATAGAGACGGCACGGCTCGGCCAGAGCACTCTTTCGACGGTGACTCTACTGTGGGATCCATCTTTAAGTAGTATATGACATTGTACAAGCTCAAGACCATAGCTTAACGTCCCACAGAAGGACGGCGTGCTCACATATAACAAACACCTAAGACTATGAAATAGGATGTATAATTACTTGAGAGACAGTGAGTAGTCCAGTTTGGTACTCTCGCTGTTCCTGACGAGGAAGCTTCCCTCCCGGTTCATCCTGAGGATACTCTCTGCCTCCAGACGGGTGATCGCTCCGTGGTACCACCTAAAACAGAAAATCGTCATTATAATATATATTATTGTGATTATGTAAAATTTGTGATTGTATAGATTAAAATATTAGTAGTGAAAGTATTTCTTACTTAAATCTAAAATAGTTCACAATTACCAATAAAATATGATGAATGTAATAAATCAGAACATATGTCAGGAGAATAGCAACAGCTGATTAATAGCTGGTTAATATAAAGTCAACATTGGCACAATAACAATCAGTTAGATATTATGACTCATGGGCTTTAACTACGAGGTCATGTATTAAATGTATCAAAAGCACTATAAATGTGCCAAATCACATATTAATAAACCAAAATCTGGATTGAAAACCGAACGTAAGTATTAAATGTATCAAAAGCACCATTAATGTGCCAAATCACATATTAATAAACCAAAATCTGGATTGAAAACCGAACGTAAGTATTAAATGTATCAAAAGCACTATAAATGTGACAAAATTTGTATATGTGACAAATCACATATTAATAAACCAAAATCTGGATTGAAAACCGAACGTAAGTATTAAATGTATCAAAAGCACCATTAATGTGCCAAATCACATATTAATAAACCAAAATCTGGATTGAAAACCGAACGTAAGTATTAAATGTATCAAAAGCACTATAAATGTGACAAAATTTGTAAATGTGACGAATCACATATTAATAAACCAAAATCTGGATTGAAAACCGAACGTAAGTATTAAATGTATCAAAAGCACCATTAATGTGCCAAATCACATATAAAAAAACCAAAATCTGGATTGAAAACCGAACGTAAGTATTAAATGTATCAAAAGCACTATAAATGTGACAAAATTTGTATATGTGATTTAATCACATATTAATAAACCAAAATCTGGATTGAAAACCGAACGTAAGTATTAAATGTATCAAAAGCACCATAAATGTGCAAAATTAGAAACGCCTCAGGATAGTAAAGCATGATGATATGTAGCCTAAAGCCTTCCTTGAAAAATATTCTAAATGTAGGTGAAATATGTTCACGGGTTCCTAAGTTTATCGCAATTACACAAATATAACAAGAGCTATACACAGAAATCGTATTTTATAAAAGTAAAGGTTCTTGTACTTACCCCTGCCTCTCAAGAGATACCGTTGTATCTATGGGAGGCCCTGCTGGAGGTGGGATTGGAGGTGGAGGCGGAAACTCAAGAGAGAGTCGTCGGCAGCCACCTGCAGGCTGAAGAGGTTGAGGACGTGGCAGCTCCTGGAGGTCCAGACTGAGAGCAGGACGACGGGGGCCTGGCTCCGGGGGCGGCACTCGACACTCTGGAAGGGCAGTTAGAGAAGAAATTGAGTATCATGATGGCAAAGGTTATGAATGAGTGAAAATAAACAAAGAAGAAGAAGAGTTTATAATAACAGTGGCATTTTCAGAGGTACAATTATACAATAAGGTTCCTCAACCATTACCCTTATACACTAAATACAAATCAAAAATAATCAGTTAAATTTAAAACAATGCTACTGCTTAAGAGTAAATTAAAAAAAACTCTTAAAGAAAAAAGAAAAAATAAAGTAACTGAAATGAAAATAAAATAAATTAATAAACATTCAAAAACAGAGATTATAATTTAGAATCGTGAACGGATATTTTTGTTTTTCCCTCCCTGAGTTTTCCCTATTTTCTTTACCAAAACAAAAAAGTTTTTACTGAAATTTATTATGTAGTCCAGCAGGAGCTCAACATTTAGGTGATCATGGATTTGGAGGATGGAGGTGTCCCTCGAGTAGCTACCAACCAATCTAAAGCATTTGTTTAGGGCCACTTGAAGAGTTCTCAAGTTGGTATTGCTTGCAAGACCGGCCCACACTGGGCATGCACACGTCATCACTGGCCGCAACAGAAGCTTGTATATGAGGAATCTATTGGTTAGATTAAGGGCTGCCTTTCTGTGGAGTAACGTGAATAAGGAGAACACAAGTCCGCTCACAGTATTTGCTTTCTGTCTGATATGTTGCCTGAAGGTCAGTCATCTGTCTAGAAGAACACCAAGGTATTTCATTGTATTGGTCCAGTCCACATTTTCTACATTTTGGGGTAAAAAAACAATTAAATGGAATGTTTCTTCTTAAGGAACCATAAGATTTGTAATTCCGAACCATTTATTTTCAGTATCCGTTTTCCGGTTGGAAATTCAAGGGATTTTATTCATTGCTAATCATTTTAGTTACAATAAAATCGAATTAAAGATTTTTGTATTTACTTGAGTAGAAATATTCATATTTTTTTCATTTTTATTCTATTTTTCAACTACAGATGATCGTTTCTACTTCCCCAGCGATACGAACTATAGGGGAAGACACGTAATCACCGAGAAATTCGGTTGCGGAGTTTGCAAAGTAACTTCACGTTTTCCGTCCACCTTAAATAGTCTAATAACTGCCGATTTAATGAATGTATCGACACAAAATTTAATATGAGAATTTAGAAGCCCCGATAAGTCATATACGTTCTTTTTATTATTATTATCGTTAACTATAGATACTTCAGGATTGGGTTTGACCACTAATGTTTTCTTCTACCCCTCCTCTAATGTCATAATGATGAAAGTTCCTTGCCTCTTGGAAGTGCCTGTAGACTCAGCAAATAGTAGAGATTCAATTAGCCAAGGCTGAGCACCCTGGAGGTGTAGACCTGCCTCTGCCTATAGCTGCCCCTGGTCAACTCAAGATTGATGGATCACTTCATTTGATGTTCCAGCCACGTTTCGAACACTCCCCCTACACTTAGTTTCACATTAGACGCCAAGTGAATTCAGAGAACGGTTCTTATTATATTTCATAATTTAGCCTATTTTTACCTTGGCTAGATATGTGTAAACGTTTTATATGTGCGGGCCAGATAAATAAAAAAGTTATATAATATATTTCTCACAGCTCTACATTTCTTCAATTTATTTTTTTGTTTTATAACCTAGCAATTACAGGAGTTTTGGAAGCACCCCCATCATCAGTATCTCAGGAGAACGATTGAGAAATTCATCTCATATTTTTTCTCATACAAAAGATTATACTCTACTTCCTCAAATTATTAAAAACAAAAATCTTAAAATGTCGAGGAATCTTTTGAATTATTAATAGTAATAATTATTATGAAAATATACAATCAATCGAGGGCGCCGGTAGCTCAGTGGTATGCGTGCTTGACTTCTGAGCTCAAGTTCGTGGGTTCGTAACCCGACCGAGGCCCTTAGTTTATTTTATCTGGGAGGTAAAATAAACTTAAGCACGCCGTCCTTCGGATGGGACGTTAAGCTATGGTCCTGAGCCTGTACAATGTCAGGTACTCGTTAAAGACCCCTACCCTAAATGAATAAAAAATTTAGGGTAGGCAAAATTTAGGACTCCCACAGTAGAGTCGGGCTCATGTCCACCAGAGTGATGAAAGAGCACTCTGGTAGCAGGCGATATGACCTCGTAGTTAAAAGCCCGGGCATGAGTCATAAAACCTAACCTAAACCTACAAAGATCAATATTTTTCAAATAATGTAATTTTTCAAGCGTAATTAAATTCTAGTGAGGGGCAAGAGGGGCGGGTGTGTTGGTGACAGTGACAAAGCCAGTTTAAGACAGAAGAGAGCACGTTGGCTGAGGGCTGGAGTATCACGTTCCATAGTCTAGCTACACAGATCTGGGGTTTTTTATTACAGAGGGGGGGGGGGGGGGGGGGGGGGGACTCTCCCAGGCACACTCCAGTGTTACCAACCCTCCCTGGGGAGAAGGGCTCCTACCAAAACATGTCTCTTTAAATTTGAACAACACTGTTCACTCCGTTTACTTCAAACCTATTTATTGTAACGTCGTCTGTATTTCTTTTCTTGATTGCATCTAAGGCATTTGTTTTAGGCCACTTGAGGAGTTCTCAAGTTAGTATAAAGATGGCAAGTAAGACTCCCTGAGATGTGTGATCGCAACAATAAACTTTAAAATCTTTAATTTTTAAATTGTATTTTAGGTTTAGCTTTGTTTTACAGATACAATATTTATCTCCAGTGAGTAAACAATGAGTTAAATTAGAAGTATTTTGTGCTGTTGATTGCCAACATCTGTGCCAACTCTCTGTGGACCAGTTTCCAAACTTGGAGGATTCCGAATCCATTCAATTTGTGCCGATGTTTGAAGACGTTTTGCACTGAAGTGCCGCTAACTGAAGTGCCACCACCGCCAACCTAACGATGCATACAATGTTCTCATCTGCTCTCAATAGCGTCGAAGGATCTCTTTATAATGAAGTGAAGTTTGAAGGGGGATGATCTCCTCGTCAGGGGAGTTTAATGATTAAACTAATCCAACTTTCCCGGATAACTTTCCCACCATATTTCTCCTTTTGGCGGGAAGCCCATGGTTCGATAATGGCCGCTTTTTGGCTCTGTCGCCACCCCTTCTCTCTTCTCATTTCCTCGTCCCTCGCCCTTTCTTCTCCCTTACCTCACTAAATTTTCTCAACAATGGATCAGTTTCAGGCATAGCTTGGATAATGGTTGTTCCCCTCATTACTATATTTTTTTTTTTACTTTCTCCATACTCAATAATGAAGGTATTGAGATCGGCTAAAAGACCTAAATCCGAAGTTTTGGTCATTAAAAGGTTTCTATCGCTACTTGAATCCAACTAAACAATTTCGCAGGCTGCAAAATTAAAGTGTAGTCTGACCTTACAGATTTTATGCTATCTGGCTTTCGAGGTTCGCCTCATCAAGGAATCTAGTAAAACTATTTAAAAAACATAATTTCAAATAGAAATTATAGTTTTATATAATTTTAATTTATTTATTGAAGAATTTTATTTATTTTTACAATGATTTCTGATATTTTTCAATAATTATAAGTAATATTAAACATATACAGTGAGACTTTATGGAGATACTTTTTTACAGAAGCATAATTAAGATGTTGAAAAAATATATATTAGATTTGGACACTGCAATTTTTATAAAAAATAATGTTTCATAGCATAACAAGAAATGAAGATGTTATAATGTAAGTAAGAGAAACAAGATTTAGGTTTGATATTAAACTAACATTGTTAATTTTTATACGTTCATATCTATGTAATATTTTTCAGTTGTACTTGAAAATGTCCCGATTGGATGAAACATTGTATTTCTAAATGAAGAGAAAATAAAATAAATAGAATGAGACCAAAATGGGACAAAACTTGGAATTATTAAAATACCTACATTAAATGAAATTAAAAAGGTCTCTAAAAATCGTATATATTGATACGAATTGTTGATTGATGGAGAATTTTATTTATTTACATTAAAAAAAATTAATTATGTTTTATGTTGACTTTTGTAGTTATTAGTTGTTGAGCCTCATGTCCAGACTTTAACTACAAGGTCATATCGCCTACTACCAGAGCGTTCTTTCGTCACTCTGATGGACATGAGCCCGACTCTATTGTGGGAGTCCTAAATTTTGTTTACCCTAATTTTTTATGCACCAAGGGTAGAGGCTTTTAACGAGTACAGGCTCGGGACCATAGCTTAACAACTTTTCACTTCCCAGATTTTTCATATCTTTCTCTATCTGAAAGTTTATATAAGTTAAATAGTTATAATAGAAAAAGGAATTACCTGTAGGGCAGGAGTCCTGAAAGCCACTGCTGGACGAGGCCTGAGAAGAGGCCTGAGAGTTGAGGCTGGGGGTGGGCCGGAGCCTGCGGCGGAGCTTGGGCATGTCGAAGGGCAGATCGCGAAGATCAACAGAAGTGGCGGAGCCTGAGGTGTCTGGAGGCGGCTCTTGTAGACGCCGCCTCCGCAACTTGGGCATGTCGAACGGCAACTCCGTCAATTCCGTTGATATACCGCTATCAGACCCAGTCTGGTGTGCCTCCACATCGAAACAGAGGTTTCGGTTCTGTGGAGTTCTCCTCTTCTTCTGACTCTCCTGACTAACCGGACTGAGCACTTCTTCAGGAGATGCTCTCTCCGAATTGTTGTTCTTATTGTTCTCTGAAGTCTCTGAACATGGTTCTTGAGAACTCTTGTCCGATATTGGAGACAGGATATTTAATTTGTTCTGTTGGAAGACGCGGGCGGTAAGACAGTTTATACTTGGATATCCAGTTCCTGAGTCACTACTGTGCGAACTCAAAGAACTGCTTCTTCTGCTCTCACAGCTAGACGTAGACCTGTTCCCTTCACTTGTACTACTTCGAATTGACTCCAAACTTCCACCACTACTGCTGGTCGCCATCGACTCAGTACTTGAATATTTGAACCTTCTTGGCCTACCCTTTATCTCCAGTATTTCCAAACCCTTCTTTGACTTTTCTTCAAACTCTGCATGTGGTATTGGGATTGGTCGTATGAGACGGTGCTTGATCGATTTGACAGGCAGTCTGAGGTCTTTAGCGCGGACTGGCAGGTCAGGCGCGCTCTGAACTGCGCTAATACAGTGAGGCGCATGAAACTTGGCAGGGAGGGGCGCTGTGGCCGGCGGACTTGGAGGCCGAAGCTCCAGTCCTCCCATTCTTTCTTCTATTTCCGCTATGTCTCGCTCTGCTACCAGGATCGACTGACGTACCACCTGATCCACATCATCCTCCGCTCTTCTGCTCACCTAACAACAAAATAAAATAAACCATTAGAAACGCACAAATGTCCATATCTGTGAGAGAAAACTCGCGTTTACCTTAGCTCCTTAGCGGACTAAATACATTTTACAAGATACCACTTGTTTTGACCTAGTCAAAAATCGTTCCAAATAAAAGTTGTAGAAAAAACTGAAAGGTACATTTTATATACAATACAATTTTTCGAAGGCAATATAATACGATTCACGAGATATATCATGAAAACCGTACTAAAAGTCTTGAAACCTATTTTTTTTGGAGCTTTGCTTGATTTACGCTATTATTTTCTACCAAAAATGCTTCTTATTACATTTCCAACTACCGAAATTACCTCTGATTTTTAAAATAATATATCTGTGTCTACGCACAACATTCGTAAACATGGCATTTTCTGAGTCGACTGTATTCGATAGGTGTTAGTTCAAAAAGACGCTAACTTAACATAAATTGAGGAAAATTATAGCTCTTTTAATGTTTCTTAAAACACTAATTTATGTACTCACGGATTCGTGGCATTCTTGATACTGGATTTAGCTGCATCTATAAGGTACATTAGGGTGGCCGTTATTTCTAAAAAGTTCAAGTTTTGTTGCTCTCAACGCAAAATCCGGTTTAGAATATCGAAAAAACAATCCCTGAATTTTTTCAGATTTTTTAAATTGAATTTACCCAAATCTAATAGAGGTTAAAGTTTAACATGCGTTTTAAATGGGGTTTTGGAGCAGTCGCGGACTTTCGAGCGTAATGTTCAGTATTTTGGTTTTAAAAATTTGATAATTGGTATATTTATGTTTTTGGGGTCGCAGAACTCGAATCTAGTGTCAGAATTTAATTTTTGAAGCTAGAACTGAGCTGATATACCGGTGCTACTATAGAGCTTTTCCACACCCTAACCTATTATTATGTTACCTTGCTGTCGAAAGCTGTCTCATAGAGTTGTCGCCTGGACATCTGGTCGAGGATACTCGGCGACATCCGGTCCTCGGAGCTGGCCTCCGAGGCAAGATCTGCGTAGTAGTAGGGTCTTCCTCGGCCACCTCTTAGCCCCTCTTCGCCTCCCACGTCTTCATATCCATCATCCTCTTCCCCTTCTCCCTCCCCGCACGGCGAGGAGCAGTCTGTAACAGAGCAACACAAAATAATACTAATTTGCATAAAAACTATCTTAAAACTAAAAAATTATAAAATACATAATTTACCTATATGAAATAACATTTTTCACAGGTCCGGTTTTCGAGATACATGCCGAAATGATGAATGAGTGACAGTGTATGTGACGTCTGAAGACAGTGTATTATTTACACTAGTAATATTAAGACAGTGTATTTATTATACCCTATACTTCGTATAACTGGGGAAGTAAAAATAACTGTTCAAATTAACATAATAATAATACACTGTCTTAATAATGTAATGTATATAATAAGCCAATGTTATAATACAGCCACTATACATACACTATATATAGCAAAATACCTATATATAGCCATAGTAACGGCTAAAACTGACATTTGACCTACTGTTTTTTCACAGATAACTGTGTTGAGAGCAAACCTCTTATACTCTTGTTATAAAAAAACGTGAAGTAAATACGTATTAATCGTGATCAAGTAATATTTCACAATTACTGCATTATAATACAGGATTTTCCGTGAAAGTTTACACTTTGTTTATATCAATCACATATACTGGTTTTTCTGACATAAATATATTTTTGTTCATTTTTCCTTGACTTTGAGTCCCGGCCGAGCTTGAACAACTACGATTGCTAGAAAAAGCGGTAAATTTGAAATTATTAAAAAAAACGTTAAAATATCGAAAAGAATCGACATCTGTAAAACATTAATGGCATATTTGCGTTCAGCACATTACTTTCATACACTAAACACAAAGAAATAAACATAAATAATTTTTTGTTACGCAATGTTATGTTTGTGACATAATCAAAAACCTTTACAACTTGTACAGAAAACAGAAATAAATATTTTATATGAAATAAGATTTTTAGCAGATCGTTCAGTTTTTGAGAGAAACACATATTTTTTGACGTTTCCTTGATTTACCCAAAAACGGTTAGTCTTATCGAAAAATTGATTCTCACCAAAATTGTTCCTTATAAAATTTCCAATCGCTATAAGTCCTCAGATTTGAGATAGAACCAATAAGACAAGAGTTATAGCCCCCCGAAGAATGTAAACTAAATGTCTATAAAGAATAGGTTAGGTTAGGTTTTATGACTCATGTCCGGGCTTTAACTACTAGGTCATATCGCCTACTACCAGAGCGCTCTTTCGTCACTCTGGTAGACATGAGCCCGACTCTACTGTGGGAGTTCTAAATTTTGCCTACCCTAAATTTTTATTCACCTAGGGTAGGGGTCTTTAACGAGTACCTGACATCGTACAGGCTTGGAACCATCGCTTAACGTCCCATCCGAAAGACAGCGTGCTTAAGTTTATTTTACCTCCTAGATAAAATAAACTAAGGGCCTCGGTCGGGTTACGAACGCACGTTCTTGAGCTCAGAAGTCAAGCACGCATACAACTGAGCTACCGGCGCGCCCTCAAACTATAAAGAATCTAATTGTAATTTTTCAATCGTAATTCATAGAAACGAACTTCAAAATATGGTGTATGTATTGGTAGTTTTTTGAAAAATTATAAACATTAAGACAAATAAAAATATGTGATGTGTCCATTACAGGATTTTCTTATATTAACCACGCTTACAGATCACTCTTTCTCTCCCTTCTCAAAATTATTTCATAACGCTGCACAAAGAGACAAAATAAAATGATTTTGAGAAGGAGAGGGGGTGAGAGAGTGATATGTAAGTGTTTTGAGTTATGTTGTTGCAACAAATGAGCGAATTTCAAGTAACATTTGAACGTGTATTTCCATTGAAAACTCGATCTCAGATTTTTTTTCACTATTACAAAACTTCCTTATACTAAAGATATAATAATAATAATAATTTTTATTATTCCGTTAAACCATAACATGGTAATAGGATACGTCATAAGAATATTTACATTAAGATAACTTATAATTTAGATACTTAAACAGATATTAACTCTTAGAGTCTAACTCACATGGATTAGAATGAACAATACTTCTAAAAAGTAAAAAGAAATGAATAAATAAATAAATACTTGAAAATAGGAGTATGAAAATAATAATTTTATACAGTAGATAAAGTATATAATAAATACAGTAGATAATTTTTTTAAGGGCGCCGGTAGCTCTGGGAGGTAAAATGAACTTAAGCACGCCGTCCTTCGGATAGGGACGTTAAGCGATGGTCCCGAGCCTGTACGTTGTGAGGTACTCGTTAAAGACCCCTGCCCTAGGCGAATAAAAATTTAGGTTAGGCAAAATTTAGGACCCCCATAGTAGAGTCGGGCTCATGTCCACCAGAGTGACGAAAGAGCGCTCTGGTAGTAGGCGATATGACCTCGTAGTTAAAGCTCGGGCATGAGTCATAAAACCTAACCTAACCTAATTTTTTTTAAATTTATTTAAAATTAAGATAATAATTTTTGATAACTTTTCCAGAAGTGTCTTTTTGTATAAGAAAGTAAAAAAATGTTAGTTCCGCCAGTAAATATATTACTGTTGTCATATCTTTCGTTGGAAACCGTCGTCACTGGCTGCTGGTCGAGTACTGTGGACGAGCGCTTTCAATGTGAAGAGCCACTGTTAATGTTGTACTGTAGAACAAGAAGAAGATGATGTCATCACATCGAAAGCGCTCGCCCACTGTACTCGACCAGCAGCCATTGACGACGGTTTCCACCGAAAGGTATGACATCAGCAGTAAAAAGGAATTTTGTAGGCTCCAAACTTTTCTGGAATGGGAAAAGACTGGGAAGAATATGAGCTGAAGAAAAATGGGTGGTATTCAGAAATGGGGATGTTTCTATTATTTATTGAAGATGGTTTGGTAGAAATGGGAGGAGTGTCCTGGAGTTTGGAATGTTGGGAGACTTATGGAAGAAGTCTACCGAAAACTGGAGGAGGGGGGGCGATTTATTTCCAAAGTATAGCGCCCCTTCATCTTCAGGCAGGATATAACTATAGAAGGAATGTCAATGGTCCAATAAAACCGTAGACTCCTAACGGAAGCTATGAAGTAACAAGAACAAGGGCTTTAAGAGAGTAGAGAACTTGGCAAATAGTTGAAATCTCTTAAAAATTGTTTATAAAACAAATAAAGGTCGTTGGTAAATCACCGACAATGCACTTCCCCAGAACGAATTAATCGAGTATTATACAGGTTCAGCAACCTCTGTCAATACTTCGGGATATGATTCACTTCATTTTGAACAAAAAAGTTCTAATAAACCATGGTCAGATTCGTTCACCTTCAAAAGTTATTCATGATTTCGTAAAATTTTTAATTTTTCAACTTTTTTTTCATAAAATCAATCATATCACAAAACGTATTCGTCATAAATCAAATTCAAGTACACCATTGGAAACAACATTAAATTTCCTATAACGGACAGAAGTTTTATTCAAATTTAGTTCATTATAGGTTTTTACAGCGACTTTAAGCTCAACTGTAGTGCTTCGACCTTTTGAATGGTGTTTTCTTACAATTTCTTCAAGGGAAGAGTACGGTCCGATTACGGAAAATATATCTACATTTCATCAGCTTTCCAATAAAAATAAATATGTTTTCTTTTTCGTTTTGTCAAAGAAAATGCGAAAGAAAAGTAAAAAATGACGAAATGCAAAATTGAGAAATGTGAGAAAAATACCCTAAGTATAGCTAATATTGCTTCTATTTTTTTCTCATAAATCTAAGTTTATTACTATGTTTAAAATGATAAAAACGGGAATGACAAAAAAATAATAATAATAGAAAAAATATGATTTAATTAACGAAAAATATCCTTTTCTATATAAGGCTTTATTGTACATACATATGTACATTGTATTTATAATGACGGGAATGCTAATACAATATTTTATTACTTCACTAATATCCTATAAATAAATTATAATAAATACATAGTTGAAAATCAAACATTTATAAAAAATGTTTCCTAGAATAGAAAAACAGAGTTACCGTCCCGTCCGTGGCACAACAATATCGTCTTATCGGGAAATGAACACTTAACTAGTAAAGTATATACATATTTGTCAATTTAATAAATGTTATCAACAAAATACATACGTGTTTTATTCCTTAGCTCACCTAAAAACACTTTTTTTATGCTTTAATTGATATATTTTTTCTCATTAATTGATGATTTCCGTTATCCGGCGTCACGTCGATAAGGGAGAGTCTACTGTAATATAATAATACAGTATTATTACTATTATTGTTATTGTGAGGCCTGGGGATGCATTTCGGCCCCAAATGAATGGAAGGGAATGTCACTCTAGCTAATTCCGTTGTAGCTTGAGGCAGGGACACAGTGTAATCAAGGATAGTGTAATAGCTACGTCAATAACCCATAGTTAATAAAGACCTGCATCAGGGGATCTGGTCAATAACAGAAACAGAGGGGTATTGAATGAAAATGGAGGATCAGGGGAGCGAGCAAACAGACATATGTACATAACCAACATCAGGGGCGCTGGTAGCGCACAGAGCGTTTTAGCTTACTGAGCTCAAGATCACGGGTTCGAAACCAGGGCGAGATCCTTCAGTTTTTTTTATCTGGAGTTGAAACGTCCTTCGGATGGAACGTTAAGCGATGGTCCCGAGCCTGCATGATGTCAGGATCTCGTTAAAGACCCCTATGTATCCAAAAACATTATTTGATACAAAGCTTTCATTTTTATTTTTTGGGCAGAGTTCCTCCACACCTTAAAGGTCAGTCCAATGTACCTTTTTGTTTTATTTATTAATTTATAATTGACTAATATATATATTTTATTTTATTTTTTTAATATAATTTATAGTTACATTGTTTTCTTTTTTTTCTATACCTCGCACATTGGGACCTGATGAAGGGACGTAAGATCGTCCCGAAACAACGTGATAAAGACACTTCCGAAGAGTTTTTTGAAAAATAGTTACTATCTTAATTTTTATTAAATTTAACACAGTTTAATTATTAGTGATATATAAACAGCAATTTTTTTTTTTTTTTTAAAGGATCATTTAGGTTAATTTTGTAAATTACTGCATTTGTATTTGTATTTGAATTATATGTGTGAGTAGAAATAGAAGAGATAACCCCTCAGACTGTCAATTTGACCATGAGTATTGTCTGTCAGTATTATTATTATTATTGTACATTTGTAAAAAGAAAAATAAATAAAGACTATTATTATTATTATTAAATTGAAAAATGTGTCTACTTATAATAAATGTATCTATGTATTAATTTTTTTTATGTAATCATATATTTTAAAGTATTTATTTGCTCAGTTTTTATTAATTTAATTTTACTTTTTTTAATAGTTTTGTTATTACTACTAATCATAGATGTGTTAGTCTCAAGTAGTTATAAATCTAATTTATAAGCTATCTTAATGTATAAATTCTTTTGACGTATCCTATTACCATGTATTGGTTTAACGGAAATAAATTTATTATTTATTATATCGACATGAAATTTAGCATGAGGATTCAGAATACATTATGTCAGTCATCTATTAATTGTTAGCCCGAAACGCTCGTTGATAGGACCGTTGATTAATTCTTGCTGAAGTACATTCGACACTCATCGACAATTTTTTTTAAAAATAGTTTAGCAACAGTTGCATCTTTATAAATTTAAAAAAAAAAAAAAAAAAAAAAAAACTCATATTTTTCAAGTACCTATTTATTTATTAAGTTTTTATTTATTTAATTTTTTTTTTTTCATAGTTTTGTTACTACTAATCATGGCCCTCCTTAGCAGCAGCAGTGACAGTGACAGTGATTAGTTACAAATGAGAGGAAATCAGTGACTAGGGTGTGTCACCACTGGGTTATTTCTCCCCTCTTGACATTTTTACATTGCCATTATCTCTCTATTAGCACATTTATTTTTATATAGTTGTAAATATCTGTTTATAAAAAATATGAAATAAAACTATTAATCATACATTAATTCTTTTGACGTATCGGAAATAAATTTATTACTATTTATTATTATTTATTTATTTATCCTAGGTGAATAAATCTAGGTAAGCAAAATTAGGACTACCAAAGTAGAGTGGAGCTCACGTTCACCAGAGTGACTAAAGAGCGCACTGGTAGTAGGCGATATGACCTCGGCATGAGTCATAATAATTATTCAAGTATGTTTTCGCTCTCCCTCCAAAGCCAATTGTCCGTTTTGGCTAAAACTCAATATTTGACTTATAGTGGCTTCTGAATCATACTCTCGTGCTCACTCCCCTTTCCTTCGACCGATATCAATGAAATTTGACAAGTTATGCCCTCATTGGGTTTTGACTTATATGAAATTTTATGTCGATTCATTCATTACATCGGCAGTTATTAGAGTTTTTGTGTTAAGCTTTCCATTTGGATGAAAATCAATAGGTGTCGACGTAGAGGATTCATTCAGAGTTATCGCGTTCACTGGAAACATGAAAATTCCGTTGAAAACTTTTCATCAAATTTCTGATCGATTAAATAACCTTACACTTCGTATTTCGGGGGAAGTAAAATGATAGAAAATAAATAAAGATTAGGCTGTATTGGTGTCATATACATTAATTATAATGGAGGCTAAGGCCTCGCCATATTGGATCACAAATCCGGATCAATTGACATGGTTGATGATTGTTTCAAACATTTCTTTCCCTATTTTAAATTTCATGAACCAGCATGTTTAAGAGGGTCAGTAAATCCTCAACCGGAACAATCTATCAAAGCTGTCTGTAAAACTGGGGACAGTAAAACTGCATTGAATCGGCCCTCAACATTCAATACTAATATATAACAAAGCCCTCAACATTCACTTCAATGTCTCCCCTGTACTGACATTCAATAGAATATAACACAAGGGCCGAAGCCCTTGGGTTTCATTATGTGGGAGTAAAAAAACCTCGAGCACGCCGTCCTTCGGAATGATCACTTTAGGTGAATAAAAATTTAGGGTTGGCAACATTTAAAACTCCCAGTCGGGCTCATGTCTACCAGGGCGACGAAAATAAGCTCTGGTACTAGGCGATAAGACCTCGCAGTTGAAGCCCGGGCATGAGTCTCAATAATTAACTAAGTATACATTCTTATGACGTATCCTATTATCATGTTATGGTTTAACGGGAATAAATAGTGTTGATGTGTAAACATCTTAGCTCTGTCAGAGCGTAAGTCTTGTTGATGTGCATGTGTAAGTGTGTATGTCGGATGGTTGCACCCTCAGCGTACACACACAACTACACACTTCTTTATCTGTAATGTCAGCTGTTTTTGATCATATTTACCAAACTATAAAATGATCTTTCGGTAAGAAACTTTTAGGTTAAGATGCTTCAATAGTTTAAATTTGTCACAATAAACAAAATTTGTGATAAAAGAAAATAATATAGCAGTATAAATCTAAAAAAAAATATAATAAATAACTGCTGAAAATATCGATCAATAAATATTATATTTGTTGTCATATCGTCACCTTAATACTACAACTAGATATCTCTAAATTTAGTTTTGAGAAAAACGCAAATCTTTTTTTTTTTTTTAATTAGCCGTTGTAGAATGATCCAAATTGAACTACTGACATTTTTACATAATAATTTTCTTAAAATTGTCTACTTCTAGTAAAACAAAGAAACCTGCAAAATAAAACTAATGGTACAATTATCCTGTACATGCCGATACATATATATATATATATATTATATTATTTAATAATATAATGTTTGTACCCATTTCAGGAGATACCGAACAGCTTATTTCATTTTTAAATGACAAATTTTATATACAAATGAATACGAATCAAAACATTTCAACAACAAATTCGAAAACTACCATCAACGCTGTATACTCGCGGTATTTAGAGACACTACAATCACAGTTGTATATATCTTATTTTAGCTATCACAAATCTATAATTTCATGTATAAAATAAATTGAAGAACAATAAATTTGAAAGTTTAATTCCTCATACTACTTTTCTTACTGTAACATTATAAAAACAAATTTTAATTAAAATCAGTGCACTGAATTTTTGAAACTAAAGCAGATGTTTACACATCAATTCTCCTGAGTAACTGACACATTATTTTTTTTAAATATTTTATTATTTTATTTTATAATCGGTCAGAAATTCGATGTGGACTTTTCACCAAAATTTCCTGTTTTCCAGATCTCTGATTCCAAAAAACTTTCAGCAGCCAGACTTTGGTGACTATAGTTGATTAGTGCAGATTGATGAAGAGATGCGACGCCAAGGTAACTCCAGTTAAAATTAGTTTAACCCAAGTCCTGGGAGGTGGGAGAGCAATGTCGTTTGGGAACAATTATCTCTAGGGGTTGTAGAACAAATTGGAGGACCTAACCGAGTTAGCCCGGAGATTTGATAGCCTACCCCCCACTCCCTAGAGCTCATTTCTTAATACTAAATTTATTAAAGACCGCTGAAGAGGAATAATTTTGGGAGGTGTGGAGGGAAAATTGGTGATGTGTCAACTTGCGATAAGGGGACTAGACGGGGAAATAAAATAAAATATTAACAAATGAGAAACAAAATTGCAATATAAGGACGGAACTGGGACTAAACCCGAGGAAGCTGATGAGTGAGGCTGACTACCCGGAGTTCGGACGATTCGTCGCCTCCTGGCGGAAGGTAAAGAAGGCAGTTTAACGTGGTTCCGGGGATGACCGTTGGCTGCTGGTAACACGGCCCACCTGCGACCATCCTCGGCGCAACGCAGTCAAGAACATAAGTGCCTGGTCCCGTGTTCTCTCGGGAAACGCCGAAAAGGTAGGTTGGAGGACCCAACCGATCGCTCCTGTGATTGGCGGGGTCCTACAACCGGCCGTAGCAGCAAATAAATAAATTTTTAAAAAAACCTAAAATATGATTAATTTTCCCCCTACGCGGCGGACGGGTGTTGTTGAGCCCCTTCAGAGGCCGGTACACCCGCAAAAAAAAAAAAAATATATATATATATATTAGGACGGTGCATAATCCGAATCCTATTCACCACCATTTCTCCTATTCACCACTGCATACGAAAACTTTCAGAGAGTGAATGTTCAAAATAAATGTTAAAAAAAAAGTTGTCGAATCACCGCAATGAACTTCTCGAGAACTAAACAATTGATGGGGTTAGAATCAAAGTGGTCTAAGTGACATTTTTAAAACTTTGAAGAAACTGTGCATTAAGTTCGTTCAAACTCATTATAAGCGCAGTTATTAGAGTTTTTGAGTTATAAGATTCAGATCACATATACAAAATTTCGTGACGAAAAAGCGCTCTGGTAGTAGGCGATATGACCCTTTTTACACCCCGGGCATGCGTCACTAACTATTATTGGCAGTTTTTCTTATTAAAAAAGAATAAGAATAAAGAAGAAAAAAAATCTGATCACATTTATACAGATCACTGTATAAATCGCCTCTCAAATTCATTTCAAAATGGCTTCAGAATAAGAAAGTTCCTCTCATAATTATACTGTACAATGAAACAAAGAACAAATGTCAACATATTATAACTGAGTAATGCCCGTTTCAAATGAATTTGAGAGTGAAGAGGAGTGGTGGATGACAGTCTGTAAAAACGTGATAGGTATAAGAAAGTCCTCTCTTAAGAACTTCCCTATTTTAAAGCATAAGATTATAAAAAGTCAAATCGCTTACACCCAATATTTTGATTCCCTATTCGGATTCACCATTGACGGTGTTACCATGACAACTAAGAGCTTAACGCACACCCGGAGGGGGGCCTCTGAAAAGCCCCTGTTCCTTTAAGTTAGTATGTAAGTGAGGTGGTTAAGAATGGTCATTGGAGGGGAAGGGGCTTTTCAGAAGAAGTACTTTTTGGAGCACTTTCGGCAATTGCTGAGCCCCACACCACAGCAGGGAGCATTTAGATAAAATGTTAAATTACTAAAGTTCCTCGGGATTTCTGACTTCGCATCTTGAGTTTTTCCGAGGGACGACATGCTCAAGGTTTTTACCTTTCAGATCAAATACTTATGCCTCGGCTAGATTTCGAACGCCCGATCTCGAACTCTTTAGACCGATGCCCGGGCTTCAAGTACGAGGGACAGCGTGCTCAAGTTTTTTTTCCTTCTCCTGGATTAGGGTCTTTAACGAGTACCTAACGTCTAACAAGTTCGTCATCATCACTTATTAGGTCCGGTCCGAAGGACGACGTCCTCAAGGTTTTTTTTTAGTTTCCAGTTAAAACATCTAAGGGCCCCGTTTAGATTTCCAACTCGCGATCTCATTAGACACCACGTGTAAAGGTGGGCTTTAGTGGTACCGTTTTCGCGTATTTTCTGAAAAATACAATGTCTGTCGATAGGCAGCAAACAGAAATGATGATAGTCAACCATAGACAGATTAAGATATATTGGGAGGGTTGTTGTGTACACCTAGGGATCTAAGCATCGAACGTTCTTATCCTTTCCCTGTAAGCTCAGCAGCGGGAGACCGAAATTTTGCCTACCCAGGTTTAGTTACATAAGTTACGACTCATTAACGAGTATCTAACATTCGAAAATGCCCTGGATCATCGTCTATGTTCCCATCCGAAGGACGACATAGTCAAGGTTTTTACTTCTCAGATTAAATACCTATAAGTCTCGACTAGATTTCGACCACTCGATCTCGAGCTCTTTAGACACCATATGTAAAAATAAAATAAATAAATTGATTATTTCTCATCAATAAAATAATTGATTATTTCTCATAGAAATAAAAGACGTTGTCTTCTCACTGTTTTACTTTTGACCAGAACCGGTTTTCAACGCAACAGCGTCATCATCAGTGGTACATTCCACCCATACAGCCAAGCGGTTAAAGGGGAACTGGCCTCCTTTACATGTTACTAACACAATTGATTATAATTCTCCGACATTTATTTATTTTTATTTTTGGAATAAGGATCGAAGAACATCTAATTCTGGTGAAAAAGAAAGATTTTCTGAATATATTTATCTAAAATG
Organism: Aradus depressus; assembly: GCA_963662175.1. NCBI lineage: Eukaryota > Metazoa > Arthropoda > Insecta > Hemiptera > Aradidae > Aradus > Aradus depressus. The sequence continues at coordinate 18,399,579 of OY759226.1, read as the reverse complement.
AATATATTTATTTATATTGAATATATTTATTCATATTGAATATATTTATTCATATTGAATATATTTATTCATATTGAATATATTTATTCATATTGAATATATTTATTTATATTGAATATATTTATTCATATTGAATATATTTATTCATATTAAATATATTTATTTATATTGAATATATTTAAGCACGCCGTCCTTTGGATGGGACGTTAAGCGATGGTCTTGAGCCTGTACGATGTCAGGTACTCGTTTAAAACCCCTACCCTAGTTGAATAAAAATTTAGGGTAGACAAAATTGAGGACTCCCACAGTAGAGTCGGGCGCATGTCCACCAGAGAATATATTTATTTATATTGAATATATTTTTTGTAGATATTGCTTCAAAATTAAGTTTAAGTTGCCTAAAAGGTATTTTATGTACCCTTGTGTCTTTACGAAACAGATAAAAGGTTTGAATGTCTGTTGAAACCAAGAGAAATCGTACTCAGTTGCGGTACATTTGGTTTAAGCCAATTTTCAAATGTACGGGAAGTTTTACATGTTGAAGACACTTCATGTGGAAGAAGGGGGATTTTACAAAGCCCATTTTCTGAAGACAGTAGCATCTTAATCTACGAAACTTTCCTACATAGCTTTACAAACCGAATGTGAATGTTCTTACAAATGATTCCTTCGTGATCCCATTTTATAGTAGGGAGAAAATGTAGGTTCTGGAACAAATGATGTAACACTTCACTCAAGAGAAAACATGATGGGTAATTGTCTGTCAAGTTCTCAGGAAGAATAAAGCTCTTTATACTTTTTTGCTGGGACATAGCGATCTATCAAGGAACCCTTGTCACTTACAAAGTTACATATTTCTACATCTTGTACATAACTTCAAATAATTAGAAGAGGAAAACATGGAAATTGCAACATTTATCCTGTATACAGAGATAAAGAAATCTTTATTATTCTAGGACATCGCCCTATAATACACAAGAGGGCGCCGGTAGCTCAGTGGTATGCGTGTTTGTCATCTGAGCTCAAGATCGTGGGTTCGAAACCCGAGGCCCTTAGTTTATTTTATCTGGAAGGTAAAATAAACTTAAGGACGTCGTCCTTCAGATGGGACGTTAAGCGATGGGCCCGAGCCTGTACGAGTATCTGATAGTCTAGTACGAGTATCTGATAGTCTAGACTAGTATCTGACACTCGTTAAAAACCCCTGCCCTAGGTGAATAAAAATTTAGGGTAGGCAAAATTTAGTGTTGGGCTTATGTCCACCAGAGTGACGAAAGAGCGGTAGTAGGCGATATGATCTCGTAGTTGAAGCCCGGGCATGAGTCATAATAACTAATAACTAACTATAATACACAATAGATGAAAACCGAAGTAACGACCGTTTGCCTAAATATTTGACTTACATAGTGGCTTCTGAACCCTCATACTAAATTTTGGATCGATACATTCATTATATCGGCAATACGTTGTATTTATTATGAGGAGTCGAGCCAACCCTAATCGCCCCCTTCCCTATTTGACTGAAAATCAATAAATATCGTTCTTATAGAGCTTTGAAATGAAAATAAATATTATTATTCTGGGACAGAGGTCCCCTAAGAATAAATACATATAGAGTAAAGTACAGGAAACAATGAAATATAATATCAGTATGACGTACATATAAATAAATAAATAGATAAATAAATTAGTGCTACATTGGAGAAAAACTGGACAACTGAAATATTTTGATAAACAAAAGATTAACATGAAAAAACAAAAAATATACAGCTTAAATATGATGAAAAAAATAATAAATGAAAGTATCTATATAAATAAAAGAGAATATGTAAAAAAAAAATCTGTATAACTAAGAAAAAGTTAAAATAGATAATAAAAATCGACAGAGCATAATACTATGATGGTTGATTATAAAAGAGAAGGGAGGATGCCCAGACAAGGTTTGAAATAAAATTAATTTTAGACAGTAGGGGCTAGATAGAGAAGTGGGAGGAGAGAGAAGAAAAATAAAAATAGTCAAAATGCAATAAAATAAGATAAAAAATAAATAAATGCATGATAAAAATATATAAATGTGTAAAATGAAGAAAAAAGGAATAAAATTGATTATGATCGAATAATTTTGGAAATATGATAAAAGAAATATAATAAAAATGGAGAATAACAAAAACAAAAAGAGAGAAAAAAAAAGGGATAAGTAAATAATTTAAATATAGCTTTGAATTCACAAATGAAATTTCGTGTCAATACGTTCATTACAACGGCAATTATTCGAGTTTTTGTGTTGTCTCCACACTAAATCCCCCATTCCCTTTGGGCCGATTTGACTGAAAATAGATAAAGCCCGAGCATGAGTCCCTATAACCAACTAACTAGATGAATATAGGAATATGAATATGAAAAAGTTTTGCGAACGGACAAAAAATCGGAAGTAGGGAACCATTCAAGGATTTTGTCACAAATTTAAAGTAGTTTTAACTAAGATTTTGAGACACAATTTATATAAAGAAAAAAAAAATGGTAACTCCAAATAGACTATTTATCCTAAGTTAATGGTCCCTTAAAACAGAATGGATTGAGGCCGGGTTCAACTCAAGTGTGCTGATGAAACAGATTATCGATCTCAACATTTCAACTGAATAATACCAACCATGAACCATGGACTCTACTCAATGTAGCGAGAAATTAAACCTCCTCTGGATATCTCACCCTTTACACATCAGTTTTCATTAAATAGGACAGTAATTTTGAATTTAAATTTCAAATTGTGTGCCTTGGACTCATGATGTGTGGACCTATCGGCACTTTGGAAGTAAAACACACTAATGAGGGCGCACACTGGGGCAAGAGGCCTCAAAACTTAGCTAAAATACTAAAAAAAAAACAGATGCAGATTTTAAGGAGGGAGTGAAGATGGGTTTATCTTGCATACACATGTACAAACATAAACAACACCATTGCAGCCTTTTAATACCCTCTACATTGCCTCAGTCTATATTTATAGTATTAAAACCAAAATATCCTCTCTGCCGGGAACCACTATCTGTTCTGTATTGGAAACTTGCATAGCACTCAAGCCATATAGATACAGAGAAGATTGTCTCATGATTCTTCAGCAGTTTTTAAAATTGGTTTTTCATATGGACTCACAGTACAATAGGAGGGCTCATCCTAATAATTCCAGTCAAAATAATTAACTATATAGAATTTTTACAGAAAATGAGATATTTACATAGTTTATCTTATATTTTGATTAGTATGCAAGTAGTAAAAACCAAAAAAATAATGAAGAAAAGTAAAGCTGTGAAAAATAAGTAATAGAAAATATTTTGCCATTCCAAATGTCAAGTTCAGAGCTACAAAGAGAGCGCTCACAAACGCACAGAAATCATCACAAAAATAGTCGTAACGTAAAAATCCGTTGAAAACTCGATCTCAGATTTTCGGACGATTGCAATACTTTCTTATACTATAGGTATAAAAAAGTAATAATGATTATACTCTTACCTGTACTGTAGGGATGAGTGTATTCCTTGTCTGGCGTAGTATAAAGCTTGGTAACTTCTTCTCCAGGCTCGAGATAGGCTTTGGAGTCTCGAGGGTCGCAGTAAACTTCTAACACCTCAACCTGCACACAAAAATATATATTATATATAGGATTATATAATAATAAATTACCTTGGCATTCAATGTACTCAAAATGTTATATACATTTCTTAATTTTCGATAAAGAGTCAAAAATATAATTTTCTTAAGTTAATTTAAATATTTTGAGTAAAAAATGATTTAATAACCATTTGCCTCTAAAGTGGTTTTGGTCACACATATAAAATTTCGTTCAATACATTCATTTATTTTACCTCCCAGATAAAATAAACTAAGGTCGGGTTTCGAACTCACGACCTTGAGCTCAGAAGGCAAGCACGCATACCACTGAGCTACCGGCGCCCTCAATGTGGAAGTGGACAGTCTAGAGAGTGAAGTGTTTAAGGGTAATGAACCATGTAGGAGTGAAAATAACAGTGAAGTAGATGTGCAAAGGTACTTTTATTTATTTATATGTTTATATGCCCAAAATAATATTGAATTAAAGAATGGACATAATATTTAAAAATAAAAGAGACTAAAGTAGACGTAGAAATTAGTTTGTAAGATTTTTATTGTAAGTAATTTGATTTTTTATTTGATATTGATATTTTGATTTTATTTATAATGTAGGTTGAGGTAAATAAACCCAATATGTGTTCTCTTATTTTATGTTATTCATTTTCCCTGTTAAGCCAGTAAGATAATTTATACCTTCGAATTGGATTGAACATATTTGCAAATTTAGAAAAACAAGAAAACTTTCTCAAAATTGCACGTCTTGAACTTTCAATATTTTTTTAGGGCCCTTTTCGGAAATTACTGTAGAAATCAAAATTTAGTAGAAAACCAGCTATAATTTCTAAAGGAAATGTGGTAATTTTATTATTTGTTTATTTATTATTAATTTTATATTCATTTATCATTTATATTTATTTAATTACCACAGTCCTAACCGCTGTTTTTATGAAAGCTTCTACATTTTGTTGTTATAAGGAAAATTAACCTTTTTCGATTCTTTTCTTTAAAAAATAATAATTAATTAAATCATATATATAAAGCTGAAAATGTCTGTGCGTTGTACCGCTATAACTCACGAACGGCTTGATGGATTTGATTAATTTTTTTTTAAATTTGTTCGTCATCGTCTGTGGAAGGTTATAGGCGTATTATTAGTACCTCAATATCTGGTCCATCCCAGCATCCACTCACGCAATCTTTGTAACTCAAAAGCCACTGCAATGATTAATGAGGAATCTTTTTGAATAGATTAGTTTTAGCTCCAAAGCTAGCGTTACTACAGTTGAAGGACTATAAGCCTTATTCCGTATGAATAATTGAAAATTATAACATCATGAATGTACTGTCGAGGAACTGAATAGCCTTATAGGAGATATTGGGAGAAAAGTCAAAGTTCCCCGGGCAACGCCGGGTATTACTGCTAGTATTTTAATAATTATATAATGTGTGTATTTTTTACATCACATCGCATCAAATTTTTGACCGATTACATAACTTCCCCTATTCTTCGTATAGCTGGGGAAGTTAAAAGTTTTTTCTCAATAGGTTCTGTTGTCCTTGGGCTAAAACGGACGAAATTAGATTTTTCTTTTCAAATTGAGATCTGTTTACATTTATTAAAATATCAAAGAAAAGAAGACGATAACGAGAAAATAAAAAAAAAGTGTTGTGAGAAGGAAGGCTGATTTATTTTATGTATATTGCAGTAGGAGAAAGAGAGGGTCGTAGGGGGAAGCCACCAAAATGTTTAATTTGAATTCCAGAGCGAGGGGGGGGGGGGGGGGGGCGCTAGAATCTGGACGACCCCCCGACAAAACAAGGTTTATAGTCACTAAAGTTAGGGGCAGTTATCGCTTTATGGCTTGCCTCCAGTTCCTTTATCTTTGACCTCTATCTCCTGTTTTGTCATTCTATTTTCTTTATGGCCCTTGAATGGACTCTTTCACCCCTCAGATTCGTACTAAATCCACCGATTAATTATTGTTTATTAGTCTTTGGATGAGCCTCTTACTTCCTCAGCTGTACGATGTATAGAGGGAGTTATATAATCGGCCAGGGTGGGGGGGGGGGGGGGGGGGAAGGGGTGGTTTTTCTTGGATTTATGTATGGTGCATATTAGCCATTTCAATGTGTTATATAGTTATTTAAGACATCCATGGCCCCGGGAGGGAGTTCTAACTACGAAATAAAACTCACTCCCGGACGGGATTCGAACCCGCAAACCATGGCGAGACTATGCGACCAAAGCCCTACGCTCTATAGGGGGGTAACATAACGGAATTTTTTCATGTTTTCGACCTCCAGATTCTAAAGATTATAAAAAAGTGTCTCGTGAAGTTAGTTACTTATTATGACGCGACTGCGTGCTATGGGACCGCCTAGGAATATATTTGGGCTGACATCCAGCTTCCTTGACGGTCGTTCTGCGACTATGAGCCAGCTGTATGCTAGCACATCGGTGAACATCACCAGAGGATGTCCCCAGGGCTCGGTCTTAGGACCAACACTCTGGAACATACTCTTTGATGGACTGCTCCGTGAGCTCGAGAATCGTGAATATAGGGCTATAGCCTATGTTGACGATCTCGCAATCACGGTGCACGCTGATAGCCGGGCAGCTCTGACCCGCGCAGCCCAAGCCGCCATCGACTTCGTCGACAGCTGGTGCTGCGCCAACAAGCTGGCCCTCTCACCAAGCAAGACTACGGCCCTGCTGATGAGAGGGAAAACCGACGCCCGCCACCCCTTTTCCTTGAGGATCCGGGGGGTGCGCGTTGAATTCCCGGAGGCGGTCACATACCTAGGTGGGAGACTGGGTCCGGGCTTCAGTGCGACTCCCCACGCTGTTGCCATCAAGGAAAGGACAAATGCCACCTTCAACGCTCTGAGCTGCCTAGCTCGCGCAACATGGGGCCTCGACTACTCAGTGTGTAGAACAATCTACACGGGGTAGCACGGTACGCTGCTGCAGGGTGGTGGTTTCGCAGAGAACGAAACTGCTGCAGGCCCAAAAGAGCCGCCCTCCTGAGGGTCACACTACTTATTATAAATGTATGTATTATTATTAATTTTTTTGTATTCATATATTTTAAAGTATTTATTTATTCAGTTTTTATTCATTTCATTTTACTTTTTTACATAGTTTTGTTATTACTAATCAAACGTGTGATAGACTCGAATAGTTATAAATCTAATTTATAAGCTATCTTAATGTATAAATTCTTTTGACGTATACTATTACCATATATTTTTTTTCGAAAAACGCCCGGTTTGAGAGATACATGCCGAAAACCATATTTTTTAAATGTATCGATACAAAATTTAGTATCATTCAAAAGTACCTGTGTAAGTTAAATATTGACTAATCAAATCAGAAACATTGTGTTAGAGGGAAAGAGAAAACTTGGTTGACTAGTTCGTCTGGGGAAGTAATTCATTGATGATTTTCTTAAGATTTTCTCAAAGAAAAATACTGAGTAGCGCATCATTTTTTCTCTTTCTGGAGCTCAAAACCTGGTAGAATTGAGTGTTTCTTATAATAAATCACTGAAGATGAGCAAAGTGTCATGTTGGATATCTAATATAACAGAAATATCCCAGATGTCACCAGCACCCTTCGTCACGTTTTTATTAAGATTCTGTAACTCCCATCTTCTACAGCGACAATAAGCAAATAACACATTTTAGAATAATGTTGTAACGACAGGTCGAACGAGGGACCTGTTCTCGATTCTATGCTATTAATTTTCTTTATCAACCAAATAAGATAATACCTTTGGATTAGATTGAACATTTTTTCCAAATTTAGAAACATTTGATGGCATCCCAGAATTATATATTTAAAAGAATCCAAATGAAGTAATCGTTAATTTAAATTTTTTTATATTCGTGCATTTTCTTCGAAATTGTACGTCATAAACTTTCTATATTTTTTATTAGGGCCCTTTTCGGAAACTACTGTAGAAATCAAAATTTAGTAGACGAGACAAACATTTCTACAGGAAATGTAATATGTTTTTCTTATTTTTTTATTTTAATTAATTATTTTTTTATTATCACAATAGTATGTTTGTTTTCTGTTGAGAGTTTGGACTTGCTGTTGAGGAGTTCATACAACTGTCCATCGTCATGCTAAAAATAATATTATATTACGAAGCAGATTCTAGGTTACCAATACTTTATTAGAACAGTCCATGCCATAAATTGGAGTACGTAAAAACATTAAATTCCCTCGAAAAAAAAGAACAAAATTCAAGCAAAATACAGCCAGAAGTGTATAGCGCCTAAGGAGGTATTAACTTTTCAAAGAGCCAACAGATTGCTCTGTTCTCATGGAACACTAATGGCTGAGGGGCTTAACTACGCGACAGACCTTTTCACAAATACAAGACACTCTTGGTATACCTGGTGTCAAATTGCCATAAACAGTTAGGTTATGGCTAAACTTTGAAAAAAAAAAAAAAAATCAACTGAGATGTGACCAAAACACCTGATTCAATAAGGTGCCATCCTTATGGGGTTTTCAATTTAAATGTAAAAAGCCTCTCCTCTAATTTCTCCCTTCACTTCGGTCGATTTGGCTGAAAATCAATAGTTGCCATTTTTAGAAGGTTCTGAATCCACATATAAAATTCGTGCCGATATACAGTAGAGTCATGCTAATCCGGATTCCGATTATCCAAAAAAAAATAGAAAAATAATAGAATTAAAATTTAGTAAACTAAAAATTTAATTTAGAGAACGGATGAGGCGCCTACGAGATCGTACGGCAAAACGACATCGGTCTTCTTTAAAGCAAAAAAAAATATTACTTTATTTTATAGTCCTGTTCAGAATTTAACGTTTACATATTTCGTCTTTAAAATTCTTAATTTTTACATTATAACATTAATGTACCGTGGTTTGTTTTGTACAGTAGTAGTGTACAATAAATAAATTTTGAGTTTTAATCACAAATATGTTTTGTTTTGTTAACCCTATCTCAGTTCGAAGGTCGAAAACTTATGTAGTATACATTAAGTAGCATTGAAAATAAAATTAAACTGAAGGAAAAGGTGTATTTATGAGAAAAAAAAATCGCTAAAATATTTATCATGTGCATTTAACAGCAAATTCCATTTAATCCGGACTTTCAGTGATCCGGACGGGGTCCGGTCCAATCTCGGATTAGCATGACTCTACTGTATGTAGAAGGCGGTGAAGGTGACTTTGGCGGAAAACTCGAAAGAGTTAAGAAAAAGAAAATCTTTGTTAAGCCGTTTATTAAGACTGACTCGGACAACAGGATAATTGAGATTGACTATGATAAACTTCGCATCTCAAGGGTTAAATACCGATGAAGAGATGCAGTCATCAGATTCTGGAACCTGGAACGCTTGGCACCTCTCTCTCTCTGCTGCTGGACGTAAGTCGAATTCCTATTGTTTATGTTTCCAAGTGTTAAACTGTTGTTGTCACCTCTTGTTATCTGTCTTGAGTTCTGATATTTAAATACATTCTCAAAGTAGTTATATTTATGTTATCATTGAAACCCCCAAGGATTAATATTAAATTATAATACCTCTCGTTTTAGCCAAGCAAATTTAAGTAACATATAAAGTTAGATCCGGGGTTGGTGAATGAAGCACCAAAGAAGAATTCAAGTAAGAGTATCAAGTAGCTACATTATTATTTCTCCACTAGTGTTGGAAGCCATCATTTTACTTCTTCACATGTACTTCTACGGGTTTTTTGTTTTCATTTTTGGAATCTGGAAGTCAGGAAACATAAAATTCAGTTGAAATCTCCGCATCAAACATCTAACCAATTACAATATTTTCCCTATACTTTCTAAGGAGAAATAAAAAGATGAAATTATAGAAATGTTATTCTGTGACAGGAAAGAAAGATACCAATAACTTTCTTTTTTTTTCTTTTCTTTTCAGTTTCACTCATAATTGAATTAAAAATAAACTTTAAAAAAAGTTTCAAAATAACTCTCAAGTCATTAGTAATCATTTTGAAAAGACGGAAGTTCAAATGTTCTTTTTATGATTCTGTGAATGCACCAAGCACATAAGGAGGGGAAAAGTTTTTTCTCTTTTCTTTCCATTCATTTCTTCCTTTTTTTTTTTTTCGACCCCAACTTTCCTGACAAGAATAATTCCAGAAGATTAAGAATAATGAGAATTATTCTAATCAAATAAGGTAGAAGTGCCCTTTGGACTTCTTGAGAAGCTAAGTTTCAGTCAATATCAATTAGATTGGTGTAAAAAATTCTGAGTTCGAATTTAACTATTGCGGAAACTTGTAATATAGAGTAATTCAGATTTTTTTTATTTTTCAGATGTGTTTTCTTATTTTACTCCTCCAGCTATATGAAGAATAGAGTCAATTATGTGATCGGTCAAAAATTCGATGCGGAATTCAATGTTTTCTGACCTCTAGATTCCAAAAATTGGAAAAAAGAATCTGCTGTCTACATGTCTGATGAAAACTCCCGATAGAATGAATGTATCAACACGAAATTTTACACGTGAATTCTTCCTTCCAAAGATGACACCTATTGTTTATCAAATCGACTATCGATAAATTATGGAAACGTAACAAATTGATGTAGTAAAGTAGTATTAAAAATAATATAAATAATGATACTAACATTTTCTGAATGTGGTGATGGTTTGTCCCAGACGAAAGGGGCAGATCCAATACTAAGAGGACGTTTTTTGTTGACAAAATCAACAGGAACACTATAGTCATCACATAGTGACACCTGAAACAAAAAATAAACAATTTATTAGTCAAATAAGAAATATAATCAAAAGTATATCTAGGAGGCAGTGGGATTTAAGGAATCATTGATATTGAGGAAGGAGTCGATAACCAGTGGGAAGGTTATACTGTGCCAGAGTGCCTATTTTGTATACTACTGGTTTAAAAAATCAATTTGTGATGATATAAGAAATCTCGTGCCACAACATCTTACTAACACATATGAGAGCGCTCTATCGTCATTCTGGTGGACATGAGCCCGACTCTATTATGGGAATCCTAAATTTTGCCTACCCTAAATTTTTGTATACCTAGGGGTCTTTAATTAGTACCTGACATCGTACAGGCTCAGGACCGATTGGACCCGATTTCAGATTTAACAAACTTTTCAGTTAAGAATGTTATATTCTAACGAGGAGACTCATGTTCGAGTTAACTGACAATAGATAAACAAATTTAGCTTCAACACTTTCATTAAAATGTGTGTAAACAAGATGTAATGAAAGCTTTCAATTTAATGGTGTTTTCTCAAGAAATTGAGAAAGTAAACAAGAGTATATTTGTTACAATGTCAACATTTGTTATTGATATATTTAAATTTCTTTATATTCCTTGTTTATAATGCGTTGATATAATTATAAAATTGTAAATTGTTTTTATCAATAAAATTGTCTTTGGTCAAGGTCACTGGTACATGGTCCTATTTTAAAAGAACCTTTCATCAGACAGCATGATGATGACAACCTCGAAAGCCGCCTTGCACGAAATAATGAAATCTGTACAAACCACGTATTTATATGTAATCTGTGAAATAATCACTTAACACATCAGTCATATTCACATTATTATTGTGATTATTTCATGAGTATTTGTTTAGGATTCAATTATTTTGGGACGTTAAACTTTTTCGGAAGGTTATTGTCTCTGAATAGTGACTTGCAATTGAACGCGTCAATCCCAATGGGTTAAATACTAGTTTAATTGTCTGTTTATCTAGTGAACAGTTAGGCCAACCTCACATTAGGCAATTCCGAAGAGACGCGACGGATACTCAAGTATCTTGAGGGTATCTTAGAAGTCACTTTCTATGTTGAGTGGTGCGGTGACAACTTAATTGATTAATTTGTCCTGGGGAAGTACATTGCCGGTGATTCACGTACTACTTTTTTTTAATTGTTGGTTGAAAACTGGCAAAGTAGTACGTGAATCACCGGCAATGTACTTCCCCAGGACAAATTAATCAATTAAGTTTTCGCTCTCCCTCTAAAGCCAATCGATCATTTTTCCTAAAACTCAATATTTGACTTACATAGTGGCTTCTGAATCCTCATATTTTTTGTGTCGTTCATTAATTCGGCAGGTATCAGGGTATTTAGGTTGAGCCCTTCACTACCCTTTGACCGATATTGCGGAAAATTACACGGTGCCTTATGGGGTTCTAATTTAAATATAAAATTGTATGTCGAATCGTTTATTATACTGGCAGTTGTTGGGTATTTTGAGTATAGCCCCCTCTGATCCCTTCCCCCCTTTAAGGCTGATTACGTAGAATAGAATTTTTGTGTTAAGCCTCGCGTAATTTTTCTTCAGCTGATTACACTCGAAATCAATATCCTGCTTAGAGGGTTCAGGATGCACATATAAAATTTCGTATCGAAATATTCATACACTCAGAGGTAACGTGCTTGACTTCTATGCTCAAAATCGCGGGTTCGGAATCCAGCCGATGCCCTTAGGTTTTTTATCTGGGAACAAGCCGTCCTTTGTATGCGACACTAAGCGATGGTCCCGAGCCTGTTAGATGTCAGATAGTCGTTTAAAGTTCCCTAACCTAGATGAATAAACCTGTGTTATCAAAATTTAGTACTCCCACTGTCGGACTCATGTACACCGGTGCAACGAATGAGCGCTCTGGTAGTAGGCGGTATGACCTTGAAGTTAAAGTCCTAGGCATGAGTCACAATAACTAAGGCCAACCTCACATTAGGCAATTCCGAAGAGACGCGACGGATACTCAAGTATCATCAATTTGAGTTGCATATGGGTATGATACCCGTAGGAAACTTTTTTTCTCACACTGAGGAAACTTTGCAGCGACTAGGATCTCTTCAGTCTGCATCTAGTCATGGCGAGAAGCTGAGTTGTTCACCATGTCAAGTGAAGATTCTTCAAGTGATGAAGATGTCGTTGTGTCTTATTATTATTATTATAGAAAAAAGAAAATCCGAAGATTATGGCGCCGTCCTTACATCGAAAGGAATGTTAACTGCAGATTATTTGTTGCTGCTAAAGTCGGATTCACAGTTCTTAGCATTCTACCGAATGACGAAAGAATCATTCCATGATTGGCATTGCTTCTCAGAGGGTTCCAGGGCTTTTTTCAATTTCACCTACAAATTTTATATTGAACACGTGTTCACCAGCCATTTCAAGGCGCGACGCAGGAGACTGAAGGGACGGGCGACCTTCCTGGCTGGTAGTGTGAGACTGGTAGGATACGCGTCTCCTGGGAGTGGCGCAGTTTGTGTCACCGCACCACTCAACATAGAAAGTGACTTTCAAGATACTTGAATATCCGTCGCGTCTCTTCGGAATTGCCTAATGTGAGGTTGGCCTAACTATTCACTAGATAAACAGACAATTAAACCAGTATTTAACCCATTGGGATTGACGCGTTCAATTTCAAGTCACTATTCAGAGACAATAACCTTCCGAAAAAGTTTAACGTCACAAAATTATTAAACGTCACGAAATAATCACAATAATAATGTGAATATGACTGATGTGTTAAGTGATTATTTCACAGATTACATATAAATACGTGGTTTGTACAGATTTCATTATTTCGTGCAAGGCGGCTTTCGAGGTTGTCCTCATCATCATGCTGTCTGATGAAAGGTTCTTTTAAAATAGGACCATGTACCAGTAACCTTGACCAAAGACAATTGTATTGATAAAAACAATTTACAATTTTATAATTATATCAACGCATTATAAACAAGGAATATAAAGACATTTAAATATATCAATAACAAATGTTGACATTGTAACAAATATACTCTTGTTTACTTTCTCAATTTCTTGAGAAAACACCATTAAATTGAAAGCTTTCATTACATCTTGTTTATACACATTTTAATGAAAGTGTTGAAGCTAAATTTGTTTATCTATTGTCAGTTAACTCGAACATGAGTCTCCTCGTTAGAATATAACATTCTTAACTGAAAAGTTTGTTAAATCTGAAATCAGGTCCAATCGGTTCCGAGCCAGTACGACGTCAGGTACTAATTAAAGACCCCTAGGTAAATAAAAATTTAGAGTAGGCAAAATTTAGGATTCCCATAATAGAGTCGGGCTCAGGTCCACCAGAATGACGACAGAGCGCTCTCATATGTGTTAGTAAGATGTTGTGGCACGAGATTTCTCATGGAAATAAAATACGTTGTCTTCTTACTGTTTTATTTTTGACCAGAACCGGTTTTCAATGCAACAGCGTCATCATTAAAGGAGAACTGGCCAGGCTGCTGCGCTGGGATGTGCCACTGATGATGACGCTGTTGCGTTGAAAACTGGTTCTGATAAAAAATAAAATAGTGGAAACACAACGTCTTTTATTTCTATCAGAGCGCTCTGGTAGTAGGCGATATGACCTTGTAGTTGTAGGGCATGAGTCATAATAACTAACATGTTAAGTTTCAAAAAATGGGGGTTATTTGTGTGTAAATGCAATTTGGTATGGAAAAGTATGTAAAGATCCTGAATTGTGTCGTCTAAGGTGGGCATTGTGTAATGAGTCTGAATGTCTTTGATTGGAAAACCTGGATACGTTTCAGGATATGTTTTAGCCAAACCGTACAACCAGATTGGTTTGATTACGAATGTGTAGCAAAGGATAATTTTGAATGTCTGTGCAAAAGGGAATAAAGCACCTTAAGTTGTTTGTTTAGTGTATTACGGATCAGTTGTGTATGAGAGTTCCATGTCAGTCTTCTCAAACCACTCCATACACCATTAATTCGGATAATCGACGCTCTACTGTAATAAGTAATTATGAGTTTTGAACTAAATTAGCAATTTCATTTTGTGGAGTTGGCAATGTAAAATGTCTCCAGTGAGAAGAATAAAGATTTGCTGTTGGGTTGGCAAGACTGTTGTTTAGGATGTTCTCTTCGCTTCCTTCTTCCTGTTTTCTCCTGTATTTCTCAAATATTTACCACCTTTCTTCCCCCCAGGAAGAGTTTGGTCCTTGCACTCCCACCGGCTTGTGCCGCCCCCCCCGAGGGACTAGACAGACACTGATGAAGATAAACCAAGTACCCTGAACACACTCCTAAATAAGAAAACTCTACACATTCTGCCTCCCATTCTCTTCTCTTCCTATCTCTTACAGGGATGAGATCTCCAACAACAAGAATTATTTAGAAGGACACAACTTCTTCCTGTTTCTCTGGAAAAGTTGGTGAGGGTTCCTTTTAAAAAATTCTATTTGGGGTTTGTGTGGATGGTGTTATCATCTCTATTCCCAGAGCAGTGGACCAACTTCATTCCTACTCTGTATCAGGGATACACCGACTCTTAGAATATACATTTTCAATAGGATCGTTGGCATCATTTGCACAGAATTAAACAATGGGAAAGCTTGACCGGGCTGAATGATGAATAAATATATGGCTGATTCTCAAATAATATATACAATTTGTAGGTGAGGGAATGACGATTGTGTGAGGGAATGACGAAATGAAACATTATTGCGCAAAAGTCTAAAACATAATAGTAAACTTAAAAAGTATATAAATAAGCGCCTACCAATAAACGTAAGAACGCCGTCCTTCGGATGGGACGTTAAGCGATGGTCTTGAGCCTGTACGATGTCAGGAACTCGTTAAAGACCCGTGCACTAAGTGAATAAAAATTTAGGGTAGGCAAAATTTAGGACTCCCACAGTAGAGTCGGGCTCATGTCCACCAGAGTGACGAAAGAGCGCTCTGATAGTAGGCGATGACTTCGTAGTTAAAGCCCGGGCATGAGTCATAAAACCGAACCTAACCTATATTATTTAATTATTAAATTGTTCAATAAGAAATTTTCTGTATTTGGTAGCATCCTGTATGAATAGACAGAGTGAGTGCCAATGTTTTCCATTGAGTATCTGGATGGACTTCTCTTTTTAGAATATATAAATAAAAATATGTCTACATATTTAGTGAGTGAGAATATGGCTTTTTAGTGGAAATGGCAATGAGACATTCTAATTGAAGTGAAAATATGGCTTTTTAGAAGATATCAGAATATGTCTACATATTTAGTAAGTGAAAATATGGCTTTTTAGAAGATATCAGAATATGTCTACATATTTAGTGAGTGAGAATATGGCTTTATAGTGGAAATGGCAATCTGGCATTCTAATTGCAGTGATAATATGGCTTTTCAGAAGATATGAGAATATACCTATGTATTTAGTGAGTGAGAATATGGCTTTTTAATGGAAATGGCAATCTGGAATTCTAATTGCAGTGATAATATGGCTTTTCAGAAGATATGAGAATATGCCTATGTATTTAGTGAGCGAGAATATGGCTTTTTAATGGAAATGGCAATCTGGCATTCTAATTGCAGTGATAATATGGTTTTTCAGAAGATATGAGAATATGCCTATGTATTTAGTGAGCGAGAATATGGCTTTTTAATGGAAATGAGAGTATGTTCACATATTTAGTGAGTATAGCTATAGAATATAGATTTTTAGTGGAATATAAAATGAAATTGTCAAAAATATAATAATAAAATGAATGGTATATTGTGATAGTGATAGAATGGAGGGGCGGGTTGGGTCTCCGTTCTAATTTAACCTTTCCCAGGGGAGCTGGTGACTGTTTTTTGGGGGTAGCTAAACTCCCCTCTCGCTGAGTCATAGGCCAACCGGCCATACACCCACCGTCAATAACTTGTTAGTAACTATAATTTACGAAATATTTGAGGAGTTGAGACACATTCCTCTGATGGAAAGTTAAAATAATCGTCGCTGAGTCACCGGGTATGTACTTCCCCACAACGAATTAACCAAATAATTCCCCCTCCAAAACCAGTCGACTTTTTGCGCTAATATTGAACAGTTGACGTAACTCATAAGTCCTCATATTAAATTTTGTGTCAATAAAATCATTACATCGGCAGTTATTGGGGTTTTTGAATTGAGCCCCCTCCCCTGAACCCTTTTTTCCTTTAGCCGATATCACTGAAATTTGACAGGTGTCCTCATTGGATTTTAACTTCAAATATGAAATTTCATGTCGATACATTCATTACATCGGCAATTATTGGGTTTTTTGAATTGAACCCTCCTTCCCTTTGGCCGATTCAGCTGAAAATCGATATGTGTTGTCGTTAGAAGTTTTGTTTTTCAAATTTGGAATCTAGAGGTCGAAAAACATGAAATTCCATTGAAAACTTCACATAAAATTTTTGATCGATTACATAACTTCCCATATACTTTGTATAGCTGAGAAGTCAAAAAGAATATTTATTTCATCAGAAGTTGAAAACAGGGATTATAGGGACTTAGAGGCTCATATTTAAAGGGATGAAAGCTTCATGTGACAGATTTTGTGTATGTGACAGACAATCTCACCCCCAGAGACTTACGTAGGTATGTGTGCACACTTCATTATAATTCCAGACATGGCTGGGCTTGCCATCCAACCTAAAGACAAATGAGTTTGTCACCTGAAGTACCTAAATGAATGAAGGGTCTTGTCATTTGAAATGTGTCAACAGTTCAGATTTATAAAGTAACAAAACTCCGGTTGACAAAACATCATCGGCATTGTAATTCCCCAGCAAGAATTAATCAATTATCGTCTGGGCTAAAATTCAACTAAATTTCATGTCGATACATTTATTCTATCGGCAGTTAATCGATTTTTGGAGTTAAAACTCACACATAAACCTCCCTTCTCTTTGACCAATTTGGCTGCAAATTAATAGGTTTCGCATTATGGGGTTTTGGTCACACATATAAAATTTTGTGTCAATACATTAATCACAATGGCAGTTTTTTTTTACGTTAAGCCTCCTCCCTAATCCCCACTTTTCCTTCAATCGATTTGACTGAAAAACAAAAGATATCGTCGTTAGAGGGTACTGGACACAGATACAAAATTTCGTGTCGATACATCAATTCTGTCGGGAATTATAGTGTTCACATCATATTTGGAATATAGAGATCGGAAAACTCCGCATCGAATTTTTGACCGAATACATAACTTCCCTTATACCTCGTGAAATAATATAAAAATCGGGCGATGTATAGCTGGGCTATCTTTAACGTAAGACGGAGGGTTTTCAAGACCCATTCCATCATCAGGCCGAACAGACATCAGTTGATATACGACCAATCTCAGCTGACACAATCTTATCCCTTTTATAGGGGAGGGAACACTTGACGAAGGGCGGTGAAAAACAGGAGGGATGAAGAAAAAATGAGAGAGGGGTTGAATATCGGAGATGAAGACCGAACTACCACAGCTTGCAGGACTGTTTCCATATGGAAGGGTGAATAACGTTGCGGGTCTACATATACAGAGAACTGA
The DNA here is from genome assembly GCA_963662175.1 of Aradus depressus. Classification (NCBI taxonomy): domain Eukaryota; kingdom Metazoa; phylum Arthropoda; class Insecta; order Hemiptera; family Aradidae; genus Aradus; species Aradus depressus. The sequence continues at coordinate 18,381,634 of OY759226.1, read as the reverse complement.
AGGAGTTATTACACTATTTTCAAACGGTACAGAAAATATACTCGTAGTATAGAAGAAAGACGGAAAAAAAGACGTTTCCAAACATTATACCGCACTAAAACTCATTTAATCTATATAAGAGCATTTTTCAATTGTTCCAAATCCCACAAAAAGCACTAAATGAGTTGACTGCAGCTCCGACCTACATCCTTCAAAAAATATTTAAATCTTTAAAAATTTCGATTTCGATTTCATGACGTATTTAGAAAACAAAGGAGAGAGATCAGGCTGGTCGAATAAAACAATAAAACATACTTTTGAAATTTCTGGCAAACTTTCGGCACTGAGTGTACTTTCTTCCTGTATTGACATAGGTACATATATTAAATATTATTACTGAGTTATTGTATGTTAGATTTGATTAAAATACATGACATAACTGTGATTAAACCAATAATTAAGACCAAAACAAATAATATATCTAAACAACTGTTGTCTTTGTTTAGATATATTATTTGTTATTTGTAAATACTAAAAAAATTAGATTTATAACTATTTGAGCATGACACACAAATGATTAGATGAAAATTAAATGCACAGTAGCAAAACGTTATTCAGAGTACCTAATTCAATTGTAAGTTCAGTAGAAAACATATTATTCATAGTAACAAAATTAATTCACATTTACAAGATTGAATTCACAGTAATAAAATAACACGGTTAAAAAAGTAAACGAATAGAAGAAAAAAAGAAACTCACGGTAAGAAGGATATATTTACAGTAAATAAATTAAAAGCTAGTAGAATAATATTTAACGAATAGTAAAAAAAATTAAGGTAGAGTAAAAAAGGATAAACTCACGGTAAATAAATTAGTCTGTTCGCAATTAGATATTTTTTTTATGCTCTCCAATAGGGTTTCTCTATATCAGGAGAACCTGGGCTGTGTCACTAAAAGGACCGACGGGAGGGTCAAAATTGTATTTCTTCGGATACATTAACTGGATTTAGTCGGTAAACTGCAATTTTGTGTTGTGCATTTTAAATCTTAGTCTTGAATTTTTTTTTACTGGACATTCAAATTTTTTACAGAGTGTTCTGAAATTTCCTACTGGATTAACCGTGTTATTGGATTAACTTACTAGGCAACACATTTTTAAATGAATAAAACAAACTTATTTTTTGAAATATTGTCTATTCCACTAAAGATTATAGACTATTGTCTATTCCACTCTTTAGTGGAATAGACAATATTTCAAAAAATAAGTTTGTTTTATTCATTTATTACAAGTTTCCACAATATGTCCGCGTTCCTCAACTTAGAAGTTGAAAATACATTTTTAGTTCTTGAGTTACAATTTTATTTACAGTGTTGCATTTTACTGTGCATTTATCATTTTGTACTGTGTAATTAATCTTTCTTACTCATAAGCTGCTTTTTTTTACTGTGCGTTTAAATCCTAGCTTAACAATACTATTTAAAAAAAATTAAATGAAACTAATAAAAAATTATCGAAAAATAATAATAATAATACATTTATACATTTATAATAAGTAGATATATTTTTTAATTTAATAAAAATTAAGATAAATATTTTTTATAACTCTTCCGGAAGTGTCTTTATCACAAGGATATTTCGGGGCGTTCTTATGTCCCTTCATCAACGTGTGAGATATAGAAAAGAGAAAGAAAACAGTAAATATATATAAAATATAAATATAAATATGAAAACAATAACAAACATAAATAAAAATGCTAAAGCTCGATAAAATATGTTCAACTCTTAAGAATAATTTCCTGCCAATCTACTTTTGAAATTATACCAAAATGTGGGAAGCTGGAAAGGCTATATATTTATAGACTTTTTTTTTTTTGATATATATAGCTCAAAAAAGAGGGCGCCGGTAGATCAGTGGTATGCGTGCTTGCCTTCTGCGCTCAAAGTCGTCCTTCGGATGGGACGTTAAGCGATGGTTCCGAGCGTGTACGATGTCAGGTACTCGTTAAAGACCCCTGCCCGAAGTGAATAAAAATTTAGGACTCCCATAGTAGAGTCGGACTCATGTCCACCAGAGTTACGACCTCGTAGTTAAAGCCCGGGCATGAGTCATAATAACTAACTATATCTCAAATTATTGAGGTCATTGAATCTCCAATGTAGCATGAAATGGACTCTACAATTTAAAATAATAAATTGTCTGGCGATTGAAAGCGGTAAAAGAACTTTTCACTTAGCTTTCGATGTACTTTTTACATTTAAGATTTTTTATTATCTTATACCTTTAGTATGAGGAAGTATTGTAATAAGGCGAAAATCCGAGATCGAGTTTTCTACAGAATTTCACGTTTTATCATCTTCACGATGATGTCTGTGTCTCAAAAACGATTGTAGCAACAAACTTGAAATTTAAAATGAAGATGTCAAATGTGCTAATTGAGATCTGACTTTGTCAAATTTTATATGTGAATCCAGAACCTTCTAACGACGTAAAGATGACACTTATTTGTTTTCAGTCAAATCGGAAGCGAAGAGGGGATTAGGGGTGAAGCTTAACTCAAAAACTCTAATAACTGCCATTGTAATGAAGGTATCCACACAAAATTTCATATGTGAATTCAAAACTCCTTAAGGACAACACTTATTAATTTTCAGAAGAATCGGCCGAAGGGAACGATATCAGAGAAGGGCTAAATTCAAAAACCCTAGAGATGTATATTGCCAATGATTGGCAGACGATTTTTTTGAATATTTTAATATAATAAAGGTAAGAAACCGAGCTACAGCCTCCAGTCATATGTTTAAATCGTAGTTGGCATTGTTTTTGAAACGTTTAGTCTTGTTCTTTAATCAGATGTCAGATTTGCAATGCAGAAATGGCCCTCAATTAAGCAGCTTGCTTCCCAAAGCTACAGGCCTCCTCATCTGTATGCATGAGAGAACACCAAAGCAACTCAGGGTATTGGTTCTGCAATTCCTTTACTATTGGTTCTGCAATCCCTCCTCCAATCTTTAGACAATTCTACCCTCCAAATCAAGATTTATCGTCTTCAATACCAGACTCTCTCTTTATCGGTATTTAGGAACAATTGGAAGGGATAACGGATATCAATGAATGAGGCAGGCTTTATCTACTATATGGAGTGTAGCTTAATGCTCAAACCATTTTGATATTCATCTGAATACATACATCATCTATTTCTCCAAACATAACCAAAGGAAATATTAATTATACTATATTATACATATTTCCATTCTATAATTAATTAGGGTTTAATACATTGGGGAGCTTCTAGCTCCAGTGCTAATGGTTACTGCGACTCATGCCCGGGCTTCAACACACTCGTAGACATGAACCCGACTCTACAGTGAGAGTCCTAAATTTTGCCTACCCAGGTTTATTTACCTAGAGGTTACCTAGCTCATTAACGAGTACCTGACGTATAGGCTCGAAAGCATCGCTTAACGTCCAATCCGAAAGACGGTTTTTTTATCTCCCAAATGAAAAACCTAGGCCGGATTTTGAATACGTGATTTTAAGCTCAGAAGGCAAGCTGAACTACCCCCTAAAAATGTTTGTTAGAGAAGAAAAATAACCACCATATGAAAGTCATGTTTCATATATAAATAAGATTTAATACATTGGTGAGTTTCTAGCTCTAGTCCTAATGGTTATTGCGACTCATGCCCGGGCTTCAACGCCTATCAGTGCCCTCTTTCGTCGCTTTGGCGGACATGAGCCCGACACTACATTGGGAGTCCTAAATTTTTCCTACCCAGATTTATTTACCAGGGTAAGGGTCTTTAACGAGTACCTAGCAGAACCTACTTCTGAGCTACCGGCGCGCCCCCTAAAAATGTTTGTTAGAGAAGAAAAATAGCCAACATATGAATTTAATTTTTTTCCATTTATATTTCGCTCTTTGAGACCTGAGGAAAGGGCGTATAATCGTCTCGAAATATCGTCGTGAAGAGATTTATCTTTAAGAGATATAAATATAAAAATAGTATCATACATTCATTTACTACCATAAATTTATTTTATTTTTATAAATATTATTATTATCCATTTATGTGTTTGTATTCTAATTTTACTATCGGTTGATGTATATAATTTATGAGCTATTTTGTACAAAAATGTATGACGTATCCAAATATCATGTTTAGGTTTTACGATAATAAATAATATTAATATATAATCATAAAAATATCGTTCTACAATAAATCAGATTAGGATGTTAACTCAATACATAACAATATTTATATGTGAAGTGGTAGGTCTTATATTGTAAAAAATATATAATCCGATGATCATATTTCTCCGGGTCTCAACAAGAAATAGATATCCTCTTGTGAAGCTCTACAGACATACTCTAGCAATAACAGGCTTCTTTAACTAAATGGATTATTTTTTTGCTTAAATTAAGCATCACGCGATGAGATAAACGGATCTAATTTTTATAAACAAAATAACAACATATAATGGTAGCGTGTTTGACTACTGTGCTCAAGATCCCGGCTCGCAGAGCACACTGTCCTTCTTCTTGTTGCGAGTGATTAGAGAGATGTTTTGATTGTCGCGGGCGGCCGAAAAATATTTTTTTATAATCGTCAACTCTTCTTTTAGTTTGATCTACTTAATCTTATATCTTGTTATCTAGTTACCTTGGCTAAGGGTCTTTATTAGTATCTGCCGTCTAACAAGTTTGTCACCATTTACTTAAAGTCCAAACCGAAGGACGGCGTGCTCAAGATTATTACACCTAGGGACCTAAGCATCAAACTCTCTTATCTCTTCCCAGTTTGCTCTAAAACGAGAGACCGAAATTTTACCTACCCAGGTTTACTTACATAAGATACGACTCATTAACGGGTACCTGACATTCGAAAAAACTCGGCACCATCGCTTAACATCATATGCGAAGGATGACGTGCTCAAGTTTATTTTACCTCCCAAAAAAAAAAAAAACTGAAGGCCTCGCATACCAATGAGCTACCGGTATATTTAATATCTATAAGTAATATCTATGGTATATTTAAATTGTAGACAAACAGCCATCAAATTTGCCTACCTGTAGCCGATTGTAAATATGAAAATAAATTATATTAAGAAAAATAATTAGTTGTTTCTTTAATTAAGTATTTATGAAGGGGTGAGTTAGTTGTTTTTTTAATTATTTATTTATTAAGTGGTGAGTTAGTTGTTTTTTAATTAATTATGAGGTTAGTTAGTTGTTTTTTTAATTAATTATTTATTAAGGGGTGAGTTGGTTGTTTTTTTAATTAATTATTTATTAAGAGGTGAGTTAGTAGTTTTTTAAATTAATTATTTATTAAGAGGTGAGTTAATTGTTTTTTTAATTAATTATTTATTAAGGGGTGAGTTAGTTGTTTTTTTAATTAATTATTTATTAAGGGGTGAAATTGGAATAATATTTATCCAAGTCCGAGAGATAGATCTAACCGTTGACAGATAAAGTGATGGGATTGCACTTGGACAGAGAGAATGGTCACTACACACTCAGCCATAATAAGTCAGAGTGGAAAAGGGCACGGCGCCAGTAGCCCTTGATCCCACTCAAGCTAATAGGACGGGAAAGTTCTGATCTGCGGAGGTCACAGGGCAAGCATGTTCACCAAGAGACCTGGAAGAATAAGAGGCGACAAGATATAAATCTTTTCGTTGTTTCCGGCATTTTTTCCTCCAGAGGTGTCTTCTTTTTTCTTCGTTGGACAATATTTCGGGACAATTGCAGGTCCCTTCTTCTGGTCTATGAACCTAATAGTTCATAGTGACCAGAAGAAGGGACCTGCAATTGTCCCGAAATATTGTCCAACGAAGAAAAAAGAAGACACCTCTGGAGGAAAAAATGCCGGAAACAACGAAAAGTGGAACATCCCAGAGAAGTTTAAGAAACACAAGATATAAATCTCCAACAAGAGCAGAGAAAGAGCATCAGCAGACACTGAGAAGCACAAATGGATCTAGAAAGAGAAATTTTTGTTGTCTTCCCATTGTTTTATTTTTGACCAGAACCAGTTTTCAAAGCAACAGAGTCATCATCAGTGGCACATCCCACGGGGACAACTCAGTTGGGAAGACAATGTCTTTTATTTCTATGAGAGAAATCTCGTCCCACATCGGACTATCACATATGGAGAAATTTTATACTTATATTCAGAACCCTCAAAGGACGACACCTATTGATTTTCAGTCAAATCGGTAGAAGGGAAGGGGGATCTTAATCCCCCTTACATGTAGCTAAAGTCTTCTGATTTTTCAGTTACAGTATTCTCTGTATTACTTTCTACGCACACACACATACACACACAAACTTGTTTCTAAATTTATGATCCTCTCTGCGTAAATTGTCCATTTAGCTGTTGAGTGTTCTGAGGGAACCGAGGAAAGTTCCTGAACAGTTTCATCAACTTTTAATCAGTCTGCATATAGATCTAAGGCCTTTAGGTAACTTTAAACTTTCAACTTTTTGATGACCTAACTTTATTATTTGCTTAAATATATCGTACGCTTTAATATATAAATTTTTTTTTAGAAATATACTCAGAGACAAGTGGCTCAAACGAAATAGCTTATGAACGCCCAGAACTCACAAATAGCTACCAGAGCACTCTTTCGACACTCTGGTGGACATGAGCCTAACTCTACTATGGAAGTCCTAAATGTGGCCTACCTTGATTTATTCACCTAGGGTAGGGATCTTTAACGAGTACCTGACATCGTACAGGCTCGGGATCATCGTTAACCTCACATCCGAAGGGCCTCGACCGTTTCGAGCTACTTCTGAGCTACCGATGCCCTTTCACAATTAGGACGGACCGTTTCAGAAAAACCATTATATATGAAATTTCGTGTCGTATTTCGTACCAGATCAGATCAATTTTCCCGTTTTCTGGGTATCTGGTAGAGGATAGAGATGGTACTCTAGGTTGATATAGGAAATAGCCTGCCTGAAGAGATAAGGACGCTCTCCCCTCCCTTCCAAGGGGACCTCAGTATGAAGAAGGAAGTTCCGGACTCTGGACGTATGTAAGAGACGCCTCTATAGTCAACCAGTATATGTGGACCTTCCCGAGACCATACGTATGCGAGAAGAACCTCCGGACTCAAACTTACAGTACTGTATGGAAGTAGATGAGAACACTGAATACACCGGCTGTCCCGGCGTATTACCTCAAACTAAGGTACCTGCTTTTGTCTCTATCCTTCCCTCTCTCTATAGAATTTCATGTTCATTTTCTCTAATACAGTCCACTTGCTCCCAATATATAAAATAGCTACCATTCAAAATATGTCGGTTTGTGAAATTTCGTGTCGGTTTATTCATTCTATCGGAAGTTATTGTGTTTATATCTATTACTTCCCCAGTTAAACGGAAATAAAATTTAAAAACTATAGGGAAAGTTATGTAGCCGGTCAGAAATTCGAAATATGTTTTCCGACCCTTTGACTTCAAAAATGAAAAAAATATTTTCTGTCTATGGATTAGGAGGGCGCTTAACACAAAAACACTAATAACTGTCGATATAATGAATATATTGACACAAAATTTAGAATGAGGATTCAGAAGTCTTTGTCTAAATATGGTTTTAGAGGGAGAGCGAAAAATTCCTAGCTATACGAAGTAACAGCACGAAATTGTATGTGTGACCTGATCCTCATAAGGACAAAACCTATCGATTTTTAGCCAAAAGGGGGGAGGGTTTAGGGGAGAGACTTAAAACTTTATCAACTTCTGTTATAATGAATGTATCAACAAAAATTTCACATTTCAATTTATTAACCCATAAGAATGGCATTTATGAATTTTCAGCAGAATCGGCAGAAGGGAAAGGGTTCAGGGGAGGAGGCTCAATTCAAAAACCCTAATAACTATCGATTAATTGATTAATTCGATCTGGGGAAGTACAGTAGTGATTCACAGATGACTTTTTTTTTTTTAATTTCAAAATCAAAATTACATAACTTCCTCCATAACTCGTATATCTGGGGAAGTATAAAAAAGTCAATCAAAGATCAGGATAGGGGGGTTTATTAAAAGAAGACAGGAAATTTTAATAGGTTCTCAAACTCTCCTTCCATCCTGTTTAATTCAATTTAACTCTCCCTGTTACGTAATAAATACTTAAAGAATTGACACGGTAATGATTTCACTGAAAATATAATTAAAAAAATAAAGGGAAATGTGAAGTAAATCCCTTAGTAAAGAAATAAATCAGAAGGGCCCCCTTAAAATGAAGGGGGGGGCTTTAATAAAGGAGGGTGATAAAGTAAGAACCTTGGGGTACTCCAGTCCCTTGTCCTCAGTATCATCTCTACAGCAAGCATCAACATATTGTACAAACATTCTAATATATATGAAAATATGCCCAGAGAATTAATGAAAGCTAGAATATCAGTTATTGATTGAATAATATGTTACACGACTGTCTTATACCAATCATGTTTACAAAGAAAGTCGTCTAAATTCATTAAGTACTAATATTTACAATGGTATTTTTTTTTTCTTTATTTGAGACACTATAACTTTTGTAGTATTGATCCTACCTCAAACTGAGGACTTATTAGCGATTGAAAATTTAATGAGGAACATTTTTGGTAAAAAACAATTTTTCGATAGGACGAACCGTTTTCGAGTAAATGAAAAAAACGTCTAAAAATATATGTTTCAAAATTACATTTCATGTTTGTCTACAACTTTTACTTGAAAAGATTTTCGATTAGATCATAAACGTAAGCTGTATCTTGTCCATTGTACACTTAGGCCACAAAATAAAGAGGCCTAAAATTTCGGCCAAAATCTAATCAGATATAAATTAGGACATGTGATTTTTCCTTTATTATCTTTTGCCAATACTTTCATTTTTATTAACTTGTACCTACGATTGTTTTATTTAATATTTTGATACGATCTATTTTATTTTTTATTATATAAAGAATAACAATTTTTTATCATTCATTGTGACCCCCCTCCCCCACCCCCTCATTCTACACGTCACAATATATATAGATTTTCTGAGAAATGTTCGTTGAATCATAATGCAATTCCCAGGTGCATAATTGTGCTTCAGTCGTTGCATTGATATTCATGAACTAAGAGGCGCTAATAACTGAGAATACAATTAATTAAGGAGAGAATGAGATGAAAGGAGGCCAGAGAGGGAAGGGAAGGGACAAAAGGAACAAGAAATGGTCTCTAATGGGAAGTGTGCAACAATATGAAGGTCTGGAGGCCATTGTCTCATGTTCCAGAATGTACATAACTCTTCTACTGATGAAAGTACGAGTTGACAGATGATGAGTAGGTATATCATGTCATTAGATCTATGTAAACTTTCTAGTTATTCTACAGAGAACATGGGGGTCATAGTATGGGGATGGAGGGAGACCTTAGAAGGGGAGGTGCTCTGGCTTCCTCAACTCATCGTTCAAATCAAAATTTATCGGTGTATCTCTCACAATGTACTTCCCCATCTATTAATCAACTACGTTTTCGCTTTTTCTCTCTCTCTCTCCCTCTCTCTTCTTCTCTCACTCTCTCTCCCTCTCATTACATCTCACTCTCTCTCCCTCTCACTCTCTCTCTCTTCCCACTCCTCTCTCACCCGCTCTCTTTCTCTCACTCTCTCTCTCTCTCTCTTCCCACTCCTCTCTCACCCGCTCTCTTTCTCTCTCTCTCTCTCTCTTCGACCTCTCCCTCTCTCTTTTCCCCCTCAACCTCTCTCTTCCCCCTCACCCTCTCTCCCCCCCCCCCTCTCTCTCACTACATCTCGCTCTCGCTCCCTCTCTCTCTCTCTTCCCACTCCTCTCTCACCCCCTCTCTTTCTCTCTCTCTCTCTTCGCCCTCCCCCTCTCTCTCTCTCCCACTCTCCCTCTCTCTCCCTCCTCCCCCTCTCGTCTCTCTCTCTCTCTCACACTACATCTCGCTCTCTCTTCCCCCTCCCCCTCTCGTCACTCTCTCTCTGATGATTCAAAGTGCGCGCCTGAATAAGACTATAAGCGAAAAGTTGATTAATTCGCTTCCGAAGTACGTTGCCAGACCTTTTAGTTACGAAATGAGACAGTAGTTAGTTAATTATTGTGACTCATGTCAAAACTTTTCCAACCCTCGATTTTATTCAACGATTACCTGACCTCCCTGATAAAAAACCCAAGTCGGTTGGGTTCCGAACCCGCGATCTTGGGCTCAGTAAGCAATCACGCTACTTCTGAGCTACCGGTGCCCTCAATGAGACATTAAGTTAAACGATTTCATTCTTGTACTATTGTTCCCTAGGTACAGTCACACTAATAAAAACTAAACCTCATCCTCTTCGTTTAAGAATGCTCATTTCGTTTTCATTTCATTTTACAACTAACCAGGGTGTACTTAGTTTTATGTCTATTTTTATTCTCCTCGATGTGCCATTTTCATGTATAAAACTCATTGAGAATCAAATTGTCTGAAGCAATCAGTGGCATATTGATTCTTGGGCTTTCAGAAGAGCAAATTGATTCCTTGGATACCTAAAGATCATTTCCCTCCAAGGACAGCATCAAAGTCAATGTTTGCCAAGGGTCCGGAAGGGCCAAAGCGAACTGCAATTTATTGTTCGGAAAGCCCTCACAACGCTGATATTGAAAAGGGATCTACTTTTCGTAGCTGGTAGAGGCAAAATTTAGGAGTTAGTAGACGAGACATGGGTCATGTCCAGAGGGACGAAAGGCGCTCTGGTAGTAGGCGATATGACCTCGTTGCTAAAGCCCGGGCATGAGTCACAATAACTACTGCAATGATAAAGTTCGGAATGGGGGCTTTCAACCATCATTAGCGCTTCTGCCTCACATATCTTACTGTGCGCTGCTTGTGATGTATAAAAATAATACACACATTAAATTATTAATAATAAAAAAAAATTTAATTATATTTATTTTTTGATAAAAAGAAACTGAATTAGTAAATAAATAATAAGAAACCATTGTATCTCGCCACATTGGGACCTGATGATGGGACGGGAGAACGTCCCGAAACATCTTTGGGTGATAAAGATACTTCCGAAGAGTTTTTTTTTGAAAAATAGTTATCTTAATTTTTATTAAATTGAAAAATGTGTCTACTTATTATGAACGTATCTTGTATTATTATTATTTTATTTTTTTTTTTATACTCATATATTTTTAAGTATTTATTTGTACAGTTTTTATTAATTTAATTTTACTTTTTTTAATGTTTTTTTTGTTACTACTAATCATGGATGTGTTAGACTCAAGTAGTTATAAATCTAATATATAAGCTATCTTAATGTATAAATTCTTTTGACGTATCCTATTACCATGTATTGGTTTAACGGAAATAAATTATGATTATTATTATTATTTATTTATCATTTATTTAAGATTAATATTTAAAGCTGTTTTTTTACCACATGCTACATCTTTGGAAAGCACAACCTCCGTTTCCAAAGATCCACCCATAACTTACTGAGCGCCTCCTGGCACTACCCAATCCCTCCAAGTCCCCTCCCCTGTATTCCTCCAACCTCTGGATAGTTATTGCCCAGCTCCGACCTGCCAATTAGCACATCTCCCCCACCACCCTCCCTTCCCAATTATCTACTCTCTCCATACATATTTATAAGCAGTCTTCCTTTTCCCTTTCCTGTTTTTTTTTCTCCAAGGATTAGATCGATTCTAACCAAACAAAACTGTTATCAACGGCAACAAACTTCCCCAGCACGAATTCATAAATTAATTTTTCGCTCTACCTCTAAAACCCATTTGTAACGGTAGTTATACTAGCTTACATTTATAATTAATTAAAATAATTGATAATTGGTATAAAAATAAAATAGAAGATAAGACGTACATATTAATTTTTGACTGATATATCTTTATGTTTAAGTAAACATCTTTTTTATTTAATTTAAAACGGGTTAGTCACATTTACACACATAAAATTACCCCAGTACTTTATAGGCCTATAAGCTGTATTGATGAATGATGAACGCTGTATTCATGTTGTATCATTTAGGGGATGGGATGACTCATATTCCACTTCAGATGTTTTCTTTTCGCTGATTTTTCTATATGAGCAGTAACTTCAACAATGGCCATAGGTGACTTCTGCACTCGTTGCTTCTTGGTGTCTACCTTCGGATCTTTATGATGCTGAAACACCTACTTGTTCCGGCTATAAGCCCCAAGACAAGGCTAATCACTTCACTGCATAATTTCTACCTATCTATCTACAGACACCCTCGCACATACACCACTCTGAACCACCGACACAGACAGACAGACACAGTACACCACGAGGGGACGACTCCAGGTATCCATCTTGACTAAAAATCAACAGTGTATTTACACAGTCTTCAGAATCATTCCAAATATAGTATCGATACATTCATTACATCGGCAGTTATTAAGGTTTTTGAATCGATTACTTCTCCTCTGATCTCCGATTTCCCTGAAAAATTTTCCCGAAATTTCAGGTCGATACATTCACATTTCCCCATGACGCCCTAAACAATGTTAATGGCCTAGAGACCTATTTAGCGACAGCAGTGATTAGTAACAAATTAGTGCAACTCAGCGCCTAAGAAGTGTCACAACCTTTTTGAGCTGAGTTTACGAAGCTCTTTCTTAGGCGACTCATGTATTTCGTTGTACTCGTACTCCTCCTAAACCACTTTACCGATCACATTGAAATTTGCCACGATGGTAGTGGACACGGTGACGATACTAAAAAAAATCTGAAATCGAACATACCACGGAGGAATAATCACCGAAAAACGAAATCCCTATTAAAATCAATTGAGAAACACAATTCTTGCGCAAAATATAATTTTTCGATTTCAGATGTAAAAATCCGGGCGAAGAAAAAAAAAAAAAAAACCCACGGTTCCATCCAGTAATCACAAACCGGTTCATATGCCCCATTTCAAATGCACTACTTGTATGCTAACCGACCACATTAACAGTATGATTCAATAAATTTAGACTGACTCAGCTCATTTTTTGCAAACAGCAGAATATATTGCACACCTAGTTATATAATTGTAAACACCTGTTTGTATATTTTAAAAAAAAATCCTTAATCTCCCTTTTCCGTTTTGACCAAAGAGGTGTCGTTCTTATGGGGTTCTGGATACACATAAAAGATTGACAGACAGATTTCTGTAAGAAAACTAAACAAAGAATTTCTGAATTACATAACTTCCCCTATACTTCGTATAATTTGGGAAATAAACAAATGATAAGAACAATTTCGCATAAATTTAGGAAACAACATACTCATGATATTCTCTGCTCTCATTTTTTGGCAAAGTTATGTCTGTCGCCAATTCAGTCCTCCAATACTGAACAATTTTGTATAGAAATGTACGAGGTGTGTTCAAATAATAACGGGAATTTTCGGTTTTTAAAAAGAGTTTTATTTGTCTACATCAATGTTATTCCCTTCAAAATAGTCCCATTAGATATTATACACTTCTGCCAGCGCTTCTTCCAATCCCCGAAACACTTCTGGAACTCGATCTTTGGGATAGCATTTAACTCTCTTAGCGATGGGCTTTTAATCTCATCTATGTTTGTGAAACGACGGCCCTTCAAGGTTCTCTTTATTGTTGAGAATAGAAAACAATCACAGGGAGCTATGTCTGGCGAATATGGAGGCTGGGGCATCATTACAGTGTGAGGAAGGTGCATTATCGTGGTGCAAAAGCAGTTTCGCCACAAATTCGGATTGCTTCATGCAAACGGCGTTGCACTTGTAGGTAGTACTCCTTATTGATCGTTTGACCTTGTGGCAAGAACTCATGGCGCACTATGCCGTTAAAATCGAAAAACACAGTGAGCATGACCTTCACATTCGACCGCACTTGTCGAGCTTTTATACCACTCGTAAACCCTAGTTTTACTCATAGGAGACTCACCAAAAGCAAATTTAATGCAAATTCCCTGATCCATTTTGTAAACAAATAAATAATAGCCGTTCATACCAAACTACATGTAACCTCTTTGACAGCTGACAGCAGACTAAACATCCGGTTTGGCTAACAATCTACAGATACGTTTCAGACATGCAACACAACAACGAATCGGACAAATACAAAATTCCCGTTACTTTTTGAACAAACTTCATACTTCATTCATAAAAACCTCCGCTCATCAATATTTTAATAAATCTTTGGGGAAGTGACAATAATGTATATTGATGAAACTCATATTTAAGCCGATCATTGAATAACGAACCAGATAATCTTCTTATCAGCCTCTTCCAGGTTCCTCTCTGGAGAATGTTATGAAATATGAACGGGAAATAAAAATAAAAAGTTGACGGTGAATCAACGGTAAAGTACCTCCTCAGCACAAATTTATGAACTAAGTTTTCACACACCCTTTAACATCAATCGACCCCTTTGAATTTTCATACTGAATATGTTTATACATGCATTACATCGGTTATCAGGATTTTCACTTTTTTTTTTAAAGTTAAAGCACCCTCCGATCCCCCTTTTACTTTTATCCGATTTGGCTGAAAATATATAGTTGTCTTCTTTTTAGGATTCTGGATACTTATAGCAAAATTTTGTTTCGATACTATTATTCTATCAGGAGTTATCGTGTTCACAGACAAAAAGACTTACAGGAATTTTTTTTTACTTCTTCCACTATACGAAGTAGACTCCTGGGCGCACAGCCCGCAGTTTCCGTGGAAAGCGTTGCAGACTTTTTGTTATTAATTTGGGAGACTCGGACCTCTAGAAGCTCCCCCTGAGGTAACCACTGACAGTCATACTTACGTTGACTTTACATGAGCAGCAAAAATGCAAAGCGCAGCAGCAGCAAATGCACGCTGTGATTTCTGTGCTTTTAGAATTAAATGACACAGCCAATAGCGTGCATTTGCTGCTGCTGCGTTTTGCATTTTTACTGGGCATATAAAGTCAACTTAAGTATTACAGTCAATGGCTACCTCAGGGGGAGCTTCTACAGGTCCGAGCCTCCCAAATTAATAACAAACGATTTTAAGCGAGAATATGAAATAATGGAATTCATATATATTTAAATAAATGTAATATGACTTGTTTTGTACATGTACATTTATGTAACAGCTGATTGCTGATTTAGGAATCAGACGCACGGGAAATTTGAAGATCCTATTGGTAACTTGCGAGCAATCCATTTTAAATAAAAACTATTTTTTTAGTTTATTTAATTTTTATCTTGGTTTTTTGCTCTGGTCAGAGGGGGGGGGGGGGGGGGGGGCACGCGCCATATTATACCATATAGCGGCTACCTTAGCCACTCCGCCATGAGACAAACTCATGACCTTGTTATTGATTTGTCCTAGTCAAAATGGAAACATTCCTGATGGATATAGACCTGGCGTGAATTGTAACTTTGTGGCGTCACGCAAGAGCGTGCTAGGACCCATGTCTTTGTTTATTTACATTCAACCAAGTCTACCTGTTGAAACCTGTTTACTCCGGATCGCTACTCTATTAAGTGTATTGGTTTTCTTCAATCAAGGAAGTGACGTTGATGAATTTATATCTAAAGAGAAACAGTTGAGCTCTAATGATTATAGAGAAAGATTCGCACTCAAAATTATTAAGAAAACATCATAGACGAAACCTCCATATGGATTAATAAATTAAGTTTTCGCTCTCCCTCCAAATCCAATCGACCATTTGCGGTAAAATTTAATGTTTGACATACGGATACATGGATTATATTGGCAATTATTATGGTATTTGAGTCGAGTCCTTTTTCTCTGGTCCCTCCTTCGACGGATATCACGGAAAATTAATAGGTGCAATTCTAATGAGGTTTTGAATTTAAATATAAAATTTCATGTCGATACATTCAGTATAACAGTTAATAGGTGTCCTTATAAGACTTTGAATTTAGGTTAGGTTAAATTAGGTTTTATGACTCATTCCCGGGCTTATCGCCTACTACCAGAGCGCTCGTTCGTCCTTTTGGTGGATATGAGCCCGACTCTATTGTGGGAGTCCTAAATTTCTATTCACCTAGGGAAGGGGTCTTTAACGAATACCTGATATTGTACAGACTCGGGATCATCGCTTAACGTCCCATTCGAAGGACGGCGTGCTTAAGTTTATTTTACGTACCAGATAAAATTCGGACCTCGGTCGGGTTTCAACCTACGATCTTGAGTATGATGGATATACAGCGTTGTGTAAAATTAGAAATTAGTGTAGCGTGATAACGCGTTAAGATAGGACGTTGATTCGGGTGTCATTGTAAAGAGCTTGAGGAGCACTACAAGGACACAAAGTTGAAACAATAAAAATATTCGCCGAAATACATGTAAAAAACTGTATTAAATTGAAAATTGCAAAAAAATTAAAGATGTCGTCTCATATGAATCGTAATTATGCGCGGAATTATAGAAAACGAAAATCAGAGGAAAGCTCGCATCAAAAGGAATTTAAAAAACCTAAAAAGTCTAGTGCCGAGCAAATGCAAGAGCTACGGCAGCATCGAAAAGAAAATGAAAAATGATTTTATCCCGACGTTTTCACGGAAAATCTACGGCATGGACCTTGACTACGCATTAATGTTTTTTCATTTTTAGAATCTAGAGTTCAGAAAACACAAAATTCCGTTGAAAACTTCGTATCGACTTTTTGACCGATTACATAATTTCCCCTATACTAAAGCTGGGGAAATCAAAAACAGAGTATTGTTTAAAACACCCCTTATTTCTTTCCGAAGGGTTGACAATGACAGTTGAATGGGAAATGGAAGAGAAAGATAAGGCCATGACAAACTGCCAGGAAATGAAGGTACCCAAGTTTAACAGGAGTCTATTACGGCATCTAAAAACAAACTTCTCTTAAAGGGATCAAACTAAAGAAAATTTCAAAAACCGGCCGAGGCCCTTAGGCTTTTTATCTGGGAGGTGAAAAATGTTAAGCATGCCGTCCTTCAGGGACGTTAAGCTATGGTCTCGAGACTGTAAGATGTCAGGTAGTACTCTTAAACACCCCTATCGTAGGGTAGGCACCCTATAATGAGTCGGACTCATGTCCACCAGAATGACGAAAGCTCTGGTAGTAGGCGATATGTAATCAGACTGCCTGATGATGAGGACAACCTCGAAAGCCGGCTGGCAAAAATTAATAAAATCTATGAGAGATCAGACTATATTTTATTTTACAACCTGTGAAAAAAAGTCAGATTTTTGTAAAGATTAATAAAACTTGGGATTGGCAAGATTTAGAGCTCCCACAGTAGTTTCGTGCTCATGCTCATGAGGGCGATGAAAGAGCGCTTTGGTAATAGGCGATATGACCTCATGGTTAAAGCCCGGGCATGAATCACAATAACTAACTGTAAATATGTATTTTTCTGGTTTAAATGTATCAATAACATAATGTAAAACATGACCCACATGTCCGTTATAGAGGAACGTCACTCTAATGCAATTGTGCATAAATCCGTGATCGAATTTTCAACGGATTTTCACGTTTCAAGTTCCCCTGAACAAGTTTTGACCATTTAGGTATGTCTGCATACCTCGAAAACTATTGGTCGTGCGTAAAATGTGTAAATAACCTTTTTTGTAGATAATCTTTCGGCAAACAATTTTTATGATGACTAAAATTAGCGTACAACCAATAGAAAGCGAGATATTCGTAAAAACCTCATTTTTTTTTACCTTTGACTTTGAATCATTCGCAACGCGAACAAGATTTCGAAATAGACTTTTTGCACTAGACTTTTTTTGTTGGTTGTTATGCCAAAATGAAGGTGCAAGAAAAGTACTTCAGCAGTATTTATTTAGAAGGTTGACCTTTTTTTCGGTTTTTACTGAATTATCAGTGGTAAGACAAGATATACAGGTAAGGAGGATTCAGGGAAAGGATAAGAGCATTGAATTTTTACGTCCGTAGGTGCATCTACCAGTCCACCCAGTATGTATAGTCGTCTAAAGGAAGATACAGATAAGTATTCAAACCTAGACCTACTCAATATCCGTCAGAGAGAAGGTGGCGATAAGCACTAAAGTGAAACACGTGTTGAACCACCTTGGGAGTTGGTCCTGGAGCTGGTTCTCTACTGGAGGATGAAATATTAGGGACTCTCCCGAGGGATATAAAGTTAGGGAGTTCTGCCTGTTTATATTCCAAAAGGAACAAACCAGACCCCCCCCCCCCCCCCCCCCCCCCCCACACACACCAAGTCTCTCTTCTCACACTCTTCCTCTTGTCTTTCCTTTGGACCTCATCTGCTCTCAAACTCGATGTTGAGTTTTTACAGAAATTTTATGTTTTCCGACGACCTGATTCCAAAAAAATTATATGAATGGTCTCTAATAAGTGAAACTTAATGCTGGAAAAATGAATATACATTATCGGAAAGGAGATTGGGAAGCCTGAGCAGGTCCATGTAACTAGGGGTATCCTTTGTGGTCTTCTTTTGATATATTATTTATTATACTATAATTTGTTAAAGACCCTACCCCAGGTGAATAAAAATTTAGGGTAGTCAAAATTTAGGACTCGGGCTCATGTTCACCAAAGTGACGCTCTGGTAGTAGATATGACTTTGAAGTTAAAGCCCGGGCATGAGTCATAATATAATAAACAATAACTACTCAAAACTTCACAGCTCACAAAAACAGCAGAACATCGTTTATGTAAGGATTTGTGAAGATGCAGCAACAAATGGTGACAACTGAAGAGGCGTGTTGATGAGGGCCCCATTGTGAGACATGGGAAGGGTGACGTCATAATAGGACACAATATCTGTACTGAAATGAAGGGGAGGAGTTTAGGAATAGAAGGCATTATGTACCATGAGATAAGAAGGGAGAAAGGGGCGGCTTAACTTCCTCAGATTGGATAAAGTCAAGGGATGCGTCGTATAGAGACGGGCTATTCATCCGACCACTGTGTATACCAAGAGACCTAAGCATCCAAATACTCCGTCGTATGATCTACTAAAATCTAACTCTATGATCACATCTCTACCGAAAACGTGGAATCTCATTTTTTTTTTTCGGGTGCTCCGGCTAATCACCCGGCCCGCTCATTGTCGGGGAAGAAGGTAACACAAATAATTGATTTTTTTTTTTTTTATACTATTTGTTGTTATGGGTGTCTGGGGGCGACAGCCTCTGGTCCCTTGCGGGACAGACTGGCGCTCCCAGACCCCCTCGTGTTGCGGCTGCCTGGTGGCGCCGAGAGAGCTCGGGATCCGTGGAATGGGGTTCAATTCAATCGCCCCCGGTGCCGGGTCAAGAGGGCTTTTTCTGTAACCCGCCATGAAGTGACAATGATTCGACTCCGTCATCAACTCTGGCAGGGTCAATCCCAGATATGATCCTGTCGCGCGGATCAACTCCACCCTAGACCTGTCGTACAGCGGACAATCGAGGTCTCGATGCCGCCGCACGAACAGTTCGGGCTATCCTTTCTCTTGAAGAAGAAGAGTTTGGAGTTGAAGTCGCCGTGACCTGATAGTACCTGGGATGTCCAGTGGTCGGGTTGTACCCAAGTGGAGCGCACGCGGACCTGGACGTCGGGAATATACGCGAATGTCGTTCGGCCATCGCTGTTGCCACTTGTTCACTATCCAGTCTTGGACAATGTCCCTGCAACGCTCTGGTCTGTTCTGTGCACTGAGTGTGTGACTGTCTGAAATTTCCTTTTCAATATTTTTAAACATGAAATTCCGGTGAAAAGTAGATATCGAATATCTTCCCGAATACATAACTTCCTCTTATTTCAAGCTGGGGAAGTAAAATTAACAACTTTTGCATGCAAATGTTCAGCTATACACTGATAGCCACCCTAACATGAATGTATACTAGGGTGGTCCTTAATTTCAAAAAGTCCAAATTTTTTACCTCCCAAGGGAAAAATCGTTTCTCCTCAACAAATGAAAAATTTTGATACCAAAAAGTCCAAAACCAATACATCTAACCCGTGCCCCAAGCGGATTCAAATTTAAATGGAATTTAACATGGGATCGTATTTTAATGCAATACACTACCATTTCTGAACAAAAAAAATGAAGTGGATGTTTTCTAGGGGTTTTCGAGGGTGCTAAACACGAATATGGTGTTAGAAACTGATTTTGGTACATAACAGCTGTCAAAAACGCTGCCAATACTTTTTATTTTTTATTTACAGTTTTATTTTTTTATTTTATTAGTTTTATTGTGTAACATTGTAGATTTATTGTATTCTTATACCAAGTTAGGGTTTTCGAGGATGCTGAACACGAATTTAAGGTCAAAAAACTACTTTGACACTAAACAGCTGTCAAACATGCTGTCAATATAGTTAACTTTTTCAAAATTCTATTGTTTGAAACAATTTATCACTCACTGGAGGGTTTTTGAGGTCGCTGATTTCTATTTTGAGGTCGAAAATGGATTTTTATACACGACAGCTGTCAAAAATGCTGTCAAAATGATAGACTTTATTTATATTTAGATTTACAGTTGAATTTATTACTCTATAAAGGTTTCCGAGGTCGCTGATTTCGATTTTGTGGTCGAAAATTAATTTTATACATAAAAACTGTAAAAAGTATATTAACATTAATTTATTATTAGAATATTGCAATTTTCATAATAAACATTGGTAAAAAATTGTATTGCATTAAAATACGATCGATTGTGCGAAACCCATGTTAAATTCCATTTAAATTTGAATCCGCTTGGAGCACGGGTTAGATGCATTGGTTTTGGACGTTTTTGGTATCAAAATTTTTTATTTGTTGAGGAGAAACGATTTTTCCCTTGGGAGGTAAAAAATTTGTACTTTTTGAAATTAAGGACCACCCTAATGTATACTATTTTTTTTTTCTATATTGACGGACAATTGGCTGATTTGTTCAGTCATCAACTTTTTGTTTATACTCTCTGAGATGGAATAGTGTTCTGAGTAATAGCTCATAAGCGTATCCCGGACATCTAGTCAGGAAGTGAGCCACTGTCTTGTCTTGGACCTTGGACTCCCCTCACAGGAACATCTTCGATTGTCTGCATGTGGATCTTTCTCTCTATGACTTATCCAACAGGTCACTAGTTAACTTTTTTATCCGGGTCCGATAGATACCCCTCTGGATATTTCGAGTTCTGGTTCTGGGACAATGTAGGGCTTATTTGAACCTTCCTTGCCCAGTCAATCTGATTCCTAAGGTGATATATTGATCTGATTTTAGAGCCAATAAGTACTTGGATTGCTGAAAATGATCATCACCACTAGGGTCAACTAGTGTCCAATCTTCATGACCTGTCTGCAAGTGTTCTACACAGTATTGTTCTGACTCCTCATTCAGACAGATGTTCTCAAGTATCGATGACAAAGCACTGATACCTCATAGTTGCGTTTTCAGCAAAAATGCTGTTAATGAAGTTAGGTAATTAGATGGAGAGGCCTTATCTGATTAATGAACCTAGCGTCTTCTGAGAACCAAGAAAAATACTTTTTTTTTAAATATTTGTTTACAGGAGCACATATTGAAGGGTTCCATAGGTAAAGATACATGAAAAAAAAAAACGGTACATAACATAAACCTCTCATTCATACCTCTCAAAAGCGAAACAAACTCAACACAAATAAACCTCTCAAAAGAGAAACGAACTCTCTCGTAAACACAAGTAAACCTCTCAAAAGCGAAACAAACTCAACACAAATAA
Source organism: Aradus depressus (assembly GCA_963662175.1). NCBI lineage: Eukaryota > Metazoa > Arthropoda > Insecta > Hemiptera > Aradidae > Aradus > Aradus depressus. The sequence continues at coordinate 18,359,968 of OY759226.1, read as the reverse complement.
ACCTCTCAAAAGCGAAACGAACTCACTCATAAACACAAATAAATCTCTCATTTATACCTCTCAAAAGCGAAACAACCTCTCACATAAACACAAATAAACCTCTCATTCATACTTCTCAAAAGCGAAACAACCTCTCACATAAACACAAATAAACCTCTCATTCATACCTCTCATAGCCAAACAAACTCTTGAAAACTCAAATAAACCTCTCATTCATACGAGAACTAAAAAAAACCTCATTTCAATTCCAAAAGCCTCCAAAGCTCCTTGGAGGTTTTCAGTAGAGACGTGAAGACGGCAGCAGGGGGTGTTGAGTTAGCATAATGGCTACAATACCAATGCAGAAAGGGGCTCTGGTCTGTCGAGCTCATGATTTCCCAGGAGTCTCCCCTTGAAAGCCAGAGGTTCATTATCAGTAGCTGATAACAGGGAGGACTCGACGCGCAATCCTGCCAAGGATTAGAGACCGTCAGAGCTCTTCATTCTAGCACAAAAGATACAACATCAAACATTTCTTTATATAAACAAGAAAAAAAAAAAAAGAATTCCTCATAATTTAAAAAGGATTCTCCATGCGCACAAATATGTTTCCCTAATCAAAGCTGCTCAATCTCCTTCTGACTAAGCAGTCTTCATCTTACAAATTTACGAAATTCCTTAAAGCCGTATTATTAACAATGTAAATTTTCGGCAAAATTTCAGGAGACTTATTTAAAGAGAAATTAAGACAAGGCAGCTACAACAAACCAAAAATGTATAGGCGCAATATGTATTGATACATTTCATGCTAACTTCATTCATTTTTTTTACAAAATTTTTTTTTTTAAGAAAGTCATATGGCCATAACAGGATCACGTTTTTTCAGATCACTTACTTTCCACCCTCTCTCTCATAAAACCTAACCTAATCTATGACTCATGCCCGGGCTTTAACTGCGAAATCATATCGCCTACTACCCCGACTCTACTATGGGAGTCCTAACCTAAATTATTATTCACCTAGGGTAGGGGTCTTTAACGAGTGCCTGACATTGTACAGGCTCGGGACCATCGCTTAATGTCTCATCCGAAGGACGGCATGCTTATGTTTATTTTACCTCCCAAATAAAATAAACTAAAGAGCCTCGGTCGGGTTTCGAAACCACGATCTTGAGCTTAGAAGGCAAGCACGCATACCACTGAGCTACCGGCGCCCTCTCTCTACTCAAATAATTATTTAGATTTAAAATTACTTGCTATGCGATGCAATTTAAACATTACATTGAAATATTTCGATCAAACTTTTTTTAGGGCGTTATAACTTTTGTCGTATTGATCCTATCTCAAATCTGAGGACATAATAGCGATTGGAAATTTTATAACGAACATTTTTGAAAAGAATCACTTTTTCGATAGGACTACTCGTTTTCGCCTAAATCTAGCAAACGTATAAAAAAACAAATTTCGAAATGACATTTTGGGCGATTTTCAGCATATATCTCGCAAACTGGGCGACCTGCGAAAAAAGTATTACATGGTATATATCAGCGCTTTTTTCTAAAAAATACTTAGCACATGGGACAAATTCATTTTAAATTTCTAAGTTAATTCAGGGACCTTGAAACGTGAAATTCCGTTGAAAACTCGATCTAGGATCTTTGCACGATTACAAATTGTTGACAGATTTCTATTTCAAGGTCCCGCAGTTAAATGGATGTTTCTACTTAGTATCAGGACAAGAAAGGAAAAGACGAGAGGAGGCGACGAGCTAGGGTTGGGGTGGGGTTTCGGGTGAAATATGCCTGGAGTTTCCAGCAGTCTGGAGTCTTCCAGGCAAAGTGTCTCATCCAGATATATGGACTTGTTTTCGTTCAGGGGAGAGGAAGCCCTCCCAGCGGCCCTACTCCTCATCATCTGCCTCAAACTTGGATAATACCTCCTCCATAAGTATGTCTCGTTAGAGTAACCGTTCTATTGACATTTTTCGGATAAGAAATTTATATCCCCACAAAAACATGTTTGTAGTAAAACTCTGTTAACTAATGTTCACGGTTGAATCTCCGCCTTCGAAAATATCTAGACTCTTTGTCCTTCAATATAATGATAAGCATACTGTTACACCGTCGCAAAGCACCGCTCAGATCCCTAGCTTCTAATGGTCAAAAAGAAAAATATAACGTCACTTGATGGGAGGAGCCAGCCAGCGCTGACACTCCCTCGAAAGTTAATTGTCATTATTCACTATCATCAGAGAGAAGATCGCGAGGCCACCTCCTGTTCAAGCGGCGGGGAGGATTGTCAGGATGGGAATGAGAGGAAAGGTCTTGTGCGAGAGGATTTGAATGGGAAGAAAGGTTTGATTAATTCATTGACAGTGGGAATACTGAGATCTTTGTGTAGTACTCTGTTGGTGACATAGAAAGGAGCGTTGACAATTCTTCGGAGGAGTTTGGACTGGAATGCTTGGATACAATTGATGTTGGATTGTTTAGCTGTACCCCAAAATTCGAGTTCGTAGGTCCAAATTGGACGTATAATGGTCTTGTAAATCGTAGGTTTTTTGTTAGTAGTCAGTTTCGATTTTTCGAGTAGTCGACGTAACAGTCCATATCTTCGATTCAGTTCTTGTCGTTTAAGTCGTGTATGTGGGTTAGGTGCTTGATGCTTAAGTTAATACTGTAAAGTATAGGGCGTTAACAGTTCAGAGGTAGCGTGTTAGCCATTGAAAACATCGAGGGAAACACGGCCGAGACCCTTAAGCGATTTATTTTACAGCCTGTAAAGTATCTTACTAACACAAATAAACAGTGTATTTCTGACTGTGTTTGTTCATGTTCTGCAAACATTGGCTGAAGAAAATTTTTTATTTTCAGTTAAATTTTGAGTGGTATTTCGCCTATGCCCAGTGATATCGGCTGAATAAAGGTTCTCACCAAGAGTAGGATCTGTTCAACGTTCATCTCCACGGATTAACGCGAGACATAATCCTACACAACAGAGTCCATCTCACGAACTGTAAATCCCGTGTGTTTTATCTATTTTGAATAACCAATTCAGGTCACAGTATAAATTATTCAAAAATCTATATTTACTCGCTATCATTTCAGACAAACTTTCAAAAAACAGTTTTAGCAAAAATCAAATATCGACTGCAAAAAAAAGGCAGATACTCTAGAACAGAGATGTCAATTTGGCGACCCGCGATTTCATCAGCGCACCCCTGCATCTTATTATGAATTTTTGTTTGTGGCTGTTTAGTCAACAACGTTCGTAATGTAAACACACGGCTAATCCCTCTCTGAGTCTGATACTCAGCCCCAGTCAGTCCCATGCTATACTTGCACGTGAGTGGACCTATTTTAAGTTTTATTTATTGCCGTATTTTATTACGGCTCTCCTTCCTTTTTTGGTTTTCTCGAACTTCTGTTTGGACTTGCTATTTGTCAGTGTCCCCGTTCAACTTTGTCTTCGTTCCTCCGATGAGCCTCGTTCTTCTGATCTCACCGTTCTTCGGGTTTCATCATCCTTCGAAGATCATCATTTTTGTTTGTATTTCAATTTCACTATTTTCACCACACTGTTGTTGTCAACATAAAGATATTTATCATTTTATTTTTATTTTCATCGTGAGCTCACGTTAATATTTTCAGTTTTAATTACATATGGGGTATTCAAACATTGTTTCTTACTGAACTACTATCGTTGTACGTAGTTCATAGTCCATTATATTTTTTATTATATTACTTTCAGTGATTATTTTTTAACAATATAAATTTATATATACACACCTTTCTTTTTGTTTTAAGAATTGATATTCTGTTTGTTTTTATTATAGATCCGATATGTCCGATAATATATAATAATTATTTACCCACTATATTTTAATTAACAAGATTTATTATTTCTTGCGTCAATACACATAGGTATATATATATTTTTTATAATATATAATTTTTTTTTTACATTGTTCTCAGTATTATTTTGTTCCTCTTTATTTTTGTTCTCCGTTTCCCTATCATGTGCTTGTCCAATAATTAGGAAGCTCCGGCTATACAATATTTTGTTTTGAGGATTTATCTATTCAAAAGGAATTCAGGGAGCCTTGAATTAAACAGTGGCGGAGCCAGAAACGTTTTTTAAAAATCAGCACACATTTTTGATGACTCTAGTCGGAGAGGTAGAGAAGATTAAAAAAAAAAAAAAAAAATGTTTGAATACTTAATTACTCGGATACTACAATCAGTATTCAGAGTACCTATGGAGTATTTTGCAGAATCGAGTGCAGTATTCGATTTCGCCAGCCCGTCACTAGACAAAAAAAATAATAAAAAATATGTCTCTCACAATACCTTTACCAGTTGAATAGAAAACTCGAACGTACCTGTGAACAAACAGTACAAATTTAAATTAAAAGCTTTTTTTAAAAAAATTAAAACTTAAATATATATTTATATCAAACAGAATGTATTTAAAAGACAGTAAAACCTTTCCACCAAAACAATCTTCAGTGAAACTTGTGAATTATGTCTGACAGGCCTATAAGACGGATGAAAGTGGAATAGAAATGACAAGCAGCTGGGAGCCAGTAGCAAAGCGGCGATGTTGCCTTCACAACAATCCAACGTTGCCAAACCTTCCTCTCTATAGTAGCATTGCACTCTCGTCTCACTCCTCACTTGCGTACGTTGCCAATTTACCTTTTTCTAGTTCCAATAACGCAACTGTTGCATGCGAAAATTAAATACTAAATTTCTAGGGTAATAAATACAATGGTGGTGCATGAGTAGAACCCCCATTATATCATTTACTGAAAACGATAAAGAGGTATATGACTCGTAAGCGACAACATATCAGCTCATCCTCCACCCCCCAAAAGACATGATTCACCGGCCTCGCTGTATTTTTTAATTTTATATTATTCATATTTATTGGCCTCACGATACCTATCATCCGAATCTCTATAATGGTGTTATACTCGGAAAGTAGTTTTATCCATGAAATAAAATCCTCTCCTGGACAGGATTCGAACCCGCAACCCTGGGACATAACATACTTTGAGCAGTGGGAGGATAGTTGCTCGTTCCAAAGTTAGCTGCTATCCTAATTAACAATTTAATCCAGGATTGAAGACCAGGATCAAAGTCTTAGTCAGATCCCCCTTAAGGAGGCGGCTTGAGCCCTGTAATGCCCTGAAGGGCTCATCGGGAGAGATACATTTTCAATTATCTTCGTTTGGAGGGACGAAGTTTGGCAGAGGCCCAAAGATTGAAGATGGCCCTGGGACTTTCATCTTTTACTTTGGTCGTGGGATTGAAAATTATCGCCAGAATTTCAAGAATCCACATTCTAGGTTTTACTACATGAGCAACAAGTTACAAGATCGGTCAAAAATTCGAATGAATAGTTAAAAAAATTTTGTGTTTTTCAAACAAAACCGACGATCTATTTCCCCAGTACTCCCAGTACCCCAGTATTTACAATCGGTCAAAAGAAACCATAAGTAAATTTGATGTATTGCACAATGTAATATATATAAAATAATAATATTAGATAACTTCCCTTATACCTCGTAGAGCTGGAAAAGTAAAAATGTAAGACGATAATTTTTCACAGAATTGGCCGAAAGGAAGAGAGAGATCGATCAGAGGAGAGGATCGACTCAAAATCTGCAATAGATGACGATGTAATGAATGTATCGATATAACATTTAATATCAGGGTTCACCTAGGTATGTCAACTAATAATTTTTTAACAAATGGTCAATTGGTTTAAGAGGGAGAGCGAATACATACTCGATTTATTCGTGCTGGGGAAGTACATAGCTGACGATTCATCGACAACTTTCTTGGAGGTAAAATAAACTTGAGCATGTCGTCCTTCGGAAGGGACATTAAGCGATGGTCCCGAGCATGTACGATGTCAGTTACTCGTTAAAGACCCCTGCCCTAGATGAATAAAAATTTAGGTAAGGCAACATTTAGGACTCCCACACTAGAGTCGGGCTCATGTCCACCAGAGTGACGAAAGATCGGTAGTAGGCGATATGACCTTGTAGTTAAAGCCCGGGCATGAGTCATAAAACCTAACCTATTGTGCTATTTTTCCAATCCAATTTTTTAGTTTAAAAGTTCACCGTAGAAGATGACTTGGTTTTCAAGAAAAACCCATCAAGTGTTCTCGTAAAGCCCTCGACGTAAGAAAGAGAAGAAAATTTTTCTATCTTTTCTTCTATCTTGTATAGAATCAATTTTCTTTATTTTCAGAATTTTATATTGTGCAAAAAAGAAATGGAAATAAGTATGGAAAAAAAAAAGAAAAAATCCTAGATTACATTTTGTTCCCTGTGACAACAGAACACTACATTTAAAAAAATCCTACTCGTCTTATACGAAGTATAGGGGAAGTTACGTAATCTGTCAAAAATTCGATGAGGAGTTTTCAACGGAATTTCATGTTTTCCGACCTTTAGTTTCCAAAAATGAAAAAAAAATTATGTGTTTGTGAACACGATAACTTCCAACAGAATGAATCTATCATCATGAAATTTTATATGTGTACCCCCCAAGAACCCTCCAACGACGACACATATTGATAATTCTATCTGGGAGATAAAATAAACTTGAGCACACCGTCCTTCAAATGGGACTTTAAGCGATGGTTCCGAGCCTGTATGATGTCAGGTACTCGTTAAATAGCCCCTTCCCTAGGCGAATTAAAAGTTAGGGTAGGCAAAATTTAGGATTCCCACAGTAGAGTCGGGCTCATGTCCACCAGAGTGACGAAAGAGCGCTCTGGTAGTAGGCGATATGATCTCGTAGTTAAAGCCCGAGCATGAGTCATAAAACCTAACCTAACCTATATTATTTAATAATTAAATTGTTCAACAAGAAATTTTCTATACTTGGTAGCATCCTATATGAATAGACAGAGTGAGTGCCAATGTTTTCTATTGAGTATCTAGATGGACTTCTCCTCTTTTTAGAATATATGAGAATAAGTCTACATATTTAGTGAGTGAGAATATGGTTTTTTAGAAGATATGAGAATATGTCTACATATTTAGTCACTGAGAATATGGCTTTTTAGTGGAAATGGCAAATGAGTCACTAACTATTCCAAATCGACCAAGGGGAAGGGGGAGGGGGGGATTAGGGAGAGGTATAACACAAAAACTCCAATAACTGCCGATAGAATGAATGTAGTCACTAAATTTTATGTTTGTGACCTGAAATCCATAGGGACAACGACTGTAGATTTTCAGTCAAATCCGGCAAAGGAGAGGGCGAATTAAGGGTGAGGCGATATCGGCTGAAGGGAAGGAAGGGCTCAACACAAAAACCTCAATAACTGCCGATGTAATGAATGTATCCACATGAAATTTCATATTTAAGTCAAAACGCAATGAGGATATGACCAGTTAAATTTCAGCAATATCAGCCGAATGGAAGGGGGTTCTGAATTTATCGAGGATTTAGAAGCCCTTATGTAAGTCAACTGTTGAATATTAGCCCAAAAGGGCGACTGGTTTTGGAGGGAATGATTCACCGACAATTTTTTTTTTAATATTTTGTTTTTATATTCTTATACCTATAGAAGTACTGCAATCCTGTGAAAATCCAAAATCGTGTTTTAAATGGAATTTCACGTTTTGGACAGGATTGGAATATTTCGCTTAAACCGAGCCTCGAGGTTACATATAGGTCGGTATCTCCCCCGGTTCCACCCGAGCGAGTCGCTTCTCCATAAAACGGAGGGCTATAATACAGAAGGAAATGTTCGATCCTATACAGGCAGACCCTAAACCTCACGATATGCCCTATATCATAGCCTCACTCTGTCTGATAAGGGCGTCTTTTTATGTGAACCCTCACTTTTAAAAAGGGGTGAAAAACACTGGCTCTCAATATTATTCATATGACTTTTTACTTTCTCAGCTATAGGGGAAGTTATGTAATCAGTCAAAAAAAGTCGATGTTGAGTTTTCACAGGAATTTTAAATTTTTAAACCCTCAGATTTCAAGAAGGTCGATGAATCACTGGCAATATAACCATTAAATTAATGATAAGTTGTCGCTCTCACGCTGAAACCAAAACGATTTGGTTGAAAATCAATAAATGTTTTACTCATGGACTTCTGACTCAGCATACTAATTTTCGTGTTGATACTTTAATTAAATCCGCTATTACACCTTTTCCCTGATTCTGCTAAAAATTAATAAGGTAGATGAACTTTTTATTGCACTAAAGTTAGGTTTTATGACTCATGCCCGGGCTTTAACTTCGAGGTCATATCGCCTACTACCAGAGCGCTCTTTCGTCACTCTGGTGGACATGAGCCCGACTCTACTGTGGGAGTCCTAAATTTTGCCAACCCTAAATTTTTATTCACCTAGGACAGGGGTCTTTAACGAGTACCTGACATCGTACAGGCTCGGGACCATCGCTTAACATCCCATCCGAAGGATGGCGTGCTTAAGTTTATTTGACCTTTCAGATAAAATAAACTAAGGGCCTCGGTCGGATTTCGAACTCACGTTCTTATATTATTATTTATTTTCAAGCTTACAGTAAAAAAATAAAAATAAATTGTTAATTTTTTTAACATCAGTTATTTAAAAAATGCACTATTGGTTCTGAATCGTATTCTGGTCTATTAGTGAGATAATTGTGGAGAAATGCTTGCCTGGGGGACAATAAAACAAAAAGTGTATGAGGTCGCCCTTTTCGTATAAAATTAGTAATATCCTAAAATTTCTATTGTGGAGACGAATTTGAACTGAAAATTAATATCAGATGTCCCAACGAGATTGTCGAATTACATATAAAATTTCGTGCTGATACATTCATTACTCTGGCAACTATTAGCATTTTGTGTTAAGCCCCCTTCTCCCTGTTGTCAGAGGTTCCGAAAAAATGAAATTCCGTTGAAAACTCAACATAGAGTTTTTTGACCAATTACATAACTTCCTCTATACCTAAATCAAAGATAAAAGAAGTTTAGAGGCTGAAACTTCAATAAATCACAGTAAAATTATTGCAACGATTAGAAATTTTTTATGTCGAATCAGAAGTCCGTAAATGAGACACATGTAAATTTTCAGAAATACCCTAAAAGAGAAGGGGGGGGGGGGGGGGGGGGGGGGGGGTTTATGGTTCCAGAAGTACATAAGTAAAACACCTACGTGTTTCAGACAATTCAGACAAAGGAAAAGAAAGTTTTATAGGGAGAGCGGAAACATATTTAGGAGTTAACTTATTCACATATAGGAGAAGTTATGTTTTCAAAGAATGAATGATCAGCATGAAATTTTATATATGGATGATATCTATTATTTTCAGCCAAATCGACCAATCGGAAGGAAAGGATCAGAGGGGAGTTGGTTGAACTCAGATAAACAGGGGTATACCCGCTGTGGTCGATCTCTTAGCAACTCACGTATTCCTGATTCACTTTTTACGGTAATGGTTTCTCTAAAAAGAAAAAAACCAGAAGAAAATAAATGAAAGTGAATGCTTTTAAGGAAAGGATATTTTAATATGTAATAAGCTGTGGAGAAGATGCAAGCTGTACTTTTTTTAAATAAAAACATGTCGAAGTAGGGCTAAGTTGTCATGGAGATGTAAGTCCTGCTCCCTGGTACTTCGGTTGGCAGGTGCTCTTTGTTTTATGCCTGCACTTTGGGACTTCACCATCCTGGGTTATTGTCTAACATCATTCTACACTAGAAGTGGATTAAACTTCATCCTATTTCACAAAGATTTCTTCTTTAGGACTTTTGGTGGTGTTGCTTGTATTGAAAAGTTCTAATATCGAGTGGGATGAAAAAGAAAATGTTTCCTGCCTCACAGCGGAGCTTAATTAAACCTCAGGCACACAAAGCCAATATGGCCCCGCTTATGAAGATCATTTAAATACTAATTTTCGTGTCGATACATTCATTGCATCGGAACATTAATAGGTGTCGTCTTTACGGGGTTTTGAATTTAAAAATAAAATTTCATCTTCATACGTTCATTACATCGGTAGTTATTAACTTCCCAGCATATAGGAAAGTTATTGTCCGAAAATCGAAATCAAAATTTTCATCATATCTTTATGTTTCAAGGTCATTCATTACAGTATTTGTAACTATTTTTGGAACGAAGTATGTATGTGTGTGGTCAATTTTTCCTGCACGATATCTCGCGAATGAAAAATGATATCGACTCCGCTTTGCTGCCAATCGAAGCGTATCAACGTAAATATGATCTGAAAGAATTTTTTTTCAAATTCTATCCATCCGGTTTTTTGTTTGAACAAAAAGACTGCTAAAAAAGTGGATTTTAGGAATTCTTGAAAAATATTTATCGACTTGATTATAAGGGAGAAGCATAAAATCTTCACCACACATCCACTCAAGTCATTAAAAGACCCTGAAGAAGGAAATGAATAGTTTCTGAAACGTTGGCCAAATACTGAATTTTTATTTACACGATAGGACCACGAATTTCTTCTATAAAGGTTTTAGAGTGTGAAAATTATGAACTTTTTTTTTTTAAATTTTTTCAGGTAAAAATTGTTTAATCGCCCCTCTAAAATCTCACTTGACTGGTGGCAATTTCGTTGGTTGTGACACAAAGCCATTGTGCCAAGAGAACAGAACAGCCACCACTCGACCAAGAAGAATGTCCTAAACATCTTAAAGTCCCTTTTTACCTTTTCTCCTTCCATTGTTCACTTTAAGGGGGCCCCAGGGGGGGGGGGGGGGGGGGCTGGAAAAGTCAATGCTAAATTCTAAAGAGTCTAGTGTCAATTTACTGGCCTCCAGTATAAAAGAAAATTGGAAAATTGGCTTTCAATTGTGGATGGAGGGAGGGAACCTAGTTTATCTTCCTGAGATGAGCCTTTTGGCTCTCCCTACGGGGTGTGTTATAATAAAAAGCCCTTGAGGAAGAAAAGCCCTTCTTTTTTTAAAGGAAAGTTATGCCAAGGGATATGGAGCTTTGGAAATGCTCAAGAGTCTGATTGTCTGCACATAATTACTAAGTAATGATAAAATAAAGTTAAAAATAATGAAGTTACAACAGAATTTCATACCCTGGATACGTTGAAATATATTCTCTGGGAATCAATATAAAGTTATTATAAATATTTGGGGAACATAAAAAAACAACAGAGATAAACAACGAAAAAAAAGGAAATTACTTTAAATAAATTGACTTTGAAACTGCACCATAATTACATAATTAGAACATTACTGTTACCAGATAATAGATACCCGAAAGTTTTAGCACATGAGGTTATGAGGAGAAGCGTATTCTGGTAAAAAGATTTAGTTAACTTAAATGAGGAATACGGGTTAGTTTTTGATTTCAAACAAATAAGTGGATATATGGAATAGTTTTTTTATTGAACTACTTAATAAAATTGATTTGGAAAGAGCAAAAATCAAGGCTAGAACTTCTAGTTTTAATACCACATATAATTTGGCTAATTATGATTTAATAAATGCATATTTTAATGATAATTTAATGATTGAAGATGTTAGCTGGATTTTTAAAATAAGAACGGAGTTATTAAATTTGAATTATAAAAGGCACAACAAAGAGGATCAACAAATATGTTCATTGTTGCTACAGATGAAGTAGAATCAGTTTTTCATTATATGTGCAGTTGTCCAGCCTTGCGGAAATATAGGATTATATGTTTTAGTCATGATTATTTGTCAAAATGTGAATTGTTGCGGTATTTGAATGGCGAAAGCTGGTCTCTTGTTTTGAAGTATTGTAAGGCCTGGTCATTTAGACTTAAATTTACTAATTAATCTAAAGTAGAAAATTATGAGTAGAGTATTTCAATAATATTATTTTTTGTATTTAAAATGTAAAGGCAGGCATTATTTTTATTTATTTACTTTTTATTTTTTTGAATTATGTTACCTGAATCTTTTGTTATATATAGAAAATAAAGTAAAAATTATAACCTTTGAACTTCCCCCGATAGTATGTACCAGGGGTATCTGTCAAAATGTTATCCATAATTTTGAATTGTATTTGTATTTTTGGCAAAGTAATAAAGACAGTTATTATTATTAAATTGACTTTTGTATTCAAGAATAGAGATACAAAGTAAGAAGTTGGAGAAGAAATTCTTCTTTATTATTGGGAAGAATAAAATAGAGTGAACAGGAGTAAAAAATAAAGGAGAGCTTTTATAATAAAAATCGTGTTTTTTATCAATGCCAAGGAAAGTAGAAAGAAAAGTTGGGATCTGAGGTCAATGTTGACTTAATCAATGAACTTTAAGCTTTCAGGGCTCGAATCGCTTGCTTGTAAGGAACGAACTTAAAACAAAACGGTTCTCGATATGTATCTCACAAACCGGGTTTGTGATAAAATCATATTTCATGTAAAGTATGCATTTCATATTTCTCCATTATGTATATTGTGTAGAGGATAGGACCTAGGATATTATCCTGCGGAACGCCAGCAATTTGTGGAGACATTGAAGAAAGAGCAAAACTCTGGCTAACACAAAAGGTTCTTTCAGAAAGGTAAGATTTTAGACAATGTAAAGGGAATGACTGCTTAAAGCTTCTACAGTAAGCCCGGGTGTCAAACTCGAGAAAGGCCGCCGAGCAATACTGCTTTTGCTCCAGTGTAGATGCAATGATGTCTAAAACGCGATGACACTGGTCTAAAAATGAGTGGTGTTTGCGAAAAGCAAACTGATGATTAGAGATGATGATGTTTTGACCATCGAATATGGAAAGAATTTTCCTTAGAAATAGCTTCTCGAAAACTTTTCCTAAGAGAGATGTGATCTTAATTTTCGTCTGACTTGGGTCAAAATCTAATCAAATCGGTCCCAGAGACAGAAAACATCGCAAAAATTGTCAAAACAGAAGTCCTAACGTGGAATTCCGTTTCATCGATTTCAGATTTTCGTACGATTACAATACTTCCCTACTAAAGATATAAGTAAATAAACAATAATAATGTAGATGTTGATTAGCGACTGTAGATTCTAATTGTAGGAATATTGAGGGTCAGTCAAAGATGGAAGAAAACACTATTCAGAAGCCAACGTTTCGATATATTTTATATCATCATCAGGGCCTACAAACATGGGGGGGAAATCAAGATTAGAATCAAAAATAAACAAAAATTTTATTATATTTTTAACTTAACGTTCAGTAAAGTTTATCAACAAAAAAAAAAAATTTTTGTTTATTTTTGATTCTAATCTTGATTTCCCCCCCATGTTTGTAGGCCCTATGATGATATAAAATATATCGAAACGTTGGCATTTGAATAGTGTTTTCTTCCATCTTTGACTGACCCTCAATATTCCTACAAAACAATAATAATGTTATAATAGAATTTTATACTCCGGATACGTGTAAGTACTAAACAACTCTGGGAATCAATAACTGATTGATTTGGATATTATAGGAATTGGAAGATTTACTTAAGCCCCAGAGTTCAGCTCATTATGTTCACATTGGCTTCAGTAATTGGTTATAAATTACTTCATTATTCCATGTAAGCTTGGTAAAATAATGATAAAATGAAAAATGGCAGCGAAGGTGCATTTAAATTTGGTTATTAATCAGGGCTCATTTTGCTCTTAGTTACCAATTCAACCTGTACATGGATGGGTGACCCCTTCAAATCTTTAAATAGACCATTTTACATTGCAGCAAGCCGTGGTCTGCCTAACAAGTGTCTTGAAGGAATTATTGATTAGTAAAGAAAAATTAATGAAATAAACATATAATTAAATGAAAGTCTGAACATCCTTTATAAAATATGATTATAATTTGGAGTGAAATTAGGGAAGATGAGTTGGCCCAATTAGGACTGGGACTACTTAGCGCAGATAAAGCTCCTGCTACTTACAGGGATTGGGGACTTTGATATTATTAAGTAAGGGAAAAAAAGAAGCAAGTTGGAGCTGCACGGAACTTTAAGTGAATTATAGAAAGTTTGATTAAATACTTTTATTTAGTTGCCATGGTAACAGGGCTGATGGTTGTGTTTATCAATCGGAGTGAGGGTTCCAAGTCAGGCTCCTGCCTGTGCGGTCAACATGTCGTGATTTTATAACTTATTCGTAATTTACTCCAAACTTCAATTAGTTAACTTCTTATACTAGTTTAAAATCGCTACAATTTCGATTATAACTGACCTACTTGAGTCAAACAAACTTTGTCGTGATAATCTCGATGAACAGATTATATTAATATAACCAATATGTATTATAAAAAACATGCCTAAAATCAGCGCACACAGATATCTTGGCAAGTGATTTTTTTAAAATTTTTTTGTCTTATAATGTTGGTCGCAACTGTTGCCATTACGCAACAACCAGCTACCAAGAGGACTCGATTGATAGTTGATGTCTTGATTGGCGTGAGAGAGGATGGCTACCCAGTGGTAGCTCCTCAGGGCGAAATTTAAAAAACAATGAATCAAAACACAAAAAAATAGCCCTTGTGGCCGTATACTGTCCTTCGAGGTTCGCCATAGCACCTGGTACATTTTTAGCATTTTTTTCGAAAATAGGGTCCTTGCTTCCTTGCTGGAGGGGGACTACAACGCGAAACACCAGCAATGGGGCTCGCGACTCTGTACTCCATTTACAAATAATTTCGCCTAACTCACCGACTTACTGGCCAACTTCAAGACGGAAATTACCTGACTTATTGGACTTTTTCATCCATAAGGGACTACGAGGTTTGCCTTATACTGTCAGTTGCATGCCTGCATAAGACTCGTTGATGTGCATGCTGTGTAAAAGTGTGTCGGACGGTTGCGCGCGCAGCGAACACTCACAACTACACACTTCTTAATATCACCTGTTTCTGAGCATTTCTATTGTATTTTTACAACATTATTCATCATATTTACTGTTGTAGTGAATCAACTGAATTTTTGAAATTCTTACTGTGGTTCACAGTTTTATGCTCTAATCCTAGATTATTTCATTCAATATTAACTAAAATATGAAGAATAGTTGACATATTATATCGTTTATATTGGGAAATAATTTTTGTTTTATGGACTAGATAGATATATATATATATTTTTTTTTTTCCTTCACTCGCTTTAATATTAATGTTTTCATCTTGCTGTTGGTCAGCGAATTAATAAAAAATAATTGAGAGCGATTTGGAATGGAGGCCCGATTTGGAATAATTACCGCGATAAGATTCAGGATTCTTCGGCAGAGAAGAACCTCTGAAGCCACAGCTTGTTCAGGAGATCATTCCCTGACTACTCTACGTCATTTTTATTTTATTTTTTTTAATTTTGCATAGCGCTTTGTCCGGTGAACAAAATAGACATTTATTTATGTTTTTCACAGTTTGTAATAAACACTTGTATCTATCTATTTGCCAATATTTTTGATTCTAAGCACCATCTGAACTAAATGAAGGGTACCAGGGGTACCAACCCTCCTCAGAAGCCTGAGATTAACCCTCAGCCAAGGGGTCTTCCCCCTTTCACACACTGATTAAAATTAGTCGTTCTCTTCAAGTGTGGTAGTGAGGGGGGGGGGGGCGACTAAGGTCATTTATTTCAATCAAGGGACGGAATTTATTAGTTCAATAAGACCAAGGGGTCAATTCAACTTAAATCTGTATGTAGTAAGGTTATATACACACCTAACAGATAAATCAATTAATTTTAAATAACCTAGGTAACTAGTAAGAATAATTTGCAACGTATGATCATAGGACTTCTATAGTCAGGCTCTGGTAGTAGGCGATATGACCCGTAGTTAAAGCACGGGCATGAGTCACAATAACTAACTCCGTAGATATTTGACGTACCTCGATATTGGAGGAAGGCGTGGCTAATATAGATTTCGAGTTTTGAATTGAACATTGTGTAGAACATCGTTTTAAAGGCCTTGTGTAGGTCGTGAGGTATCATAAATTTCAATTTATGCTGAAGAAGGGAAGCAGGTAAGTCACAAACTCATCATCATCATAGACGCTACAGCCCGTCAAGAGCCTTGGCCTCCTCCAGGAAATGTCCCCATGCCGCTCTGTCCTGGGCCAGTCCACCAGCCCACCGCACCAAACCGTCTTGCGTCTCTGTTCACGGTCTCCAGCCATCTTCTTCTGGGTCGTCCCACTCTTCTCAAAATCTCAAGTCACAAACTACCGGCCGCAAAATCATTGAAAATTTCAACATTTTGTAAAATCTTGTAACAATATTAGTAATCCGATAGATACAGTTCCATAAAGTTACTAAGCTCCATGAAGTTACTAACCTGCTAAAAGTTAGTTCTATAAAAGATATCAAAAACAGGGCGGCTGTAGCTCAGATGTAGCGTGCTAGTCTACAGAGCTCAAGATCACGGGTTCAAAACCCAACCAAAGACCATATGTTTTTTATCTGGGAAGTAAAAAAACTCTTGAATATGTCGTACTTCGGTTGGCCCATTAAGTGATGGTTTTCGTTAAAGTCGCCCTTGGTGAATAAACCTGGATAGGCAACATATAGGACGAGTAGAGTCGGGCTCATGTCCACCAGAGTCACGAAAGAGCGCTCTGGTATTAGGCGATATGACCTCGTAGTTAAAGCCCGGGCATGAGTGACAAAAACCAACAATTATTTTCATTATTAGCCAGGAATTTCCTTGAAGATGGAAGTTCTTATACGAGTGTATGATGGTATACACCACAAGGGGTAACACAGTGAATTCGAAAAAAAAATACCCCCTTCGACCTGTCCTCTTCTATCAAAGTAAGTGTTTCTTGGGACTTAGAAGGCTTAAAAGCACCTGAATAAACTCCATTTGAAAGGGACTTTCTTCTCAGCCATAAACCTCTTGTTGTAAATGGTTGGGGATCTACTAAGTCAGATCCTGTCTTCTTTCCTGGAAGAGTAAATTCAGAATCTCTGGAAAAGAACTTCTTAACTCAAAAGGACTTCCTAACTCAAAAATCTTTTGGGTTATGTAAGGAAATTCTGAATGAAATAAAAGACGTATTTCCAAAGTTCTATTTCTGACCAGAACAGGTTTTCAACGCAACTGCCTCATCAACAGTGGCACATTTATGAATCCATACACAATATAAATATGGAGATGTAACTAGCAAAAACATTAAAGCTTCAGGGTATAGAGTAACAAAATAAAATAAAACTAGCTTACAAGTAGGTCTTTACAACCTAGCAAATAGACATTTCGAGAAAAACTCTCATCATCAGTATTTACTTTATTTGCAGATCAGTATTGTACACAATGCTTTATGCACAACATATTTTACGAGTCAACCGAGTCAATTTAAATATCAAATTTCATGTCGATACATTCATTACGTTGGCAGTTATTGAGATTTTTAAGTTGAGTTCTCTATTATGCAAACTTATAATTAAGAAATAAAACAAACGAATACATAACTTTCGTATACTACTCTAATCGATTACATAAGTTCCCTATATTACTCTGATTACATAACTTCCCATTACTATTCTAACCAATTACATAAGTACCTTATACTATTCTAATCGATTACATAAGTACCTTATACTATTCTAATCGATTACATAAGTACCTTATACTATTCTAATCGATTACATAAGTACCCTATACTAGTATATAATCTAAGGGGTTAGTTCCGCCAGTAAATATGTTACTGTTGTCATACCTTTCGGTGGATGCCGTCGTCACTGGCTGCTGGTCGAGTACTGTGGGCGAGCGCTTTCGATGTAAAGACATCATCTTCAAGCCACTGTTAATGTTGTACTGAGGTTAGTCCGTGTTTGTTGTCTTATAATGGTCCGTTTCAGGTAATTTGTTTATCTCTGTGGTCCGTGTCAGGTAGTCTGTTTGTCTGTGAGTTTGGTCTCAGGTAATCTGTTTACAGGTGTAATTAAGGGGTCGAAGTTGGTGGAGCGAATATATATCAATGTCTCATGTCTGGGTGGGTATGTATTATTATAATGTATGATGTATCTATGGGTATTGTATCCTATGTCGCTTGGTTGGGCGGTGGTCCGTGTGTCCGTCTTCTGGTCTTTTCCGTTTGTGAGTATGTGGAAGTAGTTTGAGTGGGGTGAAAATCGTGTCAGATTTTGTGTTTAGTTGTTCGTTAATGATGTTGTTGTGCGCAGTACGTATTTTGTATATTTCCATGTTTTCTAGTATATCAAGTCTCCGTCCTTTTTGTTGCCTCTGTAAGAGGGTCATGCTGTCCTGGATGTTGGTGGGGTCGTGTCCATGGTCGTGTAGGTGGTTACTAAAGTTTGAGTCTCGTTTGTTGAGTCTGAATGAACGTATGTGTTCTGAATATCTGGTTTTGAGTGTTCTTCCTGTTTGTCCAATGTATGTGTGGTTACAGGTACATGTCAGTTTGTAGACGCCACTTGTGTCCAAAGTATCTGTTTTGTCTATGTTGGTATTTAAGTTATTCCGTAATGTGTTGTCAGTACGTAATGCTGTTAAAAGGCCTTCTTTGTGGAATAGGTTTGTAAGTCTGTAGGTTTCTGTTCCTGTGAAAGTGAACATGCAGCGTGGTGTTGGCTGTTGGTTAGTTTCTGTGTGCTGTTGTTTGTTATTGTATTGTAGTAGTAGTTTGTCTATTGTTGTCCGTGTGTAGCCGTTGTTGTGTGCTATGTCGTAGATTGTGTTCAATTCTATATCATATTTGTCTGTAGTCAGTGGTGTGTTCTTCAGTCTGTGTATCATGTGTCGGAACGCTGCGAGTTTGTGTTGCGTTGGGTGATTGGATGTGGCATGTATTGTGGTGTCGGTTGTGGTTGGTTTTCTGTATATTCCGTACGTTAGTTTGTCGTTTTCCCTGGTGATTGTGATGTCTAAATAGTTCAAGCAGTTGTCTTGTTCTCTCTCCATCGTGTAGGTGATATTACTGTGTATTTTGTTTAAGTCTGTCAGTATGTCTTCTGTATTGTCCTGTTCCACTATGCATAAAGTATCGTCGACATATCTAAAGTAGTGTGTTATGTTGTGTTTGTCCATTAGTGCCTGTATGTGTATGTCTTCGTAATGTTGTAGAAATATCTCGGTGAGGACAGAGGAAGTTGGGTTTCCCATGCCCAGTCCGTCTTGTGGTTTATATATGTTGTTGTTGAATGTGAAGTAGTTTTGTTTGAGTATTGTTCTTGTAATGTTGACGAGTTCGTTGATGTATTGTTCATCGTATATGTCTGTGAGTTTGTTGCGTAAAATGTCCAGTGTTTCATCGACCGGTATGGATGGGTATAGTTCCTTAATGTCAAATGATATTAGTCGTGATCGATTAGTGGGTGTTATGTCTTTCAGTTTGTTGATGAGTTCTTGTGTGTTGCGTATGGTGTATTTGTTTTGTAAGTTGACGGTCTCTTTTAGAATGTTTGTCAGTTCTTTAGCGAGTTTGTATGCAGGAGCGGGTCTGTAGTTGATTACTGGTCTTATGGGTGTGTCTGTTTTGTGTATTTTCGGTTGAGCCCTAAGTATCGGTGGTCTGGGATTCATATTAATGTATTTATAATGTTGTCCGTCAGGAATTATGGTGCATCGTTTGAGTAGTGTACGTATTTCTTGTTGGTACGTGTTTGTGGGGTCTTTGGTTAGTCTGGTACAGAGTGTTTTTGTTATAAATTGTTGTGTTTTGTCGATGTACTCTTGTTTGTTCATTATGACTGTGACGTTCCCTTTGTCAGCTTTAGTGAGTATCAGGTTGTTAGTCCGTAATTTTGTTTTTATTTGTTTAGCAATGGTTTGTTCTGTAGAGCTTGTGTTGGTGTGTGTCTGCTGTGTTATTGTTTTTTCAAGTATGTCTGTTATTTTGTGACGTATATGTTCTTGTCTGTCTTCTGGTAGGTATGAGATGGCGTTTTCAGCGTCGAGTATGTGTGTTTCGATCCGTTTTTGTAGGTTATTGTATGGTAGGTTATGTTTGAGTCCTTTGTCCAGCAGTCTAATTTCGTTGTCAGCAAACAAAACGTCGGTGAGGTTGATCGTTCGCTTGTGAAAGTTCGTAATATGGTTTTTATTGTCAGTTTCTTTTTTGTGCTTGAGTTGGTCGAATTTCTTGTCCATTTTGTTGTATTTGTTTGTCATTTGTTGTTGTACCCTCTCGTGTACATAGTGTAGGTATGGCGTGAAATAATGGTATAAGTTCAGGTTCGTTAGTACGTTAGCTGTTTCCAGTTGTAGTTTGTATAGTTCTGTGTTAAGTCTGTTCTTTTTGATGTAAACGGTTCGTATCTCAGTTTTTACCCATAGTTTTTGTGCCGTGAGCTTAGTGTGTTGTGAAGCGTATGAGTTAGTTCTGATTGTAATTTTAGCGTAGTGTGGTGTGATGTTGTGTGTGAGGCAGTGTTTGTTGTATCGTATGTTGGCAATAGTCTTGTGTAGTTTAAGGGTTTTGTTAGTAAAACGTGTAAGTAATACCTTAGCCTGACTGGCTGTGTCTGGTATATAATCTAAGGGGTTAGTTCCGCCAGTAAATATGTTACTGTTGTCATACCTTTCGGTGGATGCCGTCGTCACTGGCTGCTGGTCGAGTACTGTGGGCGAGCGCTTTCGATGTAAAGACATCATCTTCAAGCCACTGTTAATGTTGTACTGAGGTTAGTCCGTGTTTGTTGTCTTATAATGGTCCGTTTCAGGTAATTTGTTTATCTCTGTGGTCCGTGTCAGGTAGTCTGTTTGTCTGTGAGTTTGGTCTCAGGTAATCTGTTTACAGGTGTAATTAAGGGGTCGAAGTTGGTGGAGCGAATATATATCAATGTCTCATGTCTGGGTGGGTATGTATTATTATAATGTATGATGTATCTATGGGTATTGTATCCTATGTCGCTTGGTTGGGCGGTGGTCCGTGTGTCCGTCTTCTGGTCTTTTCCGTTTGTGAGTATGTGGAAGTAGTTTGAGTGGGGTGAAAATCGTGTCAGATTTTGTGTTTAGTTGTTCGTTAATGATGTTGTTGTGCGCAGTACGTATTTTGTATATTTCCATGTTTTCTAGTATATCAAGTCTCCGTCCTTTTTGTTGCCTCTGTAAGAGGGTCATGCTGTCCTGGATGTTGGTGGGGTCGTGTCCATGGTCGTGTAGGTGGTTACTAAAGTTTGAGTCTCGTTTGTTGAGTCTGAATGAACGTATGTGTTCTGAATATCTGGTTTTGAGTGTTCTTCCTGTTTGTCCAATGTATGTGTGGTTACAGGTACATGTCAGTTTGTAGACGCCACTTGTGTCCAAAGTATCTGTTTTGTCTATGTTGGTATTTAAGTTATTCCGTAATGTGTTGTCAGTACGTAATGCTGTTAAAAGGCCTTCTTTGTGGAATAGGTTTGTAAGTCTGAAGGTTTCTGTTCCTGTGAAAGTGAACATGCAGCGTGGTGTTGGCTGTTGGTTAGTTTCTGTGTGCTGTTGTTTGTTATTGTATTGTAGTAGTAGTTTGTCTATTGTTGTCCGTGTGTAGCCGTTGTTGTGTGCTATGTCGTAGATTGTGTTCAATTCTATATCATATCTGTCTTTGTGGTGACAAAATGGTGGCCATTGCTTGTTGGGCCATATTTCCGTCAATTCTTCAAGTAGTTTCGCTTTTCCAATGATATTTTGGGAGGATTGCTCCTCCATTTTTTTTCTGAATTATGAATGAATGAAAAAAAAAACTCATTTGATTCCGGATTTCCAGCAGGAGAGGGGAACTGACTACGCCACTGGTGTCTAACGCCCCCTAGTGTCCACTCCAGTCCTTGGCATGATATACTGCGGTATATACACCAGGGAGAGATACTAATTGGAGCCCTTAATGTCCAGTCGGGAGGGGCTTTAGAAGGGAAGGGTTGAAGTATACCCAAAAAAAAACAGGATACATACAACCCCCCCCCCCCCCCCCCCCACCATCCCAGCTAGGGTTACCGGCCGACTCAACCTGCTTCATTCTATACTGCTGGGCTTTGTCAGCATCATTATTTTTTGTTTTATTTATTTATTACAAGTTATCTTAATATAAACTTAGAAGTTAAAATAACATTTTTTTTTTCAAAGAAATATATTATGTTTGAGAAAGTTAAAATGATTTGAAATGATTATTTGCGCCTGACAACCACAGTCTAACAACAAAACGTTGCGGTAAGTTCAGGAGAGGGGGTGCAGTACGATGCATATCTGCAACAATGGCCAGTTAACAACAGTTGTTACCTCATCCCTGCCTCCATATATAACAACATAACAACATGCTCCCCCCTTGCTACATGGTCAGAATTTCAATTCCCCCCTCCTTCCCTGCACCCTCTGATATTCCCAATATATCCCTCTGGCCCTCTGCCTGCATACTCAGTACCGCTAACTTGCTTGGATTTGTGAAGCTTCGTATTGGCAAATTGCAAAGAGGGGGGGCGCTATAATTTATTCTTATTTACCACACCAATCCCCCTTTATTTTTTTTTATTCTTTCCCCAATAGTATCACCTACGCCTTCTGTTTTTCAATAGAAAAGGAAAAATGACTAACATATGAATTTCTTACAAATAGCGAATGATTACAGATAATAACATAAATTTCCAAGAGGGTGCCACTGAGGGGTAGCTCAGAGGTATGCTTACTGAGCTCAAGAGCGTGAAACAAACCTTGAGCACGACGTCCTTCGGATCTCTCCCCCTCCCTCCTCATATTCGTCCGATTGGAAATTCAATAAGGAACATTTTTGGTAGGGATCAATTTTTCGATAGGACTTACCGTTTAAAAACTGTTTTCGAGTGGCCTTCGAAAAAATTATTTCTTATGAAACTTGCCTTTCAGTTTTTTTTACAACTTTTATTTGTAAAATCATGTAAAATGTACTTAGGCCCAGAAGTAGAATGGTCTTATTTTTCGTCAGATTTCGGTAAAAATCAAATCAGATCTAAAGTGCCCCCGAGACCATAAATAAAATTGACAATTGCAATGATATCATTGATGGGACTAATTGATCGTCTAGGAGGCAATTGACGCGATTGTCAATTAAATTACGGCGATTGATAGAAATTTTGATTGAAGGTCATTGATAAGAGCAATTGATAGTGTAAATAGCAAATTGACAATCGTTCCGTCAGTTGTTCGCCAGACAGCAAAGATGAGTGTCGTTTCTGATGAGGTGGTTTCGTTCGAGGAAAGAACTTTGTTTTGCTGTTAATATCTGAGAAAATTATGTAATCCTCGGGTTCAGTATCTCGAAGGATACGTAATAAATTTTCGTGGGTAAAACGGCTTCTCAGTTTATACCATTCTTTGGACCAACGTCTCTTTCTCTTTTCTTTCTTCCGAATGCAGAGGGCTAGAGTTATAATGTTATTAATGCAAGAAGTCCCAAGTCTATGTTCGAGACCATTTTAAAATTAAAAAAAATATATAATTTTAATAAGCAACAAATTAAAAAATCAGCGAGAACACTACGTCAAAACAGAACAATTGAAGGTGAACACAGAAACTAGAAATGATGTGATGATTGAAGCTCGATCAATCGCGCCTTCAATTGGAACTGTCAATTGCAATTGACAATTTAAATTGATCGTCTCTGGGGCACTTAAGTTATGTGAATTGAATTTTACATTATCTACAATCTTTTCTGCGTTAGGGCGCTCACAAAGTTTCAAAGTTGAAAACTCAATCTCAGATTTTCGCACGATTATAGTTGTTCCTTATACCATAGTTTTGAAATTTTTTGTACATATAAATACATTGTAACTACAAAAACTGTCTCTTCTTTTAGAAACATTGTTTTATTGAACGTATATATTAGCATGTATTGTGTGTTATGGAAGTGTCTTTGAAAGTCTAATTCTTCCATTTTGTTATTCTTGTTTGTACAAGTGTTGTAACTTGATGAAAAGTTCTTTGTCACATCGCAAAGAGTTTATTTTATATAAGAAAAACATTAAAGATCTACAGACCTTAGTATCTTTAGGTTTGAGTTAGTCATCCCTTAACTACGAGGTCATATCGCCTACTACCAGAGCGCTCTTTTGTCACTCTCATGGATATGAGGTCGACTCTACTCTGGGAGTCCTAAATTTTCCTACCCAGCTTTTATTCACCTCAGGCTTGGGACTAAGGTTTTTTTCACCTCCCAGATAACAAACCTAACTGATCGGGTTTCGAACCCGCGATTTTGATATCTCAGAAATAATGTTGATATTATTGTTTTTGTGAGAATTTTAATTGATGGTTATTAATTAAAATTTTTTTTTTTGTAGTTATTTATCTTAATCTACAACTATGCAAAAAATGCACAACCAGCGGCTGGGCTGACATGTACTATACAAACATAATAAAAATTAATATGACGTGAAAGGCTTGAGAGAGGAAAAACACCCAGCGGTGAACCCTCATGACATCACTTCATACCAGGAGATCTCTATGCCAAACTCTCTTTAATCTTCGGGAGGAGGCACTAAAATAGGGCGGAAAAGTGGATTTTGGGCCAGGTCAAATAAGTTATTTAATAATAAGGTTAGTATCTATTGCAATGTATGTACTTCCCCAGAACGAATTAATCAATTAACTTTTCGCTCCCCCTCCAATATTAGTCGATCGTTTGCGCTATATTCAATAGTTGACTTACATAGGAATCCTAAATCCCTAAACTAAATTTTGTATTAATAGATTCATTATGTCGGCAGTTATTGCGGTTTTTGAATTGAGCCCCCTTCCCTGAACTCCGCATTCCCTTCGGATATGAAATTTCATGTCGATACATTACATCGGCAGATATTTGGGGATTTTGAGTTGATAGTAATAGTCGTTAGAGGAAGTAATGATCACAGACATTTCTTTTTTGGAATTCGGAGTTCAAGACCATCGCTTAATGTCCCATCCGAGGCCGGGTTTCGAACCCTTGAGCTCAGAAGGCAAGCACGCAAACCACTGATGGCGCCCTCTTTAGCTGAATATCCAATACGTGTTGTCGTTGGAAGGTTCTAGATACACATGTAAAATTTCGTGATGATACATTATTCTGTTTGGAGTTATCATGTTCACAAACACATAGACACACAGTTTATTTTTCATCTTTGGAAACTAGAGGATGGAAAACATGAAATTCCGTTGAAAACTTGAATTTTTGACCGATTATATAACATCCCCTATACTTCGTATATCTGAAGAAATAGGTGGTTGGGAGAAGGGGTAAAGGACTGAGGTGTGAGGGCTGCTTCTGCAGTTGAAATAAAGATACAACTCAAGAGACTGACATCTTGGATCACTCTTTGGTTCACCATATCACTTTAAGAACTGACCTAATGTATTGGTCTAACGGATAAGATCCATTTAAGCTTCTTAGTATGTAATCTGAGTAGGCTGGATAAACTGCAGTAGAGTTTACTCTTTAAAATTTCACCTGAGCCTAGTACTGAAACTAAATTTAAGGGCTGATGTGGAAAGTGGATTCCTGTAAATCTATCCCTTCTCCCTGCCTTCTTTAAGATTTCATTTGGGCCCCCTTCAACCAGCCCTCTGATATTTCAAACCCACCGCTGCCATCCGCTTGTCTGCTCTTATTGAAAACTTCATCTTCTTCTCAGTTACTTATGTTTTACTTATTTTCTTGTTTTTTTATTTATTAATTCTCCAGCTATACGGAATATAGGGTAATGAAATAAAATTAAAATAATGACAAACATCCCCTAAGAATAATAACATAAAGAATAACCAAGAGTATACAAGTATCAACCAGTTGAGAAGAATAAAAATAAAATAAAGGAGGTCTCTAGGAATAAATATTAAATGTTAAAAACAGGCAATGAGTAAAACAATATAGGTTACGTTTTATGACTCATGCCCGGGCTTTAACGAGGTCATATCGCCTACTACCAGAGCGCTCTTTCGTCACTCTGGTGGACATGAGCCAGACTCTTCTGTGGGAGTCCTAAATTTTACCTACCCTAAATTGTTATTCATCTAGGGTAGGGGTCTTTAACGAGTACCTGACATCGTACAGGCTCGGGACCATCGCTTAACGTCCCATCCGAAGGACGGCGTGCTTAAGTTTATTTTACCTCCCAGATAAAATAAACTAAGGGCCTCGGTCGGGTTACGAACCCACGTCCTTGAGCTCAGAAGTCAAACACGGATACCACTGAGCTACCGGCGCCCTCGTAAAACAATATAATATACAATATAATATTATTAAACTAGTGAAAAATTATAAAGAGAAATAAAAAATTGAAAAACAAGTAAGAATAATAATGTGAAACATGGTAACAATAATGACTTATATATGAATGAATTGTAAAAAACTGGAAACAGAAGAGTAACAATCGGTCCAGTGGAGTGAGAAACTTACAGGAAGACGAGAACTATCTCATAGGAGCCAGTCTTAGGAATCAGAGGTTTGCTGAGTTAGGAGATAATGGAAAAGTAGGGACTTAAATGAAAGGAGAGTAGGAGCATGGCGAATCTGGAGAGGGAGAGAGTTCCAGAGGGAGTTAGTCAGTTCAGAGGGACGGGATCTAGTGACTTTCTGGTGGACATGGGATTTAAATTCGGGTAAGTTATGTAATTGGCCAAAAAAAATAAGTGTCAGATAAATTCTGTAAGAGTACCTCAAAATGAAACAAGATATTGAGAAAATTTAGTCCCATAAGTAGACTTATAGATGGTGGTTGTTGTTTGAAAAAAAATACAATGGTACAAAATACGAACCTTATAAAGCTTAAGTTTGAAGTCGCTAAGTTGTTTAGTATTTGTTTGGCAGCCATCAGTAGTGAACGCTCTCAGTGAATTTGTAAACATGGAAAAAATTGGTCATCGTTATGTGATACAATACTTTCATTTGAAAGGTCTCAGTTCAACCAATATCAAAGCCGAGCTAGATTCTACTCTGGGAGAGTCTGCTCCTTCGTTTACAGCAGTAAAATTTTGGGTGGCAGTTTAAACGAGGCCATACGAGCTGCCAAGACGAACATGGTCGACCAAATGAGGTGACCACGCCAGAAATGGTGAAGAAAATTCACAAAATGGATGACAGTCGCCTGAAAGTGCGCGAGCTAGCAGACATGGTAGGCATTTCAAAAAGTCCTGTACATCGCATATTGACTGAAAATTTGGACATGAGCAGTGCGCAAGATTGGTGCCGCGTTTGCTCACAATGCATTCGAGTGTTAAGCCTAGTCCACACTAGTAGACATGTTGCGCGATTTTGGTCTCTGAGACGTGTCTCAGGTTGTCTACGAGACATGTATATAGACCAATCCCCGTCTACGGGCCTGTTGCGAGACCAAAAATCGCAGGTCTAAAGTCTTCTGATCGGAATGGGAGACCGCATGCAACGTTAGACATACTGCGCAACATTTTGACAGTGTGGACGTCACTCGGCGTCTAGAGGCGAGACACGTCCCAGTCTGTCTCCAGCTTCCGAGTGGTGTGGTTCGGCTCTTTACAGTTATTTTCCAAAATTTTACAGTTCTTTTGAAAACATGTGGTCTAACGAGAACGTTATTGAAGATTATCATGCGTCTTATTGTTTGTGGGATGTTACGAGTCCCGACTACAAAAACCGGGTAAAAAGAAAAGTGGCCCTGGAATCTCTGGCTGCCTAGGTCCTTCTGCGAACACTTCGCGCGTTCACCAACGTTTATTTACGTTTTCGCGTTCCTTCACTTGTAATTAGCACTAAGCAGGAACTCATTCCACACAAAACAATGTCCTCCATGGCGGACTGCGAAGATGAGACTGAGAAATTCACATCGTAGTGTGGACGCTAGACGAGACAAAGAACGGTGTCTCTAGACGGTCTATAGACCGTGTCTCGAGACCGCCTATAGACAAATCGCGCAACATGGTCTACGTGTGTACTAGGCTTTAGTCGATGTTTCACAGCAATAAAGCTCTTAAGATGCCGAATTTCTTTTGGCGGTGTGGTGAAGTTCTTTTGGACCATTTTATATTATTTGCCTCCCCTCCCCCCTAATCTCCTCTTCTCTTTGACCGATTTAGCTGAAAATCAATAGGTATTGTCCACATGGGGTATTGGGTACACATGTAAAATTAGCACAAAAACCCTAATAACTGCCGTTTTAATGAATGTATCAGCTTGAAATTTAGTACAGTAGAACCTCTATAAGTCGAACATCAAGGGAGACGCCAAAAAATTCGAGTTATAGAGTGTTCGACTTATGGAGGATTTCGACAGGCGATTTTTGATTCGACTTGTAGAGGTTAAGATTCATTCTAACTAATTTTGAGTTATAAATCAACAATATTTCAAAACACCCTTAAAATAAAAAATTCGTAGTATACCTATGTATCAGCTTGAAATTTAGTACAGTAGAACCTCTATAAGTCGAACATCAAGGGAGACGCCAAAAAATTCGAGTTATAGAGTGTTCGACTTATGGAGGATTTCGACAGGCGATTTTTGATTCGACTTGTAGAGGTTAAGATTCATTCTAACTAATTTTGAGTTATAAATCAACAATATTTCAAAACACCCTTAAAATAAAAAATTCGTAGTATACCTATGTAGGTATTAAAAAAAGTCAGTAATTTTTTTTTGCTTTAGATAATTGGTAATCCCATTTATTGTAAACTCCTAAATTGTTTTCTAAGAAACAATGGTGTACATTGTCGGCAAATTCTTAAAGTTGGTAACTTATTTTTCTTCGAGCTATAGAGGTAATAAGTTTCAAATAATCGAGTTGTTAAGGTTGTAAAATAAAACATTGCTATGTTCGAGATACAGAGGTCCAATTTATTTTTTCGAGTTATAGAGGGAAAATATGTACCAAAATGGCTTGTAGGGACTCACTGATTATTTCGACTAATAGAGGGTTGAGATTTCGAGGAATGGAGATTTTGGGGCTTGAAGGGAAGTGAACAAAACTTTTTTTTCTAGTTTTGGAGGTTTTCGACTTAAAGAGGTTCTACTGTATAATGATTTGGAAGTCCCTGAGTAAGACTTTTCAG
Source organism: Aradus depressus (assembly GCA_963662175.1). Taxonomy (NCBI): domain Eukaryota; kingdom Metazoa; phylum Arthropoda; class Insecta; order Hemiptera; family Aradidae; genus Aradus; species Aradus depressus. The sequence continues at coordinate 18,331,105 of OY759226.1, read as the reverse complement.
AAGAATTTTCAATCAAATTGGTAAATGGGTTTCAGTGGGAGAGAGAAAACTTAGTTCTTAATTCGTGCTGGGGAAGTTTATGTACTGCCGGGGATTCACGGCCTTTTTTCGTCTGAGTCAATATCTTGAAAAGGGTAGGATGATCCCCTTCCGTCGAATAACAAGGGACAAGTTAAAGTGGTTCAATTTTGTCAAAAAATATTTGAGTTTCGGTCAAGACGACAGGAGTGGGGCTTCCCGACGTTGTTCCTTGGCTCGTTATAAGATGGATGTTGAAGAAGAGTCCCTACATGGTTTTTTGTAGAATGTATGATGATGAAGGTAATGTCGAAAGCCGGCTAGCACATAATAGAATCTGCGGGATGTCAGAATGTATCTTTTTTTGCAACCTGTCAAATAATTACTTCTCACTACGTAATATTTGAAAAGTGAGGTTGCAAACAAGACAAAATGCATAAACAGTCAGAACATCATTTAAATAAATCATATATTTTTTTCTTTACAAATTTTGTTTACAAAAAAAAAAAAAAAGAAATGTGTACATGAAAAGCAAACATTGAAATGCGTGGGAGGGTTGGTCATTGAGTAGAGTGGGGGTCTAATTATGAAGAAAGGGTTGGAACAATAGGGTCATAGGGGTTGTAGGAGTGAAAAGGAATATAAAAGCAGGGCGCTGGCGGCCATTTTGAACATTATACTCGAGTTGAACAGTGTATAGTCCTTGGGCTAAATTGTATAAAAATAATAAAACTTCTTTCATTCAGAGGGCTATGTACACTTCAACCACATTCGTGATAAAAACCAAAGAAATGAGACACAGAACGCCCATTCAATTATTGATGTAATGTCGCAGGGCAGCCATTTGAAATATTATTATTTTATGTTGTCACTGCTATTCTCATATATAAAAATATGTCATATAGCTGAAAATTTTCAAAAAATATAAGTTTTCTTTATGTATTTTATCAAATGTTTCACAAGATCTCTGCAAAAAATTTAAAGTATTAATAAAAATATGTGATATGGCCATTCAAGGACTTTTTTTATACTAACCATGTTTCCGCGTAAAACGAGACCACAAGACAAGGTATGGAGGAAGCTCAGCGCCAAGGAAGGGATATGCGCAGAGCCCGGATTTCGTGTAGTAAAAAAATTTAAAAAACATGCAATAAAATGGGCAACAAAAAATAAAATCCTGCCATTGACTGTTTTTCTGCGAAAAAAAAAAATTGGATCCAATTTGTAAATTAAATAACTCTTTTTTCACTATAAAATTGGGTAGGGTTTAAAAATAAATATATATAATAAAAAGCCTAAAGGAATTTTTTTATACAATTTGTAAAAAATATTTACTCAAAACACAACTTTTTTTTACTTCCGTGTTTTAATTATAAAAGCATATATGTATATATTTTTAATTACGAAAATACTAGAGATATGTAAAATACAAAATAGTTCACCACATTACTCGAGGCCGAGAAAACATTTCAAAATTCTTGTCTGAAATACTGTGCCGCCTGTCGCTAAATACATATGTGTTTTAGCTGGAAAAATGATTTCTCGACGCTGACGCTTGTGATGGGGCATTTTTTTTGTAGCTGCTTATAATGTCAGGTTGTAGATCCAATCCAATATATTCACTATTTATGGCCGCACTTTTTGAGTTGGTCATATCCGGGATTTTTTATCAAAACTGTTGTAAATTTGTCAATTAACAAATCTATACATTTTCAAACTTACAAATAAATGTCGACAAAAAAATTAAAAACGTGTAATTTCGTGCAAAATAAAATTTATGTATATTAATCAGGATGCCTTAATTTGTCAAAATAAATTGTTATTTAACGATTTCAAGCAAGCGAAAAAAAATGCAATTGCACGGGAATCCAGGCTCTAGATATAAGCACTGGATGCTTAAGTCCCTAAATGCATCAGACTCACCCACATATCCGGATTATTGTCTATCCTACTTTTCTTCCAGGAATAAAGTGTTCCTTTTGTTTGACCAAGAAGGCTCACCGGATCGGACCCTTCTTTGAGATAGATGAAGGTCCTGCCAACTGGACTTCTTCTTCTCATGTATAACTAAGTCCCCTCTCCCCTTCCCCAAGGTAAGTCCAGCTAAGTCCCCCAGAATAAACTCCACCCTCTCTATCTTTTCTGACTACCAAATCTTACAATGGCCCATTTTTTTCATCCTCTTCAACCTTCTAAAAGCCCATATTTTTATATCAGAACTTTTACTAAAAGAATGATCCGAAATGGTTTGGTCTCTCACATTATCTTATTTCATTTAGACTCAATAAATCTCGTCATACATCGAAGTTGTACGAAGGGAAGTTAATGTGAAAAGGGCTGTTGTAAAATACTGATAGATTTTATTATTTGTGCCAGCCGGCTTTCGAGGTTGTCCTCATCATCAGGCTGTCTACAAACGAAAACCTTCCTTAAGCAACAAAAACAAAAACGAAAAAACAGGTTCTGTTGGTAACAGTCATAAAATAAAAAGATGACTCAGATGGGGGACAGGAACAACTTATCTAAAGTTAATAACTTATCTAAAGTTAATAACTTATCTAAGTTTCAAAACGCTAATTAAATAATAGAAAATATTTGAGATCTCATTCATATTATGGGCCAGAAGTAAGGTATGAAAGTTGGATCGGTCTATACTGATACTTTGAGGCAGGAAGTGGCTTCTAATGGAGTATATCAGACCGATTACATAACTTCCCCTATACTTCGTATAGCTGAGAAAATAGAAAAGAGGAAATTCGAGAAATGAATCTTAAGTAGTAAAGTGAGGTAAATATAGGTCGGTAGAATCAATACATTATAAATAAACATGGCACAATATGACCAGCTAAACCTATAGTAGACCTCCTTTATATACAAATATCAGAACAAGCTTTCATTGAGTATTGATTAAATTCATTGTTAATCTTACCTTACTTCGACTAAACTCGCATTATTTGAGTTAAGTTTACGCGCCGAGTGATTTAAAAAAAAAATTATTTTACAATAAAACATCTAATTACTTATATGTTTTACATATGTATTATATAAAAATATAATATATAGGTTTAGGTTTAGGTTTTATGACTAATGCCCGGGCTTTAACTACGAGGTCATATCGCCTACTACCAGAGCGCTCTTTCGTCACTCTGGTGGGGACATGAGCTCGACTCTATTGTGGGAGTTCTGAATTTTGCCTATCCTAAATTTTTATTCATCTAGGGCATGGGTCTTTAATGAGTACCTGACATCGTACAGGCTCGGGACCATCGCTTAACGTCCCATCCGAAGGACGGCGTGCTTAAGTTTATTTTATCTGGGAGGTAACGGGTCTCGATCGGGTTTCGAACCCATGCTCTTAAGCTCAGAAACCAAGCACGCATATCACTGAGCTACCGGCGCCCTCTATAACATATATACCTATATAATTAATAAAAGTAAGTATATATACGCTACAGAAAGATAGTGGGGATATTTGGTTTCCACATTTTAACATTTTCAGCATAAATATTGTGAAACACTTTATTATAAAATAAAGAAAACACAGGTTTTATAAAATATTGTCTATTTCACAAAATATATATTACAAAGTGAGGGCGCCGGTAGCTCAGTGGTATGCGTGCTTGCCTTCTGAGCTCAAGATTGTGGGTTCGAAACCCGACCGAGGCCCTTAGTTTATTTTATCTGGAAGGTAAAATAAACTTAAGCACGGACGTTAAGCGATGGTCCCGAGCCTGTACGATGTCAGATACTCTCTAAAGACCCCTGCCCTAGGTGAATAAAAATTTAGGAGTCCCAGAGTAGAGTCGGGCGCATGTCCACCAGAGTGACGAAAGAGCGCTCTGGTAGTAGGCGATATGACTTAGTAGTTAAAGCCAGGGCATGAGTCATAAAAACTAACTATATTACAACAAACCGCATTCGGGCGCCAAATAATTAAATAATATATTTGTTCATATATATAATAAATACACTAAAAAAAAAAGATCTAAATTAAAAAAATATATATGAAGTGATCCTTTACAAGATAATATATGGGAGTATTTTCGGTATTGCTACCATCTTCAGCCACGACTTAACAAATACTAAATGGAAGTTCATACAATTTCCTTTTTTTAGGGCTCTCAAATAGTCATTCCTTTTATCGAAAATAATATAATCCTCCAGTCTGTAGATTCTCGACCAAAAAGCACGAATGAAAATTCAAATTTTTGAACTTAGAAAAACTTGCAGACAAAGGCCTCAAGCGGTGCTTTTTTAAACTAATATAATAAACATGAGATATGAGGCTAGAGGTAGACGGTAAAGATGGCGGAATGGAGATGAGGAGTTTATGGTAAAGTTCAGCGGGCTGAAGATAGGTAAACCTTCATATCATGTTTTATGTCTCTGTTTACTCCCCAGGTAGCGCTGAGTAGCTCTCAAATATCTGTTTACTTTACCATTCTATTATGAAAGGTAAATCAATTGTTGTCCCAATAACTATGGTCCCGAACCTGTACGATGTCAGGTACTCGTTAAAGACCCCCCTAACCAAGCTGAATAATAATCTAAAGTAGGAAAAATTTAGGATGTCCACCAGAGCGACGAGCTCTGGTAGTAGGCGATATGATCTTTTTAATTTTTAATTTTAATTTTAATGAATAAAAATGTTGGAGAGGGCGCCGGTAGCTCAGTGGTATGCGTGCTTGACTTCTGAGCTCAAGAAAGTGGGTTCGTAGCCCGACCGAGGCCCTTAGTTTATTTTATCTGGGAGGTAAAATAAACTTAAGCACGCCGTCCTTCGGATGGGACGTTAAGCGATGGTCCCGAGCCTGTACGATGTCAGGTACTCGTTAAAGACCCCTGCCCTAGGTGAATAAAAATTTAGGGTAGGCAAAATTTAGGACTCCCACAGTAGAGTCGGGCTCATGTCCACCAGAGTGACGATAGAGCGCTCTGGTAGTAGGCGATATGACCTCGTAGTTAAAGCCCGGGCATGAGTCATAAAACCTAACCTAAAAATGTTGGAAATTCTATGTTCAGATTTCACAAAAATGTCATGTTTTTCGATACCCTGGATTCCAAAAATGAAAAAAAAAAAATCATGTCTGTCTGTTTTTTTATACATATACAGGGTGGCCCAGATAAGCGGGCCACAAGTGAAATAACTCCTAAACGGTTAGAGATATCAAAATTGTGCATAGAACTAAAGTTGTAGCACTCGCCGAGAGCTATAGTATGGCGTCCTCGAAAAGACAAAAATGACCCTTTTAATGGCTCAAACAGCCCTTCGAAGGGCGGGGTTCTCTTTTGACCCTTAAGTTTCATTACATTTTATTAAAGTACTAAAGAAACAAGGAAGAACTGTGCAAACAGATTTTTGATACGTCAAGTAGTTCTCAGAACAAAAACGTTTAAAGTTGCACGTTTTTCTTATTCTGAAGCTAGTTGGAATTTAATAACTTCAGAATACGAAAAACGTGCAACTTTAAACGTTTTTTTTCTGAGAACTACTTGACGTATCAAAAATCTGTTTGCACAGTTCTTTTTTGTTTTTTTAGTACTTTAATAAAATGTAATGAAACTTAAGGGTCAAAAGGGAACCCGCCCTTCGAAGGGCTGTTTGAGCCATTAGAAGAGTCATTTATGTCTTTTCGAGGACGCCATACTACAGCTCTCGGCGAGTACTACAACTTTAGTCCTATGCATAATTTTGATATCTCTAACCGTTTAGGAGTTATTTCACTTGTGGCCCGCTTATCTGGGCCATCCTGTACCTATATATCCAGAACCACACAGAAACAACTCATTGATTTTCAGTCATATTGGTCGAAAGGAAGAAGGGGATCAGAGAAGGGGGCTCAATTGAAATACCCTAATAACTGCCGATGTAATGCATTTATCGACACGAAATTTATAATGAATATTCAGAATTTCCTGTGTAAATCAAATATTTTGGCCATAACGGTCGGTTTTGGAGGGACTTATTTGAGCACTGGGGAGGTCTCTCGATTCTCTGTTCTTTCTGATACGCAGTCTGGCAGGTCCACAAATCTTTTTGAGTACTTTCTGTTCCCACAGTAGCAGAATATTTTCATTTTCTTTTGTCAACGCCCAAGTTTCACCAATGTAAGTCACAATTGAACGGACAATGGTTTTATAGACAATTAGCTTGGCCCTCCACGTTAACTTGAGTGTTCTTTGGACAGCAAATAGACCGTTCCCTGCAGCAATGCGTGCTCTTATTTCATGGCTAACATCATTATCTTCTGTGATCAGAGCCACAATATACTTGAATTCCCTGACAACTGGAAATTGATGCTCATTGATAGAAATTACTTCAAGAGCGTCTTGCACAGGGTTCCATAAAGTCTTCATGTACACGGCCTTATCTACATTCAAATGAAGACCACGTTTCTCAGCTTCTCCTATAAGAGCCCCTAGATTCCTGTAGAGCCGGCCAATGCTGATATTGTGCGTGCTGTGACCACCATGTCATCAGCATACCCCATATGCTGCGTCAGGCGGTTATAAATGATGTCCGGATGGCCCTAACAGTTCTTTCTTGAGTCAGGTTGCACAGAACAGGTGAGATTGGGTCTCCCTGTCTCAGTCCATTGCTCACCTCAAACTGTTCATACATCTTATTCTGCAGCTTCACCCCACACTTTGAGCCCCCCAGAGTCACTCTTACTAGCCTGACTAACTTCCCTGGAATTCCCAGACTATCGGATGATTATTCATCTATTTTGAGTATTGTCTTCTCTGACAAGACTAGTTCCCCTTGCGATACAGGTGGAGTTCTTAAAAACTCATCCTGGATTCGAACTCCCTGTAAATACCAGATTCCCAGTTGATCGTTAGTGATCTATTGAAAGGGAAGAGAGTCTGACATATGTATAGATTGAATGAAATTGATCACTCCTGAAGCAATAGCAACAGATATCCGGACCTTAATGCTAGCCCAACGCAGTCATTAATACTCTTTACAGCGTTCTCTGTGACACTTATTGGATGTTACGCCTTCCCTAATAGTGGGCATGTTTTACAAGTAATGGGATAGAAGACTGTAGTGGCGTAGATAGACTACATTTTGCCTATCTCAAGTTTTTATTCACCTAGGGAAGGGGTCTTTATCGAGTAACTGACATCATACAGGCACGGAACCATCGTTTAACGTCACATCCAAAGGACGGGGTGCTTAAGGTTTCTTTTACATTCGAGATAAAAAATTTCAGAGCCTCGGTTGGGTTTCGAACTCCAACGCTAACACTGAGCTACCGACGCCCTCTAAAAATTGATTAATGTAGTCAATGATAACAAAATCGTAACGCACAATCCTAACCAAACGATATATCAAATACATTACGGGGCTTTGAATTTAAATATAAAATTTCATGTCGATACATTCATTACATCGGCAGTTATTAGAGTTTTTACTCCCTTTATTCTGGCCGATTTGGCTGAAATCATTAGTTGATGTCCTTATGGGACTCTGGGTACACATATAAAATTTCGTGTTGATACATTCATTCTATAGGGAGTTATCGTGTTCACAGATACACAAAAATACAGTATTTTATTTAACTTCATTTTTGGAATCAGGGTGTCGAAAAACATGAAATTCCTACGTATAGCTAGGGAAGTAATAATGTCTGAAAATATAAGTCAATTATCGATAAGTCGAATTCGTAGTTAAATCGAACCAATTCTCTGGTTCCATCTCATATACATAAATATTACCTCAATAAGTCGAATTCGAGCCAAATACCAGGAACAATGTGTAAATAATTCGAACTGAGAAACATGGACCTGTGAGAGGACTTTCAGTGCTATGAGTCGAACTACTTTGAATGTTTGTTTACTTTATAACGTTTTGGTTTGAATGTTTACTTTATTTTCACTTCATTACCTATTGTACCATTGTTATTCAGTCGTTGCGCCTGAATGTAAACCCCCTTCTTGAGGAGAGTATTTTGGCGGAAGTGCAGCTTCAAATAGAACCCACTGATGGAAGTGACGATGAAGATGAGGGAGAAATGACCGAAAAAGTACTCCCTTCAATTAGAGAAGCCAGAAATGCATTTAACATTGTTCGGCCCTTTTTGGAAACCTGTGACAACGTCGATCAACAGCTTTTTACCAACCTAAATAAATTGTCCAAGATGTTTCTAACTAAAGAAAAAAATATATTTAAAAAAATTTGGGGCTGAAAAATGATTTACATTTGTTTGTATTAATGTACATTTATACATATTCTTAATACACTTTTTAGAGGGCGCCGGTAGCTCAGTGGTGGGAGGTCAAATAAACTTAAGCACGCCGTCCTTCGGATGGGACGTTAAGCGATGGTCCCGAGCCTGTACGATGTCAGGTACTTGTTAAAGACCCCTACCCTAAGTGAATGAAAAATTTAGGGTAGGCAAAATTTAGGACTCCCACAATAGAGTCGGGTTCATGTCCACCAGAGTGACGAAAAAGCGCTCTGGTAGCAGGTGATATGACCTCGTAGTTAAAGCCCGGGCATGAGTCATAAAACCTAACCTAACCTAATACACTTTTTTTAAATTTACAGTACGTATATTATGTATTACTCTTCTTTATGTTCCTTTTTTAATTTGATAAGTCGAACATCAACCTCGATAAGTCGAACAATTTTGCCCAGTCCCTAGAAGTTCGACTTATCGAGAGTTGACTTCAATCTCAATTTCAACAAAATTACAAATACTTTTAGTTCGAGTTTTTCTTTGTTGAAGGATTTTCTTGTTTAAATTGCACTTTTTTGTTGCATCTATTTTTCTCCCACTTTATTAAAAAACTTATTTTTATTATATGAACAATTCGGGCAGTAAGCCCCATCATTATTCACAGGTTATCAAAGAAATATGTAGTCTGACCTCTCACAGGTTTTATTATTTGAAGCCAGCCGGCTTTTGAGGTTGCCTTCATCATCAGGCAATGTACAAAAATCTATCTTTTATTAAAAAAGTAAAAACAGTTATAAAATTCTTCTCAATGTTTTAAGAACCTACGTAAATACGTAGGTATAGCAACTAGAATTTTTGCCTGTTGTATTTTATTTTTTATTAAATAATTGGATTTTGAAGACTGCCTGATGAAGAGGGCAACTTCGAAAGCCGGCTTAACATTAAATAATAAAATCTGTGAGAGCTCAGACTATATTTTCATTTTGCAACCTGTGAAATAATCACTTCTCACTAAATAGCCATCTTCACAATAATAATTTTTCAAAATATTATATTATAATATATTTCATTCTTTATAAATGTTTCTAGTTGGAAATTAATAGAAATGTGGAAGGGACGAAGGAAAAACGGGTACAAATAAAGAAACATACAACCATAAAGGTTAGTTAAAAATAGTATTGTTAATAAATTATTATAATTGGAAAATAACATGCTGGAGCCCGAAATGTCCATATAATAAAATAATGAGGGCGTTGGTAGCTCAGTGGTATGAGTGCTTGCTTACTGGGCTCAAGATGAGATCAAAACCCGGCCGAGGCCCTTAGTTTATCTTATCTGGGAGGTAAAATAAACTTAAGGACGCCGTCCTTCGGATAGAACGTTAAGCAATGGTCCTAAGCCTCTACCCTAGGTGAATAAAATTTATAAAAAACAAAATTTAGGACTTCCATAGTAAAGGCTCATGTACACTAGCGTGACAGAAAAGCGCTCTGGTAGTAGGCGATATGATTTACGTCGAGAGCACTGATGCAACGAAAACATGTCACACTTTGAACACATATATTTTCAAAATTAATAATCGTAAAGTAATAATTAATACAAAATTAGACATATTATAGAGTCCCACTTATAACAAAACAATTTGAAAACCTCTTTTCTTAACCCTTTGATACAGTAACGTTAAAATGTTAAGCAAAATTTAGATTTTTTTATATATAATAATTTTGTAGCACAACTCTTCGAACTTACAATTTTTTTAAGGACATGGATGCGTGTGATGTAATGTCATTAAATAATGACAGTTGAGATAACTATTCTTTTTAGGTTGCCGCACAGTTGATTAAAAAAAAATATATAATAAAATTGGAAAAGAGATAAAATAAAAAAATATGAATGCATTTTTAAATACAATTCTCATTATATTTTATAAGTACAATTATCATGAATACAATTAATTATAAAGGCGATTATAATTGTATAATAATGAACAAAATGTCTTACATTTGATGAAATGGCACAACATTTTTTATGCATTAATGAATTTTAACAATATGTTAAAGATAAAAATGCAATTAGTAGATATGTAAGTAAATGAGAGTGGAATAAGAACTATTGTCATGTACAGGGACGACAAAGGGTAGAGAAAGGGTTCATCTAAAGTTACGTACCTTCGGTCACATGGACGGTCGGAAGGTACAGACAACGACGGACGATCTGCCACGATCAGCACCTAAGGACGGACTGAGAGATTGGCGTCCTGCGCCGCACCGCCTCCGCCTGACGTCATCGTTCGATACCGCTCCCTACCCCCGGAGCCCCCCCCCCCCCTCCCTCCTTCGCTCTTGATATGTTTTAATTACACAATGAGGGGGTGTCCTCCGCAGTTTGCGTCTCTTAGGGCCTAGATATCAATAGTTAAATCATAAAATAATAGAATTCGTCATAAAAATGTAAACATAAAGAAAGCCGAAAAATATAGTCCCTAACTCTTATATCAGATGTCCATTATGTACGTTATTTAATAACAATAATAGAAAAAAATGAAGTAAATAAATAAATACTAGTACAAAAATAATAATATTAATAAATATTTTAATAGTAAATATTTTTTTATGAATCTTCCAGAAGTGTCATACGCGCACATACACATACAAAAAAAAAAAAAAAAAAAAAATATGCCCAAAAAGAAACAACACATAATTAGAAAATGGCACTTAGTGTGTCTTCTTCAGCGTCTATATTGACATATAGCAATAATTTGATATAAGCTGCAATTAGGTAGTTATTGTGACTCATGCCCGGGCTTTTAACTATGAGATGATCCCAACTATGGAGCTCCACAATCTAGCCACGTCTTTATCTAGTACCTGACATCGTATAGGCTTGGGACCATAGCTTAACGTCCTATTCGAAGGACGGATAATGTGATGTGCTGTGATTTATCTGTATTAAGTTTTCTATTAAATTTTCCATGTGTTGCACCAGTTTTCGATTTGGGTGAGATGGTGTTGTAGTGTAAACGAGGCGTGTATGTGAAGTTTAGCAGCAGCTAAAATAACTGTACGTAGGTAGAGAACAAAGTGGAAATATTCACTTGAATACAAGAATTACTTCTATCCGTTGAATACTATAATGGAGATGTGCTGTGAGGGTTTGAATACCTGGCGCCTTAAGTATTTTTCAATATGTAAACGATTTTCACTCAGAACAGACATATACAATATTTACAGGTTTAAACCTATCATTTTCAAAGGTAAAATTTTTTTAGAGCTGCCAAAATAAGTAGAAATAGTTAGATTTGCATTGAATGCTCAACAAGGTTATAGATGGAAGGTAAACAATAGAGAAATGGTGCGCCTGTGATAATGGAGGCTGCAATACCGCATATCACGTCACGTGACTCCCCCTAACAGTCACCCCCACCACCTCCGCTCTATTTAAATGGATGACTTAATCGAGCTCGGATATCACATTCTAATTTTCATGTGAGCTCAATTTGTTCAAACAACATCCATATCAATCTTCTGACAAAATTCAGAGTCAATTTTCTAACAAAAAAGTACAGTAGTGATAATTTCCTTAAATTAAAAATGTGGTAAAGTGCAGGAAAAGTCAGCAGTCAAGGTAAACACCGGCAACGACATGTGTGTCTTTACCTTTCAAAGGCCCAGTACCTCATCAAATATCTACCCCAAAAAAAAACACCCACTCTTCAAATTTTATATGGCTTATAAAAGAGAGCAAAAGAAGTTTCAACATCTAAACTTTAGATCTTATTAACAATTGTTATTTGTTGATTTATTTAATAATATTAATGTTATTTATTTCCATTAAACCATAACAAGTTAATAGGATACGTCATTAGAATGTAAACATAAAGATAGCTTATAAATTAGATATATAAACAGATATTAACTCTTAGAGTCATGAAAATAAAATGAAATAAGTAAATAAATACATGAAAATAAAATGAAATAAGTAAATAAATACATGAAAATAAAATGAAGTGAGTAAATAAATACATGAAAATAAGAGTACAAAAATAATAATATTAATAAATAGATACAGCTTTTAATTTAATTAAAATTAAGATAATAAATTGACTTTATCAGGTCACAATGTGCGAAATATAGAGAAAGAAAACAAACAAATAAAAAAATAAATATATTTTTTCTTCTATATTTCGCTCCTTTGACCTGAAGAAGAGGCTCGTAGTCGCTCAGAAATATCTTTGTGGAAGAATATTATATCCTAAGGAAATATAAACATTCAATATTTATAATTAAAAACAAATAGTAGGTTAGGTTTAGGTTTTATGACTCATGCCCGGGCTTTAACTACGAGGTCATATCGCCTACTACCAGAGCGCTCTTTCGTCACTCTGGTGGACATGAGCCCGACTCTACTGTGGGAGTCCTAAATTTTGCCTACCCTAAATTTTTATTCATCTAGGGTAGGGGTCTTTAACGAGTACCTGACATCGTACAGGCTCGGGACCATCGCTTAACGTCCCATCCGAAGGACGGCGTGCTTAAGTTTATTTTACCTCCCAGATAAAATAAACTAAGGGCCTCGGTCGGGCTGCGAACCCACGACCTTGAGCTCAGAAGTCAAGCACGCATACCACTGAGCTACCGGCGCCCTCTAAAACAAATAGTATTTATCTTATGTAAAGATGACTGATGTAGTGATAATTGACGGGGTTAGAAAAAGTCTATAACTTATCGAAACCGGAAATATTTTGCCTGTTACTTTTTTCCTGAACAGAACTATAATTTTTATACCCGATTATGCACTTAACGAAAAAATTTCAAAAATGACACGGACCATTTTGATTCTAACCCCGTCAATTGATTATTTCATAGGTTGAAAAATAAAAGTATAGTCTGACCTCTCACAGGCTTTATTATTATATGCTAGCCGGCTTTCGAGGTTGCCCATATCATCAGGCTAGTCAAATAAAACATTTTTTTTTAAACATAATTTGTGATGGAGGATGTTCTTAATTTGAGATCGTAACATTAATAGTGGAAAGGAGTTGATTTAAATAACTACACTTCATGGTCTCTAAAATTCATGTATTTAAAAATTTATATGGTCACATATATCCCAGAATGAAATTAATATGGTGGATATATTTTATTACGAAGAAAATATAATTCTGTACCTCAAAATAAAAGTGTAATTAAGTCAAAAAATGTAAACTTTAGGAAACAGCGATTTCAAATTTTTACATCTTCATATTCTTAAGAGTTGAAGAAAATAATATTTGTATCTTGTCCTTTCTGCTGATTTAAAAAACAAAGAAATTACCCATTTTCTAAAAAAAAGTTTGTTAAATTTTGGACTCAATATTGTTTTTGTATTTGCAAAAATATTCAAGTGGATTTAGTATGTATGGTACAGAAAACAAAAAATGAGATAATACAAAAAATATCAAAACAGAATACGATTTGATACTTAACATTTTTTGCAAAAATATTGTGAAACAATAAAAGTAAAGAAAAAAAACCTTTGTATAACGTATTATTAATGTCAAACTTGAACAATTCTTCTTCTAACAAGTGAAATGGCTGAACATACAGTTTTTAATGGATTTTACCAAACAAAAGATTAAGGAAAGTTGGTGATAACAGAAACGAACAAAAGATTTGGAACATAAAAGGAACTCGTGACTATGAACGGACAGGGCTAAAAAGAACAAAGACTAGAGTGTAGAGGCTTAATCTTTCCTGTCATTATCCGGATAAATGAAGTTTTCCCCCTCCGCTTTCTTATTAACAAAAAAATATATATCCCTCCTTCTATCTAAAAAAAACTTTCAACAAAAATTTCTGTTCTAAAATAAATCTTCGCTAAATCAACAATGTTTTCCCGAACGGAAATTGAAATGAAAAACAATTTAACGATTTACTTGGAAATTATTTAATAAAGGATTTTTTAATCCTCGTACTGAGGGCGCCGGTAGCTCAGTGGTATGAGGCAGACTAAATTCGTTCTTTATAAGACCCTTATCCGCGCCCAGTTCTTCAGTCAATAGATACAATAAAAAAAACTTAAATTTCAACGAAAAATGTTCATGTTAGAAGAAACCCTTTACACGGAACCAGAATTTTATTCTCAATGTTCAAAAAAAAAAAAAAATTATACTTGATTAATCTATATACCTATATTATTTTTTATATATTGTTATATTTACAGCGTTTTCTTTCTTTTCTATATCTCGCCACATTGGGACCTGATGATGGGACGTAAGAACGTCCCGAAACATCGTTGGGATGAAAACACTACTGAAGAGTTTTTTAATTGAAAAATTTGTCTCCTTACTATAAACGTACCTTGTATTATTTTTTTTTTATATCTTATATATTTTTAAGTATTTATTTGTTCAGTTTTTATTAATTTCATTTCCTTTTTTTAATAGTATTGTTATTACTACTAATCATAGATGTGTTAGACTCAAGTAGTTATAAATCTAATATATAAGCTATCTTAATGTATAAATTCTTTTGACGTATCCTATAACCATGTATTGGTTTAACGGAAATAAATTTATTATTATTATTATTAAACCTGGACAACTTCGAAAATGAGCGAACAGAGCCTACTGGTGTTCGCAAGAAGGGTTCTGCGCAGAAGTAGGCCATCCATGGCGCAGGAGCTCTACGAACTATGTAGAGAAACAGATGTCCTGAAGGTCATGAAGATTGGGTGGTTAAGATTCACGGAGTAAGACGGTGAGGGATGGGCAGATGGGGTGGCAGAGGATGCCTGAAACATATTCCGCATCAGGAACTGGATGGCAGCCGGCTGTTGGTGGAGGACGCCAGGACCCGTCACCGGGTTGTAGTGCCATGATGATAGATATAAAAAAGTAAAAAAAACTTTCAGGCAACAAGGAAACGTCTCTTGGTTATTCATTGAAAGGAATAGGCAATGGGCAAGGTTTGATGGATTGTCGATGCAAGAGGCGATGCTAAGAGATGCAAATCTATGCAAAACCTCACCACCTGAGAACTACTTGGTAGGGTCGGGTGATTGTTTAGTAATGCGCAAGTCCCAAACTTCAACTGAAGACAGCAATTCTGGAGGGAACAGTAACGTTGAAACATTTTGTCTCAAGTCAAGAAAAATCTCACAATGAAATCAATAGTATTCGGTGATTCACCGGCAATTTACTTCCCCAGAACGAATTAATCAATTAACTTTTCGCTCCTCCTCCAAAACCTGTCGACCATTAGCGCTAATATGCAACAGTTGACTTATATAATTGCTTCTAAATCCTAATAGTAAATTTTGTGTCGATAAATTCATTACATCGACACTCATTAGCGTTATCAAATTGAGCACCCTCTCCTAAACCCCGCTTTCCGAATCGAAAAACAAAGTGAGCATGACCTTCACATTCGACCGCACTTGTCGAGCTTTCGGTCTTGACGATTCTAGTTTTACTCATAGCAGACTCACGAAAGGCAATATTTAACATTTCTAAAACTTTGCTGCACTTTATTCCATTCTTATAGCAAAATTTAATGCAAATTCTCTGATCTATCTTGTAAACAAATAAATAATCGCCAATCGTACCAAAATACATGTAACCTTTTTGACAGCTGACAGCAGACTAAACATACGGTTTGGCTAACAATGTACAGATACTTTTCAGATATGTTTACCAACACAACAACAAAAAAATCGCGAATCGGACTAATACAACCCACGAAATTACTAAATTCCCGGTGTTAGTTAACTATTATGATTCAAGCCCGGGCTTTAACCACGAGTCACTCCTCGTCCCACAACTACCAGAGCGTTCTTTCGTCACACTGGTGGACATGAGCCCGACTCTACTGTGGGAGTCCTAAATTTTGCCTATCCTAAATTTTTATTCACGGGCAGGGGTCTTTAACGGGTACCTGACATCGTACAAACATCGCTTAACGTCCCATCCGAAGGACGGCGTGCTTAAGACCGCGTTTTGAACCCGCCAATACACTACCTCTGAGCTACCGACGCCCTCATCATTAATATGTGTTAATTATTATGCTCATGCCCGGTTTTCAACTATGAAGTCATACCGACTACTACCAGAGCGCTCTTTCGTTACTCTGGTGGACATGAGCCGAATTTCAATCTTTCGGGAGTTATCATCTCGGGAGTTCAGTGTTCACATACAGACAGATAGAATTATTTTTTTTCAATTTTTGACCGATTACATAAAATCCTCTATATTTCGTACAGCTGAGAAAATAAAAAGAGGAAAGTGCTGAAAAGTGTTTTTCACTTGATGACAAATTCAGTTAGGAAAGACCTTCCACAGCTGAGATAGGACCTACAATAAATAAAATAAATATGGAACTGTAGCCAGCCCTGCCTCTAAATCTGATATAAGGTAATCTGCCCCATCTCTCCTCGAGGACCACTTCAGTTGATAGAGTTATTCATTTTGTATTAAGACGTGAACTGTAAACCAGAGTTACAGACCATCTTTCAGAAGTTTTACAGCAGTAAGTATACAAAAAATAAAGAGTAAATCTATGAATAACATGTGGAAAAGAGTTTAATTATTTCTTACTTCTCAAGTAGGATAGGGGAAGTTATGAAATCGGTCAAAAATTCGATATAGACTTTTCAACGGAATTTTAGTATATATTTTCCGAACTCCAAATTCCATATATGAAAAAAGAAATGTCTTTCTGTCTTAATGAAATGAAATGAAAAGAAATTTTATTATTCTGGGACCGAGGTCCCCTCAGAATAAATACAAACAGAGTAAAGAAAATGAAACAATGAAATACATATACAGTATGTTGTAGAATGAAATAAATAAATTAGTGCTACATTGGAGAAAACTAGAAATTAAAAATATATAAATATACCAAAGATTAACAAGAAATAACATAAAATTAACAGCTTAATTATGAAGAAAAAAATAAATAAAAGTATTTTATTGTATAAAAAAAATTATATAAAAAAATTAAAAAGTTATCGTGTTCACACTCAGACTATATTATAGTCTATAACTCCTGTTGAGATGAATGTATCAACATAAAATTTTATACGTGTGACCAAAATCCCTCAAGGACGACACCTATCAATTTTCAGCTAAATTGACCCAAGGAAAGGGTGGGATTAGGGGAGAGGCATAACTCAAAAACACTAATAACTGCCGTTGTAATGAATGTATCGAATGAAATTTTATATTTAAAGTCAAAACGCAATGAGGACATCACCTGTAAATTTTTAGCGTTATCGGCTGAAAGGAAGGGGGTTCAGGGGAAGGGTTCAACTCAAAAACCATAATAATAGCTGATATAATTGATTTATCGACACAAAATGTATGAGGATTTAAGAGCTCATATGTAAGTCAACTATTGAATATTAGCGTCAACGTGATTCATGGGGAAGAAGACGAGACGGCGGCACTTCCTGGGCATCTGCTCGGGATATGCGCGAATGAGATTCCGCATCTTTGGTGGAGATCCAAAGTAATCGCAGAGGAGGACTTTAGAAGATTGGACTTTGAGAGCATTCTCAGGTTCATTCTCAGGAAACTGGGAGACTGAGCACTTCATGAAGGACTTGGGTCAGGTAGTATAAACATACAGGTAATATAATAAGGGGGAAGCCCAGCGCTTCCAGGGAAGGGATAAGAGCAATGGATGCTTAGGTCCCTAGATGTAAAACACCAGCCCACCACATATATATATCGTGATTCACCAACGAATAAATTTTCAGTTTCATTAATATTATTTGTGAAAATAAAATATAGTTAAACGGATGTCACTGTATTATTTCTAACTACTGTAAGGTCTTAAGTACGAGTATACCAAAGAATTATCATTTATATTTCTAGCTCAGTACTAAATCAGAAAGCTATTATTTGCGGATCTGGCTCAAATGAACCAACAATATTGGATTTCGATCAGAACAATAATAAATAAATATAAGAGTTCTGAGACAGGCTAGAGTGGGGAATGTTCAGGTAGAAGAGAAAGGGGCCAAGAAGCACACCTTGGTGTTCCCCTGATATAATATTTCATCTGTGTGATATATCTGCTATCAAGTAGGCTCTACCAAACATCCCTCCTTTCTGTATTTATGATGTTTTGTTTCCATTTTGTTATTAAAATAACAGCTGCAACATAGATGATAACTGAGTTTCGCAAAATCATCTAAGGCTCTTCCTGGTCTTAGGAACACAGACGTAAATATATTAAAATAAAAAAAAAAAAAAAAAAAAAAAAAAAATGAATCAATGTGGTAAACTGTAATTTTGTAAAAATGTTACAAATAGTCTAAACAATGATAAAGAATTAATTTTAGAGTTTTTTGACATTACAGATGTTTTATTTAAATTTGTTTGTTTGTTAAGAAAAAATGGAATTATATTTATTCCTTATGAAAAGTGAGTGTTATGTTTTGATGAGGAATTAAGTAACCTCTCAGCAGCCATGTTCATTTTATTTTATTATGTAATTATTCTTATAAATTTATTGTTTTTTAGTTTTGAATAATCATTAAAATTTAGGAATCTCACAGTAGAGTCAGGCTCATGTCCACCAGAGTGACGAAAGAGCGCTCTGGTAGTAGGCGATATGTCCTTTTAGTTAAAACCCAGACATGAGTCACAATAACTAATTATTGACTACGATTAATGATATAAGTAATAAAAATAACCATCATATAACTGTTTCTAAGTTGAGGAACGCGGACATATTGTGGAAATATTGGACATATTTGTATGAATGACCAAATTTATTTCAACTATTCCCCTTTGTTAACACCCTGATCCAGTTCTGTTTCCACATATATGTTTAACGTTATCTAAATCTTAATATTATTATTAATTGTATTTCTATTTTTATTATTTATTTGTATTTGTACTTATTTATTTGTTGTTTTGCCACGTATTAGTCTAATGATATTGTTTTATGTAAATTTAGAACTAGGTTTTGTTAGAAAATATTTCATGAGTTAGCTAACGGTACAGCCGGGGGACTCCCAAGTTCTAATAGCACTCTTTGACCTGAGATGTATTTGAAGGGTCGTTCTCTGCAAACTGACTTAGTTCATAACTAGACCTGACGATGGTATAAAGCCGAAACCGGTAGTTATATATATATATCTTTAGTGGAATAGACAATATTTCAAAAATAAGTTTGTTTTATTCATTCATCATATAACTGTTTCTAAGATGTTCTTAATAAAAAAGAGTAGTTATTAACTTTTTTTTTTTTTTTCCAACCTAATATTTAATATTTAGTTAGTCTCACCGACATATTTTGAAGTACAATTTATTTAGTAAATTACATCAGTTTTTTTATATAGGATTTGTTTTGTCTTTCATGTTATTTAAATGTTTGCTGACTTCATTATTATTATTATTATTATTATATAATCCAAATTATAAATTAGAGTGAGTGATCATACTTTGGTCTGTATTCTAAATTGAAATATTGATTATTGGTGAACCTTGAGAGAAGTTTGTGTGATTGATGCATAATCTTCACTTTTATTATGCCTGAGTCTGTCTGTTTTTGGACTGAGTACAGTTGGCCGTGAAGGTCTGTTTACTCTCCGTTTGCTCGAGAGTCTAGTTATGACGTAGAAAGAGGTTATGATAACACCTCAGCTGTCTCTGGTTAAGGTCTACTAGACTAATGAACCCTTATCACTTTCCCAGGCTTATGAAGTATAGAGGAAGTTATGTAATCGGTAATAAATTTTATATTGAGTTTTTACTGGAATTTCATGTTTTCAGGGCATCTGATTCAAAATTTTAAAAAAAAAAGTTGTTTGTGCAAGTACGTGAACACGATAATTACACACATATCGACACGAAATTAAATACAGTGTAAACTCTATTTAACGTCACTCGATTTAACGACAAACTCCCTAAAACATCGAAATTACTTGAATCTGGTTGGTTTACCTTGTTGTCCATACAATGATACACCCTATGTATAAGGTGACCAGATTATGAGATTCTCAAAACGGGACCCACAATATCGGGGAAATTAGAGACACCCTTAAAAAAATACTATTTACCAATATATATATACATATGAAATACTATTTTATTCAATAAAATATCATCAGACTACATTTAGAAATAAACTTGATACCACTTGAAAAAAATATTGTCGAAAAAACTGACTTCAATGTTAATTTTCATATTTTTGAGATGAGTGAATTTTTTTCAAAATATCAGGCTTTTTTTTGATGAAATCTAAAAACTATACACAACCCATTGCAAAGTTACATTTTACTAGCATCATTGCTTTAAGGGTCGACATTTTCATTTGAGATTTTTCTAGTGACCAAATGTCATTAATAATTGAGAAAACTCGTTCCACTGGTTCGCCCGAGTAACGCCGGG
The DNA here is from genome assembly GCA_963662175.1 of Aradus depressus. Taxonomy (NCBI): domain Eukaryota; kingdom Metazoa; phylum Arthropoda; class Insecta; order Hemiptera; family Aradidae; genus Aradus; species Aradus depressus. The sequence goes on along the minus strand of OY759226.1, from coordinate 18,310,522 downwards.
AACGGCCGATGCTATCAATCTCTCATGCCTTATTAGTTATTACTTATTAGTGGTGGGTTTTGATTCATTTTTTAAAGATTTAATTCAGTTGATTCATTCATCACCAATGAATGAAATTTAGGAAGCAAACTCGATGCTGTCAAAAGTACATATGGGACCAAATATTTGTAAAACGGGACAAATAAGCGTCCCGAGCATATATTTCGGGACAACGGGACAGGTCCCTTTAAAACGGGACTGTCCCGTTCAAAACGGGACGTCTAGGCTATGTAGCATCACACCCACTCTAAATAACGACAACAATACGTCATTTCTAAGCAATAAACAGTACTTTCAAGTTACGGAATTAATAAGAACTGCAGCTGTGTACGTTCTTTTGTTTGTTATTTTGTTGCTTTATTGTCTAGCACGTATTTACCTCGACTGTCGGCATCATACGTACCGAAGATTCAAAGAAATTCGTTCTTTTGTTTGTTGTGATTACCTTGCACGTGTTTACCTCGACTGCTAGACTTTTTGTTTAACCAAGTTGATCTCACAATATCCCAAGATATGAATAAAATACTAGATAACAGACTATACGCAATAAGAGTTATTATTTGTATCAATATTAATGTTTGTTGTTTGTAAATTTTATACTTTATTAGTAAATACATATTATAATAGTAAAATACTATTAAATGTAATGTAATATGTATTGATTTTTCTTCTCTTCATTTAACGACAACTCTCAATAATGCTATAAAATGCGCAGTCCCTTGTGTCGCTATATAGAGTTTACAATGTATGTGTATCCACAACCCCATTAGGACGACGGCTAATGATTTTCAGACAAATCAGTGAAAGTGAAGGGGGGGGGGGGGGGGGGAGGCTTAACAGTAAAACTCTGATAACAGCCGTTGTAAGTCATAAACCCCATTAATTGCTGATGTACTGAATTTATCGATGTGACATTTTATAATTAAATTCTAAACCCTATAAAAACATCATCTATTAATTTTCTGATTGTCATATATTATTATATTCAGAAAATGATAATAATGAACCATAAATGCATCTCAGCCGAATCGGCAATAAAGTGCATGATAAGGAGATAAGGAGAGGGGGTTCACACAATATATGTATCGACATGTTTATGGTTATGGTTATTCAAAAGCCCCCTAAAGACCTGGTGTCCGGGATTACGTTGGTTGGGCCACGTAGAGAGAATGGAAGGAGGAAGACTCCCTAAACAGGCCCTCTACGGTAGGCCAGGCGGTGCCAGAAGAGGAAGACCTAGACTTCGTTGGGTCAAAAAAAAAAGAAAAAAAAAAAGACTCCGTTGGGTGGACGACGTCGAGGCGGATCTCCGAGTGTTGGGCATCAGAGGATGGAGGAAGGTTTATTCACCTAGGGTAGGGGTCTTTAACGAGTATCTTCTGACTGCTTGACCCGAAGGACGGCGCGCTCAACGGTTGTTTTATCTCCTTGGCAAAAAACCTAAGGGTATGTATTTGAAAATAAATTAATATCATAAATTAATTTCTCTAAAGGGAAAATGAGATGTATCCAATGTCCTCTTCAAGCGCCATGCTATGTTCTTAATCACGTTAATCAATCAATAGAGAAGGGATTAAGGTCATCTTATAGATTACTTGAACATTATCCAGATAGATGCTTTTTCACTTAATCACTATGACTAATTGCAGTTACTAGTTAATCAAGACTGAATATTTAGGACATTAGACAAAAAATTCATCGGTATTGTACTTCCCCAGCACAAATTAACCAGTTAAGTTTTCGCTCTCTCTCCAAAACCAATCATGACCGTCTGGGCCCCATGATACATTCATTACAATTATTAGTTTTTGAGAAATTCGGGGAATAACGGGAAGTGGGAGGGGTAAATTAAAGATTGTAATAACTATCGATGTGAAGAATATATCGAAATGAAATTTCATAATTAAATTCAAAACCCCATAAGGACAATCAGCTATAAATTTTCCGCGAAATTGGCCTCAGGGAAAAGAATCAGAGGAGAAGTGCTCGACTCAAAAACCCTGGTTTGTACAGATCAGCTGATGATAACGCAGTTTCCCGCTTGCAGATACCTTCATTTGTTGATTAGCTACGCGGTTTTTAGTGAAGTGCGATTTTTTCGTTTGTCGGATTTCAGAATGAATGACCTGAATGAGCAACGAATTGCTGTGAAATTTTGTGTTAAACTTGGAAAATCTGCAACTGAAACAATTGCTATGCTCAACACGGCTTACGGTAATGTTGCTATGAACCGTACGGCATGTTTCAAGTGGCATGAACGTTTTAAGAATGGTCGACTGTCGATTGAAGATGAGCGTCCTGGAGGTCGTTCCACGTCAACTGACGACCCACACGTCGACGAAATCAACACCCTGATGCCGGTAAATCGACGTCTGACCGTCAGGGAGCTTGCTGAAGAGTGTAGGACGTCTGAGGAACGCCATCCGTTGCAGAAAGCCAACGCTCCAGCCCATTCAGCCCTCAGAACTCGTGAGGTTTTCGCCAAACACTCGATCACTGTTCTCCCCCCTCCCCCCTCACCTGACCTTGCTCCTTGTGACCCCAAACTCAAAAGACTCTTGAAAGGAAGAAGATTTGAGACGATTCCTGTGATTAAGGCAAATGCGACGAAGCAGCTGAAGGACATTACAAAAGAAGCGTACCAGGACTGTTTCAACAAGTTAAAACACCGTTGGGATAAGTGTGTGCGTTGGGGAGGAGAGTACTTTGAAGGAGACCCAGACATGTAACTTCTAAATAAAATATATTTTGTTTTATGAAGTCAGTCCGCATATTTTTTGATTGCTCACAAAAGTAATTATGAAGATTCAGAAGCTCCTATATAAGTCATCATTTTTAGCCCAAACAGTGGATTAATTTTGGACGGAGGGCGAAAAACTAATTGATTATTACTACTGTGGATGTACATTGCCGGTGATTCCGATTACATAACTTCCCCTATACTTAGTAAACCTGTGACGGTACAGAAGACATTCAATCATGAGCAACTTCGGGGAATGTCAGAGACCAAAATTTTCAAATCTCAGAGCTTGGATAATTTCAACATTAATTTTACCCATAATCCTCTGTGTAGATACTGTCAAGAATGACAGAAGGGCAGTGAAGGTTCTGACAGTCTCTAAAGGTTTCAACATCAAAAACAGGAGTCTAACTTCTGACAGCTATTTAATTATGCTTCTAATGTTGTGATCTTTAGTTATTTTGATGATATCCGGACCTACTAAACCGTTCTATTGTAGATATTCTGAGCCAAAACATAACAATGCTGTCCAAATTTCATATAAGTATATTAATTTCATATAAGTATATTAATTTCATATAATTATATTAATTTCATATTAGTATATTAAATTCATATTAGTATATTAATTTCATATAAGTATATTAATTTCATATAAGTACATTAATTTCATATAAGTACATTAATTTCATATAAGTATATTAATTTCATATTAGTATATTAATTTCAGTGAGAAATAATGCGCTCCCTCACATAATACTAAAAAGTCGTCGGTAAAATATTTGGTTCAATATAAGGTATTTTTTTAAGGGGGCTTTTGAATAACCATAACCATAAATTTCTTGTCGATACACATATTGTGTGAACCCCCTCTCTTTATCTCCTAATCATACACTTCTCCTTTCCCGATTCGGCTGAGATGCATTTATGCATTTTTTTTTTTTTTATGGAATAGACAATATTTCAAAGAGAAGTATGTTCATTATTATCAATTTCTGAATATCGTTCTGGGGAAGTATATTGCCAGTGATTCACCGACAAATTTTTTTTTAGTAGTATTATTAATTTTAATCGATTTGTGTGAGACTCTAAAGCTGGGTTCACACTCTCGGCGAAAGTACCCCAGAGTCGGCGAACAAGAGAGTGTGGAGGGCATCCTCGACTATCTTCGGGCATTCTCGCCTCGCCTCGCCTGTTCTCCCCTTTGTGTCGGTATTTCGGAATTTATTTATTGGAGCCGCATTATTGAAGTGTTAAACATTCCAGTTGTCGATTTGAAAAAGAAAAAGGATCCTGATAAATAAGAATTAAACATTTCATTTTAAATTAAATTGTAATACAAATTATCAGCCAAAAAATCAAACATACGTCTTCAGTCAATACAATCCACTATACTATGCCACATTGCCAATGCCCCATTTCACGTTTCCAACCTCACATTACATAATGATCTCAACATCCCATTTGTACCTTCTGTTATCAGGACACGATATCAAACTTATCACGACAAACTCCATCATCACGCCAATCCACTTATACAAGAATTATCTACAAACACTCTCCCCACAATCCACCACGACGCCTCAAGCGGATATGGCAGAGGGACCTGCTCCAGGACTAGCCTGGACTCCTCTTAGGTCACGTATCTCAGCAGTATAGCCACGCACCTGACACTGCACTATTTATCGCAATTACTGATAGCAAATGTTATGCCGTTGTAAATATATAAATAAATAAATAAATAATACAAATTAAAAGAAAACACTTAAAAAAATTAAATTCGTAAACAGTAAATTAAAATTAAACCGAAAAAATAGTACGTACCCTTGTTTCAACCAAAAATTACCGGACTAAGTACAAAATTACTAATGAATTGCATGGAAGTAAGTGTGATAAAATGCTTCATCTCGATCTTTATGATGTATCGTTGTCATCCACCATCTTTTTTTACAAGGTTTTCCAACTTTTTTAATATCACATGTAAGCACATAATTGTAATGAGCAAGTTCACAGTAAGCAGTAGCATTATTATTATTATTATTATTATTACTAATAAATAATTCACACTTTCGTTAGAGATTTTCAATGGGTACCGTGCAGGTTTCCCATGTTTGGTAGCCTACTGGACGAAGCAAGTCACGAAGCCACATCTCCGGATCTTTAAGTGTGGCTGGGCTACCCCAGTGTTCGGATTTCAATAATTCACCCTTCTAACAGCCTCCCAGAGCCCAAGCTCCACACCTAAATACCCTTATGGGATTGAATATTTTCCCAAAAGGGAACCCATACATTATCAACCCCCTCCCCACTGATCCTCCACGCTGAGCTACTGAAGATCCAGTTCCGATTATATAAGTTTATAAATAAAGGAAAAATGTAATATGGCAATAACAGGACTTTCTTATACCAAACACATATTACATTATTATAATTTTTTTTTATTTTATTTTATTTTATTTATTTATTTTTTTTTTTGCTGTGAAATTTTGTGTTTTAACTTGGAAAATCTGCGACTGAAACATTTGTTATGCTCAACACGGCTTACGGTAATGCTACTATGAAGCGTACAGCATGTTTCTAGTGGCATGAACGTTTTAAGGGTGGTCGACAGTCGATTGAAGACGATGAGCGTCCTGGACGTCCATGTCAACTGACAAAATCAACACCCTGGTGCGGGTAAATCGACGTCTGACCGTCAGGGAGCTTGCTGAAGAGTGTGGGACGTCTGAGGGACGCCATGCGTCGCAGAAGGCCAGAAATGTGGAGGAATGGCGACTGGTTTTTCCATCACGACTACGCTCCAGCTCATTCAGCCCTCAGAACTCGTGAGTTTTTCGCCAAACACTCGATCACTGTTTTTCCCCGACCCCTCTACTCACCTGACCTTGCTCCTTATGACTTTTTCTTGTTGCCCAAACTCAAAATACCCTTGAAATTAAGAAGATTTGAGACGATTTCCCGAGATTAAGGCAAATGCGACAAAGCAGCTGAAGGACATTACCAACAGATTTTTTTTTTAAATCTTAAATTTAAAATTCTCTTTTTAAATTTTACTCTTAAGAAGTAGCATAGCTTTTAATTTAACTGATTATTTTTTATTTGTATTTAGTGTATAAGGGTAATGGTTAAGGAACCTTATTGTATAATTGTACCTCTGTAAATGCGACTGTTATAATAAACTCTTCTTCTACATATTACAAATAAATACTGTATGACATCTTAAAATTTTGAAGGAAAGGAGAGGGTTGTATGGGGTGGGGGAGACATTTTTATGGGAAAATTTAAAAAAAAAATTAAATAAAGCAATTTTGTAAAACCAAACCACACAAAATAATAACCACACAAAATAATAACCACATACAATAATAACCACACTAAAAACAAAAAAAAAAAAATGTCTTACCTCTCGGGAAAACTCGACTGCCAAACGAACTCGTTTTTCCTAAAGGTAAAAAAAAAAAAAAAATAATAATAAAATAAATAATATAAATAAATGATAGAATACAAGAAAATAATAAAATAAAAATAATGAAAAAGATCTGAAAAAAAGTCGGTGAGTCACCTGGATTGTACTTCCCCAGTACGAATTTAATAAGTTAAATGTCCGTTCTCTCTAAGAAAGGATTTGAGCTGAAAATACATACTAAATTTTGTGTCGATACATATAGTTAGTTATTATGACTCATGCCCGGGCTTTAACTACGAGTCATATCGCCTACTACCAGAGCACTCTTTCGTCACTCTGGTTGACAGAGCCCGTCTCTACTGTGAGAGTCCTTTTGTGTACTCTAAATTTTTATTCACGTAGGGTAAGGGTTTTTAACAAGCTTAACGTCCCATCCGAAGGATGGCATGCTCAAGATTTTTTCACCTTCCAGATAAAAAACCTAAGGGCCTCGGCCGGGTTTGAGCTCAGAAGGCAAGCACGCATACCACTGAGCTCCCGGTGCCCTCTTTATACATACATATTATCATTGGAAGATATAAAGGTTTTTCTGTTGAGGTCCCCCTCTGTTTCTGCAATTCAGTGAAACTTCATAGATGTCGTTCTTGTAGTCATCTGAATACATATTGCTACATTCGATAGTTGGAAATGTAATGTGACATCATCACGAAAATTGTCAAAATTCTAGAAATGCATACAATTTCGTTGAAAATTATCGACACGAAATCAGTTAACATCGTCTTCACCCTTCGTCAAAAATATACCTGTCCTCCAGTGTACCTTAACAACAATCTCATCTCTTTAAAAAACGAAGTCCGCTATCTAGGTCTCATACTCGACAAACGACTAACTTGGAACCTCACACGAGACTGAAAAGACAAGAAATGAACTGACATTATAAACTTTTACTAAGACTACTAGACAATAGATCCAAATTAACTTTGAAAACAAAACGACTTATATACAACTACTGGTACTCAAACCTATGTGGACTTAAGGACTTGAACTCTGGGGTTTTTCCAAGGCTTCCATTTCAATCCAAAATCCTTCGTAAAATCCTTACTACGTCTTCAAAAATCTTCATACTGACCTTAACGTACCTTTTGTCACAGAAATTCAAGTATAAAAAATTATTTTCCTCTTTTAGTTCCCATAATAATCCTCTAGTCCGTGCCCTCCATTCTGCCATACTTCCCCAACGACGGCTTAAGCGTCAATGGCCTAGAGACCTCCTTAGCAGCAGCAGTGACAGTGATTAGTGACAAATGAGAGGAAATCAGTGACTAGGGAGATCTCTCTATTAGCATATTTGCTTGTTGTATTTATTTTTATACAGTTATAAATATCTGTTTGTAAAAAAAAAAAAAAAAATTATCTGTTTCGGATTTTTGCAAGATTACAATACATCCGTATACAAAAGATATAAGAAAGAAGGAAAATACTGGAAAAGTCTGAAGAAAAGATTCGATTTAAGTGTACCGTAAGAGAGATAATGCACAGATCAATCTTGATGGAGACTGTGATAAGGACGATGATCCATCAGGCTTGGAGACTCCAGTACAAGGGTGGCTCTGATGAATAACAGGGAAGGGGGGCTTAACTCTAACCAATTACACCAATATACCAGGGATTCCAGGATATAATAAGGGATCGCTTTAGTATTGCCTGGAATTTCAGGTCTTTGGGTAATTAAAACAATTTTTTTTTTTTGTATAAATCATTACCAATTTTTTTTCTTATCCCAATCATTCAATACTAATCAAATTTGTTAAAATTCGAAGTTGAGTTTTCTTCAGAATTTTAGGTTTTCTGACCCCTTGTATTCAAAAATAATTTTTAAAAAAAGTCGCTCTCTAGCTAAAAATCAATTGTTGATTTGACTGATAGGGGCTTTTGCATACTCATACTACATTTTTTGTTGATAAATGTATTACATCGCCATTTTGACCGATACGTTTGAATTCACATATCGTCGGTGAAACCAGAAAAATGTGTAACTCCAAAACTATAAATTTTACAGGGGAGCATAAAAACTTTATAAAATCTTAAAACCTACCTCAAAAATGGTTAAATTATTTTTTATAACAAGTAAACTGTATTAAAAAACGATTATGTACTATAAATTGTCTAAAACTATATTTTTATTTTATTTTTTAGTTGAGATACATATTTTATGTTGGTTTACATACACATTTTTCATTAAAAAAATAACATTGCTCTCAAGTCAAATAATAAAAAGATGTACACAAAACATTTATTTATGGAATTTTAACTTACATTATAATAAAAAGTAATAAAATAAACTAATAATGGGGTAGATTATCATAATATTCATGAAAATCGGGCAAGAGACTAACTCAAATTTGATAAAAGGATAATTTTGTTTTATTTGTCTCATATTGTAATGTTGCCAAGTAACTTGAGTGTGTCGTCATTTATACTGAATAATTCCATCCTGAGTATATTTAAATTGTTTAATATATGTTACTGTTGATATATAAATATTGTAATATAATAAGACAACAGGTGGAATATAAAGAAAAAGGTAGAAAAGCACAAACTTACCTTTTCAAGTCTATACAAAATATAACTTAAATTGCTCCTTTTTAACGATTAAACTAATGTTTATATTAGACTGATGCTCCAGGCATGCTTTCACTGCATTGATCATTACGGATTATGAATTAATAATCAAGACTCAAATATATTATTATAATAGTAACAGCTTGAGTAACAGTCTGAGTCTGTAAAGGAATGATGTTATTAAAGTCTGTGCGCAAGATCGTAAGAGGTCCTTCGCGCATTACTAGGATGTCTGTCCCAATTTTTAACGTGCATATTTCTTTATCCTTAACGAAACTGACTTATGAGCTTCTGCGCTAGGGGGGGGGGGGGGCGTTAATTGATTAATTCGTTCTGGAGAAGTTCATAGCCGATAATTCACCCACTATTTTTTATTTGTACCTAAATCATATATAATTTCTTTGGGCTTAACGTTCTGGTTTTCTGTAAGGTTAACGGGCTTTCTACAGATTGTCATCCCAATTATTTGTAGTCCCAGGAAACTATATATCATGATGAAGACTATATTGAAGATGAAGGCTCCTTGCAAGCTTACAGAAGATTGGTTGATAGGTAAATTTAGCAGGGACCTCATCATGCGGCCTATATCAAGTTGTATCGCCTCAGGTCATAGCACGAATTTCCATCAGTGCTCACTCGGTCGAGGTAATAACCAGGAAGCTGTGGGTTAGTGACTTCTCCAATGCACTCTAAACCTACAAAACGGTAAATGCATTTTGCACAATTTATCACAACAAATTATCCCTGGAATATTTAGAATAAACTTTTTACAACTGTCAAACCCTAAGTAATGTATTTTTTTCTATTCTTGGATAAAAAGTAATGATACATTTTTGGTCAATAATGTATTTTATAGTTAGTTACTTTCGTCTGTGATTTAACTGTGAGGTCATATCACCTACTACCAGAGCGCTCTTTCGTCACTCTGGTGCACATGAGCCAGACTCTACTATGGGAGTCCTACATTTTGCTTACCCTAAATTTTTATTCCCCTGGGGTATGAAATGAGTACCTGACATCGTACAGGCTCGGGACCATGGCTTAACGTCCCGGTAAGTTTATTTTACTATAGATAAAAAAAACTAAGGACCTCGGCCAGGTTACGAACCCGCTATCTTTAGCTCAGTAAGCAAGCACGCATACCATTGAGCTACTGGCACCCTCTATATTTCATATAACTTATTTCTAAATTTAAAATTCTCATTTTATCCCCTCAAGTCGAAAATTTCGTATAGTTGGGGAAGTAAAAATTCGCTCAAAAAAGTAAACAAGATGGAGGGAGTATAAATTGTGTAGAAAATAGGTCCAAGAGACATAGCATGAGGGACGCCTGCTCCAATTGAATTGAGCGATTTCCTTTTCTTCTTCCACATTTTAAAACCAAGAACAAGGATTATATTTTTAATAATCGTACCCTTTTCGACGTTAATCCATTCTTTCTAAATATAATTATAACATCCTAAATTAGTGGCTAATGCTCTGCTCTTTGGATAGGATTTGATAAAAGCCTTTGTTCGGTGCTTGCAAAGGCATTAGATAAGTCCCTCATCAAGTCCGCCCCCTCTGAACTTTGCAGATGTCATCCTATTTGCATCCTTTGAGGTGATTCTCTGTGAAACGAAGGATATCCATCAAAGTGCCCTTTATCCAATCCCTTCCCTCTCCTGTCTGTTTCTGCTTCTTGGTCACTAAGGATACCCCTCGTCTCTCATCAACACAGAACTACTAATGCCAATGGCAAGCATTATGTCTGTCTTTTTAAGTCTGGATAGAGTTTTAAATCTCTATGTGGGACAAAAGGTCTTTTTCCTATTTACATCCTCAGTGATACATATGTATATATATAAAATATGACTACCGAGCGCACTCTACCAGAGTTCTCTACAAACCAGGATACCAAATCGCTCCATGTTACAGCCTTTAGACGTGGTGACTCTTCACAGACGACTGACTGGAACAGACGCAGACTCGACAGAAAATGAAACAATAACTGGTACTGCTCAAAAGACTACCAGACAAGCGATCTCAACTTCGCCTCAATCACAAACGTGAGTCTCTACAAGACCGTTATCAGATCGGTCGCACAATCTGGTCATTCCCAGATGCAGGCTGGAGAAGACCAAGAGAAACTACCACCTTCTGGGACTCAAACTGTTCAACTGCTTGTCGTAGGATATAAGACACTTGAGTGATAGGAACTTTAAAAAAAAGAGTGTTTTTATAATATAGATTTTTTTTAAAAATTAGAATAACTGTATTAAACTTATATAGTTTATTACAGTTTTGCTCATAACTTAAATAAATGACATGAAACATGCTTTGGGTTACTAATTGATAGGTTTTGAATGCATTTAAACAAAATATATAAGTAATGACTAACGATTAACAACATAAATAATAATCAATAATTTATATAAATAGAAAATTAGTCTAGAGGTTAGGTTAGGTTTTATGACTCATGCCAGGGCTTTAACTAGGAGGTCATATCGCCTACTACCAGAGCGCTCTTTCGTCACTCTGGTGGACATGAGCTCGACTCTACTGTGGGAGTCCTAAATTTTGCCTATCCTATATTTTTATTCACCTAGGACAGGAGTGTTTAACGAGTACCTGACATTGTACAGCCTGGGGACCATCGCTTAACGTCCCATCCGAAGGACGGCATGCTTAAGTTTATTTTATCTCCCAAATAAAATAAACTAAGAGCCTCGGTCGGGTTTCGAACCCACGATCTTGAGCTCAGAAGGCAAGCACTCATACCACTGAGCTACTGGCGCCCTCGTAGTCTAGAGTTTATTCACATTCATGATATTTCATGACATTTTCTCAAGCAAGTGAATCATAGTGATGTTTTCTTTTAAGTCGTCGTCTTTGTCGAGTCGGTGGTAAGTTGCTGGCTGCATGAATTGCTGTTGGGTTTGGATGACAACTCATTTTATCATGAAGTCGCTGGTATGATGCCTTGACGCTGTCTTCTACAAGTGGGATGTCTAAGTCATCATGAATAATTGTATTTCGGAAATACCATGGGGCTTCAGTGATTAGTCTTAGCACTCTGTTTTGTATTGTTTGTATGATTTTATTAATTTTTTTATTTAAGTAAAAATGCAAAAAATTGACGTTACCTAGAAATGCTATGGAATTTCTTTCGTAATAAAATTATTATTATTAATAAAAATTATTATATATTATTTATAATATAATAATTATTATTTACAATAATAAAAAATATATTATAATAATAAATGGTGGGCATGAGCCCGACTCTACAGTGGCGTTCCTAAATTTTATCTACCCAGGCTTACTTACCTGGGGTAGTGGTCTTAACGAGTACCTGACTTCGTACAAGCTTGAACTTGAATTTCTAGCATATATTATTTTCTACTAGTAGGGAGAGTACGTTTGAAAATAAAGTACAGAGGAAACTAGCAGATCAAGAATAAAGAAACCCAAGAGTGAAGGATCAGAAAAAACAAGAAACTGAGGGACATCTTCTGGCGATATCTGACCAGCGGACTGACGTGGGGGTACTTGCGGTGGGCAGGGGATTGTGGAGGAAGGAGGCGCAGATCCTTGAGGAAGATCAAAGCTGAGATGGACTGCAGACCGGTAGCGAAGGTCAGATCGCAGTGGAGACATCTTCAGAGTCTCCAAGTACCAGAGCCCTTTCAATTTTGTCCTTCCAATTTTCCTTAAATTCTTAAACTTCCCCCGAACTCATCCCCCTTTCTACATGAATCTCCGTATCCCCCTCACCCTAATTAGATCCATGTGTGTCTTCCCACAGTTTCATTACACTTTTTCCTCTAGGCTGGGTCCACTTTTCACGCCTCCCCTTCGACTCCAGAAATAAAAGTCCCCACACTTGACGCCTTTAATTAACTTTTTCCCTCTTTTCAACAGAGGCTGTGGTCTGCCCCCTCACCTCTCTTCCTAATCGAATAACAGGCTTCATTCTCTTCTGTTGACTCTGTGCCAACTTTGGACCATGTCTGTCTGCCTCTATGAAGGGGGAGAAGTCGGAGAAACTTCTAAGGATTTAGGGGTTATTTTTGTCACGTCCTTTTTTTTTTGGTACTTTCTTGAATGGAGAAGAAAATTTAAGACTTTTTGTCAGGACATGTCTTCCAGCCATGTCATTTTCCTAAACTCCTAACTGTGTTTTTCATCTCTTTTACTCCCCATGTAGAGTTTTCTCCGGAATTTCATGTTTTCTCATGTCTCCTGAATCCAAAATGGCAAAAAATTTTATTAAATTGAAAAATCTGTCCACTTATTATAAATGTATCTTTGTATTAATTTTTTTATATACTCATATATTTTTAAGTATTTATTTGTTAAGTTTTTATTAATTTAATTTTACTTTTTTCAAAAGTTTTGTTATTACTACTAATCATACGTGTGTTAGACTCAAATACAGGGGCGTAACCAGAATTTTGAGCAGGGGAGGGGAGGGGCAAAGTTAGGCGACGAGGGAGGGGGTGTAGACTCCCCGGGGCACAGCCCGCAGTTTCCGTGGTTAGCGTTGAGACTTTTTGTTATAAATTTGGGAGACTCGGACCTCTAGAAGCTCCCTCTGAGGTAACTACTGACTGTAATACTTAAGTTGACTTTACAGCGCAGCAGCAGAAAATGCACGCTGTGGTTTCTGTGATTTTAGCATTAAATGACTCACAGCCAATAGCGTGTATTTGCTGCTGCTGCGCTTTGCATATTTACTGCGCATGTAAAATCAGCTTAAAGAGTATAAAGTTTAACATAAATGACGATTTTGAGAGAGGAAATGAAAAGATGGAATTCATGTATATTAAAATAAATGTAATATGACTTGTTTTGTACAAGTACATTTATGTAACAGCTGATTGCTGATTTAGGAATCAGATGCATGGGACATTTGAAGATCCTATTGGTAGGTAACTTGCAAGCAATCCATTTTTAATAAAAACAATTTTTTTAGTTTATTTAATTTTTATCTTGCACGCGCCCCCCCCCTGGCTATGCACCTGCTCAAGTAGTTATAAATCTAATTTATAAGCTATCTTAATGTATAAATTCTTTTGACGTATCTTATTACCATGTATTGGTTTAACGGAAATAAATTTATTATTATTATTATTACGAAGTATAAGGGAAAAAGTTATGTAGTCGGTCAAAAATTCGATGCAAAGTTTTCAACGGAATTTCATGTTTTCCGATCTCGAGATTTAAATATGAAAAAAAATAAGTCTCTGAACACGATAACTCCCGATAGAATGAATGTATCGACAAAAAATATGTATATGTGCGACCCCATAAGGACAACACCTATCGAGTTTCAGCCGGACCGGTCAAATGGAATGGGGGGGGGGGGGGGGGGGGGATTAATTTTCAGTAGAATCGGCAAAAAGGAAGATTTTGGAGCCCATATGTAAGTCAACTATTGAATATTGGCGCAAAAGGCCGACTGGTTTAGGAGGAGCGAAAATCTATTTGATTAATTCGTTCTTGGGAAGTGATTCACCGACGACATCTTTTATTTCAAAACGTTGCAACAAATTATATTATTATGTTCATAAAAGTTTTTAGTTTAAGCCCCTCCAAAATCCAATCTTTTTGACTGAAAATGAATAGGTGTCCAAAAAAATTCTAATATCATCATCGTGGTAGCTTGCCGATATGCCTCCGCATAAGGTCATAACTCGACAAAAAAAAATTAAAGCTTAGTCAAGGTCCACTACGTAGATTTTCCGTGAAAACGTCAGGATAAAAACATAAGTGTTTCGTATTAATATGTAATTTAATTATCAATCTCTTTAATACAATGGTTATACAGAGTAGTATGGTTACAGAATAGATAAATCACAAGTTTATTGCATGTAGGAAGGGTCTGTGGTACCTAAAGTAACACACGTACACCTCACACTGCATTGACTACGCCTTAATGTTTTTTCATTTTCTTTTCGATGATGCCGTAGCTCTTGCATTTGCTCCGCACTAGACTTTTTAGGTTTTTTAAATTCCTTTTGATGCGTTTTGCATTTTCTATAATTCCGTTCATATTTACGTTTCATATGAGACGACATCTTTAATTTTTTTGCAATTTTCAATTTATTAACAATTTTTACATATATTTCGGCGAATATTTTTATTGTTTCACTTTGAGTCCTACTAGTGCTCCTCAAATGACACCCGAATCAACATCCTATTTAAATTACACAACGCTAATTCTCAACAATCATCCGCCGGCGCCCACACTAGCTCGATAACGTCACAGGCAAAACAAACACTACACAACAAACACGTACAGACATGCTCTATCCATTGTAACCTCAACCGTTGTTATCGCATTATTAGTCTCGTAGTTATTAGCGATTGAAATCTGACGGTATTTTGTAACACAAGAAAGTTTGACCGGCTATCACTGTGCTTAACGAGCGAATAGACGTTTTCACGACAAAAAAAAAAAAAAAGTAAAAGGTCGATTTAGAGGGAGAGTGGAAACTTAGATTATGACGTATTATTCGAACTAGGGAAGTAGGTAGATCACCGATGATTCACCGATATCTTTGTTTTTTTTTTCCAGTATATTCTGATGGAGAGATCATGTTGCCTCGCCATTACTTTCTTGAGAGGCAGCAGAGGGCGTGTTCCTAAAATGAGAAAAGCTGTTTTCTCCTCTTCCATCTGCTTCACCCTCGTCCTTATTGAAGCTACACTTGGGTCGCTGAGAGGACAGGACAGGAGTTAAGCCGTATAACATAACCTATCTGAAAGCACTTTCCTGCAGAACGTGAGAGGACCCCAATTGCAATTTGTACACACCATTCTGGGCTTAGTCTCCAACGATTGTGAACTTTAGTGACCATATTGACGGATGAAATTGCGTACTTCGAGGTTCCTATATATCAGGTTTGAAGCTAACAAAGTTATGTAATGGTCAGAAGTTCGATGTCGATTTTTCATCGGAATTTCATATTTTCCGACTCCTTGAATCCTTTCCAAAAAAAAGTCAGTGTATTGTGATGTTAACACACATTAAGATTATTAATATATTATAAAATCATTTATTATTATTTGTAGCAAAAGAGCTGTTAGGAGTGAAGTAACTTAAATAGTGAATATACAAAAATGGACTAGTCGCATTTTGTTTTAAAACGAAATGTTAACAACCAATGAATGGAGACAAAAGACGACGATCAGCTGTTTTAAATAGTATGAGACAGTCTAAGTGGAGATGTGGAAGTGGACAGTCTAGAGAGAGAAGATGTAGAAGTGAAAATAACAGTGAAGTAGATGCACAAAGGTACTTTTATTTATTTATATGTTTATATGCCCAAAATAACATTGAATTAAAGAATGGTCACAATATTTAGAAAGAAAAGAGACTAAAGTAGATGTAGAAATTAGTTTGTAAAATTTTTATTGTAAATAATTTGATTTTTTATTTCATATTGATGTTTTGATTTGATTTATACTGTAGGTTAAGGTAAATAAATCCAATATTTGTTCTCTTATTCTATGTTATTTATTTTCCCTGCGAACCCGTAAGATAATTTATACCTTTGGATTGGATTGAACATTTTTTTTTTTTATATAGGAAAACAATATGGCATCTCATAATTACATTAAGAAGAAATCCAAATGAAATAATTATTAATTTAAATTTTTTTAAATATGTGCACTTTCTTCAAACTTTCGATATTTTCTTAGGGCCCTTTCCGGAAACTACTGTAGAAATCAAAATTTAGTAGAAGACCAGCTACAATTTCTACAGGAAATGTGGTAATATTTATTATTTGTTTATTTATTATTAATTCAATTATTTTAATTTTATATTTATTTATTTAATTTAACACCATTTCTTTTATTATCACAGTATGTGTGCTTGTGAACACGATAACTCCCGATTGATACGAAATAAAATAAAAGAGGGCGCCGGTAGCTCAGTGGTATGCGTGCTTGCCTTCTGAGCTGAAGATCGTGGGTTTGAAGCCCTACCGAGGCCCTTAGTTTATTTTATCTGGGAGGTAAAATAAACTTAAAGCACGCCATCCTTCAGTTGGGACGTTAAGCGATGGTCCCGAGCCTGTACGATGTCAGGTACTCGTTAAAGACCCCTGTCCTAGGTGAATAAAAATTTAGGGTAGGCATAATTTAGGTCTCCCATAGTAGAGTCGGGCTCATGTCCACCAGAGTGAAGAAAGAGCGCTCTATATGCGATACGACCTCGTAGTTAAAGCCCGGGCATGAGTCATAAAACCTAACCTAAAATAAAAGAGTGAAAACCTAATTAATTCGTTCTGGGGAAGGACATTGCCGGTGATTCATCGCAACTTTTTTTTCCTTGCAGTCTTTAAAAGTTATATTTTTGGGAATTCAAAGCGTGTCTTCCTTAGTTGAAAATGACAAAAGTTTATAACTTCAAGCTATAAAAACAAAAAACTTCTTATTTTCCAGAATTCTTTCTCTGGTCAGAGACATAAAACGTTTCTTAATACTTCCACAAACTCTAGTTTTTTTTTTTTTTTAATATTACGAGGAAAACAAAAAGAAATGAATGTGATGTAATAATAGGACTTTGTTATATCAACCACTTGTATACAGTCCTCCCCTTCTCTCAAATTCATTTCAAATTGACACAAAGGGGTTTGTATTGGCATTAGCTGTTATTTTAGCGGTTATGGTCACAACGCATATATTTTATTGTTTCTGCATTTTTTTAAATAAAAACTATTGATTATATAAAAGGCGTTGATGAATGTTGAACAGTAGTTCAGGTATTAAGTTGTCGCCATGGAAAGTCCCATTTTTTATAAATTCTCTCAGCCACCAACTTCTTTTTTGTTTTTTGGAACTGGCAGCTATTAAAACGAAAGCAGCACAAACACCAGCAGCAATGTCCTCGTACATTTCTCAAAATCAGGATCTTGAAGCGTATTCATTGACAGTAGAGACGGATGATGCTTTGAAAAACAGAACAAAATTTAAGAAATTGTCAATCTTGTAGCAGATCAAGTGTACGACTTAGATGAAATGAGGCTCAATTATAAAACGCTTCCTAACTCAACTCTTGCCAGTTGAACCTTACATTCAGTTTTTGTAGGAGCGAAACACAAACATGTTTGCGTTTTTCAGTGATCATTACATAAAATGAAATCTTGTAGGTCTATCACTTAACTGTACACTGTGTTTAGTTGAGACAGTTCAGACACACGGTCGGTTATACCGAGGAGTCGGTTATGAAGGGTTCTACTATGTATCAATTTAAAATTAATCCCATCAGTCAGTGGATAAAGAAGATAGATAAATGACTAAAGATAATGGCAGAGTTTCCCAGGTATATAGGGAGGATTAATAAATAAACCACAGAGCAGGGATAGGACAGGGTGCCAGAATGTATGGGACAAAACCGGAGATTAGTTCTACAATAATGTTGGCAACACTGTTCATATCGGATCAACATTGGGTGGCAACTTCATCTAGTGGCAAAAACATCGTCCTGGTTATTCCATTGTAAATGTCATTTCATTCAGGACAACCCAACCATGCCCTTCTATATTAATAAATTGAAATGAAAGCGTAGCATATTACTTTAAGTATAGGGGAAGTTATGTATTCCACCAGTAGCTGTAGCCAGAAGTTTTCTCTCTCCCTCCCAAAGACGTCACTCGTATAGACAAAGTAAAACTTCTGGGGTAGTACACTGATTCAGATGATTTCGGGTTCCTCCTTCTACAGTTACTTGCGTCAGAAATTCGATGGGCAGTTTTCAATGGAATTTCACTTTTTCCGACCTCCAGATTCTAAAAATGAAGAAAAAATATTTTTTTGTATCTGTGAATATAACTCAAATAATTACCATTGTATCGACCCAAAATTTCAACTGTAAATTCAAAACCTCACACAACTTAAATTTTAGGGAGGGGATGGATCATTGGAGAAGCCTCAACTTACAAACTCTAATAACTGCCGATATAATGAATTCAACATGAAATTTTATATTTAAAGTCAAAGCCTGGCTCATCAAGAGACGGAACATCAGGGGAGGGCGAATCTTGATACTGTCTGACAGCCAAGCAGCGCTGCAAGCGCTTCGAGCTTTCATCATATATTCCAAAATCGCCCTGGAATGCCTTCAAACACTGGAGTCTCTGACGGACCAAAATAGAGTAGAGTTGAGGGTGCCAGGACATCAGGGGTTGAGGGCAATAAAAGGGCTGATCAACTGGCCCTGTCAGGAGCGGACAGACTATAGGACCGGAACCCTTCTGCGAGATCTCTAAGAGCAGTTGGCTGACCAGGAAACACATTCAGTTCTGGAGAGGGATCCCAAAGCAAAGACATTCAAAACTATTTGTAGCGGAACCCTCAGAGAAAAGAAGCCGAGAGCTCCTGAATATGAGCAGAACGGATCTAAGAGCTGATCACAGGACAGTCATATGAACCAACACCTACACAATATGGGCATCGCTAGAAGCCCTCTGTGCAGAAAATGTGCGAGGAAAATGAGAGTTCTATTCGTAGTCTGAGCCAGTAAGGGGCTCTAGAAAGTAGAAGGTTTTACTGCTTCGGGTCTGCCATAACGGAACCGAAGCAGGTAGTGGAAGGAACCTGCAGAAGAATCCTGGACTTTATTAAAGATACAGGGCTGATGTAGGGACCAACACACATAGGCCTACTCTTCTATTAGCCCTCGGAGGGGGGAAAAAAATGGCCATTCAAAGGCCCCTATGTAAGTCAAATATTGACTTTTAGAGGTACAGCAAAAAATTAATTGATTATTTTAAAAACAAACCTACCTAAACATTACATATATTTTTGGAATAGTCTTTCTAATCCCTTTAATATAATACGATCTCGATGGTTTTATGACCTTTATAGTTTGACAATATGGCGGCTGTCTGCCATTTTATTTTTTTTGGGAATGTCACATAGTCAATGTAACTTGAGAGATTACAACATATTAATCATTAAAATTGGTTCAGCCGTCCATATGAAGAAATAATATTACATACATATTATTATACATACATATTATTATACATACATATTATTACACATTTATCTTATTATTATACAAAAAAACTACATTCTCCCTAACTCGGGTAAAAATAACATTGTTTATAATCCAAGCAGATTTTTGCTTAATACTCGTACATCTAACCCTTGCTCAGCTTAACTGGCTCGTTACCCCGCAACCCTTCTTCATCCTCCTCGCCCACTTCTTCTGAACTCACTCCCTTCCCCCACAGCATAAATGGTTAATAAATACACCGTACTCCTGGTGCTGCCATTTACATGGGCTAACAACAGGGCAGCCACCCTACCCCAAATCCATCCCCCTCCCCTCTTGATCAATAATTAACTGAAATGATGGCTCACTAAGCTTCCTTCGCCATCCCTTCCACTAATGGCTTTGTTCCAGGGAGAGATCACGTGTTTTTTTTTGTTTTTTTTTTTTATATCGCCTAATGGAGCATCTGTTACCGGTTATAGTTAAGACTCAGTTCAAATAACAACTGAAAATTAATCAAAAATAGAACATATACACAATAGCATATCTGTAGGTTAGGTTAGGTTTTATGACTCATGCTCGGGCTTTAACAACGAGGTCATATCGCCTACTATAAGAGCGCTCTTTCGTCACTCTGGTGGACATGAGCCCCTCTACTGTGAGAGTCCTAAATTTTGCCTACCCTAAATTTTTATTCACCTAGGGTAGGGGTCTTTAACGAGTACCTGACATCGTACAGGCTCGGGAACATCGCTTAATGTCTCATCCGAAGGACGGCGTGCTTTAAGTTTATTTTACCTCCCAGATAAAATAAACTAAGGGCCTCGGTCGGGTTTCGAACCCACGACCTTGAGCTCAGAAGACAAGCACGCATACCACTGAGCTATAGGCCTGTTTATTTTTTTGATATTTATTATGTTGATTGAATATTTATAAATCCAATGTTTTGTTCTCAACTCTATGCTATTCATTTTCCCATCATCTTGTTCATGTGTGATAGTGAGATGTTGTGGGAAAAGAATCAACGCTACAGCGTCATCATCAGTGGCACATCCCACGCGTACAGTGTAGAGCCTAAAGGAATACTGACTTAGATGTGAGTCTTTAGGAACTTTAATCCCACATTTTACAATTTTGTCCCTCTATACAGTTTACATGGACCTTTTTGTCCCTAATGTGATTTCCCATTTCTCTGATTTATTCCCCGCCAGAACTGTTGATTTATCTGCAATGCTGGACAGAGCCAGTGCCCCCTGGTGGTCACTGACTGGGTTTATCCTCCACAATGGTCCTCCCCAGATTCCTGGACAATAGCTCTTTAGGCCCCCGGCCTAGTGTTGAATGGACCCTCGATCATCCAACAATGTTCATATCCCCTCCCTCTGTCTCACACACAATTCTATGTTTTACTATTGTATTTCTTTAAACTATTGGTGATCATATTGATAATATAGAAGAATGTGTTTAGAGCACACAATGAAGTGTCCTGTAGGCGAACATTGCCTAGTAATAATAATTGTAATAACAGTGAGTAGATAATGAGTAACAGGATATCCAGAATGGATAGCAGTACAGAGTAACAGATATGAGGCGGGAGGCATTCATCAATGTTACCCCACAGTCAGACCACAATATCACCATAAATTAACTTTAATCCCTTCTCCTGACCAACAAAACCATAAATTGCAACAAGAAATATATATATAACTCCACAAAAAACTACCAATGGGGATATCCGATTTAACGTCATAATGTTTGCCAATATTCTGCACGAAGAACGAATTAAATATAATGATTGACTGGCATTCTACAGGTTTGTCACACTATTCAAACTTCAATTTTTACAACAAATAATTTAATTTAATTAAATTAAGTTAAATTAGTGATTATTAAATTTTCTGTGCAGCCAAATTTGGGGACGCAGAGTTGAAGGAAAATAATTTCAAATTGGCATTTAAAAAGTGGGTGGAACCATCTTTAACAGGCTTGTATAGATTCTCGCCTATGCCGACGACATTGACATAGTGGGCCGCTCTGAAAGGGCAGTCAGTGACGCATTTAGGGCTTTAATGGGCCCTGCAGGAAGAATGGATCTTGAGGTGGACGCAGCTAAAACCAAATACATGGTCACTGGAGAAGTGCCTACCCAAAGTGAGACCCTTGAAATAGGTACTCACAAATTTGAGGAGGTCGCAGAGTTTACCTACTTGGGCTCCATAGTTACACAAGACAATGCTAACGAAACTGAGATATGGAAGAGAATATTTGAGGCAAACAAGTGATACTTTGGTCTCAGCAAGCAGGAGATGCCCTGGAGGAAGAGATGCGCGGACAGTCCAGACCAGTGCGCTGCAAGGACATCGTCCAGAATTGGATTGTGGAAAAATGGCAACAACGTTGGTCACGATGCCCGGATGGCCGAACGACGTACGCATACTTCCCGGACGTCCGGGTACGCCTTGACTCAACATGGGTACAGCCTAATCACTGGACGTCTCAATTATTATCAGGTCATGGTGATTTCAACTCCAAGCTGTTCTTCTTTCACAGGAAGAACACCCCGAACTGTTCGTGCGGCGGTATCGAGACTGCAGAACATGTGGTCCTCGAATGTCCGCTGTACGACCAAGCTAGGGTGGAGTTGATTCATGGGACGAGATCGTATTTGGGAATGGATCTACGGCAGATGGTGACGGAAACAGACTACCCGATGTTCTGCCGATTCGTCGGCTCCTGGCGGGAGCAGAAACAGGCAATGTAAGATGGAAAACCCCTGATCCCCGAGCTTTGACCAAACGTAGACTGGGTAATATTGCTGCAATGCAAGGCGCACCCTCTTTTGAGAGCAAATAAAAAAAAAAAAAAGTCTCAGCAAGCACTTCAGAAGCAACCACATATCCAGGCAGATTAAATTCGTTCTATATAAGACCCTTATCCGCCCAGTTCTTCTGTATGGCTCAGAAACCTGGACAACTTCAAAAATGAGCGAACAGAGCCTATTGGTGTTCGAAAGGAAGGTTCTGCTCAGAATATTTGGAGGAATGCAAGTAGGCCATGCATGGCGCAGACGCAACAACCAGGAGCTCTACGAACTATATACAGAACCAGATGTCCTAAAAGTCAAGAAGATAGGGCGGTTAAGATGGGCGAGACTCCAGGATGGAAGCTGAAGAAATGCCGAAGAAGCTGCTAATGGAGTAAGACGGCGAGGGAGATCTAAGCTGAGATGGGCAGAAGATGTCCGATACCTATTCCACATCAGGAACTGGATGGCAGCCGCACAGGATCGGGACAATTGGCGGCTGTTGGTGGAGGAGGTCACCGGGTTGTAGCGCCACGATAGATAGATTTAAAAGAAATTAAAATGAGACGATTGAATGCCACCCAAAAAACCTTTTGATGTGAATGTTGCGTATGTGTGTGTCGGACGGTTACACACTTCTTTATCTGTGATGTCAGCTGTTTTTGAGCATTTCTACATTCATCGAATAAGACAGTGTGTAATATATTTCATTTGACTTTTGATGTTGTACTTTTATGTGGTATTTTTAATTATTATTTTAAACATATATTATTTTAAAACATTATAGGGCCTATTCTAGTTACAGAAAGACTAGACCTAGTTCAGAAAGACGATATAGAATCAATCATATAAATAAAAAAAACTATCACATATGAAAAGAACAATATGCATTAAAAAAAAATACAATAAGAGAAGAAGAAATAGCAAAACAAAACAAAACATTTCATAATTTGTACTTATGTACATACATACCTATATTATACATATTTACAACCTTTCTTTAACTCGTATGACAAGAAACTGAACTGGAATTTCTGAAAAGTAAACATTGCAAAAAAGGGGGAACAACCTAATGACTTTCGAGGAAAACCGACACAAATGGGAAGGAGAATCAACTATTTTCCGAGTGTTGGTACATATGCCTTTCGAGTAACCAAGTTTTTTCTCACTTGGAAATCCAGAAGTAATTCATAGTTCGTATTAACCGAATTATTTCGTTATAACGAAGATGCTATGAGAAAATGAATGCGTTTTTCTAGGGGATTCTATTTTGGTTCTTCAACTAGGGGTTCGTTCTAACGAGGGTTTACTGTAGTACGAGTATAATATAGGTAACTGGGTGAATTTATTCAGAAAATTAGGATTTTTAGGGGGTATTAAGAGAGATAAATTGATGCCTAGTTGATGTTTATGGCGGGTATTCAAAAAGAAGTTTAGTGCCTATAATAAATTTGGTGGTTACTGAATGCTTAAGTATCGAATTGACTCACAAACCAATAAAGTGCATAATAATTGAATAGGTACATAAACTGTATGAGATGATTAAGTGCACTGTGTAAGCATCCTCATAAACCTGACACTGCCATCTTGTTGTAAGCAAGGAAATTATTATCTTAATAAATACATTAAGTAATATTTCTATTACTTTTCAATTATAAATATTATAAATTAACATAAATTATAATATTTTATAGTTATATTTGTTTAATTTGTGTTTCACGATTATGTATCCGTGAATCACCGGTTATGTACTTCCCCAGAACGAATTAATCAATTAACTTTTCGATCCTCCTTCAAAACCAGTCGACTATTTGCGCTAATATTTAATAGTTGACTTACATAAGGGCTCCTAAATCTTCATACTAGATTTTGGGTCGAGAAATTCATTACATCGGCAGTTATTAGGGTTTTGTATTGAGCCCTGAAACCCCGTTTTTTCCCGATATCCCTGAAGTTTGACAGATAATGTCCTCATTGCGTTTTGACTTTAAATATGAAATTTCATGTCGATACTTTCATTATATCGGCAGTTATTAGTTTTTGAGTTAAGCCTCTCTCCTAAACCCCCCTCCCCTTTGACCGATTTCGTTAAAAATGAATATGTGTGGTCCTTATATGGTTTTGGTCAAATATATAAAATTTTATGTCGATACATTCATTATTTTGGCATTTATCAAAGTTTTTATGTTAAACCTCCCCCCTAATTGCACTCTCCTATATGTTTTCCGTTAAAAACTCCACATCGAATTTTTTACCAATTACATAACTTACCCTATACTTCGTAAAGCTGTGGAAGTAACATAATATGTTTGACGTAGTGTTTACAAGCCTTGAGTAACCACAAAAAGATAAGTGTGTACCTGTGAACTCGATAACTCCCATTAAAATACATTCGAATGACCCAATTTTATATGTGTATTCAAAACATTTTTATAAGTAAATTCAAAACCATAAGTAAATTCACCACCTAAGGACAACACCTATTAATTTTCAACTAGATCAGGCGAAGAAAAGTAAAGGATCTGAGAGAGATCGAAATATATAATGAGGATTCAGAAGTTTCTGGGTAATTATTGATTTTTAGCCAACATTTTAGAGGGAGAGCGAAAACAATTGATTAAATCGCGCTGGGGAAGTACATAGCTGGTGATTTTTTTACAATGATTTTTGTTTACCTTACCATTGTGGGAAGGGTTTGAAGTAGAGGTGTGAAAATCCCGCCTCTTGAGTGAGCCAAGGTACGTACATGAATAATGCAACGAGGGATGCACTTCTGAGGGTTGTGGGGACCTAGTGTTTACAATACCTTCTTAGATAGCACACAACAACATAGACACAGTAGCTACACATTGATCCGTGTAAAACAATTCGATACCACTCCCCCGCTTTTTAACTTTCCAGCATATAGGGAAGTTATTGTAATGGTTCCAAAAATTTTCATCATATTTTTGAACTTTGGATAGTGAGAGGCAACCTGATTTGCCCCTAATCAGTCAACATCCAAGACCCTGAGATGCGTCTTTAACTTCTTCAGCCCCTTGAAAATAAAAAAAAATTGACTGTTTCTTGGTTGATAAAAAAGAAAGAAAATAAATTGTTATTATTCTGGGACCGAGGTTCCCTAAGAATAAATATATATAGAGTAAAGAACAGGAAACAATGAAATATAGTATCAGTATGACGTACATAGAAATAAATAAATTATTTCCATTGGAGAAAAACTAGACAATTGTGATTACATACAGACAAATAAATAAATATCATGAAAAACATAAAATTAAGAATGGTTCGAAACCCGGCCGAGGCCCTGGGAGGTAAAATAAACCTTTATCTGGGAGATAAAAAAACTCAAGCACGCCGTCCTTCGGATGGGACGTTAAGCGATGGTAGTAGGCGATGTGACCTCGTAGTTAAAGCCCGGGCATGATCCCTAATAACTAACAAAAGCCCGGGCATGAGTCCTAATAACTAGCTATATTGATTTAAAGAGTCAATTGGTACTCGTTAAAGACCCCTGGCTCTCGGTGAATAAAAATTTAGGACTCCCACAGTAGAGTCGGACTCATGACCACCGGAGTGACAAAATAGCGCTCTGGTAGTAGGCAATATGACCTCTTAGTTAAAGCCCGGGCATGAGTCATAATAACTAACATAAATATGAAAGAGAAGGAAGGATGCCCAGACAAGGTTTGAAATAAAATTAATTTTAGACAGTAGAGGCTAGATAGAAAAGTGTGAGGGGAGAGAAGAAATATAAAAATAGTCAAAATAAAATAAGATAAAATAAAAAATAAATAAATGCATATTAAAAATATATAAATGTGTAAAATGAACAAAAAAGGAATAATATTTATTATGATAGAATAATTTAAGAACAATGGGAAAATAAAATACAATAAAAATAAAGAACAAAAAAATGGGATAAGTAAATAACTTAAATAATTCTTATTTTTATGTATTTTCTGTGTTTATTTTAACCTCACGTAATTTTTTATCTTACATAACTTATTTATTGTTAATTATTGACTTACCATATTTTTTGGTTAATTATTCATTACTAATTCCCGAAACTAGTTATAATATAAATAAAATACATTGTTGGACTGATAACTCTGTATTATTTATTTATATAAGTGTAGGTACGAACGCCTTTTTTTTTTTTTTTTTTTGTCTCCAGTAGAAAAAGGATGGATCCTGAATTTTCACCGGATCTGTGTGGAACATCAAAGCCTTGTTACATATTTTTCAAGTCTACTTCGGCCACCCCTGACTCACAAAGACTTTCTTCTTACAAATAAGTTCACTAAATTTACATATAGATAGCACCATCGTCACTTGGATTGGCATTGATTGCTACCTATACCTCTTGCTTTGATCTCTCTATTCTATCTCAGATCTTAGAATAATATAATCTATTTGACAGGTATTTATTGCCTTGCATCTAAAAACAAAATTAAATATTTTATTATACTGTATTATTAATTATTGTGAGAGAAGTGGATTGGGTAAAGTGTTTCTTTCTTATTTCGTTACACTTTGTTATGTTAAATCCGCTTTTTTAAAAATATTGTCTATTTAGAGAGGGCGCCGGTAGCTCAGTGGTAAGCGTGCTTGACTTCTGAGCTAAAAAACGTGGGTTCGAAACCCGACCGAGGCCCTTAGTTTATTATATCTGGGAGGTAAAATAAATTTAAGCACGCCGTCCTTCGGATGGGACGTTAAGCGATAGTTTCGAGCTTGTACGATGTCAGGTACTCGTTAAAGACCCCTGTCCTAGGTGAATAAAAATTTAGGGTAGGCATAATTTAGAACTCCCATAGTAGAGTTGGGTTCATGTCCACCAGAGTGACGAAAGAGCGCTCTGGTAGTAGGCGATATGAGCTCGTAGTTAAAGCCCGGGCATGAGTCATTAAACCTAACCTAACCTATTGTCTATTTAATAAGAAAATTATACATAAACTACAAGTTTCGGTATTAAATGTTAGAATATAAACACATCTGAGATTAAATCCCAAAGACATAAATCTCACGATAAACTTTCACCAAACAAAGTACATCCTAGGAAGGGGATATAGTCGATAGTATTATCGATAGTCCCAGTAAATATCGATATTAATATTCCTTCATTAAAGGGGATACGTTTTGAATAAAAAATAAATAAATACAAATAAAAGTTGATCGAAATGTTCATACATCCAATTTAAGGGATCACCTCTTGAGACGCCACCAAACTTATAAACCGGCACCCAAGACCAAACAACCCACTGCAGAAACCTACATCACTGCCTACTGTTCCATTAAGTTTTACAAAAGTATTTTTCTTCAATTGTTAATTAATTTTTTGATATTGTTTTAAAAAAGTTGTCTATTGAAATAAAAATTGTTGAATGATAAGCCATTGTACCCACTTCATTGTTTTTTTGATTATCTACAATAAGTGTTTTTGAACTTTAATTAATGTGTTAATATTAAAGTGTTATATTTAATGCGAATATTTTCGACAGAAAATGTTATTTCTATAAAATAAAAGTTCGATTTTAAAGAACAATTACTTATTCGATTGATATTTTTATTCCCCTTTCATCCTCCATAACATAGAATAATTTAAATTATTCAGATGCACATAAAAAAATAAAAATAAAATAATCATATTATAATATAATATTGGAATTGGAAAGTATTTAGTATGGAAAGCGACAACTTACAGAATCATCGATACTATCGATAGTGGCCAACTATCGACTATCCCTACTACATCCCCCATTGCTGGCTGGATCCCCGATGGTTCAGTTGTTAGTGTCGCAAGCTGGATGCTTAAGTAAATAGGGTCCCAACAAGAGACTAAGAAACCACAAAGGGCGACCTTCCCCTAGGCTATGAATACGATATGAGGGACACTACTAATTAATTCTGGAGGTTCAAGTGGCAGCCACCAGGTTCGCCATGAGGCCTCTCTATTTAGCCAGTGTACTTGAGTCTGACCAGACCAAACCATTTAGTACAGGCCAACTTTGATGATAGGCTTCAAGCATCACAGTTCATTTAAAGAGAAAGAGCAAGAGGAGGTGCTCATCCAAACAAACTCATCATGATCAATCATTTTTTTCCTTTTTCATCCTGATAAATGAGTCATTTTACATACAAAGAAAAAAAGTCTAAAAACAAACGAACGCAGGGCGCCGGTAGCTCAGTGGTACGCGTGCTTGTCTTCTGAGCTCAAGAACGTCGGTTCTTAGTTTATTTTATCTGGGAGGTAATTACCTCCCAGATAAAATAAACTTAAGCACGCCGTCCTTCGGATGGGACGTTAATCGATGGTCCCGAGCCTGTATGATGTCAGGTAGGCAAAATTTAGGACTCCCACAGTAAAGTCGGACTCATGTCCACCAGAGTGACGAAAGAGCGCTCTGGTAGTAGGCGATATGACCTCATAGTTAAAGCCCGGACATGAGTCATAAAACCTAACCTAACCTAACGAACGTTTTAGGTAAACATTTATAGTTGAGTTACACAGGGACTTCTGAATCTACATTTGAAATTTAGTGTCGATATATTTATTACATCGGCAGTTGTAGTGGTTGACATAGACACCGGTGAAAGGAGGTTACAGTAGTGTTAACGGTGTGGTGAACATAAGTTGTTAATAAAGTCTTCATTATCTTTAATATGTGAGTTAAACCGCCTACAGCAGTTATTAGGGTTTCTGTGTAAAGCCTACCAGTAATCTTCCCTTGCCTTCGGCCGATTTGACTGAAAATCAATTGGTGTCGTCCTTAGAGGGCTTTGAATATACATATAAAATTATGTATGAATACAATCAATATAACAGTAGTTATTAGAGTTTTTGTGTTAATTCTCTCCCTCATGTCGATACATTCACTCTATCGGGAGTTATCGTATTCACTGTATGACTGTCAGCAATTTTATTTATATATATATATATATATATATATTTTTTTTAGTTCGGAAAACATCAAAATTCTGTGAAATCTCAACCTAGAATTTCTGACCGTAATAAGCAATGTTGCTGGTTGATTACTCGGTCTTCGGCGTTTATGAACGAAGAAAGATGTAATAAGCAATGTTGCTGGTTGATTACTCGTTCTTCGGCGTTTATGAACGAAGAAAGATGTGATAAGCAATGTTGCTGGTTGATTACTCGTTCTTCGGCGTTTATGAACGAAGAAAGATGTAATAAGCAATATTGCTGGTTGATTACTCGTTCTTCGGCGTTTATGAACGAAGAAAGATGTAATAAGCAATGTTGCTGGTTGATTACTCGTTCTTCGGCGTTTATGAACGAAGAAAGATGTAATAAGCAATGTTGCTGGTTGATTACTCGTTGTTCGGCGTATATGAACGAAGAACGATGTATTAATCGATGTTGCAGGTTGTCGTGGATATTGAATACCTGCCCTTGGATACTGTCCTAAAGCTTGCTGGATCATGTCTAACTTAGTTGATCCCTCCAATTTCAGAAGAGCCCCCCTTCCGCCTCTGTACTTAGGGATTGGGATCCTAATGAAGTGAGACGATCACAAAGTCCCTTCAACTTAGTCTGGGGGACTTGTTTGTCATCCGGTGGACTTGGGCTATCTACCAGTCCACTTGAAACACTCTCCTTCATCTTGTCTTTGACTGTGATACCACTGCCCCTCTCACGTTTGATTCTTGGTTAGAGTTTGATCGAATACGTTATACACGTTGTATTATAGCTGTTTTCAATTTAAATACAAAATTTCATACCAAAACATTCTATTCATCGGCGGTTATTGGGGTTTTTAAGTTAGCCCCTCTTTGAGTAGTATAGAGAAAATTGTGTAATCTGTCAGAAATTCGAAGTTGAATTTTCACTAAGATTTGACTTACACAGTGACTTCTGAAGGCATCAATTGGAATTTTTGAGTCTTCCTTATAGGGCTTTGAATTCACACTTGAAACGTGTCAATACTTTCATTACAACGACAGTTATGAGTGTTTGTGTTAAGAATCCCCTCTAATCCCCCCTTACCTTCAACCGATTTGGCTGAAAATCAATAGGTGTCCTACGTAGAGGGTTCTAGAAACACATATAAAATTTCGTGTCGATATTTTCATTTTTATCGCGAGTTTACAGACAGAAATATAATGTTTCTTTCATTTTTGGAATCAGGGGTTGGAAAACATGAAATATTTTCCTATTTTCCGAGTTCCTGTTTTTAAAACTTACCAAAAAAATTTGTCAGTATGTGTGCATGTTTGTCTCCGTGAAAACAATTACTGCCGATGTAATGAATTTATCGACACAAAATTTGGTACTTACGTATTAACGCCACCGCAGCAAATCAATCAACATGTATTTGTAAATTAAAAATTATTAAAGCTATTTATTTATTTTTGGACTTTATATTTATTATTAGCTTGTATAATTATTGGTTTTGTAATATGCGGTCGCACCGCCCGCTTGATTGATAATCTGACCCTCCCGTCGTTCAAATCATAATAGTTAGTTCTGGTTTTGAGACTTTCTATATTTGCGAGGCGGCGTATTAACGCATTAATCGCATCGGCATATTAACGTATTAATCGCATTGCAAATGCGCAAATATAGAAAGTCTCAAAACCAGAACTTACTATTATGATTTGAACGACGAGAGGGTCAGATTATCAATCAAGCGGGCGGTACGCCCGCATATTACAAAACCAATAATTATACATTCTAATAATAAAACCAAAAATAAATAAATAGCTTTAATAATTTTTAATTTACAAATACATGTTGATTGATTTGCTGCGGTGGCGTTAATACGTAAGTACCCAAAATTTAGTATTAGGAGGTTGACTAGATTTGAAGGGGGAACGAAAAGTTAATTGATTAATTCGTTCTGGGGAAGTACATCCAGTAATGCATGGCAACTTCGACAGAATATATGAAATTGCGAATTGCGTACATAACTTCGTGTAGCTAGGAAAGCAAAGCTAAATAAACAGAGGAAATGTTATTTTGTTTGTTTGTTGTTTTAAGATGTTCGACTTCTTACATCTACATGTTCACTCTTCATTGAGACTCTGTTTACCAAACCTGTTTGTCTCTGGACTACATGCACTCAGTATTTTAATGTTTTATTTTACATAGGTATATATAATATATATTATATACTACTACTTATATACTTATATTTTTTTACATATGTATACATGATATTATTATGTTTGTATATTTATTATTTATTAATACTCTTCTTCTTTTTTTTTTTTTTATAACTTTTTTTATATATATTTATTTTTTAATTTTTTTTCGTCTAGATTTTTTTAATGACTTTCGCTTCCGTAAAAAATATTACCTTCAGGTTGATACGCTGTTCGACATCGCCGAGGCATTGCATGAGGGACCTAGGTAGGTGAGGGGCCTAACCTGGGTAGATGTTGCAGTCTTCAAAGATGCGTTTGATAGTGAGGAGGCTGTTGCAGGTGTTGCACTGAGGTGGCCTGTCTTTGAAAATGTCATTGGATTGTATAATAGAATACTTCACAATCAAATATATAACTAGAAACTGCTATTTTAGTAGTCTGAGTTCCATTTATGCAATCTTAGGACTAATCCATTTTAATCTACCTGTTGGGTTTGGGTACAGGTTAATGAGAACTTAGAGTAGAGCAACAGATATATTTATTTGGTCAACACCCTTATTACAAAACCGCGTGGTAACGAACACAAAGTCAGTTGTTCAATAATAAGTCCCATACCGCGTGGGAACTACACAAGTCACTCACTTACTGTGCTTGGTAACAGACGACTCACTTTATACCCGCGTGGTAATAACCAACTCACTTCCGCATGGTAACTAACGACTCACTTTATACCCGCGTGGTAATAAACAACTCACTTCCGCATGGTAACTAACGACTCACCCTATACCCGCGTGGTAATAAGGACGAATCCATTCCGCACACCGCGTGCTGGCTCGACCCAGACTCTCAGTCCACCCCGCGTGGTGACCAACTGGTTCCTCTCGTTGTTAAGAGACGACTCACTTTATACCCGCGTGGTAACAGCCAACTCAACCAACTCAGTCCACCCCGCGTGGTGCCCCACTGCTTACTGACTCATGTAGTTCAAGAGTCCCGCCGACTCCTATCGATTGTCTCGGCGTGTTCCCGAATTCACCCACACTCAACTCGCGACTTAACATCCCGCCCCCCATGAAGGCTCGGCTTCATTATTGGGTTGGGAGCGGGCATAGTCGCGAAAGGGGTCTGCGCACAACCCCGGTGGTCGTTGCGACATCCGCGACTCGCGTGATCGCGTCTTGCCCCGGGTAGAGCTGGGTGATCCGTCCCAGCTTCCAGGATTGCGGCGGAGCGTTGTCGTCCCCGTAGGTCTCCTTCAAGAGCACTTCTGACGCGAGCGGGTACCGCTGCAGCTCCCGATCAGCCAGCTCATGCAGCGTGCGAATCGCGAGAAAAGGCAAGGAAGTCGTCCATGAACGGAGCGGAGGCGACATGCATCAGTGTAGCGAATGGTGTGCGAGTGGTGATCTCAGTGCCGCGTGGAATGGAAGGCGGCTGTCCGAGCCGACTTTTGCGTCCAGGCATACGATGAGTAGGCCAATTGGTGCGTTGAGGTCGTGGGTTGCAGGCTTCATCCAAAGAGGCTGGAGGCGCTGAAGTCGCGGGTCTCGGCTCAGTTTGCGCAGAAGAGGCGTCGCAAGTGGATTCGTTCGCGGTAGCGGGAGGTGCAGTCTTCTCAGCAGCAGAAGATCTACGGCGTCGGCGCTGGTGCCGCGGGGTCTTGTTTTTTCTAAGTCGACTAATTTGACTTTCTTCGCGACATTTTTCAAATGAAAAAAATAATAAAATAAGATGGACTGTATTACTTACTCTAATCCGGCCCGGCAAAAACCATGTTGGGTTTGGGTACAGGTTAATGAGAACTTAGAGTAGAGCAACAGATATATTTATTTGGTCAACACCCTTATTACAAAACCGCGTGGTAACGAACACAAAGTCAGTTGTTCAATAATAAGTCCCATACCGCGTGGGAACTACACAAGTCACTCACTTACTGTGCTTGGTAACAGACGACTCACTTTATACCCGCGTGGTAATAACCAACTCACTTCCGCATGGTAACTAACGACTCACCTTATACCCGCGTGGTAATAAGGACGAATCCATTCCGCACACCGCGTGCTGGCTCGACCCAGACTCTCAGTCCACCCCGCGTGGTGACCAACTGGTTCCTCTCGTTGTTAAGAGACGACTCACTTTATACCCGCGTGGTAACAGCCAACTCAACCAACTCAGTCCACCCCGCGTGGTGCCCCACTGCTTACTGACTCATGTAGTTCAAGAGTCCCGCCGACTCCTATCGATTGTCTCGGCGTGTTCCCGAATTCACCCACACTCAACTCGCGACTTAACACTACCAGTTCTTTATCTACGGCCATTTGAAACGGCCTATTTTATATACTGCAGATCCACTGCAGTCTCAACTAGTCTTAATTAAAAGTTTTAAACCTCTCTGCTTGAAAATAGTATGAGAAGCAATAGAAAAGTCGACGCTGAATCCTAATCTATGTACTTTCCCAATACGTAGTAATCAATTACGTTTTCGCTTTTCATACAAAATCAAACGATCAAAATCTTACTTAAAATCAATATTTGACTTATTTAAAATTTCGTGTCGATACATTCATTCTATCGGCAGTTATTAGAGTTTTTATGTTAAGGCTTTCCTCTAATAAGCCTCTTCCCTTTGGTCGATTTAGCTGAAAACTCATAGTTGTCGTCGTTAGAGGGTTCTGGGTACACATATAAAATTTCGTTTCGATACATTCATTCTATCGGCAGTTATTAGAGTTTTTATGTTGAGGCTTTCCTCTAATAAGACTTTTCTCTTTAGTCGATTTGGCTGAAAACTAATAATTGTCGTTGTTAGAGGGTTCTGGGTACACATATAAAATTTCGTGACGATATATTCATTCTATCGGCAGTTTACAGACACACAAAGATAGAAGGGTTTTCATAACCTTTATCTGTCATAACTTGGGGACAGTGCCATAGGGACGCAAGCTATGCAAATGGACACACAAAGTCCGCAGTCAGGGTGGCACTCGCTGATCTAATTGTGTTATCCCACCGCCCTCTCAGTTGTACATTAAAATTTGTCTCCACATCATTTACATATCTCTCCCCTTCAGTTTTCGAATTCTCACCTCTCTCTCTCTCTCTCTCCATGGCTACTAACGAACCTCCTCCTTGATTAGTTCCAAAATTATCATATTCCGAATTTGCGATGGAGAATCAAACAAAAATAAAGTATATTTGATTAAAAAGTTTTACTGAAGGACTAAATGCGTTTTGATGATACGGACCAAGTTAGAGAGACTAAAATCAGCATTATTCGATAAAAGTTTGAAATTTTGCACAATAATATCTGATGTCGAACTGGCCAGCAGAGCCGGCCACCCAAAAATACACTGGAAGGCGTGGGGGGTGTGTTGAGGTGACTGACTACCTTGGCTTCAGCTGGATAGTGGGACAGTTGCTGGGAAATCCAATTCGGAAATAATTCATGGCAAATAATTCACCGTTTTAATCTCTTCAGTTATGTCCCAATATGACTATCCTAGGTTTTCCTCCTCCGCCGAGGTGAGCGTCGGCTCCTAGGTTGGGAAATGTGACCTGAAATTGGGTGTTTCTGCGTATTTTTAAAGATTTCTTGAAAACAACCCAATAAATCAACATAGTGATTATTATAAAAGTTGTAGAGCGTTAAATTCTGCGTAAAATGAGTACCAATTTGATATATTTTGTTTCAGTTAAAACTGAACGAGCTCTTATCAAAATTGCACTAATTTGTCAACTTACCATACTTTTTTTTTTTTTTTTCCAAAAATAATGCAGAAATGTATATAAGTTTTTATAATAAATTAATAATAATAGGGATAGAATGCAAAAAACCTTTCTAGAATGGGAATCAAATATAGATTGTAGACTGGTTATATTTTACTGGCGTTGTTCTCCGTACTCTGCTTCTGCTTCATTTTTTTGAATTTCTCAAACCCCGAGCCAGCCGGCGTGGTTAAGTTTATTTTACCTCCCAGATAAAATAAACTAAGGGCCTCGGTCGGGCTACGAACTATAACTAGATACGATAACTCTCGATAGAATGCATATATCGACATGAATTTTTATATGTTTACTCAGAACCCCGTAAGGACACATATAGATTTTAAGCAAGGCATCAGTAGCTCAGTGGTATGCATGCTTGTCTTCTGAGCTCGAATCGTGGGTTCGAAACCCGGCCGAAGCCCTTAGTTTATTTTATCTGGGAGGTAAAATAAATTTAAGCACGCCGTCCTCAGATGAGATGTTAAGCGATGGTCCTGAGCCTGTACGATGTCAGGTACTCGTTAAAGACTCCTGCCCTAGGTGAATAAAAATTTAGGATAGGCAAAATTTAGGACTCCCACAGTAGAGTCGAACTCATGTCCACCAGAGTGACGAAAGAGCGCTCTGGTAGTAGGCGATATGACCTCCTAGTTAAAGCCTGGGCATGAGTCATATTAACTAACTAACTAGAGCCGACAAGAAATTTCATATTTAAATTCATTCTCATAATAACGACACCAATTAATTTGTACCAAAATCAGAGGAAAACCCTAATAACTACCGATATAATGTATGTATCGACACACTTCCGTATGTATGTCAACTTATAGTTTTAAAGTCAAAATTGGTTTTGAGTGGAGAGCAAAATCTTGGTTGTCCAATTTGAGCTGGGAAAGTACATTGTCGAGAATTCTCCATTTTTTTTTTCAAATTTCTAATTAGGTGGTCGGAAAATATAAAATTTTGGTGAAAACTCAACATCGAATTTCTGACAGATTATATACTCAACTCTACTATACTTCTTATAGATGAGGAAGTCAAAAGCTGTATAAAAAATGGTATTTTAAAAGTTCTATTTTTTTTTTTTTTTTTTTCTTTTTCTACAAAATGCAATTTTTATCTGAAACTTACCCCCGCTTACCCCATCATAAATCTGCCTCTCCGAGGGCAGGTTGTGACGTATCTCTCAATCTTTTTAAAATTAAACTAACTTTTTATACAACTTCTGTTAAGTTTAACTGAGAATAAATGTGAGATTGTGATAATGAAGATGTATTGTCGCATATATCTGACTTTTTTGGCAGTTTTTTTTTTTTGTTTTTTTTTCTGATTCAAATTTGTGAGTAGACATTTGAAAATAACAAAGAACAAAAAAAAAAGTGTCAATTTTTTTTGTTGAACTAGGGGAGCAAAACTTAACCGATATCTATGGTCACAGGGAATAAGTTGTTGTCGAAAAATGTCCAAAATGAGTTAAGTGTACTGTGATCATCTCCCAAGCCATCTGTGCACTTTGAAGAAGTTGGGAGCTCAGGACATTCGGAATTGTAAAGATGTGGGTTTCTTGGTATCTCGTAAAATTGTGTATGTTCTCAGTTAAATCAACTTAATCTATTTCTTTGAGGAATCATTCACGGGATAACTGCATTTAACCATTTATTCAAATATTCCAAGGGAAGAGGGTGTTTTCAGTTAAATCAACTTGCTCAACTTTAGAGAGGCATCATTCACGAGTATTTCAAAAAGTATGGTTAATAATTAGGTAAGTGATGGGGAATGATTAGGTAACTAAGGGAAAATCCAAGAAAGGATTAACAATATTCATTTTCATTCACTCCTATAGAAGGTACATGAATAATAATGATGCAAACATAATTTATTTATTCCAAAAACTGATTTACACAATTAATGCAAAAGTAAATATGTGCTGCACTGAAAAGTTACGAATTTAGAGTTACCAATTTATTCCCTGTGACCACAGATATAATCTGTTACTAACACTACTGAAAACATAATATACAACGCAGTAAGTACCCAAAACTATATGGACTTATGGACTTGAACTCTGGGGTTCTGCCAAAGCTTCCAATCTCCAGCGCATCCAATCCCTTCAATCCAAAATCCTTCGTACAATAACCAATGCTCCTTACTACGACTCCAAAAAAACTCTTCACACTGACCTTAACCTCCCTAAATCCTCATTCCCTTTGGCCGATTTTATTGAAAATCGAACGGTGTTAAATTTCGTGTCGATACATTCATTGTATCGGAAATAATCGTGTTCACAGAGAGACAGACTTTTTTTTTTTTCATACTTGGAACCAGGAAGGAG
This sequence comes from Aradus depressus, assembly GCA_963662175.1. Lineage (NCBI taxonomy): Eukaryota > Metazoa > Arthropoda > Insecta > Hemiptera > Aradidae > Aradus > Aradus depressus. The sequence continues at coordinate 18,272,711 of OY759226.1, read as the reverse complement.
GTCGTGATTTGAAATTCCGTTGAAAACTCCGCATCGAATTTTTGACTAATTACGTTACTTTCCCTATATTTCATATAGTTGGGGCAAGTAATAAAATAAAAAAAATTATAATAAATTTCCAAAATATGTTGGCGTTTCACAACTTGGTAACTATGTAATTATTATTACGAAACAAGTTTAAGTATTCGGATAGCATTTTCGATCATTTGAACACTGGGAGAGGAGGGAATGAGGTGGTTGTCACGCGTGGGTGTTCTTGGAGAAAATTGGTTTTATTCAGTGAACTTTCCGGAGGGAGGGTCGGATCCCGTTGGCTACGCCACTGACCATACCTAATGGGAGAGTGGTTGCAGCAATGATCCCGCCCAATGAGGACGACCATTTCCTCTTCTAGTTCATCTCCATGTAATTGAACGGAAATACAGAGGATGAGAGAGTCATCCATATGAGCCCTCTGTAGATAATTAATTCTATCTTAGTATATAGTAGATCAGAAGAGGGCGCCGGTAGCTCAGTGGTATGCGTGCTTGCCTTCTGAGCTCAAGATTGTGGGTTCAAAACGCGACCGAGGCCCTTAGTTTATTTTATCTGGGAGGTAAAATAAACTTATCTCTGGTAGTAGGCGATATGACCTCGTAGTTAAAGCCCGGGCATGAGTCATAAAACTTAACCTAGTAGATCAGACCCTCTGCCAGGGTAAGAAGGCGGAATTGACTTTTCGCACGATTTGACTGAAGTTATACAATGTTTAGAGGAAGTTAAGTAAAGGACATAACTAAGATGTTGAGTTTTCAAAGGAGTTTTATGTCTTTCAACCATAAATAATACAAAAATGAAATAAAAAAATTCAGCCAAATCGACTGAAGGGACAAGAGCAATTAGAGGGGCTTAAACACTCCAAATGTAAATTTAAAACTCCAATTTTGAGCGGAATCAGCCCATCTCTTAAAAAACTAAGTCCGCTATCTAGGACTCATAATCGACAAACGATTAACTTGGAAACCTCACACGAGACTGAAAAGAAATTCGTTGTCAAGTTTTCATCGGAAATTCCTGTTCCATCTGAATCCAAAAATGATAAAAAAATTTCATATAAGATGTTGTGAGATGATATTTATTTTAGAAGTATAAAATGTTGTCATCCCACTGTATTATTAACCTCCAGAATCGGTTTTTAACGCAACGTCGTCATCATCATTCTGGAGGTTAAAAAAAAAAAAAAATCATGTCTATATATGTGTGAATCTATCGACACGAAATTTTATAACAGATTGCCATAATAAAACATTTTTAAAAAGTTCAACAAACCAAATTCTTAATAAAAATAGAACTGCTTATTATCTCATTTTTATATTAACTCATTATATGATAATTTTTAATAATTATTAAAAACGTTTGACGAAAGATTATTGTCCCCAGGGAAAAGATGATTGGAGAGACACCTAGCGGTGGAGCGGTGAACCCGTTGGACGAAGATCGAAGCAGGCACATCATCTTCCCGCCATTTCCATCAGCTGATCCATTCCTAGTTTCAAGCATACCTTGTCAGCCAGGTTTACTTTTAATTTTGATAATTTATTTATTTGTAACTTCCTCAGTTACATGATGTATAGGATGAGTTATGTAATCGGTCATAAAGTAATAAAGACCTAACCAAATAAATAAATAAAAAATGTGTGAACCTTCAAATATTATCTAACTCAATAAAATATAGTGTATCATTATATAACACACGCGTAGTAAAATTTTAAAAAAAATTAATAATAATAACACAGGGAGTAAGCGAAAAGTCAATAAAATAAATATTATTCGATTCATTCTCTTATTCGTTATTAATATTGGTTATTTAGAGGGCGCCGCACAGTGTGAAATTTATGAGTTTTGATTATCAAAATTCGAGCACCCGCTCAATTATTAATCAATTTGGATGAAACTAGGTGCAAAATATTTGTGAAATATGGCTTTTTATCAGATAACTGCGGGTTTCACAATCAAGGTATTATATGCCAGTGGCAAAAATAGCCAATATATTGAATTTGGACCATTTTAGACCAAAATGACAACATTAGGACCACTTTTGGCTAAAATGAATATTGAATTCGTAATCAGCGACCCAAAAAACATTTGTATTAAGTTGTAAAAATCCGTTACTTGGACAAAGAAAATTAAATTTTTTCGCGGTGTTTTGGAAGATGTCAATTGGCATATAATACCTTGATTGTGAAACCCGCAGTTTCCTGATAAAAATCCAGCTTTCACAAATATTTTGCATCTAGTTTCATCCAAATTGATCAAAAATTAAGCGGGGGCTCGAATTTTAAAATTAATAAATTTCACACTGTGCGCCGGTAGCTCAGTGGTATGCGTGCTTGTCTTCTGAGCGCAAGATCGTGGGTTCGAAACCCGATTGAGGCCCTTAGTCCTATCTGGAAGGTCAAATAAACTTAAGCACGCCGTCCTTCAGATGGGACGTTAAGTTGATTGGTTTTGGAGGGAGAGCAACAACTTAATTGATGAAATAAATTGCCGTTGATTCACCAGCGATGTTTTTTTTTGTATTCCATACACAAATATATTCATTATTTTAAGGCCGGTAGCTCAATGGAAGCGTGATGGCTTACTGATCTTAAAATCGCGGGTTCGAAACCCGGCCGAGGTATAAGGCAGTAAAAACACTGGAAGTGGCAAAAACGCAAAGTCGATACATTCATTCTATCGACAGTATACTGAATGAAAAAGGAATAGTAAAAAATGAAAGGAACGTGGGCATAGAAATGAAGTTTTGGTTGTGGACCACGTTTTTATGGCTTCAAAATTATATTTCTTCCCTTCATAATGAGAAAATTAGAAACCAAAATACAACTTTCGAAAGGTCTTGAGTTGTAGAAGTTTTGACCGTAGAGAAAGTGGAGTTTTGAAAAAAATGGGTAGAAAAAAAGGAGGTGAAAATAATAAAACTTTGTGAAGTATTAAATTTTACATTTGAACCACAAAAGTCACAACCAGATTAGGTCAACTTAAAATGGTGACACAGCCATCTAAAAGAAAATGTTGTCTACTTTTCAATGGTATCCTTAGATCTTCTGTAGCACAAATAAAACTGGAGTTATGTTTACTTTTAGGTAAAAAAATACGAAAAAAAAAGAAAAAGTGAAATAACTGGAAAACGAAGCGATTTCAGAATAATGTCAATAGAATATTTTTTGCTCCAAATTAGGTGTAGAATTGATTCCTGAAGTTTGTCACACCTTAACATAGGACACCCTGTACTTGGAATCTGAAGGTCGGAATATATGAAATTCCTTTGAAAACTTTGTATCGAGTTTTCGACCGATTACATAACTTCCCCTATACTTCGTATAACTGGTGAATGTTTTGAACCTCGCCCCTTTGGGTAAGCATATACTGCCCCTTTGAAGAGCCATTTAAAACAATGTTATGAGTCTCGGGTATGGAGAGCATAGTTTTATCTTCGTCCTCCGGGCTTACTGGAAAAGTTCTAAGTGCAAAGTTGAGTGTGGTAATGAAAACTTTCAGCAACGTCATAAGTTCAAGCGAAAATCCGAGAGCGGTTCCGTGAACTGATGATTTGATCACATATCTCGATGATGTCTTTATTGTAGCTACTAGCAGTAATACACGGCGTTGCCCGGGGAACTTTGACTTTTCTCCCAATATCTCCCTCCTATAAGGCTATTCAGTTCCTCGAAAGTACATTCATGATGTTATAATTTTCAATTATTCATACGGAATAAGGCTTATAGTCCTTCAACTGTAGTAACGCTAGCTTTGGAGCTAAAACTAATTTATTCAAAAAGATTTCTCATTAATCGTTGCAATGGTTTTCGAGTTACAAAGATTGCGTGAGTGGATGCTGGGATGGACCAGGGGTTGATTAAAAAATAGACCTTAACCTTCCGGTAGATAAAACTTATCTATTCAAAAAGATTCCTCATTAATCATTGCAGTGGTTTTTGAGTTACAAAGATTGCGTGGGTGGATGCTGGGATGGACCAGATATTGAGGTACTAATACGCCTATAACCTTCCACAGACGATGACGAACAAATTAAAAAAAAAATTAATCAAATCCATCAAGCCGTTCGTGAGTTATAGCGGTACAACGCACAGACATTTTCAGTTTTATATATATGATGAAGATGCGCGGATAAATTTTGAAGAGAATACTGAAAAATAGATATTATATTAAGATAAATACATTCTTTTGAGGAAAGTTATGTAATCGCTCAAAAATTCGAAGCAGAGTTATCAACGGAATTTCATGTTAACAGGAGTTAAAAAAAACACCCAATGAAAACCAAAAGTTTAGAGCGAGAGCAGAAACTTACGGGTGAATCAAGGTGCATGCTCAAATTCAGAAATTCAAAAAATCAAAAACTGAAAGCGGGCCCAGAAAATAAAGTTATCAAAGGTTTAGAAGGAGTGCGGAAACTTACATTTAAGTTTGGGTGTAGCCTCTGTAGCCCAGAAAAACACAGTAATGAGACAATGTCAGTAGAGATGCTTCAACCAGATAAGATGGATAATCATAAGAAAATATATGAAAACTTGTGACGGTTTTAACGAAAATAGCCGAAAAAGAAATATAGAATACAGGTCGTCCTTGAAGTACCGAATATTCACATTTTCTGAAAAAAACATTAATGCAGCATATGCTTCAACCAGATACAATGATAGATAATTAGTAAAACTGGTTTTCAGGCTAAAACCAGACAGGGGCGTAGCCAGGATTTTGAGCAGGGGGGGGGGGGGGGGGGGGCAAAGTTAGGCTACCTGGGTAGGGGGTATAACGGGAGGCTCGGATCGCTAGAAACTGCCCCTGCGAAATGTAAGACAATCAGAGGGCGCCAGTAGCTGAGAGGAGCTAGGCTTTTGAGCTCAAGATCGCGGGCTCGAAACAAGGCCGAGGCCCTTGGGTTTTTTTATTATCTTGCAGGTGAAAAAGAATGAGCATGCCGTCCTTTTTTTTATAATATTTGGAATTTAAACGTCGAAAAATATGAAAGTCCGTAGAAAACTCCGCATCAAATTGTTGGCCGATTAAATAACTTCCCCTTTAATTCTCCATTTTCTAATTAAAGGCCATATAAACTTAAGCACGCCGTCCTTCGGATGGGACGTTAAGCGATGGTCCCGAGCCTGTACGATGTCAGGTACTCGTTAAAGACCCCTACCCTAGGTGAATAAAAATTTAGGGTAGGCAAAATTTAGGACTCCCACAGGGGAGTCGGGCTCATGTCCACCAGAGTGACGAAAGACCGCTCTGGTAGTAGTCGATATGATCTCATAGTTATAGCCCGGACATGAGTCATAATAACTAACTAATTAAAGCTAAAAAGCGCACTTTCTAGACATATATTTTATCTTCTGACTGCCAACCAGTCTTCCTCTGAAAAACCGGAGGATTATGCACGAAACGTGACTTCTATGTTAAAACATTTTCATAATTTTTCTTCCTTATCAAAACACGTCTCAGGAAATATATTGTGATAATAATAATAATAATAATAATAATAATAAATACAGATTACAATTATATTTTGAAATAAATTAAACATTAAAATGATAACAGAAAAAATTATCTTTCAGTCAATTTATTGCCATTATCTGTTAACGCTTATCATCAAAACAGCATTTCTTATTTATTACATTCTATTAATTTAGAAAAAATACGATTGTATCGTAATCCTGTTCGTGATGTATGTTTTAAGAGATAATATTTGAATTAATTGTGGGGTATAAGAATTCATCAGATCCGCCTGTCTATCCTGGACTCCCAGCAGTTCCAGATCCCAGAAGTGCACTTGGGCCATCACGAACTCGTCATTGATTATTCTCAGTATCTCATCAATATTATGAAAAAATTTTTAAAAAATATATATTTATGAAAGGTTTTTGACATCTCGGAATCTCACCAGAGAAAGTCTATGGCCCTCACAAAAATAAGAGTATGTGCTAGCCTTCTGAACTCAAGATCACGAGTTCGAAACCCGGCCGAGACTTTTTTGAGAGATTTTTTAAAAATTTTCGCGGGGTTTTGGCAGCTATCAATTGGCATATAATACCTTGATTGTGAAACCCACAGTTACCTGATAAAAAGCCAGCTTTCACAAATATTTTGCACCTAGTCTCATCCAAATTGATCAAAAATTGAGCGGGGACTCGAATTTTGAAAATCAAAACTCATAAATTTCACACTGTGCGCCTCCGATACAAATATACACCATACTGGCAAACGTAACTAATTAACTTGTACATTGAAGTTTGATTGAAAAAAAAAATTTGCGGACATTTGCCTGATGAAATTTCTGATTTATCAGTTCCCCCTTGGTGAGGGTAATAAGTGAGTGTATAATTGAAAGTGTTTGCTAGAGAGAGAGAGAGAGAGACAGGTCTGATTTATGTCCTGGGGCAGGTGTGGTAAATTAATAAAAGGTTTGGCCGCTAGAAGCGCTCCTGACACCATGGGCAAGGGCTTTCAATAAAATATAAGATTGGTACAAGTAAAACTAAAATGGCAGCCAGTGGCATAGGCAGAAATTAGGGAGGGGGGGGGGGGACGTCATGGAAAAAAATGCAAAAATAAAGAAAATAAAAACAAAAAAGTCGTCGATGAATCACCGGCAATGTACTTCCCCAGAATGAATTAATCAAATAACTTTTCGCTCCTTTTAATATGTTTGCTATTATTTTGTATTATTAATTTCTTTTTTGCTTCTTATTATGTTTTAAATATTTTCTATTACTTATTATTTCATCATGTCCTCTTATAGTCATCACTTCTGCTTATTGTTATTGTTTTGTACAGATTGTAGAATAAATAAACCAAAACAATTTTAACTTTTATGAATATAATTTTCCAAAAATGTTTGTGATCATGATACCTCCAAAGATTAAATGTATTAACACGAAATGTTTAATGTACATCCAGAACCAGCAAACGACATCTATTGATTTTCAGCGGAATCAGCCGAATGGAAGTGGGGTCTGATTCAGAAGCTATTATGTCAAATATTGAGTTTTACTCCAAACGGTCGATTGGCTTTGTAGGGAGAGCGAAAACTTGATTGATTAATTCGTGCTGGGGAAGTACATAGCAGGTGATTCACCGACAACTTTTCCTGTTATGAACGGTACCGATATTGGGTGAAAATACCCAGCTGAGCTAAATGTGTTCCTGGATCACGGATAAGCCGAGTACTTAGATATCTGTTAACGATTTGAGATATCTTTTATGGTATCTGTTATCTTTTTGGTAATAGTTCAGTCACTTAGGGAGAAATATTGGAGTTATGGACGTAGTGTCCTTAGTAGACTGTGACGATCTACATGAAATTTTATATGAAACCGTTTCATTGCCCCATCTGGGGGCTACTCGCGTAACTTGCGATTCTGGATTGAAGACGATAAGTTGTGGACCAATCAGAGTCCGGATAACTTAAACTTCTTAAAGTTGATTGGTTCCAATCTTGTTATCGATTTCCATCTGGAAAAGTTGGCCTTGTTTATCGCATATCTCTGGTCTCAGGGAATAAATTAACCATTGTCCGTCCAATTGTGATTTACATTGGTGAAACTTGGGCGTTGACAAAAGAAAATAAAGAGACTCTGCTACTGTGGAAACGGAAAGTACTTAGATAGATTTTTGGAGTTTCCGAGAACGGCAGATGGCGTATCCGGAAGAACGGAGAATTGAGAGACCTCTACGGGGAGTCCGACCTGATGTCTGTGATCAAGCAGGCGAGATTACGTTGGTTGGGCCATGTAGAGAGAAGGATAGGAGGAAGACTCCCTAAACAGGCCCTCTACGGCGGAAGACCTAGACTGTTGGCTGGACGTCGAGGGCATCATAGGATGGAGGGAGGTTTTAGATCGAGACGAATGGAGGAGGATTGAGACGGAGGCCCGGATTCTTTCAGGACCGTAGCGCTGCAAGAAGAAGCAGAAGAAAAGAGAAAAAAATATTCACAATATAATCAAAAGGTCCCATCCGAAGGACGGTGTGCTCCAAGTTTTTTGCTTAACCCCAGTTAATTGTTACGATGGACATTTGACATGTACAACAAATCCATATCGACTTACCTGTATGCCTTGTTTCGTTAAGTTCCTGTAGGATAGATTATCTGGATATAATTTCTCTGATCCATAGATGGAGTTAGTACGGTCCTAACGTCTGAGGACTTAAGACTCAAACTAAATCTTCCTATTATTCCTGATATAATCCTCTTTGGTTAATACAAAATCCGTTTATCTCGTTGTTTATCGCATATAGTATACAACGTTCTGCCTCTCGGATATACTTGATTCGTAATTGTTACGTCTATACGCTTAATTCACTCATCGAAATATATAAGTTATCTGAGGGCGCCGGAAGCTCAGTGGTATGCGTGCTTGCCTTCTGAGCTCAAGATCGCGGGTTCGAAACCCGACCGAGGCTCTTAGTTAATTTTATCTGGGAAGTAAAAACAAAACTTGAGCCGTCCTTCAGATGGTCCCGAGCCTGTACGACGTCAGGTACGCCTTAAAGTCCTTTCTAGGGGGATAAAAATTTAGGGTAGGCAAAATTTAGGACTCTCATAGTAGAGACGGGCTCATGAGTGACGAAAGAGAATTACCTTGCAGTTAAAGCCCGGGCATGTGTCATAATCATTAACTAACTCAATCATGAAAGGAAAAATAATTTCAAATATTGAGGTTACAAAATGGAATTTGACACGGGTCATTCTAGATCAACAATGATTCAGTTCGTAACAGTATTTTCGACGCAACTTATTTTGAGTTCAATTTTAAAAGGAGGGACAAGTAAAACAATTTATAAACCAAAGATTGACCTTTGCCAGGAAATAAAGTGATTCAAAAGCCGCCATTCAAATACTGTTGGGGTATGTAAATATCTATTGAATGTAAATAATAATTGAGGGAGGAGTTGTGGGAATTCTACAAAGAGCATTGTTCGGAAAAGGATGGAAACTTAACCGCTCGGTCAGGTTTCTGAACAGAAAGAGGAATTTTGGACAATATCTCACGATGTTCAAAATTAGAAGTACCTAGTATATGGATGGCGGGGATACCGAGATACTAACAAAGATCAACAGAGATACAAGCAAAGTTCAGCAGATATACTAGCAAAGATCAGCAGAGATACTAGCAAAGATCAGCAGAATTACTAGCATAGAATTCCCAAAACTCTGGTAGTAGGCGATATGACTTCGTAGTTAAAGCTCGGGCATGAGTGTTATTAACCAACTAATTAACTAGCTGTTCTATTCTCCTGACATATGATCTGATATATTATATTCATCATATTTTATTAGTCATTATGTACAATCTATAATATAATTTAAATATGAAATTCATACATTTTTAAAATTTTTACCACTATACTTTGATTCTGTACAATCACCAGTGATAGTACACTTTCATAAATTTCACATAATCACAATAATATATATTATAATGATGATTGTCTGTTTTAGGTGGTACCACGGAGCGATCATCCGTCTGGAGGCAGAGAGTATCCTCAGGATGAACCGGGAGAGAAGCTTCCTCGTCAGGAACAGCGAGAGTATCGAACTGGACTACTCACGATCTCTTAAGTAATTATATATTCTATATCATAGTCACATTAGGTTATTGTTATCTGTGAGAACGCCGTCCTTCGGTGGGACGTTAAGCTATGGTCCGAGCTTGTACAATCTCAAATACTTGTGAAAGACCTGGGTATGCAAAATTTAGGACTCATATAGTAGAGTCACTATGGGTCTACCAGAACGACGAAAAAACGCTATGGAGGCGTTATGACCTACCTAAAGCCCGGGCATGAGAATAAGTCTTTTTAAACACTGACTTATAATAAATAACTTTATTCCTTCCGGATGTTGTCATTATTTTGGAATTCGAACACCTCTCTAAATGGGCTATAAAAAGATCCAACAAGAGATTTAGTGTGAGTGGTCCAGAAGAGGGTTGAAGAACCTGAGCTATCTCCCGATCAGGAGGCGGTGCTCTTGAAAAGGTCAAAACAAGTGGGCTACTTCGCTGTTGTTTGGCAAATAGTCTCCGATGACCACCGCTATTCGTTCTAAAATTTGTTTTCATACAAAAAAAAATATATATCACTGCCTTTTTCCTTGACTCCTTTTCATGTGAATCATTGAAAATTGCAACATCCTAGCCAAGAAATTGCATGAGATATAGTCAATATTCCCCGGCCAACGCTGCTTGTAATAATAATAAAAATAAAAATCGATCGTAACTTAGAATACATCTATTTTAGTTTACGATCTAGTTTTGAATGATACGTTTGTCGTTTCAATTCATATTGAGTTAACAGAAATAGCCATTTCGATATTTAGTATTCAAAGTGAAGAACGGAAGCAAAAAAACAAAATATAGTGCTATTGTTTAGATGGGATGGAAGCCATTACAGGAAGGTTTTATAGCAGTCATAAAACTGGGTTTATATAACGTCAGGAGGGCTTTTGAAATAGGAATAGAATGGCAGGCTTATAATAAGAATAGAATAGAAATAGCCAATAGAATATCAGATTTATAATAGGAATAGGGTAGGAATATAGAATAGAACAGGAGGTTTATATGCAACACGATGTGAACATATAAGAAATGATAAACGGCCAATGTAGATCGGAATATGTTTTCTAGAATCAAGATTTGATTCGGCGCCGGTAGCTCAGTGGTATGCGTGCTTGCCTTCTGAGCTCAAGTTCGTGGATTCGAAACCCGGTCGAGGCAAAATTTAGGACTTCCACAGTAGAGTCGGGCTCATGTCCCCCAGAATGACGAAAGAGCGCTCTGGTAGTAGGCGAAATGATCTCGTAGTTAAAGCCCGGGCATGAGTCTTAATAACTAACTCAAGACTTGATTTGGAGTTTCAACATAGAGGTCCACTATTTTATTTATTTAAATTTCACAAATAGATATTTACAACTGTTTAAAAAATAAATACAACAAACAAATGTACTAAGAGAGAGTCAAAATGTCAAGAGGGGAGAAATCATCCATTGGTGACACTCCCTAGTCATTGAGTTACTCTCATTTGTGACAAATCAGTCCACTGCTGATGCTAAGGAGGTCTCTAGGCCATTGTCGCTTAAGCCGTCGTTGGGGAAGTGCGTTGCCGGATATTCACCAACGACTTTTTTTTGTCTTATTTTGCAACCTGTAATAACAAAATTCCATATCACTTTCCATTTAATGGAAATTAATATTTGGATTAAGGAGCACTATAACACAATTTTCTTCTGAAATCGAGCATTGGGGAAAAAAGATTTATTACAAATAATTCGACCTGGGAGAGTGTATAATTGGTGAATAAATTTCGAATTCAGAATTTCGGAAAACATTAAATTCTCGTTAAAAATTTGGAATTTATATTCAATTTCTTAACTTCTTCTATACTATGGTTAGGTTAGGTTAGGTTTTATGACTCATGCCCGGGCTTTAACTACGAGGTCATATCGCCTACTACCAGAGCGCTCTTTCGTCACTCTGGTGGACATGAGCCCGATTCTACTGTGGGAGTCCTAAAGTTTGCCTACCCTAAATTTTTTTTCTCATCTAGGGTAGGGGTCTTTAACGAGTACCTGACATCGTACAGGCTCGGGACCATCGCTTAACGTCCCATCCGAAGGACGGCGTGCTTAAGTTTATCTTACCTCCCAGATAAAATAAACTAAGGGCCTCGGTCGGGCTACGAACCCACAACCTTGAGCTCAGAAGTCAAGCACGCATACCACTGAGTTACCGGCGCCCTCTCTATACTATGTAATGTATACTTGTACGGGTGAGTATAAATCATTTTTTAATATGAAAAACAATTATGAAAAATGAATATTTTTTGTCAAACTGGGATGACAGTCGCAGGAAGGAAATTTTAAATGACAATAGCCCGGGTTCACAATAAATATTAAACGAAAAATTAACAACAATAGAATTCTTTACTTTTTAATTAAAGCTTGAAATTTTTTTATGAATATGGAATATGTGGCCTTCGAGAATTTTGGAAACAAAGATCAAGTTTAATAAGAACTTTTGTTTACTTGATCCGGTATACTCCCGTAGTACAGACGGGCTTAGACCCCTCAGAGTGACGAAAGAGCACTCTGATAGTGGCGATGTACATAGTCGGGGCTAGGAACTAGAACTAACCTAGTTTGAAATGAATGTGAGAGAGCGGAAGAGGTAGAGAATGAACTATAAAAATGTGGTTGGAAAATCCTGTTAAGACCACATCACATTAATGCGTTTCGTAACTTTTTCCAAGACTTCCAGAGTGAAAGAAACATTAACAAAACGTTAAGGTGGTGGTTTCAGACCACATAGAGGTAGCTAGTTCAGAATATCGCCGTCCGTACTTAGCGACATGTTCGATGAGAGATGCATCAAACAGCCTCACTTCATATTTGTTTATCTTTGCTCTTTAATGTATTCAAATACAGTTTCCTGGTTATCGACTAAAAGATTGAGCAACGCCGAGTACACCAGCTAGTATTTGACAAGCAACGGTGGACACCCAGCTAGTAAGTGGTTAGCAACGCTGGTCACCCCAGTTTCTATTTACCGAGCAACGGTGGACACCCGAGCTAGTATTTTCCAAAGAAACGGTCCTCACCCAGCTAATATTTGCCAAGCAACGGTGGATACCGCAGCTAGTAAGTGGTTAGCAACGCTGGTCACACCAATTTGTATTTATCGAGCAACAATGGACACCCAGCTAGTAAGTGGTTAGCAACGCTGGTCACCCCAGTTTGTATTTACCGAGCAACGGTGGACACCCCAGGTAGTATTTACGCATTCGCATAAATCATCGCCCCCTCAAATCGAAATGTTTAGATTCCACCTATCCTCAAGGTAGGTGAGATATATTTCAAGGTAGGCCATATTTGAGAAAATCTGTAAGTTTCATAAATATACGTTCAACTATGCACAAAGTCCCTAAATTTATTATTAGTCCAATATTAGCAAACATTTTCTTACTCAACTGACTACACTGAAGATTGTACCACTTCGCTTGGCTCCAGTTTAAATAATAACGTTAAGGGCGCACTTAACAACTTTAATCAAGGCTATATCCATTATCTTTAAGTAAAGAAATTATTAATAAGATGAGAGCTTAAAACTTTTTCATAGGCTTTAAACCTTCCTTCCTTGAAATTTAAGAGTCAACTTCATTCTTATCCATGATTTATAGGAGGTTTAAGTATTAAGATAATTAAATCCAGAAATAAAAATTGAATTTATCAAACAAACTGTTCTTCACTGACATAATGTGGTTTTTAAAAATTTTTTTTATGTTCAGGAATAGTGGATGTGATCTGTGCGCTGAAGGTATAGCTGAGGCTGTATTTCTAATATACATATAATATAATATATACTTAAGCATGTCGTCCTTCGGATGGGACGTTAAGCGATGGTCCCGAGCGTGTACAATGTCAAAATTTAGGACTCTATTGGCTTTGGAGGGAGACCAATTCTTTATGGAAAAATACACGTGATTCACCGACGATTTTTTTTAACTCAACATCAAATTTCTGACCGATTAAAAAACTGCAAAAGCAAAAAAAAAAGGCTTCCTACATCAGGCATATATAATCCCTGAGTCCTGAAAGAATATGCTAATGTCATTTCGGGTTCATCTGCATGATATTCCGTGATTCTGGGATTTCTCCCTCTCGAAGGGAAACGACATAAAAATTTCACAGGCACCTCAACGTGTAATATAGGAATTTTCAACAAAGACCATTCTTTAGGAGTCTTATCTCTTATGCTTTTGGCTGAGGATGGTAGAAATACCGAAAGTACTCCCATGTATATATAGTTAGTGAAATTAGACAATATATTAAATAAACAAGTTTTATTTTATTTTTCAAGTCCATTTGAATTATTTCACAATATCTCTGCAATAATGTCAGTTTTCAAAGACCATTCTTGTTATAATTCAAGGGGGAAAAAAATATAATTATCAAGAGAAAAAAATAAAAAGGCAAACTATATTAATATACAAAGAGGGAAAATTTGTTTGTATATTTGAGGTAATTTCGAAAACTACTCAACAGATTTGGATCACTTTTTCACTATTGCGAAACTTCCCGGTAGCTATGTATAATATAGATAAATATATAAGCTATACGCTTATATAAACCCGGTAGCTATGTATAATATAGATAAATATATAAGTAATACGCTTATATAAACCCGGTAGCTATATATAATATAGATGAATATATAAGCTATACGCTTATATAAATATATAAGCTATACGCTTTATCAAAACGGATCTGAGCAGTGATCTGAAAAGCAAGTCGTAGAAGAACGTTAAAAAGTTCCAAGCGTCAATTATTGCGTACACTGCCCAAACCATATAAGGTATCAAATGATATATGGTTTTACAAAAAAAAAACAAGACGATATCATATAATAATATATTATGCAACATTATATAATAATCATATGATATTATTTATGATTGTTATTGTATTTTTCTTCTCTTTTCTGTATTTCGGACTTGCAAATTTCGTCGTGAAAAAGACACTTTAGGAAAAGTTATGAGAAATTATTATCTTAATTATAATTAAATTAAAAACTGTATCTACAGTAGTGTAGTTAGTTTAACTCTTACTCGAATTCATATTGCCTACTACCAGAGTGCTCTTCTGTCGCTCTAGTGGACATGAGCCCGACTCTACTATGAGAAAATTAAAAACTTTGCCTACCCTAAAATTTTATTAATTTAGGATAGGGGACTTTTTCACCTCCAAAATAAAATACCTAAGGGACTCGGCTGGGTTTTGAACCTGCGCGTCTTGCGCTCATTATGGCGTAAGCCAAAACCGAAATTTAAAGAAATGTTTTATTATTATTTATTAGTATTTCTAATGTTTACTTTTGCCTTTTTGAGTTAAGCCCTACCTCGTATTCGCCAATGGCTTTCAATACTTCACATCCTACGCTCTTTAGAAGACTTCTATTGGGTGGTACTATGGAGGTAGCAGGTAGAAAAGGTTGAAAGCAGGTTAGTCGTTCCATTTTATTTCTTTTTCCTAGTAGAAAAGGACGACGTTTGTGGATTAAGAGAGGACTTGGACTGAAACAGATCTGGGAAGAGATGGGATTGTGATGAAGCCGCTTTGTCTGACCACAATACCACTAAGAGGCTTCCCGGACTTTCATTCTTTCAGAACAACTCAATGGAATAAGTTGGAATGATAAACATTTCATTTATTTATCTCCACAGAAAAAGTACTCCAGAAAATATATAATGTACTATAACAAGGTTTTAGATGTCAGGATATATATCAATGAATTTGTAACCCTCATATACAAGATGGCTGCTGAGGAGATCTGCCAAGCTTGTCAATGACACCTCCACGAAGACATACACCATCTTCTCTTCACATGCTGAGGGTGGTGATAAGAGGTCAGATACGCCATGGCTGCTGAGAAATCTGCCAACCTTGTCACTGACTCATCCAGGAAGGCATCCAACATCACTTCAAGTGCACAGGGGGGTGACAGGTGTGATAATTAAAAAATGTTGTAAAATAAAATTAATAAATATATAAATAATAATTGAATTAATAACATTTATAAATAAACAATAAATTACCACACTTCCTGTAGAAATTATATCTCTTAAGTATATTTCTTGGTGGTAGGCAGATGTAGTGGACTAACTTGTTAGATAAGTAATTAGATTTATCTGTCCAACATTTTTTCTATTTACACCACAACTAGTTTCGGCAACTTGCCATCTTCAGGTGGTGAATCTTTCTAGAGAAGAGGTCAAGGGACACGTATGACTATCAGGGACCAGCTGAACACTGACTGACATTTTTGTAGAAAAAAAAATCTTACAACCTAATTTTTTTTACATTTATTTTTAATCTCTTTTCTTTCTAAATACTGGCCATTCTTCAACCTTAAGTTATTTCAGGGCATATAAAACATATAAATATATTAATGTACCTCCTTTGTGCATCTATTTCAATTAAAACTCCAATTAATCACAATCAATTCACTACAACTTAGTTCTCCACACCTTAAGCCTAAACTCTCACTCCATCTCAACTCAGACCTCTCCACAACATTTTTATTCATAAGTTATTTTAAAACAAAATGCATTCATATTATTATTCAACTTCTTTGTTTTTTTTATATAAATAAATATAATTATTTTTATAATATTAATAATTTGAATGTGTGTATTTTTATACATCACACAGGAGGCCATCAGATACAAGATGGCTGCTGAGATCTTCGAAGCTTGTCAAACACCTCCAGGAAGACACCCAACATCTTCTCTTCGCTGAATGATTCAATATTATATCTTCTTTCGAAATTATCTACTTGCAGATTGAAAATGTTCAAATATTTGTTAATCTAATGCAAATAAAGTTATTATTATTATTATTACAGATTTTTATTTGAAAATATAAATAAACTTTAGTGTAATAGGGCTCCTGGCGTGCTACGTTATTACCGAGGTAGTTTACACCAAGAGTCAGACACATAAAACCTTCTTTCCCATCTTCTGTTCCATCTAAAAATACCTTTCTGTCTTTCGTTTTGTTTTTCATTTTCCTCCTATTTCTAGTTTCTTCTCTTTCAGGTTTCAACATTGTCTCTCTTCTTCTTCCGTTCGTAAAAGACTCCATTTTTGTGATTAGACCATAAGAGAATTCACATTTCTTGAAAAAAAAAAAAATCCTGGAAAAATGAAAGATTTTTGAGGAATTTGAGGGAAACAAATTGTTTTCAATGAAAAAAAAATTGTATTCGGTGAATTAACGCAATAAATTTTCGCTGTTCCTCAAATTCAAATTTTGTGATTTGATTAAAAATATATATATTGTGTTTTTGTGTTAAGCCCCGCCTCTTTCGCCCCTAACACACTCTTCCCTTTGACCAATTCCCCAGAAAAACAATAAATGACAGCCTTATGAGATTCTGAATACACATATATAAATTTTTGTGTAGATACATTCATTCTATCGGGAGTTATCGTGTTTACTGACACATAAAATGTACCGATTTGTTAGAAAATCTGGTGTCATGAGACCCCTTCTTTGGCTGAAAATAGGTTAAGGGGTTAGATCCCTGTTTCTTGGTAAAATTGGTGTTCCATGGTTCCCCCCATTCCAGGTAACACTCCTACCAAATTACTCCCTTACAACACTTAGTTAATTATTATGCCCGGGCTTTAATTACGAGGTCATATCGCCTACTACCAGAGCGCTCTTTTGTCACTCTGTTGGACATGAGCCCGACTCTACTGTGGAAGTCCTAAATTTTGCCTACCCTAAATTTTTATTCACCTAGGCCAGGGGTCTTTAACAAGTACCTGACATCGTTCACACCCTTAATCCCCAGAAACTTTGTACAATCTGCAATAAAAATGAATTGGATATCCTGTCAGATATACTCCCCCATTAGAAGCCACTTCCTGCCTCAGAGTGTCAGTATAGAGATCCAACTTTCATACATTACTCCTGGCCCGAAATAAGAATGATATCTCAAACTCATCAGCGCTCAGAAATTTAGAGCATTCATTGGTAACGAATAATGTATTTCAACTTACATATTAAATTGATATTCAATACCTATATCTCCATTCCATATTTACTGTATATGTTACATTATTATTATTAGTTTATGATTATTTATTTTATTTATATATATATTTTCTTTATTTATTTTATTTATTTATGTTATTTATTTAGTTTGTTAAAGGTTCCTTTATATATGTCATTCTTG
This sequence comes from Aradus depressus, assembly GCA_963662175.1. Taxonomy (NCBI): domain Eukaryota; kingdom Metazoa; phylum Arthropoda; class Insecta; order Hemiptera; family Aradidae; genus Aradus; species Aradus depressus. Next base: position 18,254,919 of record OY759226.1, on the reverse strand, counting down.
TTTTATATGTGTATTCTTTTATATGTCATTATTATGTTAATATTGTAAAAGTAATGGTCACTGACTCCATTGTATAGGGGTAATCCCTTTAAACAATAACAATTATTATTATTATTATATATATATATATATATTATTATATATACCTGACATCGTTCTGGCTCTGAACCATCGTCGAAGGACGGCGTGCTTAAGTTTATTTTACTTCCCAGATAAAATAAACTAAGGGCCTCGACCGGGTTTCGAACTCACGACCTTAAGCTCAGAAAGCAAGCACGCATACCACTCAGCTATCGGCGCCCGATCCTACTCAAAATTAAATATATTTCCTCAAAACGAACCTAAATTTATGTTTAATACCACATAAATACTAAACAATTCATATAAATAAATTATTTACTATGGGTTAGAGTGAGTATACATGAAGGGGCATTAAATATTTAGATGGGGTAGTAGAGGTCTGGTTCTTTTCCCACAGAAAAGGGGAAATCAGAGGGGAAAAAAATATTTTAGGATCCATTTTAGAACTGTCTAAACAACCTATAGATAGAATAGGTTAAGATATTAGGTTGATGGGGGGAAAAATATGTAACCGTCACATCGGTCAAACATTTGAACGTGAACAGAAGGCTTCGGTGGCTCAGAGGTAGCGTGCTTGCCTACTGAGCTCAAGATTGCGGGTTCGAATCCCGGCTAGGCTTTAGGTTTTACTTTCCCAGCTATATAGGGGCAGTTATGTAATCGGTCAGGGTTTTCAACGGAATTTCATGATTTCCAACCTCCAGATTCCAAAAATGAAAAACAAAATATATTTCTGTCCGTCTGTGAGCACGATAACTGCCGATACAATAAATGTATGATTTTTTACAACCTATGATTTTCAGTCAAATCTTTCAAAGGAAAAGGGGCATTAGGGGAAAAGTTTAAAACACAAAAACCGCCGATGGATTGAATGTATCAACACAAAATTTTATATATGAGCCCTATGTGAGGACATTTATTAATTTTCAGCGGTATCGGCCGAAGGGAGGGGGGACCTCAGGGAGGCTTTAACTCAAAAATTCTAATAACTGCCGATGTAATAAATTTATCGACGCAAAATTTAGTATGAGGATTTAGAAGCCCCTATATAAAAGAACTATTGATCATAAGCGCAAACGTGGACTAGTTTTTTTTTTTTTTTTGGTCATGGGTGCCTAAATACTATAACACTAAAACGAAGGTGGCGAAGGGGGGAGCCAGACGGAAACCCAGCCCAGGACCCGGGGGCACCCAGTGGGAGTCCCAACCATACCAGAGGACAAGGAACGGCGAAACTGGTAGACTGGTTTTGAAGGGGGAGCCATGTTAATTGATTAATTCGTTCTGGAGAAGTACATTGCCGAAGATTTTTTTTTATCTAGGAAGTTAAAAACACTGAGCACGCCATCCTTCGGATGGGACGTTAAGCGATAGTCTCGAGCCTGTACATGACAGGTACTAACCCCAGATGAATAAACCTAGGTAGGTAAAATTTAGGACTGAAAGTACCTTTGTTCTGTTAATGTTTTTATATCTCATATCCTCTCCACACTCAAGATCGCGGGTTCGAAACGTATAGTTTCTTTTTACCTGAAAGGTAAAAAAACACCTTGAGTCGTCTTTAGATAACCTGCTTCTTGCCTCCTAAGCCTGCTTCCGAGTGCTGACCGGACACGATTTTCTTCAGGGAACCCCTACTGCGTCCTGCTAAAGAGAGCAGCACATGAACGGCGCAGCATTTTGACGTGTGCTCTGCTCTCCAGGACGACAGAACTGCTAATAGAGGAGACTGCACTACAACGAAAAAATCTGCAGTGCACTGGGCTGCTAGGAGACGCATGGCGGAACCTGCATCAAAGTATAATTGACGGAGTTAGAATCAAAATGGTCCAAGTGACTTTTTTGAAAATATTTCGTTAAGTGCATAATCGGATACAAAAATGATAGTTCTGTCCAGGAAAAAAGTTGTACAAGTGAAATCCTAGCCAGTGCTGAGATCTAGTGGCAAATCACTTATTCCATTTTACCTACCTAAGTTTATTCATCTAGTGTAATCTTTAACTAGTACCTGTCATGTACAGGCTCGAGACTATCACATAACGTCCCATCCGAAGGATGGCGTGCTCAAAGTGTTTTTTTACTTCCTAGATAGAAAAGTTGTCTATAAATCTCCGGCAATGTACTTCCCCAGAACGAATTAAACAACTAATATTTCGCTCCCTCTCCAAAACCAAAATAAATCCTCATACTAAATTGTGCGTTGAAAGCCTCCCTCAGATCCCCTCTCCCCTTCGGCCGATACCGCTGAAAATTAATAAATGTCTTCCTCACGTAGGGCTCTACATATAAAATTTTATGTTATGCTAACAGCAACTTTCACCATAAAAGCAGAAGACAAAATATTTCCAGTTTCGATAAATTATAGATTTTTTAAATCAGTTAAGAACTTAATGCACAGTTTTTTCAAAGTTTTAAAAATGTCACTTAGACCACTTTGATTCTAACCCCGTCAATTGTCTTTTAACTGTAAAATTAATAATGATAAATAAATACAGACTTTCCCTTTTTACTGCACCCAAGCTGCATATTATCAATGATGCAACGTTATATAAAAAGGTATTGCCCTGAAAGTTGAGGGGGTGTCAACACTGTTGCGGACAGGTCTCTTGACAAGGTGTCATAATAGTTACAGTTCTTCAAATAGGCAGGTTTTGGTGAATCTCTGACAGCGTACTTCCCCAGAGCGAATTAGTCAAATATGTTGTTGCTCTCTCTCTATGAACTCTCTATGACTCATGTTGGTACATTTATTATTTCGGTAATTATTACGGTTTTTGAGTTAAGCCCCCATTTCTGATGACTTAAGTCTACTGTGGGGGTCTTAACTGTTGCCTAGCCAGGTTATCTAGAGATTTTTTTTTTCCTACGCCGCACAGTGTGAAATTTATGAGTTTTGATTTTCAAAATTCGAGCCCCCGCTCAATTTTTGATCAATTTGGATGAAACTAGGTGCAAAATATTTGTGGAAGCTGGCTTTTTATCAGGTAACTGCGGGTTTCACAATCAAGGTATTATATGCCAATTGACAGCTGCCAAAACCCCGCGAAAAGTTTAAAAATTTTAATTCTTTTGTCTTACTTTTTGTTAATGGATTTTTACTACTTAAATGAATGTTTTTTGGGTCGCTGATTACGAATTCAATATTTATTTTAGCCAAAAGTGGTCCTAATGTTGTCATTTTGGTGGTTTTAAACCTTCCAGATAAAATAAACTAAGGGCCTCGGTCGGGTTGCGAACCCACGACCTTGAGCTCAGAAGTCAAGCACGCATACCACTGAGCTACCGGCGCCCTCTAATAATATATACCTATAATTTTTTTAACTAAAATTTTTAATATTTTTAGATTCTAGCTTGAAAGAGGATGACGCTTGGCTGTGTCGACCCTTGAGCAAGAGCCCCTAGCCTAGTTGCTAAGGAAATACATAATACAAAATAATAATAATACTTATTTCCATTAAACCGTAACATGGTAATAGGATACGTCATGGGCGTAGCCAGGAGGGGGCAGGGGGGGCATGTGCTCCCCCCTGTCCAGAGCAAAAAAACAAGATAAAAATTAAATAAACCAAAAAAAATTGTTTTTATTAAAAACTGATTGCTTACAAGTTACCAATAGGATCTTCAAATTACCCGTGCTTCTGACTCCTAAACCAGCAATCAGCTGTTACATGTACAAAACAAGTCATATTACATTTATTTAAATATATATGAATTCCATCATTTTATTTCCTCGCTCAAATTCGTCATTTATGTTATACTTTATACTCTTAAAGCTGATTTTACATGCGCAATAAAAATGCAAAGCGCAGTAGCAGCAGATGCACGCTATTGGATGTGAGTCAGTTAATTCTAAAAGCACAGAAACCACAGCGTGCATTTGCTGCTGCTGCCTTTGCGTTTTTGCTGTTCATGTAAAGTCAACTTAAGTATTACAGTCAGTGGTTATCTCAGGGGGAGCTTCTAGGGGTCCGAGTCTCCCAAATGAATAACAAAAAGTCTGCAACGCTAACCACAGAAATTGCGGGCTCTGTCCCTGGGAGTCTATACCCCAGACCCCTGTAACCTAACTTTGCTCCCCCCCCGTTCAAAATCCTGGCTACGCCCCTGGACACAGATACCATTGCGAAAATGGTCAAAACGAATTCAGGGGACCTTGAAACGTGAAAATCAGTTGAAACCTCGATCTCGGATTTTCGAAGGATTACAATAATTCCTTTTATACTGTAGGAATAAGAAAGTAACAAGATGAAAAGAAGATTACTATGAAGAGGAATAGGAAACAATACAAAAGTAGGTAATAATGTAAAAAAAATGGGTCGTAGAGCGTGGATAGAAGATGGTTCTTGTGAGAGATGGACCATGAAACCAATTTGTTGTGGGGAAGCAACATGGTAATTTTTATAATACGAGTCATGAGAGCCGCCCCTCTCAAGGAGCCGACAGTCCGATCGGCTCCCACTTACCTCAATTCAACTTCATGTTTTTGGCATAATTTAAAGATAAAAAAAAAAAAGTTAGGTTAGGTTTAATGACTCATGCCCGGGCTTTAACTACGAGCTCATATCGCCTACTACCAGAGCGCTCTTTCGTCACTCTGGTGGACTTGAGCCCGACTCTACTGAGGGAGTCCTAAATTTTGCCTACCCTAAATTTTTATTCACCTAGGGTAGGGGTCTTTAACGAGTACCTGACATCGTACAGACTCGGGACCATCGCTTAACGTCCCATCTAAAGGACGGCGTGCTTAAGGTTTATCTACCGGCGCCCTCTCACAACACTTCAATGAACTCAACATTAAATATATTTCCTCAAAACGAACCTAAATTTATGATTAATATATGCTTTTGTGTCGCTAAATTCATTGTATCAACAGTTATTGGAGTTTTTGAATTGTGCCATCTCCCCTGAACCTCACTACCTTTCTACCAACCGATTCCGCTGAAAATTAATAAGTGTCGTCCTCATGGCGTTTTGAATTGCACATGATAAATATTTTTGACGTGAAAACGTCTATTCGCTCGTTAAGCACAGTGATAGCCGGTCAAACTTTCTTGTGTTACAAAATACCGTCAGATTTCAATCGATCATATCTACGAGACTAATAATGCGATAACAACGGTTAAGGTCACAATGGATAGAGCATGTCTATACTTGTTTGTTGTGCAGTTTGTTTTGCCTGTGACGTTACCGGGCTAGTATGGGCGCCGGCGGATGATTGTTGCGAATTAGCGTTGTGTAAAATTAGAAATTAGTGTAGCGTGATAACGCGTTTAGATAGAACGTTAATTCGGGTGTCATTCTAAAGAGCTTGAGGAGCACTAATAGGACTCAAAGTGAAACAATAAATATATTTGTCGAAATATATGTAAAAATCGGTATTAAATTGAAAATTGCAAAAAAATTAAAGATGTCGTCTTATATGAATCGTAAATATGCGCGGAATTATAGAAGGAAAGCTCGCATCAAAAGGAATTTTAATAACCTGAAAAGTCTAGTGCCGAGCAAATGCAAGAGCTACGGCAGCATCGAAAAGAAAATGAAAAATGATTTTATCCCGACGTTTTCACGGAAAATCTACGGCGTGGACCCTGACTACGCCTTAATGTTCTTTTTAAATATTATGGTAAATATTTAGCGCTCCGTCTTCTTTGTCGGCACTTTTTCATCGTAGCCAACTGAGTAAATCAAGTCAAACCCTCTCTTTGAATTTTTTTCGTACTTACCGCTAGCTAAATTAAATTTTTAGTTTACTAAATTTTAATTAGTTTTTTAAATCCCGTCCGGATTAACCGGATGTCCGGATTAGCGGGACTCTACTGTAGTTCGCGCTGGGTAAGTACATTGCTGGAGATTCCCTGATGAAATTTTTTATTTAAATTGTAAATAACCTGAGAATATATAAAACAGACAAGGGAGGGATGAGCGAGCGACCAGGCTACAAGATGCTGTGTATTGTCTTGGTAATTATCTCTCACAATGAGTGTTGATTCATGAGGCTCCTGCCACATGTACACTGTCCTATCTATTGATGATTGTCTTGAGGTAACTTCGTGATCTCTATCTCTTTATTCGCCTCATAGAAAGTTGTATAACATCAACTATTGTGTTATATAACAAATCAGCTGTGTTTTCAGGAAGTTATTAGCATCCTAACGAATAAATAATTAAATATAAATAAATAAAAATAAAAAATAATAAGTTTGTTTATAAGTCCGCTACCTAGGGTTCTATTTAGGCCGAAGACTGACATGGAACCCGACGGTTTGGTCTGCTGACAATCCAGACTTCTGAAAACAAACTGTCCATTTAGAAGACAATAATAAGACCTATATGGACATATGGACTCGAATTATGGGTTTATTGTTACGATGTTTTACGATACCAGGAAGAAAGAAGACTTTCGAATAACTAAACATTGCTCTTCTCTTTTTGAAAAAAGTATAACTCATAAAAGAATTAATTTATTTAATGCCCTTCCCCACTTCTTGAAGTTAATAGATACAATAAAAAAATTTTAATTTCAATTAAAAATGTTTATGTTAGAGGAAACCGTTTACACGGAAACGGAATTTTATTCTCACTGTTCAAAAAGAATAATATAATCATAATAAAGAATCGTGTTTCATATCCAAAAACATTATTTGATACGAAGCTTTCAATTTTATTTTTTGGGCAGAGTTCTTCCACACCTTAAAGGTCAATCCAATGTACGTTATTGTTTTATTTATTCATTTAGACTTTTTTATACACTCATTTATAATTTATATATATTATTTTTCATATATTGTTATAGTCACATCTCGCACATTGGGACCTGATGATGGGACGTAAGAACGTCCCGAAACATCGTTGGGATAGAGACATTTCCGAAGAGTTTTTAAGAAAAAATAGTTATCTTAATTTTTATTAAATTTAAAAATGTGTCTACTTATTATAAACGTATCTTGTATTAATTTTTTTTTATATACTCATATATTTTTAAGTATTTATTCGTTCATTTTTTATTAATTTCATTTTACTTTTTTTTAATAGTTTTGTTATTACTACTAATCATAGGGGTGTTAGACTCAAGTAGTTATAAATCAAATTTATGTATAAATTCTTTTGACGTGTCCCATTACCATGTATTGGTTTAACGGAAATAAATACATTATTATTATTATTATTATGAACAATTGTCGATGCACTAACTTTACCCTCCATAATGATCTTAAAATTCCTCATAGTTATTGACCTTATCACCCCGTTTCTATCCAGATAAGCTCCCTCGAAGGCTGAGGTGGTGCTAAGAACAACCTAACACCTAAATCCCACGTTCCTGAAGGTGCAACGAAAGGGAGCTTGCACAATTCCTGAGAACCTTTCTTTAACAAAATTATATTTATTATCAGACAAAGGCGATATTGACAAAACAATGAAAATAATTTCCAATTCAGAGGAAAATCTAATTTTCTGTAAAAATTGTGTAAAATGACTACAATAATCCTCACTATAGTAATTAGTGATTCATTATTTTCCAATGTACACTATAGTTAGATAATTAGTTATTATGACTCATGCTCGGGCTGTAACTACGAGGTCATATCGCCTACTACCAGAGCACTCTTTCATCACTCTAGTGGACATGAGCCCGACTCTACTATGGGAGTTCTAAGTTTTGCCTACCCTAAATTTTTATTCAACTAGGATAGGGGTCTTTAATGAGTACCTGACATCGTACAGGCTCGGGACCATCTCTTAACGTCCCATCTCAAGGACGGAGTGCTTTAGTGTATTTTACGATTTCGAACCTGCGAACTCCGGCCTCTCTGGACTGAAATAGAGCTTGACGGGTATGGCTGCAAGAACGAGCACACCCTCCCTTCAAATTGCCTGCTACATGCATAATTGCAGAGGTAACCAGTAGCTTAGAGGTTGCGAGCTAGCCTACTAAGCTCAACATCGCGGGTTCGCAACTCGCGGGGATCTCATGGGAGATGAGAAAACCTTGAGCATACTATCTTTCAGGGCTCATGTTCAGAGCGAAGGAGCTCTCAAGGAAAAGGAAGGATGAGAGGGGGCTCAACTCAGAAATACCAATTACAGCCAAATAATTTAGAGAGTCTATATACTACAAATATTGATTTAAACCCCAATCGGTAGTTTGGTATTGAAGAGGGAGCGAAAACTTAATTGATTAATTCGTCCTGGGGAAGTACATACATGGTGGTTCACTGATAACTTTATATTTTTGTTCCTTTAGTTGTATTTTTTAAATTATTATTATAATTGTTAAAACACAATGTTGGTAATGTCAAGTGTGTCCGCAGGCTCCAAGAGGCGCTAACTAACTCTCAAACTCGACCTAAATATTTCAGTGTCCTTTTCACTCTCAAAACATTCTTTTCATTTTACTAGCTATACAGAGTATAGGAGAAGTTATGAAATTTATCTAAAATTCAATATTGAGGTGAAAAACAAAGGACATAGACAATTATAATACAAAAGGAAACAAAAAGAAGAAAGAAAAAAACAGAAAAAGGAAAAATTTTTGTTTTATACAGAAGGCTTGAAAACAAAACAATCTCCCATACAAAAATCCTAAAAGCCTGGGCCGGGTTACGAACCCGCGATCTTGAGTTCAGGAGGCTATAACGCTATCACTCACCTAGTAAGAACTAACTATAAAGATTTCTTTAATAATGTCCTCATAATAGCATGTTGAACCAGTTCTTATGTAATACTTATTTTAAAATTGAGGAAATATTTTTCGAAAATGGGTCACCCGAGTAGCAATTATTTCTTGACAAAATATTGGTAATTTTGACAAACTAAATTTTTTATTAAATTCATATTTTCAGGTGAGGCACCGTAATTACCCCATTATCTCGTTTATTCAATGTGGCTACAGAGAGCAGTCAGGGAGTTCTTGCTTTGTAGATTGGTGTAGGGTGAGGCAGTAATCGGTCAAAAATTCGACGAGGAGCAGAATTTCATGTTTTTCCGAACTAAATTTTGTATCGATAAATGCATTTCAAGATATGTCCTCATTGGGTTTTCTCTTCAAATATGAAATTTCGTAACGATACGTTCATTACATTTTTTTCCCCCCCGAGGGCTGATTGTGTCACCGCGGCCAGAGTATGCCTATTGTGTGCCCTGTGTGTGTTGGCCTCTACAGCAGCCCTGTATCTTTAATAAAGTCCAGGATTCTGCTGCAGGTTCCTTCCATTACCTGTTTCGGTTCCGTTATGGCAGACCCAAAGCAGTAAAATCTTCTGCTTTCTAGTAGTGCCCCGCATTGGCTTAGAATATGAACCAGAGTCTCATTTTTCTCGCCACATTTCCTGCACAGAGGGCTTCTAGCGATGTCCATATTGTGTAGGTGTTTGTTCATATGACAGTGTCCTGTGATCAGCCCTGTCATATATCTAAAATCCATTCTGCTCATATTCAGGAGCTCTCGGTTCCTTTTCTCTGATAGTTCCGCAACAAAGAGTTTTGAATGTTTTTGCTTTGGGACCCCTCTCCAGAACTGGATATGATTCCTGGTCAGCCGACCATTTATTGCCGCCCTTGCGTTGCTCTTAGAGATCCCGCAGAAGGGTTCCGGTCCTATAGGTTTTCTGTCAGCTCCTGACCGGGCCAGTTGATCAGCCCTTTCGTTGCCCTGGCACCCATCTCAACTCTACTATATTTTGATCCGTCAGGGACTCCAATGCTTGAAGGCATTCCAGGACGATTTCGGAATCTATGATGACAGCTCGCAACGCTTGCAGCGCTACTTGACTGTCAGACAATATCAAGATTCGCCCTCCCCTGATGTTCTGTCTCTTAATGAGCCAGGAACACCCGAGGATGGCACATACTTCAGCTTGGAACACGGTGGGATACACACCTAGAGATATACTAGTACCTCCCTTGACTGTCCTCCCATGTATTCCAGCTCCAACTCCTTTCTCCGTTTTTGAGCCATCTGTGAACCAGACCAGCTTACCCCGATCATGGGTCTCAAGGTCCAGACAGTAGTTATTCCTGTCTGGTATTCGATCCCTGTTCCCTTCTACAGATTCCGCTGAAAATAAATAGGTGTCATCCTAAAAGAACATTCTCTTTGGCCGATTTCATTGAAAATATCAAACATCCTTATAATCTCCAATCTCTGTACGCTAACTTTATGCTAAAATTCCTTGATAACCCAGCGTAGTTGGTTACAGCTCATTTTATCTCCCTATAGTCTGGTAAAATATAATCAACCATGGCGAACCACATCAAGGACTCCAGATGAATCAGCCAGCCGAACCACGGGGTGTTGGAATCAGGGTCAGAAAGATAGTGTAATATCGTATAATTTTTTAATAAAACCGAAGAGAGAGTGTGCTGCGCTCATCGCGGGTTGTTCTCTTAGGTTGTTCATCTAAGAGGTAAAAAAACGTTGAGCACGCCGTCCTGGGCCAGTATGATGTCAGATACTATGACTCCGACTCTATTCTACCTACCCAGACTTATTCACCAACTTTTTTTTTACAAGTCCTGATAGGATCAATGAATTAACATGAAATTTTATAATTGTTATCAGAATACCATAAGGACGACACTTAAAGATTTTCAGCCCAGTCAGCCAAAGGGAAGAGGAGGTCAACACAAACTGCCGATGTAATGAATGTATCGACACAAAATTTAGTATGAGGATTCAGAAGTCAAATAATTCATGCTGAACGACAACTTTTGACCTGGTAGCAAAGAAATGTTTATAATATCCATTTTTCATTAATGATTTTGCACAAATGGAACAATACCAAAATTATATTCATAAATAAATAAAACTAATTTAAATTCATGTAAGCCAGCCTGGAGACAGGACTAAGCCGATACAGAATAACTGGGGAGTCAGCAGGCACAGTTTTAATTGGAAAACGAAAGCCATTATATGACCAGAGAACTGGGGATTGGCAAGACTGGGCAGTATACCTCTCTGTTAATATTACAGTAAAAGTAGTAACAATGGCGGATCTGAACAGCTTATATATATATATATATATATTAATTGTTAATTGTTACTGTTACCTTGTTTTCTTTCTCTGTTCTATATTTCGCACATTATGACCTGAGGAAGGGTCGTGAGAGCATGAAAAAGACACTTTTGGAAAAGTTATCAAAAATTATTATTTTAATTAAATTTAAAAAATATATCTACTGTATATAATAATTTTATTATTTTTGTACTCATATTTTCAAGTGTATATTTATTCATTTTATTTTTATTTTTTAGTAGTATTGTTAATTATAATACATATGTATCAGACTCTGAGAGTTAATATCTGTTTAAGTATCCAATTAAATAACTCACAACTGCTGAGTATGGTATTAGAAGCCCTCTATATCTATTTATATATCTATGGTTTTACTGTGAAGATGGCTGATGTATTCAAAAACATTATTTGAAACATAGCTTTAATTTTTTTTTTTTGGCAAAGTTCCTAAGGCAGGGGTTTTTAACGAGTACCTGACATCGTACAGGCTCGGGATCCGAAGGACGGCCTAAAAGTTTATTTTACCTCCCAGATAAAATAAACTAAGGGCCTCGGCCAGGTTTCGAACCCAAGATCTTGAGCTCAGAAGGCAAGCACGCATACCACTGAGCTACCGGCGCGCCCTCCAGTGTTAGTTATAATGGATAATAGTCCGCTGTAATTCCTGTTATCTGCCAGTACAAGCCAAGGAGAACTGCTGGCCATGTACGGTCCACAACTCTCAACAACTATATATTACAACAAACATAACCATCTCTCAACAACTTTACACTCAACATATAACTCTCAGAGTTAAAACCCGTTACATCTAAACTTAGTGACACATCTTAACATGAGGATTCCCAGATTCCAAAATGGGGAAAAAAATGTCTGTCTGTATGTGAACACGATAACTCCATAAAATGACTGCATCGACACATTTTATATATCCAGAAACTTCTAAGAATGACACCTATTGAATTTCAGTCAAATCGGTGAAAAATAGGAGGGTTTGGGGTAGGCTTAACATAAAAACTCAAAAAACATAATAAGTAACATTTTCGGTAGGAAACAATTTTTTGAAAGGACAGTTTTCGGATAGATCCAGGAAACGTTTAAAAATATGTTTTTCAAAACGACACTTCAAGGCGGTTTTCAGCATGTAACGATTTTTGATTAGATCATAAATATAAGCGTTATCTTGTAAGATGTACACCGAACTAAAATGGTTTCAATTTTCATCCGATTTCGGCCAAAATGTAATCAGATCTAAGTTAGCACAGGTGACTTTTCCATTCCAAATTTCAAGCTCGAGTACGTATCACCGCGAAAATGGTTAAAACGTATTCAGGGGACCTTGAAACATGAAAATCCGTTTAAAATTCGATCTCGGATTTTCTCACGATTACAATAGGTACTTTTTATACTATTGGTATATGAAAAAAAAAAAAAAAGCAATAAATATTGAGTGTAAAAAAAGAGTAGGGATAAGAGATTGTTGTCAACATTTAATATTGGATGAGGTAAAGTCTGTAAAATACATGGAGAGGAAGGTACGAGTCTGACAGATCTGTGTACACAGCGTTGTGTATAAGGTTGGAACTGAAAATACACAGATTGAACCGTCAGACATACACCATCTGGTGAATAACAAACAAATAATACAACCCTGGGCATATACAACAATCTATATGAAAGATATAATATAAAAATAAAATAATATAATATATATATATACGTGGTGGGCTGGTGTTTTACACCTAGGGACCTAAGCATCCAGTGCTCTTATCCCTTCCCTGGAAGCGCTGGGCTTCCCCCTCATTATATTAACTGTATGTTTATATTTATACTACCTGAACCAAGCCCTTCATGAAGTCACCTGAGAATGGAGACCTAAAGAGAACGCGTTGCCGAGTTGGTCAGTCAGTTTATTGTCCGTCTCAAAAACATTGATTTCTTTTCTCAATAGACCCCTGCCCTAGGTGAATAAAAATTAAGGTTAGGAAAAATTTAGGACTCCCACAGTAGAGTCGGGCTCATGTCCACCAGAGTGACGAAAGAGCGCTCTGTTAGTAGGCGATATGACCTCCTAATTAAAGCTCGGGCATGAGTCATAATAACTAAGGTCGTTGACGTAAGGTCATAATGTAGAAAAACATTGCAAGCAGACACTCACGCAACTCAATCAAATGCAATGAAGGCATTTGACGAAGTATAGGGGAAGTTGTGTAATCGGTCAAAAGCTAGAAGAGGAGTTTTCAACGGACTTTCATGTTTTCCGACCTCTATATTCCAAATACGAAAAAACAACAATTTATATATGAGAACCCAGAAACCTCTAACGACACATTCTTTTACAGCCAAATCGACCAAAAGGAAGGGGGGGGGGGATTAGGAGGGAGGCATAACAATAAACTCTAATAACTCCCATCTTATTGAATGTATCGACACAAAATTGCATATGTGTTGCAAAATTGCAAAATCCCATAAGGACGTCACTTAATAATTTTCAGCGAAATCAGTAGAAGGGAAGAGGGATCAGAGGCGGGCTCAACTCAAAAACTCCAATAACTCCGACGAAATGAAATTTCATATTTACAGTCCAAACACTACGAGGACATAATCTATTAAATTTCAGCCATATTGGCTGAAGGGAAGGGGGGTTCGGGGGGGGGGGGGGGGGGGGGATTAACAAAAGAGGATTCAGATGTCACTAACGGTTGATTGACTTTGGAGGGTCTTGTTGGAAATATAATAAGGAGCATTGACAATTATAAGAAGGATTTTGGATTAAAAGGATTGAATGCACTGCAGATTAGAATCTTTGGCAGACCTATGTTAAAAATTAACAACGTTGTCAGCGGCAGATTTTTTTTTTCCTCCCATTCATATTTATTCTTTTTTTTCCCCGCCACTGATTAAACTCAAAAACTGGTTTCCCTCTAGTTCACCTTGATTTGATAATAAGAAATCATTGAGAATGAATGAAATATTTTCAATTTCATCAGTTTTCATCGGAATTCTTTTCGAATCCTGGATTCCAAAAATGAAATAAAAAATTGATTCGTTTTGGGAGAAAAGCGAAAAATTTATCGATTGAAGGTCTTATCTTCCATCAAAAAAATATTACCGATTTTGAAAATGACCTCTGTTTTAAGCAACCTTTTCTCTTTGACCCATTTGACTGAAAATATATATATTTCTTTATAGGCGTCGTGTTTGCGGACTTGGAAATGTTAATATGAAATTTTGTGACGCGATATTTTTCTTATTTTCACACTACAAAGTATAGGAAAAGTTATGTAATCGGGTCTGTAAACGCGATAAGTCCCGATAGAATGAATGTATTTATGTGTATCCAGAACCTTCTAAGGACGTCACCTATATATTTAGTACGAGGATTTAAGAGCCAATATATAAGTCAACTGATGAATAATAGCGCAGACGGTCGACTGGTTTCGAAGAGGGAGCGAAAAATTAATTGATTAATTCGTTCTGAGGAAGTAGATTGCCGGTGATTCACTGAACCTTTTTTTTTATATATAATTTGAATTCAAAAGGTCCAAACTATACATATTTTTAATGATTTTATTTTTATTTTTTTTTTTTTTCTATTTTTTTTTTGTTCTATCTCTTTCATTTTATACTTACTTACTTTTTACTTTCCCTGGCGCTACGGTCCTTGTAGAACCCGGGCCTCCGCAACAATCTTCCGCCATTCTACTCTATCCTCGGCCTCCCGTCTCCATCTTCTCACACCAATCGTTCTGAGGTCGTCCTCCAGCCAACGTAAGCGGGGTCTACCTCTTCTTCTTTGTCCTCCCGGGTGTCCCTCCAGTATCCTCCTCGGCAATCTGTCTGGTTCCATCCTCTGTAAATGCCCCAGCCATCGCAGCCGCCCCTGCTTCACTAAGGCCACCAGGTCCGGGCTCTTGTACAGGTCCCTCAGCTCCCTATTGGTCCGTATCCTCCATCTATCCCCCTCTGGGGTAGGGCCGTATATCTTCCTCAATACCTTCCTCTCCCACGTATTGAGTAAAACTTCGTCCCTTCTAGTCAGGACCCAGGTTTCACTCGCATATGTGACGACCGGTCTCAGGACTGTTTTATAGATTGTTATTTCATTTTATACTTTCTGTTAATTTTTTCCTTCTTATTATGTTTTAAATATTTTGTATTACTTATTATTTTATCACGTATTCTTATAGTCATCACTTCTGCTTATTGTTATTGTTTGTACAGATTGTAAAATAAATAAACAAAAAAAAAAAAAAAAAAAGGAAAATAATGGTAAAAAAAAGAATGAATAAAAGTAAAGAAAAAAAAAGTATAAATTGAATAAAAATTATTGTCATTTAACTGCTATTCTGTGTGGGTGGGATGTACCACTGATGATGACGCTGTTGCGTTGAAAACCGGTTCTGATCAAAAATAAAACGGTGACAAGACAACCTCTATTAATTCTATGAGAAATTTCATCCCACAGCATCTTACTATCACATATGAAAAATTATAGTGTTGCTTATAGTTTGACGCCTGGGACTATACAAAACGTATGTCTGAGCCAGCCGTTCATCCCAGGATCACGTACCCTATTATCCTCCAACGAGGTGTCTGCCCCCATAGTCCACTTCCTTCTCTTTCAGTAGCCACCTCTATACAATACCTAGTGTCTTCTTGAACCTCTCCCTGGGTACCTTGATGAACCGTGAAGTCCAGGAGATTATACAGAAATGGGCATTCGATTAGGTAGGAGTCTTCCGGAGTGCAACGGCAAAGTTGGCTATAAACGTTGGTCACCAGAGTGATGAAAGAGCGCTCTGATAGTAGGCGATATGACCTCGTAGTTAAAGACCGGGCATAAGTCCTAATAACTAACTATATTGATTTAAAGAGTCAATAATTGACAATAAGGAGGTAGCTCCATTTTTTAGTCAAATTGCACTTAACTCAGTTTTTCCTTGAGAAAAATATGCTCTATATAATAGTAGAAGAACGAATCAACTCCGGGCATTAGTTATTTATCTCGCTAGACAGCAGCGGCTCCATCTATGAAACAGGAGCAAGAAAGGCGTAGCTCCTGGAGCTACCTCCTTCTTGCGCCTGTCATATCGGCAAGTGTAACCTCCTATAGTGATGGGTAACAGGCTAGAAAGATTGTTTCTTTCAGTGTGTTTTGTACCATAATTATTATCAATTTAAATACAGTAGAACCTCTTTAAGTCGAACCTCGATAAGTCGAAAACCTCCAAAACTCGAAAAAAAGTTTTGTTCCTTTCCCTTCAAGCCCCAAAACCTCCATTACTCGAAATCTCAACCCTCTATTAGTCGAAATAATCAGTGAGTCCCTACAAGCCATTTTGGTACATATTTTCCCTCTATAACTCGAAAAAATAAATTGTACCTCTGTATCTCGAACATAGCAATGTTTTATTTTACAACCTTTACAACTCGATTATTTGAAACTTATTACCTCTATAGCTCGAAGAAAAATAAGTTACCGACTTTAAGAATTTGCCGACAATGTACCCCATTGTTTCTTAGAAAACAATTTAGGAGTATACAATAAATAGGATTACCAATTCTAAGAAATGGTAAAGGATATTATTGATTTCATTTGAACTTTAGCGAAGCAAGTCATTTGTTGTCCATTGAAAAATTGTCAGAAGTAGTTTGGTTCTATCGCAATACACATCAATTTTTACAACAGTTTACGAATAAAATTGTTAAAACATGAGTGCTGTGAAACGTAAACTGAAAACTTTGAGTCTCGCTGAAAAGTTAGAAGTGCTCGAAGCTGTGAAGAGCTGTCAAAAGAAGAAAGATGTTGCTGAACAATTTGGCCTACCAATCAGTAGTACTCTGTCAAAAATAATAAAAAATGAATCAGACATCATGAAAAAAATTCAAAACTGTCAAAATTTGTCCTTTCAGACGACGAATTGCAGAATTTCCCGACTTGGAGGAGTGCTTACTTAAATGGTTAGAGCTGAGTCGGAACCAAAATACAAGTCGAATCAAAATCCGCCTAAGTCAAAATCCTCCATAAGTCGAAAACTCTATAACTCGAATTTTTTGGCGTTTCCTTTGATGTTCGACTTACAGAGGTTCTACTGTAAATGCATTAATAGTTGTTACAATGTCAAGTGATGATGACATTTCGTCAGATTCTGGTGACAATTATCAACCAGAAAAATGTGTTAGTGAAAGTGATATTTCGGAAACTGAACGTGTTGTGAAGAGAAAAGTGCGAAAAGTGGGAAATCACTTTGGAAAAGGATCATTCGCAAAAGACAGAGATGTTAGGTTAGGTTAGGTTTTATGACTCATGCCCGGGCTTTAACTACGAGGTCATATGGCCTACTGCCAGAGCGCTCTTTCGTCACTCTGGTGGACATGAGCCCGACTCTACTGTGGGAGTTCTAAATTTTGCCTACCCTAAATTTTTATTCACCTTGGGTAGGGGTCTTTAACGAGTACCTGACATCGTACAGGCTCGGGACCATCGCTTAACGTCTCATCCGAAGGACGGCGTGCTTAAGTTTATTTTACCTCCCAGATAAAATAAACTAAGGGCCTCGGTCGGGTTACGAACCCACGACCTTGAGCTCAGAAGTCAAGCATGCATACCACTGAGCTACCGGCGCCCTCTGACAGAGAAGCGAAAGGAGAGAGTATGTATCGGTTCGTTTTTTTCGATTTCCCAACATTTTCCTTCTTGCTGCAGACCCATCAATTGGTATTAGAGAGAGGTGGGAAAAGATGAAATTCCGGTCGAAAAACAACATCGAATTTCTTACCGATTACACAACAACGCGGGGAAGTAACAACAGATTGCACCATCAGCATCCTTATTGCTATTAGTTCCATACTTTCTTCCTAATTATCTTCACTATCTGTTATTCCACCAAAATAGTTACTTATTAATGAGGAAGTGAGTGATGCAGCCAGTTTCGCTAACCAATGAGCCATGATAGTGCCGTCCTAGTAACATTTCCATATTTATTATGCAATACCAATTAATTCAGTTATGTGAGCCGAGATGTTACTTCACTTTCATTCCCACTCACCCTCTGGAACCTCAACTATAATATAGTGGATTATAATAATAAATTATATTATTAATAATAATATTTATTTCCGTGAAACCTTAACATGATAATTGGATATGTCGATATTAAATCTTAGAATATAAACACAAATATTATATAAATAATAATAATAATAAAAATAAAATAAGTAAATAATAGAAAATGATGTCATTACAGGACTCAAAGTAACCACGCTTACACTCTTTCCCCCTTCTCAAAATTGTTTCATACTGGCATTACTGTGTATAAGAATGTTGGTATAAGAAAATCCTATAATGGTCACATTACATATATTTTTCTTAATTTTTCAAAAAAACTACAACTACTTTTTGAAGTTCATTGCTGAGTTAAGAATTAAAACTTGGAGGTTAGGTTAGGTTTTATGATGGACATGAGACCGACTCTACTATGGGAGTCCTAAATGTTGCCTATCCTAAATTTTTATTCACCTAGGGCAGGGGTCTTTAACGAGTACCTGACATCGTACAGACTCAGGACCATCGCTTAACGTGCTTAAGTTTATTTTACCTCCCATATAAAATAAACTAGAGCCTCGGTCGGGTTTCGAACCCAAGTTCTTGAGCTCAGAAGGCAAGCACGCATACCACTGAGCTACCGGCGCCCTCTTTTAAAACTTGGATATATTCTTTATAGACATTTAGAGTACCTTCTTCGGAGCGCTATAATATTTGGAGTATTGATGCTAACTCGAATCTCAGGACTAGAAATTTTATAAGGAACATTTCTGGTAAGAATCAATTTTTCGATAGGATTAACTGTTTTTGGGTAAATCAAGGAAAACTCTAAAAATATGCATTCCAAAAATATATTTCAAGATGGTTTTCGATATATATATCAAAAATCGGTTGACCTGTAAAAAATGTTATTGTATATAAATTATGTATTTTAATATTCTCTACAACTATTACTCGAAAAGATTTTTGATTAGGTCATAAACATAAGCTGCATCTTGTAAAATGTAGTTAGGTCCCGGAGGAAAGTGGTCTCAATTTTCATTCGATTTCGGCCAAAATCAAATCAGACCTAAGTTAGAACATGTGACCCCTTCATTCCAAATTTCAAGTTCATGGCTACAATCGTTTTTGCGGTGGAGAGCTCACAACTTTTCAATCACACGCACAAAAATCATGAAATTTCTTTGAAAACTAATGAAATTTCTCGAGTGATTAATTAATACTTCGTAGATCTGGGGAAGTAAAAATAAAAACGAGCAGGATCTCGGATGCGAGTGTTTCGCCTCTTTGGAGCCTAAATCAGAAGAAATTTCTGGTCCGTGTATTAAGACTCTACAAAGGTGGCATTTGTAACTAAGTGCGGCCCTTGAGGTCCACACGGCAAACTTCCCAGCATGGTATCAATATATATGTAAAATATCATGACAATCCGACTATCCGTTAGTGAGGTGGCACTATATTTATTCATAGGACCCCCTCAACCCCCCTCCCGTAAAGAATTTTGTGACGTCACACACCCTATTTTTCAATTGGCTTTTAAGAATACTACATATGGAATTTCATGACAATCCGGATAATCCGTTAATGAGGTAGAACTATTTTTATGCTCAGCCTCCCCTCACAACCTCCCCTCCCGTGCAAAATTTTCAGATGCCACATAGCTTATTTTTCAATCTTGCTCAAAAGGATGCTACATTTGTATCTTGCCCTCAGAACAAATTAGATCGGATAAATATTTTTGAAGAATGCCTAAAATCCACTTTTTTGGCAACCTTTTTGTTTAAACCAAAAAAAAACGACTGGACCTAATTTGATAAAATTTCTTTCAGATCATATTAACGTTGATACGCTTCGAATAGCACCAGAGTTTATATCATTTTTCATTCGCACGATATCGTGCAGGAAAAATTGACCACACATAAATACTTCTGCTGGGAAACTAATAATTTTGTACTTGTTGAAAACTGCTTGATTTAAGTCTCCTCCAAGTTTCATCTGGGCCAATGAATCCTACATCAGATAACTCTTGGGGAGCGGCTTTGTCCTGCGTGGGTCAAATTGCCCGAAGAACCAGCCCAGAGCTCTAATTACTACCTTCCTACGCTTTACGGACCATTTACTATGTTCATGAGATTTCTTAAAACATTCCTTTCAGCTCTGGTGCTAATGTAAAGTATAACTGTGTGAATAACCCAAGAGAAACAATTGGATATAATTGATTTGTTACTATTTAAATAAGAGTTATTGTCCCACGATGAGACTATGCCATTACATTCTTCTCAGTGGTTCTATAGAGGACAAGGGGCGTCAGTGACAACGGGAAGGATGGGAGGGACCTTAGAACGTGAGGTGTGCAGACAGATACTAAGTAGTACATCCAGATCCATGAGAAAATCATGAATTTATTGTTTTATGTTAAATTTATTTCCGTTAAACCAATACATGGTAATAAGATAGGTACGTCAAAAGAATTTATACATTTAATAATAATAATAAACTTATTTTCGTTAAACCAATACATGGTAATAGAATACGTCAAAAGAATTAAGATAGCTTATAAATTAGATTTATAACTACTTGAGTCTAACACACCTATGATTAGTAGTAATAACGGAGTCGGAATGGTCACGGAGCTAAAAAAACATCATCGAACATTTATTTGTCCCAAGCTGAGCCTGGTAGCAGAGATGCCTATCTGATAGGGTCACCCACCATCTGGGCTGAGAGAGTGAGCCGTACTTCTTCGAAAGGTTGTTATTGTCCTGTGATCCTGGCTGCCTCCGGTTGTCAGGTGTGTGCGGTCCACTCCGGTGAATCAGAGCCTTGCCTCAGGCCTGCAACGAATCGTTTATTTGCAACCAAACTAAAATTCCTGACCGCTAGTTAGGTTTTTTTAATGGTGAATCTCAGACATTGTACTTCCCTAGAATAATTAAGTTTTTGTTCTGCAAAGCCAACCAAGTTGAGCCCACCCTCTGAAAAAATTTAAGACTCCCACAGTAGCGTTGGGATCATGTTATCAGATCGAAAGAGCACTCTGGAAGCAGGCGATATGATCACCTTCATTTTTCCAGACTGAAAATTTTCAATTTTTATTGGTAATAAAAAAATTAAATTATTTTACAAAAAGAAATCTTACGAACTAATTACTTTTTTTTGTTTTATAGCGGTCATTATTTATAATTATTTTATATTTTAGGAATTTACATATAAATAAAAAGTACCTTTTTTCTTCTACGTACATCCAATGTTATAATTTTCACTCCTACGTCTCCTCTCTAGACAATTCTCTTCCACAACACAACTTAGACTGTCTCTCTCTATTTGAAACACCTGAACGTCGTCTTTTGTCCCCCATTCAATGGTTGTTCACATTTCGTTTTGAAACAAAATGCAACTAGTCCATCTTTGTATATTTATTAACTAATTAAGTTACTTCACTCCTAACATATAATATACAAATAATAATAATTGAATTTATAATATTTTAATAATTTTAATGTGTGTAAATCTTTTACATCACATCGATATATTCATTCTAACAGGAGTTATATTTCTATTGAAAACATATAATTTCTGACAGACTACAAACCATCCCCTATACTGGGGGAAATAATACAGTGAAAGCTCCTGAAATTAAAATATCCTGCAATTCTTCATTGTTCAACCTTTCACTAAGCTTTTCTTTGAAAAAAAAGTTTATAAAAGGACCCAGAGATTTTTCCAGCTTTTTTGAAAATATTTTTCCAACATAGTGAATCCTTTGATTTTTTTTTTTTTTTGGTTTGGAAAGGGGTAAGGCCCCCCTCCACTCTGGAGGCTAAGTGAATTAGCTGCCGCCTCCTCAAAGCGAAAAAGTGGAAACGAGGAAAACCAAGAAAACCCTTAGCGGAAAAGCTGAGGCTTTTCAAAGCTGTTAAGTAAACATGAATTATTTTAGAGGTTTTCTGGAGGGTTAAACCAAAATTGCGTTACTTCCAGTTATGTTTAAACATTCAAATAGCTCATAAAAATTGTAATTCGTTTTAATTTTTTTTTTTTCCCCCCGCTATACTATGTAGAAATTCGATTTTGAGTTTTCACTGGAATTGCAAATTTTCCGAACTCTAACAACACAAAATTTAATTTGTGTTTTCTTCATATCAGCCAAAGAGAAGAGTGGAAGCGGGCTTAACACAAAACCCCAAATAACTGCCGGAGTAATGAATGTATCGACACGAAATATTTTATGTGTCATCCTTGTAGAGTTTTCAGCCAAATTGACCAAAGGGAAGGCCAGATTAGAGGGGAGACTTAACACAAAAACTCTAATAACTGCCGATGTAATGAATGTATTGACTCGAAATTTCATACGTAAATTCAAAGTCCGAAGGGGATAGGGGATCAACACGAAAATCCCTATATCTGCCGATTTAAGGTTATATGGTTATATATTATATATATATATTTTTTTTTTTTAATTATTCTATTTCCAATCTATATGCAATATATACATAATAAGCAAATATGTTGTCAAAAAGAAAAATATAACGTTACTTGATGGGAAAAGCCAGCCAGCGCTGACACTCCCTCGAAAGTTAATTGTCATTATTCACTATTCTCCGAGAGAAGAATGCGAGGCCTCCTCCTGTTCAAGCGGCGGGGAGGATTGTCAGGATGGGAATGAGAGGAAAGGTCTTATGCGGGAGGATTTGAATAGGAAGAAAGCTTTCTGTGGAATAATTGGAATCGGGATTTGATTAATTCATTGACAGTGGGAATACTGAGATCTCTGTGTAGGACTCTTGGAATGCTTGGATACGATTGATGTTGGATTGTTTAGCTGCACCCCAAAGTTCGAGTCCTTAGGTCTAAATTGGACGTATAATGGTCTTGTAAATCGTAAGTTTGTTGTTAGTCGTTAGTTTCGATTTTGGTCAAAATTGTATATTTAAATTCAAAACCGTATAAGGAAAACATCTATTAATTACCCGAGAAATCTGCCGAAGGGATCAAAGCTTGGCTCAAAAACCCTAACATGCCGATGTAATAAATGTATCGACAAAAAATTTAGTATGATTCAGAAGTAAGCCAGATTTTTAGATTTTTACAGATTTTTAGCCCCAATGGTCGATTGGTTTGAGATAATTAACTCGTTCTGGGAAGAATAAAGAAAATTTTAAAAAAATTTCGTGAAAAAGGGTACTATAGCTATTTCCTATTAACTGGTTTTAGCGGAATTTTAATTAATTAAACCCCAAAGTTGGGTTTGAGTCTGACAAAAACAAAATGAAAAATGGAAAACAGTTGTGAGAGCGGGGTCGAGTCTCGAGGGAGCCATCTCGAATGACTATCCATCACGTTGTTACATTCAACACCCCATGAATAACAACGGGACAACAAGATAGAGGCAAGCCCAAAAACCAGAAAACAGGCTAAACAAGCCACTGCATTGAGAAGATAGGTAAAAACCTTGAGCACGTCGTCCTTCGGGTTCAGAGCCTGTAAGATGTCAGATACTCGTAAAAGACCTTAGAGACCTTAGGTGAATAAAAATGTAGGGTAAATTCATATTTAAATTCAAATCCCATAAGGATGGCACCTATTAAATTTCCGCGAAGTCGGTCGAAGGTAAGGGTGAGATCAGAGAAGTTATGATCAACTCAAGTACCTTAGTAGGGCCGTTCACAAACTACGTCACATTTCGATTATTCAAGCGAGATAATCCATATCATGAAAATAGACAGGAATATTACGATTCCTCCCAAATCGGTTTCAAATGTTCATCTATAGTTATGATTGGTATTTCAGATTGATCACTGTCAGAAGGTTCAGGTATTTCCCTATTACTATCTATCATGTCGTCATCGAACCACTCGGCTTCTTCTTGATCCTCGATGTTTTTTATGATGGCCAACATTTCTCGTTGACGTCTAGCTGCAACCCGAACCGGTCTAACTTTAACTACCGGTGCCTCCGTATTGCACTGTTTCGAGTGGCAAAGTACACGCCACACTTTTTGCAAGTCTCCCGCTTTATGTCTCCTTGCACAGATGGGCATCCTATATCATAAGGAACTTCCTTGTGCTCCTTGAAAACTTCAGGGTACAAAGTTTTTTGCAATGTCAAATTCAGGAAAAGTCGAGAAAATTCTCCGTTTTCTGAATTGTCCGAAAGACTGTCGCCGTTTTGAATAATACTCGTGGTGGAAGAAATCGATCGGCAAAATTTTAAGAAGACAACTTCGAAATTGTTTACAACAGTTGGAGTCTTTGCACTTCACAATTTGTAATAAGTAATGACTGCCAACATGTTTGTTTTGCCATTAATTAAATTAATTTTTAGAAAATTGTCTATGCCCTTATTTTAAAGTGTAATAATAAACGTGACGTCATTTTTTTGTTCAGTCCCCCCCTCCCCATCGTCACAATCATCACATAAGTTATAAACCCCCTCTCCCCCCCCCCCCCCCCCGGCGTGTGACGTAGTTTCTGAACAGCTCCTTAATAACTTGCCGAAGACAACACTTAATACGAGGATTCAGAAGCCATGTAAATAAAATATTGAGCTATATACCAAACGGTAGATTGGCTTTGATCGTCCTGGGGAAGTACATTTTCTGTGATTCACCGACTACTTTTTTTTATTTTTTTTAAAACTATTATAGAGCTCTGTGTAGTAAATCGGGATAACGGGACCAGGAGATAACTGAGCCACGGGTTATTTCCGACCTGAACGTTTCATCATAAATACGTAGTCGGACGACCTTGTTATATTACAGATGGCATAAAAGTCGGTTGCCCGATCACGAATCTAGTAGTTTTTCTTTAAAAATGTCTTTAAAAAATCCAAGGTTTAAAAGCTTGTGTTGTAATAAATTGTTCAGAAGTCAAATAATGAGTTGATATGATAGTGTAATATCGTATAATTTTTTTAATAAAACCGAAGAGAGAGTGTACTGCGCTCAAGATAGCGGGTTCAAAATTCGGCCGAGGCTCTTAGGTTGTTCATCTAAGAGGTAAAAAAACGTTGAGGACGCCGTCCTGGGCTAGTATGATGTCAGATACTATGACTCCGACTCTATTCTAACTACCCAGGTTTATTCACCAACTTTTTTTTACAAGTCCCGTCTGTCTGTGTGTGTGTCTGTGAATATGATAATTCCTGATAGGATAAATGAATTGTCATAAAAGTTTATCTTATTAACTATTGTTATTTTATTTTATTAACTGCCGATGTAATGAATGTATCGACACAAAATTTAGTATGAGGATTCAGAAGTCAAATAATGTGTTTTAAGTCAAATAATTCATGCTGAGGAATGACGACTTTTGACCTGGTCCTAAGAAAAGAAATGTTTGAAAAATAAATGTCGAAATATCCATTTTTCATTAATGGCTTCACACAAATGGAACAATACCAAAATTATATTCATAAATAAATAAAAATTTAAATTCATGTAAGCCAGCCTGGAGACAGGACTAAGCCGATACAGAATAACTGGGGAGTCAGCAGGCACAGTTTTAATTGGAAAACGAAAGCCATTATATGACCAGAGAACTGGGGATTGGCAAGACTGGGCAGTATACCTCTCTGTTAATATCACAGTCAAAATGCAGTAACTCTATAGAGTCGGACTCATAATAACTACTTCACTCCAAAATAGTACCTTATACATCCACAGCGGTACGATAGAATAGAGAAAGTAATGTAATCGGTCACAAATTCGAATTTCATGTCTTCAAATCCCCTAAATCCAAAATTGAAAAAAAAAAAAAATGGTGATGGGGTTTTTTTTCCGAAACGTCTATTAGGTTTTAAAGTTCAAAAAAATAATTGGAACAAATATATTATATTATTCCTAATTATTGTAGACGAGACAAAAATATCATAGTTTAACCATAATATTACTTATTACTGTTTAATCCTATTATTATATACTATTTATTAATTTTATAAGTCCTAATAATTTTTATTATCATTTTATAACATTTATTATAACTAGGCTCAAATCTTATGATTCACAATTAATATCTAAAATTAATATTATTATATCGAACAAGAAGATTATGATTATTTTGATAAGTCCAAAAAAGAAGTTCGAGAAAACCAAAAAAAGAAGGAGGGCCGTAATAAAATACGGCAATAAATAAAAACTTAAAATAGGTCCACTCACTGGCAACTATAGCATGGGACTGACTGGGGCTGAGTATCAGACTCAGGGAGGGATTAGCCATGTGTTTACATTACGAACGTTGTTGACAAAACACAATAACAAGAAAATTTTAAAGGTCAAAGATATATATACAGTCAGTAACAAAAATGTTCGGACGGTTTGACTTTTCAATAAAAAATTATAATAATTAAATGCACAAGTAATAAAAAATAATTTAAAAAAATAATTAAAGCCATTTTTCAATCAAGAATAAGAATTCAAAAGTGGGTTAGGATAAAGGAAAAACAGCTTTGATTAGAACAAATAAATATTTTAATTTAATAAATTTTATAACAAGTAATGTAGGTAACAAAAATTTTCGGACAAAAATGTAAACAACTATAAATAAATTCAATGTTTTTTTTTACGATTTCACAAATTCAAAAACCATAATGTTAATTAATATTTGGTTGGGTACCCTTTTTGTGTAATAACATCTTTCATTCGATTCGGCATTGATGATGAAACTAATTTTTTGGTGAAATTTGGAGATATTTTACCCCACTCTTCTAATAACTTTTGTTTCAATTCGTTTTTTGAAGCAATGGGTGTTAATCGAATTTTCCTGTCGAGCTCACCCCATACGTGTTCAATTGGGTTGAGATCGGGCGATTGGGGGGGGTTTCATAACTTTAGGGCAGTTATACAAAAGCCAAGTACGTACCAATTCACAGGTGTGTTTCGGATCGTTGTCTTGGTAAAAATGAAAAGTCCGTAAAATCCCAAGTTTTTCAGCACTCTTTTTCAAATTGCTCCTTAGTAATTCGGCATAAACTTTTCCAGTCATGGTGGTTTCAATGAAAACCAGTTCACCAATTCCCACACCATCACTGAGCCACCCCCATGTTTTACTATTGGTTTTAAATTTTTTGGATTCAGCTCCACATTACGCCTTCTCCAAATTTTGTCGCGACTGTCGGGACTAAATATATTAAACTTACATTCAAAAGTATTTGCTTGCAATAGAACAAACCGCAATAATAAAATATTCTTGTATCTTGTAACTCTTCACAACATAAAAAGAAATCTCAGGTCATGTAATGTCAGAAAACTAGATTTTTGTGATATGACGTTGGAAGAGAGCGACAGCAGCGCTGACCCTCGGCAGAAACCGTCCCTTCCCCCTACTCTACCCCCTCCACCTTCCCTCTAAAGAAACTAAGTACCCAATTTTTCTAATTTAAACGTTTTTTCTCCGATATTTCGACAAATAAATGTTTCCAGATCATGTCCGTTTACTTCCATGTAATATATGTATACATATACTATTACTTTACTTTTGTTTACTTCCCTATACATATAATATATGTATACATAATAATATGTACTAAAAATTTTGTAATCGTGTGAACATCAGAGATCAATTGCATGCGTGTGTTTATGTGAGAGCTCAAACGCTTTGACCTGACATCGTACAGGCTCATAACCATCGCTTAACATCCCATCCGAAGGACGGAGTGCTTAAGTTTATTTTACCTCGCAGATGAATGACATTACTCCAAAAAATTTCTGAATGATTCTGGAACTCTTTTGCGAAGCTCAATCTTTTTTTATATTTTTTTCACTCACAAACGGTTTTTGGTACTCTCCCATTATATCCTGCTTCTTTTAGAATTCTTCGAACATTTTGTGGGTGAACTTTCTTTCCCGTTTCTCTGTATACCTCGGCGACGATCTGAGGTGCACTCCTCGAGGGCTTGTTTTTAATTTTCCGGACAACGCTACACCTTTCTCGGTCGTTTAATACTCTTGGACGGCCATAGGAAGATTTCAAATCTATCCGATCCTCGTGCTTATACCTTCGAATTACATCGGCTACGGTGCTTTTACTTCGGCCTACCATACCACCGATTTTGCGGACACTTAATCCTTTTTCATAATTAAAAATTATTATCTGTTGAACTTCAAAAGATGTTCGACCCATCTTGACAGCAGGAAATACAAATAACTACTGAATGCAGTAATAGAAGGATATAAACACATTTCATTTGTTCGGTATTAGCGTTTGGTTGAGAAGGGATTAAAGATCATGATCAGAGTCGCATTTGTTTACAAAACAAACAACAGGTGTCCAGAAAATTTTGTTACGTGAATTTCTTGTCTTCAATTATTAATGCAAAATTTCCTATTAGCTGTAAATGTTTAATTAATTGTTTTACGGCGTTTTGAAATGATTGATGATCTCGAAATTTAAAACTTTGCTTGAATTAAATATTTTGCCATATAACTATGTGTAACTGCAAAAGAAAAACAAAATTATAAATTGTCCGAAAATTTTTGTTACTGATTGTATATTTATATTGATAAGATCCTTTCTTGTTCATAAATAAAATTTATTATGTACTTAGGCAAAGGTACAATTTGATTTTTAAACAAGTTGTAATTGTATTTTGTTGTTCTATACTTGAACGTTAAGTGATAGATGTACTTAATTTCTTCTTTATTTGTAAATTATGACGACTCTGACGGTCATCTGACCAAGAGGTCGTATTTGGTATAAAATTTTTGATTTTCGAATTATTTGTATATGTGTATTTTATTTATAAATAAATAAAGACATAATAAATATATTATATTATTAGAAAAACTATGTGTTGTGGTCATAACAAATCACTCTCTCTTCTCCTCCATCCTATGAATTTAAAACTGACATTCATGGGACGTCTGGTAATAGGCGATATGACCTTGTAGTTAAAGCCCGGGCATGAGTCTCAAAATAAACAACACAATAAACAAAGAATCAAAGGATCGGAAAACATGGAATTCTGGTTTCTGACCTGGAATCTCTGGAATCCAATATGGCTGCAGAAGTAAAAATATTTGATGTGGCCATAAGAAAACAAACGTAAAAAAAAATGAGTTTCAAAACAAAATATTAGGACTCTCGATATAATGCATCGTCATAAAATTTTATATGGGTACCCAAAGCCCTTTAAGGACGACACCTATTGATTTTCAGATGTATCGACATAAAATTTTAAAATCTGAAATCCTAATAACCACATGTCATGGTGACATGTTGTGGGTAGGGTTCAATTGATACCACAAAGTATGAATACTTTTACTCATGAATAGTATCGATTAAAACATTCGTTACTACTCAAGTATCGAATAGAAAGTATCGATACCTGCTCGTATCGATTGGTTCTAGTATTGTATTATTAATTTTAAATTTTTTTATTATTAATCAACATCTGTGGAGCTCGCTAGTGAAAAACTATTCTAACCTTTCCCTTCTAAAAAAGTTTTTTTTTTTTTTTTTTTTTTTTTTTTTTTTATAATAATTCAATAGAAATTGTTCATGCGACTAGACATTGACGATTGAACGTCGGCGTTATTGTTATTGTTTGTGTGATAACGGCTTGTGTTTACCTACTGAGAGCGGATTAATACTTACATTTGCTCCCTAGCCATGGACAATTGGAAAGAAAAAAAACGTAAGTTAAGCAATTATGATTCGTCTTTTGTAACTTCCAATAAATTTGAGCCCTTGTCGAATTTACAAGAAGACAACTCTGCAGAGGTCCTCAAAGAATCCTACATCCGAATGCAGACAACAATGGCCCACCACCCAAATCCACTGGTGCGGGAAATTGCTGAACACCCACCACCTTTACCACTAGAACGCAGACTTAAAAAGAAGCGACCGCATGATTTTCTTCTCATCAATTGATCAAAAGACAATTTTTTTTTTTTTTTCTTTCTTTCCTATATTATGTTCATTTTATCTAGTTTAAAGTTACTTGTTTAGGGCAATTATTGAATTGTACCTGATTTCATATCTCATGTTAATTAGGCCATTGGCCTAGGTATTATTGTTATAGACAGCCCAACTATAATATTCATGTATAGAATAATAAAGTTTACAATAATTAATTAAAAAATTAAAAAAAAAAAAAAAAAAAAAAATTTAAATTAATAATAAGAGCATCGATAGAATCGGGTACTTTTTATAATTAATTTAAAAGCATATATACACATATTAATAATAAAAACAATAAAATTTGAAAGGTATAAATGAAATATTGTAGTGGGCATAAAAACAAATAAATCAAATCGAAAAGATAAAATTATATTATTAAAAGTTATTACAATTGAAAGAACAATTTCTCTTGGCAAATTATACTGAATGAAAATATTAAAAAGCCTTATAAAATAAACAGACAATTTATCCTTCTAACTAAAGAGATAAAAGTACTGGAGACAAAACAAATTATATTATTTTAAAAAAATTACAATTATTACAAAGTTGAACAAAACAAGGGAAAAATAAATGTACGTACAATTATTGAAAAAATTCTTGCACCGAAAGGCACCCTAAAAATAATAGTTTTTCCAGGTGCTTAGCTGAAAGTCTATTTCTATTTGTGGACATTATCCCTCCAGCCTTAGAAAATAGCCTTTCACAGGGCACTGATGACCCCACAACCACAAGAAATGCCAATGCCTGTTTGTACAGGAGTGGGAATACGCATTTCATTTAATCCCATTGTTCCCAAGGATGAGATTTTAATGGGGCCACGGGGAAAATAAACGATGAACGATTTTGATGAATTGAAAACTATATAATTTTTGTAAGTGTTGAAATTTGAAACGAGTACTTTGAATCGATACAAGTGATATCTATTCGATACCTACTTGGTATCAATACTTTACTTGTATTTACTTGTATCGATAGATCCCTAGTTGTGGGACAAAATTTCTTATGGAACTAAAAGTCGTTGTCTTCCCATTGTTTTATTTGCGAACAGAGAACCGGTTTTCAATGCAACAGCGTCATCGATTGGTATATCCCACCCGTACAGCCTATAGAGGCTAAAGGAATACTGGAATTTTATTTCTATAAGAATCCTAATAACCGTCGGTAAATTGAGTTCAGAGGAAGAGCAAAAACTTAATTAATTCGCGAGATGTGGAAGTACATTGTCAGTGATTCGACAACTTTTTATTTGAAGGGTTTTCGGAGATAAATTCATTACGTTGGCCTAATAACAGAAAATAATGAATTTATCTACACATCACTCCCCTAAACCCCCCACCCTTCGGTCGATATCACTGAAATTTGACAGGTTATGTCCTCATTGGGTTTTGAGTTCAAATATTAAATTTCATGTCGACACATTCATTCCATCGACAGTTATTGGGGTTTTTGAATTGAGCCACCCTCTCTGATCCCCCTCTTCCCTTTTGTCGATTCCGCTAAAAATTGATAAGTGTCGTCCTTGTGGTATTTCGAATTCACATATGAAATTTTGTGTCGATCGATTCATTACAACGGCAGTTATTAGACTTTTTGAGGTAATCCTCCACCCTAATCCAAGAGAAGGAAGGGGAATCACATATAAAATTCGTGGTGATACTATCGGGAGTTAGGCCAACCTCACATTAGGCAATTCCGAAGAGACGCAACGGATACTCAATTATCATCAATTTGAATTGCCTGTGAGCATGATACCCGTAGGAAACTTTTTCCCTCATACTGAGGAAACTGTGCAGCGACTAGGATCTCTTCAGTCTCCATCTAGCCGTGGCGAGAAGCTGAGTTGTTCACTATGTCAAGTGAAGATTCTTCAAGTAGTCGCTTATTATTATTATAGAAAAAGGTAAATCCGAATATTATGGCGCCATCCTTACATCGAAAGAAATGTTAACTGCAGTTAATACCGAATGACGAAAGAATCATTCCCATACTTGATTAAAATTAAAATTGTACAATTCAGGGCGTTTTTCAATTTTACCCCCAAATTTTATATTGAACACGTGTTCACCAGCCATTTCAAGACGCGACGCAGGAGACTCAACGGAAAATCCAAAATCCTCCGTAAAGTAGACAATGCTCCTTATTACGTCTCCAACACAACTCTTCACCTTTTGTCACCGAAGTCGCTAAATCCAAGTATAAAAAATTATTTTCCCTTCTTAGTTCCCACAATAATCCACTAGTCCGTACCCCCTCCATTCTGCCATACTTCCCCAACGATGGCTTAAGCGTCAATCCTTAGCAGCAGCAGTGACAGTGACTAGTTACAAGTGAGAGGAAATCAGTGACTAGGGAATGTCACCACTGGGTGACTTCTCCCCTCTTGACATTTTGACATTGCCATTATCTCTCTATTCGCATATTTGCTTGGATTTATTTTTATACAGTTGTAAATATCTATTTGTAAATAAATTTAAAAAAACATTGCTTTCAACTTTCTATTACAAAAATGTATTGTACATTTTTTGGAGCCTTATTTCATATAAAATCCTCAAGAATCTCTTCGGAATGTCTCTTATCGTGTTCATAGACCCACAGACGGAAATCGTTTCTTCAAATTTGGAATCTGGAGGTAGGAAGACATGAAATAAGACATGAAAACTCCGCATCAAATTTTTGATTTCATAACTTCCCCTATACTTCATATAACTGGGGAAGTAAAACGTTTCTGGGGTCTCTACGCTATAGGTGGCCCCACAAAAAAATGGAGGTACACTAAATAGTCATAACGACCCCTGCCTCTGTTATAGATAACGGAGGGGATGGAAGTAAGAGCCGACAAAAAAAAATCATTTGATTAGACTTCAGCTCCCTCATTTTTCTTATTTGAAAAACTTTCTTTTGAAACAATAAGAACAGACAGATAAAAATGATTTGACATGAAATTGATTATAGATATTAGATCTCACCCTTCTCTGTCCAGACAATAAAGGCCTGGAGAAACAGGTCTATAGACAGTCCTGTCTTTATCTTACCGGAGGAGGGGCTGGAGGCGTGGCACAACCAATCAGCTTAAGAGACGGTCAGTAACTGTAAACACGGCAGGAATATCACTGCTGGTTCATTTCAAGTTGGCCGATGAGGCCTGCGTACCTACTCTCATTTTCCCTTAACAATACTTCTTCCTGAGTGGAACCATTGACTTTAATAGGTTAAAGTAGCAGGAGAAGACTGCTGGCAGGAGTCAGCACATCCATCCTTCTGCACGGGGCCCCGACATGGGCAGATGCAACGAGGATTCCCTCATACCTGAGGCTGATCGCCTCCGCTCACAGGCGAAGCGCACTGAGAGTCGCATGCGCCTACCGAACAGTTTCTGGCGACGCTGCCTATGTAATTGCTGGGCTGCCCCCCATTGACCTCTTGGCACGGGAACGTACGCGACACTTCAAAAGGAAACAAGACCCGGTTCAGGTGGAAGAGGTGGTGCAGCGCTTCGACCACAGGGGAAACCGGGTCTTCTATCAGGACGCAGGGGCCAGCCCTGGTCCAGCAGAGCCAGAGAGGGCCAGGACAATTAGGGAGTGGCAGGAAGAATGGGACAAGTCCACAAAGGGACGGTGGACCCATCGGCTCATCCCTCGAGTCGAGCCTTGGCTCACCAGAAAGCATGGGGAGGTGAATTACCACCTCACCCAGGTACTCACGGGACACGGTGGGTTCCGGGGGTACCTCCACAAAATCGGGGCAGCAACAACACCAGACTGCCCCGCGTGCCTTGGTGAGACGGAGTCGGCGGAGCATGTCCTCCTCAAATGCCCCAGATTTGAGGAGGGAAGGAAAAATCTGGAGTGCAGCATGGGCGCCCCGCTGACTGCTACCAGTTACGTGGACGCTATGCTGCGCTCCCAGGAGTCGTGGGATGAAGGCTGCGATTTTGCAGCGCTCATCATGGGCGGGTTGGCCCTTCAGGAGAGGGCTGACAAGGAACAGTAGCGGTAATAAAACAGAAGAAGGGGCGTTACCAGCCACCCTTCCTCCCTTCCGCGAAGTAATGACAGACCGTCAGTTCCGCGGAAGGGAATCAGGATCGGCAAGGAGGGGGTTTTAGTGGGTATGGTGATGGTGAACCGTCTCGAGTCCCACACTATCCAGGGCTACCTTCCCTGGATGTGCGTCACAGCATTTCCCCCTCCAATGCAAAAAAAAAAAAAAAAAAAAAAAATAGGTTAAAGTAGTCGAGAAATTATCGGCAATCGTTCGTTCGAGTAATCAAAAATCGTTTTCCACACTTATTTACACATTTGGTTCAAAATGAATAGAATTTTAACTGCAAGCTCCATACATATTCTGTGTGCTTTAACACAATTAAATTTTGAATTTTGAATTTCTTCTTCTTCCTGCGGCGCTACGGTCCCGAAAGAACCCGGGCCTCCGTCACAATCCTCCTCCATCCTCTGATGCCCAACTCTCGGAGATCCGCCATGACGTCGTCCAGCCAACGGAGTCTCGGTCTTCCTTTTCTCCTGGTACCGCCTGCCCTACCGTAGAGGGCTTGTTTAGGGAGTCTTCCTCCTTCCATTCTCTCTACGCGGCCCAACCAACGTAATCTCGCCTCCTTGATCACGGACACCAGATCAGAATCCCCGTAGAGGTCTCTCAATTCTCTGTTCTTCCGGATACGTCATCTGCCGTTCTCGGAAAAAGGTCCATAAATCTTTCTAAGTACTTTCCGTTCCCACAGTAGCAGTAATTTCACCAGTGTAAGTCACAATTGGACGGATCATGGTTTTATAGAAAATTAGCTTGGCGCCCCACGTGCGCAATGCGTGCTCTTATTTCGTGGCTAACGTCCATTATCTTTTGAGTCCCAAGATATATGAATTCCCTGACTACTGGAAATTGGTGCTCATTGATAGAAATTACTTCAGGACCGTCTTGCACAGAGTTCCGTGTCTTCATGTACACGGTCTTATCTACATTCAAATGAAGACCCCGTTTCTCTGCTTCTCCTCCAAATTCCTGTAAAGCCCCGGCCAATGCTGCTATTGTGCATGCTGTGACCACCATGTCATCAGCATACCTCATGGTCATGGTCATGGCTGCGTCAGGATTTTGAGTTTTCACAAGAATTTAATGTTTTCCAAGCCTCTGATTCAAAAAATAAAAAAAAATTCTTTGGTTAATCAACAAAGTTTTTCGCTCTTCCTTTTGAACCAATTTACTGATTTGGCTAAAAGTAAAAGACAGATATTTTGTTTTCATTTTTGGAATTAAAAGGTCGGAAAACATGAAATTCCATTGAAAACTCTGCATCGCTTTTTTGTTCGATTATATAACTCCCCTTATACTTCGCTAAATCGTCAGGAAGTCTTAAATAAAATAAGTAAAAAGCCCTGAGTCACCATGGTTACCAGAAACCACTGTCCAAATACAGAAGCGGTCTCAAGAACTGCTGAGACGACGAAACTGAAGAGAACCTGCCTGAAGAGCAGTTACTAAGTTCTCTGGAGTAATCAGCATGAGAGGCGGCCAGAAAAAAAGAGTTTTACAGTGCTACACAAGTTTTTCCAAAACTTGTGGTAAACACCGAGAAAAACAGATCATAATTAACAAAGTGTAATTCATATAAATTTGCAAAGAAACGCATTCGAAAGGAAATTTTATGGTCTACAATTTTTGTCATATGAATTATTTTCGTACCTATAGTGGTTTTTCAAAAACAAACTAAGTATCCGCACTCCGTGTCCAAAAGTAGTCACAGCAAATAACCACCAAACTGTTGGCCATAATAAAAAAAATGAATAGTACCTACATTATTAGTGCAAAATTGTATGGGCTTTAAATTTTGTCATACAAACGTTTATCGTATCTATAATAGTTTTTGAGTAAATAGCCAAAACCCACGAACATAAGAAAAAAATTAATAGAACATTAGTTGTGTAAAATGTTACATGCTTAATTTAAGTCCACTTTCTCTCCTTTAAGGCCTCACATTATGTGAAAGTTAAGGAAAGCTAAAACCTATTGTTAGTGGATTTTCCTCAAGTGAAATTTTGGGTACTTGCATTACTAAGTGTCCTGGATTATTACATAATATGCAGCAGATCCAAAGCGAAAAACGTATCTGTTGCCATCCATAAATTTTTTTTTTTTTTTGCTTTATGTACAAAAAAATGGCATATTAGCCATGTCAATGTGTTGTTTATCTAGTTATTTACGACATCCATGGCCCCGGAAGGGAGTTTTATCTACGAAATAAAACTCACTCCCGGACGGGATTCGAACCCGCAAACCATAGTGAGACCATGTGACCAAAGCCCTACGCTCTAGCCTGCACGGCCACCATGGCCCCCATAAAATTTTAAATAGTTAATTCTTTAGTAGTTTATTTATTAGATAATTTATATTATATTTATTAATTCTACTTTTTAAATAGTTATATAAAAAAATGTTTTATCAGAGGATCTGATGAGTGAGTGAGAGCAGACAACTTATCCTCTTTCTAGAATTGTTTGTGTTTATCCCCACCTTAAAAAATTTTTATGAGCAATTCATTTTAGCGCATACATTCATTATTGTTAAATATTTATTTTATCCCTCACGTTTGATTAAATGATAGGTTTTATTGTAGATAGCCAAATGTCTAGCACAAAATAATAAAATCTGTAAAAGATCAAAATGTCTAGCACAAAATAATAAAATCTGTAAAAGATCAAAATGTATAGCACAAAATAATAAAATCTGTAGAAGATCAAAATGTCTAGCACAAAATAATAAAATCTGTAAAAGATCAAAATGTCTAGCACAAAATAATAAAATCTGTAAAAGATCAAAATGTCTAGCACAAAATAATAAAATCTGTAAAAGATCAAAATGTCTAGCACAAAATAATAAAATCTGTAAAAGATCAAAATGTCTAGCACAAAATAATAAAATCTGTAAAAGATCAAAATGTCTAGCACAAAATAATAAAATCTGTAAAAGATCACTGTTTTTTTTTTTTTTTTTTTTTTTTTCAACCTGTAAAATTAACATCCTTTCCCCTCCAAAATCTAAACAAAAAAAAGTATTTTCTCAAAAATACATTCGTATCCTCGAATACACTGAAAGAAGTATCTCAAAAATATATTCATATGAAATATGAACTTACCTTTTCCGCATAATATTTCTTTGAACTTTTTCTTCAAAGAAATACTCATAAGAAATGTATGAAAAAGTGGAAATTGAATTTCTTGATCAGATTTTAGAGGCTATATGCCAGAATACTCCCTTAGAAAATGTAGAGGAAAAGAATCAACATTTGGCAAAATTATGATTTAATCAACAAAATTACAACTATTCAAAACATTTTGGAGAAGGATAATTATTAGAATGATATATTATTAAATATATTGTAAATTATTAATAATTTTTAAATATTAAATAGATCTCTAAGTCGGTGAATCACCAGCAATGTATTTCCCCAGAGCGAATTAATCAATTAACCTTTCGCTTTTTGACTTTTTCAAGAGCACACCCTCCTTCTGATGTGGAGATAGCGCAGGTTTTTCAACGCTCCTGTGGACCACTAACAGCAAATCTGTATTCCTCGTGTTTTTTTGTTTCATTGTACAGCGTAATTCTGAGAGTGACTTTCTTATACACAATAATGCCCGTTTGAAATGATTTTGAGAAGGGAGAAGGAGAGGAAGAATAATTTAAAAAAAACTAATGATAATAAAAAATATTTTAAAATTAATTGAATTTTAACGATTTAAACGCAGTATTCATCAAAAATCCTTCGTAAAATAGCCAATGCTTCTTATTACGTTTCCAACAAAACTGTTCACACTGACCTTAATGTACCTTTTGTCACCGAAGTCGCTAAATCCAAGTATAAAAAATTATTTTCCCTTCTTAGTTCCCACAATAATCCTCTAGTATGTGCCCTCCATCTTCACCAACGATGGTTTAAGCGTCAATCCGTAGCAGCAGCCCCTCTTGACATTTTGACATTGCCATTACCTCTCAATTGGCATATTTGCTTGACGTATTTATAAAATATATACAGTTGTAAATATCTGTTTGTAAAAATGTTTAAAAAAACATTGCTTTCAACTTTCTATTACAAAAATGTATTGTACATTTTTTGGAGCCCTACAACTTTGTTTATATTAGCCCTATCTCAAATCTGATGGCAAATTAGGGACTGGAAATTTAATAAAGAACATTTTTGGTACATACAAATTTTTAGATATGACTAACAGTTTTCGGGTAAATCAAGGAACTGTCTAAAAATATGTTTTTCAAAAAAACATTTCTGGGCGGTTTAAGACCGGACGACCTAAGAAAAATCATATTTCATATAATGTGTCTTTCAATTTTCTCTACAACTTTTATTTGAAAAGAATTTTCATTAGGTCATAAATGGTATCAAATGTACTTGGCCTTGAAGTAAAATTGGATGGATTTCGTCCAAAATCTCAGATCATAAATAACAGAGTTCCATAAACACATACAGACATAATGTTAAAAGGTGACTTTCTATTGAAAATTCGATCTCGAATTATCACGTTTAGAATACTTCCTAATACTAAAGAGAGTAAAAAATGTTTGATAGTACAAACCTTTTAGAATCAGTGCAATTGATGGCCTACATCAAAAAGGTTTTTACTGAACAATTCTAAAAAATAACTGAACCAAAAAACAGAGATTAGACCAGAATTAACTTTCTAAATGAAATTTTTTCGTTCTTTTTCCATAGGGGGGCTTTGAGAGAGGGGTTATTTTAATTAACAAACAGAAAATCGGATTGTTACAGAATATCCCTTACTTAAAGAGAGAAAAAAAAATAAAGACGCTGAAATTAAACTGGGGATTTCAACAAGATTATATCAATGGAAGTGAGAGGCTGGTAACAAAACGGGATTATGAATCCAAAAATTTGATCCTTCAGAATCAATTATAAATTTGATTTGGTACTTTTTTGATTTTAGTTAGTTATAATGATTCATGACAGGGCTTTAACTATAAGGTCATATAAAAAAATTCTCTTAGGGCGTTCGGTTTTCAAGATATATGCTGAAAACTGCCCAGAAATTTTTTTTTGGAAAAACATATTTTTAGACAGTTTCTTGATTTACCTGAAAACTGTTAGTCCTATCAAAAAATTTGTACGTACCAAAAATGTTCTTCATTAAATTTCCAATCGCTAATTTGCCATCAGATTTGAGATAGGGCTAATATAAACAAAGTTATAGCGCCTCAAAAAATGTACAAAACATTTTTTGTAATAGTAAGTTGAAAGCAATGTTTTTTAAAAATTTATTTACAAACAGATACAACTGTATAAAAATAAATACAAGGAAATATACTAATGAGAGATAATGTCAAAATGTCAAGAGGGGAGAAGTCACCCAGTGGGGACATTTCCTATGTCCCTACAATAAAACAAAAAAACACGAGCAATACAGATTTGCTGTGAGTGGTCCACAGGATCGTTGAAAAACCTGCGCCCAGAGTGACGAAAGAGCGCTTTGGTAGCAGGCGATATGACCTCATAGTCTAAGCCATGAGTCACAATAACTAACTAGTGATAGCAGACATAGTTATCCCCCCTCTAGAATTAAGAAGGGGGAGACTCTCTTTTTCTTTTTCATGTCAATTCATTTTGCGCATATTTTCAATATTTGAATGCATTTATTTTAGCCCTTAGCATTTTCTATATATTTTTATTAATAAGATTTTATTGCTGTAAGTTCTATAGATTTTCCCGATAAGTATGAAATAATAATTTCTGTAAGAGGTCAGATTATGCAGTTACTTTACGACTAATCACAAAGACAAATAAACTGAAATCGGACAAAATAATTTCACAGAAAAATAAATGTTTAACAGTTTTTTTCCGTGAGTATTGACCATGTTGCGTAAAAACGAGTTCAACAGGAAGAGATAGTAGTCAATTTTTTTTTTGTAATTTGTAAAATTTTACTCACATAGAAAATATGCCATACTCTGTAAAAAGCTCTGAAATAGTAGATCACAATTCCATTCCATACCTGAAAAATAAATAAAAAAAATACATTTTTAAATTGAATAACGCTCTATTTCTTAAAGACAACTTTACTTTCTCAGCTCTGTGAAATACGAGTAGGGAAAGTTAGGTCATCGCTTGAAAATTCCATTTTTTCCTCGCAATTTCATGTTTTTCGACTCCCTAATTACAAATATATAAAGAAAATTCTTTTTTTCATCAAAATCTAATTTATGACCGATTACATAACTTCAATACTACATATAGCTGAGAAAGTAAAAAACAGTTCTGGAATAAAAAACAATAATAATACATATATATATATATATATATATTAGAGGGCGTCAGTAGCTCGGTGGTACGCGTGCTTGTCTTCTGAGCTCAAGAACGTGGGTTCAAAACCCGACCGAGGCCCTTAGTTTATTTTATCTGGGAGGTAAAATAAATTTACGCCGTCCTTCGGATGGGACGTTAAGCCATGGTCCCGAGCATGTACGATGTCAGGTACTCGTTAAAAACCCCTGCTCTAGATTAATAAAAATTTAGAGTAGACAAAATTTAGGACTACCACAGTAGAGTCGGGCTCATGTCCACCAGAGTGACGGAAGAGCGCTCTGGTAATCCGCAGTCTAATATATATTATAACCATCTCTCCCTCTCGTGTGTGAGTGCAAATCACGTAATTAATAAAATAAATAAAATTGAGATCGAAAAATTATTAAAATTGAAAATTATTTAAATCGCGACTTTAATTAAACAATGCCTGAATAGCTGAAAGCACTCCCACGGGAAGAACGGTTACAAGATCCTAACGGTTAGTTGACATCAGTAATTAACAATAATTAATTACTGTTGTCAACCAGAAGAAGCATGAGTGGGGGGGGAAATGAAATGAATCAAACCTATAACTTTAACATATTTATTTTAATGAGAACATATTTACAAAACAACAATTGAATATATATAATTTGGCCGTGTGTCTGAAGGACTGAATTATAACTTAATTACGAGGTACCTCGATACGATATCCATGGCGAATGACGGCGTGATCACCCTTTCTGGACTTCCCGTAGAAATCGTCTATTCACATAGTCCCTGAAGATCTGCGTAGTTTCGAGGGCACACCAGAAGTTACACCCCCACTGACTTTGCACCGTCCAAAATCAAAGTGTGTCTCTACGACTAATTCACATATTCAAACTGATATTACTTATAGAAAAGATACGTGGTGATCACCCAAGACATGAACGAAGAAAGTTAATTCACATATTTAAACTCAACTGTACAATATAAAAAGAACGTGGTGACCAGCCAAGACATGAGCGAAGAAGACTGTTAATTTCACATATTCAAACTAAACTTTACTTATAGAAAAGATACGTGGTGATCCACCAAGACATGAACGAAGAAAGTACTTTCACATACTGAAACTAGGCTTTACAAAGAGAGGAACGTGGTGATCCACCAAGATATGAACGAAGAATGAGTAAAACGGGGCGTGGCTTCCGATATCCGACCGTGGTAGGGGACAGTTCTCGAGACTTGATTCGTCGTCGGACTCCGCCCATTTTATTTCCAGCCAATCGCCTATTACCAATTAACATCTGCCTCTAGTTGTGTGAAAACCTGGAGTAAGAAAAAAAACCTTTACTGCTTATTCCTTATACACCGGATGTAGACAATTATCTTGGCTTCCTTTCCATTGTGTCTCTATTATTCTTTATTTTCGCTCCCAGCGATCGCGATTCTCTCGCAGGCATCATTGGTTCCGAGCATTCTCTTCCAAATGCAATTCTCGTTTATTCAACACCACACAACCCATACTTTGCTCCTAGCGATCGCGATCCTCTCATAGACATCGCCAGTTCTGAGCATTATCTATAGGGTAGACATGCTACAATATCCCCCGTTCCCGTTAAAATAAAATATGTCGGCTAAATGACCATTGGAAGTCACATATTTTATTAGTTTCACTTAACACTTGCTCGTTCACTGAGCATATACACTTGACCAAATACTCAGGTATCGACCTCATTATCATGCGTGACCAAAACATGATTTTAAATTTCCTTTCGAATCGGCATGGCTTGCCTATGCATGCGTGACCAAAGCATGATTTTACTTTACGCTGTACTTCTTGGAGTTAACCCTCTCCATTGGCAAATAACGATGATTCTATTTCTAGCATACATTCACTGACTAGTTAAAACATCCAAAAAGGCCCCACGCCTCGACAATGTTTCAACTGAATTCCCATATACCTAATCCGCTTCAACAAAAATTTGGGTTGACCAAATCCTAACCATATGCCTCCTTAGGCCTTCGACAGGTATTTACCTTCTGCCGGAACGACGACGAAATATAAAATAGAAAAATAAGCCCACTCAAATCCCATCTCAGTTTCATAAATATATGTAAATTCCGGCATCCGCATTAATCAAGTAGCGAAACCCTTTCTTCAGTTCAACAGTCAGTTCATAGCATAAAAAAAATAATTAAACAAACTCCCGCCCCTTTAAATGGATTCTACAAGCATCAATGGAGTGGCCCCTTCTCCGTGTGTACGATAATTAAATATTCAATTCTGGGTATCCCCTCCAGTTTATAATATATCTCCCCCTTTAGTCATGTATGCTTCGGCACCTTGCCCTAGGATTTCTTAAATAAAATAACAAAATTGACATTTGACCTACCGTGGTCGACACTGCATCATAATAAGTAAGGTCCATACCTGAATATATGTGACAAATATATTTACAAGGCTCTCATTGGGTTAACATAGCCCATCATGGTCACTAGATAAAATATGGGTCAATGTGACATTTTCAATAGATACACACGGTCGGATACTAATACAAATATTATTTTAAAATACAAAACAAAACAGACAAATACAATTGAAAGTACATTTACCATACGTGACTACCTACAAATGTGTGTGCCATCGCCTCGCTGTCAGCCTACTCAGATCCGCGTCTCCTAATCAAATTTAAATACGTAGGTATATTCCCATGGATGGCCAATCCATATACCGTCTGCCCCGTCCTACAATTATGTCAATTTCAAAT
The DNA here is from genome assembly GCA_963662175.1 of Aradus depressus. Classification (NCBI taxonomy): domain Eukaryota; kingdom Metazoa; phylum Arthropoda; class Insecta; order Hemiptera; family Aradidae; genus Aradus; species Aradus depressus. The sequence continues at coordinate 18,211,804 of OY759226.1, read as the reverse complement.
GAAGCCACAAACCTATCTAAACTAAATTATCCCAACATCATAAACAAATTGCTAATACTATTTAAAAAAAATAGTCTTACTAAATATATGAACAAAAAATTATCCTAACTTATTATCTAAATTACCTACCTACTATTATAAAAAAAATGCCCTATTACTAAATTTATATAAAACAACTAAAACTAACTTATTATCTAAAATTATATCTACAACCTGGCGATTCACTTCGGAATCTTGGAGCTCGACTAAGGGGGGTATGCTCGATGTTAAGCCCCAGGGGAGTGCCAGAAAGTCCCCGTCTGCCTTATCCTATTTACAAAAAAAAATAACTAAATAATAAATCCCGTGTCCCCAATAAATGTGTATGTGTGATTCTTTGTGTGTTGTTGTATAATGAGGTGTTGGCCGTTAGTGTAAAATAATAAATAATTCCCAAATAATAAAAATAGTGTCTGTTTTATGTGTGTGTGACTTTGTCTAACTGTTCCTGGGATAGCTGGGGATGGACACCCATAGAGACGTCACAAATCTCTTCCCTGACTCTAGGGCCGCGATCTCGTCTGCAATAATCGCCCCCCTAACTCGGCTGAAGTAAGATCGTTAATCTCAAAGAGAGCCCTAGCGCTTCTCTAGCCTGCTTGTAAATTTATCCGCTAATACACGGCTTCTGTGATGTCATATAAAAGATTCCTCCTTCCGCTACGTCGCTGCCGAGATGTCCTAAAATAAAAATTTGAGGACTTTCCTTGTCTAAAATCTGGTAAGGTCCTTCCCAGAATAGTAAGAATTTAAATACAAAATGGTTGGGCAAATCCAAAACGCTATTACGTAACGCCACCTCACCACGTTCGTAATTTTTCACGTAGACATCTTGGAAGGTGACATTGCTAGGCTGTTCGCGAGCAAAAGTCTGGTTCGTAGGCCAATTCCTATGTCCTTCGGGTACGGTAAATGTCATTCGGTCATCTTGTTTTGGGGTTGAGATCTGAGTTTGACCCGAAACAGTATCTATTCTCTTCGAGATATCGGCGAATCTCTTCTCACAATCGGTACTAATAATATTTTGGTTCGAATTTATTTCTTCGACCTCCTTATCTAGATGCTGTGTTTCTGACACGATCCCACCTGTAACTTCATGATAACTGACACCTACCATGTCCCTAACTTTAGAAGTAGGCTTATCATATCTCTCTTCTGAATTGTCCTGCCTAGATTCAGATTGTACGGTACCCATATTACGTTTAATGGATTCGATATTATTTGCCATTGCCGAAATTTGTTCCTTTATCTCCGAAGTCTGCTGTCCTATCTGTTCCTGCATGGCCTTTCCCTGTTGTCCTAGTCCCGAAATCTGTTCCTGCATGTCCGCTTTTAAATCCTTTCCCAAGTTTCCCATCTGTTCCTGCATGGCCTTAAACATCGCCTCTAGGTCAAATTTAGGATTTTCTACCGGGGACTCCGGGGGAGTGCGAATGGTTTTCCTAGACCGTGTCTGTATCGGCTCTAAGTCCGACTTCTCTTTCCCTTCCATTCTGATAAGAAATATATATCAAAACAATTAAATGAATTATACGGGAGGTCTGGTGCTAACCTAATTTCTATGGTGACCTGTCAGATGGCATCACAATACAACAATAGTTATATTATGTGAAATAAATGCCTACTAAATCTACATAAAAAAAAAAAATCATTTACAAAAAAAATAAAATTATTTCAATAAATGATGTCATTCATTGTCCCTACCCTCACCCATCCTTCTTCAGTTTTGATTCTAAATACCGACTTTAAGTGAAAATATAACATTGTGGCCTAATAGGCTGGAATCTACGTTAAAAAGCAAAAAAAAAATTTTTTTTTTTTTTTTTTTAATTAAAAAAATTAATTAATTAATAAGGGACCGATTAGTGGGGTTCATTAATTATACTAATTGGCATAATTAATAAACAAATCAAGTCCCTGTTCGGGCGCCAATTATAACCATCTCTCCCTCTCGTGTGTGAGTGCAAATCACGTAATTAATAAAATAAATAAAATTGAGATCGAAAAATTATTAAAATTGAAAATTATTTAAATCGCGACTTTAATTAAACAATGCCTGAATAGCTGAAAGCACTCCCACGGGAAGAACGGTTACAAGATCCTAACGGTTAGTTGACATCAGTAATTAACAATAATTAATTACTGTTGTCAACCAGAAGAAGCATGAGTGGGGGGGGAAATGAAATGAATCAAACCTATAACTTTAACATATTTATTTTAATGAGAACATATTTACAAAACAACAATTGAATATATATAATTTGGCCGTGTGTCTGAAGGACTGAATTATAACTTAATTACGAGGTACCTCGATACGATATCCATGGCGAATGACGGCGTGATCACCCTTTCTGGACTTCCCGTAGAAATCGTCTATTCACATAGTCCCTGAAGATCTGCGTAGTTTCGAGGGCACACCAGAAGTTACACCCCCACTGACTTTGCACCGTCCAAAATCAAAGTGTGTCTCTACGACTAATTCACATATTCAAACTGATATTACTTATAGAAAAGATACGTGGTGATCACCCAAGACATGAACGAAGAAAGTTAATTCACATATTTAAACTCAACTGTACAATATAAAAAGAACGTGGTGACCAGCCAAGACATGAGCGAAGAAGACTGTTAATTTCACATATTCAAACTAAACTTTACTTATAGAAAAGATACGTGGTGATCCACCAAGACATGAACGAAGAAAGTACTTTCACATACTGAAACTAGGCTTTACAAAGAGAGGAACGTGGTGATCCACCAAGATATGAACGAAGAATGAGTAAAACGGGGCGTGGCTTCCGATATCCGACCGTGGTAGGGGACAGTTCTCGAGACTTGATTCGTCGTCGGACTCCGCCCATTTTATTTCCAGCCAATCGCATATTACCAATTAACATCTGCCTCTAGTTGTGTGAAAACCTGGAGTAAGAAAAAAAACCTTTACTGCTTATTCCTTATACACCGGATGTAGACAATTATCTTGGCTTCCTTTCCATTGTGTCTCTATTATTCTTTATTTTCGCTCCCAGCGATCGCGATTCTCTCGCAGGCATCATTGGTTCCGAGCATTCTCTTCCAAATGCAATTCTCGTTTATTCAACACCACACAACCCATACTTTGCTCCTAGCGATCGCGATCCTCTCATAGACATCGCCAGTTCTGAGCATTATCTATAGGGTAGACATGCTACAATATATACATATATTAGACTGCGGATTATTATTTTTTTTTTACCGTGCCGCCCCTTGTAGGAATTCGAAATCCAAAAAAAAATAAAATTATGAAAATTTGGAACCTTTAGATTATATGCGAGATCCCCAAAAATTAAATAATTAAAACTTTCTGATTTTGTTGAGAATCAGGGTTGCATTTTTATGAAAAAAGTAAAGAACACTTTTTTTCTTAAAATTGTCTGATATTTTCGAAGAAAATTTTTATTTTTGAAGAAAGTAAAATTTTTGAAATTTTGCTTCTTTGTGAGCTCTAGTGAGTGTTAAATGAATGTTAAAACAACATTTTTTTTTTTTTTTTTTTTTTTTGGGGGATTTTGATCATTTTCAAGGGGCGACACTGTAAAGGTACAATAAAAAAATTAAATATAACACATGGTCCTTGTTTCCGTCATTTGTGTAAAGAGTGTCCCGTAAGGAGAAGAAAAATATCGTTTTAGGGCGATAATAACCTTTGTTGTTTGCCCCAAATATATCAACCAACCTATAGTAATATATTCTGATTTTTTTTCTTGTTTTTCTAATAGAGAAAGTAAGTCAGGTAAAAAGAAAAAAAGAAAACAATTAAATTAAGACAGAAAGTAATAAGAAAAAGGTTGATCAAGTGTCCACCAGGGGAGTTTCATTAAAGTAGCAATAAGACATGGGGCAAGTCAACCTGGGAGCTCTCTCTGACAATTAATTGTAGAGGGGAAATAAATAGAGCAAATATGGTGTCAGGGAGAATAGTAGGGATGAAAAGGTAAGTCTGGCACAGGGCTGCTGGGCGGACGGCAAGAGGCAGTGGACGTGGTTAGCATTAGGACATCTCTTATCACAGTTTCGACTACTACCAGAGCGTTCTGGTGGACATGAGTCTGACACTAAATTTGATAAAGAAACCTAAGGAGTTTGAACGTAATAAGAAGATCAAGATTGTTGATAAGAATTGTCTGGCATCATCAGGTTGTGAATCTAAATATTATAATGTGTGAAAAACACTGCACTTGCGGATAACAATACGTTGGAAAAGCTGCTCTAACAGGTGGGAAACACTGCTATTGCGGATAACAATACGTTAGAAAAGCTGCTCTAACAGTTTACAATGTGTTTGAAACACTGCACTTGCGGATAACAATACGTTGGAAAAGCTGCTCTAATAGTTTACAATGTGTGGAAAACACTGCTCTTGCGGATTGTTATTGTTATAGAGAGAGCCGGTAGCTCGTACGCGTGCTGGCTTACTGAGCTCAAGATCGCGGGTCCGATGCCCTTCGGTTTTTTATTTGGGAGGTGAAGAAACCTTGAGCCCGCAGTCCTTCGGATGAGACGTTAAGCGATGTCAGGTACTCGTTAAAGACCCCTCCCTAAGTGAATAAAAATTTAGAGTGGGCAAAATTTAGAACTCCCATAGTAGAGTCGGACCCATGTCCTTCAGTGCGACAAAAGAGCGCTCTGGTAGTAGGCAATATGACCTCATAGTTAAAGAAACGTCAGAAAAGATAAACTAGACATTTTTGTAATAACTAGATTGTAATTATTATATAATAATGACATTTCTCAAAGGGCTTGAAGTAAAAAAAAAATAGTTTGAGAATCTAACAAACAAAAATATATTGAAAATAAACATTCTCGTCAATTAACATAATTTTGTATTCACTATGTAGCTGCTATTTTGGCCTCATTATGCAAGTGACCCTCATAATACATATATTAAGGTAAATAGAAAGGTAAATAAAATATTTACATAGGAATTGAGGTATGGTACTCACAAACTTGCAAGCGTACTCCATCTCCACCGCCTCTAGCCTCTATTTGAAGACACAACTCCGACTTTATTTAATAAAATATATTATTTTACACCTGAATGAACTTTTCATCAGTCATTTTTCACCAGGTCTTTCAACCTGAATTTTTTTCTTTGAATTTCTTCATAAAAGAATAATAATTTTTATTTTTTTGTCATTTATTTATAAAGATACAGCTGTTGCTAGGGTACAACAACCAGCATCTATGATGGTATTGATATGTTGGCGTGAAGGGCATGTGAGAAAAAGGCCACCCAGTGGTAGGTCCACGGGACGAAAATTTATCTTAATTATTAGGATAAGAACAGAAAAAAAAATTTAAGAACTAATATGATTCAAGGTGGCAGTAAGTCGCGGTTCCATCTTCTCTTCACCCTTCGTGGGGGGTTTTGTGGTAAGTGTTGTGAAGATAAAGTACGTATTTCTGGGTTTGTATGTGTGTAAAGTTTTCTAAAAAACCGTATGTAAGTAGTTTGTATTGTGTCGGGTACTGTGTGTATCATAAGATCGGTATGAAGTGTTCTGTTGTTTATGCATGGGGGGCACTGTGTTATCAGTCTGAGGGTTTTTCACTGAAACGCCTGAATTCTTGTTGGATGTTTTTGCTGAACCGTATATCTAACCGTATGTCCATAATGGTCTAAGTAAGTATGTGTAACAGTTCCGTTTTTGTGTCATGTCTAATTTTGATCGTCTATTTAAAAATCCGTAGAGTATTTAGAGTCGACGGTTCGCGTGTTTCGTGTGAGACGTGTGTGTGGGTTCAATGTCAGTCTTCGATCTAATGTCAGTCCTAGGTATCGTACAGTATTAGTTTGAGGGAGGGGCTTGTCGTAGATGAAAACGGGGAGGCATGTTGTAATGTAAATGAGGCGTGTATATGAAGTTCAGCTGCATCTAAGATGGCGGTATTGAATAATATAAATCGGAAACTTGGTTAGTTAGTTATTAAGACGCATTGGCCTCCATTAAGTTGGAGCAATTGGGATGGCAGATAATCGGGGATGTTTCGAGGGCTCTCCAGCTGAAAGTTATTTATTTTGTACATATTTTATATATTTATTTATTTTGTACAAATTTTATATATTTATTTATTTTGTACAAATTTTATATATTTATTTATTTTGTACAAATTTTATATATTTATTTATTTTGTACATATTTTATATATTTATTTATTTTGTACATATTTTATATATTTATTTATTTTGTACATATTTTATATATTTATTTATTTTGTACATATTTTATATTTATTTTTGTATATATTTTATTATTTTCTATATATTCATGTTCATTTCTCTCTTGCTTCTCATTATTTGTTTCAACTACCTATTTTATATTACCATACATGTATTCTTATAGTCAGCACTTCTACTTGTTTTTTTACAGATTGTATTATTTTGTAGAATATTTTATTTTATCTTATTTTGTGTATATTGCCATTTATTATTTTTTTTTTTTTTTATACTCACTGTCATCAAATTTACTTATAGTTATATTTTAACTGATTGTAAATATACCAAATAAACAAGAATATTGATTTAAAAAATATATATATTACTAAAAGATAGTTCATATGTTTCTTCTTTCTGATGTCTCTCTCCCGTTAATTGTACAAAGCCCAGAGATACTCCAGCTAGCCCACAAGGCTGACTCATTCATACAGAATTCCTGGTATTTTCTGACACATTCATTCTATTTTCTCTCTTTATTTGATCCTCAAGGTAAAGGTTTCAAAGGATTTTATCCTTAACGAGAGAATATTAATCAATATAGATTCCATTTTTTATAATATATCTGTAGAAATCATAAACTTCTTGGATTCTATTTACTATTAATTACTTTCATAAGAGAGTGAGTTTTTAAAATATTTTCACGTTTCAATGGTCCTCTGAAAACGTTTTGATCATACTCGAGATAATGTCCGTCCGCGTGTATAAGATTGGAACTTGAGATGAAGATATGACACATTCTAACTCAGATCTGATTAGATTTTGTCTGAAATCTGACAATTTAGACAACTTTACTTCGGGGCCTAAGTACATTTTATAAGATACTGTTTATATTTATGACCTAATCGAAACTCTGTTCAAATAAAAGTTGTGTAGAAAACTAAAAGACAGATTTTATATTAAATACACGATTCTTCGCAGGTCGGTCAGTTTGCGAGATACATGAAATTAAAAAATAATCTTTATTCTGGGACATACGCCCCTAAGAATAATAACATAAGAAATAAACAAAAGAATACAAGTATCAACCAATTGAGACAGAATAAAGAAAAAAGAAAAGAGGTCTCTAAGAATAAATATTAAATGTTGAAGACAAGCAATGAGTAAAACAATATAATAAACTAGTAAAAATAATGAAGAAAAAAAAATGAGAAAAACAAGGTATGATCTCATAGTTAAAGCCCGGGCATGATACAATAACTAACCTATTATACAATGAAATAAAGAAGACTGCGAACTTACAAATTATTTTCATCATGGATGGATCATTTCATTTTTCATTAAATATTTTTTTTTATATTATTAGTTTTAAATCATTATATACCTGTTTGTTTTACAGGAAGTATTTTCATATAAATATTTTTTTAGTATATTTATTAAGTATAGTAAACGTTAGATGACATATTATGGCTAGGACTATATCCCTGGGTGGCTCCAACTGGCAGAGTGTGGGGAGCATCCTGTCAAAATTATAGGTTAGGTTAGGTTTTATGACTCATGCCCGGGCTTTAACTACGAGGTCATATCGCCTACTACCAGAGCGCTCTTTCGTCACTCTGGTGGACTCTACTGTGGGAGTCCTAAATTTTGCCTATCCTAAATTTTTATTCACCTAGGGTAGATGTCTTTAACGAGTACCTGACATCGTACAGGCTCGGGACCATCGCTTAAAGTCCCATCCGAAGGACGGCGTGCTTAAGTTTATTTGCTTATTGATTTGTTTATTTATGTACGTAATAAATACATATACAAAAAAAAAAACATCTATAAAAAATATCCTTTAAAACACTAACAGAGCGCACATTCGTCACTCTAGTGGACATGAGCCCTAAATGTTGCCTACCCTAAATTTTTTATTCACCTCGTGTAGGAGTCTTTAACGAGTACCTGACATCGTTCAGACTCAGGACCATCGCTTAACGTCTCATCCGAAGGACGGCGAGCTTAAGTTTATTTTACCTCCCAGATAAAATAAACTAAGGGTCTTGGCTGGGTTTCGAACCCACGATCTTAAGCTCAGAAGGCAAGCACGCATACCCTCTGAGCTACCGGCGCCCTCCAGTCAGTATACAAATGTACATATGACTTGGTAACTAACATTCAATCAAAGACCCTAATAACTGCCGATGTAATGAATATATTAACACGAAATTTTATATAACGATTGAGAAGTCTCTGTTTAAGTCACATATTGCTTTAAACCTGTATATAATAAATTAAAAATAATAATATAAAATAAAAAATATATATAAATCTAAAACTTATATTAATGAAAAGTGAAGTGATCCTTGAAAGTGATGTGTGTGAGTTCGGAGGTTTCTTTGTTTCATTGTATAATAGATTAGGTATTGTCTCATGCCCGGGCTTTAACTACGAGGTCATATCGCGTCATTTCGTCGCTCTGACAAGCCCGACTCTACTGTGGAAGTTCTAGATTTATTAAATATAATAAAAATAGTATTATTTTATTTAGTTATTTAAATATTTTCTGTAAGTCATCAAGTATTTTTTTTTTTTTTTTGTTTTTAAGAAATAGGTTAGGTTAGGTTTTATGACTCATGCCCGGGCTTTAACGACAAGGTCATATCGCCTACTACCAGAGCGCTCTTTCGTCACTCTGGTGGACATGAGCCCGACTCTACTGTGGGAGTCCTAAACTTTGCCTACCCTAAATTTTTATTCATCTAGGTTAGAGATCTTTAACGAGTACCTGACATCGTACAGGCTCGGGACCATCGCTTAAAGTCCCATCCGAAGGACGGCGTGCTTAAGTTTATTTTACCTCCCAGATAAAATAAACTAAGGGCCTCGATCGGGTTACGAACCCACGACCTTGAGCTCAGAAGGCCTACCAAGCGTGGAGACGCTAACTTTAGTATTGTAAAGTTCATGGATCAAGATGGAGGTGTTTTAGTTTTATTGTTTGTACTTTTTGACGGCTGAATAGAAATAATAGCTATGCAGTTCGTAGCATAATAATGCAGTATGAAATAAATTTGAGGAGAGAAAGTGGTTGGTATTATAATGGCCACATCACATATATATTTTTTATTAATTACTGTTTTTATTTTGTTGAATGATGTACACATTATGCACATGAGTTCACGTATTTTCCACAAAATTTCCTGTATATTGCCCAGTTTTTTAAGTTATTCAGATAAAATAGCACCATCTCAGCTAAAAGCATTGTGAATTATTGGTCGTATATTTTCTCTGGCGATAATTAAAAGCCGTCTTCTTCGTTATGACCCACCTATTTTTTTTATAGCCCTATATATTATCTGTAAAATGGAGAATATTTCTATTAAAGCTTTTATAAAGAAAATATCCCTGGGCTTTTAGTCAACTGAGAAAGTTAAGTCACTCACAAAATTAACTATTTTATAGGACTTCATTTTCAATTAACATTTTTTTTATAGCCTCATAATTCCTGAGAAGAATTGTAAAGTGTTGTAAAATCCGCGTTGCCCGGGGAACTTTGACTTTTCTTCTAATATCTCTCATTCGAATCCTATTCAATTCTTCAACAGTACATTCATGATGTTATATATATATATATATATATATATATATATATGATGATTTAACATATTTCAAAAACTTATGGATGAAAATTTAAGTTTGACGTCTTAAATTACTTGTGAGTATCCCCCACTAACGAACACACAATCAATTTTTTTGGGTATCCTACTTGTTTTAACTTTATGCCAAAATTCATTTGTTAAATTTATCAACACGTTAAATCAAATGTTTATAATATACAGGGTGATTCCCTCGTAACTTAAAAAAAAAATTTGGGTATAACTAGACCGAAAATGGAGTAGAATGCCGCCAACCGCACCTATCTATTTCAATCCGTTGCCGAGATATGATTGTTTAAAGTTTTTTCGAGAAAACCACGTTTTTTGCCATCAAGTTCCACATTTCTCCCTTTTAAATCAACTTTTCTCAACTTTTGACCACATTTTCGGAATCAGCGTTAAATAGACAAGTAGGATACCCCAAAAAATTGATTGTGCGTTTTAGTGGGGACACTCACAGGTAATTTAAGACGTCAAACTTAAATTTCCATCCATAAGTTTTTGAAATATGTTGAATTAAAAAAAAAGTCGACTTTTTGGATAAAACTGATTTTTAACGAAAAACATCAATTCAAGAATTTTAACAAAATTTTCGGATTCTACGGAAAATTTCCAACAAAAAACTATATCCCTACTTTTTTTTTCAGTTAAAAACCATGAATTCTGTAATATCGCTGCACAGTTAGTCATAGCGATTTTTTAAAATTCTCATGACGATTTTTTGGTTCGTTTGTGTCCAAATTATCGAAAAATGAAGTATTTTTTTATTTTCAAAGTCGTGATGTGGTCCGTCATGTCGAGTTCATATGGAATTACCCATATATATGTGATTACTTCGTTGTTTTTATTGCAAACAAATCACAGCCCTAGTTATAAAACTATACATTCATATGCCTCAATAGTCTGATGTATGATGATTGACCCTGAATAAGACATTTCTTGATTTACAAACAAATCGGTAACTTCTATTGAATTTTCAATAATCAATCATTATGCCAAATTTACTAATTATTCACATAAAATCAAATTATTCTCTCTTCTGACTGAATAAGTTTTAACGCAAAGAACGTTGGAGATGGCAGCAGACTGAAAGGTTTGTGTTGTGTCTGGATGTGTATATGTGCGTCTGTGTGCGTCTAAGACTGGATTACTGGATCTGAGGACCCGACAACCGGTTGCGGATCCCACTAACTAAATTACTTTTAAATCCTAAGGCCCATTGAAAACCGGTTTGAGGGAACACTTCTGCGAGTTGCGCCCCGTTGTCTGTTCACCTCGGAGGCCTGCCTTCTTCAAGAATCCATTCCAATCATACAAGGACATCAAAGAACAGAACGATGATTCAACGACTTTGTACTTCCTCAGTGCGAAATCATCAAATTTATTTTCGCCCTATCTCTGAATTCAATTTACTGATTTGTTAGGAGTGTAGACTTTTAACTACGCGGTCATATCGCCTACTACCAGAGCGCACTTTCGTCACACGGGTGGACATGAGCCCGACTCTACTATGTGAGTCCTAAATATTGCCTACCCTAAATTTGTATTCACCTAGGGGAGGCCGGGTTTCCGAACCCCAGATCTTGAGCTCAGAAGGCAAGCACGCATACCACTGAGCTACCGGCGCCCTCCAGTGTTAATATATTAATGGATAATAGTCCGCTGTAATTCCTGTTATCTGCCAGCACAAGCCAAGGAGACTGCTGGCCAAGTTTATTGCTATGAGTTACGATTTAAAACACTTGGAGGTTAGGTTAGGTATAACTCACGCCCGGGCTTTAAATACGAGGTCATATCGCCTACTACCAGAGCGCTCTTTCGTCACTCTGGTGGACATAAACCCAACTCAACTGTGGGGGGCCTAAATGTTGTCTATTCAGGTTTAGTTGCTTAGGGTAGAAGTACCCATTGGCGTAGATTCCATGGGGCCATCGCCCCCTCAACCCTGAGGCCGTGGGGGCAAGAGTATCGTTTCGCCCCTACAATAATCTTTTGAAAATGTATAAAAATTATAATTGAAAAATAAAAAATAATTGAGACCCTAGGGAAGGCAACAATTTATTATTAAAACAGTCAGTGGCAGGGAAAAACGTGTGAGCAACACGTGTAGACGTGGGCAAAAATAAGCCCTCACCATTTTGTCCTCGTGCGATATAAGCCCCTTAGCCACACTAGTTGTACAATATAATATTAAATTCTACTTATCGTTGTTTAATAATTATTATGTATTATTATTTAAACGCTTAGATTTATTTATTTGGCAGAAAGTGTGTGACCATGGGGGGAGGGAGTTAGTGGGATTGAGTTACCTAAAGCAGGAGTACCTGACATCGTACAGGCTCGGGACCATCGCTTAACGTCCCATCCAAAGGACGGCGTGCTTAAGTTTATTTTACCTCCCAGATAAAATAAACTAAGGGCCTCGGTCGGGTTTTGAACCCATGATCTTGAGCTCAGAAGGCAAGCACGCTTACCACTGAGCTACCGGCGCCCCTACTTGATGTTAAGCTTTTCATTATATAATAATATACCTGTGGTATTTTCATAGCAATAAACCCTAGAGAAATACCCGAGATGGTATAATAATAAAAGAAATGCAGCTGCTACAGAAGGGTATAATTATAAAGGCAGTGGTTAGAGCAGGATCTCCATGTAGAGCTGGAAGTTAAGTAGCAGGTCTAAAGTAGCAGGTACCCAAGTACTTATTATATCGTCTCACTTTCTTATTGCCTCTTGTCTTCTTTTGGGTACTTTAAAAAAGACTCTTATTTTCAGTTCTATTTTCATACCCGAAAATACGCGCCTGATGTTAGGACACATATCTGTGGTCACAGGGAATAAATTTATAAGTCTAAATTCGTAACTTTTCAGGGCAGCACTTTTTTACTTTTGTATTAATCGTGTAAATTCAGTTTTTGGAATAAATAACTTATGTTTGCATCATTATTAATCTTATACCTTCTAAATCTGTAGCAGTGAATGAAAATGAATATTGTTAATCCTTTCTTGGATTTTCCCTTAGTTACCTAATCATTCCCCATCACTAACCTAATTATTAACCATACTTTTTGAAATACTCGTGAATGATGCCTCTCTAAAGTTGAGCAAGTTGATTTAACCGAAAACACCTTATTCACTTGGAATAGTCTGCCGTAATGAATAAATGGTTAAATGCAGTTATCTCGTGAATGATTCCTCAAAGAAGTAGATTAAGTTGACTTAAACGAGAACATACATACACAATTTTACGAGATACCAAGAAAAATATAATTCCGAAAGTATTGGAGTTCTGAACTGCCAACTTCTTCACAGTGCGCAGATGACTTGAGAGATGATCACAGTACACTCAGCTCATTTTGGCAATTTTACGACTTAACAACTTATTCCCTGTGACCATAGATTTGTTTTTACTCCGAATATCTTATTGCTTTTTAGACCGAGCGAAGTGAGTCGGCAGGATTTAGGTTTGTTTGTGATTAATAAATAAATGTTACTAATAAATATTTAAAAAAAAAAGTAATTAAAGCAAACAGCGTTTTATTATTATGCTGGGGAAGTACATAGCCAGTGATTGACGACTTTTTTTCTTATTCACATTGTTATTGTTATTAATCATTGTCATAAGTCCAATTGTCATATTCATTGTCATACGTCCAATTGTCATATTCATTTGTTGAAGAACCTCCCAGATGTTAAGTTGCTCTGGAGAGTGTGTTAAATTGGAGACATGTTTACAGCAGGCACAGATTTAAAGGGGTACCCCAAGGGCCAGGGGGCTGGGGGGTCGGCCAAGGGACACCCTATATATCAACTGAAGAGCCCCATTGACAGGTCACTCACATGTGTCCAACCAGAGGACAGCACAGAACAAACACACTCTACAGACCTCTCCACGTTTTATGACTTACGGAATTTATGTTGTTGCGTTCTCTCTAAAAAAAACCGTTTGGGCAGCAAACGGATAGTTGAGTCACATAGGGGCTTCTGAATTCTCATACGAAATTTTATGTCGATACATTTATTACATTGGGAGTTTTTGTATTCACATACAGACAGAGATAATTTTTTTGAGGGAGTATGATTTTGGAGGGAAAGCGAAAACGTAATTTTTGCTAGAGAAGTATAGAGCCTATATAGACTGCGGAGCATGTGGTCCTTGAATGTACGCTGTACGACGGGTCTAGGGTGGAGTTGATACGCGGGACAGGATCGTATCTGGGACTCGACTTACGGCAGCTGGTGACGGAAACTGGCTACCCAATGTTCAGCCGATTTGTGGCCGCAAGGCCTTCAGTCGTCCCCGGCGCCCCAACGAACCACAACTAGCAAACGCCCTACATTTATCCCGAGCTCTCTCGGCCCGCCAAAAAAATTAAGGCGAGCTGGGAGCGACCGCTGACCGTCGCAGATGGTCGGCAGCGGTCGCTCCTAGCCTACCACAGCAACATATATTTTATTTCATTATGTAACATATATTTTTTTTATTTTTTAATAAAATTGTTAGGCTCCCCTTTTCCCCGACGATTCAGCGATGGTGTCGTGGCCTCCACCGAAGGACGGGCACAAAAAAAAGTAAAAAAAAAAAAAAAATGTATATAGCCGATGATTCACCGACTTTTTTTTCCATACAGCAAAAACCCCGTACACATAAAATTTAGCCCGTACACATAAAATTTAGCCCGTACACATGAAATTCTAATTGGGTTCATAACTTTCCTCATAACATAGACCTGGGGAAGTGAAAGTGTAAACTCACTTTTTAAGATTTAACAGGAGTGTTAAGATTTAACAGGGGGGGAGGGGGGGGGAGGGGGGGGGGGAGGGGGTAACTGAGAAACCTGATTTAACTACTGGGTGTACATAATTAAATGGAGTAGCTAGAACTTAATTAGGTTTGTTAGACTCCAGCGAAATTAACTTGAGACCTTCAGCGACTATTCGAGGAACTAAAGCAACAACACTAATCAGCTGAACAATAATCAACGGAGAAAAAATCAGCTGAACAATAGTCTGTTGAACAATAATCTCTTGAGGGCGCCGGTAGCTCAGTGGTATGCGTGCTTGACTTCTGATCTCAAGGTCGTGGGTTCGTAACCCGGCCGAGGCTCTTAGTTTATTTTATCTGGGAGGTAAAATAAACTTAAGCACGCCGTCCTTCGGATGGGACGTTAAGCGATGGTCCCTAGCCTGTACGATGTCAGGTACTCGTTAAAGACCCCTATCCTAGGTGAATAAAAATTTAGAGTAGGCAAAATGTAGGACTCCCACAGTAGATTCGGGCTCATGTCCACCAGAGTGACGAAAGAGCGCTCTGGTAGTAGGTGATATGACCTTGTAGTTAAGCCCGGGCACGAGTCATAAAACCTAACCTGAACAATAATCTGTAGAACAGTAGTCTGCTGAACAATAATATGTTGAACAATAGTCTGTTGAACAATAGTCTGTAGAACAATAGCATTTTGAAGAATAGTCTGTTGAACAATAGTATGTTGAACAATAATATATTGAACAATAGTATGTTGAACTATAGTATGTTGAACAATAATATATTGAACAATAGTATGTTGAACTATAGTATGTTGAACAATAGTCTTTTGAACTATGATTAGGAACCTTAGTTCAGGAGAAGAGTATCCGATAATGTAATACTACAAAATTCGGAACGGGAGTTGGAAGTAACTTAACGTTATTACCCAACGTAAAGTTATCCCCAGGGAACACCGGGAGAGCCTGCTAGCAATTGTTCTTCGAATTGGACCTTAGGTGATGTCCTGAATCTTTACGATGTCAGGTACTCGTTGAAGACCACTAACTAAACCTGGGTAGGCATAGTTTAGAACATCACATAGTTGGCAGGCTCATGTCCCAACAAAGCGACCAAAGAGCACCTGGGGGTAGGCAATATAACCTCGTAGTCCAGGCATGAGTAACAACCCACAACAATAAAAAAGAGTGAACATGGGGTGGGATTGGGGGGTGGGGGTGGGAACAGGGGGTGGGGACAGGGGGTGGGGGTGGGTACAGGGGGTTGGAACATGGGGTGGGATTGGGGGTGGGGTGGGTACAGGGGGTGGGGACAGGGGGTGGGAACATGGGGTGGGATTAGGGGGTGGGGGTGGGAACAGGGGGTGGGGACAGGGGGTGGGATTAGGAGGTGGGGACAGGGGTGGGAACATGGGGTGGGATTAGGGGGTGGGGGTGGGTACAGGGGGTGGGAAAAGGGGGTGGGGACAGGGGGTGGGGACAGGGGGTGGGGACAGGGGGTGGGGACATGGGGTGGGATTAGGGGGTGGGGTGGGAACATGGGGTGGGGACAGGGGGTGGGCGTAGGGATAGGGGGTGGGATTAGGGGGTGGGGTGGGGACAGGGGGTGGGATTAGGGGGTGGGGGTGGGAACATGGGGTGGGATTAGGGGGTGGGGGTGGGTACAGGGGGTGGGGACAGGGGGTGGGGACAGGGGTGGGAACATGGGGTGGGATTAGGGGGTGGGGGTGGGAACATGGAGTGGGATTAGGGGGTGGCGGTGGGTACAGGGGATGGGATTAGGGGGTGGGGGTGGGATTAGGGGGTGAGGGTGGGGACAGGGGGTGGGGTGGGTACATGGGGTGGGAACAGGGGGTGGTAACATGGGGTGGGATTAGGGGGTGGGGGTGGGGACAGGGGGCGGGATTAGGGGGTGGGGGTGGGAACAGGGGGTGGGGGTGGGGACAGGGGGTGTGGGTTGGAACATGGGGTGGGGGTGGGTACAGGGGGTGGGATTAGGGGGTGGGGGTGGGAACAGGGAATGGGGGTGGGGACAGGGGGTGGGGACAGGGGGTGGGATTAGGGGGTGGGGGTGGGTACATGAGGTGGGCGTGGGGACAGTGGGTGGGAACATGGGGTGGGAACAGGGGGTGGGAAAAGGGGGTGGGGTGGGTACAGGGGGTGGGTACATGGGATGGGGGTGGGGACAGGGGGTGGGAACAGGGGGTGGGAACAGGGGGTGGGAACAGGGGGTGGGGACAGGGGGTGGTAACATGGGGTGGGGGTGGGGACAGGGGGTGGGATTAGGGGGTGGGGACATGGGGTGGGATTAGGGGGTGGGGTGGGAACATGGGGTGGGGACAGGGGGTGGGGGTGGGGATAGGGGGTGGGAACATGGGGTGGAGTGGGGACAGGGGGTGGGATTAGGGGGTGGGGGTGGGAACAGGGTATGGGGGTGGGGACAGGGGGTTGGAACATGGGGTGGGTTTAGGGGGTGGGGGTGGGTACAGGGGGTGGGAACATGGGGTGGGAATATGGGGTGGGATTAGGGGGTGGGGGTGGGAACAGGGGGTGGGATTAGGAGGTGGGGACAGGGGCGGGAACATGGGGTGGGATTAGGGGGTGGGGACAGGGGGTGGGAACATGGGGTGGGAACAGGGGGTGGGAACATGGGGTGGGATTAGGGGGTGGGTTGGGTACAGGGGGTGCGTACATGGGGTGGTCGTGGGGACAGGGGGTGGGAACAAGGGGTAGGGACAGGGGGTGGGAACATGGGGTGGGATTAGGGGGTGGGGACAGGGGGTGGGACCATGGGGTGGGTACAGGGGGAGGGGACAGGGGGTGGGAACATGGGGTGGGATTAGGGTGTGGGTACAGGGGGTGGGGACAGGGGGTGGGATTAGGGGGTGGGGACAGGGGGTGGGAACATTGGGTGGGATTAGGGGGTGGGGGGTGGGAACATGGGGTGGGATTAGGGGGTGGGGTGGGATTAGGGGGTGGGGTGGGGACAGGGTGTGGGAACAGGGGGTGGGGGTGGGGACAGGGGGTGGGATTAGGGGTTGGGGGTGGGTACAGGGGGTGCGTACATGGGGTGGGCGTGGGGACAAGGGGTGGGGACAGGGGGTGGGGGTGGGTACAGGGGGTGGGAGTGGGGACAGGGGGTGGGAACAGGGGATGGGGGTGGGAACATGGGGTGGGATTAGGGGGTGGGGGTGGGTACAGGGGGTGGGAACATGGGGTGGGATTAGGGGGTGGGGGTGGGAACAGGGGGTGGGAACAGGGGGTGGGAACATGGGGTGGGATTAGGGGGTGGGGGTGGGTACATGGGGTGGGTACAGGGGGTGGGGACATGGGGTGGGGACAGGGGGTGGGAACATGGGGTGGGATTAGGGGGTGGGGGTGGGAACAGGGGGTGGGATTAGGAGGTGGGGACAGGGGTGGGAACATGGGGTGGGATTAGGGGGTGGGGGTGAGAACACGGGCCTAGGGTGGAGTTGATACGCGGGACAGGATCGTATCTGGGACTCGACCGGCGGCAGCTGATGACGGAAACCGGCTACCCAATGTTCAGCCGATTTGTCGCCTCCTGGCGGAGAAAGAAGCAAGCATTTTGACCCTGCGCCGGGGAGGCCTGCAGTCGTCCCCGGCGCCCTAACGAACCACAATTAGCGATCGCCCTACATTTATCCCGAGCTCTCTCGGCCCGCCAAGAAATTAAGGTGGGCTGGGAGTGACCGCTGATCGTCGCAGATGGTCGGCAGCGGTCGCTCCTAGCCTACCACAGCATCATAAGTTCTGCATTTTAAATAATGTACTTTAGTATTTTAATTTTGTAAATAAATTTGTTAGGCCTCCCTTTTTCCCCGACGATTCGGCGATGGTGTCGTGGCCTCCACCGGAGGTCGGCAACCCAAAAAAAAAAAAAAAAATTGACAGTGACAATTCGACCAACCGTTAAAGAGTTAGCTCTATATTTATACTTAGGCCTACCCCCACAACCCCCCCTCCCGATCAAAACTTTGGGACGCCAATCACCTTTTTTTCCTATTTGGCTTTTAAAAATACTACATGTGAAATTTCATGACGATTCGCCCATTAGTTAATGAGTTAGCTCTATATTTATACTTAGGCCCCCAAACAAACCCCCCTCCCGTTCAAAACTTTGGGACGCCACACACCTTTTTTTCTTGTTATGCTTTTAAAAAGACTACCTGTAAAATTTCATAACAATTCGACCATTAGTTAATGAGTTAGCACTATTTTTATACTTAGGCCCCTCTTACAACCCCCCCTCCCGATCATAATTTTGGGACGCCACATAGCCTATTATTCAATCGGGCTCAAAAGAATGCTACATGGGCAGTTTCATAAAAATCCGTCCAGCGGTTTGGGCGTGATGCTGGAACAAACATACATACATACATCTATATTAATAAAGCTGAAACGGGGTTTGTTTGTTTGATTGTTTGTTTGTTTGTTTGTTTGTTTGTATGTATGTATGTATGTTTGTTCCAGCATCACGCCCAAACGGCTGGACGGATTTTTATGAAACTTCCCCTGTAGCATCCCTATGAGCCCGATTGAATAATAGGCTATGTGGCGTCCCAAAATTTTGATCGGGAGGGGGGGTTGTAAGGGGGGCCTAAGTATATAAATAGTGCTAACTCATTAACTAATGGTCGAATTGTCATGAAATTTCACATGTAGTATTTTTAAAAGCCAAATAGGAAAAAAAGGTGTGTGGCGTCCCAAATTTTTGAACGGGAGGGGGGGTTGTGGGGGGGCCTAAGTATAAATATAGAGCTAATTCTTTAACGGTTGGTCGGATTGTCACGAAATTTCACATGGAGTATTCCTGAAGGCCAAATAGAAAAATAAGGTGTGTGGCGTCCCAAAGTTTTGATCGGGAGGGGGGGTTGTAAGGGGGGCCTAAGTATATAAATAGTGCTAACACATTAACTAATGGTCGAATTGTCATGAAATTTCACACGTAGTCTTTTTAAAAGTCAAACAGGAAAAAAAGGTGTGTGGCGTCCCAAAGTTTTGAACGGGAGGGGGGGTTGTAAGGGGGGCCTAAGTATATAAATAGTGCTAACACATTAACTAATGGTCGAATTGTCATGAAATTTCACACGTAGTCTTTTTAAAAGTCAAACAGGAAAAAAAGGTGTGTGGCGTCCCAAAGTTTTGAACGGGAGGGGGGGTTGTAAGGGGGGCCTAAGTATATAAATAGTGCTAACACATTAACTAATGGTCGAATTGTCATGAAATTTCACACGTAGTCTTTTTAAAAGTCAAACAGGAAAAAAAGGTGTGTGGCGTCCCAAAGTTTTGAACGGGAGGGGGGGTTGTGGGGGGCCTAAGTATAAATATAGAGCTAACTCATTAACTAATGTGCGAATCGTCATGAAATTTCACGTAGTATTTTTAAAAGCCAAATAGGAAAAAAAGGTGTGTGGCGTCCCAAAGTTTTGAACGGGAGGGGGGGTTGTGGGGGGGCCTAAGTATAAATATAGAGCTAATTCTTTAACGGTTGGTCGGATTGTCACGAAATTTCACATGGAGTATTCCTGAAGGCCAAATAGAAAAATAAGGTGTGTGGCGTCCCAAAGTTTTGAACGGGAGGAGGGTTGTGGGGGGGGCCTAAGTATAAATATAGAGCTAATTCTTTAACGGTTGGTCGGATTGTCACGAAATTTCACATGGAGTATTCCTGAAGGCCAAATAGAAAAATAAGGTGTGTGGCGTCCCAAAGTTTTGAACGGGAGGAGGGTTGATGGGGGCCTAAGTATAAGTATAGTGATAAGTCATTAACGGATGATCGGATTGTCACGAAATTTCACATGAAGTATTCATAAAGGCCAAATAGAAAAATAGGGTGTGTGACGTCAAAAAATTGTGAACGGGAGGGGGGTTATGGGGGTAGGCCTAAATTTGAAGATAGTGATAGGTCATTAACGGATGATCGGATTGTCACGAAATTTCACATGTAGTATTCTTGATGGTCAAATAAAAAAATACACTATGTGACATTTTAAAAATTTGGGAGGGGGGCTAAGCATAAAAATAATGCTGAATCATTGAAGGGTAATCGGATTGTCATGAATTTCACATGTAGTAGTAGTAACTATGTATTCGCTGTGGGGTTCACTGTTGCAAGACATTTACTAGCTGTGATGCCCAGCGTTCCTAATATCGTACTAGCTGTGGGGTCCGCTGTTGCAAGGCACTTACTAACTGTAGTGCTCAGCCCCAGTGTTCCTAACTATGTACTGGCTGTGGGGTTCGCTGTTGCAAGGCACCTACAAGACATTTACTAGCTGTGATGCCCAGCGTTCCTAATTACGTACTAGCTGTGGGGTCTGTTGTTGCAAGGCGCTAGCAGTGTGGCCCAGCGTATTTAACTACGTAGGTACTAGCTGATACTAAAAAAACTCATACTAGCTATGATGCCCTGTGGTTCTAACTACATACTATCTGTGGGGTCCGCAGTTGCAAGGCACCTACTATCTGTAGGGCCCAGCGTTCCTAAAAACGTACTAGCTGTGGGGTCCGTCGTTGCAAAAGCATACTAGCTGTGATGCTCAGCGTTTCTAACTACGTACTAGCTGGGGTCCGTCGTTGCAAAACACATACTAGCTGTGATGCCCAGTGGTTCTAACTACGTACTAGCTGTGGGGTCCGCTGTTGCAAGGCACTTACTAGCTGTGATGCCCAGCGTTCCTAACTTCGTACTAGCTGTGGGGTCCGCTCTTGCGAGGCACATACTAGCTGCGGTGACCAGCGTTCTAACTACGTACTAGCTGTGGGATCCGCCGTTGCAAGGCATATACTACCTCTGGTGCCCAGCGTTCCTAACTACGTACTAGCTGTGGTGCCCAGCGTTGCAAGGCATATATTAGCTGTGGTCACAAACGTTCTTAAGTTCGCACTGGCTAGGACGTCCATCGAAGCTAAGTATTCACTAGCTGTGGTTTCCGCCGTTGAAAGGCGCATACTAGCTATGGTGCCCAGGGGTCCTAAAAACTTACTAGCGTTGCTATAGTTGAAGGACTATAAGCCTTATTCCGTATGAATAATTGAAAATTATAACATCATGAATGTACTGTTAAAGGGTAAGCGGATTGGCATGAATTTCACATGTAGTAGTAGTAACTATGTATTCGCTGTGGGGTCCGCTGTTGCAAGGCATTTACTAGCTGCGGTCAATAGCGTTCTTAAGTACGCACTGGCTAGGATGTCCAGCGATGCTAAGTATTCACTATCTGTGGTTTCCACCGTTGAAAGACGCATACTAGCTGTGATGTCCAGGGGTCCTAAAAACTTACTAGCTGGGGTGTTTGACGTTGAAGGACTATAAGCCTTATTCCGTATGAATAATTGAAAATTATAACATCATGAATGTACTGTTGAAGAATTTAAAAGACTTATAGGAGATAATAGTAGAAAAGTCAAAGTTCCCCGGGCAACGCCGGGTATTACTGCTAGTACATACATACAAACAAACAAACCCCGTTTCAGCTTTATTAATATAGATTATTTAAAAATAGTAAATTCTTTAGTTTAATCATATGTTCAATATTTTTTTTTATATATGAAAATTAAAAGACAATTTTATTTGTCTTCCGCTCGTCCAAATTGTAAAGGACTGAGCTCATAAAAAATTTATAATTAGTTTGTAAGAAATTTTTTTTTTTTTTTGTTCAAATATAAAGTTTTCGTAAATGCCATGGATGATGAAGTGAAGTGACAAGTGCGAGATGAATTTTTTTTGGGGTTGTTGTGAGTGATAGAGACACCCGAAAGTGCCGGTTCACGACGACCAAACGGAGGAGGACTAAGAGCAGACTCATGAAGAAGGGACCTGTTGAACAAAAACCGTGTTTCCAGAGACACAATTTTTGCTCTGGAAAGTGGAAGAAGGCAATGTAATATAAACAAGCCCGTTGCCAAGGCAACGGATTTAGAAGCAACGATATATTTTTTTTAAAACCAATTTAGAAAAGGAAAAAGAAAATAAAGAAGAAAGAAACCTAAGGATGAAGAAAATAAAATAGAAAATCAACAGGAAGAAAGTAAGAATAACTTTAAAAGGAAGAAAAGATGGCTGTAGGCCTAACCTTACAGTTATCAACCAACATTTTGTACATCAATTACAAGATCCACCGACTTTAAAATGAAACCAAATTTTCAGAAGGGACTATTTTAACACCCAGGAACAAAATGAAACAGCTAAAAGAAGAAGGAATGAAGAAAATTTCAGGAAATTATAAGCAAAATTAAGAAAAGGTCAATAATTAAAAAACGAGTCGGTAGAAGGTTGTGAAAATTTTTAGGAAAAGACAGTTAATTATTAAGAAGAATTTGAAAAAGGAAAAGAAGAGAAAAACTACCCACATCAGATGGAAAAGCCAGCTCAAAATTTCAAAAAGGAAGCAAGTTCCAAAAATTATCCAATTATAGAGGACGGATCCAATCCAAAGCGGTATAAATGATCTGAAGGTGTATATCACAAAATTTACATGCTATTTTCGAGAAAAGAAGAAGCCAAAATTAAAAAGAAAAGTTACAGAAAATTAAGATGACAATTTAGAAAAAAGAAGAAACGGAAGAAAGGAGAGAAAACACCAAAAAATTTTAATATTTAGAAGTAAAACAAGAGACAACAGGAAAAAGAAACTCTAATCTGCTACCCATAATTCAGTGCGGAGGCAGATAAGCAGTCTATGTTGGGTTCTGGTAGAGGTGGAACCTATGAGAGACTAGTCTCTATATTTTTTGACAATTTCAGTGAAAAGAGTGAGTTAACATGTTAAAGTGAGTACTAAGTGAATAGTGAAGGGTAGAGAGGATGCGGGAAGAACGTGCACCTCATAATGTATGTTAAAGGAGTAGAATTTGTAAATATATTTCAAGGGTGACGTCACGAGGTAGGATTCATTTTAGTTTTTGTATATATTTCAATGGCCAATTTTCAAGTTCGAAGTTTTTTTTTTATTAAAATAGTTTTCATTGTAAATATGTTTTGATTTTTTTTTTGATTCCTCATATGCTCTCTCAATGAAATTCAAATTTCAGAACTCATAGGCCTTGCGGACCCCAATAATACCTTTGGAGGTGGGTACCAATTATTCAGGACACAATAGTTACAATTAATATTTTATTTAGAATCATACCGGGAAATAATTTTGATTTTTATTGGTACCGGTAACGTAAATTCCAAGAATGAAAAGAGTTATTTATTTTTTTTATTTATTTATTTATATATTTACAACGGCATAATAACATTTGCCATTAGCAATTGTGATAAATAGAGCAGTGTCAGGTGCGTGGCTGTACTGCTGAGGTACGTGACCGAAGAGGAGTCCAGGCTAGTCCTGGAGCAGGTCCCTCTGCCATATCCGCTTGAGGCGTCGTGGTGGAAGAGTTATTTATGACATAGTTTTTTTCCTTGGGAGCCTCACTCCATTAATCAATTTATAATTCATTTTTTTTATCTATTCAATTTAATATAAATATAGTCTCCCAATTTAAAAATAACTAGCACCCAATATGTTAGTTATTGTGAATAATGCCCGGGCTTTAACTAAAAATCAAATTTCCTACTGCCAGAGCTTTCTTTCATCGCCCTGGTGGACATGAGATCGACTCAAGTGTATTAGTCCTATAAATTTTGTTTATCTAGGTATATTCACCCCTGACTCTGAACCATCGTTTAACGTTCCACCCAAAGGACGGCGTGCTCAAGGTTTGTTTTTTTCAAGGCTACCCCTGAGCTACTGACGCCCTCCCTCAATATGTTAGTGCGCTCACAAAGTTCCATTCATACATACAAACATCATTGAAAAAAAAAAGTCATATTTTGTTCAAGAGACCTTGAAACGTTAAATTCAAAGAGGGGATAAGAGCATTGCATGCTTAGGTCCCTAGGTGCAAACACAATCCCACCCAGTCTTGTCCAAATAAAAAGTCCATCAAGTCTCCTCCACTTGTCAATGGTAACTTTTTTTTTTTTTTTTTTAATGGCGGAGTATGAAAAATAACGCATTTTAAATTGAGAAACAGGGTCAGCCCAATGATATTCTTATAATAATAAAAAAAAAACAGAATTGGAAGAACCGGTTGCAGTCGCCTCCTCCAGGTCTGGCAGACAACCAGTTCTTCACAGCTACAGGCAACCATTTGAATATTATCATTTCGTAGTAGAAGTATTTTTACTATCCTGGCTTTATGTAGTAAAAAATAATCAAAACAAAAAAAAGTCCTCACGCACTACGTGTTGCCACTTGTGACTCAGATGGGGAACAGAGATAACACATCCCCAACTATTAAATTTTAAATTGTTAATATTTGGATAGTTTTTTATATATTTTTTAGACAGCTCAAGATAATGGGTTCGAAACCCAGCCGAGGCCCTTAGCTTTATCTGAAATGTAAAAAAATCTTGAGCATGCCGTCCTTCGGATGGGATGTTAAGCGATGATCCCGAGCCTGTATGATGTCAGGTACTCTTTAAAGGCCCCTACCCCAGGTGAATAAAAATATAGGGTAGGTTTTTATGGTATTATTGTGTATTCCTTAAGTTTTATATTCAAAAACTATATTTGATACAAAGCTTTAATTTTTTTTTTTCTTTGTTTTTCTCTTTTAGTATTTTATTACCATTTTATTTATTTTTTTCCTTTATTTATAGTTAGTTATTATGACTCATGCCCGGGCTTTAACTACGAGTTCATATCACCTACTAACTCTTTCGTCACTCTGGTGGACATGAGCCCGACTCTACTGTGGGAGTCCTAAATTTTTATTCACCTAGGGCAGGGATCTTTACCTGACATCGTACAGGCTCGGGGCCATCGCTTAACGTCCAATCCGAAGGCGTGTTTAAGTTTATTTTACCTCGCAGATTTTCGAACCTTATATATATAATTTATAATTGTTATTGTTACTTTGCATTTTTTTTTCTATATTTCGCAAATTGTGACCTGAGAAAGGGACGTGAGAATATCCCAAAATGTCGTCGTAAAAAAGCACGCCGTCCTTCGGATGGGACGTTAAGCGATGGTCCCGAGCCTGTACGATGTCAGGTACTCGTTAAAGACCCCTACCCTAGATTAATAAAAATTTAGGGTAGGCAAAATTTAGGACTCCCACAGTAGAGTCGGGCTCATGTCCACCAGAGTGACGAAAGAGTGCTCTGGTAGTAGGCGATATGACCTCGTAGTTAAAGCCCGGGCATGAGTCATAAAACCTAACCAAACCTAACCTACTCATATTTTCAAGTATTTATTTATCCATTTCTTTTTATTTTTTAGTAGTATTTTTAATTCTAATCCATGAGTGTCAGACTCTAAGAGTTAATATCTGTTTATGTATCTAAGTTATTAGCTATCTTAAAGTAAATATTCTTATGATGTATTCTTTTACCATGTTATGGTTTAACGGAAATAAATAAATATTATTACCTACTGCAGGTACATTGTTTAATTAATTCCCCGAGTTTCAATTGCAAAATTGACTTTGTGAAATTCCGTACTGCATAATTGAGAACGAGCTACTTGCGTTGTTGAAGAGGAATAGAATTTCAATATGCAAGTGATCTAGTTTCCAAAGTTTCCATCTTGTATGCTCTGACTGTTAAATGAACTTGGAGGAGCTTTCATCGTCCTTCACCAACAGATATTATATATATTATACCAAGCTATAGTATAAATGAAGTTAAGTAATCTATTAGAAATTCGAAGTTAATTTTTTATCAAATTTCATATTGTCCGAATCCCTGACTTTATAATTCTAACATTGTTCCTCATTTATTTTAATATGATTTGTTAATTCTTATTTCCAACTGTTTTTGTTTCTTTAGTTGCTATACTCCCTTATTTGTTATCTTCTATTCAACTTGTTTGATACTTGTATCTCTTTCGTTTATTTCTTATGCTGTTATTCTTAAGGGACGTATGTCCCAGAATAAAAATTGTTTTTTCATTTCATTTCATGGCCATCCCCCAGCCCCAGTACATACTTATTAATACTTAATATTATTAATATATTAATATTTCTTTTGATTTATTATTTTTTGAATCAGGAGGTCGGAAAACATGGAATTCTGTTGAAAACATCAAACTTCAGATCGATTACATAACTTACTGTATACTTAGTATACCTGGGGAAGTAAAAAAAAAAAACAGGAGGTAAAGTTTGTTAATTTTGTCACCAACTTTCTTGAGAACTTCTTTGAGTTAAGTACTATAAATACTTGACAAAGTTAATAACATTGTCTCCATGACAAAAGCTTCATCCTCTCAACTTCGTCGATCCTTCCCAGGACCCCGGGTACTTAGTTGTTTAGGGGCAGTAGACTGCGAGCGATTTACTTATACAGTCAACTCTAGGGACTGGGCAAAATTGTTCGACTTAACTACAACTCGACTTATCGAGGTTGATGTTCGACTTATCAAATTAAAAAAGGATCATAAGGAAGAGTAATATGTAATATACATTAATACATATGTGGGCAACAACCGGCCCGCTGTAAGATTTGGGCCCGCGAGACATTTTGAAAAACCCAATTTAAAAAAAATATATATTACACTACTCACTCACACTCACTCCAAATTAGGAAGATCGAGTAGGATGGGGTTTGTCGCTTGCTCAAGATGCTCCAATAAACTTGCAAATGGAGTTGATCGAGATTCAAGAAAACTCACTCCTAAAATCTAAATTTGAAGACGTCAAGTTGTGCGATTTCTACAAAAAATACCTCGAAGAAGACCATTTGCCGCAGCTTAGAAAATCCGCAAGAAGATTGATTTGTGCGTTTGGCAGTACTTATAAATGCGAACAGTTCTTTTCAATGATGAAAGTTAATAAATCAAAACATCGTACAAGGCTCACTGAAGATAATTTGGAAAATTCTTTACGTCTTTGTATCAGTGGAATTAATCCAAACATCAATGGATTGTTTCCCAAATTCAAGCTCAAGTGTCTCATTGATTTCGGTGTCGCTACTTAACTTTCGTAGTTTGTAATAATTCCAAATTTTCTCGATTTAATTATAATAGTGTACCTATTTTTTTTTCAATTTATTTTGTTATTTTAATAAATTCTATTATAATAACATTGTCTTATTATTTCATGTCTGATATCTATCGCTAAAAATTATGAACACTACTTTAAAGTCCGACGTCATTTTATTTTGAACCATCTACGCGGCCCGCCAACGTATTTGCACACTAAAGTTTGGCCCGCAACATGTCAAAGGTTGCCCATACATGCATTAATATAAACAAATGCAAATCATTTTTCAGTGCCTTTCAAATAGTCCCCAATTTTTTTTTCAATATTTTTTTCTTTAGTTAGAAACATCTCTGTCACAGGTTTCCAAAAAGACCCAAACAAAGTTAAATGCATTTCTGGCTTCTCAAGTTGTAGGCGGTTCTTTTTCTGTCACTTCTGCCTCATCTTCATCGTCACTTCCATCAGTGGTTTCTACTTGCAGTTGCACTTCCGCCAAAATACTCTCCTCAAGAAGGGGGTTCACCTACAGGCACATCACAGTCAACCTCTACGAAATGGACGAAGTCTGAACCAAAACACTTTTAAAAAAGTAAGCAAACTTCAACGTAGTTCGATGGAAGTTCCCTCATAGGCCCATTTTTCTCAGTTCGACTTATTTAGATAGATAAACCTTTATTGCACAAATGATTACAATCTTCTTATAGTTAAGTGTATAAAATAAAAAGAGGGCAACGGTAGCTCAGTGGTATGTGTGCTTGCCTTCTGAGCTCAAGAACGTGGGTTCGTAGCCCGATCGAGGCCCTTAGTTTATTTTATCTGGGTGGTAAAATAAACTTAAGCACGCCGTCCTTCGGATGGGACGTTAAGCGATGGTCCCGAGCCTGACCCCTACGCTAGGTGAATAAAAATTTAGGGTAGGCAAAATTTAGGACTCCCAAAGAGTCGGGCTCATGCCCACCAGAGTGACGAAAGAGCGCTCTGGTAGTAGGCGATATGATCTCGTAATTAAAGCCCGGGCATGAGTCATAAAAGAATTGTAAATAATAAGCAACTAAATAAAAATATACAAATAATATTGAAATAGCAAAAATGGACATGCTCTTTAAATATGAATAGTGCAAGCAACCAGGATAGAAGAAACAATTCAAAAATTATATAAAACAAGATATAACATGAATAAATTATGTTATATTAAGTTATGGTATTCTTTATTTTCAAGGCAAAAGTTTTTTTTTTTTTTTTTTTTGTCTTTTATTCATAAAGATACAACTGTTGCTAGGGTGCAACAACCAGATGATGGTATTGATATGTTGTGGCGTGAATGGCATGTGAGAGGAAGGCCACCCAGTAGTAGGTCCTCGGGACGAAAATTTATCATAATTATTAGGACAAGAACAGAAAAAAATAAACAACTAAATTAATAAAAAATAAAAATAAAAAGGAATTGAAAGACAATTTTGATGGATGGGTAAAAGAGATGATAAAAGTAAAGGAAAATGATGTAAAAAAAAAATATTAAGAACGAATGTGATTCAAGGTGGCAGTAAGTCGCGGTTCCATCCTCTCTTCAACCTTTGTTGGGGGTTTTGTGGTAAGTGTTGTGAAGATAAAGTACGTATTTCTGGGTTTGCATGTGTGTAAAGTTTTCTAAAAAAACGTATGTAAATAGTTTGTATTGTGTCGGGTACTGTGTGTATAATAAGATCGAAGGCAAAAGTAAAAAATAAAAATAAATTGTTTATTTTTCTAACTACTAAATTATTTAAAAATATGAACAAATGTTTCTGAGTAATATTCTGTTCAATTGGTGAGACTTATTTACGCATTGTTCCTGGTATTTCACCCGAATTCGACTTATTTGTTCAATTTAAGTATGAATTCGACTTATCTGTTGACTGTATTTTTATTTTTCCTAACTGAATTCAGCTTGAAAAAAAAAATCTCATTTCTAGCCGCTATCATAAATTCTTCAATACCATGTATAGCTATGGAAACTATGCAGATTTTCGTGAAAATCAATTTCCCAAAGGATGAACTGCTGAAGAATTCATAAGTCCATGCACCTAACAAATATTAATAAAATAGGAAATGTCATTTTGAAGATATGACAGGACTATTGTGTGAGACGGCATTCAATGTGAAGATCCAGGTTTCCTGGACAAAGGATCTATTCTGGTTTAAGGAATTCGACAGATGTTCCCTGACACCAAGAATATCCAACGCATTTTGAAGGAAGACCTCCAAAATGAACCGGAGAATATATGAGAAAGTAGTCGGTCAATCACTGACAATGTACTTCCCCAGAACGAATTAATGAGGCTCCTAAGATTTGACCTCTTCATTCTAAACTTCAAGTTCATAGCTGCATACATTTTCGCGGTTTTTGATGATTCAGAAGTTCGTGAGTCAGAACTTTTAAGAATTTGCAACCAAATCAGTAGAGTTCAGAGAGAGAAACATTTTTATGTCACCGCCATTTACAAAGGGCTTATTCCATTCGCTTATACTTAATCGCTTTTAGTCGAAATCTTTCATTGAAACAAATGGCTATCTGGTCATTTTGTTCCAATTTATATCAATTAATTTTTTTTTTAATTAATAGTGGTGAGGATGTTTTTTTAATTGACTTTTTTTGATGTGTAAACATCTTATCTCTCGGTAGGGGCAATGTCAGACCGTCAGAGCATAAGTCTCGTTGATGTGCATATTGCGTAAGTGTGTGTGTGTCGGATGGTTGCGTGCGCAGCGCACACAAACAACTACACACTTCTTTATCTGTGATGTCAGATGTTTTTGATCATATTAGTGAATTTAACTAAAATATCAATATTACGAACTTTAAAATGATCTTTCGGTAAGAAACGTTTAGGTTAAGATGCTTCGATAGCTTAAATTTGTAACAATAAATAAAATTTGTGGTAAAAGAACATAATAATAATAGCCTTTTATTTGCTTCCTTAGTATAATAATAATAGTAATAGTAAAAACATAATATATCAGTGTAAATCTAAAAAAATATAATATTTCAATATATTAATAAAATATCGATCAATAAATAATAATAATAATGAATATAAATAAATAATAAAATGGTTTTACCCATTTCAGAAGATACCGAACAGCTTACTTCATTTATAAATGACAAACTTAATCTATAAATGAATACGAATCGAAGCTCTTCAACAACAAATTCTAAAACTACCATCGACGCTGTATTCTCGCGGTATTTAGAGACACTACAATCACAGTTGTATATATCTTATTTTAGCTATCATAAACCTATAATTTCAATGATAAAAGAAATTTGAAAGTTTAATTCCTCATACTACTTTTCTTATTGTAACATTATAAAACAAATTTCAATCAAAATCAGTGCACGAAAGCAAGTTTCGAAACTAAAGCAGATGTTTACAGTGAGTACCGAGTCCATTTGCTTTTTTTTTTCCTTACTTTAATTTTCAGGACTTATCTCGTAAGGCTAAAGCACATACAGCGTGACTTAGTTTACCTCCATTAGTTTTTGAAATAATAAATTTTAATACAGTGTACATAAAAGAATAATTTATTCATTTGATAAACGAGTTTACACAATAGGGTAAAAAAGATATGATAAAGGTCCCCTCTAAGGTTTACACGAGTCCCCCCCATCTTAGGAGTAATTCTGAAATTTAAACACATTTCTCTCTTGTAGATCAAACAAGACTGTACGCGGGAACAAAGATTATACATAAGCAAGAAATTGAGCTTATACATATATGTATGAGCTATATGTGTGCGTAGCATTAAATTGTGATCTAATTTGTGAAATTGAATTATGAATGAATATAGATTAGGTTAGGTTTTATGACTCATGCCCGGGCTTTAACTACGAGGTCATATCGCCTACTACCAGAGCGCTCTTTCGTCACTCTGGTGGACATGAGCCCGGCTCTACTGTGGGAGTCCTAAATTTTGCCTACCCTAAATTTTTTATTCACCTATGGCAGGGGTCTTTAATGAATACCTGACATCGTACCATCGATTAACGTCCCATCCGAAGGACGGTGTGCTCAAGTTTACTTTACCTCCCAGATAAAATAAACTAAGGAACTAGGTCGGGTTTCGAACCCACAATCTTGAGCTCAGAAGGGAAGCACACATACCACTGAGCTACCGGCGCCCTCTATGAATGAATATACTTCCTAAAGTCTCTCGTATCCGTACTGACGTTGAACATAATTGCTGAACATAAGAACAAAATCAGATCGAAGTTTAGGAGTCTATAAACACAAACATACAGACATTAGATTTTATATATATAGATTCATCAACAGCACCTAAAATAAAAATATATCTTTAAATATATTTGTTTTAGACGAATACACCGGCTCTCTTCCCATGCGGATAGATTTATTACATAGAAATCTGTGTCGGGATAGCTCACCTACAGAAGACTTCAATGTATGAGCTGATGAAAATTTTCTGTACTAATAATATCCTTAGAATCCCCACCCATTTTTGTAGTTAATGAGGCCCGGCCTTGTTTTGTGAGACAGCTTGTAAAGTTAATGATCTGATTCCCGTTCTAGAAACAATAGACCTGATCATTTGTAATGTGTCTTGTCACGTCTCCCAGGCCTTGTTATTCTATAGTTAAATCTGGATCAGTATAGTCTGGTACAACTGTTAAAATAATATTAAAATTAAAATAAAATAAAAATAAAAATAAAAATAAAAATAAAAATAAATAAAAATAAAAATAAAATAAAATAAAAATAAAAATAAAAATAAAAATAAAATAAAATAAATCACCTGTACTGTACTTCCCCAGAACGAATTAATCAATTAACTTTTCGCTCCTCCAAAACCAGTCGATCGTTTGCGCTAATATTTAACAGTTGACTTACATAAGAGCTCAGTTATTAGCTCAATTAGTCAGGCAGTTATTAGGGTTTTTGAATTGATCCCCCTCCCCCGAACCCACCCTTCCCTTCAGCCGATATCCCTGAAATTTGACAGGTTACGGACTCCATAAATTTTGACGTTAAATATGAAATTTCATGTCGATACATTCATTACATCGCACAGTGCGACCAAAGGCCGCACTTTGCGGCCATAATTCGAAAACTTAATGGATCGATCTGAAACCTTGTACTCGGGGGTTTTCGGGGTCGCTGATTACGAATCCGTCATCAGAATTACGAAATTCAAAATGGCATATCCAATATGGTGTCATGCAAAGTTTTTACGTATTTTACTAACCTTTAGACGTAGATTCCATTTGGTTTTGTTAGATTTCCTTTACTCCAAGAACTTTCACAAGTGTATAACTTTCCCTGTGTACCTACAATAATATGATGTTTGGGCGAAGGCCACGTTGCGACTGAAAGAAAAGAGGGGACTTAGGGTATAGGACGTTACTACGAACGGTTTTCACTTCTTAGAGGATTACTTCAGCCAACTCAACGATGAAAAAACTCTATCTAGAAACTTTTTTTTTCTAATTTTGTCCGCACAATGCATCGGTAGTTATTGGGTTTTTTGAGTTGAGCAGCTCTTTCTGCGGATTCCGCTGAAAATTAATTAAGTCCTTTGTAGTTTTTGGTATGTTATAAGCAGTATCTTGTAATAAGTACTTAGGTAACGGAAGGGGATATTATGGGGATACTTAAACACAAAAACTCTAATAAATGCCGTTGCAATGAATGTATTTACACGAAATTTTATATAAAAATTCAAATCCCCATAAATACAACACTTAATAATTTTCAGCGGCATCGCCCGAAGG
The DNA here is from genome assembly GCA_963662175.1 of Aradus depressus. Lineage (NCBI taxonomy): Eukaryota > Metazoa > Arthropoda > Insecta > Hemiptera > Aradidae > Aradus > Aradus depressus. Next base: position 18,178,404 of record OY759226.1, on the reverse strand, counting down.
GAGAGGAGGCTAAACTCAAAAATCCCAATAACTGCCGATGTAACAAATATATCATGAAATTTCATATTAAAGTCAATACCCCATGAGGACAATACCAATAGAGGGCGCCGGTAGCTCAGTGGTATGCGTGCTTGTCTTCTGAGCTCAAGAACGTGGGTTCGAAACCCGACCTAGTTTATTTTATCTGGGAGGTAAAATAAACTTAAGCACGCCGTCCTTCGGATGGGACGCTAAGCGATGGTCCCCAGACTGTACGATGTCAGGTACTCGTTAAAGACCCCTATCCCAGGTGAATAAAAATTTAGGGTAGGCAAAATTTAGGACTCCCATAGTAGATTCGGGCTCATGTCCACCAGAGTGACGAAAGAGCGCACTGGTAGTAGGCGATATGACCTCGTAGTTAAAGCCCAGGCATGAGTCATAAAACGTAACCTAACAATTCCAATAATTCGGGGGAATCTGAAAGAGAGGGGGGAGTGGACTCAATTCAAAAACCCCAATGATTCACCGACAACTGTTTTTTGTTATGATATTGTTATTTGTTGTTATTTTTCCCCTTAATGTTTACACACAACTGATATCAGTATCCTCACTATCTAAACTGTGATTCATATGTCCTTCACATATGACACTAGATATATCTGTCAGGATAAAGTTCTGTCTATAAAGATAGTGTGAGTGCTACTGCTTTAAGTGTAACCTCTTCCTGCTCTTCCGAATCACTATTATCCAAAACTGTTCCTTTATTATCATTAATTTTATTATTATATCTGTGGCAAATTGCAATAACCAGTTAAGTGACATTTAAAAAAAAAATGAGATTTTCTGATAAATTAAAAAAATTAAATTTTCATTTCCCACATGAGTCCATTGTTTAAATTGATATTTATGACTGTGATTTCAGGAAAACCGAATCAGTTAACTGGAATTATTTTGTAATAACCAGTTAACTGTCATATATTATATTATAAACGAATATTATAAACGAACATTTATATATCAAATATTACAATAAATTATATGTCATATACTTTAAACATGAATATCTCGAAATCAGGTTCGTGTCAGTTAACTGGTTATTGCAATTTGCCACTGATATATACTCTCACTCCGAGGGTGCCGGTAGTTCAGTGATATGCGTGCTTGTCTTCTGAGCTCAAGATCGTGGGTTCAAAACCCCCTCGGTCGGTTTTCAGTTTATTTTATCTGGGAGGTAAAATAAACTTAAGCACGCCATCCTTCGGATGGAACGTTAAGCGATGGTCCCGAGCCTGTACTATGTCAGGTACTCTAAAAAGACCCGTGCCCTAGGAGAATAAAATAAAGGCAAAATTTAGGACTCCCGCAGTATGTTGAGTCGGGCTCATGTCCATCAGAGTGACGAAAGAGCGCTCTGGTAGTAGGCGATATGACCTCGTAGTTAAAGCCCGGGCATGAGTCATAAAACCTAAACCTTCTCCCACTCCTAAATTATTTATAGTTACGTTTAAGTTAGAGCGCTCTTTCGTCACTCTGGTGGACATGAGCCCGACTCTACTGTGGGAGTCCTAAATTTTGGTTACCCTAAATTTTTATTCACCTAGGGCAGGGGTCTTTAACGAGTACCTGACATTGTACAGGCTCGGGACCATCGCTTAACGTCCCATCCGAAGGACGGCGTGCTTAAGTTTATTTTACCTCCCAGATAAAATAAACTAAGGGCCTCGGTCGGGTTACGAACCCACGTTTTTGAGCTCAGAAGTCAAGCACGCATACCACTGAGCTACCGGCGCCCTATAAAATTATTTATATATATTTATGAAAGCACACTATTATATCTGTGGAGAATGACTGGTTAGTTCATAACTAATCGAATATTTCACTATCTGTATACAAACATATGAAAGCAGATAAGAATAGGCCTTGCAGACTCGAGACAGTGCCTTCTCTATCGAAAAAAATCACTCCGAAGATAGTAAAGCCAGCTGTTATTCAATATTATAAAATATACCTACTTCTTAAAACTTTTTTTTTACTTTCTTTGAATTTTTGTAAAAGGAAGTAGTATTGTAATCTTACAAAAATCCACTACATCGACATAGTGTGATAATTAAGAAAATTGTAAAAAAAAATAAATATAAAAATATTAAGTGAATTAATAAAATTAATTATAAATAAACAAATAATAAATATTACCATATTTCCTGTACAAATTATAGCTGATCTTCTACTAAATTTTGATTTCTACAGTAATTTCCGAAAAGGGCCCTAAAAAATATCAAAGTTCAAGCCGTGGAATTTTTAAGAAAGTGCACGTATTTTAAAAAAAATTCAATTAACAAATTTTTCATTCAATGCGTGGGGACGCTATCTTTAGTACTGAAAGTGCATCGACCAAAATGGAGGTGTTTTTAATTTTGTTGTTTTGATGTTTAAAGTTGGTATAACGGTGAAAGAATTAAACGAGTTGTGAAAATTACAAGTATTATTTTGTTTTATTTAATAAAAACATTAAATTTTGAAAACCCCGCACAAAAAAATTTCCTGAAACCTTGGTAGGGAGTGCTTTTTTTTGGGGGAGGGGGGCTTGAAGGGCTTGGGGGTGGGGGGGAGGGTCTTTGCCTCATAAACATTTGAGCTCAAACTCCAAGTCTCTAGCTGTAATAAAGGCCGAGATCCCTACACAGGCTCTGATGAAACCTGAAGATCTTGTAAACGGCATACCAGATTTCCACAAAACATGGCTAAGAACCATCTCGCAAATACCAGCTTTTGAAACGAGAAAACACTTTGAAATCGGTTCTATGATGCCACAGACACATACACACACACACAGACAAACGCTTCAAACTCCTTTTGCGTAGGGGGTTAAAAATATAGTTTGACACTCAAAAAGTACAATTAAATATGCGATTTGTTGCAATATGGAAAAGTAAAATAGATTTTAGTAAAATAAAAATAGAATTTTTAACAGAACTAAAAGATGATAACAGACACCATTCTTTAGAATAAGCAGACAGGAAGAGTTTAATAGGGGTGAGGCAAGGACGAGGCAGATGGAGGCAGCACCTGGAGGTAACTCGCTTCATCAGGTTGCTGTGCCAGGAAAAACAGGAACACGCCCAAACAGACCGCATCCATTCTGGGTTAGATAACAGATGGCATTGCTATGCCAGACTGGAATATATGAAAGGGACTCACATACTTGCATTCTGAATCTGGTTAAAATCGATTCAGCTGTCTCGAGAAACAAGATAAATTCTACGCACCTTAAAAAATAAAGAATAACGTATATTTTTTAAAAAAATATTGTCTATTTCACAAAATATATATAATATGGGAGTCTTTTGGCCTTTTTCCAGGCCCTCAAGGGGTATTTTCCTGTAACACTTGTACAGTAGCGTCTTAAAAACATGGAAATCATAAAAAATAAATAATAAATAGCAATATGAATAATAAAAGAATATATTTGGTAAAATAGTATGCAGGGGCGTAGCCAGGATTTTGAGCAGGGAGGGGGGGGGGGTTAGGCTACGAGGGTGGGGGTATAGACTCCCGGGGGCACAGCCCGCAGTTTCCATGGTTAGCGTTGCAAACTTTTTGTTATTAATTTGGGAGACTCGGACCTCTAGAAGCTCCCCCTGAGGTAACCACTGACTGTAATACTTAAGTTGACTTCACATGAGCAGCAAAAATGTAAAGCGCAGCAGCAGCAAATGCACACTGTGGTTTCTGTGCTTTTAGAATTAAATGACTCACAGCCAATAGCGTGCATTTGCTGCTGCTGGGCTATTCATTTTTACTGCGCATGTAAAATCAGCTTTAAGAGTATAAAGTATAACATAAATTACGATTTTCAGCGAGGAAATGAAATGATCGAATTCATATATATTTAAATAAATGTAATATGACTTGTTATGTACATGTACATTTATGTAACAACTGATTGCTGATTTAGGAATCAGACGCACAGGAAATTTGAAGATCTATTGGTAACTTAACTTGCAAGCAATCCATTTTTAATAAAAACTATTTTTTTAGTTTACTTAATTTTTATCTTGGTTTTTTGCTCTGGCCAGGGGGGCCGCCCTCCCTGCCCCCCGCCTGGCTACGCCCCTGATAGTATGTGCTGATTAAAATACGAATATATACATATGTATGAAATAAATGAAAGATGAAAATAATAAATATATAAATAAAAATACACAGTTTTTTGAGGAAGTAAGTACATATACAGAGACTGCAGGATTATATATAGTGTTTCACAATATCTCTGCGAAACTATACAAACAGGAAAGAAACCAAACAGCTGAATTATTTCTGTTTCCCAGAATTTCTTCAACTATTTCCCGATGGCCTTTCCTCAAAAGTGTTCTGTTTATCCTTAAATCTGTATTTCCATTTATTAGAACCCTTTTCACCGAATTCTTTTGTTAGTGTCATCCGGATAAACGAGCCTTCATCCTTCATTAGAAGAAAATCGCTGTATCACCAGCATGAATTAAACAACCAAGTTTTCGCATTTCCTCAGAACCAAGTTTCCGATTTGGGGACGCCGGTAGCTCAGTGGTGTGCGTGCTTGCCCTTTATTAGTATCTTAGACCATTCTAGCTCTCCTACGGAGCCAGCTCCATCTAGTAGTTGATAAGTACCTATTTTTTAAAACACTTTGGTGTTATTATTCCTCTTGTTATGGCAGGCTGGTATACGAACATATAATTATAGCAGATAAGTGAGTCAGTACGGTCCCCACGTAAGGAGCAACGATTACTGAACGTTATAACAGATAAACAGCTGTTTTTGTGGGCCTCAGTGGTATAGTAGACAGAGTAGCTGCCTCCTAACCTTCGTGGTTCGAGTCCCACTCCTATATTACTGTGTCTGTTTCCACATCACTAGATATACATAGGGTAATGCACTCTACATAAGTTTATTTATATATGTACAACGGCATAACATTTGTCACTAGTAATTGTGATGTTGAGAAGTGTCAAGTGTGTGGCTGTACTGCTGAGGTGACCGAAGAGGAGTCCCAGGTCCAGGTCCAGCCATTCTCGCTTGAGGCGTCGGGATTGATTTCTGAGGAGAGTGTTTCTGAATAATTGTTGAATAAGTGGATTGGCATGATGATGGAGTTTATCGTGAAAATGTTGTGATAACAGTGGGTATAAATGAGATGTTGGGGGAGGAGGAGACACGGTGGCCGTGCGGGCTAGAGCGTAGAGCTTTGGTCGCATGGTCTCACCATGGTTTGCGGGGTCAAGTCCCGTCCGGGAGTGAGTTTTATTTCGTAACTCCCGAAAACTCCCTCCCGGGGCCATGGATGTCGTAAATACCTAGATAACACATTGACATGGCTAATATGCACCGTACATAAAGCCAAAAAAAATAGAAAAAAAAAAAAAAAAATGGGATGTTAAGATTTAAATGTAATGTGAGGTTGGAAACATAAAATGGCGCATCGGCAATGTGGCGTAGTATAATGGATTCATCAGACGCACAGGATCCCCATATCTCTCGATGCCGTAAGTCCAGATGGGTTTCAGTATGGTGTTGTATGTTTTTTTTTTTTTTTTTTATTGTTCTGGGGAAGTACATTGCCGGTGATTCTCGACTTTTTTTATTTCATTAAATAATTTTTTAGCTTTTTTGTAATGAGTTGGTTGTGATAATAAATGATAAATAAATAAAAATATAAATAATAATTAATAATTGAATTAATAATAATGAAATAATTGAATTAATAATAATTAAATAAACTATAAACAATAAAATTTAAAATTACCACATTTCCAGTAGAATATTTATCTCTTTTATTTTATTAAATTTTGATTTCTACAGTAGTTTTTCGAAAAGGACCCTAAAAAGGTATCAATAGGTATATATACTTCTATCCTATTATATATTCTTCTACCCTCTTTTACCACATAAATATGTGGTAAAAGAAAAATATAACGTCACTTGATGGGAGAAGCCAGCCAGCGCTGACACTCCCGTTGTATATGTGAAGTTTGTTTTCAGGAGATGATGTCATCTGATGGTTGATTTCAGGCAATGATAAGGAGGGGGGGGTACTAGTTCGAAACTATACCTGGGAGGTAAAATAAACTTAAGCATGCCGTCCTTCAGATGGGACGTTAAGACTCCGATAGTAGTCTACTATTAGTAGAGTCGGGCTCATGTCCCCCATAATGACGAATGAGCGCTCTGGTAGTAGGCAATATGACCTTGTAGTCATCAAGCCCAATAACTAATTATAATAATAACAATATAATAAATTATCTTTGTATTTTCGTGTAAATTACTAGTTCCAAATTTTCTAAATATAACAAAATGAAAAAAATTTCATTTCCGTCAGACGGTTCGATAATAAGAAGAAAAAAAATTGGAGAAATCAGAAAATTGGGTTTTCCTTGTCAATCTTATACAAGTTGGCTATGAAATCAAATCAAACCGTCTTCACAAAAACAAAATTATAACACTTTCTTTACCAAGCTTTCTGTAGTTATCGATTCAACAGTGGTATCAATCTCAACTCATTTCCTGGTGCAATCAAATTATGCATTTATTGATTGAAAAACGAGGGCGCCGGTAGCTCAGTGGTATGCGTGCTTGACTTCTGAGCTCAAGGTCGTGGGTTCGTAGCCCGACCGAGGCCCTTAGTTTATTTTATCTGGGAGGTAAAATAAACTTAAGCACGCCGTCCTTCGGATGGGACGTTAAGCGATGGTCCCGAGCCTGTGCGATGTCAGGTACTCGTTAAAGACCCCTACCCTAGATGAATAAAAATTTAGGGTAGGCAAAATTTAGGACTCCCACAGTAGAGTCGGGCTCATGTCCACCAGAGTGACGAAAGAGCGCTCTGGTAGTAGGCGATATGACCTCGTAGTTAAAGCCCGGGCATGAGTCATAAAACCTAACCTTATTGATTGAAAAAAAAATAAGTGTGTGAATCACCGGCTGTGTACTTCCCCAGCACGAAATAATCAATTATGTTATCGCTCTCCCTTTAAAGCCAATTAAAATGATTAAATTATAAACATTAAAAAATTAATTATATTTATTTTTATATAAAAAGCAAATTTCTCTTAAAACAAATGCCAGTAAAAAACAAAACAAGGCCATCAGCTGTTTTTTTAGTGTGTGTAGAGAGAGTCGAGGCCTGGTTGAGAGGAGTCGGTCTGAGTGAAACATGGAGAGTGTGGTGTTTAGGCTTAAGATATAAGGAACTAATTAGGAGTGAATTGAGGTGAAATTGATCCAAAAAGGCACTTTTATTTGTTTATATGTACAGGATATATGCCCAGAAATATATAACTTGATTTTTAAAAAATGGCCAAAATATAAAACAAAAAAGATTGAATTAGTGTTAAGATTTTTCTTTTGATTTTTGTTTGTTTCAATGTTTAGTTTTTTTTATTTTAATAATGTAGATTTAAGAAAATAGTCCCAAGATTTATTCCCGTAAATTCTTTTCTATTCATTTTCCCTGTTGGCCCAGTAAGATTATTTGAAAACCTTTGGATTAGATTTAATATTATTTAAAATTATTAAAAATGGCATCTCTTTAGAAATCCAAAGTTTGTAAATTTCGATGACGCCAGGAACATCGGGATCCAGAACTGGATCAACAGAACAAAACAGAGACTCCTGGCGATTGCTGCTCGAGGAAGCCAAGACTCGTTAGCGGGTTGTAGAGCTGCGTTAAGCAAGTAAATAAGGCAAAATGTAGGACACTCATAGTAAAGTTGGACTCACGTCCACTAGAATCGAAAGAGCGATCTGATAGTAGGCAATATGACCTCATAGTTAATGCCCGGGTGAGAGTCACAATAATTTCACTAGATGGCTAGGAATATTGAAAAAAAAATGCATAATTATCAAAATTTCTAATTTGCAGCGAAGTAAATAGCTAACTATAAGTGTTTAAATCCTTTTTATCTGATGAAAATGAATCCGCGTGAATATCTGAACTGTTAACGAAGGGCTCTGTAATACAGGGTCACGCAACTATCATTAGCACAATCCAGTCCAGGTCAACCACTTACTGCAATTATTTCATTATTGACAATTAATAATTATGTATAAATACAAGCTGTTGCACAGCGTTCCTCGGGGAAGTCACTCACCTTGGTGAGGCGAGGCAAGACGCTAGAAGACTTGATTGGATCTCCGAACCACTTGAGTTACTCAAACGATAGTTATTGTAACTCATGCCCGGGCATTAACTTATCGCCTACTATCAGTGCGCTCTTTTGTCGCTCTGGCAAACATGAGCCCCTGACTCTACTATGGAAGTCTTAAATTTAATTTTTTTTTCACCTACCATATAAAAAAGCTAAGGCACTCAGCCGGATTTCGAACCCGCGATCTTGAGCTCAATAGACTAGCACTATAATATACTAGTATTCATTCTGTAATAACTAAATATTTTATAATTCCTTGCTACGCGATACAATTTAAAAATTATTTTGAAAAAAGTCCTACGGAAATTTATTTTTATTGTTTGAGGCGCTATGACTTTAGTCATATTAGTCCTTTCTGAAATCTGAGGACTTAAAAGCGATTGGGAATTTTAAAAGGAACATTTTTGGTAAGAATTAATTTTTCGATTGGAGTAACCGTTTTCGGGTAAATCCACAAAACATCTAAAAATATGTTTTTCACAAAAACTGGACGACCTCAGTACGTGTGTAAGTGATCTCAATTTTCGTCGCGATTTTTGCCAAAATCTAATTTGATCTAAATTAGCACATGTGACACCTTTATTCAAAATTTCATATAGCTTTCCAATCACATACACACACACGCACAAACAGACTGCAAAAATAGAAAAACGTATTCAGCGGGGCTTGAAAAGTGAAAATCCGTTGTAACTTCGATCTCGGATTTTTGCACGATTTTACAATACTTTATACTATAGGTATAAGAAAGAAAAAATATTTATTGGATCTTAACCATTATGAGTTCTCCCAAGAGTTGGAGCTCTCGGCTTCTTGTTGATTGCAATGACTGCATGCATCTAAACAACTTTCATTTTTATGACTTTTCCTGATCAATTTGCATCTAGAATAGTTCATTATTAGACTGGTACTTTCTCAATAACAAATGCATTCCCTTGCACCAATATTTCATAAAAGATAACCGTACATTGTTTATTATAAATCAATCTTTAACTCAGCGGAGAAGATGGGTGAAAGTAAATGAAAAATATCAAATTTCCTGTGGCCTCGTTACGTTTAACTTTCCCTCAACAGGTCTGATAGACAGAACAATAGACACTGTTGAAAGTAGTGTCACTGTCAATACACCTGATGACGAGCTTGGGTGTCTCAATGAAAAGACCTGTTTCCAGATTTAGAGGAAGACAAAACCCAAATAACTTGCTATATTGAACATTTCTATACTACACTGTATATTACATTTATAATAAATTAAACGAGGCGAATTAGAATGAGGGTTTGAAGCGAGAGCGGAAACATATTACGAATAATTCGAGATGGGGAAGTACAGAGCCGGTGATTCATTTTGTTATTCCTCCTAAGATGTTGCCTCTAATCCTCTTTACAAACGTTATAGCGGTCCACTTCGACTTCAAGCGGTCGTTCTTGTAGATCCTCCTAAGTCCTGGTAAAAGCCCCCACCCTGTACCGTCTATCATAATTTAACTCCTGAATATTAGGGAAGGGCCTAAGAGACAAGTTGAAATTTGGTTCATACATAATGAAGTAGACCATTTTGCCCTGTCTTCCAGGAAAGTGTCTTGTAAGATATCGGAACAAACCCATAGAATTTGCACGAATAATTTTCTAATATTAACATATAATGTCAAAAGGTTGCGTGCTTGCTTAATGAGCTAAAGATTGCGGCTTTGAAACCCGGCCGAGGACCTCAAGTTTTTTATGTAGGAAGTTCCTAGCCTGTACGATGTCAGGTACTCGTTCAAGACGCTAGGTGAATAAATCCGGCAAAATTTAATACTCCCACAGTAGAGTCAGGCTCATGGCCACTAGAGCTGCGAAAAAGCATCTGGTAGTAGGCGATACGACCTCGTAGTTAAAGCCCGGGCATGAGTCACAATAACTAACTACGAGTATATAATATCACAGAATTACTTGTGAGACTTCTTTTTATATATATTTGTTATTGTTACATTGTTTTTTTTCTCTTTTCCATATCTCGCACATTGGAACCTGATGAAGGGACGTAAGAACGTCCCGAAATATAATTGTGACAAAGACACTTCCGGAAGAGTTATAAAAAATAGTTATCTTAATTTTTATTCAATACAGTAGTCATAGTGTGTGACGTCTCAAAAATCTTATCGGGAGGGGGGACTGTGAGTGGAGATAGAGCATACAAATAGTTCAACCTCATTAACGGATTATCGGAGTGTCATGAAATTTTACATATAGTAGTTTTAAAAACAAAATCATAACAATAGGCTATGTCACCTATGTGCATTGGCATATCAATTAAAAATCGATGTATAGATTAAATTAAATTAAATTAATAAATAATAATGGTACTTACGTATTAACGCCACCGCAGCAAATCAATCAACATGTATTTGTAAATTAAAAATTATTAAAGCTATTTATTTATTTTTGGACTTTATACTTATTATTAGCATGTATAATTATTGGTTTTGATTGATAATCTGACCCTCCCGTCGTTCAAATCATAATAGTTAGTTCTGGTTTTAAGACTTTACATATTTGCGCATTTGCAATGCGATTAATACGTTAATACGCCGATGCGATTAATGCGTTAATACGCCGCCGCGCAAACATAGAAAGTCTCAAAACCAGAACTATTATGATTTGAACGACGGGAGGGTCAGATTATCAATCAAGCGGGCGGTGCGACCGCATATTACAAAACCAATAATTATACAAGCTAATAATAAATATAAAGTCCAAAAATAAATAAATAGCTTTAATAATTTTTAATTTACAAATACATGTTGATTGAGAGGGCGCCGGTAGCTCAGTGGTATGCGTGCTTGACTTCTGAGCTCAAGAACGTGGGTTCGTAACCCGACCGAGGCTCTTAGTTTATTTTATCTGGGAGGTAAAATAAACTTAAGCACGCCGTCCTTCGGATGGGACGTTAAGCGATGGTTCCGAGCCTGTACGATGTCAGGTACTCGTTAAAGACCCCTAACCTAGATGAATAAAAATTTAGGGTAGGCAAAATTTAGGACTCCCACAGTAGAGTCGGGCTCATGTCCACCAGAGTGACGAAAGAGCGCTCTGGTAGTAGGCGATATGACCTCGTTGTTAAAGCCCGGGCATGAGTCATAAAACCTAACCTAACCTAATACATGTTGATTGATTTGCTGCGGTGGCGTTAATACGTAAGTACCATAATAATTCTGAACTGAGTAAAATTCCTAGTTTTGTGATATTATTATTAATGATATTGATATCATGCTGGGAAGCTTGCCGTGTGGACCTCAAGGGCCGCACTTAGTTAGAAATGCCACCTTTGTACAGTCTTAATATACGGCCCAGTAATTTCCTCTGATTTAGGGTGCAAAGAGGCGAAACACGAAGAGGAGAACCTGTTTTTTTAAATTGTTGGTATGAAGGGTTCCGAAAACATGAAATTCCTATATAAACTCAACTTCGAATTTCTGACAGGTTACATAACTTCCCCTATACTCCGTAAAGCTGGGAAAGTAAAATTGTCAATATATATTGAATTATGTGATTGACAATTGTTGTTCGAGCAAAAACAACATCCCCCTTCATTCACAACCCAATTGAACTTCATCAATTTCTGAACACGAGGCAACCAATATACACACATACTAATAATTGAATGTAAAAAAAAACAAATTAGTTTTTCCAGCTCCGGGAAATGTTTTTTTTTCCTTTATTATGCCGCGTTTACACTATGTAGCAAAACAGTAATATAGCCGAGCTATATGTAGTTGAGCTATATAGTAGACTCTTCCTTATCCGGCGTTCTGTTAACCGGCGCGCTCCCTTATCCGGCGCTCACAAAATAATATCAAATTTGTTAAACTAAAATTAACATTCAATTATTAGATTATCAATTATATGAGCCACGTGTATTTACGAGCACATAATAATTCCGTAACTTACGAATCTTTTATGTATTTTTATTGTACATACATATGTACATTGTATTTATAATGAAGGGAACGCTAATACAATATTTTATTACTTCACTAATACCCTATAAATATTTATTTTTCCTTTTCACCAGTTTTTATTTGATTCTCATTGTGAAAAGAATCGTTGGATCGTTTTTAAGACGTCTTAACACTAAAGAAGTGGTGGGACTACGCAGCACGGAACAGTGTTGTGTTAGGGAAACAAAAGAAACGTACCGATTTTTTTTAACAAATAATATTTTTATAATTTTAGATTTTGTTTTAAATATGTATGTAATTATACGCAGATTTCAAAATATCTTTTTAATGCTTGGATAAATATACATATGTACGTACATCAATGCATAAATCAATGTTCAGTATGTACATATTTGTCAATTTAATAAATGTTATCAACAAAATACATACGTGTTTTATTCCTTAGCTCACCTAAAAACACTTTTTTTATGCTTGTAATTGATACATTTTTTCTCATTAATTGATGATTTCTGTTATCCGGCGTCACGTCGGTCCCGGCAATGCCGGATAAGAGAGAGTCTACTGTATAACTATCACTAAAATCCCAACTACACGAAGTGCAGGGAAAGTTATGTAATCGGTCAGAAACTCTCAGGAATTCCATTTTTTCCGATCTCTTCCTGATTCAAAAAATTAAAAACAATAATGTCTGCCTGTGTTCTCCCGATAGAATGAATGTGCTTTGGAGGAACGTAATTAATTTGTGCTGGGGAGGTATGTACCCGGTGATTCACCTATTTTCTCTTCGATTCGAAAGGTGGGTAGCGTTGATAACTAATAGTGCATAACCTCGTCTCCAACGACCAGAATTCCTGGTTATAGTCCATTGAACTTTAATACAAAGATATTGTGACTCATGCCCGGGCTTTAACTATGAAGTCATATCGCCTACTACCAAAGTGCTCTTTCGTTGCTCTGGTGGACATGAGTCCGACTCTACAATGGGAGTCCTAAATTTTGTTTAGTTATCTAAAGTAGGAGGTCTTGAGAACCTGATTTCGCACACATTTAACGTCCCATCCGAAGGACGGTGTGCTACTGAATCCTCATTCTAAATTTCATGTTGATACATCGCCAGTTACTGGAGTTAGTGTTAACCCTCTCCCCCTTCTCTTTGGCCAATTTGGCTGTAAATCTATAGGACTGGACCTTGGGAGATTCTGAATACCCATATAAAATTTTGTGGCTACATCTTCATTCAATTGGAAATTATCGTAATATATATTTATATTATTTTCGGACACACAGACTGCATTTTTTTTTACATCACTTCCCTTATACTTCATATAGGGATAAATAATAAGATGCAATTCTCTTCTTGACTGAAATGTCTCTTAAAAAAAAAACTATGTAAGCCAGAAATAGGAAAAGTTACGTAATCGATAACATGTCTATATTGAATTTAACCAAAATTTTTTATTTTCTTTGAATCCGAAAATACCCGAAAAATGTCTGCCAAACTGTGAAAAAAGTAATTCACGATTGGAGTAAGACGTCTAAATAATGTATTTTCATTTTTGGGTTGTGTAAGGAGATTCTGAGGTGCTCGCCAAAATAGCAATTTATAAAACAGTCCTGAGACCGGTAGTCACATATGCGAGAGAAACCTGGGCCCTGACTAGGAAGGACGAAGTCTTACTCAATACGTGGTAGAGGAAGGTATTGAGGAAGATATACGGCCCTACTCCAGAGGAGGATAGATGGAGGATACGGACCAATAGGGAGCTGAGGGACCTGTACAAGAGCCCGGACCTGGTGGCCTTAGTGAAGCAGGGGCGGCTGCGATGGCTGGGGCATTTACAGAGGATGGAACTACATTGCCGAGGAAGATACTGGAGGGACACCCGGGAGGACAAAGAAGAAGAGGTAGACCTCGCTTACGTTGGCTGGAGGACGACCTCAGAACGATGGGTGTGAGAAGATGGAAACGGGAGGCCGAGGATAGAGTAGAATGGCGGAAGATCGTTGCGGAGGCCCAGGTTCTACAAAGACCGTAGCGCCAGGGAAAGTAAATAAGGAGATTCTGAATTTTTCACAGTTTTATAAAGTATAGGGGAAGTTATAGTTTCACTCAGAAATTCAATTTTGAGTTTTCAATGGAGTTTTCCATGTTTTCCGACATTCAAGATTCCAAAAAAATGAAAATATTTCTATCTGTGAACACGACAATGTACTGACTCGAAATTTTATATGGGTACCCAGAACCATCTACTGCTGTTGTATTCGAAACCCCGCCGAGGCCCGAACCTTGAGCACACCGTCCTTCGGATGGGACGTTAACCTAATTGTATAAATCTAGATAGGCAAAATTTAGGACTACCACAGTTGAGTTGGGTTCATGTCTAGGGGATCTCGTAGTTGAAACCTGGGCACAGGGTTGAGTTACAATAACTAAGACTAGAAGCCTTTTGGTGTCGAGAACCGTACTTGTCTATACGTCTTATTAGTAGTAAATATTTTCTCGAATAAGACTGGTTTTCTAATAAAGTTTTAACGTGTAATAACCATAAATTCTGACAGTAAAAACACTATTCTTCCTGTCTTTAACATCAGTCGACGTAAAAAGACCTTGTAAAAATTAATTTTTGAACAAGAGACATAATTTCACTTCTGAAAAGTTGTAGAAAGTGTTGCCCGGATACTTAATACTAATTTGCAAATTTTATTACTCATGTTTTTGAAACTAATTGAATCATAAAAAAGATAATATAAAAAACAAGTTTTTTTTCAAAAAATATACCTCATAAATTATAGTAAACTGAAAATTATAAAATAAACTTTTGGCTTCCTCAGCTATAAAAGGTATTGGGGAAGTTATGTAACCGGTCAAAAATTCGATGAGGATTCAAATATGAAAAAAAAATTAATCTGTTTGTGTCTGTGAACACAACTTCCAACCTTAGGTGAAATAATCAGTGTAGGTAAAATTTAGGACTCCCAATGTAACGTCGGGATCATGTCATCAGATCGATATGATCTGGTAGTAGGCGATGTGAACTGGTATTTTCCCAAGTTGAGCTTACACCGGAATTTCATGTTCCCGACTTCCTGATTGCAAAAATTAAAAAAAAAAAATCATTTTCTCCAAAGTGATCTTGTCTGTATCTGTGAATACCATAACTCCTGTTAGATTTAATATATCGATATGATTTATATTCGTATCCGAACGTTTGATCATAAATAGGTAGTCGGGCGACCTTGTTAAATTACAGATGGCATAAAAGACGGTTGCTCGATCACGGATTTAGCAGTTTTTCTTTATAAATTTCTTTAAAAAATCCATATGTTACCTTCAGATAACACATAGAGAGAGTTTTCAACCTCTAGATTCCAAATATGAAAAACAGAATAACTCCCGATAGAATGAATGTATCGACACAAAATTTTATATGTGTGACCAAAACTCCATGAGGACAGCACCCATCGAATTTCAGCTAAATCGGTCAAAGAGGAAGGGGGGATTAGGGGAGAGGTTTAACTCAAAAACTCAAATAAATGCCGATGTAAGAAATGTATCGACTCAAAATTTCATATGTGAATTCAAAACCCCATAAGGACTACACTTATTAATTTTCAGCGAAATCGGCAGAAGGGAAGGGCGATCGCCTAGGACGCCGCGATGTCAGGGGCACAAGAGTTGTTGACTTTTTGATCTTGATTGAAAAAATTGAAAAAAAAAAACTAATACTTGCAACTTATTCACAAACTTGTGGATTGCGTTACGCATACTTTTAACGATTCCAGTATCAGTAGCCAGTTGCGAAAGGAGTTTTAGCAAATTGAAATTAATAAAAACATATTTAAGATCAACTATGACACAAGAAAGACTCCATGCTCTTGCTGTTCTTGCAATAGAAAACTAACTGGCCAAGAACATAAATTTTTAAGGATGCAATTGAAGAATTTGCTAATGCAGCCCGAAAAATACAATTGAATTTTTCCAAAAATTGATACAATTTGATGTCTTTCAATCATTTTTTCAGATATATTATGATAATATATGTTGTTTTTATAATTTTTTTATACATAATATATATATACTTTTTTTTTATAATAAATTTAAACATTAAAAAATTGTTTTATGAAGCAAGGTAGATTTTCGCCTAGGGCACTGATTGTGTTGCGACGGGGCTGAGGAATCATAGGGGAGAACTCAACTCAAAACTTCAATAACTGATGATGTAATGAATATATCGGCATGAAATTTCATATTTGAAGACAAAACCCAATGAGAACATAACCTGTCATATTTCAGCAATATCGGTTGAAGGGGAGGGACTCAATTCAATAACCCTAATAACTGTCAATGTAATGAATTTATAATATGAAGATGGCTGATGTAGTAAGAAGTGATTATTTCACAGGATGTCAAATATAAGATAGTCTGACCTCTCACAGATTTTTATTGGTAGTAATAGCTAGCCGGCTTTCGAGGTTTCCCTCATCATCAGGCAGTCTGATAAATTTTTTTTTTTTTATAATTTTTTTTTTTTTGTTCTTTCAACATTTTTAAATTTTTATCAGACTGCCTGATGATGAGGGAAACCTCGAAAACCGGCTAGCTATTACTACCAATAAAAATCTGTGAGAGGTCAGACTATCTTATATTCGACATCCTTTGTAATGAATTTATCGACACAAAATTTAGTATGCAGATTTAGAAGCCCCTATGTAAGTCAACTGTTGAATATTAGCGCAAACGGTTGACTGGCTTTGGAGGAGCGAAATATTAATTGATTAATTGGTTTTCGTGCTGGGGAAGTATATGGCTAGTGATTCATAGACTTTTTTCTTATTGTCTCTATTATTTTTCTATGTATTTCTTTGTCAGCCTACATTTTCGATCTTGTAATTCCACTAAAAGAGCACGTTGTCCTATTTAGTATAGTTTATTTTCGAGCCGCTGAAGACGATAAGATGCTGCGGTAGACTTTATTCCTAAGGGTGTCTAGGTCAGTGCTAGCTCTGCTAAAATCGATAAGGGGGTCGACCACCCCACTAACTACACCCACTTCAAGGCTCCTTCTCCAAGCATGTTTCTACTTTTGAGGGGGTCGGTGGCTCAGAAGTAGCGTGCTAGCCTACTGAACTCAAGATCGCGGGTTCAAAACCCAGCCGACGCCCTTACGTTTTACTTTCCCAGCTATACGAACCATAGAGGAAGTTATGTAATCGGTGAAAAATTCTATGCGGAGTTTTCAACGGAATATCATGTTTTCATACCACTAGATTCCAAATATGAAAAAAAAATTAATGTGTTTGTGTCTGTGAACTGCCGATAGAATGAATATATCGACACGAAATTTTTTATATGAACCCAGAACCCTCTAACGACGACACCTATTGTTTTTCTGTCAAATTTACCAAAGGGAAGAGGGAGATTGGGAGGGAGGCTTAACTAAAAAACTAATAACTAACGTTGCAATGAACGTATCGACATAAAATTTAATGGGAGAAGCATAACTAAAAAAAATCCAATAACTGCCAATGAAAGAATCTATCGACATGAAATTTTATACTTAAAGCAAAACCCCATAAGGACAATACTTATTGATTTTTTGCAAAATCGGGGTCCAAGGAGAGGGGGCTAAACTCAATAACCGTAATAACAATCGATATAATGGATTCATCGACACAAAATTTAGTGTGAGGATTTAAAAGCCCCTATGTAAATCAACTATTGATTATTAGTACCAACGGTCGACCGGTTTTGGAGGGGGTCGAAAAGTTAATTGATTATTCCATCCAAATGTTTCTTTTATAATTTTATAAAAATGTTGATATAGGATGTTAACTTATTCCCAATGAAGAGAGGGTGGGGAAGGGTGAAACCCTAATGTCCTCCGCCCCCGGCCAACTATGAGATGCGCAGTTAGATGCGCAACAGATCTATTGTAATGTTAATATAACGACGCGGTGTGACTCATTAACTAGTCCTTTATCGATTAATAACCCAACTTATTGATATTTTCAACGAGAAATACTATATTATCACCGACTTTCTTATTTCTGAATAGTTAGTTATAATGACTCATGCCCGGGCTTTAATTAAAAAGTCATATCGCCTACTATCATAGCGCTCTTTCGTCACTCTGGTCGACATGAGTCCGACTCTACTATGGGAGTCCTAAATCTGTATTCACTCAGGGTTTTTAACGAATAGCTGACATCGTACAGGCTCGGGACCATCGCTTAACGTCCCATCCGAAGGACGGCGTCCTTAAGTTTATTTTACCTCCCAAATAAAATAAACTAAGGGATCATGGATCTTTACAACCTAGCAAATACGCGTTTCGGGAAGAACTCCCATCATCAGTATCTATAACTTGAACTATCTATAACTTGAACTATCTATAACTTGAACTATCTATAACTTGAACTATCTATAACCTATACTTATACTATATTTTTTTATCAATTTTTAATTCCCCAGTATAGAGGAATTTATGTATTAGGTCAAAAACTCGATGCGAAGTTTTTAACGGAATTTCACGTTTTCTGACCTCCAGTTTCCAAATATGAATAAATAAAATTGTTGTCTATGTGTGTATGTGAACATGATAACTCCCGATAGAATGAATGTTTGGAATCAATGGGTCGGAAAATATGAAATTCAATTGAAAATTCAGTATCGAATTTCTGACTGATTACATAGCATCCCCTAAAAGAGAGTTCTCTCGGAAATATTCATTTGGTAGGTTGTTAAGTTCAAAAAATAAACTGAGAGAAGAATAAACTTGTAAAAAATATATACAGTAGAACCTCTATAAGTCAAACATCAAGGTAGACGCCAAAAAATTCGAGTTACAGAGTTTTTGACTTATGGAGGATTTCGACTGGCGGATTTTGATTCGACTTGTAGAGGTTAAGATTCATTCTACCTAATTTTGAGTTAGAGAAGTGAAATAAATAAAAATTCAAGTTACAGAGGTAACAAACATATTTATATTTATTATAAATCAAAATTATTTCAAAACATCCTTAAAATAAAAAATACGTAGTACATATATGTAGGGATTTAAAAAAGTCAGTAATTTTTTTTTCTTTAAATAATTCGGTTGTTCTAAGGATTGTCTAAGGATAAAGAGCAGAAAATTCTACTACTTCTGACAATTTTTCAATGGACAACAAATGACTTGCTTCTCTAAAGTTCAAATGAAATCAACAATAATATCCTTTATCATTTCTTACAATTGGTAATCCTATTTATTGTATACTCCTAAATTGTTTTCTAAGTAACAATGGTGTACATTGTCGGCAAAGTCTTAAAGTCGGTAACTTATTTTTCTTCGAGCTATAGAGGTAATAAGTTTGTTTGAATGAGTTTGTAAGTTGTAAAGGTTGTAAAATAAAACATTGCTACGTTCGAGATACAGAGGTCCAATTTATTTTTTCGAGTTATAGAGGGAAAATATGTACCAAAATAGCTTGTAGGGACTCACTGATTATTTCGACTAATAGAGGGTTGAGATTTCGAGTAATGGATGTTTTGGGGTTTGAAGGGAAAGGAACAAAACTTTTTTTCGAGTTTTGGAGGTTTTCGACTTATCGAGGTTCGACTTAAAGAGGTTCTACTGTAGTTAGTTATTTTGACTCATGCTCGGGCTTTAACTACGAGCTCATATCCGTTACTACCAGAGCGCTCTTTCGACTCTGGTGGACATGAGCCCGACTCTACTGTGTGAGTCCTAAATTTTGCCTACCCTAAATTTTTATTCACCTAGGGCGGTCTTTAACGAGTACCCGACATCGTACAGGCTCGGGACCATCGCTTAACGTCCGAAGGAGGGCGTGCTTAAGTTTATTTTACCTCCCAGATAAAATAACCTAAGGGCCTCGGCCGGGTTTCGAACGTTTCAGAAACTATTTATTCCATTTTTCATGATGGTGAGCAGTTGTCACTACACACATCTACTCTAGTCATTATAAAACCCTGAAGAAGCAAATAAGTTTCCGAAATCACGACAGAACCTCTATTTCCTTCAACATGAAAAATATATATTAATAAAAATTAATCTTCTGTGCTAATATTTTTACAAAAAGGGAAAAAGTAACATTGTAGGAAAAGTTTAAGAAGAGAAACGAAGTGTTCATGTCGGAAGATAAGTTTGTAAGAACGGCCTAACCACCAACAGAACTGTGAAACTGCCGCAACATTATAGAACGAAATTATGATATATGAGGATTGTGGAAGTTTTAACGTTGTATACTAGGGGCAGTGGAGATATTGTTCTGTACAAAAGTTGATAGGGCTGAGAAAATTCAGTGTATAGGTATTGTTTCTATACACCAGACTTCCCCACGAATGATCTTGATGATCCTTTCCAAAGGAGCTGTTCCAAAATTCAGCCCTGTACAATAAACTATAGTAGACTCTCCCTTATCCGGCGTTTTATAACCGACGCGCTCCCTTATCCGGCGCTCGCAAAATAATATCAAATTTGTTAAACTAAAATTAACATTCAATTATTAGGTTATCAATTATATGAGCCACGAGTATTTTCGAGCACATAATAATTCCGTAACTCACGAATCTTTTATGTATTTTTATTGTACATACATACATATGTACATTGTATTTATAATGAAGGGAACGCTAATACAATATTTTGTTACTTCACTAATATCCTATAAATAAATTATAATAAATACATAGTTGAAAATCAAACATTTATAAAAAATGTTTCCTAGAATAGAATAACAAAGATACCGCCCCGTCCTTGGCACAACAATATCCTCTTATCGGGAAATGAACACTTAACTAGTAAAGTCAAAGTTTAATTTTTTTCCACAGACACCCTTCAAAATATATTTTTTAATGCTTGGATAAATATATGTACATATGTACGTACATATAATAAATCAATGTTCAGTATGTACATATTTGTCAATTTAATAAATGTTATCAACAAAATACATACGTGTTTTATTCCTTAGCTCACTTAAAAACACTTTTCTTTATGCTTTAATTGATATATTTTTCTCATTAATTGATGATTTCCGTTATCCGGCGTTTTCTGTTATCCGGCGTTACATTTTGGACAATCTCAAAGAAGAGGGAGACATCTTCCCTACTACAAATGATCTTGATGATCTTTTTCAATATTCAGTCCTATACATCAAAATATGTACATTTTGCCTACAATTCAATATTTATTCACTGGATAAAGTTTACTTAAGACGGTTATCCTAATAAAGCAACAGAAAATCAACAGTAAGCAATCCTCATCAGAAGAAATACAATCTACTGTTTACGGATATTATTATAATGAGAAGAATTGTCAGCAGTAAGGCGTCAGTTGACGAAGGTCTTAAAGACTAATAAATAAATAAAATTGAAACAAAGAAAAAAATAAAAGTTGTCGGTGAATCATCGGATATGTACTTCCCCAGAACGAATTAATCAATTAACTTTTCGCTCTCTCTCCAAACCAGTCGACCGTTTGCGCAAATATTACGACAGTTGACTTACATAGGGGCATACTAAATCCTCATCCTAAATGTTGTGTATATAAATTCATTACATTGGCAGTTATTACGTTCTTTTAATTGAGCCCTTCCCTAAACCCTTCCTTCCCTTTAGCCAATATTGCTGAAATTTGACAGGTTATGTCCTCATTGGGTTTTGATTTTAAATATGAAATTTCATGTCCATATATTCATTACATTGGCAGTTATTGGAGATTTGAGTTGAGCTCCACCTCTCATCCTCCCCTTCCCTTCTGTCGATTTGGCTATAAATCGATAAGTGTGGTTCTTATGAGGCTTTGGTCACACATATAAAATTTCGTATTGATACATACAGTATTTCGGCAGTTATTTAAGTTTTATGTTAAACCTTCCTTATGTTAAACCCTTAAAAGGGAAAGGCATTGGTCGATTTGGCTGAAAAACAATAGTTGTCGTCGATGGAGGGTTCTGGATTCACATATAAAATTTAGTGCCGATACATTTACTTTCCTAGCTATACAATGTATAGGAGAAGTTATGAAATCGGTGAGACACAGGGGCGTAGCCAGGGGAAAAAACCAAGATAAAAATTAAATAAACTAAAAAAATAGTTTTTATTGAAATTGCTTGCAAGTTACCAATAGGATCTTGAAATTTCCCGTGCGTCTGATTCCTAAATCAGCAATCAGCTGTTACATAAATGTACATGTACAAAACAAGTCATATTACATTTATTTAAATATATATGAATTCCATCATTTCATTTCCTCGCTTAAAATCGTAATTTATGTTATACTTTATACTCTTAAAGCTGATTTTACATGCGCAGTAAAAATGCAAAGCGCAGCAGCAAATGCACGCTATTGGCTGTGAGTCATTTAATTCTAAAAGCACAGAAACCACAGAGTGCAATTTGCTGCTGCTGCGCTTTGCATTTTTGCTGCTCATGTAAAGTCAACTTAAATATTACAGTCAGTGGTTACCTCAGGGGGAGCTTCTAGAGGTCCGAGTCTCCCAAATGAATAACAAAAAGTCTGCAACGCTCACCACGGAAACTGCGGCCTGTGCCCCCGGGAGTCTATCCCCCCCCCCCCCCCCCCCCCCCTGCTCAAAATCCTGGCTACGCCCCTGGTGAGAAATTAGAAGTTGTGTTTTCATAAATATCTGCCGATGTAATGAATATACCGACATGAAATTTCATATTTGAATTCAAAATCCAATGAGGACATAACCTGCGAAATTTCAGCAATATCGACCGAAGGGAAGGGGGAGTTCAGTGGAGGAGGCTCAATAGAAAAACATTTTCAAAAATATCAAAAAACAAAGACAAAATTTAGTATGAGGATTTAGGAGCTATGTAAGTCAAATATTGATTATTAGCGCAAACGACTGACTTTGGTGAGGGAGTGAAAAATTAATTGATTAATTCGTTCTGGAGAAGTACATTTTCCGTGATCCACCGACTTTTTCCCATAAATAATATTAATACGGAAACAATCCGACATGTATTTGTTTACAGTCGTTATCAGTAGTTAGTTACTATCAGTAGTAATGTGAATATCAACTCAGATTTAAATCTTCATTCTGATTAACAAATGACAAATATAAATGGAATTATCCTTAATTATTATCATGATATCATACTTGACTGGGTCAGAATCAAAATGATCCAAGTGACGCTTTTGAAAAATGTTCGTTAAATGCATAACCGGTTACAAAAATGATAGTTCTGTTCAGGAAATTTCCACCGAACATTGTAATACCTGTAGCCGAAGAAAGGGGTCTTTCAGGAAATCCTCTGAAACTGTCAATAATCGACTTCAGGTCCTGAAGACGATAACAACCTGTAGGGAGCCCGTCCTTTCTAACCGGGAATATACAAGGATGCTGAACCAATAACAAACATTGTTATACCTGTAGCCGAAGAAAGGGGTGTTACAGGAAATCCTCTGAAACTGTTATTAGTCGACTTCAACCTGAAGACGATAACAACCTGTAGAGAGCCAGCCTTTCTAACCGAGAATATATAAGGATGTTAAACCAATAACAAACATTGTTATACCTGTAGCCGAAGAAAGGGATCTTTCAGGAAATCCTAAAACAGTCAATAGTTGTCTTCAGGTCCTGAAGATGATAACAACCTGTAGAGAGCCCGTCCTTTCTAACCGGGAATATACAAGGATGCTGAACGAATAACAAACATTGTTATACCTGTAGCCGAAGAAAGGGGTCTTTCAAGAAAACCCCTGAAACTGCCATAGGAATAGAAACAATTTCAGGTCTAGAAGACGATAAGAACCTGCAGAGTTCGAATTTTTCGATACTACAGTAGTCATGCAATATTTTGGACTATCGTAAATAAAATTAGAGTGTAAGAAGTCCGTAAATGTATATTTATTTGTGCAAAATTTCGCCAAAAATGTTACCTGTTTCCCAATGTTGGCCAGATCCAATGCGGACTCGGTCTTGTCAAACCGCTCAAACTTAAAGCTGTTACTCCGGTACAACTCGTTGTCTTTGTTCTTCTTATTGCAGAGCCGCCGGGTGCTCTTCTCCTTTTCGTCAGACACTTCACCCCCACCTCCCCCTCCCTTTTTAATCCGCTTTAGGATCCGATCCATCCTACTGTCAGACCTCAACTAACTCACGTCTCCTCCCTCATCGCTCCTCACTCCTCGCTCCGGTGAAGGCCTGGCATCTGTCGGAGTTTGTCTCAACTACAACAACTTTCTAGATAACTGTGGCAGCACTTTACTTGACCATGGTATATAAATGTTCGTTTTTTACTATTAATTATTATTACTGTTATTATTGTGTATTCTCAATTTACAATAATATACTTTATAAAAGCTGTATTCTCCTTACATTTATTTTTTGATTATTACACCCTAGAAAATATAGACATTTCGGAAAGAACTCACTTCACTATAATTGATCTACTGATTTTTTGTGATAATTATTTTCAAAAATTGTTAAATAATAAATAAAATAATAATTCAAATAATTAAAATTAATGTAAATAATAATAATATTAAATTATCACATTTCCTGTAGACATTGTTGCTGGTCTTCTACTAAATTTTGATTTCTACAGTTGTTTTCGAAAAGGGCCCTAAAAAAATATCGTAAGTTCAAGACGTGCAATTTTGAAGAAAGTGCACGTATTTAAAAAAATTTCAATTAGTAAGGTTAGGTTATATGACTCATGCCCCGTCTTTAATTACAAGGTCATATCGCCTACTACCAGAGCGCTCTTTCGTCACTCTGGTGGGGACATGAGCCCGACTCTACTGTGGGAGTCCTAAATTTTGCCTACCCTAAATTTGGGAGATGCACGATTCCTCTCCGACCTCCACGATTCCTCTATGATTGGTTTTGATTGCGTTTAGCCCATGGCAGGTTTCCTCTCACCTATGATCTTGTTTACTCTCCGTCACCACCCCTTCCTCACCATTCACGCATCCCTCTGGAAACCATCCCTTGCTCAGTGTCCCAGTGTCAAGGTCAGTGTTCACATTATTATTTATCATTATTTATATAATAAAATTATTTAACCTGAATTGTCCTCATAGCTTAGAAACTAAGGAGAGGGGCAGATATATCGGAACGCCGGCTATTACGCCCCTACAATTTATATTAAGTATGTGATCTGAACTTTATTATTTACTTATTCCCTACACAACTGAGAGGAATCCTGCCATTCGGTTGAGAGCACTCAACTTCGTCCGAGAGGAATCGTGATGTGGGGATTAGACTGTTCCCCTCACTGCTCTTAATTGGAGAGGAATCCGGGGACGCCCTTGAAATTTTTATTCACCTAGGGAGGGGTCTTTAACGAGTACCTGACATCGTACAGGCTCGGGACCATCGCTTAACGTCCCTTCCGGCGTGCTTAACTTTATTTTACCTCCCAGATAAAATAAACTAAGGGCCTTGGTCGGGTTACGAACCCACGTTCTTGAGCTAAGAAGTCAAGCACGCATACCACTGAGCTACGGGCGCCCTCTTCAATTAGTTATTAATTCACTAAAATACCTTAATAACTGCCGATGTAATGAATATATCGACGCAAAATTTAGTATAAGGATTCAGAAACCACTATGTAAGTCAAATATTGAGTTTTAACGGTAGATTGGCTTTGAAGGGAGAGCGAAGACGTAATTGATTAATTTGTTCTGGGTAAGTACATAGACGGTGATTCACCACTTTTTTCTTCAAGTTTTAAGTAACATACTAGCTGTGGAGCCCAGCGCTCCTAAATGCGTACTACCTGGTTGGCCACCGTTGTTCGGCACAAAGCCCATGGGTGGCCATGGTATGCGTGCTTGCCTTTTGAGCTCAAGTTCGTGGGTTCGAAACCCGACCGAGGCCCTTAGTTCTAGTCCCTTCAGATGGGACGTGAAGCGATGGTCCCGAGCCTGTACGATGTCAGTTACTCGTTAAAAACCCCTGCCCTAGGTGAATAAAAATTTAAGGTACCTAGACAAAATTTAGGACTCCCACAGTAGAGTCCCAGAGTGAAGAAAAGAGCGCTCTGGTAGTAGGCAATAAGACCTCGTAGTTAAAGCTCGGGCATGAGTCATAATAACTAACTAACATTAATCCCTTTTTTCAGGATTTTACTAAGCTTAATTGAATGTGAATAATAGAAAATTGCGTCATGAATGTACTATCGAAGAAATGCCTAAGAATCGGATGAGAGATATTATGGGAAAAATTCAAAAATCCCCGAGCAACGCCGGGTAATACTGCTAGAAGAGAATGTAGGGAGGCTTTGTGGTACCGTTTCCAAATATTTTCTGAAAAACACAAGGCAGCAATGTTTCTGGATAGCTGTCAACCAAAAACGATGATAGTTAACCAAAAGTTAGTTACTTAGTTATTTTGACCCTTTCCCTTAGCAAAGGGTCTTTAACGAGTACCAAACGTCTAACAAGTTCGTCACCGTGACTTAGAGTCCGATCCGAAGGAGGACGAGCTCAATGTTTTTCCCCTTTCCTTGGCTAAGGGTCTTTAACGAGTACCAAACGTCTAACAAGTTCGTCACCATGACTTAGAGTCCGATCCGAAGGACGACGAGCTCAATGTTTTTCCCCTTTCCTTGGCTAAGGGTCTTTAACGAGTACCAAACGTCTAACAAGTTCGTCACCATGACTTAGAGTCCGATCCGAAGGACGACGCGCTCAATGTTTTTCCCCATTCCTTGGCTGAGGGTCAGTTAACACAACCAAGTGCCCTGTCCAGATTCCCGACTTACGATCCCGACATCATTGACACCACATGAAAGATTGGATCTAACTAAAATTGTCAAGAAAGAAATATAGAATATAGGTTGGCTTTGTGGTACTGTTTTTACATATTTTCTGAAAATACATTAGGACAGCAATGTCTGTAGATAAGCAGCAACCAGAAACTATGATAGTCAACCATAGACATATTTAGATATATTGAGGGGGTTGTTGTGTACACTTGGGACCTGAGCCGGTTAGCTCTACAGCGGGAGACCAAAATTTTTCCGTCCCAGACATTAACGAGTACCTGACATTCGAAGAGGCCCTGAACATCGCCTAAAATCCAATCCGAAGGACGACGTGCTCAAGTATATTTTCTACTGTCCAGTCAAAACAACTAAGAGTGCCGTCTAGATTTCGCGATCCTGAGCTCATTAGACACCAGGAATTAAGAAAAAATGAGTTTCCGCACATTTAGGGTCCCCGCCCACTAGGCAGCCCGGCTGCCGAAGCTAAAATGTTGAGCAGCCAGTTGTCAGCAGCCCATGGCGAAACTGAATTAGTAGTCACAGACCAGTCAAACGAGATGGACGTGGAAGATGCTATAATTGTTTACCGTTTGTCTCGTAAGAAACGCAAAGCAAAAAGAAGACATTGGATTCATCCACTACTTCTGGAACGGCACTCTAAGAGCTTATTTAAAAATTATTTTAAGGATCTTCGAAACTATCCGGATCGTTTTTTTAACTATACAAGAATGTCGTCACAATCATTTGATAACCTTTTAGAAAATATAAGAAATTCAATTATGGGCATTGATACTCGTATGCGAGCTTGTATATCCCCCGAAGAAAAATTGATAATTACTTTGAGTTAAGTACACAAAACAAAAATGATATATTTTTTAAAAATACTTGAAAATAATTTAATGTTTAAATTATTAATTAATTATTATTAATTATGTGCGAGAAAGAGAGGGATATAGATTTCAAGACACGCTATACGTCCCTCCAGAGTTGGAAATTCCACCAGGTCCTCCAACCAGGGGAAACCGATCATCATTTTTGTTTGAAATAGATGTGGTTGCTGCAACAAGTGAGCGGGTACTGAGGCAGCCTCATAGTTCACAATGTTATGTTGGCTGCGGGCAGCCACGTGGCTGCCTGTGCAGGTGTGCAGGATGTAGTGGCCGCCGGAGCCAGAACTTCTTGGCTGCCTAGTGCGTGGGTTCTTATAAGCTATCACATGTCGGATTGGCTGGGGCAGCCTGGCTGCCTAGTGGGCGGGGAGCCTAAGGCAGCAATGTCTGTAGATAGGCAGCAACCAGAAACTATGATAGTCAACCATAGATCGATTTAGATATTTTGGGAGGGTTGTTGTTTACACCTAGGGACCTAAGCATCGATGTTCTTATCCCTTCCCTGTTAGCTGTACAGCGGGGAACCAAAATGTTTCTTTCCCAGGTTTAGTTACATAAGAGACTGCTCATTACGAGTACCTGACATTCGAAAAGGCCCTGAACATCGCCTATCCGAAGGACGACGTCCTCAAGGTTTTTTCTTCTCAGATTAAATACTTAAGAGCCTCGGCTAGATTTCGAACTCGTCTCTATAGTTAGTTATTATGACACATGACCGTATTGCAGCAAAATGTACAAGAATATATGGGAAAATCACAGAACAAATTCATTTTGTCTCATTGGTGTAATAAATAATACATTAGGGGAGGGGGGGGGGGTCTATTTTTTTCCCACTCAAAATGTATTTTGTACTTCACATTGTGAATACATAAACCGACATTGTTGTCATGATAACTACTAAATTTTGTAGCAATTTCGGTTAAAAATGTATTATATAATTCAACAGCTGATAGTGGCAATATATCAGCTGATTAGATAAGAGATAACAGTCCGAACTTCTAAGTTTGTGAACAAAGCTTCAGTCTGTTCCTTTATTATTTCTATTTTGTTATTCCTGTTTACCTATCTTTATCATTTTTTAAAACTATTTATTAAATTTAACGCTTACTTATAGGATATATATTTCTGAGAAAAATTTTCTCTGTACTTGACGAAGCAGCAAATTCGCTATCTAATTTGTTATCAACTTCCTTCAAAGGATGTGATATCACTGTTCAAACTAGTCTTTTCCTTTTATTTTATTTTTTTTTAGGACAAAAAAAAATGCTTAGATGTGGACTGTTTGGATACACAGTCTAGAAAAATTATTGTATAGTCATGGATAACGTCTGTCAGTTTATTATTGCCATTATCTGTTTCACTCTAGTCACATCACAAGATGAACCTCAATTTCAATTCGCCACAGAAGTTAGTATGTTTTGTCCCTCATTACTGAAAAAAGTATGGAATCATTATGCACCTAGAGGAGGAACAGATGCTGGAATTTATGATCCTACAAATTTATCCCTTCAACAATGTGTTGAAGTTTGTTGCAACGAACAAAATTGCAATGTTGTGTTTATGTTCAATTCTACCTGTTTTAAAGTAAGTTTCATTTTATTTTGTTGTGAAATGTACCTTATATTTAATAATTTGTACTTTCCACTATATGATTTGTTAATTTTTTATTTATTTTTTAGATAAAATGTAAAAATAACGAATTGTGTGAACCAGTTTTTAGAAATGAAGAAAAGTTTGATTTTGCCAGTATGGTGATAGTTAGACCTGTAATTTCTGAATGGGAAGAAACCAGTGATATAAACAATGGGTATAATATATTTTTTAAATACTGTTTATTCAAGAAATATACAAATTTTGTAATTTTAAAGAAAACTTATATACATTTTTGCAGGAATGATTTGTTGATGTCTGGTTCAGATCAAATAACAAGTAGATCTTGTGATGAGCAGAATCAAGATTGTGGGCTAAATGAAATATGTTTGCCATCTAAGACATCTTCAATCAGTGTCTGTAGTTGTCAACCCGGCTTCTCAAGAAATTCTGAAAATGACTGCATATTGAACTCAAGTAAGCTACAAATTAGTTATCTTTTTGTATTAAGTTTGGAATATTATATTTTACGAAGACATATTCTAGAAAAATATTGTTCAAATATCCAAAAATATGAATATTGTTTTTATGATTTTTACTTTATTATCCTTCAGATAGAGAAATTATTGAAATTGTCAACATTTTCGTCTTCTATATTTTGACGTTATTAAAATACGAAATTCCAATATCTCGATGGTGTCGGTCCATTCATCTGTATGTCCTTAACGCTAGAATAATAACCACTTAATCTCTGAAATTATCAAATAGATTTTTATGAAATTTTCTAGGTATGTTCAATCTTTCCATAGGATTTATCATAATTTTAAGTTCATCGTACCAACGGAAAGGAGAGAAATCGGAACGCGAAATTTAAAAAGAAAAATTGTAATTCGCTCTAAGCTGTTGGATCTCTAATTTTCAGTCAAATGGGGTCAAATCGAGTGTTTTCTTTAATTCGACCTATAAAACGTGTGTCTACGTTTATTATAACCCTAGATATGGCGTTCAGAACATTTTGTGCCTATCCCATACGGTAACTACCGAACGAATCTTGATGAAATTTGCAGGGTATGTTCAGTTTGGCGTCCCTGTGTAATTTTTAATTGATCCGAGTTATTCAAGCTGAGATAATTGAGATTTTCTATTCACAATTTTTTATTTTCACATTTTGCCTATCACGCCGAAAACAGTTCGGAATCGATCAAACTGAAAGGTGATATTTAAAGCGTATTTAATTCATTATTTTAAGCCCTATAATTGATACTACTTAAAGTACTTGGCGATTTATTCATCGTAATGAATGTATCGACCCAAAATTTAGCATGCAGATTCAGAATTCCATATGTAAGTTAACTATTGATTTTGTTAGCCCAAACCTTCG
This sequence comes from Aradus depressus, assembly GCA_963662175.1. NCBI lineage: Eukaryota > Metazoa > Arthropoda > Insecta > Hemiptera > Aradidae > Aradus > Aradus depressus. The sequence continues at coordinate 18,147,691 of OY759226.1, read as the reverse complement.
AGATTTGAGAACAAAAACTTAATTAATTGTTGCAAGGGAAGTATGATGACTTTTTATCACATGTTCGAAATCCGGCCAAGGCCCTTAGGTTTTTTTATCTGGGAGGTGAAACCCCTTGAGCATGCCGTCCTTCGGATGGGATGTTAAGCGACAGCCCGAGCTTGTTCGATATCAACTCGTTAAAGACCCTTGTTCTAGGTGAATAAAATTTTAGGGTAGGCAAAATTTAGGACTCCCATAGTAGAGTCGGGCTCATGTCCACCAGAGTGATGAAAGAGTGCTCTGATAATAGACGATATGACTTCGAAGTTGAAAGCCCGGGCATGAGTCATAACTAACATATTTTTTCTTTTTGTCATATGTTTTTGTTCTTCTCTACTCATATGTTCTAATAGGAGTTTTATTAATTAGAACAAAATGTAATATATTAATAGAGAAATATTATGGTTTCCATTTTTCTCTAATTTGTTTTAAATACATTTGTATTTTTTAAAAATTTCCTTCAAAACCAAACTTATTCTGAAATATGAGATTTAGTTTCAAAGATACTACAATCAGTTAGCAATTTTAGGCTTATTAACGTTATCTTATTATTTATTTGATTAAGTTTTATGTAGGCTGCTATTTTTTTTAAATTTAATTTATTTGTTGGAACAGAATTTCGACCAAAGAATTTATTTTAATTTTATTAATGTTAGAACAAACTTAAATGTGCAATGATTCTACAAAACTTCGATCGTCGGAAATGTTTTTGTATCGATTCTTGTTTTTATTTTTGACCAAATTGTTAATAATAGTTTGCTTACTATTTACAACATTATTTCTATTATCTTCAGATAAGGAAAGTGTAAAAGATGTGGACTCTATTATTGGAAATTCTAGTGATTTCCCGAAACAAATGAACAAACTATCGTCAACGATATCCTCAGCTCTTCAGAGTCATTCGGAGGTAAGGTAAACAACTTATTCAACAGTGTATTATGTATTTCTATTGTTTCCATTACATTATTTTCCATGTTTTGTAGTATATTTTGCAAATATCAACTCAAATCGTTTGTACTTCCCCGGCAATACGATTTTTTTCATAATTAAGCTGTTAATTTTGTGTTTTTTCCTGTTAATTATTTATTTATCTATATTTACTCACAATTGACTAGTTTTTCGTCAGAACACTAATTTATTTATTTTTGTATTTATTGTTTTGTACGTCGTACTCATACTTTATTTTATTGTTTCTTTTTCTTTTTTACTCTATGTATTTATTCTTAGGGGACCTCGGTCCCAGAATAATAAAATGTCTTTTTATTTCATTTCATTTCACCTAGCCCTTAGTGATATAAAAACCTCAGTGGGAAAATAATAAAAATTAATATTGTAATTTTGTTTTAGGTTTTTAACGGAGATGTAAGTTCAGAATCGCCAACTTACGTACCAAATAAAAAGTTGTTAATATCTGTTATAAATAAAACTATACGACTTCCCGAAAATGAAGTGACTCTGTCAGCGTATTGTGTTCCTGCGGAAACACCTGGTATGATCTTTACTCAAATTGAACTTGATGAATGAAGAATATAAAGAAAAATGTATGTTTAAAAAAAATATTGTCATCTTCAGCCACGACTTAAATACTGAGTATTTGGTAATATAACAAAAAGTATAACAGTATTTGTTAAGTCTTCGCTGAAGATGGTAGCAATACCGAAAGTACTCCCATATATTTTGTGAATATACATATAGTCAATATTTTTACAAAAATACGTTTTTCTTTATATTTTTTATTACGTGTTTCACAATATCCTTGCCAAAATGTTAAGAACCACTTGATGAGTGGCTTAACAATACTAACATTTAAAAAAAATACCAACTATAGTTAAAATAAGAGGATAAGAATACAAAACTTTAAATTTGATTTCAGAAAATTTTAGAAATGGCCTAAATATAATATTTTTCTATTCAGCTAATGATATCATATATCATATGATGCATTTAACATATATATCATTATATGTTAAATGCATCATACAGTATCATTTTTTGGATAATTATTTTTCAAAATAATTCTTTCCTATTTCATGTTCAGACCTGCAACTCCGGGCTTGTGTCGCGTCACCCGTATTCTGGGATATTGATATAATATAAAAAAAAGTCACACACTGTTGCACAACACGAAGTATGGGGACAGTTATCTAATCTGTCAAAAATTCGATGCGGAGTTAAGGACGACACCTATTAATTTTCCGTCAATTCAGCCAAAGGGGAGAGGGGATTAGGGGGAGGCAACATAAAAATTGCAATAACTGCCGATGTAATAAATGTATCGACACGAAATTTTATAATTGAATCAGGATGGGACCTATTAATGTTCCGCGAAATCGGTCGAAAGGAAGGGCGGGTTCAGGCGTGAGGGCTCAACTCAAAAACCCTTATAACCGTCAATGTATTGAATTTATCGACACAACTAGAAGGATTTAAAAGTCCCTCCTGCTTGTGGAAGGGGAGCGAAAATTTAATTAATTCCTTCTGGGAAATTACATTGCCGGTGTTTCACCGACGACTTATTTAATTTATTTTTAAATTTTCAGGTAATCCGTACAATTACAAGTGGAAACTGTTGTCCAAGCCAGAGGGGAGTACTGACGGTACAGACAACACAGTGAGTGAGACGAACGGAGGGAAACTAAAGTTGAGTAACCTCAATGTGGGAGTGTACAAGTTTAGAGTAACTGTGACCGGGCAAGGTGTCATCGGGGAAGCTACTACCAACATTACTGTACTCCCTCGTAAGTCAAGCTGTTTGTTCATATGACAGTGTCCTATAATCAGCCCTGTCATAGCTCTTCGATCCATTCTGCTCATATTCAGGAGCTCTCGGCTCTTTGCTTTGGGACCCCTCTCCAGAACTGGATGTGATTTCTGGTCAGCCAACTATTTATTGCCGCCCTTGCGGTGCTCTTAGAGATACCGCAGAAGAGTTCCGGTCCTATAGATTTTCTGTCACCTCCTGACCATCAGCCCTTTCGTTGCCCTGGCATCCATCTCAATTCCACTCCATTTTGTCCGTCAGGGACTCCAGTGCTTGATGGCATTCCAGGAATATTTTGGAATTTGTATGGAATCAGTTATATGAAGTATAGAGGAAGTTATATAATCCGTTAAAAATTCGAAGTTGAGTTTCCACCAATTAATTTCTTGAATTATACAAAGAGAAGAGATTTTGATAGATCTAGAGATAGGTCCTTATGCCGCACATCGGCTTACTTCATTGTTTTTAATTTTTAAAAATTTTTTTTTTAGAACAACGTGAAAATAAGCCCCCCGTAGCTGTGGTACTGCCGCCCCGGCAGATGGTCAAATTGCCCAACACTCTGGCAGTACTAGACGCCTCTACCTCCCATGATGATGCTGCCATTGTCAAGTACCACTGGGAGTTGATACAGGGACCACTGGGATATCAGCCCAATCTTACAGACAGTCAGACACTTCAACTGAAGGATCTTCATAAGGAGGGCAACTATTCATTCAGGTAAACAATTAAGTATATAATATCCTTGCCATTTGCCTCGAAAGGAATAATATTTAATAGTTGATTATATCTTAATAGAGTTAGTTAGTTATTAATCCTACCAGAGTGCTCTTTCATCACTCTGGTGGACATGAGCCCGACTCTACTATGGGAGTCCTAAATTTTGCCTACCTTAAATTTTTATTCACCTAGGGCAGGGGTCTTTAACGAGTACCTGACATCGTACTGGCTAGGGACCATCGCTTAACGTCCCATCCGAAGGACGGCGTGCTTAAGTTTATTTTACTATTTTTTGATAAAAAATTAAGCAAAAAAAAAAAAAGTGTGTTGTGGCCATAACAGGACCTTCAGAATTGCACTGTACAACGAAAGAAAAGAAATCGCTGTTGTGAACACATTATTTTCTTGTACCCAGTAATGTCAGTCTCATTTTGAGAGGGACCAGGAGGGAGAGTGACCTGTAAAAAAGTGGTTGGTATATGAAAATCCAGTTTTAGCCACATCACATTTTTTTCAGTTTTATTTCACCTTTTTATTTATTTTAATTTTTTTATTGATTTCCCAGACTGTCAGTGACGGACACAGACGGAGCTATGAATTCAACAGTGGCCAATGTGACCGTTCTGGAAGTGCCAGACTATCCTCCTGAAGCAAATGCAGGCTCCTCCATTGTCATCTACCTTCCCAAGAACAACCTGACCCTCAATGGGAGTCTCAGCTCGGACGATAAGGGGATAGCTTCGTGGGAATGGACGAAGAGTCCTAGTGATCAGGACAAGGCTGTCGATATGCAGGTATAGTTGATAGCTCTGCATATAGAAAGGGAAGGGGGACTCGACTCATATAAAAACAAATTTTAAAAACAGAAAACAAAAAAACAAATTTTCATGTCTTTAAAAACAAATGTTATGCATTTCAGAACACGCACACTCCCTACCTGCAACTGTCTCACTTAGAAGAGGGAATGTACACTTTTGTCCTGAAGGTGACTGATGACGCAGGACAGTCCTCTGTCAGCGATGTTCATGTATTTGTCAAACCACCTACTAATAAACCTCCTACAGGTAAACGTTATTAATATGTTTATTTATTATTTTATTTATCCAACTTCACAAAGTATAGGGCAAGTTATGTAGTCGGTCAGAAATTCTATGTTGAATATTGCCTACCTTTTATTAATGAAGTCGCTAAATCCAAATATAAAAAATTATTTTCCCTTCTTAGTTCCCACCATAATCCTCTAGTCCGTGCCCTCCATTCTGCCATACTTCCCCAACGACGGCTTAAGCGTCAATGGCCTAGAGATCTCCTGATCAGAAGCAGTGACAGTGATTAGCCAAAAACGAGAGAAAAACAGTGATTAGGGAGAGTCACCACTGGGTGATTCCTCCCCTCATGACATTTTGACATTGCCATTACCTCTAGCACATTTGCTTGTTGTATTTATGTGTATACAGTTGTAAATAGCTATTTGTAAATAAAAAAAAAAAAAAAAAAAAAAGAATATTGACCGGAGTTTCTTTTTTTTTTATTCTTGTCTGTATGTTTGTGAGCACGATAACTTATCTATACAAAATTTTACATGTTTATCCAAAACCCCATAAGGACGACACTAATTGTCAAATCGGGCGAAGTGAGGGGGGGGGGGGGGGGGGGGATCAGAGGTGGCTCAACTCAAAAACCTTATTACCCCCCGATGGAATGAATGTATCGACTTTATTCACCTTGCGTGCTAGCGAAATCTGCGAAGGAAGTGCTCATAGAGAGGCTGGACCAGCCTGATATGCCAGGAGCCTGATTGGATTCTATAACCGAAGAGAACTAGGGTGTACGTTACTTGAGGAGGCCCACTACTCATTAGTGTGTTGTAGTGCTATGGAAGTAAGAAGATGAGGGAGCAAGAACAGGTATAAAGGACACTAGCTTAGAAATTTTAAGATACCCGATTCGAATCCAGGTTCAGTTTGTTTGATTTATTTTTTAAATTAAACTGAGTAAGTGAACTTTTTAGCTAAAACGGTTGATTGGTGTTAGAGGAAGAGCGAAAACTTAATCTATTATTCCTTGGGGAAGTTCATTACCGAGGATTCACCGAATATTTTTTTTTTCTTAGATGTGTGGAGGTTCTATGTTTTTCTACCTCCTGAATCCAAAATTACAAAAATGTACTTGGGTACTCATTGGAGACATTTTATGCTATGCATCGGTTACTTATAACCGGAAGTGTAGTGATTTTAAAATATGTAACAGTAAAGCGTTACGACGTGACTTTATTCGCTTTGGGTGCTAGCGAAATCTGCGAAGGAAGTGAAAACTGACATTATTGCAGAGATATTGTGAAATGATTCAAATGAACTTGAATGAAATAAAACTAGTTTATTTGTGGTATTATCTAATTTCACAGAATATATCTGTGGCAAATTGCAATAACCAGTTAAGTGACATTTAAAAAAAAAATGAGATTTTCTGAGAAAAATGTGTATTTTGATCTAAATTTTCATTTCCCACATGAGTCCATTGTTTAAATTGATATTTATGAGTGTGATTTCAGGAAAACCGAATAATTTAACTGGAATTATTTTGTAATAACCAGTTAACTGTCATATATTATATTATAAACGAACATTTATATTATAAACGAATTTCTGTACATCAACTTGAACATTCATGTATCAAATATTACAATAAATTATATGTCATATACTTTAAACATGAATATCTCGAAATCAGGTTCATGCCAGTTAACTGGTTATTGCAATTTGCCACTGATATATACATGGGAGTACTTTCGGTATTTCTACCATCCTCAGCCAAAAGTATAAGAGATAAGAGTAACTAAAATATTACAGAATGTCAGCCTCTTGGTGGAACCTCAAGGGGTGAGGGAGGGTGAGGGGTTCCACCAAGAGGCTGACATTCTGTAATATTTTAGTCAGTCCTATCTCTTATGCTTTTGGCTGAGGATGGTAGAAATACCGAAAGTACTCCCATGTAAATATAGTTGGTGAAATTAGACAATACCACTAATAAACTAAGTTTTATTTCATACAAGTTCATGCGAAGGAAGTGCTCATAGAGAGGCTGGACCAGCCTGAAATGCCTGGAGCCTGGTTGGGTTCAATAACTGGAGAGAACTGGGGTGTATGGATGTAAGAAGATAAGGGAGCAAGAACAGGTATAAAGGACACTAGCTTAGAAATCTTAAGATACCTGATTTGAATCCAGGTTCAGTTTGTTTGTTTCATTTAAATATCAATGAAATATAATCACACATTAATATTTTATTAATTTCAGCAAATGCTGGCAGTAATATAACGATAGCCTTGCCCCGAACCTGGGTCACTCTCAACGGATCGCAAAGTACAGACGATATCGGAATTGTGCAGTGGAAGTGGCAACTATTAAGGTACGTTCACGTATCCGTAAAATGATCCGGATCAGTGATCCAATATGGTGGTTCAAATAAACCGCATCCTTTGTATCTCAGCCTCTATTTAGTTTAATAGATTCACAGTAGATATGACAACAGTGAAAGGTACATATGACACCCAACACATAATATTTATCTACAGAGAGGCCGGTGAATCATGTTCATCGGGTCTATAGGCCAGTTGGAAGTGGCAGGTGGATGACAGGGCGCTTGGGGCCCGTAGGAGAGCAGCGAAAGCGCCACACATTTTTACCAAACATGTTCTTAGTAGTAATAATATTTTATTTTATTTATATATTTACAAAGGCATAACATTTGCCATTAGCAATTGCGATAACTAGTGCAGTGTCAAGTGCGTGGCTGTACTGCTGAGGTATGTGACCGAAGAGGAGTCCAGTCCTGGAGCAGGTCCCTCTGCCATATCCGCTTGAGGCGTCGTGGTGGATTTATGGGGAGAATGTTCGTGGATAATTCTTGTGTAAGTGGATTGGCGTGATGGTGGAGTTTGTCGTGAAAATTTTGATACCGTGTCCTGATAATAGAAAGTACAAATGGGATGTTGAGGTCATTATGTAATGTGAGGTTGGAAACGTAAAATGGGGCATTGGCAATGTGGCATAGTATAATGGATTGTATTGACTGAAGACGTATGTTTGATTTTTTGGCTGTATATCTCGATGCCGTAAGTCCAGATGGGTTTCAGTATAATGTTGTAAGTATATGTGGTTTGTTTTCAAGCGATAATGTCGATCGTCGTCCGATTTCAGTCGTCCAAATCGTCTTTTGAGGTCTGTGCGTTTGTCTGATATGAGTTGTCCAAGTTAAACGTCTGTCTAAATGAAGTCCTAGAGATCGGACAGTGTCGGATGCAGGAATGTGCTGGTTGTTAATGTAAACTTTTGGACAAGTGTTGTGTCTGAGAGTGAATGTTGTTTGCACAGATTTGTCTCTATTAATTTTTATTCTTCATTTGTTGGCCCAATGAGTTAGTTGGTGTAAATATTCCTATGAGTGCGAGCTTGCTAGTGTTGGGTCTGAGTGTGTTGAGAGAATGACTGTGTCGTCTGCGTATGTAGCGAGTAGTGTGTTGTCGTGTTGTGGGATGCATGACATGTAGGGTAGGCAGCATTTAAGACTCCCATAGTAGAATCGGGCTCATGTCCACCAGAGTGACGAAAGAGCGCTCTGGTAGTAGGCGATATGACGTCGTAATTAAAGCTCGGACATGAGTCAGAAAACCTAACCAAACCTAATATTATTTATAGCTTCAATAAATTTATTTATTTATTTTTAATTGTATTAATGTATTTTGTTTTTTGTGTGTACAGCGGACCAAGAGAAGTAGCATTCTCAAACGTAAACGAGTCAATTACAAATGTTACCAAACTTACAAAAGGGAATTATGTTTTCCAATTGAATGTAGAGGACGAAAATGAAAATATTGCTACCGACATCGTGGGAGTTACTGTAACTCAAAGTAAGTTTAGTTTTTATTATTTCAGATCAAATAAAATTTATTTATAAGAACGATAAGACATCCGTTGCATAAATTGCAATGCAAAACTCCACAATAACTTACTCTAATTACCAATATTAACTCTGCCAGAATCAAAAACCTGGGTATCATCCTCGACCAATGGATTTTGAAAATAGTAAGTTCAAATAATTAACTGAGAGAAGAATAAAGTTGTGAAAAATATATAGTTAGTTATTTTCACTCATGCCCGGGGTTTAACTGCGAGATCATATCGCCTACTACTAGAGCGCTCTTTCGTTCCTCTGGTGGACATGAGCCCGACTCTACTTTGGGAGTCCTAAATTTTGCCTACCCTAAATTTGTATTCACCTAGGGCAGCCTCTTTTAACGAGTAGTACCTGACATCGTACAGGTTCGGGACCATTGCTTAACGTCCCATCCGAAGAAGTACGGCGTGCTTAAGTTTATTTTACCTCCCAGATAAACTTTTTAGAACCCACGATCTTGAGCTTAGATGGCAAGCACGCATACCACTGAGCTACCGGCGCCCTCATCTCAGTTTCGTAATGAACGTATATAAACGTTTTATGACTCAAATTAATGATAACGCTTCATATAATCTTCGAAAGCGTAGCACAAAATTACGCATTTGTTGAAATTTTACCCTTTGCGATGAGTTTTAAACTGTTTAAAAAATGAAAAAAATCAGAATTACTGTTATAGGTCATTGTAGCTGAGATAAAGTGAGCAAAAATATAACGATAGAACTTAGAATTTCAAAAATAAACAGAGTAAAAATATATAATAATATATATTATGGAAATTTGAATAATAACTTTAGGCAGTTGTTTGACTATTTATTTAACTCATGTTCCAACTCTAGATACAAACGCACCGCCGAAAGCCAATGCGGGAGGTGACCAGACACTAATGTTGCCAATGGGAGTGTTGGTTGTGAACGGTTCTGGGTCGACAGACGATCTGGCAATTGCCAAATGGCAATGGACCAGAGAACCCACTAGTTTGGCACCCGGCACTATCATAGACCAAACTGATACATCTCCTGTTCTTATGGTAAGTTGGGGGACGTAGATAGGACCTTCATTCACATCACAATGATTTTATCTAGTATTGTAATCGTGCAAAAGTGTTTTTGCGATAATGTCTGTCGCTGTGTGTGATTGTAGCAATAAACAAGAAATTTGAAATGACGTCACGTGCTAACTTAGATCTGTTTAGATTTTGGCCTTAATCAGACGAAAATTGAGACCACTTTTCTTTGGGTTCTATGTTAAGGCTGCGTTATAGCCTGTTTGGGTATAGAATGAATTAAGAAAATAGTTTTCATTATATTAAATTTAATTGTATATCAAAAACCAAAACAGAAGTTTTCACATGAAACGTATATTGAGAACGCAATATCTCAGCTTCTTAATGAACGTAGATAAACGTTTTATGACTCAAATTATCTTTTATCCTTATCTTTAACGCTTCATATAATGTAGAAGGAATTCGAGGTTCTGTCGTGTAAAAGAAAAATTCAAAATTTGGCCAACGTTTCGAAAACTATTTATTTTCTTCTTCAGGGCCTACAGAATACAAACAAATAAATTAGTCATTATGGAAGGAAATAAATAGTTTTCGAAACGTTGGCCAAATTTTGAATTTTTCATTTAAATGACAGAACCTCGAATTCCTTCTACATTGAAAAGATATTGTCGACTCTATTAATCATTTCTTCATATAATCTTCGAAAGCGTAGCACAAAATTACGTGTTTGTTTGCGGTGATAGATTTTTCTGGTTAACGAACTTTACAAAAATTATTTTTGGCTGGTTTGAAAAAAAAAAAAAAAAACATTTCACAAGATTTAGTTTATATATATGACCTATTCAAAAATATCTCTTCAAATAAAAGTAGAGAAAATTGAAAGGCACGTTTTATATACGATTTTTCAAAGGCCTTCCGGACGCGAGATACATCACAAAAACCGTTATAAAGTGACATTTGGAAACACATTTCCTTAGATATTTGCCTTTTTCACGCGAAAACGGTTCGTCCTAACGAAAAATTGGTCTTTATTAAATGTCCAACTATTAAATTGCTCTCAGCTTTGAGATAGAACCAATAAGTCGAGAAATTCACTCTTTGAATTACACTGAGTCTACAAGGAAAATAAATGGTATAACTTTTATATGACTTTGTTATAGCCAGTAATGCCAGTTTGAAATGTGTTTGAAATGAATTTGAGAGGGATGTGACAGAAGTGATCAGTAGAAATGTAGTGGGTATGAGAAATGTATATGGTCCCATCAGATTTTTTTATTTTATTTTATGCCTATACTTCTCAAGAGAGTATTCATTGCTCTGCGTTCAAATTTTAACATTATTTTGAACTATTTCCTACTGAAATTTGTTGTAAATTCTTGTCTATTTTAGTTGGTGAACGTGATTGCGGGTCGGTATGAGTTCAGACTTCGAGTGACCGACGATCAGGGAGAATGGGATGAAGATACTGTTTCTATCATCATTAAATCAGGTTAGCAAAAACATTTATACTTAAAATAATATTATAATCAAGCTTTATTGTGGTAAGAGTTTTCATAATTTTACAATTAGGTAACAGGCAGTTATTGCGGGATGACCGATTACAATTTTGCTATCCATGTCGGTATAGTGGAAAGACACTAATAAGAACAAATAAAATAAAATAAAAATTGATGTTGAGAAAAATATCCTTGATTCACTTGATGAAGATGATTTGAAAGCAAGCACAGATTGGCCTTCGGTCACTCCAAATTGTATTTATTTTCTTCTTGTTAACGTTTCGCCATTAAGGCATTATCAAAACTTTTGTGATACAATTTTTAAAAATGTATAACAATTATAATTTTATAGGATAGTCAGTATTTAACAGTCATCACGAGGTATGACTATTAAATAACAACATTTTATTCTAAATTTATGTACACATTTAGTTATTATCCCCTTCAATATAAACCCCTACTCTATCACTACAACGCTCCATGCGAATTTTCCATTGTCTGAAACAGTGCTGGAAATCTTCTTCTGTGAGCTCCTTCATGACGCGTGCCGCTTTTTCTTTCTCAGCTTCAACGGTCTGACATTTTGTTCCTTTTAATGCAGATTTTACCTTGGGGAATAGATAAAAGTCATATGGTGCCAAGGCTGATGGTCTAACACTGGGATCTGATACTTGACAGACAATGCAGTGTGAGCCGGTGCATTGTCATGATGAAGAACGCATGAGTTGTTTTTTCACACTTCGGGTTGTTTTTTTCTTATTTTTTCATGGAGTTGAGCAAGAACCTCAAGGTAGTAATGTTGATTAATAATCTGACCTTCAGGAACCCAGTGAAGGTACACAATCCCATGAATATCGAAAAAAACAATCGACATCGCTTTGAATTTTGATTTGTTCATGCGAGCTTTTTTTTCTCTTTTTTAGCTCTCTGTGCAGTTGGGCTTTTCCAATGCATGGATTGACGCTTAGTTTCTGGATCATAAGTGAAAAACCAAGATTCATCTCGTACAAATGTTGATCTAATAACTGCCGATGTAATGAATTTATTAACACGAAATTTTATATAACGATTGAGAAGTCTCTGTTTAGGACACATATTGCTTTAAAGCCAAATCGATCAATTGATTTAGAGGGAGAGCGAATATTTATTAGTTGATCAATTCGAGCTGGAGAAGTACATTGTCGATGATTTAACCATGTTTAGCTCAAGGTCGCGGGTTCGAAATCCGCTCTCGGTAGTCTAGGCGATCTTCTTGCTGCGGCGCTACGGTCCTGAAAGGACCCGGGCCTCCGTCACAATCCTCCTCCATTCGTCTCGATCTAAAACCTTCCCCCTCCATCCTCTGATACCCAACACTCGGAGATCCGCCTCGACGTCGTCCAGCCAACGAGTCTAGGTCTTCCTATCCTGGCACCGCCTGGCCTACCGTAGAGGGCCTGTTTAGGGAGTCTTCCTCCTTCCATTCTCTCTACATGGTCCAACCAACGTAATCTCGCCTGCTTGATCACGGACACCAGGTCGAACTCCCCGTAGAGGTCTCTCAATTCTTTGTTCTTCCGGATACGCCATCTGCCGTTCTCGGAAAGTCCAAAAATCTTTCTGAGTACATTCCGTTCCCACAGTAGCAGAGTCTCTTCATTTTCTTTTGTCAACGCCTAAGTATAAGTCACAATTGGACGGATCATGGTTTTATAGACAATTAGCTTGGCCCTCCACGTTAATGTGCAGAACTTGAGTATTCTTTGGACAGCCAATAGACATCTGTTCCCTGCAGCAATGCGTGCTCTTATTTCGTGGCTAACGTCATTATCTTCTGTTATTTGAGCCCCAAGATACTTGAATTTCCCTGGCTACTGGAAATTGGTGCTCATTGATAGAAGTTATTTCAGGAGAATCGTATTTACATTCAAATGAAGACCACGTTTCTCTGCTTCTCCTCCGAGCTCCAGTTAATGCTGATATTGTGCGTGCTGTGACCACCATGTCATCAGAGTAGTAGGCGATACGACCTTGTAAAGCCCGGGCATGAGTTATACTATTGATAACCTTTTTAAAGTTGTTTTATTGCCAATAACAAATTTTTCAACTTTTGTTCTCACTAGACCCTCAACTGATGAACTTGGTCGAGCTGACACTAAACATTGAAGCGGGCAAATTCACACAGAGCCAACGAGACTCAGCCTTGCTCAAGCTGGGCCTTCTTCTGACAGACTCATCTCGGCTCATTGTTCGGAGTCTTCGTCCTGATGCGGCAGGACGAGCTCTCATCATCTTCTATGTATCTTCTCCTTCGGGACCCATGCCCGGGCCTCAGGTGGTCTCCATGCTGAAGGCCAAGCTGGCTCAAGACTCTTTCCTCCTTCAGCTGACGGTGGTCAATATTCAGACCACTATTTGTCAAAACAACTGTTCAGGTAATATTACACTTTAAAAAAAATAAAGAAGAACGTATGTTTTTGAAATATTGTCTACTTCACAAAATATATCAAATATACGGGAGTACTTTCGGTATTACTATCATCTTTAGCCACGACCGAACAAATACTAAGGCTGTCGGAGCTACTCAAAAATAACTAAACTGGTTTGTGATTCAAATTACTAAATGTGACTCATTAGGTAGCAAAGGAGGAACAATTTCAAAACTTCGGTTAAAAACAAACAAAAAAATAATTTTTTCTTTATTTTTTATTGCTTCACAATATTTCTGCAAAAAATGTTAAGTATCGTTAATATTAGATTTATTAAATTAAAAATTAATATCTCCTCAAAGCTCTGGGAGTAAAAACTCTACTATAGAAATGTGGAGATTCTGAACTCAAATCTGGATAATAATGCAAATTAGATAATTAAAATAATGTTTATAAGTGACTCTTGATAATGCCTTAACACGGCGAAACTAGTTGAGAATATATAGTGAAGTTTGACAAAGAAATTGTGTATTTTAATTATCTATTCCTAGAATGGAGCTTCACAAAATAAATCTGGAAACCATAAATTATTTAATGCATTATTTTTGAATTGGGGAAGTACCTTGCTTGTTGTTGATTCAATAATAAAGTGCTATTTTTTTTCTTCTTTTCCAATTATAGGACATGGCGTCTGTGATCAAGAAACAAGACAATGTTACTGTGAGGCATTCTGGATGAAAGATTTCATACAAATATATCTGGGAGATGGAGAACCCAATTGCGGTAAGTTGTTGTCTTCGTCTTAATTAAAAAGGATTAAAGTGTCTGACAGAACCTCAAGCTGAGAGCAAGGGTGGCCACAAATTCAACGCGAAACTATATGGTTGCAGTTATAAATGTGAGGAGAAAACATAACTGCCTTCATATTACAAAAAAAAAAATTTCCAAAAGAAACAATATTACTTATATTTTTAAATGTTAATTCAAAACGAAATACTTGAAAACAGGCTCAAATAAATACTAAAAGCAACTATTTACATCTTACTAACTGTTCAACTGTACATTAACTTTTTAAACTCTTGTAGTTAGCTAGTTAGTTATTATGACTCATGCCCGGGCTTTAACTTCGAGGTCATATCGCTTACAACCAGAGCGCTCTTTCGTCACACTGTTGGACATGAGTCCGACTCTATTGTGGGACCCTAAATTTTTATTCCTTTTATCTTTAACGTACCTGACATCGTACAGGCTCGGAACCATCTATTAACTTTCCATCCGAAGGACGGCATGCTTAAGTTTATTTTACCTCCCAGATAAAATAAATTAAGGGCCTCGGCCAGGTATCAAACCCGTGATCTCGAGCTTCTGGCGCCCACATAAACTCCTGTATATATAGAATTACTGTCAATGTCATTGGGCAGAATTTAAATGAACTGGAACTGCCTAGAACGTCTATTAGTGATGATCTAAAACAATATTTTAGTTGATTAACAACAATAAAATAAATTGAGAACATAAAGAAACTACTTTTAAACACACAACGAACGAAAAAGATTATTTGAATGGAAATAAACAGAAAAACGTGTGAGTAAATTCAGTAAATCGATAAACAATGAATAAGTAAGTTCTAATATCAATTACAAAATATAACGTCTAGATCAACCGTTAATACATGAGATGACCATGGTACACAGTGTTATCGCCGCCTAGAATTATATGTCTATTAAAGTTATACTTGTCATTCTGTTTAGGTTGGAGTATCCTGTACGTTGGGATCGCTGTCCTCTGCGTGTTCGTGTTGTTCATGAGCTGTATCTGGAGTCTGGTCTGTCTCTGCCAACGACTGTGTCGACCCAACTCGCCAAAGGACAAGACAAGATACGCTCTTCTGGACAGTACAGAGCAAGTCAGGCGTAAGTTAACTTCAGTTTTAGTATAAGGACTTGTTAACGTATGGAAAGAATGAATATATCGCCATACAAAATTGTGTTTGTGAATTGAGAAGTCTCTGAGGACATCTATAAAGTTTTAACCAAATTAACCATAGAGGTGGGGATGTTTTAGAGGGGGCTTAACCAGAACCTCATAATTCCGTTAGAATGTTTACATCGTGATGAAATTTTCTTAAATTCAGAATCTCCTTCCCTCAAGAGTTATATTTAAGATGAAAGGTAGCAACATCCAGAAGGAATATAAATAAAATAAAATTTGAAACTAAATATAAAGATTAATAATTGTTTGAATAATTAAGATGCTATTGTTTTATGAATTAATGACGAATATCGATATATATTTTTAAAGATCTGTTTTTGAGTTCAACCACCTCCTCTCGTTCCTTTCATCCGATTCGATTGAAAATAGATTGTCGTATTTATGGGGTTTCATGTCGATACATTCATTATATCGTCAGTTATTTAGGTTATTGCCTTAACCCCCCTTAATCCCCTTCTTTCTTTCGGCCGATATGACTGAAAATCAAGTTGTATCGTCCTTATTGGGTTCTGGATCCACATCTGAAATTTCGAATCAATATATTCATTCTATCGATAGTTATCCTGTTCATAGACATCACAGGATTTTTTTTATTTTTGGAATCAGGTTTTTGTGAATTTCCGGTTTTGTGTTGTGTAAAAAAAATTTGAATTTACAATAATATATTTTTATGATGCAGTTAAGCTGCATTACCAAAGTGTCCAGTAATGGTGGCTTCAATTGTTTGCTGCTACAACTGCATCTGAGATAAGTGCATGACATTTATCCATCTTATATTGTTCTTATGAGACGTGTCTTAAGAACTTTTAACAGAGTCATAAAGCAGAAACTAATGAAAATTAATATTGACGTAAAGGGAACAATAGATGGCTCTCAGCTGAGTCCCCCAACATACAGACAAACAGCGCTAGCGCTGCTCAAATATCTCATTGTGAAGTGGTTCATAATGGATCCTAATTTCACATATACGAGATAATTCCACCGTCTGAATCTATATGTGCATACATGCTGGATGGCAGGATGGCATGGTGTCTACAACTAGGGACCTAAGCATCCAATGCTCTTATCCCTTCCTTGGTAGTTCTACTATATCATTCTTCTCCTATTAATTTTTTGGTTTTTACAACCGCAAATATAAACGATTCGGGACGAACCCTCATTATCAATATCTCAAATGTCTTTACTGTTTCTTTATGTAAACATTTTTTTATGTTATTCCATTATATATTCTCTGTAACATATGTTATGAGTTGACCATATTTGATAATCTAGACTACTTTACATAAAGATACAGTTATTACATTTGTGATAGTTCCGAAACGTCTATATTTGCTAAGTTGTAAAAACTAACCACTAAATTCAGAAGCTCTTTACACAATCCATATCATATATATAAAGCTGAAAATGTCTGTGCGTTGTACCGCTATAACTCACGAACGGCTTGATGGATTTGATTAATTTTTTTTTTAATTTGTTCGTCATCGTCTGTGGAAGGTTATAGGCGTATTAGTACCTCAATATCTGGTCCATCCCAGCATCCACCCACGCAATCTTTGTAACTCAAAAACCATTGCAACGATTAATGAGAAATCGTTTTGAATAAATTAGTTTTAGCTCCAAAGCTAGCGTTACTACAGTTGAAGGACTATAAGCCTTATTCCGTATGAATAATTGAAAATTATAACATTATGAATGTACTGTCGAGGAACTGAATAGCCTTATAGGAGATATTGGGAGAAAAGTCAAAGTTCCCCGGGCAACGCCGGGTATTACTGCTAGTAGATTATATTCCCTTTTGTTATTTTCATTTTCAGTCCCCATTGGTAAAGTGAATACAACACTCTCAGACAGTGATACAGATTCGGACGTCCTATTTGAAAATCGTCAGAACAACAAAACCAACGGACTGAAGGGCGGAAGAAATGGTTACAAAATGGACAGAAGAGTTAAAACGTGAAGAAGCATTTGTCAAGTATATGACAAAAAATAATTCTTAGCATTAACAATGCTAATAATAATAATAATAGCTGAGCTTTTATTATTATTTTATTAACTTAAAAAGAAGTACTTACTAAGTTGAATTGATGAAGTTATCCTATAGCTTATGGTAAAGTTAAATGTTTGACATGTTCTGTCCTTAAAACCTAAATGGTTTAACGAAGTTGGTGACTTAATTATTATTGTTAATGATGATAATTTTATAATTTACTAAATATTGTTTATTATTATCATATTTTATAATAATTAATTAATGTATTTATTTGTGTAATTATTGAAATTAGTTTTGTGCCATAATTATTTTGCTAATTTATATTATTTTTTGCCAGTCAAATTATTAGTTTTTTTGTCAAAAATTGTAGATTTTATTTTGCATTAGCATTTTCATGGACCAAAAAGAAATTAAATAAATTTCTTTAATGCTTTATAAGCGAATATTTATTAGAAATTGTGGATAATTTGGTTACATGAATTTTTTCGTGAAATATTTTCATAAATATATTCTTATGCACTTTATAATACATATAATTTTATATATAATTGCAAACTTGAGGATTTTGTATAAAACTATTTATAATATTATTTATTATAATTATTTTTCTCTCTCTCTTCCTTGCTTTCTATCATATCCGAAGGATAGAGGAAGCTTTGTGGTACCTAGTTTCTGACAGTGATAAAATTGTTGAACTTCGATTTCAAAATTTCCTTCACAAATCTGCGTTTTAGGTCAAAACAAACACTTTTTATTCCGTATCTGTCTGTTAGTTACTGTGACTCATGCCCGGGCTATTACTACAAGGTAATATAGCCTACTACCAGAGCGCTTTTTCGTTACTCTGATGACCTGAGCCTGACTCTACTATGGGAGTCCTAAATGTTGACTACCAGGGTAGGGAGGAGTCGATGAGTACCTGACATCGTACAGGCTCCGGGCCAACGCTTAACGTCCCATCCGAGGGACGGCTGCTCAAGGTTTTTCACCGTCCAGATTATAAAAAAACTATGGGCCTCGGCCTGGGATCTAACCCGCGTTTTGAGCTAAGCTGCCGGCGACCTCGCCCGTATCTGTCTGTGTTTCTTTCCCCTAAATCTTTGTCGTACCCCTAACTCAAGAATCACTAAGCGGATTATTATGAAACTTGGTATATAAGTTCAGTTTGGCATGTAGATAATAAGTCAATTTAAAATTTTCAAAAATAGGATGATAATTTTAGTTTAACCTGCAACGATTTTTTAAAATCGTAAGGGTACATTTTATCATAAAATGTCTAATGACAAAAAATTTTCCTCTCAACAAAATATAATGGTAAAATAATCAACTGAACCAGAGACATGTTGCTTTGTCTTTTCGAAGCCCCAAGGTATTCGCAAAACGTCGACGTTTATGTTACTGTCGGCTCCGTTTTTTTCTAACTAAACTCAGACAAAAAGCTCGAACATCATATGAGGCCTTCAGTGCAATAACGGACTAAGCCACACATTTTTCGTATTTGAGTTATTGAGCTGAGTTTACGAAGCTCTTTCTTAGGCGACTCATGTATTTCGTTGTACTCGTACTCCTCCTAAACCCCTTTACCGATCACATTGAAATTTGCCACGATGGTAGTGGACACAGTGACGATGGTTTACTACTAAAAACATCTGAAATCGAACATACCACGAAGGAATAATCACCGAAAAACGAAATTCCCATTGAAATCAATTGAGAGACAAAATTCTCGCGCAAAATAGAATTTTTCTATATCAAATATAAAAATCCGGGCGAAGCCCTTTTCGGTTTACCATCGGACACCACTTTTTTTGAGCAGTTTTTTTCAGTGTTCTAACGTACAAACGTCAACTTTTTTTTCTATAAAAATATTCACAGTTGTTGTCTACCAAAAGGCTAGAGAAAATTCGTGGAATTCAATTGAAATCTATTCAAAGTATTAATATATTCATAAAGAACATACAAGGTGAGAAGTTACTGATAATTATTAAAACATTAACTGAGTTTTTTATACAGATATGCCTGACTCAGCTCAGTTTTGCAAACAGCAGAATGTATTGCACACCTAGTTTTATAGAGTTATTAATAGCAATCATACACAATAAAGTTCAATGCAAAAACGGTCACTTCTTCTTTATATTCACTATATGGCAAACCGTTATTCAATTTTAAAGTTTTAAATATTTTTAGTCGCAAGAATGGATTAAAGCGGGTTAGTCTCAATATTAATACTTTGGGGTTGGTTCGTTATTGATCTGAAGGCCTCATATAATGGTGCAAGGAAGCTTTGTAAATGTAATTTTTAAATTTATATATTTTTTTCAATTAAATTAATAAATGTTTAATTAGAGAAGTCATTAGTCTCCAATTAAGGGAAGTTCAGACGTAATTGAAATAAATTGAAAAATTAATTTTTAATTATTGTAATTTAGGTAGATAATAATGTGTTTATGAGTTTAATGTGTTGCATCATAACGCTCTTAGTTTTATTAGCGTTAGAAGTAGTTGAAACTTTTGGAACTTAACTTCATGGTTTTCATAAATAGGGACCGAACAGTTAAGATATCATGCTAGATTCTCGTTTATGACTCAATCCCCGGCATTAACTATAATGTCATATCGCCTACTACCAGACTACTATTTCGTCAATCTGGTGGACATGAGCCCGACTCTATTATGGGAGTCCTAAATTTTTATTCACCAAGGCAAAGTGCCGAAAACTGCCTTGAAATTTTAATTTTTTACTCACATTTTTAGACGTTTCCTTGATTTACCCGAAAACAGTAGGTCTTATCGAAACATTGAATCCTACCAAAACTGTTCCTTATGCAATCTCCAATCACTAGTAGGATCAAATTTGAACTAGAAGCAATATGACAAATGTCTGTGTCTATGTGATTGGAAAGTTGTGAGCTCTTCCGCAAAGACGATGAACGCTAGTGGAACCTTTGTGATCTTGTATCTTTTCATTGAATTTGAGATAGATATTGAGTTTAGTAAGCAAGCATGCTTACCACTGAGTTGCCGGCGCCTTCGAATTCTATCTGATGATTATGCGCTCTAAATTTAACTTCATTCTCACTCGACTTTGATGTCTCAAATTATGAAAAATAGTTCTGTTGGTTTAAAATATTTACCAAAACCTGTTACTCAAGATGTAATCGAATCTCATAGGGCCCAGAATTGACTCAAGTAAATTTAAAAACTACATTTTGCTCTGTTCATCTATCTTGCGCCACATCCTCCTGACTGAATTGAACTGAAGAGCTCGGTTGATTCCAGTCTGTCTTCAGGCGAGTCCTGTCTGTAACCACCGGCTCTCAGGTCCACTCATGTCCAGAACCTGTTACTCTTATTTTCCAAATATTTTTGTTATGTTATCGGGAAGTATATTAGTTATTGTAAAACTTGTTTTTTAACTTTCCAAAAATTACGCACATGATAATACCAATAATTGCGCACATAATAACAAACGCATATGCATGAAATTAATTAAAAGTATGCACTTTTCCTTGAAATAATGATAAATAATACTATTTATTTTATTATTTATTGCGAATTTATCTGAAATTATTTATTTATTAGGGGTTCTGCCACTGCTCGCTTCGCCTAATTTGCCCTATATTGTTCTATAAATATTTACAAAAATATTCAGAAACTACTTTTTTTTCTCTCTTTGCGTTTACTTGCGACATGATCAACATTTCAAAAAACGAAATTCAAACATCATAAAAATTTCAAATTAAAAAAATTATGGAAAAGAACAAATACAAAATGAAATTCAATTTATACCCGATGATAATCAAGTGGGGGTGGTGGGTGAAGTGAGCCGAGCAAACCCGGAGATAGCCGAAGTTACGGCATCTTATCGAACCATTTTATATTATATAATAGATTTGTGATTAATTAATTTACTGTGTTTTTAGTATCTAGTCAGTGTACGAATTACAGATTATTGTAATGTAAGTTGATCAGGAATATTTGATTTATATATATATATTTTTTCTCAAAATGTGAAGAAAATTGTCTTGCCAATCTTCTCTTTTTGTATAATATATGTATGTGGAGATGTGTACAATATATATATTTATTTGATGTCTTTTGATTTTTTTGTTATTTATTTGCCTTTTTACTTCACCATGTCAGGTACTTGTTAAAGACCCCTGCTCTAGATGAATAAAAATTTAGGACTCCCATAATAGATTCGGGCTCATGTCCACCAGAGTGACGAAAGAGCGCACTGGTAATAGGCGATATGACCTGGTAGTTTAAGCCCGGGCATGAGTCATAAAACATAACTTAACTTCACCAGCTATACGTATGAAATTGAAAGAAATTTTATTATTCTGGAAGCGAGGTCCCCTAAGAATAAATACATATAGAATAAAGAACAGGAACAATGAAATATAGTATCAGTATAACATACATAGAAATAGATAAATAAATGAGTGCTACTTTGGAGAAAAATTGGACAATTAAAAATATAGATAAGCAAAAGATTAACATGAAAAAACATAAAATCAACAGCTTCATTATGGTGAAAAAAAATAAAAGAGAATATGTAAAAAAAAAATCTATATAACTACGAAAAAAATTAAATCTATAGTAAAAATCGACAGAGCATAATACTGTGATGGTTGATTATAAAAGAGAAGGGAGGATGCTCAGACAAGGTTTGAGATAAAATTAATTTTAGACAGTAGGGGCTAGATAGAGAAGTGTGAGGAGAGAGAAGAAAAATAAAAATAGTCAAAATAAAATAAGATAAAATAAATAAATGCGTGATAAAAATATATAAATGTGTAAAATGAACAAAAAAGGAATAATATTGATTATTTTTAAATAGAAAAAAAATGGGATAAGTAAATAATTTAAATGATCCAGATAATTGAGGTTGATGAATTAGAGAATACGGGGCAGAGATCGAAGAGGAAAGGATTGTTTAGTGAAGAGGAATTGGAATAGTGAGGATTTGAAGGAAGCCACGGAAGGAGAATGACGGATTGGGGGAGGCAGGGAGTAGAGAGAGGAGGCCTGGACAAGAGAGTTGTGGAAGGCCGAGGATGGGAGGGGATGAAGAGGTCTGAAGGACGGGATCTAGTGTGCCGTGAAGTATAGGGGAAGTTATATAATCAGTCAGTGACTTTTCAACAATTTTATATTTTCATAGCCCATGGTTCCAAAAATGAAATATAAAAGAAATCTGGCTGTGTGTGTGTCTGTTAACGTGATAGCTCCCGATAGAAATAATAGACAAGAAATTTTGTATGTGTACACCATGAGGACACCCATTGATTTTCAGCCAAATCGGCCAAAGGGAATGGGAGAAGGAAATTTTTATTCAACAATATTTATAACTGCCGATGTAATGAATGTAGCAACATAAAATTTAGTATGAAGATTCAAAAGCCCCTTTTTAAGTCAACTATTCATTTTTATCTCAAACGGTCAATTGGTTTTGGGGGGAGAGCGAAAACTTAATTGATTAACATTAATTGTAATCATAATTATTATGTACAATACATGCTGGGGAAGTACTTTGCCGGTGTTCACTGACAACTTTTTTGGTCTTTATTTGGCCCAATTCTGGAGAATAATATAGTATTTAAGTTAAATATTTCTTCATTTTGAATACTAAAATTAAAATATAGTTAGTTGCCCAGGCTTTAACTACGAGGTCATATCTGGTGGACATGAGCCATAAATTTTGCCTACCTAAATTTTCATTCACCTAGGGTAGGGGTCTTTAACGAGTGCCTGACATCGTACAGGCTCGGGACCATCGCTTAATGTCTTACCCAAAGAGATAAGCGTGTCTCGGCCGGGTTTCGAACCCACGACCTTGAGCTCAGAAGGCAAGCACGCATACCACTGAGCTACCGGTGTCCTCAGTTTTTGACAGACTTGATAGAACTTCCTGAAGGAGATAGATGATTCTTTGCTGGATTGTATAGATGATCCAAGATTTCTCGTAGAAAAGCAGGGAAATGAGGACAAATAACATGGTGTATGTTGATTGAAAAGAGAAAAAAATTATATACACTTTTATTTTCATGTAATATCGTTATTCTGACTCTTTTACATGCTCTATGTCCATGTCCACGAAAACACGTGTTTCGTCCAACTAGACGCCGGTAGCTCAGAGGTATCCATGCTTCTTGCTTTTTATTCCCATAGCAGAGTCGGGCTCATGTCCACCAGAGTGACTAAGTGTGACTAAAGAGCGCTCTGGTAGTAGACGATATGACGTTGTGGTTAATGCCCTGGCATGATTCATAATAACTAACATAAAGTGTACAGGTTTCGGCTCATGCCATCGTTAATACAAAGTTCAAACGTAACATTTAAGTTCAGTACGTTTAATATTTATACTCAGGAAGCCTGCCTTAACAGAACATATATATTGTTACAAATAGTTGTGTTTAAACATAAACATCAAGAAAATATGCTCATAAAAAATAAAAAACATTAAAGGTTAGGTTTCATAGTAGAGTACAGAGTATCTATAAAGGTGGCTCCACACGCAACGGAAAAACCGAAGGCATGCCTCGAGGCGCAAGACCTCAAGGAAAACCTCTATGTGTGTATGGAGAATTCTGTTGAGGTATTCCTGCGGATCTGACGCCTGGAGTCCGGAAATTTCAATACAAAATCTCATTCGTCTTGCCTCTGCTTATAGCGTCTCAAGGCCGATCGGACCGTGTGGAGGGATGGGAGGTAGGCCTCGAGGCGATTCAGTTGTACTCTAGTTGTGTGTGAAAAGAGCATGTGTTTCATTAAATCCAGTTTTCACGTAAAATCATGGCCCGCGCAAAACAAAATCAAGAGGAATTTATAGCTATGTTCAGAGATTCGCAGTGCTTGTGGCAAACTACATCAAAAGATTATCATGACCGGACAAAAAAGGAAGTTGCTTACCAAAGATTACTGGGAAAAATGAAAGAAGTGGAGCCTCTAGCTAACAAAGACTGTGTAATTAAAAAAATTAATAATATGCGTAGCAGTTTTCGGAAAGAATTAAAAAAGATCAAAGAAACTATAAGAACAGGCAGTGGTGCAGACGAGGTATACCAGCCAGGAGTGCCTTAAGGCTGGCCTTCGTATATTCCGTAGTGTGTGGAGACCCCCATAAATTTAGGTTCGCCTCAAGAACGCATGCCTTCGGTTTTTCCGTTGCGTGTGGAGCCACCTTAAGAAAGCGATGGTCCAGAGCCTGTACCTAAGTGAATAAGGTAGGCAACATTTAGACTCCCATAGTAGATTCGGGCTAATATGCAGCAGAATGAAAAAAGAGCGCTCTGGTAGTAGGTGATATGACCTTGTAGTTAAAGCCTCGGCATGAGTCATAATAACTAACTACATATTACAATTTCCCTCTGGAAGTTACCATACTGCTGGTTCTCGCAGCCGACAAACCGTCCTACCCCCCCATACTTCCATAAATATTTATATTTTGCAGTTTTCCTTATGTGGTGTATCATAGAGATCAATAACTGTTTTACAAAACATACACTACACTAAAATAGAATCACATATCATATATTTTACTTTAAAAGATTAAATGAATCTAAAATTTTACTCGATCATAATTAAATGCTATCAATCGATAGAAACCATAGGAAGGTTTCAAAACAGTTTTCGTGACAACTTACTGATTTTAAACGAAATTCTAAATACAAATAGTGCCTTGTGGAAATTTGTTAAGAACAGTTTAAATGGATGAAATAAAGGGCAGGCTTTTAGATTTCATAACTAAACAGGTAAAAAATGTATATTTTAATGGATACTAATGTTTTATTTACTGCCAACTTTTTTGTCCTATCTAAATTTTTTCTTTTGATAGAGTCATCCTAAAATTCCAATAATAGGATCTGACAATGACGATTCTTATATTGAAGAAGACTTAGATGAGAAAGTAGTATCTTCTAGTAAACCTCCACAACCGGAGAGACCCTCGGATCAAGAGATATTGGAAACGATCGATGATGCTTTTTTTAATACCAACGAAGATTTTGATGCTTGTAGATATGAGTTGGAGGTTCAGTATGATATTTTACCCAAACTACCAATTTGATTTTTTTTTTTAAATTAGCTTTTTTTTATGCTACAATATTTTCTAAACTGTCTATATTTTCTTTTGTAGAAATATGAAGTTTTAACTGACATTAAACAAATTGAACAAAAATTGCAACAATTAAAGCAACAACATTTTGTTGTTTCAAATCATGTTCTTCAAATGATTTTGGAAAAACAGTCTGCCTGTGACGAACAACTTAAAAGGTATTAACATTTTCATTATATTTTGTTAGGATTGCAAGTTGAAGTTTTCTCAATTTTAATGACCAATTTTGGGAGTAAAATATATTCAGAATTATGTTTCGTTATCAACAGATTAACAAGACTATATCGCTAAATATATACATAACAGGATAAGGATAGAACTATTTTGCAGTCATAACCATTCTAGTTCATTTTTAAGCAACATTTTTTGTTTACGATTATTTGAGTCTTCTGAGGAAGAACTTTTGAAGGTGGAAATTATATTTTTTAAATCCTGTGCACAAAAGTAAAAAAAAAAGTTCCTATTAATTTTCTTGTTAATTAAATAATAGAAAATGTGTATAGTCAGAGATGCGTTTGAAGAACTACTCTTATTTTAATTAAATAGTCAATTTTTAACATATACCTACGTGTATTTCTAGCATTGTAAATAATTGAGTGTCTTATTGGAATTATTCATGTACCTATGCGTCGTGTCCCAGTTTTATATTTCCAGCTACACGTAATATCAGTTAATATAAATTAATTACTCTGAATTTAATCTTGTAAATGTGAATTAATTTTGCTACTGTGAATAATATTCTACTGCACTTTAATTACTGTGCACAATTTTTTGCTACTTTGCATTTAATTTTCCTAAGTTGAATATTATTATTATTTATTTTAATATGTAATTGTGTCTTAAATTATTATTATTCAGGATAGGGAAGATCCACGAGGAGCTAGGTACCCTATTGAATGAGGTGAAGTTCGGAAGAGACAATTTAGGTGTGGCAACTAACAACTTTACCACCGCCAGTCTTGCCATTTTGGCCAACTACAGGAAGCGGACTCTTGTTAATCAGCTTCTTCGATCCTTGAACACCATTAGAACTCTGGTATTTATTATTTATTATTTACTTTTCTTTTTATTTTCCTGATGGACTATACATGTGTGTGTCTGTGAACATGATAACTCTTGATAGAATGAATTTATCGACACGAAATTTTATATGTGTATCCAGAAACTTCTAAGGACAACACCTATTGATTTTCAAATGAATCTTAAGTTTTTTAAAAATAAACTCATTTTATTTCATGTGTTGTCCTCTATAACATTTACTTAGAGCTATTTCATCCCAAAATAAAAATTTGTGGGGATATAATTCATTATTTCTTCAATAACCTATTTTTTAAAGGAGTTTTTTGACCAAATCTTTTTAAGAAAACGTTTGCGGACCCATTTTTATAGAAATTATTTTTCTTATTTATTCCTCGTTTAAAAATCTAAAGGATCCTACACTTTTAGAGTGAGAATATAAACACTCTTAAAATTATAGCTATTTTACTAAAAAATCCCATTTTTGTTTTTTGATTTTAACGCAAAAAAATGTCATTTCTAAACTGATTTTTTTTTAAATGACATCAAAATTCATTTATCACTTTGTTAATACTTTAAATAATTTAATATTTACTTTATTAAATTATAAAAAAAAATAATTAGGTGCCTAAAGGGCACTGGTAGCTCAGTAGTATGCGTGCTTGCATTCTGAGCTCAAGAACGTGGGTTCGAAACCCGACCGAGGCCCTTAGTTTATTTTATCTGGGAGGTAAAATAAACTTAAGCACGCCGTCCTTCGGATGGGACGTTAAGCGATGGTCCCGAGCCTGTACAATGTCAGCTACTCGTTAATGACTTACCTACTCTTGGTAACTAAACCTGGGTAGGCAGAATTAGGATTAGGCTCATGTCCATAACTTTGGTAGTAGGCGATATGAACTCATAGTTAAAGCCCGGGCATGAGTGAAGTTTTTATACAATATATATATATATTTTTTTTAGCACAAGACAGAGTGCCGAATGCCAGTACTCCTTGAAAGCGGTGACTTTTTTGGTGCTATCTCACTACTTCTGGAGTGTCAGGAGGTGGCAGCCATGTACAGACACTTCAGCTGTGTGGCGGGGCTCAGTGGGAAACTCCAAGACACATTGGAGATGACTGAGGAACATCTGGATGTAGCTCTGGCTAAAGTAAGTATAAAGATAGGGAGTGGATCTGGACGAGGAGAGGGGGAAATGGGGAGGAGAGATTTGAAGGAGGTAATCGAAATAATCATCTTCCTGCTGAGTTTATAGTTTTATGAGAGTTTCTCATCTTCCAGGAAATTCGTTCTGATTTTGTGATTTGTGTCTGTGAAACCAAAAATTTGGTAAAAAATTTAGTTAAATATCCATCATATTCTAATATAATAAAAAATACAAGTCATGGTATATTTTCTTTATTTCTTATAGAGGGCTTTACATTATTTCTTATGAGCAACAATCTCAAACGTACAAACGAAGTTTATATACTTTGGTATATAAGCCTCAGTGCAATTTAAGTTTGCAAATGATTGAATTAAATGTAATGATTGCATTAAATCCTCCGGCTGGTTTTTGCACATCTAGTGATCACTTTTTCATGCATGGTTCATCTTAAATATGTTTTAATGCGCCGCAATGACGAGAATGATCTCTCAGCAGATGCATTTGTCAGCGGAAGCGTTGCAAGGATCAGTAGAAATTCATTTATTATAAAAAATGCATTCTTATTGCACCTATCCAATACGTCCAGAGCAGTTGTTGGAAAATCTTCTCTTTGCTCCTTTTCCAGCATCCATTTCTTTCGCCATAGCGCAATTTTTACAGCGATTTTCGGCGCAATTTTTTCTATTTTCCGCGTGTATTCGGTTTAATTAGGGATACGCTTATAGCGATTCCTGAAAACAGTAAGAAGTTCGGTCGAGGCTCAGGAGGGAGGGGGGGGGGGGCAATCGCACCCATTGCTCCCCCTTGTATCCGCCCCTGCCTCTCCCACGTATTGGGCAAGACTTCGTCCCGCTCGCATCTGTGACAACCGGTCTCAGGACTGTTTTATAAATGGTTATTTTGACATCTCGGGACACAGTCCTCGATCCGAGCACCTTCTGCAGTGACCGGTAGCGTCTATTCTCTGCAGTTATCTTTGCTTTGATATATTCCCACGACTCATCATCACGACTTTTCACTTAACATGTCTTCCCCTTCATCTTAATTATTCTATATTATTTTTGTAGATGTAACCTCATGGAGTTATTTTTTTCCCTCCAGATTTGCTATGGATTTGATGAAGAAATTTACAAAAAATTGCAATCGGCCTATTTATTACTTGGTAAAACTCCAATTGCCATCGATCAGCTGCATATGCACTTCACATCTGCAGTCCACAATACTGCATTCAATGTGGTTCACTTTTTCATCAGTCATAAAGATTATACAAATCAGATACAATTTTCAACAATATGTAAAGTTAGCATGGATCATAATGACTATTCGAATAAAGTTGAATTTTCTGAACTTTGTAAGGTAAATTATTATTTTTTTATTACTGTTGTATGTACAAAAAAATTTGTGTTGTATGCAATTTAAATCTGAGACCAAAATATGTTCCTATAAACATGGATCAGGCAAATGCTTCCAATGACTATATTTTTTATAAAATTTGTTTTTAGAGTATTCAAGAAGAGAACTTCATTCCCTGTCTTCTGGCTCTATGCAAGTCTTTATGGTGTATCGTACTTAGTTACTATCAGGTTGTCACCTGGCATCAGAATAACAGCTTACTGAATGATCCAGGTAATATTAACATAATTTCGACCGGTTGGTTTCTCTTCACAGTAAGGCCTGTATGAACTGAATTTGAGAGGAGGAGGCGAAAGGAGTGGTTGGTATCAAACGTTTTGTTATAACGTAACATATATTTTCTTTTTTATTTCCCCAGCTATATGAAGTATAGAAGAAGTTAGGTAATCTGGCAGAAATTCGATGCGAAGTTTTTTTCCGATCTCCTGATTGAAAAAAAAAATGTCTGAGTGTCCATGAACACTATAACTCCTGATAGAATGAATGTATCGACACAAAATTTTGTATGAGTATGAGTCCTCTAAAGGCGACTTAAGATAAATCGGCCAAGGAGAATAATAAAAAACTGTAATAACTGCCGTTTTAATGAATGTATTGATACGAAATTTCATATATAAATTCAAAGCTCTACAAAAGAGACA
Organism: Aradus depressus; assembly: GCA_963662175.1. Taxonomy (NCBI): domain Eukaryota; kingdom Metazoa; phylum Arthropoda; class Insecta; order Hemiptera; family Aradidae; genus Aradus; species Aradus depressus. Next base: position 18,117,986 of record OY759226.1, on the reverse strand, counting down.
CCTATCAACGGAATCAGCCGAAGGGGAGGGGGATCAGAGGGGGCCTCACTCAAAAGTCTCATTAACTGCTAATGTGACACAAAATTTAGTATGAGAATTCATAAGCCACTGTGGAAGTCATTAATTGCGTTTTAGCCCATACGTAACTGAGGATACGGACCAATGAGGAGCTGAGGGACCTGTACAAGAGTCCGGACCTGGTGGTCTTAGTGAAGTAGGGGCGGCTGCGATGGCTGGAGCATTTACAGAGGAGAGATTGCCGAGGAGGATACTGGAGGGACACCCGGTAGAACAGAAAAGAAGAGGTAGACTCCGCTTACGTTGGCTGGAGGACGACCTCAGAACGATGGGTGTGAGAAGATGGCGGAAGATTGTTGCGGAGGCCCAGGTTCTACAAGGACCGTAGCGCCAGGCAAACACAAACAAACACTAATTGATTAATTCGTGCTGGGGAAGTACTCTATCGACGATTCACCGACGACTTTTTTTATTCACCAAAGACATTGACATTAAAATTGAGATCAATGATTCATTATTGAAAATTTTCCGTTTCCCTAAAAACACTGAAGTAAAATTATTTATACTTTAACAATAGATTACTGTATATTTTTTCATTATCCTCAAATGTTTTTCTAATAACCAAATCGTTTCCCTTTTCTGAAAATAATATGTAAAATATTATTTCAGATTGCGAGTCGAAGACATGTTTCACAGAATTTAGCCTGCTCCAGAAGCTGAATAGTGGTCTGTCCAGACTCTGGCACGACATACAGACTAGAGTCTCTTCTCTTGTATTGGCTGCCAACCTTACCAACTATAAGTTTGATGACTTCCTTCAAATACTTGCCATCCTGCACAGGTAACTCATACTGTCTAAATATAATTTAAAAAAAAAGCAAATGCGGTACTCACGAGAATTGATGTATAAACATCTGCTTTAGTTTCAAAAACTTGCTGTGGTATACTGATTAATAATGATACTTTCAAATTTATTGTTCTTCAATTTCTTTTGTACATGAAATTATAGGTTTGTGGCCTTAATACAAAAGGGAGGTCAGAATCAACACATCCTCCAAATTTCATTAAAATTCATAGATCAGTTGGTTTCAATAGTAGTTGCACACTATCTAGATAGTTACATTCTGGGCATCAAATTAGGCATAAATACTTCATAATTTCTGACGATTATAGTATAAGTAAGTACTGTAATCGTGTGAAAATCCGACATCGAGTTATCAAGGTCCCCTGAATACGTTTTGACCATTTTCGCGATAATGACTGTCTGTGGGTTAGGTTAGGTTTTATGATTCGTGCCCGGGCTTTAACTACGATCATATCGCCTACTACCAGAGCGCTCCTTCGTCACTCTGGTGGAAATGAGCCCGACTCTATTGTGGGAGTCTTAAATTTTGCCTACCTTAAATTTTTATTCACCATTTTATTCACCTTTAACGAGTACCTGACATCGTACAGGCTCGGGACCATCGCTTAACGTCCCATCCGGCGTGCTTAAGCTTATTTTACATCCCAGATAAAATAAACTAAGGGCCTCGGTCAGATTTCGAACCCACGACCTTGAGCTCAGAAGGCAAGCACGCATACCACTGAGCTACCGGCGCCCTCTTAAAAGTCTCTCTATGTGTGTATGTTATTGAAACATTTTGAGCTCTCTACCGCAAAAACGATTGTAGTTATGAACTTGAAATTTGGAATGAAGAGGTCACATGTTCTAACTTAGGTCTTGATTAGATTTTGGCCGAAATAAAACGAAAATTGAGACCACTTTCTCCCGGGACCTAACTACATTTTTCAAAATACAGCTTATGTTTATGACCTAATCAAAAATCTTTTCAAGTAATAGTTGTAGAGAATATTAAAATACATAATTTATAACATTTTTCACAGGTCGCCCGGTTTTCGAGATACATACCGAAAACCATCTTCCAATCTAGTTTTGAAACACATATTTTTAGACGTTTCCTTGATTTACCCAATTACGGTTAGTCCAATCGAAAAATTGATTCTTACTAGAAACTGTTTCAATCGTTAATAAGTCCTCAGATTTGAGATAGGATCAATTCGACAAAAGTTATAGCCCCCCGAAGAATGTCAACTAAATGTATATAACTAATATATCTATCTAACAATAAGTAATTTTTAAATCGTAACTCATAGCAATGAACTTTAAAATAGAGTTTGTGTATTGGTAGTTTTTTTGAAAAATTATAAAAATTAAGAAACATATGTGATGTGGATTACAGGACATTCTTATACCAACCACGCTTACAGATCACTCTCTCTCTCCCTTCTCAAAATTATTTCATAATCCTCTACAATGAGTGATTTTGAGAGGAGAGGGGAAGACAGAGTGATCTGTAAACGTGATTGGTATAAGAAAGCCTATAATGGCCACATCACTTATATCTTTATCGTTAAAGTAATAATTATAGATATTTCTTTATGATTTGTATTCTTTACAGACTGTCGCAGATCGGCGAGGAGCTCTGTGGAAGCGACTCCGAGGAGGTGGCCACCTCTGTAAAGACCCAGAGCAGTAACTACTTCAAGAGGTACCATGCTGCCAAATTGGACGATCTCCGGGTTTTCCTGGAGAACGAGTCCTGGACACCTTGTCCCGTCAGGTCCGACTTCACCATACTTCATCTTCAGGTATGTTCTTGGATTACTACTACGCTTTCAGTATGAGTTGAATCGAGACGTGAATTCACTGGGAAATTTACCTAGATAGCGCAGGTAGGATATAAGAGAATGATGCTCCATTGATGCATTTGTTGGCGTTAAATAGCGTATTTCAAGAATATACTAGTCATTTCAGCCGACATAAATTGCAATGAAATGTCCATATTTGAATGGATTTTTATGTAATGTATTTGCAGTATTCAAACTTGTTCCATTTGACGATTTTTTTAGTCTGTCAAAGATTGTAAAGCCGGCTTTTACTAAAATGAATTTTAAAAAGTCGGTGAATCATCGATAATGTACTTCCCCAGAACAAATTAATCAATGAACTCCCTCCAAAACCAGTTGACAGTTAGCGCTAATATTCAACAGTTGACTTACGTAAAAGCTTCTAATACATCATACTCTCCCCTTTTGCCGATTTAGCTGGAAATCTATAGTTATTGTAGTTATCGTGTTCACAGACAGACATTTTTTTCCTATTTGGAATCTAGATAGAGGTCGGAATATATTAGTTTTGTAAAATTTTTAAAATGTTTCAATTTTTTTATTTCCCTAATCTCTCTCTCTCTCTCTCTCTCTCTCTCTCTCTCTGAACTAATTTCGGATATCATAACTTGTGAGTTCAACGAACCGACTCCTTTGAGGAAGTGCCAATTCGGGACACAATCTTTTATTAAATAATTAATTTTTATTAATTTCCTGAAATAATTCAGGTGACATCCAATTATTTTTTATTATTTATTTAAACATTAAAGAACAGAATTATTCTATACCATAATGGCTTTCACATTCTCACAATTGTCTAATGAACTCTCTCATACTGTTCTTTTTCCACCATAGACAACTGATGTAGTGTATTTCTGTCCACTTAGGAGTTGCGAGGACTGCGTTGCACTGTTGAACAGTGCGCTGGTGGTGTCTACACAAGGAACAACACATCGCTAGACAGCAGCTCCGTGGACGCTAACTTCTTTGTACGCTATCCAGACCCCAACAAAGGAACACCTTTTGACATCAGTTTTTCAACCGATTCCAGAAATGAAGAGATATTGGCTAAAATACCGGTAAATCTATTTCTTACTCTTTGTAGTCTTGTAGCTAAATTTTTATGGATTATTTAAATGTCGTGACCTTAGATGGACTATTTGAAAAGTAGTATATAAATTTAGCCATAAGAATTAAGTGCTAAGGTTATTATTAATGGTTTTTTTGACGTAGAACTACATATTTTCCGGCGGTATGGGGGGTTAAAGTGCATCACGAAAATGTCACACTTTGAGAGCTTATTTCTCCTAAAATAATAATCATAGAATAATGAACCAAACGCTGGTAGAAAGCTTGCGTAGTACTATTTATTATAAAACAAGTTTCAACCCTTCATCTTTCATCCCTTAAGTACGGCAGCATGAAAACAAAAAAATAGGCGAAATCCTGAATGATTATGTCTCAAATTTAGTAGAAGAGTCGCGAACCGTCATCTATCCGTATTGTACTTAACTTTTTACCGACAAACATCCTTCTCTTGAAAGAGAATGATGAGATGTATTTTTTTAAATTTGTAATATGTATTATATATGAAAAAATGAATAAAACAAACTTATTTTTGAAATATTGTCTATTCCACTAAAGATATATATATATATATACAACTACCGGTTTCGGCTTTATACCATCGTCAGGTCTAGTTATGAACTAAGTCAGTTTGCAGAGCCTCTGCATAACTAGACCTGACGATGGTATAAAGCCGAAACCGGTAGTTGTATATATATATCTTTAGTGGAATAGACAATATTTCAAAAATAAGTTTGTTTTATTCATTTATTACAAATTTCCACAATATGTCCGCGTTCCTCAACTTAGAAGTTGTTATATATGAAAGATGAAGGGTTGAAACTTGTTTTATAATAAATTGTACAACACAATTGACAACAATAATACAGCTCATTCTACTTCTAGTGAAATTAATTAATAATCGATTATGATAGTTACCATAAATTTAAATGAAATAATAAAATAAGAAATATTTCTTCTGTTTTAATTTGAAAAACTGGTATATACTAGACATAGTTCTACGTCATCGGTTGCGGCACAGTCGGAGGATGGCGTTTGGCGCATTCGATAAAACCAGAAGTTGTATCCACTCTACACTGAGTCAAAATTGTCGCACTGGATTAGAGTTGCCAGACTCCGTTGGGCTGAACATGTAAAACGGAGGGACAAGGACCTTATACCCAGGAAACTCGTGAATGTGACACCAGAGGATAGGAGAAGAGTGGGACGACCCAGAAGAAGATGTGTGCGGTGGGTTGGTGGAGACTGACCCTGGGGACATTTCCTGGAGGAAGTCAAGGCTCTTGATGGGCAGTAGCGCCTGTGATGATGATGATGATGTTGATGAGTCTTGAGTTAGACACCTGTTGATATACAGTCAAATCGGCCGGAGGGGAGAAGGGTACATAGAAGGAGGACTTCAAGCTGCTTCACCGACGACGTTTTCGTAGTGAAAGTTGTAACATGTATGTAATTTTTAAAAATATTTCTATATCTTTAGGATGATCCTTCTGGATACTATAGTGAAGAGAGTGAAGAGGATCTAGATGTGAATGCTAGCTCCTCTGAAGTGGATAAAGAAAGGTAAATAACGATATTACTTATATTACAATTATTATTATACCCTCCCTTTGTGCTATACATGTGATTCCTGGACTCCAGTTTCCTTCAACAATATCCCGATTCCTGTCTCCGATCCAATTCGCTATCTATACAGAAAACTGACATGGAATATACAGGAACTGAACCGACGGATTGGGCCACTTTATCGGCAGCTAAACAAAAAATTCTGTCTTTCCGTTCAGAACAGATATACAAGACAATAATAAGAGCTATAGGGACAAATTTGAAGTATGGGATTGTGCTAAGCCATCTAACATCAAACTCCTTTTAATCCAAAGTCCTAATAATAATTGTCGATGCACTCATCTATGTTTCTGTTATCAGCCTACATAATGACCTTAATTACTTTTACGCTTTCTCCAAAACCAATCGACCGTTTGGGTTAAAAATCAGTTTCATTACTTTAGGGACAGACCTCATACTTCGTATAGCTGGAGAATTAATACATGCGATAATAAATGCTATATAAAATCTTGCTCTCTATAGAAGTTGGGCATAATATGTGTTTTGAAGAAAGATGATCCCTTTTTTTCTAATTCTGTTTCTATGTTATTTTTCAGAGACTCCTCTAGGAAGGGTGGGGACGACGGTGGGTGCGGTGCTCCCCTTCTGACCAACACAACCCTTACAGTGCTGCGCCTCTCTGCCAAGTACCTCCAGATGTCTCGCTATCTCAGACCTATCGCCTCCGAGGTGGTCGCAGCTCTTACGCACCTCTATCACTTCTATCTCTACACTGTCTATTCCTTCTTTACCTCTGACTTAGTGGTAATCAATCTATTTATTACTTTTTTTTAAATAATAAAAGGTAAGGGAATTAAAAATGGGGACTTTTTTAGTTTAAAAAAAAATATATGTTTATTTTACAGTTATGTGTTGTGTTAATCAAAGTATAGCCTCATCAGAATATACAACCTTGGCCCATCTATCAGGCAAATGGATAGACAAAAAAAAAATATTGGTCCTTTGAGGCAATCCATTCTTCAAGCCATTTTCATCGTCATAAATATTGAAGTGCTGCGCGAAAAGGGCTGACTGAATGACCGGATCTGAAGGAGCAATATCTGGGGAATAAGGCGGCTGCGGTATAATTTCCCAGATTACTCCTTGCAAGTAATTTTTCTCGGATTTTTTAACATATGGTCTGGCATTGTCATGGAGTAAAATCACCTTTTCATGTCTATTCTCCAATTCCGGTCGCTTTTCTTTGCGAGCTCGCTTTAAACGCATCAATTTTAGTCGATACCGATCACCAGTAATGGTTTCAGATGGTTGGTGCAATCCGTTGCATTTCGGATTGTAATAAATCCACATTTCATCTCCCGTAATAATGCGATGCAAAAAGTCCTTCCTTTTTCACCTTTGCAGCAACAATTCACAAATGGTTTTTCGTCGTTCAATGTCCCTCTCTTTTAACTCATATGGCACCCAATTTCCATGTTTTTGAACCATGCCTTGTAATATTTTTTTTGGTTGTTGTCGCGTTTTTACTTAAAATGATATATATAATTTATCTTTACTCTTTGTTAAATCTAAGACGCGGAGATTTTCTTAAAATTGTTTAACTGATCTTACTAAATTAAAATATTTGTGGGGGCTAAACTCCTCTGAAGGTTCCTGAAGACACACTTTCTTCCACCTCTTCTACTGGACTGTCTCCAAAGACTTCTGTACTCTTTCTGACTTCTGGACTTGAACCTCCCCTCAGGATCTCGCATATTCCCCCACCACTTGGTCATCCCCTCTTTCTCTCCAAGCTTACAGGAGAGAATTCTGCTTTCCCACTGCGGCAAGTCAATTGGACTTTTCAAACCTCCAGGTATGCACCCTGGAGGTTTATATGACCCTAACAGAGGGCTTGGGCTCTAATCCGGTACCCTTACTGTCACTTTGGATTATAAAATCTGTATATTTATCTCTACAGGTATTTGATGAAGGTAAAAGGGTTCTTCTTTTAATATCTGTTACCTGCTCCCAGCCCCTTTGGGTTTACTTGATTTCTCCATACCTTATATATTTACTTCATATTATTATTAATTTTAAAGAATATAATCAGATATAGTCGCAAATTGATTATATTACAGCCTACAGCATGTAAACGTTTACGTCTGCCAATACTTCGTGTCTGACGTAGATTGTCGTTTAGTAATGCTTCCAATTCCGAGTCTTCAAATTTTTTTGGCTACTCTAGACGTTCCTTGTCCATGACATCAAATTCATTGTTTTTGAATCTCTTAAACCATCTTTCGCAAGTGTTTTGAGAAGGAGCATGTTCATTATAGATTTTCAATAGCAAACGGTAGGTTAGTGATGCAGTTTTTTCTAGAAAGAAAATAATGCAACATCACTTCCTACAAATGCACTTTATTCGGCATTCAGCCAAATGCTTTGTACTAAATATAAAAAGAAAATTATAATACTTTTTTATAAACATCTTAGCAAATAACAGAAAAAGGAAACAGTATGACTAGTACAATACCAACTTGTAGGAAATCCCTATTTTTAATTCCCTTAACTTATATATATATAATAAAACATACGTTTTTTCTTTACTATCCATTGATCAGCCAAATTGGCGGTTACAAATAATTCGAGCAGGAGAATTAAATAATTGCCGATTCAACTAATTTTTTTTATAAACTTGGACAAGTATTCATATATATTTTTTTTGTATGTGTTTTGTAGAATAATTTGGGACTGAATATTTCTACATTGAAGCTGCAAGCAGTTCTGAACCGGATCCGAGACAATCTGATTGTCGATATAGAAACAGACACTGGACAGGAGGAAATGGAGGATCTAGACCCCAAAGTAAGTGTTGCCCATCATTTATAATTCTTAATATTTAAAAGCAAGAGAGTGCTGGTGGTGATCGGATTTTCCCCTCACGCCTCTCAGTCCTATCCAAGCCCTGCTTCTTGGTCTTCCTCCACTGTTGACCAGTGGTTGGTTGGGCCCAGTGGTGGGAGGGACAGTACTGGTCCCACCCGGCCTCCTGGTAGTGTGTGGGGGTCCTACTGGTGCTTTCCTCCTCGAGTTTCTTATATACATTTCGTATAATAAAGACTTCTTTAACTATACAAGCTCGGGACGATCGCTTAACGTCCCAACCGAAGGTCGGCGTGCTCAGGTTTTTTACCTCTCAGATAAAAAACTTGAGGGCCTCGGCCGGATTTCGAATCCGCGATTTTGAGCTCTGTATGCTACCTCTGAACTACTGGCGCCCTCTTCACCCTGTATAAGACAAGATAAATTATCTATAAAGAGTAATAGGGTATTGGATTTCGAAATGTTGTAGTTACTTGTACTAACTGTTCAGTCTTTCACTTCAAGTAACTTTCAGCTATAAACCCTATGAAAGTTTTTTCTGTAGTTTCCTGTTTTTCCGCAGGTGTACGAAGCTGGGATCTCCTCAATAGTGAACTTAAACTCCAGACAGGAGCTGTACGGTCTGAAGGAGCGAATGGTCGGAGTTGAGTCTCTGTTGTTCTTGTCCCGGACTTTCACCTACCTCAGGTCCTACCTGGAGCAGTTGTTACACTCTCAGGGGGCCAACACACATCTCCTCAATCAGTTCTACAGTCAGGTTAGTGGCGGATATATAGGAGGAACTGGTTGGGATTTAATCATTGGCCGTCTGCACATGGAGTTACTCAAAAATAACTAAACATGCTTTGTGATTCAAATTACTAAACGGTTACTGACTCATTAGTGACGCGGTTCCGTACACGAGGCTACTCTCTATAGATCGATATCACTAGTTTCTTCTGAGCAACCATGGAAGCCGGACCCTCATTGTATATCGTGGATAGTGATTCTGGAGATGAAGCCATTATAGCGTATTATCATCGAAACAGAAGAAATAGAATGCGAAAAAGATTCTGGGTTAATCCTTATATAGAAAGAAATTTCGGCCACCGATTATTTGTTGCTTTGATTATGCTAAATTTTTAGGTTTCTATCATATCGTCGCTTAAGCAGCAACACCGCATAACTCAATTTTTGCCCAAATTGAGTTGGATTCGTATTTTCGCGGGAAACAAGCTCAGATTACTAGTTTCACTATACCGGCCACTAGGAGCGTGAAAAACATAAAAAAGACAACACCACACATCTCAGCCCTCCATGCAAACAGCGCATAACTCAACACCATAAATACCAGTCTTTTTAATTAAATTACTTTTGGTTCAAACAAATAATAAATATTTGATTAAATAAACATTGGATCACTCGTTGATAAAGTAAAATTACTACAATAATCATTTAAAATAAGTTTTTCCTCTTTCCTGTAAACCTCTCAAAATTGAGATATGCCGTGTTGCTGCTTAGGCGACGATATGCATAAAGACAGTTATTTAGAACTGGTGCAGCTACTTTCCCCTGCAGGCAAAATACAAAATACAGCACCTAGGGCATTACGCTCTTCAAAAATCATTTTCAAAAGATCAGGTAGCATGCTGAAGAGGAACATTTTCAAAGCTTCTGTTTTCGGATCAAGATCCTGGTTGCGATGGCCCGAATTTACCATATTTTTGTTTTTATGGCCTCGAAATAATCAATGAACGCTTTGTCCACAGCGTCATTGGTCGAGGGACGAGTCCTCTTTGATTGTAATGTTGTCGACTCAGACAGGTTTCTCTTCTGTTGAGACATTTGAGTTGTTGGGGTTGAGTGTTGTCATGGAGGTAGGGGTACTGATGACGGTGGTTGCAATAAAACACCTTTTTCATTGTACTTTTGCAAAATGGAAAAATAAAAAATTGCATACCTCTCAGATTGACTGTTCTTCCAACTTCACTCCATACTCTTTCAGTATCGTTTTTCTTCGAATACACCGCCAGGAATAATATATTAGCCTTTAGATCATTCATGTCTTCAGGTTGCAAGAATTACAGACGAATTACCAATCTGTGTGTAACCAGTAGCGCCATCTGCGGTGTCCCGTTCGATTAGATAGGAAGTGACTCAAAGTAAAATGGTTAGTAATTGGCGGTACTGATGTTTCTGTTGTGTAGCTCCGTGTGCAGACGGCCTAACTCAAAAACCCTAGTAATTGTTGATGTTAGGACAACATATAGTTTAGTATGATGATGACTCAAAAGTCTCTGAGTAAGGCCCCGCAATTCGGTAAATTGTTACCAGAAGTAGAGAGTACACTTAGCTGAATAATTCTCACTGGGGAAGTACTGACAATTTTTATTTATTTTTTTCAGTCGGTGGCAGTGAGCTACGATCTGCGGAAGCCCGTCTACGCATGCGTCTCCTGGAGGTCCATTGACGACAAACAGGCCCTTGCTCTCATGGCCAGAGTCAACTGGGAGGTTAAGGAGGTGATGAGTCAACACAGTAAATATGTTGATTGTTTAATTGTTGTGAGTATTTGCAATGTTTTTAAAAATTTTTAGGAGAGATTGTAATTTGCACTACTCCATTCATCTCAATCTATAGACCGAATCCCTTAGTTTAGTTTATCTGGGAGGCTTAAGCACGCCGTCCTTCGGATGGGACGTTAAGCGATGGTCCCGAGCCTGTACGATGTCAGGTACTCGTTAAAGACCCCTGCCCTAGGTGTATACAAATTTAGGGTAGGCAAAATTTATGACTCCCACAGTAGAGTCGGGCTCATGTCCACCAGATGACGAAAGAGCGCTCTGGTAGTAGGCGGTATTACCTCGTAGTTAAAGCCCGGGCATGAGTCATAAAACCTAACCTATAATGTAACTAATGTTTTCTTTAGTATGATCTTTTTAAGATTTCTATGTAAAAAATGAATAAATGTTCACATTTATTTCAAAATCTACATCATGTTTAAATGTCTATACAACAAAAGATGCACGTGATGATGATCTCTTAGAAATTGTTTTCTTTCTATTTTTTACATAAATGAAATCAATAATTTTATCAAAAATTAAATTATTCAAAACTTCAAGCTCAATCGAAAGCATTCAACTTTTCTTTGACCATTGAACTTCTTAGATCATTTTTTATATATTTTAATTTTGAAAAAGATCTCATCCTTAACATTCATTCAAAACAAAGACAAATAAATTCGGAGAATAATTTCAAGATTTGACATAATACAAACAAAGCCATTCTTTATAATTGCTGAGTACTTGGAGAGTACAGTAAATGTTTTTTCTAGAAAGTTCTATTCGAATTGTGGATGAGTTTCTGGATTTCATGTAGATTATAGATTTTTGGATGGTTTCAATGATGTTCTATTGGATTTTTCTAGAAATTTCTTGCAATTTCAAGAAACATGATGGAAAAAATAATTCAACGGCCCCGGAAGTCTTATATATTTATAACTATTTTTATTTTTTCTTTCAGACTTTTTTCAAAAAATAATTACTCATTGTTTACATTATTACTTTTACCTTGTTTTTCTTCATTTTTCCCTTTTTTTTAAATCTCTTTTTATTGTTTTAATCATCGCCTCTCATTAACATTTAATGTTTCTTTAATTAATAATTAGAGGCCTCTTTTCCTTTTTTTTTATTCTATCTCAATTGGTTTATACTTGTATTCTTTTGTTTATTTCTTATATTGTTATTCTTAGGGGACGTATGTTCCAGAATAAAGATTATTTTTCATTCATTCATTTCATGTTAGTTTCGTATCATTATGGAGACCCAGAAACGTTAAATTATCTTTAAATTATATAGAAAGAGTATTAATTGCTAATGGCTGGTTTTCATTTTATAAATTAGACTTCGTTTTGAAATTTAAAATGGTTGATAACTCTGAACCTTTATTTTTTTCTTTCAGGATCTACAATCATTCGCAGAAAGTTTAAAGCGAGTAAATGATGTTTTGGCGATCCCTGAAGAAGCTTACAACATACTCTGGGACTGTTTGGTTTATTTATTGACAAATATATTTGTCGAAGGGTAGGTTGCCTTAATTTTCATAATTTTGATTAATTTTTCATTTTTTACAAATATCCGAGGTCAAGTTTTCAACAGAATTTCACTTTCAGTTCTCTGAACACATTTTGATGTTTTTGTGTATGTGATTGGAACTTCTTGAGTGCTCTAATTCAGAAGACATTGTAGCATTGAACCTGAAATTTGAGATGAAGATGGGACATACGTTAACTTATGATTAAATTTTGTCCGAAATATCTCGAATATTAAGACAACTTTACTTCTAGGCCCAACTACATTTTACAAGATATCGCTTATATTTATGACCTAATCAAAAATCTTTTCAAGTTAAAGTTGTAAAGAAAACTGAAATATGTATTTTATATGAAATACGATTTATCGCAGGTCGTCCGTTTTTCGAGATATATGTCAAAAACCGCCCTGAAATGCAGTTTTGAAACATTTATTTTCAGACGTTATCTTTATTTAACCGAAAACGGTTAGTTCTATCGAAAAATTGGTTCCTACAAAACATGTTCCTTATTCAATTTCCAATCGCTTAAAGTCCTCAGATTTGAGATAGGATTAGTATTATCAAAATTATAGCGCCTCTAAGAATGAATAATAAAATTTAGAGAACTTTACGCCTAAGTACATTTTTCAAGAAACCTCCTATACTTGTGACCAATACGAACAACTTTGAGCTCCAAAGAATGTACAATACGTTTCTGTAGAGAATATATATATGCGAAACACGGCCGAGGCCCTTAGTTTATTTTATCTGAGATGGTCCTGAGCCTGTGCGATGTCAGGTACTCGTTAAAGACCCCTGCCCTAGGTGAATAAAAATTTAGGGTAGGGTCCCACAGTAGAGTCGGGCTCATGTCCACCAGAATTACGAAAGAGCGCTCTGGTAATAGGCGATATGACCTCGTAGTTAAAGCCCGGGCATGAGTCATAATAACTAACTGTAGGGAATATTTCAAAGTAATGTTTTAATTGTAGCGCATTGGAACTAATTTTAAAATATGTTTTTATTATTGGTAGTTTTTTTTTTTAATTAAAAAATGATTAAATTAAAGAAAATAAATAACAGGACTTTCTTATACCAACCACTTTTGTACAGATCACTCTCCGTCCCTCCCCACACAAATTTATTTCATACTGGCATTACTGTATGAAAGTCACTCTCAGAATGACGCAGTACAATGAAGCAAAGAAAACTGCTGATAAGCACATCTGTGTAAACGTGGTTGGTATAAGAAAATCATGTTATGGCTGCCTCACCAATTTTTTTTTTTTCATATTTAATTTTCTTTCTTGTTTTTCAGTTATTCAAATTCAAAAAAATGTTCAAATGGAGGTCGAGCTCTAATGCAACTTGATTTTATTCAGTTAGTGTCAAAATTGGAAAAGGTGTGCCCTTTACGTCCCATTCCATACAAGGATTTTGTAGAAGGATATATAAAGGCATTTTACCTGCCTGAGGATATCCTTGAGACATGGATCAAAGAACACACAGTAAGATGACTTCTTTAGCTATGCAAAGTATAGGGGATGTTATGTAATCGCTAAGAAATTTGTCATTGCGTTTTAATCGGAATTTCATTTTTTCTGATCTTCTGACTCCAATTTTGTGTATGTACACGATAACTCCCGATAGAATGAATATATCGACATGTAATTTTATATTTAAATTCAAAACCCCATAAGGATGGCACCTATCAATTTTCCGCAAAATCGGCTGAAGATAAGGGAGAGATCAGAGATATGCTCAACGCAAGTACGTTAATAACTTGCCGGTGTAATTAATGTATCGAGACAACACTTAATACGAGGTTTCAGAAGCCATGTAAGTCAAATATTGAGCTATACACCAAACGGTAGATTGGCTTTGATCGTCCTGGGGAAGTACATTATCTATGATTCACCGACTACTCTTTTGGTCGGGATAACAGGACCAGGAGATAACTGAGCAATGGAGTATTTCCGACCTCAACGTTTCATCATAAATATCTTGTTATATTACAGATGGCATATAAGACGGTTGCCCAATCACGGATCTAGCAGTTTTTCTTTAAAAATTTCTTTAAAAAATCCGAGATTAAAAGCTTGTGTTGTGGTAAATTGCTCCGACGGATCTTTTCTTAGATTTGAGGATTTCAAATAATTTATGGTTTCCAGATTTACTTTGTGAAGCTCCATTCTAGGAATAGATAATTAAAAATACACAATTTCTTTGTCAAACTTCACTATATTCTCAAATACTCAACTAGTTTCGCCGTGTTAAGGCATTATCAAGAGTCACTTACAAACTGACAGGGTAGAAGGTACAGTTATGGAGGGTTTTTTTTTAGGTAGTGACGGGGAATCCCTTGTTTTTGTTACTCTATACATTCTAATAAACAGATATTTACAAGATAATAATAAATATAAAAATAAAATATATATATATAAAATCTAATAAAGTGAAGCTAACAGTAAAGTGTTGGTATTTATATAGGTAGAACTCTTGAATTATATAAATGTAAAATAGAATTTAAAGTGAATAAAAACAAATAAATAGAGTTTAAAGGCAAATTAAAACATCTGTTTATTAGAAGGTATAGGGTAACAAAAACAAGGGATTCCCCGTCACTACCTAAAACCCCCCTCCATAACTGTACCTTCTACCCTGTCAACCAATTCTGTCAGTTTATAAGTGACTCTTGATAATGCCTTAACACGGTGAAACTAGTTGAGTATTTGAGAATATATAGTGAAGTTTGACAAAGAAATTTTGTATTTTAATTATCTATTTGAGGATTTGTTACCTTCAGTTACCTAACACATGCGCTATTATAGACTTTTTCAAAATTTATTTTATTTATTTTTTACTTCCTCAGCTATACGAAGTATAAGGGAAGTTATGTAATCGGTCGAAAATTGCGGAGTTTTCAACGAAATTTCATGTCTTCCGACCTCTAGATTCCAAATATGAAAAACAAGATAACTCCCGATAGAATGAATGTATCGACACGAAATTTTATATGTGTGACCAAAACTCCATGAGGACAGCATCCATCGAATTTCAGCCAAACGGTCAAAGAGGAAGGGGGGATTAGGGGAGAGGTTTAGTTCAAAAACTCAAATAAATGCCGATGTAAGAAATGTATCGACTCAAAATTTCATACGTGAATTCAAAACCCCATAAGGACTACACTTATTAATTTTCAGCGAAATCGGCAGAAGGGAGGGGGGGATCATAGGGGAGAACTCAACTCAAAAACCTCAATAACTGCCAATGTAATGAATTTATCGACACAAAATTTAGTATGCAGATTTAGGAGTCCCTATATAAGGCAACTGTTGAATATTAGCGCAAACGGTCGACTGGTTTAGGAGGAGGAACGAAATATTAATTGATTATTTCGTTCTGGAGAAGTTCATTGCACATTTATAAGTGAAAACTGACATTATTGCAGAGATATTGTGAAATAATTCAAATGGACTTGAAAAATAAAATAAAACTTGTTTATTTAATATATTGTCTAATTTCACTAACTATATATACATGGGAGTACTTTCGGTATTTCTACCATCCTCAGCCAAAAGCATAAGAGATAAGACTAAGTTAATTTTCAGAATGTCAGCCTCTCGAGGAACCCATTACCCTCCCTACTGGAGTTCCCCATGACGTCAGACATTCCTAACTAAGCTAAATTGTCAAGCTGTGAGATATTTTATGACAAGGCATTTGAAATATGGGGACCGCCTTGTCATAAAATATCTCACAGCTTGACAATTTAGCTTAGTTAGGAATGTCTGACGTCATGGGGAACACCAGTAGGGAGGGTAATGGGTTCCTCAAGAGGCTGACATTCTGAAAATTAACTTAGTCTTATCTCTTATGCTTTTGGCTGAGGATGGTAGAAATACCGAAAGTACTCCCATGTATATATAGTTAGTGAAATTAGACAATATATTAAATAAACAAGTTTTATTTTATTTTTCAAGTCCATTTATAAGTGTTTATGTTATCAGAATTGTGTATAATTTATATTTACTTTTTTTTTTATTTCAGGAATATTCTTCCAAACAACTACTTGCGTTGGTGTCATGCGCATGTCAGAATAACAAAAAAACTCGAGTTCGCCTGTGTACACTGATCGAAGAGTTGGAAAAATCTGGTATAAGATGACCTTTACTGTTTGAAGAACATGAACCCTCTATTTTTGTACAGCTATAAACTTACAATGATTAATTATTTTTTTATTTATATACTTAAAAAAAAAACAAGTATATTCAAATTTATATATGTGTATATGTATGTATATAAAATATTTTATTTATGTATTTATTATAAACGATAATATTGTATATTTTCTGCACATTAGTTCTTCCATTTGTATCCCTATATGAAGGTCGTTTATTTTCTACTACTTGTACGTAAAATTCAAATTTATTTTATACGAGTGTAAATTGTTTTAATTTAATTTAATTTTTTAATAATTTTTATTTTATTCTAGTATATTTTCATTGTAAAAACTGTGATATATTTTGTGTTGTATTATGACCAAACATAATATATATTATAATAAATGATTTAGTTTTTGGTAAAGTTTTATTTTTTGTCTGAGATGGATTCCCATTGAAATTGTTTATTTTAACAATGGCTATTGAAATGAGATATATGAGGAGTTTGGAGCCAGAGCGGACCAACTGGTTTAAACTGAACAGGAAGAAAATGACAATTGAAAATTGAGTACATTTTGTTTATCTCCATAAATGGGCCCCAAATATTTATTTATATTTGAAATTTTAGAATAGTATTGGATGAGTGATCCCTTTTTGTGTTCTATAAAGTTTTTGAAGGCCGTATGATCCATTGTGACTTTGAAAATATATGCACAAAATATTTGTGGACTAAACTTAAAGTGCTGCTATCTATCACTGAAGCGAAGAAACTAAGTGATCCACACTGGTTTTGAAAAAGGGAACCTATGCCAACATCAGGATGGTAATAACTCATTTTCCGAAAAATTGTGGGTTGGTCCGCTCTGGCTCCAAACTCCTCATATGTATATATAAACATATGTATAAAAAGGGGTTTGTTTGTTCCAACATTACGCCCAAACGGCTGGACGGATTTTTATGAAACTTCATATGTAGCATCCTTTTGAGCCCGATTGAATAATAGGCTATGTGGCGTCCCAGATGTTTTGAACGGAAGGGGGGCCTAAGCATCAAAATAGTGCTAGCTCATTAACGGGTGGTCGTCGGATCGTGATGAAATTTCACATGTAGTATTGTGAAAAGCCAAAATTTAAAAATTGGCTATGTGAGATCACAACTTTTTGGAGGTGAGGTGCGGGGATGCATTAATGCTGAAGGAATTTCACATGTAGCTTTCTTAAATATGGTATATAGCCCTAATTTTAAAGGGGTGGGTTTCCTAAGCATGTATTACCTAGGAGGTCCACCGTTGCACGGTTAATAATAGCTGTAGTTACCAGCGTTTCTAAACACATACTAGCTAAGGAATTCTAGCACGTACTAGCTGTGATGCCCAGCGGTCCTAACTACATACTAGCTGTGATGCCTAGCGGTCCTAACTACATATTAGCTGTGATGCCCAGCGGTCCTAACTACATACTAGCTGTGATGCCCAGCGGTCCTAACTACATACTGGCTGGGATGCCCAGCGGTCCTAACTACATATTAGCTGCGATGCCCAGCGGTCCTAACTACGTACTAGCTGTGATGCCCAGCGGTCCTAACTACATACTAGCTGTGATGCCCAGTGGTCCTAACTACATATTAGCTGTGATGCCCAGCGGTCCTAACTACATATTAGCTGTGATGCCCAGTGGTCCTAACTACATATTAGCTGTGATGCCCAGTGGTCCTAACTGCGTACTAGCTGTGATGCCCAGCGGTCCTAACTACGCACTAGCTGTGATGCCCAGCGGTCCTAACTACGCACTAGCTGTGATGCCCAGCGGTCCTAACTACGCACTAGCTGTGATGCCCAGCGGTCCTAACTACTCACTAGCTGTGATGCCCAGCGGTCCTGACTACGCACTAGCTGTGATGCCCAGCGGTCCTAAGAACTTACTAGTTGTGGGATCCGCCGTTGAAAGGCACATAGACTTAGTTAAGTGTCTTTAACGGGTACCTGAGGTCTAACAAGTTCGTCACCATCTCTTGAATCCGGTCCAAGGGACGACGTGCTCAAGATTATTTTTTACTTTCCCAGTTAACACAACTAAAAGCCCCGTCCAGATTTCCAACTCACGATTCCGAAATCATTGACACCACATGAAAGATAAAGTAAGTTTTCTTATCCCATCTCTATTTGCTCTACAGCAGGACACCGAAATTTTACCTACCGAAAGACGACATGCATTGTCGGTAGATAGGCAGCAACTAGAAATGATGATAGTCTACCATAGACCGATTTACGTATATTGGGAGGGTTGTTGTGTAAACGTAGGGACCTAAGCATCGAACGCTCTTATCCTATCTCTGTTTGCTCTACAGCAGGAAACCGAAATCTTACCCATCCAGGTTTAGTTACATAACGACTAATAAATTCATGTAACGTGACGAAATGGGGAGGGGGGGGAAGGCAGTCAGAACAATGTGACTAACACGAGGTCAATAATGTTCGAAAATTATGTAATCGGTCCGAAGAATCTCCCACTCCCCTAAAAAACATTGTCAAAACATCTGTTAGAGTGTCTCGTCCCACCATATACTATTATCTCTGTTACAGTATCTCGTTCCATATTATTATTATTTTGTTAATTTTTTAATCTCATATAAACGAAATCTATTTGTCGGTTCTTGACCAGTAATAATCAAACATCAATTTTAGTTGAATACATAATTTGAATTCGTTACAATGCAGGTATTTACCAATGCCTCTTTTCAAAAATAAGAAAAACTTCTTTTCTTTTCAACATGGGTATTATTAAATTTTTAACTAAATTATATCCTTCATAGTGTTTATATTATTTTTCATAACTATGAAAATATTCACACACATGTTTATAAAATAATATATAAAAATGTATATATTGCACTGCCATCTTAACTATTTAACAGCGACATCTACAAAGCGTTAAGAAAGCTCTTCGTGCTAGCCTCGTTAGTTTCTGGCCGCCATTTATGTTAGTTGTTTTCTGGGGTCGTTTTCCGTGAGTAGTTTGCTCATTATGGGTTCTCAAAGACCTGATAATAGCTCATCAGGAGTTTCTAAATTAGTTAGTAAACCGTATGGTAAAGTTGAACTATCCCTAAATAATGTTTTATTACCAGAAGAAAAACTTAGTATTACGCCATCCGTTCTTGATGGTATGGAAGCAGACACGGAAATTGATCTTAGAATATTAGGCTGTGAACTTATACAAACGGCTGGTATTCTATTAAAGCTTCCTCAAGTAAGTTTTTCTTTTTTCTAAGTTAAATATTACATTAATAATTAGGTTTAATATATATTTTTGTTTAATGTTGACCACATGTGTACACAAACTTTAATGACCTTCTTTTGCTTTAGGTAGCTATGGCCACTGGACAAGTTTTGTTTCAGCGGTTTTATTATTCAAAATCCTTTGTTAGGCAAAGGATGGACACACTTGCAATGGCGTGTATTTGCCTTGCTTCGAAAATTGAGGAAGCTCCACGTAGGATAAGAGACGTTGTTAATGTATTTCATCATATTCGCCAAGTTAATAATCAAAAGTAAGTACCTTTAAATTGTTTTTATTCCCCCTACTTCTTACAGAACAGTAGCACTTCCATTTATATTTTTCTGTTAAGATTGTTTACTTTTTGTAGAACATAATTCCATAAGAGGTTAAATGAGAATTTATTTTGTTCTATTAATAAAATGTATTGTTTATGATCGTTTTATCTATAGTTTCTTTGTTTTGTAAAATCTGTCAACACTTTTAACTGACAATTTTGTTCCATGTATAAACGTTACGTTAACGTTTTTTTGTTTCGTTTTTCTCTTCTTTTTTGTCTATTAATTTTTTTCACTGTCGTAAAAAAAAAAATCGACAGTCATTCAAAATAGGTTTACTGAAATGAACAATGTATCTATAAAAAGCTTTGCGGAATCATCAATTTTACTATTTAGGTTATTGAAATCAAAAAGGTGAGCATTATATTTTAAAACGTACCTGATAATTTCTTTTATCGTTATCTTCTCTTGTCTATCTGTATTAGTTGTGCTTGTTTGATGTTGAACTCTATGGAATTATATTAATGATATATTTTCTTAACATTATTATTTTTTTTTTTTTTTTATAAATTTCTGTGAATATTTTCTCTAAGAAATAGTTTTTCGTAGCATTGTACTGCAATAACATTAACCTCGAAGAGGGACGTGGAAGGCCCCAGGCTTGCTCAGATATACAACATATATCTGAATAGGTGTTTGAGGTCTTTCAACATGGTCACATCTGTAAGTAGGCATTTTTTAAATAAAATAATAGTTTTATTTATAGAAAATCAATTATAAGACGGTAATGTAGTATTTTACAAAGATAAGTGATATATACTATTTTCTCTAGTCTTTTTTTTACAAACGAAAAAAATACATTCCCAGAAAATTAATGAAGAAGTTAGTGAATACATGTGCGAAACGAATCTGTGAGAAAAGCAGTAAAATAAAAATCAGATTATGTGTACATATGTATTGTGAATTTTCATGTTTCCGAAAAGATCAAGAGGAGTCTTACAGTGTATATTGCATCCATTCTGTAAAACACTAGCACTAGTTTTATTTATAGAAGAATGAAAATGAATAAATAGTGAATATTGGTACAATTGTGAATCACTACGAATATAATATATTGTTTAAAATTGAGTAGACATTTTTTTCTAACATGACATGATTTTAAATTAAGCCTAGCCATTGCTACCTGAATATTTGCGTTTTTCATCAGTCATGAATAATTTTAATACAAATTAATTGTATTTTTTTGCAGTTTCAGTTACTAATGTATCGCAATTCTTGCTTTTATTCTGCAGATATAATTAGGCGTTTACAAAATAACGTTGCTATAAATATATTTTATTCCATGAATTTTGAAATAATAAACAAAATTTAAAAAAACAAAATTATTATTTTAATTGTTTCTATATTAGCTGATGATTCAGGATTTCTGAATTGTGTCCCCCTTCTCTAATCCCTCCGTTCTCTTGACGTTCATTCACCCAAAAACTATGTAGTTCTTGAGAGATTTATGTTTCGCTTAGTGTAATAGGTCAGAATGCATATTTTGGCGAAACTGGCTGCGTTTCAGTGTGACACCTAATTAAACCTGCTAGGCAACATTTAGGACTCCTACAACAGAGTTATTAGATAAAGGATTGGATGCTTAGGTCCGTATGTGTACGTACGTCCCCAATTTTTTGGTCATTCCATAATTAATATTTTTGTATTCTGGGTTAGAAAGTAACAATAAACTGACTTAAATTTTTATTCATTGATGTGTTGACCCTTTTTTTACGCTGGCCAATTATAATGTTCAGAAGCCTCCAGAACAGATTTGCTTTGCGACTTTGGCGTTCTGCCTCTCACTAATCTGTCCCCTTCTTCAGACATTTTCATCATTTTTTGGTTTGTGGAAGCTCATTCTCGCCTATTTTTATCGCTCACACCACAACATGCTGAAGATGCTCACGTATCAATTCTGTTTCATGTAAACTAGAAAAAAAAATTGTTTTTCCTCCAACATAGTATCGAAATTTGAGTTATTAATCATTTTTCAAACACTGTAGACATATCATTATCTAGATCAGATACATTGACCTAATCAAAGTAAAGAATATAAATAATTTCGAAAAAACTATATTACTTCTTGGATTACATTGTGTATTCTTTTGGCGTGAGTCTCGTCGATGCGGTGGACCTTAGCAAATGATATTTAGTCAATTTGATGTAGACAAGCCCATAGATGTAGGTTGAATTGATTCCAGATCTCACAGGTTGGTTCGACTGCTGTAGATTGATTGATTGATTCGCCCTTTCAACCATAGTCGAAACGGTGTCAGCAATGTTCTGTATAATAGCTATTAAGAACTTTTTTTAGTGAGAAAAAAAAGTATTCTAGCCAACTTGAATGGTATATATGCCATATTCAACAACAGACAAGATTAGCTACGCTTTCACTGCTTCGATTCATCTCCACCAATTCTTACGAATGGCAAACGAATTTCATCAAATGAGGCAATATTTGAGCAATGAAAGGTCAGTTGCATTACCTAAAATTGTAATTTTTCTGGATTAGGTTTTAGACAGGAATGTATATTATTTTTTAAGACTTATCAGTGAGTGTTGTTGAGTATTTGATGGCAACCTATGGAAACGAGGGGTAACCGCAAGGACATGAAACCTCCTGATTATATAGTCTATATGTGTTCAAAAACTTTCTTTTCGTTTTAAATTAAGTATCTTGGTCTTCCTCAGATTAAAATATAAAATGTCAGTATATTTCTTTCCATGTTTATTTGCTCTGAGGAGTTGAAACCCTATTTTTGTTCGAACCTCACATGTAGAAATAAAGAGATTTGAATCTATTTGGCTGCGTGCAGCTACAATTACAAGGGAAATCACTGATCCTTCATTGTAAAATAATTGAGAATGTGACTTTTAAAAAATATAAATACTTAGAGGATTTAATGTTACTTAGTGTATGTTATTGTTATTGCTATCAATGCTACGACATTTTAATTGTTTTTTTATGCACAGTACATTTATTGAAGCTATTGTTCTGTAAGATTTCTATTTTACAATGTTATAATTTTTATTATTTTAATTAAATTTTTATTTTTATTCTATTTATTGCTGTGAACAGCTCATTTGTGATAATATTTTCGTATCCTCTGCAGGTATGGTTATAGTTGCTGGATCTTTCATTTTACGAATTAATAAGTCTGTTCATTATGAAATCAGTCATATCAGTGATCCAAAATGGCAGTAGGATTTTCAAAATCCATCCAAACGGTTGTAATCCTGTTATGTATTTTTAATGTACACTACTCTTGTATAGGGTGTTCATTTCATTCCGTTCGTAAAGCGTATAGTAATTGAAAAAAGAACTAAAAATCCTTACAAATTGTGTCGATTGCCATTTCTACATAATAATATAAATATTAAGAACAATTATAGGTCCTTCGGGTTTTTTTTTTTTTATCTAGGATGTGAAAGAATGTTGAGCATGCCGTCCTTGTTGGCAAAATTTAAAGCTTCTGCAGTAGAGTCGGGCTCATGTCCACCAGAGTGACGAAAGATCGCTCTGGTAGTAGGCGATATGACCTTGTAATTAAAAGCCCGGGCATGATCATAATAACTAACATATGAGATGATTAATATTAATGATTTAAATACTTTATTTATAATTATTAATATTTTATATTTATATTCCTTTGCGATGAAACTTCTTTCAGGACGATATTTTGTGGCAATTACGCTCCGCTTCCGCAGGTCATAAGTTCGTTTTACTCAAATTAAAAATATGTAAATACATAGGTATAAATAAACAAAAGTATATATGATAGAAATTATAGGTCTTGAGGTCTTTCTCTGAGAGGCAAAAAACCTCGAGTACGCCGACCTTTCGTTGGGACATTAAATGGCTGAACCGAGCTTATGTCTTGTACTTCTTAAAGACCCTACCCTATTACACCCGGGTAGGATTTATGACTCCTAAATCATAGTTTGGCGGAAAGTCCTCTTGTAAGCTACAGTTGAAGCCCGGGGGTTCAAAAAAACAATTGCTTTCTTTGTTTGTCTTTTCTGTTCCATAGATCCGTAAATTACTTTAAATCAATTATTATTTTGACACAAATGCATTGACCCATTATGAATCTTTGTGTCTATGCTCAATACTTTTTTACAAGCTCATAATTTGAAAATAACCTTTCACTATGATTGGCAGATCACTGATGGATGATCCTTTTCATTTTACGAATAGACTTATTATTTTAATTGAAAACAGCTGTTTGATTGTCGTATTGTCTTAACATTGGATCCATACCTTGTAGAGGAAAATGATTTATGTACACTGTTAATTTCTATTTTTGGGCTGTGTGAGATTTTCAGATAATATAGTAATTTTGTGATACAGTTATATATCTTCCAATTTATTGCAAGTTCTAGACAATATATAATAATATTAAACGTTTCGAAAGACACCTACTATTTTCAGTATCTTATATATATATTATATAGGTTAGTAAACATGGTAGAGAGCGCTTTGATCGCCGATATGATCTCGTAGTTAAAATCCGGTATCATAGCTGAACAGTTTTACAGAAAATCTGTCCCCTTGACTCGGCTTCAGGAATTTCGTCATGACTCCAAAGAGATCACAATAAGGGGGGGGGGAGCGACCAGAGGATGTCTCAACTCAGAAATCCCAATAACTACCGATATAATGATTGTAATAAGATAAACTTTATTTAAATTCAAAATCTCATAAGGATACCTATTAATTTGAAAACGTAATTGATTAATACTTGCTGGGGAAGGAGGGCGCCGGTAGCTCAGTGGTATGCGTGCTTGCCTTCCGATCTCAAGATCGTGGGTTCGAAACTTAACCGAGGCCCTTAGTTTATTTTATCTGGGAGGTAAAATAAACTTGAGCACGCCGTCCTTCGGATGGGACGTTAAGCGATGGTCCCGAGCCTGTACGATGTCAGGTACTCGTTAAAGCCCCCTGCCCTAGGTGAATAACAATTTAGGGTATGGAAAATTCAGGACTTATTAGAGTCGGGCTCATGTTTACCAGAGTGACGAAAGATCGCTCTGGTAGTAGGCGATATGACCTCGTAGTTATAGCCCGGGCATGAGTCAATAACTAACTTGCTGGGGAAGTACATTGTCAGTGATTCACTCAAGACTTTTTTTAAAATCTTATTGACTTGTTTTGTGTTTGTTTAATTGTTGTTAATTTATATTTAATTATTATAAATGTATATAAATACAGATTATTGTTTATAAAAAATTGAGTGTGGGAAGTGTCTCCTATTAAGTCATATGGCCTGAAATAAATTGGGATATATATATTCATTACAAAATTATTTTATGTTTAAATAATTGTATATGTTATTGTGTTTTTTTTTTTTTTTAATTGTATTATATGAAAAGAATTAAATGATGCTCAATGATATTTTTGCGGTTCCGTTCGCAGATGGTTTGAGAGTGATGGGAAAGTGACGTTATAATGGGGCCATCCAGCCGTTTAATGGTTTCGGAGACCAGTGTGACCACAAAACACACAATTACACCCATATCTTCTCCCTTCTAAAAGATATATATGAAAAAACACACGTTTGTGAGGGAGGCAATGCAATGTCGCAACATGGTATTAAGACATATTTAGTATGTCATTTTGCGACTCAAAATGAATTTAATTATTGATAAATATGTTTTTCTTTATATGATCATATTAATGATTATCAGTTTCAGGACATCACGCAGAAAAGAGTGTTTAAAAAAAAAAAAATTTTAATGAATGAAATCTTCCATGTTTATGTATTTTGTGATTATTTGTTTTTTCTTTATTTATTTTTCAAAATAATTATTTACTTTTACAACAAAGTACAAAATTTAAATTCCATACAGTTGGATAAATAATGAATTGACTTATATATATTTTACTTCTCCAATTAGGAGTCCGAAAATGAAAAATAAAATGTGTGTGAACACTATAACTCTCGATCGAATGAATGTATCGACTCGAAATGGTATATCTAGAACCTTCTAAGTAGGACACCTATTGATTTTCAGTCAAATCGGTCTAAGGGAATGGAAGGCTTAAATCAAAAACTGTGTCGTTGTAAGGAATTGATAGGAAATTCCATATGTAAATTCAAAGCCCTATAAGAACGATACCAGTCGAAGGGTTTGGGGTTCAACTAAAAAATCTCAATAAATGCCGATTGTAATGAATGTATCGGCATGAAATTTTACATTTAAATTTAAAACTCCATAAATCTGGAACCTATTAATTTTCCGTGAATTCGGACATAGAGAAAGGAGAGCTCGGCTCAAATACCATAACTCCCGATGTAGTGAATGTATCATCCAATAATAACCTCTCGTACCAAGACAGACGTTACAATGATTCCTATTGGCGAATGAATGCAGCGGGTTGAACATAACTTGTTAAATGACTCAATAGTCTTTCATTATTTACTTTTCTGTCAAACTGCGAACATTTTGTATATTAAAAAATAAATAACGTATATTTTTTTAAAAGATTGCCTATTTCACAATATATTTATATAGAATGGGAGTCCATTCGGTATTGCTACCATCTTCAGCCATGACTTACCAAATGATCAGTACTCTCAAAGTCATGTTTAGGAGAAATTTTTGGTTCTCTTTATTGTTAAAATAAATAAGAAAACATGCTGTACGTGAAAAAATAAAATAAATTTTCATATAAACGATGTCACTTGGGTCGAGACACTAGATCAAGGAGTGTAACAGCAGCGATGTTTTAGGCTTACAACCTCAGTATTTGTCGTGACTGGTAGATGGTAACAATACCGAAAGTACTCCCATATATTATATATCTTTTG
Source organism: Aradus depressus (assembly GCA_963662175.1). Taxonomy (NCBI): domain Eukaryota; kingdom Metazoa; phylum Arthropoda; class Insecta; order Hemiptera; family Aradidae; genus Aradus; species Aradus depressus. The sequence goes on along the minus strand of OY759226.1, from coordinate 18,091,161 downwards.
TGAAATAGACAATATTATTTAAAAAACATAAGTTTTTTCTCTATTTTTTATTAGATGGTTCATAATATCTGTAGAAAATGTTGAATATCATTTTGTATATTGTTGGAAAAAGTAAATGTATTTATTTATTTTTCTTATCATTAATTAATACTTTATTAATTTGTGATGAAATATTTAATAATAAATTATTAATGGTAGAGAAATCGTTTCTTATATTGATTTGTTAAAAAAAAAAATAAGTACAATCTTATTTGGTATTTAGATGTAAAACAATATTTTCTTATTTGTTCAATGTAATTTTTGTTTTGGTTTTTGCCGTAACTTCTGTGTTTCATAGTTTTTGCTGTTGCTTTACTTCTGCTATTGCATCTCTTGCTTGATTTCAAGCAGACGAAACAAAGAGAGAGGAATACTTCGCCTGTTTATGGATCATGAAATTGTATACATCGTAGACATTCATCACTGAACTTCCCCACAGTTTTTCTATTAGTGTATTATGTCTTATTCTGCGAAAAATAAATTTTTGTGAATAGTTACTTTTGTGTTTTAACAAAAGAACATAGAACAAAAGTGATATCTACCTAGTGCAGTGATATTAAACAATTGTCATCAAAGAACGAGCCTGGTAAGGTATTTCGACTGGATTTTCGAAACTGTTCTTTGTTTTGTGCGTATATTAATTATATTTTTATATATATTTTTTTCCTCATGTGCTTATTAATATAAAGACTTTTGCAGGAAATGAAGCACTTCAACTTTCTACATTTTCATTCTTCGTTTATTTAATTATTATTTTCTATATTATTTATTTACATCGGAAAAATATTTGTTACACATCGTAAGTATATTTAAATGTTGATCTTTGTGGAAAATCTCAACAATCATGAATTATAAAACATGGTACTTTTTTTTTTGTTATTTTTTTATTATCCATTTTGTTTTTTAAAATATTCATTTTAGGAACATGAGGCAATGAAAGCAAGAAATGACATTTTTTGAAAAGAAAGTGAAAAATTTCTGCAAGATTCATATGAAAAAATTTTAAAAAACATCTGCGAACATCAAGAACCATATTAAATATCAAAATTGAGCTAATAATCGACTAGAAGAATTTAAATTTTTTTACTGATATCAGTTACGCAAAGAACAGAAAGAAAATGTTTTTACTATAAATAATTAACAATGTTTTTTTTTTTTTTTTTCGTTTTTTTCAGGCCTATCATCCCCTTGGTTTTGGACCACAACTACATCTCCCTGAAGACACAAGTAATCAAAGCTGAAAGGAGAGTACTGAAAGAACTCGGATTTTGTGTTCATGTCAAGCATCCTCATAAGGTAAATATAGTTTTATTGACATACCCGGGCTTTAAAACTACAAGGTCATATCGCCTACTACCAGACGAAAGCCAGCTCTTTCTTCGCTCTGGTGGTCATGCGCCCAACTCTACAGTGGGAAATCTGAATTTTTGTACACCCTAGGATATCTTACAGGCTCGGGATCATCCCTTAACGTTCCATCATAAGGACGGCGTGATTAAAGTTTTTTCACCTCCCAGATATAAAAATCTAACGGCTTTATATTTAATGAATATATGAGGATTCAGAAGCCCTCGTGTGAGTCAACTATTGATTTGTAGGGAGAGCGGTAACGTAGTTTATATATTCGTGGGGAAGTATATTTATATATTCGTGGGGAAGTATATTGCCGTTTTTTATAGATTTGAGATATTTCGATAATAAAATATTTATGCTTGGTTTTGTTATTTATTAAACCGACTTAATCCTAAAAATGTGTTCATTATTGATACAAATATCACCAAAGTCAAGATGGGATTTCTTATGATAACCGAAATTATCTAAGAGCTATAGTTTTTAATGCGTTTTTTTTCTTTTTTATTTCAGATAATTGTGATGTATCTACAAGTTTTAGGATTTCAAAGTAATAAAAATTTTATGCAGCTTTCATGGTAAGTAAATACTTCCTTTATATATATTATATTCTATTTTTCACTTTTAAAATGTGTTAGTTTCTTTGATGAATATGTTTTGAAAAATACACAAAATTTTGGTCTTTGGTCCTCCCAAAATATATTATTGAAACTTTTGTAACGAGATATAAAAATTGATAAACATTGTATTTTATATAGTAGTCAATATCAAGATCTGGTAATATTCAAAAGATTTTTTTGTCTCCGTTGCCCTGATGAGAGGAGCCCTGGCCCCACGGGGACCCAATGATGCCAGGGGACATGAGACAGCACACACCGGACCACTCTATAAACTTTGCTTTGATTAATTCCCAATTGAATAACTAGACTGTGGATCTGAGGGTAGCCGTTCACACCCTCCAAGCCCGGAACTATTTCCAGAAGTTCCAGGGATACCGATGCAAGCCGGTCCCGACGACACCCCAACTCCGGGGCACCCCAAGGACCCCCCTCTCCCCATGACCTTTAACCCCCAAAAGTGCAGGGAAAGGATCTATCATTTTATGTTTTATGACTCATGCCCGGGCTTAAACTGCGAGGTTATATCGCCTACTACCAAAGCGCTCTTTCGTCACTCTGGTGGACATGAGCCCAACTCTACTCTGGGAGTCCTAAATTTTGCCTACCCTAAATTTTTTATTCACCTCAGGGGTCTTTAACGAGTATTTGACGTCGTACAGGCTCAGGACCATCGTTTAACGTCCCATCCGAAAGACGGCGTGCTTAAGTTTATTTTACCTCCCAGATAAAATAAACTAAGGGCCTCTGGTTTCGAACCCATGTTCTTGAGCTCAGAAGACAAGCACACATAACACTGAGCTACCGGCGCCCTCTAATATATATAATTTAAATTTTGTTAAGTTAAAAGTTTAACTTTTTGAATGTTAGTTAATAGGTCGCACGATATTTAATTGATCAGTTTTTAATATTAAATACTATACAACGAATAATGGTTGTAAATTGTTTTATTTTGTTGAAAAATATTTGATATTGCCTGAATAAAGGGGGCAGGCCAACAAAAATAATATAAATATTTTTTGGGAAGACCTAATTTCGAATTTCTGAACAAGTGCGAAATGTAGGGGAAGTTATGTAATCAGTCAAAAATTCGATTCAGTGTTTTCTATGGAATTTCATGTTTTCCGACCTCTTGATTCTAAATATGAAAAAAAAAATTATGTGCGCCTGTGAACATCGACAGGAAATTTTATATGTAAATCCAGAACCTTCTAACGACTACAGGAAGGGAAGGTGGAGTTCAACATGTAAACCTTAATAACTGCCTATGTAATGAATGTATTAACATGAAATTTCATATTTAGTGTCAAATCCCAATGAGGATGTAGTCTGTCACGTTTCAGCGATATCGAATGAAGGGAAGTTGGCTTATATGAGAAGACTCAATTAAAAAACTGTCGATGTAATGAATTTATCGACACAATATTTAGTAAGAAAATTTCAGAGCTTCTGTGTAAGTCAACTGTTGAATATTGAAACGACTGATTTTGTAAGGGTAGTGAAATGCCAATTGATTCATTCGTTCTGGGGAAGTACATCGCCTGTGATTTTTTTTTATACCACTCACCAAGTAAACATTCTGATCTCAATCAAGGATATTCGTCCTCACCTTCAATGTTTTTATTTTATTTTTTTTCAGGAACTACATGAACGACGCATTGCGTAGTGATGTGTTCATGCGCTATGACCCAGAGACAGTGGCTTGTGCCTGTATATATCTAAGTGCTCGTTTTATGAACATCGTTCTCCCAAGACAACCGCCCTGGTTTGGTCTTTTTAACGTTGATGAAGAACAAATTCTGGATATCTGTCGAAGGATATTAATGCTCTACAAACGACCAAAGGTAACATACAATTCGTATTATTTAATTGTATTCGTATTCACAATGGCACATAATGTATTGTCAAACAGTTCTTATAATTATTATTTTAGAATCGTGATATATTGGTTTCTCATTGTTTTGTTTATTTATTTATTTTTACTTTTTTTTTCATTTGTTATTTTTATTTTTGCAGAACATTTCTGTATGAAGAGGAGGAATTGAAATGGTAAAAAACAGTTCGGTGTTGAAAGGTTATATTATTTTTATTTAGAAGGCAGTTTCACTTCAACATCTGTTTTCTGGTTGTCTAAGAGTACGACTACTTATATAAAAGATCTTCAGAGAAATTGCCTCAAGAGAATCTGCTATTAAGCATATATATATTAATAATCTGCTATTAAGCATATATTAACAATATGTATTGCTTCGATTTAAGACTGTTTGACATTACATAGATGTGTACATAATATTTTTAGTTATTTATCGCTGAGAAGCTGTGTTGGCCGATTTTGTAAACTGTGATCAATGTATTTCACATATTTCATGCCAATATTTCTAAAAATCACCGAACTCTGATGAGAGCTCTCTCAATCAGTGTTAGTATTGAACGTAAAATCTAATACAAATAAGAGGCAGAGAATTTGGTTCGGCTTGAGCTATCGGACGTTCAATAGTAACATTAAAAAAAAATAAAGCAAGACGTATGTTTTATAACATGTCTATTTCACAAAAAAAAATATATATATAGGATACTTTCGGTATTGCTACCATCTTCAGCCTTCAGCTACGACAATAAGTCCACAGTATTTGTTAAGTCGTGGCTGAAGATGGTAGCAGTACCGAAAGAGCTCCATTTATTATATATTTTGTGAAGTAATATTTTTTTTTTAAAACCAGTTGCCATGTGTATACAATTTTGAGATTACCTGGTTCTGTGACTTCCCTTCGGTAACTACAGACGGCAGCCCTGAAGAACGAAAATACCACTCTCTCAACAGAAAAATCTTACTGTGAAAAGTGTTCCCTTTTTTTTACTTCGTTATTATTTCATGTATTTGTTATATATATATATATAATGTCCTTTATTGTGCATTTATTTAGTCTATAAAGTTTTATGTTTAAACGAAAATATTTTCACAGTTAAAATTGTCCATTAGGACAACAGGATTTCCCTTGGGGAAGGGAAGTCGCAGTCTCAGGTAATCTCCTCAGAATTGTATCAATATGCCGACTTAGCAAACTTAGATGTTACAATACAATATAAATATTGTGTTTCAACTATATCGGCTAATATCGCAAAAATGTATTCAGTTTAAAATTATTTGTTTTTCCAAATCCACTAGTCTTCTCAACGGCGCATTCGAATTAATTTAATATTAAATTTATTGTTACGTACTTCAATGCACACACGATGAAGTACCTCAGGTCAGTTTGTACTAAACTAAACTTGAGGGAAGAGATTAATTATTATAATTGAGGATTGCATAGGTAAGTTGTACTGTGTGTATGGCTACGCTATATTCGGTTCTCATTTTTGTTGTGTGCACTTCTAGATACCAGCGCAGTTTTTATGTTCATGAGTTTTCTTTATAATGGAAAGGGATCTTGAGTTCGCATCAGTTTTTAACAGAGTTTATTAATTTATACAAAAAATTATTCCATATTTTTGGAAGGTTAAATCTGAAGGGTCATCCTGCATATGAAGTTTTGATCAATGATTGTTATTTGGAAAATATAAATTATTAATGAACTAAAAACTAATAACACTGATACTAGGTGCTGTTTGAATTCGTATTGGATCTGATGACAGCAAAGACAAGATACTATGGATTATTTACAAGTAGTCTGACCTCTCACAGGTTGTATTATATGCTAGCCGGCTTTCGAGGTTGCCCAACTTTATTTATTTATTAGACAATTTTAATTTACTTTCTAATAAATGTTTTATTAGACAGCCTCGAAACCTGGCTAGCACAAAATAATACATTCTGTGAGAGATCAGACTAAATTATTATTTTGCAACCTGTGAACTGTCACTTATCATTACATCAGCCATCTTTACAGTCACCCATCTTCGAATCACATGGTGTATATAACTGAAATGAGAAAATAATTGAATCGTTGGTGGCCTCGCTTTGTTGCTTCTTGTATTACAACTTATGACTATAATTGAAATGATATGCAACATTTAACGTCTATGTCTAGATTTTTGTAAGTCTAAAACAAATTGACTGCATTTTTTAGAAGGATTATTTATGTTGGTTCCATCAAAGTGCATTATTCTTCTTCAAAATGCAATTGGAATGAAGTGTGCTTCTTACTGAATTATTCAAAAGTGCACATTCACGTTTTAAAAAAAAGAGAGGAAGGGAAAGTGCGCATGCGTCCCGTCGCCCTCCTCACAGCATTGTAGACATTTATTACTTTGACCAATTCATACTATTATGAATAATATCTGGACAAAGTAAGTAATTTATTAAATTAACTAGACAACTTAGTCATTATACATAATGTCAAGCGATTATGTATAATCGCTTTTTAATCACGTTGGATACCTATTTGTAAATTGGGATGTAGGGACTCACGTCGGAGACCGAGATACATTAATAGTAATCGTTTTTGTAATTTTTCGTAGTTAATTATGATGTATTCTTTCAAGCTGGACAAAAAAATGGATGTGCACAGAAGTAGTTTTGAAGCAATTAGCCTTAATTGACTTGTTATTCATATTTATTTATTTATATTTTTTTTTACAACATTTAAATGAAACAATCGTTGATTGCAGGTGAACGCTGAGGAACTGGAGAAGAAGGTGGACGAACTGAAGAAGTTTTATGAAGAGTCTCGACAGAAGAGTCGGGCTGCTGCAGGAGGCGGCACTCTCTCTGGGAACAACTCTCCCAACAGTGCTGGCTCTCCCAACAAGTAAGTCGAATTTCATTTATTCCGACTCTTATATGAACATATCTGGCACGAAATTTTGTAAGTAGATCCAGAACTTAATGACATCGATTTTTAAAAAAATTCACCGAAGAGAAGACTCATTTCAAAAATTCTAATAACTGTCGGTGTTACGAATGTATCAACATAAAATTTAGTAGGAATCTATTTTCAACCAAGTCAGTAATTTCGTTTCAAAGGGAGAGAGAAAATTTAGTTGAATAATTCAAATTTTGATAATTGTATTTTTATACCAATCAGATGATGAATACAAACTCAAAAAGCTAACTTTCGTTCTACTGAAAAAATTCTGAAGAGAAAATACACCTGATGATTGGTAATCTATTGTAGGAATTTTTCTAAACTTCCCCCTCGGTTGATTCCCCACTTTCAGATTCTAGACCAGCTTCTTGGCTATGTCGTCCCCTGTGACCTTTGAGTGGGCTACCCCCAGATGGTCTGTCCTGAGCAGAGTTGGGCAATTACAATTTAGTTTTATTTCGTAAGAATTTCGGCCAGTGGGGGGGGGGGGGGGGGGGGAGACAAAAACTCGAGTAACTGTTGCAATGAATATATCGACATGATATTTTATGTATAAATTCAAAACCCCGTAGGATGGATCTACACATTTTTCCCAAGATCGGTGGAAGGTGAGGGAGGATCGACTCACCCTAATAACTGCCGATGTAATGAATGTATCGACACAAAATTTAGTATGAGGATTAAGTTTAAGCGCAAACGATTGGTTTTGGAGGGATAGCAATTATTTAATTGAACATATCCGGTGATTCACCGACGACTTCCTTTTTTCACCTTTCCAAATAATTCTGAAAATTGTATTTTTGTACCAATCAAATGATGAATACTAACTTAAAAAGCTAACTTTCGTTCTACTGAAGAAATTATGAAGAGAAAATACACCTGATGATTGGTAATCTATAGTAGGAACCTGAGTTCGTTTTTCTAAACTTCCCTTCGGTTGATTCCCCACTCCGGGGCTCTGTCTCAGCTGCTTGGCTGCAGATCATCCCCTGTTGACTTCGAATTGGGTGGGGGTAAAATGGTCTGTCCTGAGCAGAGTTAGACAAATTGTTAATTGAATTACATTGGCAATAACAATTTAATTTTAATTCGTAAGACAACGATGTGGTAATTAATAATTCAAATAATGGCCATAATTGTAACTAATTGTATTGCTAATCGTAATTTGAATTATATTGTCATAAAATTATATTTATTTACATATGAAGAGCATGGGGAAAGAACCAGGTTTGTCACTTTTTTTTTCGAATGTGATATATCGCCACTACAGTGTAGTATATTAAACATATTTCACGATTCACCATCGTTACGGGCTTCAAAAAGACGGTTTGTCACTACGAAAACGGAAGCTGAAAGTATGACGTGCGGGGAATTGATAGATACGTAATTTCAAACATTAAATTTCAGTTTTCTCAATTTCAACATCTGGTGACAAACCTGGTTCTTTGCTCGTGCTCTTCATATAATGTCTACATAAGTGACAGACATTATATGTCGTAAATATGAAGATTGACGTGTGTTTGGCTACTCTGAGGTACGTGACCGAAGAGGTTCCAGGCTAGTCTTCGAGCAGGTCTCTGCTTTGCTCCTTGAGACGTCCTGGTATATTCGTGAGGAGAGTGGTGGATAATTGCTGGATATAAGCGTATTGGCGTGATCATGGAGTGTGTGTGAAAATGTTGATACTTTTTGTTGATAACAAACGGTACAAATGGGATGTTGAGGAAGGCAATGTGAGATGGGAAATGTTAAATGGCGCATTGGCAATGTGACGTAGTATAATTTAACCTAATCTGTAATTTCATTTCAGAGTTAGTACGAAAACTTAGTTTAAGAATTCACGCTTATAGAATTATATTGCCGGTGATTCTCCGAATTTTTATTTACGTTTTCCAAAAATGCCAAATGATTCTGACTGATTTTTGTACCAATCAAATGATGAATACTAACTTAAAAAGCTAACTTTCGTTCTACTGAAGAAATTCTGAAGAGCAAGCACACCTGATGATTGGTAATCTATTGTAGGAACCTGAGTTCGTTTTACCTTAAGTTCCCCCACGGTCTAGTCCCCTTGGCTACAGATCATACATACCCTGAGGCAATATAGAAGGAATTCGAGGTTCTGTCGTTGTTTTGAATGGTAGCTATTTTATAAATTGGGAGCAAGTGAACTGTATTAGAGAAAATGATTATGAAATTATATAGAGGGAGGGAATGATTGAGACAAAAGCAGGTACCTTAGTTTGAGGTAATACGCCGGGACAGCCGGTGTATTCAGTGTTCTCATCTACTTCCATACAGTACTGTAAGGGGTCCGGTGGTTCTTCTCGCATACGTCTGGTCTCGGGAAGGTCCTCATATACTGGTTGACTACAGAGGCGCCTCTTACATACGTCCAGAGTCCGGAACTTCCTCCTACATACTGAGGTCCCCTTATCTCTTCAGACAGGCTATTTCCTATATCAACCTAGAGTACCATCTCTATCCTCTACCATATACCCAGAAAACGGGAAAAATTGATCTGATCTGGTACGAAACAGTCGTATCAATAAAAACTGATTATTTGGCCAACGTTTCGGAAACTATTCATTTCCTTCTTCAGGGCTTTGAATTGATTTGAATGGATGTGTGTTGAAGTGATTCTTCGAATTTACTAACACCACCTTCACCAAACTCATCCACTCAAGTCATAAGACCCTGAAGAAGGATATAAACAGTTTCCGAAACGTTGGCCACATATGTACCACGACAGAACCTCGAATTTTTATCAATCATTATGAACATACCCTGTGGCCTTCGAGTAAATAGCTTAAAACACTTAATAACTAACGATCGCTCTACCAATTAAATAAATAAAATAACTTTTATATTGTCTAATTTCACAAAAATATATATGAGGTGTGTTCAAAAAGTAACGGGGATTTTGTAATTCGCGGGTTGTATTATTCCGATTCGCGCGATTTTTTTCGTTGCTGTGTTGGTAAACATGTCTGAAAAGTATCTGTACATTGTTGACCAAACCGAATGTTTAGTCTGCTGTCATCTGTCAAAGAGGATACATGTGTTTTGGTACGATCGGCGATTATTTATTTGTTTACAAAATGGATCAGAGAATTTGCTTTACATTTTCCTAGAAAAATGGATTAAAGTGCAGCAAAGTTTTAGAAATGTTTAATATTGCTTTTGATTAGTCTGCTATGAGTAAAACTAGGGTTTACGAGTGGCATAAAAGCTCGACAAGTGCGGTCGAATGTGAAGGTCATGCTCACTGTGCTTTTCGATTTTAACGGCATAGTGCACCATGAGTTCTCGCCACAAGGTCAAACGATCAATAAGGAGTACTACCTACAAGTGCAGCAATCCGAAAAAAACGCTCGGATTTGTGGCGAAACAATTCATGGCTTTTGCACCACGATAGTGCACCTACTCACACTTTATTGCTTGTTCGTGAATTTTTGTCCAAAAACAACACCATAATCGCCACTCATGGCTCTGTGTGACTTTTTTCTGTTCCCAACAATAAAGAGAAACTTAAAGGGCCGTCGTTTCACAAGCATAGATGAAATTAAAAGCGCATCGCTCAGAGAGCTAAATGCTATCTCAAAAATGCGAGTTCCAGAAGTGTTTTGGGGATTGGAAGAAGCGCTGGACATATACACATAAGTGTATAATATCTAATGAGGACTATTTTGAAGGGGATAACATTGATCGAATAAATAAAATATCGAATAGACGAATAAATAAAATTATTTTCATAAACCGAAAATTCTCTTTATTTTTTGAACACCTCTCGTACATGAAGAGTACCGGTTTTGGCTTTAGTCATCGTCAAAGTTCAAAAGTAATAAGATATACTTTGAAGTTTGTGCTGACGATTGCATAAGACGAAATCGGAACACTACGTATATATTTTTGTGTAATTAGACATTAGACAATATAAAAGTTGAACAACTTCTGTGTTTTATTTATTTTATTATCTTTTCACTATATCGACATAGATCGGAGAAGTGTATTCTGACATCTATCTACTAATCTACATTTAGTTTTTTTTCTTTGTATAGGTATATTTATTTCTTTGTTCATGCCAATCAAATGATGTTACACAATTTATTAACTTTCGTTCTGCTGAAATATGTCTGAAGATAAAATTCAACTGATGATTGGTATCTTCATTAATTTATTTTCTAAAAATGTCGCTCACTATCTCGATTATAAGAAACCCGACGATTTGAAGCGTGTTCATTGTTTTGAAGTGAACTGTACTGTTGGTTCTCAAGTTTCATTTGTTTTCTTATTTAATATGTATGTTTCTTACTTTTTTTTTCAGTCGAAACAATCAAAATGACAAGCAAAGAAGCAAAAGTCCTTCGGAAAGATCCCGATCTCGATCAAGCAGTCGAAGTCCCAAACATAAAAGAACCAAATCTCACAGGTATTTTAAATATATATATATATATATATAGTTTAATGCTTAGTGCTATTACTGGTTGGTGATGTCATGTATATGACGTGAGGGCCGGTGAATCATGTTTCTCGGGCCTATAGTTAGTTATTATGACTCATGTCTGCGCTTTAGCTATCGCCTACTGCACTAGTGGACATGAGCCCGACTCTACCATAGGAATCCTATTGCCTACCTAGGTTTATTCACCTAAGATAGGGTACCTGACATCGCATCCAACCCGCGATCTTCACACTACTCCAGGCCTATAGGAAGTGGAGGGTGACAAGATAGACTGGTTGGAGCCACTAGAGCGGCTAGAGTGTCACGTTACCTTAAACAACAGTCCAACGTTGCCTTCGCCCTCTGTAGTAGCATTGCACTCCCGTCTCACTCGTCAGTCGCCTAATAGCTGCCGTTTTACCTGTTTTGACGTGAAAACGTCTAATCGCTCGTTAATAGATGGTCAAACTTTCTTGTGTTACAAAATACCTTCAGATTTCAATCGATAATAACTACGAGACTAATAATGCGATAACAACGGTTGAGGTGGGCGCCGGTGGATGATTGTTGCGAATTAGCGTTGTGGAAAATTAGAAATTAGTGTAGCGTGATAACGCGTTTAGATAGGACGTTGATTCGGGTGTCATTGTAAAGAGCTGTAAGAGGAGCACTACTAGGACTCAAAGTGAAACAATGAATATATTGGCAGAAATATATGTAAAAATCTATTATTATTAAATTGAAAATTGCAAAAAAATTATAGATGTCTCATATGAATCGTAAATACGCGCGGAATTATAGAAAACGCAAATCAGAGGAAAGGTCGCATCAAAAGGAATTTAAAAAACCTAAAAAGTCTAGTGCCGAGTAAATGCAAGAGCTACGGCAGCATCGAAAAGAAAATTAAAAATGATTTTATCCCGACGTTTTCACGAAAATCTACGGCGTGGACCTTGAATACGCCTTAATGTTTTTGTCATTGATTTAGAAAACAATTTTTCACTATTTTTTATTATAAAATTAAGCTATTTACCGAAAACAAGTAATTCAGGGGTTGCATATGACGGACGGGAATAGTCCTTCCGCCACTCGATTCAAGGGACATGATTCATCGACTTGACTGTAGTACCATTGCAGATTGGTGTTGTCTTTGCCTCAGTAGTTGAAGTGTGATAGTAAATAATTTAGTTTACTATTAGTTATGAATACTAAATAGTGGATGAGCGCTATAACTACGGTGAGAGGGCAAACCGCCATGAATATCTGAAAAAGTCAGGGCATTATTATCTATCAAATGATGTTATCATTTCTTTAAAGCTAACTTTCGTTCTGCTGAATATAATTCTTGAAGAAGTCTAATGACAGCTGATGATATATAATAATATATTATTTAATACATTATAATTTATTAAACATTTTAATATATTTAGTGGATCCTCCAAGTGACAATTTCTTTACAAAATGATTCTGAAGAGATGTATAACTTCATATATTGTTTTGACAGAGCCAGGTCGAGAAGCCCAGACAGGAGGTCGAAGAAACACCGCAGAAGGAGTTACACTCCGAGTCCCTCAACTCCAAGACATTCCAGCAACAAACATTCAAGGTATTGAGAAAAAAAAACAAATATGAGTGATGCGGTACTCACGAGATTTAATGTGTAAACATCTGCTTTACTTTCAAAAACTTGATTAAACTTTCAAATTTATTGTTCTTCAATTTCTATTATACATGAAATTATAGGTTTGTGATAGCTAAAATAAGATATATACAGCTGTGATTTTAGTGTCTCTAAATACCGCGAGAATACAGCGTCGATTGTAGTTTTCGAATTTGTTGTTGAAATGCTTCGATTCTTATTCATTTGTAGTTGAAGTTTCTAATTTAAAAATGAAATAGGCTGTTCGATATCTCCTGAAGTGGGTAAAAACATTATATTATATGTTGTGACAATATGACAACAAATATATTATTTATTAATCGATATTTTCAGCAGGTATTATTATATATTAATAACAATATTAGTTATTATGACTCATGCCCGGGCTTTGACTATGAGTCATATCGCCTACTACCAGAGGGCTCTTTCGTAACTGGTGGACATGGGCCCGACTCTACTATGTGAGAGTCCTAAATTTTGCCTATCCTAAATTTTTATTCACATAGGGCAGAGGTCTTTAACGAATAGTTGCCATCGTACAGGCTCGGGATCATCGCTTAACGTCCCATCCGAAGGACGGCGTGCTTTAGTTTATTTTACCTCCCATTATCTGGGAGGTAAAATAAACTAAGAGCCTCGGCCGGGTTTCGAATCCACGATCTTCAGTTTAGAAGACAAGCAAGCATACCACTGAGCTACCGGCGCCCCAATAATATATTGAAGTATTATATATTATATTTTTTTACATTAGTAATAATTTATTACTAAATAATCTCTCAAATTTCCTTTTTTTTTCTTGTTTTTCTACCTGCCTTGGTGTATTTTTGATTTAAAAAAAAAATAATGCGAACACTGAACTGAAGTATAGTGATTTCCATATATATTTTACGTTTCGAGTCCCCTCATCATTTTCATTTTCAAAACACTATTTCGTTTTCGTTGAAATATTGAAAACATCAGAATTTTCTTTTTATAATAAAATGCAAATAATCATTTTTTTAATTTAAAATTTGTTTTTGTTTTACAGAGACAAGAGCCGTCTGAGGTCACGGTCCAGGAGCCCAGGAACGCGCTCTGGTAGTTACGACAAATACTATTCCGGTTCCGAGAAAAAAAGTAGGTCCACGAAACACAACAGTAGAGACAGTTACGAAGAAGTACGAATTCGTAGTCGACACTAGTGGGGCATATAGGGAGAATTTTTGTATTTTTTTTTTTTTTTTTTTTTTTGTAAATATTCAAATTTTACAATGTACAATTTAAAAAAGAAAAGTGTATATAATATTTTTTGTAATTTATATATCAACATATGTGGATAGATGTGAAATGTTTGTAAATATGTAATTTAAATGAATGAAATAGTTAAAAAAATAATAGTTGACAATTATAACTATTTTATTAATTCTAGTTGTTTCTTTTACTGACCCTTCTGTTTGACCTGATAAGAAATGTATCTGCGCCCATGTAAGGATCCTTCGACAAATCCTTCAATACACAAAATTGTATTTCTCTAGATGTATGAAGTATAGGGAACGTTACGTAATCTGCCAAAAATTTGATGCGGAGTTACAAACAAAATTTTATGTTTTTCAGTCTGCGTACTTAAGTTTATTTTACCTCCCACATAAAATAAACTAAGGGCTTCGGCCTTTTCACAAAATGGATCTGAAATCTATCCAGTATATAATTATTTCAGTAAATGCTCGTTGGCGTAGCTAGGGGGGGGGGGGGGGGGGGGCACTACCCCCCAGAGTGCGTTCTAATGTACCCAATTTAAATTTTGTACCTAATCAAAAATCATAATTTTAGGAACAAACTGACCAAATTAGAAACACAAAATAAAGTTTATAATAAATGGGTCAGCTTAACTTACCACGGAAAAATTTCAGAAAAAATAGGTAAAGAGTTGAAAAAAGAAGGTTTCAATATCGGGTTTAAAACTATCAATCCCATAAGCCAGTGCCTAGAGAGAGGTAGGGACAAAACAGATATTGAAAATAAAAGCGGTGTTTATAGTCTAGAGTGTGCGACGTGCAGTCAATTATACATTGGACAGACAGGACGTCGTTTTAAGGAAAGAATTAAAGAACACACGGCCGAAATAAAGAACCGAGGAAACCGTTCTACATTCGCGACCCACATAATTGACAATAGCCACACTTTCGATCCATCTACAGGCATCAAATATATTATTGCTCAAAAAGCAGGCTACTTAATAGCTTAGAGCAATTAGAAATAAATAAAGCCTACAAAAGGAACATTTGTATGAATGACCAAATTTATTTCAACTATTCCCCTTTGTTAACACCCTGATCCAGTTCTGTTTCCACATATATGTTTGTATTATCTGTTATTAATATTTGGTTCCACATATATGTTTAATGTTACCTAATCTTAATATTATTATTAATTTTATTTCTATTTTTATTATTTATTTGTATTTGTACTTATTTATTTCTTGTTTTGCCACGATTAGTCTAGTAATATTGTTTTATGTAAATTTAGAACTAGGTTTTGTTAGGAAATATTTCATGAGTTAGCTAACGGTACAGCCGGGGGACTCCCAAGTTTTAATGGCACCCTTTCACCCGAGATGTATTAGAAGGGTCGCTCTCTGCAAACTGACTTGGTTCATAACTAGACCTGACGATGGTATAAAGCCGAAACCGGTAGTTATATGTATATATATCTTTAGTGGAATAGACAATATTTCAAAAATAAGTTTGTTTTATTTATTTCTTCTGACTATACAAGCCAGAATTATAATTTCGTCGTCTGAAGAGTCGGATGATTGATTATTCATCTTTCAAACTCACAATCTTCCAAACAGAAATAAAGAACTGAACAGAAGGTGCAAGAGGCACGTGCATCTTTGGTGTGAAAGGCTTTTCATGAAGATGCAGGACGCACATGCCTCCTGCCTCCAGGATGCATGCATCTTGCGTCTTGCATCTTCGGTGTGAAAGGCAAGAGTTGCAGACGAGTCTTTAAGGTGGTGTTATCTTGTGAGAGAACAAGGAACTATATAATAAACTATAGCGCATGTCCAATTCGTTTTGAGCCTTTTCATGCCTATCTTCACGTCCAGGACGATACGTGTAGTTTTGAAACTAATAAAGGAATCAGATCTGCCAATTTGGGTACCAATTACAGTTATCTAATGCACCGCATTTTTATACAATTTCAGACAAAGAATAAGTTCACTTTAGTCAAGTTCTTCATTCAATATATTTTATACTTATAAAATATAAAATAATATTAGGAAATTTAGTATTTTTTTATTTAGATCAAGCTTCAACGGTGACAATATCTTCTCTAAGCTCTCTGGCACCAGGTGGTGCTGGAGCTGTAGCTTCTCTTGGTGTAATTGTCACAAAATCCAAATTTTTTACTTGAGGCAGAGTGTAAATAACTTTCTTCCTATAGAAAGGCACTGTTTCAATGGGACAACCATGAAGAGTTAATGATCTTAGATTTCTCAATGGTTTTAATTTTAAAATGTCTGTCATATTTTCTATACAGTTTCCATGTAAGTAAAGAATTCTCAATTCTGTAAATTGTTTTATTTCCTGAAACATAAATAAATAAGTTGAGAAAAGAGGACAGACATATTGTGGTTATTTGTAATGAATTAATAAAACAAACTTATTTTTGTGAAATATTGTCTATTCCTAAGGTGGCCAACCTTATACTCCTTTGTAGTATTTTTTACTCCTTTGTGCTCCATTAATAAAGTAGTTTAAAAAAAATTAACTTTCAATTTTGGGGGAATTCAATCCTGGGATCAAGAATGAATTACATTGCTTGAAGTGGACACTTATAAAGTACAAAATTGAAACGGAATATGTTTCTTCAACAGTCGCATTCGTAATGAACCAATTAAAAGATGTTGATATTGTTATTGCTTATAATTTTCTATTTAAAGAAATTCGAAGAGTAAATCTTTATTTAAATGAAGAAAAAATGGTTGAATGAAAATATTAGCATGGATAAAAGGTGGGAAGAAATATTTTCACATTTTAAACAAGAGTATATTCCCCACAAAAATTTGAAATTATTAATTGAATTTGCAATGTACACCCCCGGCACTAATATACTGCTGTGGAGAGGGTATTTTCTCTTGCGAATGATTACTGTAGCAGTGAAAAATCACGCATCATGCAGTTTTAACGCTAAAGTTCAACATGCGAGACGCAAGTTGTTCTGACATGAGTGACTTAGAAGAAAATTCAGAACTATCGAAAAAAATTCATTCCAAAGGAAAATATGACTTCAAGAATTAAAGTAGGTACCTATATAAAATAATTAATGTAAAAAAATAGTTGGTCATCTTACTATTCCACAACAAAAAAAAAAAAAGTATAAAATACAGGTTTTGGCATAACACCGTCAGGTTTAGTTATAAACAAAGACAGGTTTGCTGAGTGCTAACCGTTCTTAAAGGTACATCTGGTACGTAAGAAAGAGGTAGGAATTTCAATTTAAACAAATAAATTCCTAAGTGTAAAGCTACGGGATTTCCTTGTTTAAATTCCTTACCTACATGATGTACATATAAAAACAGTTAGCGCTCAGAAAACCTGACGGTGTATTGCCGAAGGTTAGTTTATGCATACATTTTTTTGTAGAATAGATAATATTTCAAAACAAGTTTTTTTTATTTATTCGCGTATGGGCTGTTAGAACATTACGTGATTGAAATATGTTACGTGTATTGAAATGTGTTTTTTTTCTTAAGAGAGACGAGGGGGGACCATTTTGCTTATTGACATCACGATTTATTTATTTATTATATCTTTGATTAATAAACTTAAAAAAAAAAAAATATTAGAAAAGTGAGTAAATGTTCAAAATATTTCGTGTCAATGCGTTCATTACAACGGCAGTTATTAATCCTCAACAATTTCCTCTTCTCTTGGGGCGATTTGGTTGAAAAAAGTATCGACCTTATGTTGTTCTGGATACACAAAAAAAAATATCGTATCGATACATTCATTCTATCGAGAGTTTTCGTATTCACAGAAACAGAAATGTTTTTTCATATTTAAGAGGGTTGAAAAATATGAAATTCCATTGAAAACTCAACATCGAATTTCTGAACGATTACATAACTTCCTCTATACGAGTAAAATATGTAAAGTAATACTCCTGGCCCTACTTAAAATTATTTAATAGACAAAACAAGAAAATATGTTCTTTGTCCTTCACGCATATATATAGAAGGAGAGACAGTAAAATAGTAAAATGAATACAAACATCAGATATTTCTTCAATTGCATTAAATGAAAGATCTATCCATCTCATTCTATTCGGGGCTTCAAAAATTCCATTACAAAATTTAATAAGTCCTCTGAAGGTCTCCATATTGTTATGATTGAGCCAAAGTGCGTTTGAGAGAAGTCTTTCAGTCGGTCCTCGAGTTACTTCCTTACCAAGTCTTTTGCTTCTGGGGCGAACACCCTGTGAAACTGAAATTTATTGTGTATACATTATAAGTTTATTTTTGGATAATAAAATAGGATAGTAGTAAGGCAACCGGTTATCCAGCGTTCAGCCGGTTTGTCGGCTCCTGGCGGGAGCGGTGTGTCACCGTAGCCTTACTTAAACACTAGCTAGATCCCGAGTTCCCTACACAAATAGAGACGGGTGATGTTGCACAAATGCAAGGTGCATCCGACAAATTAGACAGTACTAAATAAAGGATAATAAAATAGTATATATTAATGAGTAGGGTTTTATATCGGCCCACAAACTATTTCTACTAGAAAAATGAAAAAGCCTGCTTTTATTCTAAATTCTATGAAGCATTTATGTGGAAGAGGTTATATAAATCTTAACTACGAGGTAGTAACGCCTACTACCAGAGCACTCTTTGATCGCTGACATGTGCGAGCCCTAAATTTAGCCTTTAGCGCGTCTACTGAGCTCAAGATTGCGGGTAAAGATAGGTTTTTTTTATCTGAGAGGTGAATAAACTTTGAGTACTCCGTCCTTCGGATGGGACGTTAAGCGATGGTCCCAAGCCTGTACGTCAGATACTCGTTATAGACCCTTACCCTAGATGAATAAAAATTTAGGACTCTCATAGTAGAGTCGGGCTCATGTCCACCAGAGTGACGAAAGAGCGCTCTGGTAGTAAGTCATCCCTCATCATCTTTCTTCTTCTATCATTTCTATATATTCATTCAGCTGTAAGCTACATTACGACACAAGATGGAGGAAGGCCTTTTAAAATATATTGATAGATAAAAAAAAAAATGTCATTATTTTACACATTTTTCACCAACAGTGACTAAATAACTAAGACAGTAAACCAGGAAAAAAATAAATAAGTTCGCCATTTAAAAAAATACTGAAGAATTGTAGATGTCATCGCTTATAACCTGCTTACCTTCAAGATATTTTATTTTTCTAAAAGAGTAGTCCGCGGGTGGGGTGAACGTCACATCAACATTGTGTACAATTCTTAGAATACCTTCGTTCTTCTTCGGGGGGTTTTCAGACATTTTGTCAAACTACTTGAGCTTCCTTACTCAAATTGATATTTTCTTTATATATCCGAATTACAATCATTTTATTTCAAAATAATAATCAAAATATTACGAAATAACCAGCTGATATTTTAGAAATCAATGGTAATGAAGAGACTTCTTTTCTCTAATCGATTTTATTTGAGAGAAGAATAAAATATATTCTGTACAATTGAAAGGGAAAACAATGATCCATTGCGAAGATTCAAAGCTTTTATTTCATACTTACTCACAAAACACCATTACTTGGGTTGAGTTCCCATCATCAGTATCTATCATTTATCTGGTTTTTATGTTAATATTTTTTTTGTCTTCTTTCTACAGAACATAATTGAGGCGTTGACAATGAAAAGGAGGTAAGTGCTAAAACAAAAATTTTCCAAGAGAAGCAAAAAACGAATTTGATGCATGAATAAATAACATGAACGCGGCATCTTGTGACATCGCTCAAAACTAAACGAGAGGAGATAAAAACTTACCTCCTTTTCAACGCTATTGGCCTTAGAACATAGAATCGTTTCAGTGAAAAAACTCATTTTCGGCAACTATGGCACTTACCTCCTTTTCATTGTCAACGCCTCAATTATTGAATCGACCTCTATATTTTAATGTTTGAACATAAAATTCGACTCAGTAGTTAGTTATTATGACTCATGCCCGGTCTAGGGACCATCGCTTAACTTCCCACCCGCAGGACGGAGTGCTTTTTTTTAACTCTCGAGAGAGGCGAGCTATGTAAATAAGTGAGCACAGATACCACTGAGCTACTGGCGCCCTCGATTTAGTAACAAAAGGAAGATTTTGATTGACAGAAAGTGATTAACATAAGAACAGATAAATTATAGATACTGATGATGTACTAAATTATAGATACTGAAACATCAGTAATTTTCAAAAAGCAAAAAAAAATTGGGAAAAATGTAGCTGTGATAAATATATTATACATATATATCTTTTTTTTGAGGGCGCCGGTAGCTCAGTGGTATGCGTGCTTGTCTTCTGAGCTCAAGATCGTGGGTTCGAAACCCGACCGAGGTTATTATTATTTAGTTCATTCTATCTGGGAGGTAAAATAAACTTAAGCACGCCGTCCTTCGGATGGGACGTTAAGCGATGGTCCCGAGCCTGTAAGATGTCAGGTACTCGTTAAAGACCCCTGCCCTAGGTGAATAAAAAATTTAGGGTAGGCAAAATTTAGGATTCCCACAGTAGACATGCTCATAGTCCACCAGAGTGACGGAAGAGCGCTTTGGTAGTAGGCGATATGACCTCGTAGTTAAAACCCGGGCATGAGTCATAAAACCTAACCTATATATATATTTTTTTTGGCATATCAACGATAGATTAGGAGTTGTAAAGTTTGAGGATAATTCAACTCTGATCCCCTGGCTAAGGGCTAAATGTTGAGGATAAAGAGATGGGAACCATCAAAGTAAAAACAATAAAAATTCCTCGCTACGTTCTTGAGTTAAAATTTAACAAAAATTTGTCTCTCAGTTAACGTATTAATTTAATTAGAAAATCATAATAATTAGTGAGAATCTGCAAGGAACCATCACGAAACAGGTAGTTCGTTAGGTACCCCAAGGGATAAGATAAACATTAAAAGATAAAATAAAGTTATAACAATTGAAAATAAAAATAGTATATTTTTACACATTATAAATATTATATATTTTGTTCGTCTTTTTGCATTATCAACTTCAAATTCTCAAATTACAAATACAGGGTGGCCCAAGTTCAATGCGACACTCATACGATTACAGTTATATAAACGTAATTTTTACAATTTTTTATTCTGATTTTAAATACATCTTTGAACCTCCTCCCATCTCCAGGGAGCTGCGCCTCCAACACAAACCTGTTTTTTTCTGTTTCCAATGGTACGGCTCGGGACTATCAAATGATGTCCCATCTAGGACGGCGTGCTCAAGGTTTTTTTTGCCTCCCAGACAAAAAAAAACTAAGGGCCGCGGCTAGGTTTCGAACAAGTGATTTTGATCTCAATAGGAGAACTAGAATGAACCAACCATCAACCCA
This sequence comes from Aradus depressus, assembly GCA_963662175.1. Classification (NCBI taxonomy): domain Eukaryota; kingdom Metazoa; phylum Arthropoda; class Insecta; order Hemiptera; family Aradidae; genus Aradus; species Aradus depressus. Next base: position 18,069,676 of record OY759226.1, on the reverse strand, counting down.
AAAAAGAAAAAGAGGATGTATAAAAACTCCCCCTGACCCTCTACTATGCACTAATATCAAAATATTACCAAAATACTAATAAACAGTGACAATGAAAATTTTGAAAAAGTGTCTCCCTTCTTTATCAATAAGGCTATAACTAGCATTATTGGTGAGGTTAGGAATGTTAAAAAGTTGAGAAATGGATCACTGTTGATAGAAACCAACTCAAATTTACAGTCTGGGAAGCTCCTTAGTTGTACAATGTTAGGAAATAAGATCCCAATAAAAGTAGAACCTCATTCAAGATTAAACCAGAGTAAAGGAGTAATCAGATGTTAAGATCTAGCTCATTTAGATATTGAAGAGAAAATATAATCAAAACTTAAATATTATTAGGCTAACCTATGAAAAAAATGGAAACCGTTTTGACTCACATAACTATTTAGTTACTTTCAGTTTTCAGTTACCTCTGATATATCGACACTCTCTGTGTTAGCGTTTAAAATATATTTTTGAAATAAAAAATGACGCACAAATAATATCGATGAGATAAGTATTCCTAGAGATATTCAGGGAGGGTCCAAATTTCATAATATTAATTTTTTTCTAGATCTTACACTTAAAGATATGAAACATATATCATTTCCTCTCCAATTTTAAATCGGTCAATCACTTCCCCCTTTCCCGCGAAGCCTCCCAAAAGGTTGGAGTAGGTTGTGCGTTTAAGTAAGGATAAAAAAAAGTTATGTTTCAAGTTTGTAATTGCGTCTGTGTGAAAATAGGTTGTCACACTCAACTTGGCTCTCCCTGTATATAATAACAATTCAGTGCTTAAGTGAATAAAGTGATTCGAATTTGTGAAGTATGATACAAAAACTTATATTAAAATTAAGTATTTAAACAAAGTTTATTTTTTCTTCTTTTTGGAATTTGTTTCACTGGACTGTTCAGAAGGTTCAGGTCGTGGCTTCTGCCATTTCAATGGTTTTCTTCGGTACATCGGCCATGGTGGAACTGTTACCTGTAAAAAAAGGTTTAGTTATGTAGAGTAGGTTCATTAACGAGTACCTAACATAGCACAGGCTCGGAACCATTGCTTAATACATAGCAACTTAACTTATGTTAATAAATTCAAAATGACTGAAGAGCCAGTATTGCTCGGCGGCCTTTCTCGACGTTGAACAAGCGTTTGACAGAGTTTGGCACCCGGGCTTGCTGTGGAAGCTCAAAGCAGTCCTTCCCTTCACATTCTTCCTAATCCTAAAATCTTACCTTTCTGAAAGAACCTTTTGTGTAAGCCAGGGTCTTGCCCTTTCTCCCGCGTCCCCACAAAATGCTGGCGTTCCACAAGGTAGTATCCTGGGTCCTATCCTCTACACAATATACACAGCTGATATCCCCACCCATCCATCAACACAACTCCACACCTTTGCAGATGATACTGCAATCCTCTCTCCTCATCCCGACCCTGTCCTATCATCCAAACACCTACAAGAACACCTGATAACCCTTCAGTCCTGGTACAAAAAGTGGAGAGTGAAGGTGAACGACACAAAATCAGTTCACATCGTCTTCACCCTTCGTTGAAAATATACCTGCCCTCCAGTGTACCTTAACAAAAATCCCATCCCTTTAAAAAACGAAGTCCGCTATCTAGGCCTCATACTCGACAAACGACTAACTTGAAATCCACACACGAGACTGAAAAGACAAGAAATGAACAGACGTTATAAACTTCTACTACGACTGCTAGACAAAAGATCCAAACTAACTTTGACAACAAAACGACTTATATACAACTCAATACTCAAACCTATGTGGACTTACGGACTTGAACTCTGGGGTTCTGCCAAGGATTCCAATCTCCAGCGCATCCAATCCCTTCAATCCAAAATCCTTCGTACAATAGCCAATGCTCCTTACTACGTCTCCAACAAAACCCTTCACACTGACCTTAATGTACCTTTCATTACTGAAGTCGCTAAATGCAAATACAAAAAATTATTTTCCCTTCTTGGTTCCCACAATAATCCTCTGGTCCGTGCCCTCCATTCTGCCGTACTTCCCCAACGACGGCTTAAGCGTCAATGGCCTAGAGACCTCCTTAGCAGCAGCAGTGACAGTGACAGTGATTAGTTACAAATGAGAGAAAATCAGTGACTAGGAAGTGTCACCACTGGGTGATTTCTCCCCTCATGACATTTTGACATTGCCATTATGTCTGTATTAGCATATTTGCTTGTTGTATATATTTTTATACAGTTGTAAATATCTCTTTGTAAATAAAAAAAAAAAAAAAAAAAAAAAAAAAAAAAAACTGAAGAGCTGCAGATAAAATTGTTACGAAAAAAATATACGTATATATCTTTTATCAATGATATACAGAGTGTAACCAATATTTTGTGCAATATTTCATGAGTTTATTTCAGAGTTCAAAATAAGAAAACAAAATCTATAAAAATGGGTCTGCAAACGCTTCCTTAAAAAGATTTGGTCAAAAAACTCTGTCCTAGCTTTGCCTACAATTTTTATTCATATCGGGCCGGGGTCTTTAACGAGTATCTGACATCGTATAGGCTCGGGAACATCGCTTAACGTTCTATCAGAAGGACGGCTTGCTTAAGTTTATTTTACCTCCTAGATAAAATAAACTAAGGGCCTCGGCCGGGTTTCGAACCCACGTTCTTGAGCTCAGAAGCCAAGCACAATATATATATAAATCTGTAGTTTTGTCTGTCCGTGTGTTTTGCAACAATTTATCGCAAAAACTACAGAAATGATTCTGTGGAAATTACATATTCAGCATCCTTATAAGCCAATTATTTACAGGTTATGTGGCGTCCGGAATATTTTAACGAGAGGGGGGGAAAATATAAAATGAGTGTTAAAAACCCGTTTTAAGTTACTCCGGGTGAAGCCGAATACCCTGCTAGTTATCAATGAAAAGGTACTCTCTCAAAATTATTTTAAAAGAGAACTTAGAACCTTGTTATATGTGATATAATTTTATATACAACTATCGTCATGTGTTATACGTACCAAGGCAGCGATAAGGAAACCAGCAGCCAGTATGAAGACAGTATGAGAGAAGTGTTGGGCCAGATAGCCCCACAACAAGCCAACCACCTACAACAGAGCAAGTCTTGGGAATTAACATTTATAGAAGGAAATGTTAACTTAAAGGAATAAATTGTAGAAAAAATATCTAAATAAAGGGACAATAACGCAAACAATAGTCATCTAAACTAGTTCTGGTCACTGGAAGGACTAGGTATAGAACCGACTGGTCAAGACCTTTATGGCCAGAGCCACTATTTGGGACGTCCATACTATAGGAGCCGTACTCACGAGTAGTATCGAATAAAACTTTCGATATTACTCATGTATCGAATGAAAGTATTGATTTAATCTAGTAGTTCGTTATAATTAATTTTAAAAAATGTATAAATCTATATAGATATTAATAACAATAGTATCGATTGAATCGAGTACTTTGTTATAATTAATTTTAAACCCTGTATAATATATATACCTATATAATAATAATAAAAAACAATATATAATTTGAAAGGTATAAATGAGATATTGTAGTGGGCATACGAAACAAATAAATCAAATCGAATAAGATAAAATTACCATAAACAATCGGACCTCACTGTAAGGATAACCAATAAAAAAGAAAATAAACACCTTCCTTACAAAATATACTTTATTAATTAATGTATTTCAAACGCAGAAGCGTTCATCATCAGAGTTACTTATAAACTGTATAAGTAACTCTGATGATGAACGCTTCTGCGTTCGAAATGCATTAATTAATAAAGTATATTTTGTAAGGAAGGTGTTTATTTTCTTTTTTAAGATAAAATTACATTATTAAAAACATACTGAAAATAATAAAAAACCTTAGAATCAAGCAAACTTATATCTTCATAATCGATAAACCATTTAATGTAAATAAGGTAAGAAATAAAGATCACATCACACATGAGGTTATTGCCATCGATATATATATATATATATATATATCATTTGTCCGCGGACCGTCATATGAGTTCAGTATTTTATTGCAACAACAAATAAAAGAAAATTGCAAGAAATTAAACGGTGAACGATCTTGATGAATTGAAAAATTTATGTAATTTTTTTAATTGTTGAAGTTTGAAACGAATACTTTGAATCGATATAAATAATATCTAACTTCATGGGTAGATGACCAGGATATGCTCCGAGATTACGAGCTGATCCTTCTAAAAGAAAGGAGAGATGAGTTGTCACGGAAGCTTAACAGTAGAATCATCTGCAATGTACCTACTTCCTCAGCGCCCTCCGCGTTCATTATATATGAATATTTATTCAATGAGGTCCCATATGGAAGTTTGATGCTAAAATAGCAAAATAAAAATAGACCCTCTTTTTTATTTTTTTTAAACATTGATTTAATTCTAACCGATTGAATAAATATAAATTTCGAACTCTTATGTAACAAATTGGTATAATAATATTATATGTCTTGATTTGAAATTGTAGGTTCATATGAAAGTACATTTCATTCATACATTATTAAAAGCGGAATTAGAAATGTAAATTGAATCTTTTGAGACACTAGAAATTAATTATTATAAATATAGCAATTAAAATTAAACTAATTTTCTAGAAAAACAAAACAATTCGCCCTAAAAAGTACCAAAAACCCTTCCGAATACCAGAATGCCAACATATTACAATTTTAAAGAACTACGTGTAACTACGGAGGTAACGTTACAATGTAACATCATATTGAAATGTCTGGGAATGTAAAAACGTAAAATGCGACTCAAATTGTTATCTATATAAATAAAAAAACATAAATGGTAAGGCATGTCGGCCTAATCATGTATTAACATTCACCTGTTAATATAGTTTTTGTGTAACTTGTCAACATCTGTGACATCAACTTAAAAATACTTGTAATTATATTAAATCTGAACATAATTTACATATTATCTTAAACATACTCACTCCAAATAATGTGATAATTATTCGTGATAACTTTTCGGCTTTATACTGTCCCTCAAAGTCCTAAAACATGTCATAAAAAAAAGTTAGAATCATCTCGGTTTGAATACCCACTCTAGAAAATAGATAACCATTTTCTGCAAATTACCATGTGGACAGGAAAGTTTTTAAATAGGTCCATTTGTGATGAGATATCTCTCAAGTATTTACTGGATAATTCTCAGGAGACAACACGGACAACTCACATCAAAACATATGTTCGATTTACATGACAGGTTAACCAACATTGAAATACCTTAATTTGAAATAAATATCATTTAATCGCAAAAAACAAAATTTGTGTAACAATTTTTGATATAATACCTAAAAGATTATATTATTAATTAATTTTATTTCAGTTATACCGATTTTACTGTTTTCACTATGTGAAGTAATGAATTGAATGGGCGTTTGGTTGGTGCTGCTCTCTGTAAGCAGTAAGGAAAAGATCGTTAAGAAAGAATATTATTGCTAGTTCTTTACGTACTTTGTGTTGTTGAGTTGTTTGTAGAATTTTAATGTGTTTAGCTAGACTCAAACAGAGTCCATTTTTTAATAATTAAAAAAATGTTATTTCTGGTTTGTTTGGCCGGATTCGTTTAGTTTTTAATTTAACACTTGATTCTTGTAAATGTTGGCAAAGGTTAGATATTAGCTCCTTTCAAAGGTAAACACAATTCATTATATGTTACTTTTGTATCAGTCTAATTAGGATATGTTATTCTTCATTTAAACTCTGACTTATTGATACTATGGAAGATTCTTTTCTTTAATAACTTAGTTCCTGAAATAAGCCCAGCAATGGCTAGCTCATTGGCCTCTCCCCACTCCATTGGTGCCCACTCAAAAGTAGAATGAGCTTATCTTGTTATAATCTATTTCCTTGTGAATTTTTCATAAATAGTTCCCAATTCTGTTTTCAAGTATTCCGTTACATTTCAACAATATACATTTTTTACATTTTAACCCCAATTTTACGTTTTCTATTTGCCGTTCTTTCACATTGTTAAAATATGTTCTGAAAATTGGGGAAACCCATTCTCTTTCTATTACTATTGCTAATTTAACTTCCAAACATTTATTTTATTAAGTATTATTTGACTATACTTATAGAGATGTTCGTGGTTCTTTTAAATTATTTTAGTTTACATTACGCAGAGATTAACTTTAATTTCCGGACTAGTAAATTATTTGAGATAATATGTGGGGTGCTACTGAAGATTTAAAAAAATAATTAATAATATTTGACTTAGTTTGATTTACTCTCTGAATCATATCAGAAATTAAAATCAATACTTGATAATATCTGTACGGAATTTAAATTAACTTTGCCAACCGTTTTGTATGATGTTGCGACGTCAATAACGTTTATTTTTGCCAAATAAGATTAATATTACTTCTGTAGGGTCGGAAAAAAGTAATGAAGCTCCTGACTATAAAGAAATTAATTCAATTAGAGAGGAAAAACATCGGTGATTCCCCAGTATGAATTAATTATGTTTTCGCTTTCACTCTAAAGCTAATCGAACGTTTTGACTGAAACTCAATATTTTAATTTCATCGGAAGTTATATTTTGAGTCGAGCACCCCTCCTCTTCCCTTATAACAATTTCGCGGAAAATTAGTATGTGCCTTTCGAGGTTTTGAATTTAAATCTATAATTTCATGTCGATTCATTCATTACATCGACAGTAGGATTTTTGAGTTGAGCCCCCCCCCCCGCACCTGATCCTTCATCTCTCCTTCGGCTGATTCCGCTGGAAGTCAATGACTGTCGTCCTTAGAGGTTTCTGCATTCACATATAAAATTTCGTGTCGACAGACATTTTTTCGAAAAAAATTCAATTCCGTTGAAAATTCCGCATCATGAAACCGATTAGATAACTTCCCGTATACATCATATTGCTGGGGAAATAAATATTGTGTAAACTCACTACATTATTCAAAGTGTGACATGTTTTCGTTATGTCCGTGCTTTCGATATTTCCCCCTACCTAACGTGAGGATTTACTTAGTTCTACATAAAAATAATATTTCTTCATATTGAACGTCCTCTTGTATTATCCGAAGAAACTTACTAGTTGAGGTTTTCTGGAAATTGAAGTAACACTACAGGTTTTCAATGTATTTGTATTTATTGTCTCTTCTCTCGTATTTTGGGATGTACTAGATTGATTTTCACAGATAACTGGAGGAAGGAGAGCTAAATGGTGCTGGGGCGTGTCTCCTGAGAGATAGAACAAGATGCCTGCCATCCCGCGGCCGGGGAGTCTCAAAGATCCAGAGATTGCAGAACTGTTTGACAAAGAGGACCCGGACAAGATATTTGAAGATCTTCGGGAAATTGGACATGGCAGCTTTGGCGCAGTCTACTATGCCCGAAATTATGTTACCAAAGAAATTGTGGCCATCAAAAAGATGTCCTATCAGGGCAAACAGAGCATTGAAAAATGGCAAGATATCTTGAAAGAAATTCGGTTTTTACGACAACTCAATCATCCGAATACTGTTGAGTATAAAGGGTGCTATCTGAGAGATAATACCGCATGGCTTGTCATGGAGTATTGTTTAGGGTCAGCCTCTGACATAATTGAAGTTCATAAACGGCCATTGAAGGAAGATGAAATTGCTGCAATTTGTGAAGGGGTTTTACGTGGACTTCACTATCTTCATTCTTTGGGTAGAATTCATCGAGATATAAAAGCTGGGAACATTCTTCTGACCGAAAATGGTACAGTAAAGCTTGCAGATTTTGGTTCCGCCAGTATAAAGTGTCCTGCGAACAGCTTCGTTGGAACTCCATATTGGATGGCGCCTGAAGTCATCCTAGCGATGGATGAGGGTCAGTACGATGGGAAGGTGGACGTATGGTCTCTAGGAATTACTTGTATTGAGTTAGCTGAGAGAAAACCACCATACTTTAACATGAACGCGATGAGCGCGCTGTATCACATTGCTCAAAACGATACCCCATCCCTTTCTTCATCGGAGTGGTCAGACATTTTTAAACATTTTGTCGAATCCTGTCTACAAAAGAGTCCATCAGATCGCCCTTCAGCTAGTAAATTACTATCACATCAGTTAGTTTCAAGAAATAGGTCACCGCATGTTCTCATCGATTTGATTCAACGTACGAAAGCTGCTGTTCGCGAATTGGATAACCAAAATTATAGAAAAATGAAAATTTTGATGATAGATTCTTGTGAGAGTGAGAGTACAGTCGGGGACCCGGACGACACGCCGGACGAACAGGCAGGAGGAGACAGCAGTAAGAGTAATAGTATTACTTCTGAGCATTCTATCCACTCGATTGGGGTAAGCGCTAGTTCGCAGAGCAGTTCGACGAATAGTCTGCCTCCTGTAACCGATATGAACCACGACAATTGCTATTCACAGTCGATTCGCGTGCGGCAGAAAGCTGGCAGTTCTTCTGCGTTACTAGACCATGGAGCGAACAACTTCGCAACGATCAAGACCACAACCATAGTGACAAAACAACAGAAGGAGCACATGCAAGAAGAAATGCACGAACAGATGTCTGGATACAAACGTATGCGACGTGAACATCAAGGCGCTTTGATAAAATTAGAAGAAAAATGTAAAGTTGAAATGGAAAATCATAAACAACAACTTGATAAAGAGTATGAAGCATTGTTGCAGAAATTTAGCAAAGAATTAGAAGAGCTGCAATTAAGGCATCAACAGGAACTAGAGAGAAAGGCTAAACAAAACGCTGCGGCTGAGAAGAAGTTGCAAAAAGAAATTAGTACAAGGCAGGAACAAGATAGGAAAGCGTTCGATTGTCAAAAGAAGAAGGAATATAAAGCGAATAAGGAGCGGTGGAAACATGAACTAAGTTTAGACGAATCTACACCAAAACGCCAAAGAGATGCAGCTTTACAGACACAGAAAGAGAACTTGAAACAGATGGAGGCCCAGGAAGAGCAAAGACTTGTCCAAGGGCAGAAGGAGTATCTGGAAATAGAAATGAGAAAGTTTAGAAGGAAAAAGATGTTAGCGTATCAGACTTTGGAACAGGAGCTGTTGAGAGAAGAGCTGAATAAGAGGCAGACTCAGTTAGAACAGGCGCATGCAATGCTGCTGAGACACCATGAGAAGACGAAAGATTTAGAGTATCGCCAGCAGAAGGCTGTTCATCAGTTGAGGGAGGAGCAAGTTCAGAGGCAGCATCAGACGGAACTCCAGAACCAGAATGCATATCTGAGTAGATGTAAGCGGGAACTGAGGAAGAAACACGCACTCGAGGTTAAGCAACAACCAAAGAGTTTGAAACAAAAAGAGATGCAGATCCGTAAACAGTTCAGAGAAACGTGTAAGATTCAGACGAGGCAGTACAAGGCGTTGAAAGCGGAATTACTGAGTACTAGACCAAAAGAAGAGCATAAGCTGGTTATTAAAAAGTTGAAGGAGGAACAGAGAAGGAAACTGGCACTATTGGCTGACCAATACGAGCAGAGTATTGCTGAGATGTTACAAAAACAGTCTATCAGACTTGATGAATCGCAAGAATTGGAGGGACATCATCTTCAGGAGAGATTACACTACGAACTGGAGATCCTGATGGCTTATCAGAGCAAAAATAGAATGCAAACCGAAGCGCAGAGAAACAGAGAGAGAAAAGAGCTAGAGGATAGAGTGACGTTGAGGAGAGCCTTACTAGAGCAAAAGATGCAAGTAGAAACAGAGAAGGTGGCTCAAGAACGAGCAGAAAGACTCAGACTCCTGGATGAGAGGCAACAACGTGAGTTGGAACAGTTCGACGAAGAGTCAGCCAGGATGGGTCTTTCGGCCCTTGCCATCGCAGACGCAACCTCCGAATGCTATCTGGACGATGACAGTATCTCTGGAAGTATGCTCAGCCTCGTCAGGCAATAGTCAATACGATGTACATACCGAGTATTTTAAAATATTTATGCAAAACATTATGTATAAACAAAAACAAAAAAACCAAATTTATCATTTAGTACATCCCTTTATTGACCCAAAATGAGCAAACATTTACAGCATTGTACATATTTTTTAAATAAATTATAAATTGAAGGCGCCAAACATTATGTCCACAAGGCTCTTGCAAGACCACCTCTCTCTGCTCTGCTCTTCTCATCAAGTCAATTCTTCTTCATCATCACTTCTGGAAACTATTTTATCTCTGCAAGAATATTTTTTAGTGCATTTCGAATAATATTCTTTTTTTATTTATCATTTCTTAAATATATACATACATATATATATATCTGTGATAGTGAAATGGTTGTTGTTGAGTTTGTGGACATGGTGTGCGGAGTGCCCAACGGAAGACGAACTGTGCCGGACTAAACACATGTTTAGTTTCTAGTTTCTGGTGTTTACTATTCTCTACCATGGAGAGCAGCAAGGTCACTAGCAAGACAAGCATTCTCAAAGCCCTCATTCTTCGTGCTTGGAAAGAACGATGGTCTGATCTTCAGTGGGGAATTCACATTAAAACTGTAAGTAATGTTCTCACATTGTATTTATATAATGTTTCATTATTAAATTTAAGTTTTTGATGCAGATTATATTCGAAAAAATTGTATGTTTCTGTTAACATTTGAAACAGGTGTATATATGATTAACAAACAGCAAATACTAGCTAGAGTGTCCAGCATATATTAGCTGGGATGCAGACTATTGCTCATCACATAGTAGCTGGAGTGCCGACTGATGCCCAGCACATACTAGGTTGGGTGCCGGCTGTTGCCCAGTACATAGTAGCAGGGGTGCCGACTATCGCCCAGCACACAGTAGCTGGAGAGCCGACTGTTCCTCTGCACATTCCATACCACACTAGCTGGAGTGCCGGCTGTTGCCCAGCACATACTAACTGGGGTGCCGACTATCGCCCAGCACACAGTAGCTGGAGAGCCGACTGTTCCTCAGCACATTCCATACCATACTATCTGGGGTGCCGGCTGTTGCCCAGCACATACTAATTGGGGTGCCGACTATCGCCCAGCACACAGTAGCTGGAGAGCCGACTGTTCCTCAGCACATTCCATACCATACTATCTGGGGTGCCGACTGTTGTTCAGCACTTCCTTTCTTTTATTTTTTCAAAAATTCCATTCTAATTCTTATTCAAACCTACTTAATTTTTGTTTTAACATAAAATAAAACACAAATGGGCAGGCGTTTCGTCCGTAACGGAGGTCGCGATGTACCCAATATGCTCTTTAATTCTGTACATTTAATTGTTGCCCAAATGTTGTTTTCGCAAAATTGGTAATAACGGACATGTCATATTCACAAAACACTAAAAACTATTTGCTCCACTCTTGCCATGGCCTCCATTTTATATTCCTCCAGTTCCGGGGTGGCAGACGCCTTTAAAATATTATTAATTTTTTAATAATTGTTTAAATACTGTCATAATTATTTTTATATTTTATTTCTTTTTTTCATTTTATGTACTGTTTTTCGTCCTACTTTTTTATTTCAAATAATAATTTCTTCTTCTACAATAGTTATATATTAATTATAATTTTCTCCTGTAGATTCTGCCGCGTGGGGTTAGCGGTGATGTGTACAACCTAGCTGATTGTATCCTTCAGCAGGCTCTGGTCGGCCCAGGACCAAATCAGCTGGTTATGTCCTATCTCAAACATTCACTCAGTGCACAGGTAACTAAGACACTTCCAGTATAGTCTGGGAAGGTGGCATTTTAAAATATTTTCCGAAAACATGAGCCACTTTCTCAATTATAACGAAATAATCTCAGCCCTCGTTAGTCCGAGGTTAATGTTTTCTTATTGGTTTGTACATCCTTCACTGGCCTACCTCTGGGATAAACTATCATGCCGCGAACTATTAGAAGATCAAATTAATTTATTTTGATAGCATTTGAGTATGCACTGTTGTGTCTTTGCTGGTTGGCCAAAAATTAATTTTAACCTACTACCCTGTATACACACAGAGAACGCGAAATGAAGAGGTTATCGTTTGAGGCTGATCAGTTGAGCGAGGACACCTCTCCATTCTTACCTTCCTACCTCTTGCCTATTTCGCTACTCAAAAATTTTATTATCTCTGTTATTTTTCTCTTCGCACAAAAACTTGTGCAGGCAAACCGGAGCGTGTATGGCCGCCTTAAAGCTATATGACCTTTCTTTGAACTGATACAGATAAAACTGTGATAGTTATGAAAAATGAGCAATGTACAGACTTGGGAAGTAAACAAAAACCTTGAGCACGCCGTCCTTCGGATGGGACGTTATGCTAAGGCCTCTTCCCTATATGAATAAAATAGGGAAGGCAAAATTTGGGACTCCCACAGTAGAGGCAGGCTCATGTCCACCAGAGCGACGAAAGAGCGCTCTGGTAATAGGCGCTATGACCTCGTAGTTAAAGCCCGGGCATGAGTCACAATAACTACAATTATTTACATATTATTATTTGTAAGTTACCACTAACTTATGTATTTTTCCAGCTGGTTTCATATGCTGCTGTTTTACAACGTATCGCTAAGTACGATGGATTCCATAAACCGCACTGCGTCAATTGTCTTCTGGAGTTTATTGAAAGTATTCAGGTATGATTTTATTTTATTAAATATTTTATTTTTTATATTATATTTTTATTAAATATCCTATTTATTGTAGTATGGTAGACGCTTATATACTGCTTTCTCTCTGACCTTGTTCTTCAAGAGTAATAGTCACTTTTTTTATTAAAAATTAATAAAAGCAAAGAATTTCCTGGACTTTGCGTAACTTCCGCTATGCTTCGTATAACTGGAGACGTAGAAAAATAAAAGGTTATTATGACTCATGCCTGGGGTTCAACTGCTAGGTCATGTCGCCTACTACCAGCTTGCTCTTTTGTTGCTCTGGGGGATATGAAGTCGACTCTACTTTGGGAAATTTTCCCTACCTATGTTTATTCACATAGGATTAAGGAGTATTTGATATCGCACAGGCTTGGGAACATTGCTTAATGTCTCTTCCGAAGGTCGGCGTGCTCAAAGTTTTCCCTTCTTTGATAAAAAAATAAGGGTCTTGGCTGGATTTTGAACTGGTCATTTCGAGCTCAGTAAGGAAGCACACAAACCACTGTGCTACCGACGGCCTCAGAAATAAAATAGCTATCATGACTCATACTCAGGCTGGTTGTCATGAGCCCGACTCTACTATAGTAGTCCTACATTTTACTCCAAATTTTTATTCACCTTTAACGAGTACCTGATATCGTACAGGCTCGGGATCATCGCTTTACGTCCCATCCGAAGGACGGCGTGCTTACGTTTATTTCACCTTCTAGATGAAATAAATTAAGGGCCTCAGCCGGGTTTCGAACCCACGATCTTGAATTCAGTAAGCAAGCACACATACCACTGATCTACCGGCACCCTCTAGAAATAAAATAGAATAAAGAAAACTGTTTCCTTGGAAACCAGACCAATTGGTCACTCACATTAAAAAGACTTTTGTCTATAGCCAACTAATATTTTGCTATAGTAAAATTTATTTATTCGAATTAAGAGAACTGCTCAAATTTCAGCAGCTCCTGCTTACATTTATTTTGCTTTGTTTCAGCAGCTCCTGTTTATATATATTTATCTTGCTGGTTTCAGCAGCTCCTGTTTATTTTTATCTTGCTTGTTTCAGAGTGGTATCACCTGTTTGGGTAAGCCAGATGAGGGTATCCTTGCCATTGCAATCTTGAGTCTGGTCCATTGGCTCCTGCAGTGTTACCTTCATGGGGCGGCCACGGCCGGGGATGGAGGGGTGGGGGCAGGAGGAGGCGGCGGCACCACCCCCACCCCCACCACCATTCCCAGTACTAGCCCTCATCATAAGGAGATGTTGGTCAAACCTGCCTCTATTCTCACACATATGGTCGACTGTGACTTCCTCATTGCCATGTTGCATCTGGCTAAACATGATGACAGAGGTAACCAACTATTTAAGGAAGATCCGTGTAGTTATTTTGAGGGCGCAAGTTCCTCAGGGCATGTGTTCGAGCCTGGCTAAGGCCCGTCGTTTTCTTATCTGGGAGGTAACAAAACCTTTAACGTTACGTGATGCGATGTCAGATACTCGTTAAAGACCCCCCCTACCCTTGCTAACTAAATCTGGAAAGGCAACATTTATGTCTCCCCCTGTAGAGTCGAGCTCATGTTCTCGAGAACGACGAGTGGGCGCTCTATTAATAGGCGCGTGCAAAATCTCGTAACGAAAAAGCGTTACCGCAATATAACGCTATACCTGCTCTATAATGTATTGTGACATATCCTTTAAAAGGTCTACAAGGGCAGTTTAAAAGTGTATTTGAATTAGTTATTGTGACTCATGCCCGGGCTTTTAACTACGAGGCCATATCGCCTACTACCAGAGCGCTGAAGATGGTAGGAATACCGAAAGTACTCCCATATAATATATATAACTTGTGAAATGGATATTATTTTTTAAAAACCTTCATTTTTCCTTTTATTAAAAAAAACAACACTAAAGTTCTTTTCAAAGTTTTTTTTTTTCAGACGTCAGGACCACTTGGGCAATTAATAATTAATTGTTAATTCAATGTTTTCAATTATATCATTAATTTTCAGATCTCTATGAGGATGTTGTGAAAAAATGTCATGAATTGGAAGATGTGATTGCACAGGATCCTAATCTAGCGACTATTGCACCATTACAAGATACATTATCGTAAGTTTATAATTTTGTTTATTTTATTGCATTATTTTTATTTATATATTTTGGTGTTAGTGTGATTTTAGTTAATAAATATTTGTAGGTGAGAACATAAAGTTTGTCGTAGAACTTAATTTATTACTATCTTCACATTTTGTATTATTTTTATTAAAATTGAAATAAAACGTAGTAGTTAGTAGAATTATTTTCCATGTACACACTACTCACGATTTTCTGTGGGTGGTGTTGCGGCTTAACCTGGTATTTTCAGGCGGGAGAAACATTGTAAAATCAATAACATAGATGAACATAATGCGAATAAAGAAAGCCCTCAGCAAATTGTCTCAAGTCAAAATGAATAAAATTAATATTACAATCATGAAAGAAGATTCACGAAAACATACTTCTGACAGGAAGAGAAGATTATACCATAAGTGTTTAACCAAAAGTGAATTATGTCAAAATGATTATTGATTTCTGAGAAAACTATTTACAGAATTTTTAAGATGAGATTCGAAAATCTGTAAATATTTTAATTTTAAACAGCTTTTTTGCATTGTCAGACCCCCTTGTCTTAAATTTAAAAGTAGAGCTGAAATATAGTTTGTTACAAATAATTCAAGCTGTGGATGTATTTTACCATTGATTCTCTGTGTTTTTAGACAACTGTGTCGTCTGGAAGTGGGTCCGAGCAGCCTGATGACGGTTGGAGAGGTGGACACCACTGAACCTCTTACGTACTGTGTACAAGGGCTGTTGGCCATTCAAGTGATGCGCAATCCGAGCATTGACGCAACACAACTGGCCAATCAGCTTCGTCTATTGCAGAGGCTAAAGGTAATGTATGTACTTTATATTCGTTGAAAGGTTCACCGCTAACTATAGTCTAGAATCTGGGACCTCCCACTACCCTTCTGATTCTTTTGAATTAATAAATAAATTAATATTAACCCGTGCATACCCAAGGCTCATCCTCATAACAAGGACTACCGTGTCAGGAAACTCAGTTACCCCAATGATTTCTATCGTCTAAAGGCCCGTTTACACTGCCCGAGCATTCGTCGCGAGCACGGGTGACGAACGATCATTCGTTCGAGGCTCAGGCAGTGTAAACAGTCGCCGCGAGCCGATCAAGGTCAAAGTGACTGCTCGTTCGTGCTCGGGCCTGATCCGCCCGATGTCGGTTTTCCGGTGAATCATCAAAGGGACGCTCGTTCGCCGCTCGCTCTGTGTAAACACCCCGGGATTCGTCGAATGGTGTTCTATGAATCTAGTTCTCGCCTAGCTGTTAGGGATACACGTCTCCTATTTTGTGTGTAATGTTGCTTTTTAGTATTTGACTGATGGAGTAGGAAAATGAAAAGTGCCCCACTGTTATCCTCCTTCAAATCCTTCAGCAATAGGGAGTAATTTATTTTCTTTAAAAATAACGACTCCCACATGCGACGCCTTTTCCTTTTTCGCTTTTCCTCCGCTAGATGGTCTAGAATGAGGATAACCACCGCGGAAACCGCAATTTTGGATAGCGCGGGTGCCATCTGTTCGCTGCGAATCCTCACGATCGTCAGAAATGCTCGAGCAGTGTGAACAAAGGGCTCGTTTGTGTTCGTGCTCGTTGAAAACTGGCGAGCAACGATCACGAATGCTCGATGCTCGGGGATGTTCAGGCAGTGTAAACGAGCCTTAAGGCTAAAAATAGCATAATTCATTGCTGTAAAATTACATCAAAAAAATATTCAAAAAACTAATTATATAACACTATTTTTACTTCCCATATTTTATTACATTCACGACACAAAATTATTAAATCTAGGCTCCTGTGGGTTGCACAAACAGGTATTTTGCTCTAAAATAATTAATGTAAGGACAAGGAGCAGAGGGATTTTCTTTGTCAGTACAGAATTCGGCTTACAGAGCTTTCTAAAATGGAATACCTTCTTGAACCTGTTCCTCTTCTTCCAAATATCTTTCATGACAACACTTGACCAACCCCCCACTCCTATTTGACACCCGCAATAGTCTAATTTATAACATCCTTATATATAGTCTGGCAAAATAGGATGCACAGGACGTAGACCTACCTCTGAGCTACGCCAATTATACATTGATAGCAGTAAAGGGGAGATTGACGTCCATCTTTAAATGGAGGGCGGACGAGCAAAGGTGCGGTCACACGAAACTTCTTCCCTACTGTAAAGGACAGGTTGCCCTTGAAGTACAAACCTTTCCCCTGAGTGGACATGGCAAGATCTGACATGACTTCCACAGGTTCAGGTTCCTCGATTCGCCTCTGCGCCACTCAGTGAATTACTGGAGGACCTAAGAAGTTCTCTGTTGAGATCTGTGGTAATTATTCCGAATCGAGCCTCCACCCCAAATCGCGCCCAATTTTTTTTAGTAATTCGTATAACCAACAGCAACAAGAAAACATTAATACTAAGTCGGGAAATAAAAAAAATATGTATATAGTTCATAAAAAGAAATTTATTTCTCTTACTTACTTTACTTTCCCTGGCGCTACGGTCCTTGTAGAACCTGGGCCTCCACAACAATCTTCCGCCATTCTAATCTATCCTCGGCCTCCCGTCTCCATCTTCTCACACCCATCGTTCTGAGGTCGTCCTCCACGTCCTCCAGCCAACGTAAGCGGGGTCTACCTCTTCTTCTTTGTCCTCCCGGGTGTCCCTCCAGTATCCTCCTCGGCAATCTATCTGGTTGCATCCTCTGTAAATGCCCCAGCCATCGGAGCCGTCCCTGCTTCACTAAGGCCACCAGGTCCGGGCTCTTGTACAGGTCCCTCAGCTCCCCATTGGTCCGTATGCTCTCTTCTTTTCTCTATATAAACGATATAATATGTCAATTAGATATTTTTGTTATGCTCCTCCCGCGGGGTTTCTCTATATCAGGAGAACCTGGACTGTGTCACTAAAAGTACCGACGGGAGGGTCAAAATTTTATTTCTTTGGATACATCAACTGAATTTTTGAAATTCTTAGTGTGGTTTTCTGGTAATTCTGGGAGATAAAATAAACTTAAGCACGCCGTCCTTCGGATGAGACGTTAAGCGCTGGTCCCGAGCTTGTACGATGTCAGGTACTCTCTAAAGACCACTGCCCTAGGTGAATAAAAAATTAGGGTAGGCAAAATGTAGGACTCCCACAGTAGAGTCGGGCTCATGTCCACCAGTGTGACGAAAGAGCCCTCTGGTAGTAGGCGATATGGCCTTGTAGTTAAAGCCCGGGCATGAGTCATAAAACCTATATATTTTTTTATTCTTTCCCCCGACTTAATTTTAATGTTTTCATGTTGCTGTTGGTTATGCGAATCACAAAAACAATTTGGGGTGGAGGCCTGATTCGGAATAATTACCAAACTTATTTTAGTGCGGCGTTTTTATAAACTATTTTTGGACTTTGTACAGATGATTAATTTTGAAGAACTGTAATATTCTCCATATTAAATTCAAAATTCAATTGTATTAGAGCCTGTAGTATTTTTACTGGAAGGGAATATTTATTTAACTGTATGCTCCTTACATATATTACATGCTCTTTATTTCTGTCTAATAACCAACGTTTTTTTTTTTTGTGCCCATATAAATAATGCACTCATAACTATGTTTTGTAATATTACATTAGTGATTTTCTATTTAGTGATTTTTGGTTTTTTGTTTTCAGGGTTACAAGATGTCGCGGGTGTGCTGTGAGGTTGTTCGTGCTTGTCTCATGAGTCTGAACGATGTCCTCGGAACGAACAGTGAGGAGTCAAAGTGGGGGGCTTTCACATTCCTTAAACTGCCTCAGATACTGTACGCTCTCACCGGAACCAATATTGTGCCTTCTCGTAAGTTAACATCATAGTACATAGTACACAGCTGTTATTTAGTGGCTGTGCAGATGCTAGTTTCTAGACTGAATTATTTTTATTATAATAGATAAAACTATTATTGTTATCACTATCAATTTTCCAAAGAACCCTCAATCTGGAATAGTTACATATGGCGTCCCACGTTGGGCGTCATTTATAACAGGTGGTTCTTTGGAAAATTGATAATGATAACGATAATTGTTTTATCTATTATAATTTTAATTACTTGTTGATGGGTTGTAATGAGCTTTGGATTGGTGATGTTCTTGTTCTGTTGGAGCGGTACATATTTCTTCATTATTCTTTCTATTATAGCTTAAAATGCGTTATGTCCTTCCTGACGTTATACATTATATATCTGTGGCAAATTGCAATAACCAGTTAAATGACATTTTTAAAAAAAATGAGATTTTCTGAGAAAAATGTGTATTTTGATCTAAATTTTCATTTCCCACATGAGTCCATTGTTTAAATTGATATTTATGACTGTGATTTCAGGAAAACCGAATTAGTTAACTGGAATTATTTTGTAATAACCAGTTAACTGTCATATATTATATTATAAACGAATATTATAAACGAACATTTATATTATAAACGAATTTCTGTACATCAACTTGAACATTTATATATCAAATATTACAATAAATTATATGTCATGTACTTTAAACATGAATATCTCGAAATCAGGTTCATGTCAGTTAACTGGTTATTGCAATTTGCCACTGATATAATGAGACAGTCATCCTTGTATGAAACTTATGGTCCGAACACCATACTCCCACAGAGGATGACACTATAGTTTATGAAAACTGGTTGTTGCTGAGGAATTGTGCAGGAATAGAGCCAAACTCCATTGCTTCACACAAAAAAATAGTCATCCTCAGGTGAAAATCATGATCTGAGCACCACACTACCACTGAGGATGATACACAGTGTATAAATACTGGTTGTCGCTGAGAGTTAATATTAAAGTTGCGAGAGGGATACAGCCAATTGGTTTTATTATATTATAAACAAGAATTTCATTTAGAAAAACTTAATAATAAATTAACGTTCACTATGAACAATAATGTTTTTCTTTTCTCTTTTTTTTTTTCAATTTTAAAAATTGTTAATTCTAGAGTAGAGAAGAAAACGGCTGCCCTAAGAAATTACACAGATTTAATTATATCCATATCATATTTATTATATCCTTCCTGAGTGGGCATCCTCTTCTTTTTTCATCTCCTAATTTTCTACCATACCAAAAATAATAAAAATTGCACAAATGTGACTATACGCACGAACCGACACACCCTCCGGACAGACAGACGTGAACCCCCTAGACCAGCTCTCTCTTCTCCCCTGATGCCGAAGCCTTCTCAATAATTAATTGTTTTATTTTTACAGACCGTTACAATATATTTTTCATACATTAAAATAATTTTTTTATTTGATTTAGCTGATGGTGACTATAATGATGAGGTTGTGAAAGCAGTCCAGTTGCTTCTTCAATTCGTTCCTCTTATAGACTTGATGGACGCTCCTGCTCCCTCCAACTATATCGAGGCACTTCTCACAGAACTTAGTAACCTCAAGTTGTTGAGCGAGAAACATGTCTCTGCCTACACTACGAGGTGTGTATTATGTCTCTAGCTGGTGTACTTATTTCACCAATTCAGAAGTTAGCTATTGTGACTCATGACCGGGCTTGAACTACGAGGTCATATCGCCTACTACCAGAGCGGTGTTTCGTCTCTCTGGTGAAGAAGAGCCCGACATTTTACCTACCTAAGTTTATTCACATAGGGTAGAGGTCTTTAATGAGTACCTTCCCGTCCGAAGGACGGAATGCTCACTTTTCACTTTCCGGATAAAAATATCCTGATTGAGCAGGAAGTCAGTTATTGTGTTCAACTACGAGAACTACCAGAGCGATCTTTCATCGACGTGAACCTGATTTTACTATGGGAATCCTAAATGTTGCCTATCCCAAATTTTTATTAATTTAGGATAGGGGTCTATAACGATTACCTGACATTGTACAGGCTCGGGACAATCGCTGAACGTCCCATCCGAAGAACAGCGTGCTCTAAGTCTTGTCACCTCCCAGATAAAAAAAAACCTAACGGCTCGCGTACACCAAAACCGATTTTGTCTGTCGATGGCGGACAGAACTACCCGGACGAGTAACTCGGACACTGCAACAGTGTTACCGCTTGTGCCGACATTGGACGTTGCCGGTATTCTGTAGTTGACTGTGTTCAGTGTTGCTTAACAGAGTGAAAACTAATCTAAAACTCAATATTTTACTCACATAGTGGCTTCTTAATCCTCATACTGAATTTTGAGACGATATATTCATTACATCGGCAGTTATTGGGATTTTTGAGTTAAGCCCTCTCTGATCCCACCTCCCCTTTGGCCGATTTGGCTGAAAATCAATAGTTGTCTTTAAAGGGTTCTTGAATACTCATATAATATTTCGTAGCGATACATTTATTCTATTGGGAGTTACTCTAGAGAGAGTTACTAAGAGCTATGACATGATTACAGGACACTGTCATATGAACAAACACCTACACAATATGGACATCGCGAGAAGCCCTCTGTGCAGGAAATGTGGCGAGGAAAATGAGACTCCGGTCCATATTCTAAGCCAATGTAAGGCACTAATAAGCAGAAGATTTTACGGGTCTACCATAACGGAACCGAAGCAGGTAATCCGAACCTGCAGAAGAATCCTGGACTATGAAAGATACAGGGCTGCTTTAGGGACCAACACAGTCAGGGCACACAATAGGCCAACTCTGGCCGCGGTGGCACAATCAGCCCTCGGAAAAAGAGAAATATGAAGTTACTCTGTTCACAGATTTTTTTTTTTCATATTTATTTCGTATTGTGTGTACAGTCGAGTTAACTCTTGCCTTGCTCGTCTGGACATCAACACAGGAGGCTCTCAGAACCCTCCCATTCTGAAGGTGATCATCCGAGCTCAGCCAACTCTACAGCGGATTCTGAAGACACTTGATGCTGACTATGCCAAAATACAGGTACATTTTGTTAATTTTTAGTTGATTTATGGGAGTAGTGGCGGAATCATATTTTGTCAAAAAAATGTCATGTGGAAATTTCTTCAAAATTACTTATTTTTTTTCGATTGAATTGTAAAATAATTTAAGAAGATAAATACAAAAATTGTTGAGCTGAGTTTACGAAGCTCTTTCTTAGGCGACTCATTTATTTCGTTGTACTCATACTCCTCCTAAACCCCTTTACCGATCACATTGAAATAGGAGGAATAATCACCGAAAAACGAAATCCCCATTGAAATCAATTGTGAGACAAAATTCTCTCTAAATGGAATTTTTCGATTTCAAATGTAAAAATCCGGTCGAAGCCCTTTTCGGTTTACCATCGGACACCACTTTTTTTGAAATACAAGTTGAGAAGTTACTGATAATTATTAAAACATTGAGTTTTTTATACAGATATGCCTGACTCAGCTCAGTTTTTGCAAACAGCAGAATGTATTGCACACCTAGTTAAAACTTTGAAAA
Organism: Aradus depressus; assembly: GCA_963662175.1. Taxonomy (NCBI): domain Eukaryota; kingdom Metazoa; phylum Arthropoda; class Insecta; order Hemiptera; family Aradidae; genus Aradus; species Aradus depressus. The sequence goes on along the minus strand of OY759226.1, from coordinate 18,047,577 downwards.
TTTGTAGTTTATATAAGAAATTTCATAAATTTCCACCACTTTTCAGGATGTTAGAACTGTATTCTTGCTTTTGCCGAAACACCTACACCATAATATACCGAGAATGCTCACATGTTACTTCCATTTCAAAATAGAAACTAGATTTCGGATGAAAAATTGAGTTATTTATTCTCTTATCAAAAACTGTTAAAAAACCATATTAATTATGAGACGCACTTCCAATGTTCCCAAATTGTTGTCATACTTCTCAGAACTGCATCCTGCACTTACTTTCAAGGTGTGTTTATGCACTATGAACCGAACTAACCTTTTTACAGGGCATTCTCAAAAAGCGCTGTTAGTAGCATAACACAGGGTAAATTTTTGAAATGAGTGCCTAAAAAAAAAGAGATTCATATTTATTTATTTCTATTAAATCAAAACATGATAGTAGAACACATAAAAATCTAATGCATTAAGACAACTTATAAATTAATTAAACAGCTATGAGTCGGACTCATGTGACATGAGGGAAAAATGAATAAATAAATATTTGAAAATACATGAGTACAAAAATAACAATACCAATGAATATAGTAGATACAGTTGCCACAAAATGTCAAAAGGAGAGAAATCACCCAATAGTGACCCTCTGTTTTTAATTTAGTTTACATTATAAATATTTTATGTAATTCTCCCGGAAGAGTCTTTTTCAGGATGGCATTCGGGACATTCTTATGTCTCTTTATCAGGTCATGTGCGATGTATAGAAAAAAGAACAAACAATAGATAAATGTAATAAAAAGATAATAATTACGATAAAAAATAATAATAATGAATAATAATCAAAAAGAGCGTTTAAAGTGTGCTAACTTTCTAGACGGGGGCCTCAAAGGAAGCTTTCTAGTCAATCGTGGTTCTTGTAGATATTTTTATATTTTCTTAATATTTTTTGCAGGATGCTTTGCCGAACATGTTATGCCAAGTGCTCGGTGGGAAAAGTTTTGAAGTGATTCTCTCAGTGGCCGCTGTGGAAGGAAAACTGAAAGCGTTCGTCTCCAAACTGATCAAAGTGAACGAATGGGCTAAAGGAGGGGGTGCTTGTCGTCCTGTCCTCTTTGATATCACCTTCCTCATGCTCTGCTACATTGTACAAACTAATGGATCACAGGTAACACACTATTTTCGATACCAACTTTTCTCCAGAATTTCATTTTTTAAAATTAACCTTTTTTTGCAAACCATTTTTGGGGTTTGAGATCGCCCTCAGAAGATAGGGTATTGGTGGATGATATGTGCAGATATTTGGTTTCCTTGACTCATGTTTCTTGTTTCTCTTTCTCCAGGTTGTCCTCGGGGACGATGCCCGTTCGGAGAAGAGTTTCTTCGAGCACTGGGCCGAGGAGTGTATGATCGAGCGTGGTAGGCCCAAATGTCCTGAGAAGATGCCCACTCAAGCTGATCCTCCTATTGTGGATGCTCTACTGGCACAGCTCAACTCGCCTCAACCTGACTTCACTGCCATGTAACTAACATTGTTTACATTTTTAAAATTGTGATGTGGCCATTACATGACTTTCTTATACCAACCACACTTACAGATCTCTCTCTTTCCCCCTTCTCAAGATTAGTTCATACTGACATTACTGGGTGTAAGAATGTCACTCTCAAGATAACGCTGTACAAAGAGACAAAATGGAATAATTTTGAGAAGGGGAGGGGGAGAGAGAGTGATCTGTAAGCGTTGTTGGTATAAGAAAATCCTATAATGACCACTTCACATACCCCAGCGCTTCCATGGAAGGGATAAGAGCATTGGATGCTTAGGTCCCTAGGTGTAAAGCACCAGCTCACTATATAATCCCACTGAAATAGCTAATATATATTTTAAATATATATATTATATTATCTATTTCAGTTGGATGATATAGTGGGCTGGTGTTTTACACCTAGGGACCTAAGCATCCTATGCTCTTATCCCTTCCCTGGAAGCGCTGGACTTTATCTTATTATATTACCTGTATGTTTATACTACCTAAACCAAGTCCTTCATGAAGTGCTCAGTCTCCCAGTTTCCTTAATGAACCTGAGAATGCGCCCGTGGTCCAATCTTTTAAAATCCTCCTCTGTGATTACATCTTTAACAAAAATGTCGAATCTCGTTTGCGCGTATCCCGAACATATACCCAGGAAGTGTGCGCCGTTTAAAGATAATAAACCCCATAAGGATGACACCCAGCCAAATCGGCCGATATAATGAATGTATCGACTTGAATTCAAAAGTACGACACTCCGACTGTCTCATTACTGTCTATTTTTTAAATATATTATCTATTTCAGTGGGATGAACTGGGATACCATCTGTATGAGCGTGGCAGCTGCTATGAAGGAGGTGGTCACCTCCTGGGAACAGGGGATCCTGTCCAATACTGACGTAAAGAGAATCCTGGACAACATGCGCCAAAGTATGTGCTGTCTGCCCATTTGCGCATCCGTTTGGCTCTGTGGCTACATGCAGGTATACCAATAATACGCATTTTGCCTTACAGAAGGAACAGTTTCAGCAGGGAGAAATAATTATTTGAAAAATAGCCTGCTAGCTCTGCTGGGTGTCCTAAATGTTGCCTAGCCAGCATTAATTACCTAGGGTGGGGTCTTTAACGAGTACATGACATCGTACAGGCTCGGAACCATCGCTCAACGTCTCATCCGAAGAACAGCGTGCTCAAGGTTTTTTTTCCGAAATGTTTAACCTCAATAAGAGTCAAGTCGACAACTGAAAATAAATAGGAGATAAATAGCTGCAAAAAAAAATTCCATAAATGAAAATAAAAATCGACTCAAATACCGTATTTACTGCCGAATATATCGTATCGAATATATCAACATGCAATTTTTTATTTTAATTCAAACTCTCATAAAGACGTTACCTGTTAATTTTCAGCAAAATCGGTCCAAGGTGTTCAGGGGAGGGGGCTCAACTCAAAAACCCCAAATAATTGCCAATTTAATGAATTTATCGTCAGAAAATTGTTAGTCAACTATCGATTTTTACCCAAACGGTCTATGGGTTTTGAAGGGGGAAAAATTAATTGATTAATTTCTTCTGGGAAAGGAAAACATGAAATTCCGTTGAAAACAGCATCAATTCTGACCTATTACATAACTTCCCCTATACTTCGAATGTGTTTTTATTGAGAATATATACTGCAATTTAGTTATTATGTCTCATGCCCGGGCTTTAACTACTAGATCATATCGCCTACTACCAGAGCGCTTTTTCGTCGCATATACTGCAGTATTATGACTATCAGTAGTATTATACATATTTTTTTCAATTAATTGCATTTATTTATTCGACATTTCCAGATATTACCTCAAGACTCTTTACTAAAACCAATGAACATGGTACAGCAATTTTTGACTCTGATCGGCAACGAAGAAATCCCTCAACAAGACAATTTTAAAGAAAGATTTTCTTTGATGGCACAAATTATTAGAAAGATGCAGTACGACATGAACGTTTTGGCCACTTCTTCTAAGCTCAAAGTGAACACACTTTCCCACAGGTGAATAACCTAATTATATATTTTTTCTATATTGTAGTATAAGTTATTGTTCCGGATTATTATTGTTCTCCACAGTTATTGGCCTACAGTATCATTATGAATCTTGCAAAAGCAGCGTCTATAGTTGTTATGTTGATAATCTCTTGTAGTTAACTTTCGATCATTAACCATTCTCAGTTTAAATGTGTCAAAAAGAAACTTAATCAATGGCTTAGCTCTCTTCTGCAAAACTAGAATTGAAATGTCCAGCCAAAATCAAAGGTCATATTCAATGATTGAGAAGTCATATTTATCGATAAAAAGCCTGCCAAGATTCATTCAACCTTTCTTCCTTCCTAATGCCGGTCAGCGGAGTCGGGGAGAGGAGAGTGAAACTTTCGTTGCCATTTCCGTGTCATAACGCTTCTACCAACTCTCGGCCGGATAGTCCAACTCTTTCTCCTTTATCTTTAATCTGATGATGAACGTTTTCTGTTCTAGTATAATGTCGAGAGAGCCAATGAGTGAGGAACTCTGCGAGGTGTGGTCCCCAGTACAGGAGAAGGGCTGGCTTAGTGTGAGTGCTACGCATGCTCTGGAGAGCCTTTTCATCACCTCTGGACCTCAGTGGTTCGTCTCCAGTCTTGTCAAGGTATCTTCTTTCTTCAAAGTCATATTTATACCTGTATTGGGGGTCGTAAAACATGAAGATCCGGTAAAAACTCAACATCTATGATTACATAACATCGTATAGCTGCGGAAATAAAATAAAACAATAAAAACTAAATTTTAACTAAATAAGTAACAATTAAATAAAAAAAACGACACAAAAATAAACCTTTAAATGGGGCGACTTGGCCTAATAAACATTTGAGCTCAAACTCCAAGTCTCTAGCTGTAATAGAGGGTCGCGATCCCTACACAGGCTCTGATGAAACCTGTACATCTTGAAAACGGCATACCCGATTTCCACCAAACATGGCTAAGAACCATCTCGCAAATATCAGCATTTGAAACAAAAAACCGCTTTGAAATCGGTTCAGCAGTCTTGGAGCTAGGATCCCAGAGACATACAGACAAAGGCTTCAAACTTATAACACCCCTCCTTTTGCGTCGAGAGTTCAAAAAAAACAATCCGATCAGTGAGTGTACAATTTTTAAGTAGTTATTATAATTTTTTAAATGTTTTTATTGTCAGGGAACACCTCATCTTGGGTTAGAAAAATATGCGATTTCGTATTTACGAAGTTTCCTTTTTTTAGCAGGATAGTTAAAGAGAGCGCTGCTACTGAGCTCAAGATCGCGGGTTCAAAACCCGGTCGAGGCCCTTAGGTTTTTTTCATCTGGGAGGTAAAAATCCCTTTAGCATGCCGTCCTTCGGTTGGCACGTTAAGCGATGGTCCCCAGCCTGTGCGGTCTCAGATAATCGTTAAAGACCCAAGATAGCAATACCACAGTAGATTCAGGCTCATTTATATATCATTAGTGACAACGATCTGTAACTTTGTTTTTGCGGGAATTGGGATTCCCTTACGTTGAATTTTTGACTGCATTTTCATTAACAGAAATTGAAAACAAATTTCCGTCATTCTCAAAGTTCCGAAGTATTATTTGAGATCTAATGCAATTTCACTGAGAAGAGAATTCGTAGTTCCTAGTTCATCTCTTCTATTAATCCATTTTCTTTTCTTTCATCTCATTAATTTCTTCTTCCACCTCTTCCAAAATAGCCACTACAATAAGCTTTATTATATTATTTACTTTGTTGCGTTGTAGTCTGTTCATTTTTTCACCTGAAGCGTTCAGCACTCACTGTCACTGTACTTATACGACTGTGCGAACACAGTTTTTGGTTAGTTTTATGGTTCATGTCCACCAGAGTGACAAAAGAGCGCTCTGGTAGTAGGCGATATGACCTCGTAGTTAAAGCCTACAATTATTATTATATTTGTTCAGGAAATCATGAAGCTTCGCTACAAAGAGGAGCTAGAGAAAGCTGTGGACCTTGTTCTGGCAGTGTTCCACCTCAACATAGAAATCTGCACAGAGATCCTCCTCACCCAGGTCATACCCTTCTATATGCACAACCTCATATTGTAAGTTATAGTAATATTTATATTTATTTCCTTTAAACCATAACATGGTGATAAGATAATAATGGTTGATTGATAGAGTCGACAGTATCTTTTCAATATAAAAGAAATTCGAGGTTCTGTCGTGTAAATAAAAACTCAATATTTGGCCAACGTTGCGGAAACTATTTCCTTTTTCAGGGCCTTATAATGATGAGTGGATTTGTGACTCACACATACACTCAAGTCATTATAAGGCCCTGAAAAAGGAAATAAATAGTTTCCGTACCTCGAATTCATTCTACATTGATAATAATGGTGTTTGTCACCATTTTGACATAAATGCAGGCATACAATACCTATATTTTTGTGACAAAGGTACATTACTCAACTCACTGGAACAACTAGAAATAAACAGAGCGCTACAAAAAGGAAATTGTATGAACGATCCCAATCTCAAATACTCACCCTATTTATCACCAATAATATAATCCTCCAGTCTCTGTGTATACGTACTTACTTTCTCAAAAAACTGTATCTTTATTCATACATTTATTACTGTTATCTTTAATTTATTTGATATATATTTGACGTGAGTTTCAACGTCCTCATGTCATTACTTGTTCATTTTGTTTTATTTATTAAGGTACATTTTGTATTTATTATTATTATTATTCACAGAAACAACCAGCTGATGGAACCTCAATGTTCGGCCCTAGCTAAGCTGTGTGCTTACTGCATTTTTGCAGCTTGGCAGTCTCAAGGAGCACCTCCTCCTAGCCGCAAAAGACCTTATCCTTCTGATGTAAGTAGTTTATTTTTTGCTAAAAAGAGACTTGCTGTCAATGGAAGAATTGTTGCCAAAACAAGAATATAAAGACTTTTATAATAACATCTGTAAATAATATTGAAATAAACGTAATAATATGGTTAAAAGTTGGTGATTGTCTGTGTAGAATATTGATAAATATTTGATGGCATTTAGCACGTTACAGTAAACCACATTTATCTTCCCAAGTCATTATAAGACCCTGAAGAAGGAAGTAAATAGTTTCCGAAACGTTCGCCAAATACTGAGTTTTTTTATTTATTTACAGATATGGACAGAACTTTTCTCAACAATTGAGGAAAGTTTCAAACGTGTTAAGTGCCAAAATTGAAAAAAAAAAATTGTATATTTTGCTTAGAAATGTGCTCATCAGGCTGGCTAATTGCCATCAGTTGTAACAACGTTCGGTAGGAAGCGTTAGTGTTATATACCAGATGATTGTAACCATTAATTGTGTTATATAGCCACACTTTCAGTCTTGACAAAAGGAAAAACACTCAGGGATTTTGAAGTTGGTATTATTAAAGGCATTCAACCTCAAAATAATATTAGCCAACCTAAAAAAGAGACTTGTCAATGGTAGAATTTTTGGCAAAACATAAAATATCAATAAATGTTTGATGGCATTTAGCACGTTAAGTGAAAATGGTTATGCACTAAGCTAAGCCCGTTTAAAAAAGAACTGGTTGAGGCACTTGGCCCTTTTCTACTCTGATCAATTTTAACTTCTTATAAAAACCTCAATAAAGCATCGTTTAGTTTACTTTCCATCCTCAATTGCATTATTTTCAAATATATACTTTGATATTCTCCATTTTCCATTTGTCTTGCTTCTAACAGGTCACATAACATCCAAATGTGTGTATATTTTCAAAAAGAGATTCAACTATTTTGATGTCTGACGATGCTATTGTTCTATTTTTCAGGATGTAGAAGATGTTGGCTATCCATGCAAACCTTCGACTGGTGAGACTGCAGAGCCGCCTCGTGCTCCTCTTCTCAACTCCATCAAGTCTCTCTTCTCCAACTTCTCACTCATCACAGAGCAGGCTCCCTATATCTCTCAACAGACCCACTTTGTCTTCAGAGTGATCCAGCTCATTGTCGTCTGTGGAGAAGAACGTGCCAAGCCTCTCCTGCAGGGAATGCCTTCACCTCTGGTAAGTAAAACTGTTTTTAAGCTAAATATGGACGTGTTGAAATGAAAAATGTTAACATGACGTTTTTTTGACGTGAAAACGCACAGTGATAGCCGGTCAAACTTTTTTGTGTTACAAAATACCGTCAGATTTCAATTGATAATAACTACGAGATTAATAACAACGGTTGATGACAATGGATAGAGCATGTCTGTACGTTTTTGTTTTGCCTGTGACGTTATCGGGCTAGTGTGGGCGCCGGCGGATGATAGTTGCGAATTAGCGTTGTGTAAAATTAGAAATTAGTGTAGCGACGTGTAAAATTAGAAATTAGTGTAGCGACGTGATAGGACGTTGATTCGGGTATCATTAAAAAGAGCTTGAGGAGCACTACTAGGACTCAAAGTGAAACAATAAAAATATTCGCCGAAATATATGTAAAAATCGGTATTAAATTGAAAATTGCAAAAAAAATTAAAGATGTCTCATATGAATCGTAAATATGCTCGAATTATAAAAAACCTAAGAAGTCTAGTGCCGAGCTAGAGCTCATTTACGGATGGTCGGATTGTCATGAAATTTCACATCTGTAATTATTATTATTAATGATATTGATGGGGGGGCCGCACTTAGTTACAAATGCCACCTTTTTTGAGTCCTAATACACGGCCCATAAATATCTGCTGAAACCGGTAATTAATATATATTTATATGATAAAATGTATATTTTATTGTGGAATAGAGTTCGTTAGTTATTATGACTCATGCCCCGGCTTCAAAGTTATATCACCTACTACCAGAACTCTCTTTTCTGATGGACATACTATGGGAGAAACCTTTCGTATCTGCAACTGTCTGGATGAAAATAGGGTTTCCCATTGAAATTGTGCTATGCTGTATACATTAAATCATTTTGAACTTATATATTTCATTTAGTACACTTTTGCGCCACCTTGCTGCCATTATATAACCCAACTTTCTACAGGTCGCCATCCAATTCTAATTTACAAAATATACTATATTATAATTGTGTCTTTTTGATTTCCAGATACCAAGTTTAGTTCGAGCTCTCCCGGATTTATTTACCACCGATTTAGTCCTTCGTCTGTACGACCTCAACACAGCCTCAGGACGAAAAGCGACCGCTAGTGACCTATGTCTTTTACGAAATTTATCTTTAAAACCAACTGTGTAAAACATTGAGACCAGACCTCTATGGATATATATTTTTTTGTGAATTTTATATTGTTTCTCTTTAAAAGTGAAAATGATAATAACTAAAAAAGGGCAAAGAATGAGAGTTTGTTTTCCAAGAAAAATATAGTATTTTTTTTTTTTAATAAGCAAAACAATAACAATATATATATACCGAAAAAGCTTTATAATATTTAAAATTGTTAGGAATGTTTTCATAAGAAACTAGAAATCTATTTTATATTAGCTTTGATCTAAAAACATTTTTGTACCTTGCGCTAAAAAAAAAAAAAAAAGAAAAGAAAAATGCTCCATTTGGTAACTGTTTTGCTTATTTTGTATTATATTAGTTCTAAATCACATTTGACCAAATTACTAATACTAGTATTATTGCTGTTACTAGTCTAATAGTAATTACTAATGTAAAACTTTATTATAGTAAAAAATTGCACGTTATTTTTTATTCAGTTTTCAAATGCTAAATTATTACTATTGAAGCTGTGATTATATAAAAATATACAATTTTTTCTCAAATATAACATTTAAAAGTATAAATAGACTTTTGTAATAACCTATTAATCTTAATCGAAATAAAAAAAAATTAGTTCCTTTTATATTTCATTTATTACATAGGAAGTTTATATATATATTGTGATTTTTTTCTTTTATTGGGTCATGAAGGGAATTTTTTTAAAATATTATTGAATGTGTATATATTAAATTATTTCATATCTTTTTCAATTAACAATTATAGAAGAAATTAAATAAATTAGGACCTGCTAGTTGTGTACTCCATTCCTTTAAATAATAGAGGAATAACATTATTTTGGGTTCTGTCTCTCTAGGGAAAAATTTTGTTTGGTTTCCAAAAAAAAAAAAATTGAATTTTTATAAATATATAAGTCAATTTGAACCGAATAGGAATTTAACTGATAAATGCATGATTTTTTTTTTTTTTTTTTATGAAGATTGATTCCAAATGTAAAAAATTTTACGTAATAGAGCAATCCAATTTCGATCAAAATTAGTGGAAATATAACAGTATTCTTCAAAAGACAAACAGCATCCAAAATTTTGCAAAACAGTGTAATTTTTAATTGGAAATTATAATAAAAAGAAAAAAAAAAAAAACTCGAATATATGATAAATTGTGTATTTATTTTAAATATATGTAATATTTGTTTTTAAATTATAAGTACTGATCGTGTTAATATATATACATACATATAAATGTATAAAATATGTAATATTTAATATTTTCTAGTGCATATATATGTCGTTTATAAATATATATATATAATAATTTTATAATATATGTATCTACCCTTACCCTGATACGTTCTAAGTCTGTAAGAAGTAATTATCAATTTAGTATTATATAAATTGCGACTGGGATTTATAAAAAAAAATAATAATACGCTGCAAATGTTTAATATATTTTAATTTTGTACATTTTAGCTGATTATGCTATTTATTGAATATTTTCCGTTAATAAACAAAAAAAAATGTACAATATATTCTATTATACAAGTTTTAAGAAATTGTTTTTTTTTTTTTTTTTTTTTTTTTTTGCTCGCTTTTTATTCTGTGCTACGAAAGATATCAAAGGATTTTGGCGATGAGTTGTGCTTTTTTTTAATTTTGTGTATTGAAGGAACAGCTGTTTGTGCGATATGGAGAAGTAGCTGTAAAATAAAATGTCCATGTACTTTCCCAGCAAGAATTAATAACGTTTCGGCTCTCCCTCCAGACAATCGACCGTTTGGGCTAACATTCAATATTTGACTTTTGGTGGCTTCCGAATTCTCATTATAAATTTCTTTGTATCGATATATTCATTACATCGGCAGTAAGTTTTTGTGTTAAGCCTCCCCCCTCCCCAGCGGGATTTGCCCAAAATTCTATTGAATCTATTGTTGTCTTTAGAAGGTTCTGGATACACATAAAATGTGTTGATACATTCTTTCTATCGGAGTTATCGTGTTCAGATAATTTGTTTTCATTTTTGGAATCAGGTCGGAAAACATAAAACTCTGTTGAAAACACCGCATCAAATTTTTTACCGATTGCATAAATTCCCCTATACTTTGTAATGAAATATAAATTTTAAATTTGAATTGTTTTATTAGTCTTTCAAATAGTGTTATAGTGCTTTTTGAGAACTATATATTTCCCCTTTAAGGACAATTATGAATCTCTCCACTATGGAATTAGGAAAACCTCAAAAGTTGTAATTAATAAAGCTAAAAGAAAGCTTAAACCATGGATGGACGAGCTTCCAAGCAGCGAAGAGATAAATTTGTTCTGCCTTCCTTCTTCACAACAGGTTAGTATCATTTTTGAATGAAGGATCACTCATTTAGGTTAGTACTCAATGAACCTCCATTGTCGTAGGGCCCCCTCCTAAGAACTTCGTGAAATCAGGAAGATTGAAAACTTATTTTGAGATGGGGAAGTATGATTGATTCAGAAGATGCGCAGTGGTTAAGGTTGGGTTTCTATGGTTTGAGGACACCCCTAGTGTAGTACGGTTGGGGGTGGGGATGGAGCATTGCCCCTGCTCTCAAAAAAAATACTAACCCAAATAACACCGTTATAGAGACATGACATAGTACACAATGCAAAAAAAAAAAAAACATTTCCAAATCGAAAATTATTAGAAAGATTTTGAAAAGCTTACAAATATTTATGACAGCTCAGATGTAAAATACATTACTTTTATTAATCCTAAAGATAGAAAACTTTCAGTATTTATTCGCGGAGTGCCTTGTTCCACATTAGATAAAGTAAATATTAGCTTTACGTTCACACTAAGAATTTTTGCCATTTAGATGGCAAATGCGCCCAGGACCATTACACTTCACCTATTGTCCCTTACGAATTACCCAGTCCTCCAAAGTGCCTGGGGAATCATATCGCTGATTAACGAGGCTATACAACTCGCTAGAAACTGCTAACTGGAAGGTTGCCTGTCAAACGATCAACATGGAACCAAGAAAACTTATCAAAGGAGAATAAGGAAATTTTTTAAATATAAAATAACAGGTAAGAGAATTACGAATGAGATATTATACTGTTTTCTTTTTCTGTTATTTGCTAAGATGTTTATAAACAAGTATTATAATTATCCTTTTATATTTAGTACAAAGCATTTGGCTGAAGTGTTAACAACTTTTATTTTAATATGGAAAGTTTTGTGCCGAATAAAGTGCATTTGCTGGAAGTGATGTTGCATTATTTTCTTTCTAAAGAAAATACAACACAAACCTACCGTTTGTAATTGAAAATCTATAATGAACATAATCCTTCTCAAAATACTTGCGAAAGGTGCTTTTAAGAGATTCAAAACAATTAATATGTCATGGACAAGGAACGTCTATATGGAAGCATTACTAAACGACAATCCACGTCAGATACTTGAAGTAATGGCAGAAACATAAAATGTTGATCGATCAAGAAATGGTAAACGTTTACATGCTGTTGGCATGGTTCAAAAACTTGGAAATTGGGTGCCAAACGAGTTAAAAGAGAGGGAAATTGAACGATGAAAAACCATTTGTGAATTGTTGCTGCAAAGACAAAAAAGGAAGGACTTTTTGCATCGCATTATTACGGGAGGTGAAAAGTGGATTTATTACAATCCGAAACGCAGACCAGCATGTGTGAACCTGGTCCACTGACGCCAAAACGGACTGCACCAACCATCTGAAACCATTACTGGTGATCGGTATCGACTGAAATTAATGCGTTTAAAGCAAGCTCTTAACGAAAAGCGACCGGAATGGGAGAATAGATATGAAAAGATGATTTTACTCCATGACAATGCCAGACCACATGTTAAAAAATCCGTGAACAATTACTTGCAAGGAATAAACTGGGAATTTTTACCACTCCCGTCTTATTCACCAGATAGCGCTCCTTCAGATTACCATTTGTTCCGGTCCATGGCAGTCAGCCCTTTTCGAGCAGCACTACACTATTTATGATAATGTTAAAAAATGGCTTGATGAATGGATTGCCTCAAAGAAGCAAGATTTCTTTTTTTGTGGGATCCATTTGCCTGATAGATAAGACCAAAGTTGCAGATTCTGTTGGGGCATATTTTGATTAACACAACAAACGAATAACTGTAAAATAAACATCTATTTTTAACCAAAAAAGTATTAATTTTCAACTCCCTTACCTTATTAAGAAAAAAAAGTATAAACAAATTTAACAATGTTTCCATTTATTTATCAACAACTTATAATACAATAATATGTACATTACATTTATAATAAATAGTCTTGCGTTTTCAAGACTATGAAAACCAAATTAATGAAATTGTCAAAAAATTTAAAGTAATTTCTTCTCTTACATATTCTTACCAGAATGGGCACCTGAAACAATAAAAAAAACATTTTAAAACGAATCAATATTTTTTTTTATGTATGTCCATCTACAGATCTAAGCATCCAATGGTCTTATCCTCCCCTTTAGCACGTGAGAGTCTTTAACAAGTAACTAACTTCGCAAAGGCTCGGACAGGCAATTTAACGTCTCCGAAAGACGGCATGCTCAACGTTTTGTTTTTTCCTCTCCCTCAGATAAACAGCCTCATATTCAGGTCAGTAGGCTAGCACCCCTCATCTATCGGCGCCCTCAATAAAATAATGATAAATTCAAGAAAATACTGAATATAATTAGTAAGCACACAAGTTTGTTTTTTCGGTTCAACAATTTTTTTCTTCCTTCTAGTACAGTGTTTATATAACTTTTACCTTGAATAATTCATTTGATACAATTTCAACAGGTTGGATTTGAATACATAAGAATACATGGAAAAATATGGACAGATCACACTCTGAAGGCTTTGATGCGCAAATAAATAGGTGTATAAATTCAATAAAATTTCTGCCTATGCAAACATTCGACGATTCCAGAGTTTTAACTTATTTTTACTATTATATAAACATAGATCGAAGAAAAACAGAAGAGAAATTAACAACGTTAAAAAAAAGGTAAATCCCCGGCAATGTACTTCCCCAGAATGAATTAACTTTTAGCTCCCCTCCAAAACCAGCCGACCGTTTGGGCTAATAGTGAATAGTTGACTTACAGCTTCTAAATCCTCATACTAAAATTTGTGTTGATACATTCATTACATCGGAAGTAATGAGAGTTTTTGAGTTGAGAACCCCCTCTTCCCTTCGCCCGATGTCGCTGATAAAAACTAGTAGTCTGTGGTTTTGAGTTTAAATATGAAATTTCATTTTGATACATTCATTACATCGGCAGTTATTTGGCTTTTTGAGTTGAGCCCCCCTTTCTTTGGGGCAATTTGACTGAAAATCAATACTTGTCATCCTTATGAGCATCTGGGTACGCATATAAAATTTCATGTTGAAACATTCATTCTATCGTGAGTTATCGTGTTCAAAGACATATACACAGATTTTTTTTTTTCATTTTTGGAATCAGGGTCACGGTAAACATGAAATTCCGGTAAAAACTCAGTTCGAATTTGTGACCGATTACATAGCTTCGTACAGCTGGAGAAGTAAAACACAATAGTCAGCTATAAAACATAATTATTGTTTAGTAGAATATAAGTTAGTGAGAAATATTCTTCATCATATTCTTCATTTAATGAGATATATTCTTGGAGTAATCTCTCTTTGTAAGATCAAGGTGACCGTGAGTGACAACTCTTTAAGTTATGAAATAAATATAAATAAATTTACCATCCGATGTAGCACTGGCAGAGGTTCTCGTTGGAGGTGGCTTGCTGTATAAGCAAGTCTACTTGCCTTGTCACTGTCAGGTTTTCTTCATGGGCAAAATCTCTACAGGTCAGTTTTTCTTTAACTCGAGTCACTATAGCCAGCGCTTTCTTGTTTGTGGTTTCTGTTTGCGACGAATCTCCTAGAAAAATAATTTCATAGATTAACCTAAATATCTCGAAATGCATTTGAAAATTATTCGGAGTTTCTATATAAAATTAAAAGATTTTTAAAATTATTACTGAATGTGAAAGGTCACAGATAACAATTGAATAAAACAATTTGGGGACCAAAATAAGTGATTAGTAACCGTAGGGTAGGAGTCTTTAACGAGTATCTGACATCGAACAGGCTTGAGACCATCTGAAAGATAGTGTGCTCAAGGTTTTTTTCACCTCCCAGATAAAAATACCTAAGGGACTCGCCGCCCTTCGGTGATACTGATCCTGTACGATGTCAGATACTCGCAACCCTATCCTAGGTGAATAAAAATTGAGGGTACCCTACCTAGGTAAAATTTAGAATTCCCATAGTCTAATTTATAAGCTATCTTAATGTATACATTCTAATGACGTATCCTATTAGCATGTTATAGTTTAACGGAAATAAACACTATTATAATATCTACATACCAATGTTTTCGAGACTAGGAGGCCGGTTGTTGACCGAGGGGCCAGGAACGCTATCCGCCAACTCACTGACCGACTCCAACTGTCCCGATCCTGCAGCAGTAGCTCGTTTTGTCTTTGACACAGTCGTGTTGGTCTCCATCAGACGCCAATTGAGGAGTGGATCATACACAAATGCTTCCAACACTGCCATTAGGCTGTCCTTGTTTCGGTGCAGTACTGTCATCACACTCTCGCTGGTTCGTCTGTAGGTACCCTCTATTCCTGTCACCTAGTATAAACAAATAAATAAAATAAACGGTTACGGTTAAAATTTCGTGAACAGCTCCACTGATCCGGCTGAAATTTTGACATAATGTATTATCACCGGAATGTGAAAATGAAATGAAAAGAAATTTTATAATTCTGGGACCGAGGTCCTCTAAGAATAAATACATACGAGTCAAAAAGAAAATGAAACAATGAAATAAAGAATGAGTATGACGTACAAAACAATAAATACAAAAATAAATAAATTAGTGCTACATTCGAAGAAAAAGTTATAATTATAAAAGTTACAATTATAGATTAACAAAAGATTAACATGAAAAACATAAAATTAACAGAAAAAAAGTATATAAATAAAAGAGAATATGTAAAAAAAAATCTATATGAATATGAATAAAATAAAATAGATTAATAAAAATCGACAGAGCATAATACAATGATGGTTGATTATAAAATAGAAGGAAGGATGCGCAGACAAATTTTGATATAAAGATAATTTTAGAAAATAGGGGCTAGATAGAGAAAGAAGAAAAATAAAAATAGTCAAAATAAAATGAGGTAAAATAAAAAATAAATGAATGGATGATAAAAATGTATAAATGAACAAAAAAAAAAAAAAAGCGAACAAAAAAGGAATACTATTGATTATGATAGAATAATTTAGGAAATATGATAAAATTAAATATAATAAAAATAGAGAATAACAAAAAAAAAATGGGATAAGTAAATAATTGAAATGATTAGATAATTGAGGTTGACGAATTAGAGAATACGGGGGAGAGATCAAAGAGGAGAGGATTGTTTGGTGAGGATTTGAAGGAAGCCCACGCGGCATATCTACCAAGTTTCAGTCTTCTATCTCTATTAGAAGTAATTGAAAAAACTATCGGCAGTTTTAGCGTCACTAAACTTAAGTAATATATGGTATATAATAAAATGAATGGACTAGTACTGACCTCCATGGCATTAACTAGCATCCGTGTAAGTCTAAAGGGGATTTTCTCTGGGAATTTTTCCCTGTTCATAGCCACCTCGAAACAGTCACCAAAATCTATATGTAAAATCTTGCCACTTAGCCGATCCAACATCAGATTTGAAGGATGTCTGAAACAAAGTAATAATACATTTGAATCATACATATACAGTAAAAGAAATAATAATAATAAATATATATATATATATATAAACTATATAATATATGAGTGTGTGAGATGCAAAACTCGCTCGTTACAAAAATTGAGATGACAGCAGATTCTAAAAGATGTTTTGGCGCTTTGTAAGACTAAAACATCAGATTGTATCAAAACTTGTTCTTTCCAATGGTTTTAGGTGACTGAAAATTGCAGTTAGTATCAAAACTGGTTCGTTCCATGCATGTTTTTTGCATTTTCTCAATATTCGGCTAATGTGTAACGAGCGAGTTTTGCATCTCACACACTCATATATAAACATATACAAAAAAATCGGATTTTGACTTATGGATGCAGTCATCTTGTAAAATCATTATGTTTCAATACGGTTCAATTCGCAGAAATGTGTTAAGAAAAGTAAAACGTTTTGCCACATGGAATCATGAACAGACTGATTCGCAGAAGTACTTATTTCACTAAACTCCATTTAAAATTAATAAATATTAAATTGAACTTAAAAAACATAATTTTTATACTCTCAGAAATGAATATATTTCAAACTTATTAATATGTAATAATTATTTTTGCTACTATAATGATTTTTAACCAAAACTCTTAAAAGTTGAATATCTTGAAATCAACTGTTTGTGGGTTAACACATATATGCAGAACACCGTCCAATTGGACTTATATAACAAACCATAACTATATGAGATGAGGTGTATCATGAATTTTAATACAGAATGAAAAAAGAAAATAATTATTAGGAAATTTAGTAATTAAAAATATGTAAACAAGTAGATAAATTAATTAAAAATAATAAAGATAATAATATAAATAAAATTATTTAAAAAAGGCGCCGGTAGCTCAGAAGTAGCGAGCTTGGCTACTGAGCTTAAGATCGGGGGTTCCAAATTCGACCGAGGCCCTTATCTAGGAGACGAAAAAACCTTGAGCACGCCGTCCTTCGGATGGGACGTTAAGCTATCATCCCAAGCCTGTGCGATGTCAAGTAGTTAAAGATCCCTACCCTAGGTGGATAAACCTAGGTAGGCATAATTTGTGACTCCCGCAGTAGAGTCGGGCTCATGTCCACCAGAGTGAGGAAAAAGCGCTCTGGTAGTAGGCGAAATAACCTCTTAGTTAAATCCCGAGCATGAGTCATAATGGCATCCTATCACTCATTATTATTTAGTTATTGTCTAAATTGTCCGAGAGAATGCGCGTTGGACGTGACTTGAAAGGATATACAAATCATAGAATATATCCGCAATTAGAGATGGTAGAACCATTCCGCAAAAACAAATCTAATATCTTTACTATAACAAAATCGTTGCAAGATAAAGGCTAGTGTCATATACCCCCTTGTTTCCCCTTGAGTGAACCCTACATTAAACATAACAAAATCGTTGCAAGATAAAGGCTAGTGTCATATACCCCCTTGTTTCCCCTTGAGTGAACCCTACATTAAACATAACAAAATCGTTGCAAGATAAAGGCTAGTGTCATATACCCCCTTGTTTCCCCTTGAGTGAACCCTACATTAAACATAACAAAATACTACCTGTCTCCAAGTCCAAGTATATAGCCAACCATAGACATGACGGCTAGCGAGCGAGTGTAGTTGGTTCGGCGGTCAAACCACACCTCAGAGGAGGGAGACTTGAGCCAGAGAAGACGAGCCAAGTCATCACCTTGGGTGTGCTCCAGAGCATGCTCGAACACCTCCACCTTCTGCATCAGGGTCAGGTGGTCGTAGTCTGGGGCCATCTGAGGACATAGGCAAAACTATTGTAGAGATCACCACCAGTCAGATTTCTACTTTGAAGGGTCAAAAAACAAAACAAAAAAAAAAAAAATAATAATAATAATAATGAGAACTTTTTGGAATAAAGACGACTAAAGTAATAATAAATCCTACCCTTGTCATGATCCTGTGTTCGATGTTGAGGAGTATCTTCTTCTTCTCCCTGTACTCCCGGATGAGGGTATGAAGTGTGTCACAGTGAGGCACCCAGCCAATTAGGCCAGAGTTGGTGGACAGAGGGATCACGGCGTATCTCTACCACAACACACAATAATAATAAACAATTTAAAAAATATATAAAATTAGCAAGAAAATAAAAGATTATTAAACATATAAGAAATTTGAGAATATGAAATAAATGCACACAAAACGGCCTCTACATAAGGGCCTCTTCCATTATTATACGTATACATATCCAATGTATCTTCCATTATATATATTATAAGCTATATTGATCTATAAAATAAATACACACGAAAGGGCCTCTACATAAGGGCAAGGGACAATACATAAGGGCCTCTTCCATTGTTATACATATACATATCCAATGTATCTTCCATTATATATGAAGAGCACGAGCAAAGAACCAGGTTTGTCATCAGATGTTGAAATTGAGAAAACTGAAATTTAATGTTTGAAAGTCCGTATCTATCAATTCCCCGCACGTCATATTTTCAGCTTCCGTTTTCGTAGTGAGAAACCGTCTTTTTGAAACCCGCAACGATGGTGAATCGTGAAATATGTTTAATATACTAATACTGTAGTGGCGATATCTCACATTCGAGAAAAAAGTGACAAACCTGGTTCTTTCCCCGTGCTCTTCATATATTATAAGCTATATTGATCTATAAAATAAATACACACAAAAGGGCCTCTACATAAGGGCAAGGGACAATACATAAGGGCATCTTCCATTATTATACATATACATATCCAATGTATCTTCCATTATATATATTATAAGCTATATTGATCTATAAAATAAATACACACAAAAGGGCCTCTACATAAGGGCAAGGGACAATACATAAGGGCCTCTTCCATTATTATACGTATACATATCCAATGTATCTTCCATTATATATATTATAAGCTATATTGATCTATAAAATTGTATGAAGTATCCAATTATCATTTTAAGGTTTAACGGAAATAAATATAACATCCATTCTATTATATCAGGATGAGAATTCCCTTTAGTCTTACTGAGTTTTTGTGGAGCGTCGAAGATAAATAATAAAAGAAGTTGTCTTACCTGTATGGTGAGATTCCTGCGAGAGGTGTCAGGATCGTTAAGTAGAAGAGTGTTGACCAATCCGAAGAGCTGCATCACCCGCTCATCCTGACGGAGGTCCTCATGTCCTTTCAGCAGGAACATGTAATCATTACCGTTGCTCCCTTAAACATATATTTTTCAGCATTTAGCTTTAAATTGCTTCATTATTACAATAAAAATACAAAAATATCGGTGGTATGAAGAAACATAGATCAATCCCATCTTCCAAAATCAATAATCTAAAGAATTTACTTTAGTTATAATATATTCATCATAGCTGAGGGCCCCCGTTATCTCAGTGGTATGCGTGCTTGCTTACTGGCCGGATGTCAGGTACTCGTTAAAGACCCCTATCCTAAGTGAATAAAAATTTAGGGTAGGCAAAATTTAGGACTCTCATAGTATAGTCGGGCTCATGTCCACCAGAGTGACGAAAGAGCGCTCTGGTAGTAGGCGATATGACCTCGTAGTTAAAGCCCACGAGTCATAACAACTAGATAACTTCATCATAGCTACATTTCTCCCATTTCTTTTTTCTTTTTTTGAAAACTATCCTTTTCCCGTCAATGAAAATATTCTTATATTTTGAATATTATATTATAATAAAATATATTATTATATTTTGAATGATGAAAACAGATCAAAACTGACTTGAGAGTTTATACATAGAGGTCGAATCAATAAATATGGTCTGTATGAAACGCATGTTGACATATAGAACGAAAAGTTAGCTAGGTTTCAAAAACCAAAAAATACATGGGAGTAATGTAGCTTTGATAAATATATAAATTCGGAATCTCTGAACACAGCCTAGAAGTTACATTTCTTTAGATTATTTGAATTTCTCGCTATTTATTTTTTTTGAAGTTTATGTTAATACTCAAATATTTTCATAGTTAGAATTTTCCCGTAAAGGCAGTTCTTCCCTTGAGAACGGGAAGTCACAGCCTCAGGTAATTTCAGATTGCCTCAGAATTGTATAAATATACCAACATAGCAAACCTTAAGTGTTACTTTTGAACCTTGTGCTGACAATGGCGTAAGCCGAAACCGGTACGCTATATGTATATATTTTTATGGAAATAAGACAATATAAATGATAATCAGGTTACATAAAATGTTTATGATTCTAGTAAACCACCACCACGTCCAGAGTAGGACTATTGTGTGTTGATCCCTACCACAGCCCTGTATCTTTAATAATGTCCAGGATTCTGTTGCAGGTTCCCTGCATAGCTTGCCTCGGTTCTGTTATAGCTTTGCACACTATGATTCAGGTAAAATAGACAGATTGACTCCTTGATAGATAAAAATGAAGAATATGAACTCACCTCTGATGCAGAGTTTTCTGGGGCGCTGTTTGGATGTGATCACCTGGAGGGAGTGTTGAATGTAGGCTATCCTGACGATGGGTTGATTAGGAACATAGGAGCCAGGGACAGCCAACTCAAGATCCCGACATAGGAGCAACTTAGGGCTGACATAGTGAAGTTCGAGTGAGGTGAGCTGAGGAAGTTGGCGAGTGATCCGACGGAACACATGGTAGTAGAGATCCCAAGCTTGGTTCAGATCCCGAACATTTCCAGACACCTTGTACTGGTGGCACCATTCCATCGCCTCACCCAGGTCTGCTCCATAGGCCTGCCAAAGGAACAAGATCAGGATTAGGACATTGCGACAGTGTATTGCTAGGCTTTTCAAGCCTAATACAATAAAAAGAAGTAAAATTAAATAAAAAATGTTTATATTAGAGGAACCGAAAAGCGAAGAATAATGGCAGCGAACAGAAGCTTCTTCGGCCTGAGGCATCACATCATCGACTCTTTACAAGGACAACAAAGCTCAGACTTCACAAAACGTTGATACGTCTCATCCTAATGTACGGGTCAGATGAACAAAATCAGAAGATGAATGATCCACAGCCGAATATATGGCCTAATACGCGCTGGAGAGAACTGGAGACGACGGACGACGAACACGAATTCCCGAGAAAGACGATGTCACCGGCTTAACGGAACAAGACGCGTCAGGAGGCCGAAACTGAGGTGGCAGGATGGTGTTATGCATAATGCGAGGAGCCTGCATGGAGTCCAACACTAGAGGGCACAGCTTTTTTATTAAATATAAGCTGTATATTATAAAATGAACTTAGGTCACAAAATAAAGTAGTAATAATTTTCGACTGATTTCGGCCAATATCTAATCAGGTCTATGTTACCTTATCTGACATCTTCAACTAGAATTTCAAGTTCATTTCTGCAATCGTTTCCGAGTAAAGAATATTAGTCAATTCAAAAGATCCAATCACATAGGCAGACATAATCACGAAAATAGTCTAATATAATGTCGGATTTTTGTACGATTACAATACTCCCTCTATACTTTTAGTATATTTTTTTAAATTAACAATTTACTACCCTTATTGAGCCAAATAATAATGAATACCTGATTAAAAGAGGTTTCTTTCAATGTCTGAGGCCCTCTCTCCAACATGGCGTGGAGCGGTTCCAAAGTTTCAAACATTCCTTTGACATTTCTCTCCCCGAAGTAGAGTCGGCTTGCCTCTTCCAGTCCCTCGTGCCATAACTCGTGCCACAGAATTGCAACTCTGATTAATTCCTCACTAACCTGAAAAAAAAATATATATATATTTCTAGATATATTTATATAGAAAAAAGATATGTTCAAAATTGATCTTCACACTAATACTGGTAAGAAAAAAAAATAGATTAGAGAAGGTTATTATGATTCATGCCCGGGCTTTAACTATGAGGTCATATTGCCTACTACCAGAGCGACGAAAGAGCGCGTGGTAGACATAATTTTTGAGTCCAAAATTTTGTCTAGCCAGATTTATTCACCTAAGGTAAGGTCTTTAACGAATACTTGACATTCTACAGGCTCGAGAGCATTGCTTAACGTCCCGTGCGAAGGACGGCGTGCTCAGCGTTTTTTCATCTCTCAGATAAAAAACTTAAGGGCCTTTGCCAATTTTAGAACCCGCGATCTTGAGTAAATCTATCTGATTTTGTAAACATGGTAATATTTTTTGAAGAAATCCACTAACAATATATTTGAGCTGACAAGATACGAAAAAAATGACAATCTATAATAATAATTGGTGGTTAAATAACACACTTTAATGGCCTTTCGGTGTCCCAAAAATATTAATTAATGTTATTTAATTTTTTCTAATGACATTAACATTATGCATTGTTGGAAAGAGGAAAAATATCATTGTTTGAGAAGATAGTCTTCGAATGTACGCTGTACGACGAGACCGAGATGGAGTTGATTCGCGGGACAGGATGGGGAATGTTAATAAAAAGTTGTTTTTTAGTCTCTTATTTATTATTTATTGTTATTGGGCGGACTTTGCACGTGTGCAATATCACTCGTCCGTCATTTGTCGAGAGAGGTCGGGATCAGAGTAGGGCTTAATTAAGTAAGGTTAGGGCGGGGTGGGGGCGACCACAGGCTGATCAACCCTTGGCGGTCAGTGTTCCACCTCAGCCTAGAACCAACAAACCGGTCTCCGTCATCTGCCGTTGGTCCAGTCTCAGGTGTGATCCTGTCCCGCGAATCAACTCCATACCGGCCTTGTCGCACAGCGGACATTCGAAGACTACATGTTCTGCAGTCTATTCATCCACCAATTACTATTAAAGCTTCATCTGGTCTCAAAAAAGGATATTTTTCCTCTTTCCAACAACGCATAATGTTAATTTGATTTGAAAATATTAAATAATGTTTCTATGGCAAGAATGGATTGTGTCAAAAGTAGAAAATAAGTTAAAGTGACCGCGCGGGCTAAAGTGTAGGGCTTTTTTTGATTGCCGAGAAAGAGTTAAATTTCATAGATAGACTAAAGAATCGAAAAATGGTAGCATGGTTGACGCGTAAGTTCATAAGGCAAAAAAAAAAGTATTTTATTTTTAGAAAGTCAGCATGCTGCAGCCACCATGATCACTAATTTACATTTACATTTAAACAAATTTGTTACCGTAACCACTTCCATGACTAGATTTTGATTCTGTTCCGAAATACTCTTCAGTATTTTTTTGGCTGCATTTTTCCGAGTGGCGCTGGCCGACTTGCTGGCCACAGTCAGTGGGTAGACAAGTGCCTGAGGATGCTGTTTTCCAATGTCTATCAGAAGTCTATGGACCAGACGGCCCACCAAAGTCTTTACGGTGTCTATGCGAGCTATCAGTTGAGGGATCACCTGAAACACATTTTTTTTAAATTAGTTATATCAAAAGAGTCGTATTTTCTCATAGCATCGGTAAATATCAGTATTACAGTTTCTTACATTTTAAAAATTTCCGAATACATTTCTGGGATTGTGACGATATGGTGGAAAACTAATAAAATAAATAGAAACAAAAAACTTGTGCAGACAATTGCGATTGTCAATGATATTGATGGGACTAATTGATCGTCTAGGAGGCAATTGACGCGATTGTCAATTAAATGACGGCGATTGATAGAAATTTTGATTGAAGGTCATTTATAAGAGCAATAGATGGCAGCGATTCATAGTGTAACTAGCAAATTGAGAATCGTTCCGTCAGTTGTTCGCCAGACAGCAAAGATGAGTATCGTTTCTGATGAGGTGGTTTCGTTCGAGGAAAGAACTTTGTTTTGCTGTTAATATCTGAGAAAATTATGTAATCCTCGGGTTCAGTATCTCGAAAGATTCGTAATAAATTTTCTTGGGTAAAACGGCTTCTTAGTTTATACCATTCTTTGGACCAACGTCTCTTTCTCTTTTCTTTCTTCCGAGTGCAGTGTTAATGCAAGAAATCCCATGTCTTAGTTCGAGACCATTTAAAAATAAAAATAAAATATGTAATTCTAATAATCAACAAATTAAAATATCAGCGAGAACACTACGTCAAAACAGAACAATTGAAGGTGAACACAGAAATTATAATTGATGTGATGATTGCGCCTTCGAATGAAACTGTCAATTGCAATTGATCGTCTCTGGGGCACTTTACCTGAAGCCAGGTGTCAATTTCAATGGTTCTGATACCCTCTATAATAGCTTCATAGACGGGAGACCACTGTCCATAGTCGAACCAGAGAGTGAGGAGTCTCAGTGTGTCCTGGAGAGAACTGCCTCGAGACAGGGCTATAGACTTGAAGAAGCCCTCCACCGCGGATACCGTCTTTCCAGAGATTTGCTAAACAAAAATAAGATAAGAGTTTATAAAATATTTATATATGAAGGGCGCCGGTAGCTCAGAGGTAATGTGCTAGTCTACTGAGGGCAAGAAAGCGGGTTGCGGGTTCGAAACCGGCCGAGACCTTTACGTTTTTTTTTTATCTCAGATGAAAAAAAAACAAGCAGGTTCTCGGATGTGTGCAGGTCTCGGATGTGTGTGTTTCGCCCCTTTACCCTAAATCAGAGGAAATGACTGGGCCGTATATTAAGACTCTCCAAAGATGACATTTCTAACTAAGTGCGGCCCTTGAGGTCCACACGGCAAACTTATCAGCATGGTGTCAATATCATTAATAATAATATCACAAAACTAGGCATTTTATTCAGTACAGAATTATTTATTTAATCAATACATCGATTTTTAATTGATATGCAAATGCACATAGATCACATAGCCTATTTTTTGTAATTTTGCTTTTAAAACTACTACATGTAAAATTTCATGACAATCCGATAAACTGTTAATGAGGTTAAACTATTTTTATGCTCGACCTCCATTCACAGTCCACCCTCCCGATAAGATTTTTGAGACGTCAGACATCCTTTTTTTCAATTTGGCTTTTAAGAATACTACATGTTTAATTTCATTACAATCCGATTATCCGTTAATGGGTTACCACAATTTTTATGCCTAGCCCCTCTAAAAACCTATCTTAGGTAACTAACCTAAGCAAAATTCAGGTTTCCCACTGTAGAGTTAGGCTCATCTCCATCAAAGCGACAAAAGAGCTCGTAAAAATAAGTCACAATAAAGTTGTTAAACAGTAGAACATTCCATGAACTTTTATTGGTCACAATTAACTAAACTGGAAAGTCTATAAGAGATTATTTGATCTAAAACAATTTGTTAGACAAATAACAGTAATATACTATTCACAATTATATACTTCTATTTATTTTTTGGTTTTTACAATCTGGCAAAGACGTTTCAGGAAGAACATGATCAGTATCTCTAATTTAAGCCGTGATCTTTTTGTTAAAAACTTGTTTATGTTGTTATCGGGAATTTCCCTCCACTTTTTTGTATAATTAATAATAAGCGCCATAAAAAACAACAAAAAAGATGGTGTCTTCGGAAATGATTTCATGGCGGGAATAATCTTTTGTACACTAAATGGAGTTTAGACATTTTTTGAGAATGTCCCCAACCCATTTTGAAACCATTTTAACCAAAATTGGTAATCGAATTTGTAAGAAAAGGAACAATTTTAGGGAGTCTATCTCTCCGGCCAAAAGATTAGCTGTATGCATTTTTTTTTTTTCAATTTCCGCCACGAACACACTGTATTTACCAGCCAAAGCCGCAAATGTTTTGCTTTTTAATTCACGATTTCTATAGTCCGATAAGAACACATCCTACAAACAACGATGGGAATGCATCTCCTCAATAAACTGTTAAGTTAAATCCGTATTACTTGCAAAAAACAATCACCGAAACGAAACGATACGACAACGATGTGCGTAGCGGTGAGAGTCGCTAGCTTGTTCCGATTCACGTCCACACTGACCAATGTTGCCCAATGAGTCCGTCAATCCCATATCGGACGTGATTCAAAAGACGCAGAAAATACTAACCCGCAACACACCAAATGAGTCGGGGCAGCCCGGGATTCACATCAGACGCACAAAGTCGATTGAAAGAGTCCCAGTGCGTAGGAGGCTTAAAGAGTTGGTATATGTTACACCAAGGGACCTAGAGAGACCCAGAGTCCTCTACCACATATATTAATAAAGTTAAAGTCTACCTGAGAAAGTTGCTCCTCCGTCATGGAGGGGAGCTGTTGATTCTTGTAGAATAGCACAGCTTGGAAGTTCATATATGCCCAGGCATGCCAAGCCTTGTACCAGGTATTGTCGTGCTTAGTAGCTGTCGAATAACACTCAATAACGACCCGGATCGACTCATCGTTGATACCCTGTAGTTGTTCTTGCCAAGAGCCCAACTTCATGTAGCATCTGCAAATTAACAATAAAATGTTACTTGGTCGACACAAACTCGAAGAATTTCCGCCAAACTTAGTGCACTGAGTGCCTTCAGGCTCTGTATGTATAATCAGCTTAAGGTGGGTACTCAAATTGAGCATTCCCCCCGAATAAGCATACGCTCGCCGCTCAAATGTGTACTGGGTGAGCACTCAGCCCGATCCGGGAGAAGTAGATACATCAAAGTCTGCACGCGTTTTGTTCGTGCTCAATGTGAACAGTGTTTTTTGACTGAACGCTCCGAACCGAATGAGCAACCCCTTCCATTCTTTTTATCCCACCTTCTCTCCCATCTCAGTTTCAAAAATGGAGTGGTCGCAAAACAAAGTCTTAACTCTTTTGGGGATTTTCAAAGTTCACCCGTACTTAGGGATCCAAAAAATAAGAAGTAAGAACGTCCCGAACCATCGTTGTGATAAGAGACACTTCTTTTTCAAAATAATAATTAAAAAGGTGATACACATTCGTAACGTCATTATCCTCCTTGGTCTGTTTGAAGTAAGACACACTCCAAACAATGAATACTTGGAAATTGGAACTTGTATAAAAATAGTCTCAAATCCAGAAAATAATGAAAATTAATAATATTTTTTTTTTTACTTGTAACGAATAATAAAAAATATGGTACCTTGCTAGTAGTCTTCTTCTTAATTCAGTCTTTCGGTTATCATCAACTCCGGAAAATTGAAAATGGAAATCTGGTTGTTGTATTGTCTGAATGAATCTGTTCAACTGACTAAAAAGATATAAAAATATATTTTATTGTAGCAAATTGATGTTATATCTTTAATCTAAGGGGTTAGTTCTGCCAGTAAATTAATGGTGTACAACACAAACAGTGGCTTGAAGATGATGTCTTCACATCGAATGCACTCGCCCACAGTACTCGACCAGCAGCCAGTCACGACGGCTTCCATCGAAAGGTATGACAACAGTTATATAATTAAAACATAAGTGGATGTTAGATTCAATTTGGATTAAATGTTAACACTTTTTACTTAGTAAGGATATCATTTGATATAGAGATTTTCATGTAAGTTTCACATGCAGCATCCTTATACGCTTAGTTCAAACAAGAGGGATCGTACAGTCTAAACGTGAAACGGGAGTCGGGAGAAATCCGAAACATAAAATGGGTACTAGCTCTGCAATGGTTAATCGGATTTTTATGAAATTTCATACATAGCATCTTTATAAGCCGGGTACAAACTTAGGCTATGTGCTATATCAAAATTATGAACTACTCTTTTAGAACCGTGTGTGGGTTTCTGTCCAGATAGAAACTCAAGTAGCTTAGTAACTAACTGCTAACCCTTTTGTAACTTGGATGGAATAAAGAAGAGGAATATTATTACTGGTGACAAAATGAAAAACACACTAATAAGGGCGACAATAATCAAAAAAACTTACTTGTAAGCATTCATTTTACTGCCCGAAGTCCACAAGTGTTTAGTATAGGCGTAGGTAACTTGAGGAAAATTCGTAGGCAATGGTTGTTCAGGATTTTTAGAAGGGTCACATTTCATCAACATTAACAACGTTTTATGAGATAATTTCTGGAATAAAATAAACTCATATATAAAAAATATAAATTGTTAAAATAAAAAAAATATGTTATCATTGAGGAAGTTCAGTTCCCAGCATAGTCTGTTGCAAAAACAGATCAGAGAGTAGATAGTATTTTTATTTTTTATTTTTTTTTCCTTTCGGTTTTTCCCCTTCAGATGGTTAAATTTAAAACATGAAACCAATACAATGTTTCACGATTTTTATCGATGCGACGCCCTCAACTCAAACATTTTTTTTTCCAATGGTACGCTATGTTTTTTTACCCCAAATTCTGAAAAATTATTATTTCAAAATAAAAAATAATATTGATGGGATAAGTACTACCGGAGATATTCAAGGGGGCCAAATTTCAATACGATATTATTTTTTCCCAGATTTTACACATAATAAGACATGAAAGAAGTACCATTTTTAATTTTTTTTTTTTTTTAATGATATCTTTCCAAAAAATCTAGTTTCAGAATTTGAAAAGAAAAACATAGCGACCCCTAGCGGTCGGTACGCAGCCCTCCAAGGGGCAGAAGCAGGTTCATTCAATATTAGATTTAAAGTCAAGATAAAAAATAGTGAAAAGTGGCATTTCTTTCAAGTTTGTTTCCTCATATTAAATTATCTGTATTTGGTCAATTTGTAACTGCAACCATCTGGATGAAAATAGGGTGTTGCATTGTATTAGGCCACCCTGTATAGCAGCTTTCACTGACCTACCTCAAGGTTGAACTGTATTATTTACAATATTATAATAATTAATAATAATAATATATGTAATTTGCTTACCAGTCTTCCAGACTTGCGACAGAGAGAGGCGTACTTGAGCCAGGTGTACATATCTTCATGCGGACTCACAACCAAAGTACGAACTTGAATAATTTTTTGCCAATCTTCCACTATCCGCTGACAACCCTAAACATTTTAGAATTGACGGGGTTAGAATCGAAATGGTCCAAATGACATTTTTGAAACTTTTTCGTTAAGTGCATAATCGAGTAGGAAAAAAGTTGTACAAGTGAAATCTTAGCCAGTGCTGATTTTGATTTTAACCCCGTCAATTAATAAAAGAAATGTCTGCGAATCACCGGCAATGTACTGCCCCAGCGCGAATAAAATCAATCAAGTTTTCGCTCCTCCTCTTAAACCAATCGATCGATTTGATTGAAATTAAGTAGTTGACTCACATAGGGGCTTCTCAATCCTCATACTAAATTTTATGTCGATATATTCATTACAAACCAGGCCGAGGGACTTAGTATTTATATACAATTTCAAGTCATTCATTACAACGGCAGATTTTCTGAGTTAAGCTTCTTCCCCTATCTGCCACTTCCCTTAGGTCAATTTGGCTGAAAATCATTAGATGCCGTCATAAGAACATAAAGAGGTTCTGGAAATATTTTATATTTCTTGGCGATATATTCATCCTTCGGGAGACATCGAGATGAGCACGTGGTGAAACATGAAATTTCTGTGAAAACTCAATATCGAATTTCTGACCGATTACATAACTTCTCTTGTTCTTCGTACCAGAAAATGGTCGCAAATATTTGATTAATTTTATTTTGACTTGGACATGAGTCGTAGAATAAGAACACAGTTTTTATTGGAATCTCTCTTTTGCGGGACAGTAGTAAATAATTCCAGAGTCGTGCAGATTTCAATTGAACCTCTATTCCCATCTGTTTCTTTCCATTTCGTTCTCGACTGAACACGAGAATTCGAATGAGCATGCGCAGAAGCGAGTTCCGCCATTTGGAAAATCGTAATATAAAAAGAAAAAGATTTCTTGTGAGTTACGCCGTTTTGACCGAGAGGAACGCCGTTTGGCCGTTTCAATTCATGGGAAGTTATGTGGCTTAAGCCTTTCTTTACTCGTGGTTTACGCTTTTTTTGCCTGTTTCAAAAGTTCAGTGCCAAATGCCGTGTCTGCGTTATTTATTAATTTTTTACTATTTTCCAATTTTTTGAGGCTACGCCCTTTTGACAGTAGATAGAGGAGATCGAGTTTAACTGTTTGAAACAAAAAAAACATTTAAGATTTTTTGGGGGTTAGGCCCATTGGGCTGGAGACCGTCGATATTTAGATTAAAGTTAGACAGTTGTGAATTGTGCCCGGGCTTTAATTACGAGGTAATATCGCTCTTTCGTCTCTATGGTGGACATGAGCCCGACTCTACTGTGAGAGTCCTAGGGTAGTCACCCACATACAGCTCGGGACCATCGCTTTACGTCCCGTCCGAAGATATACTCAAGTATTCTTCACCTCCCAAGTAAAAAACCCAAGGTCCTTTCGAACCCGCGATCTTGAGCTGAGTACGTAATCAACCTCAAGCTCTATTTAGATTAAATAGTATGGTAAATGAGTTTGGACTTACCTGAAGCCGATGCCACCACATGTTGCGAATGGCGTGCCTCCGATGGGGAGCCAGTTCAAACTGAATTACCTCTTCCAGTTCTGCCAACATCTGAACAGAGACCATGGCAGGATAGGCACGTTGGTAGCTCTCCCCCGCCATTGAGGTCAGTTCTGTGTCCAACATGTCTCTGGCTGTGTCGATCAACTGAAGGGAAACAGATAAAAAAAAGTAGGTGAATCACTGGCAAAGTACTTCCCCAGAAGGAATTAATCAACTGCTCTTCCTCTCCAACCAATTACTCGAAGACTTCAGAATCATAACATTAAATTTTCTGTAGATATATTCGTTACAAATTAATAATGACATTTATTAGGGTTCTTAAGTTGGGACCCATCCTCTGATCCCCGACTTCCCTTTGACTGATTTGGATGAAAATTGATAGAAACATATACAATTTCATGTCGATATATTCATTGAATCGGGAGTTATCATGTTGACAGACACGAACACAAAGAGACTGGCATTTTACTTTCTCAGCTATACTAAGTTTAGGGAAAGTTGCGAAGTCGAGCTTTCATCGGAATTGCATGCTTTCCAATCCCCGGTTTCAAAAATGAAAAAAAAGAAAAGTTGTGTGTCTGTAACACAATAACTCACAATACGAATATTCTTTATCCAGAACACCACATGGACTACACCTATCGATTTTCGATATAAAACAAGATATGACATGAACATGAATAAATAAAAAAAAAATAATAAAAAAAAGAATATATATATACAGGCAACAGTAAAAAATAAAAATAAATTGTTAATTTTTCTAACTTCTAAATTATTTAAAATATGCACAAATGTTTCTGAGTAATATTATGTTCTATTAGTAAGATAATTGTGGAGAAATGCTTGCCTGAGGATACAAAAATAGGTACAATGGAACAAAAAGTGTATGTGGTCGTCCTTTTCGTCTTTCAGCACAAAACTCATATCTAAGCCCTCCAAGTAATATTTTAAAATTTCTATTGCTATTGTGGAGACGAATTTGAGCTAGAAGTCGGAGTTTTTCCATATGGCAGTTTAATGAAAGATAGCTTTCCTGAGACCCTAAAGTACTGACCAATCGGTTGAGCTTTCATCGGAATTGCATGCTTTCCAACCCCCGGTTTTCCAAAAATGAAAAAAAAAAAAAGTTGTGTGTCTGTTAACACAATACGAATATTCTTCATCCAAAACACCACATGGCCTACACCTATCGATTTTCAGCCAAATCGGCCGAAGAGAAGGGTGGTTCAGAGGAGGCTCGACTCCAGAATCCTAATAACTCCCGATGTATCGAGAGAAAATTCAGTATGAGGATTCAGAAGTCATATAAAAATCAATAATTCATTTTTAACAGGTCGATTGGTTTTGGAAGAGCGAAAAATTAATCGATTGATTCGTGCTGATGAAGAACATTGCCGGTGAATTACCGATTTTTTTTTTAATTTAATTTTTTGGAATCTGGAGATCGGAAATTTTGGTAATAACTCAACATCGAGTTTCTGACTGATTACATAACTTCCCCTATACTTCGACTTGCCTGCTGAGCTGCAGGGAACTGTCGGTTGTGTATAGCGAGAACGGCCCGGTAGAAAGATCCATCCATTGAGTCTTTGGGAATACAGCTGACGTAGCGCTCCACACTGGACCACTGTTCCAGGCCCCAGGCAGCTGCAGAGGCCATCCTCGACATCCGCTCTCTGCCTGTGTCTCCCACCTGGCTCCAGTGACCCTCCGCCACTTGCTGCAGCTCTTCCCTGATCAACAAACATCAAACATAACAACAAACATACCAAAAAAGTACTTCTTGTAGTCATTACTCATCTATAGGGTCCGGATTTATATGCATTTGCATCTTTGATTCTATGCGTCACAATAAAGCAATCAATTAAAGCAACTTTTATTTGGCATATTTTAAGAAAAATGCATATTAAAAAAAAAAAAAAAGAAAAAAAATATTTTTATTATCTCTTCTCTCCATTTTGACTGAAATCTTCATTATTTTTTGTCAGAAATAAGTGCATATTATATGAACATATTTGAGGTTTTTTATCTGAGCCTTACTCATCTATAATGGACCGGGTCAAGTTCTATATTGTAACCTTGATATTGGACTTTTTCATAGTTAATTGTTTATCGATTTATTAAGTTTACTCATACGTTCGTTTATTTTCATTGAAAGGGTACCGGGAGCTCGAGGGATCGAAACCCGATCGAGGCCTTTAGGTTTTTTTTATCTGGGATGTGAGAAACTTTGAGCATGCTCCCGGATGGGACGTTGAGCGATGGTCCCGAGCATGTACGATGTCACGTACTCGTTAAAGACCCCTATCCTAGGTAAATAAAAATGTAGAATAGGTAAATTTAGGACTACCATAGTAGAGTCGGGCTCATGTCCCCCAGAGTGACAAGAGAGTGTTCTCGTAGTGATATGAAAGCCCGGGCATTAGTCATAATAACTAACTAGATTCAAATAACATGTTTCGTTCGTTTTGTACTTCTAAGTAGTTTTTTTGATGTATTAAAGTTATTTTTATGTAGTTATTCATCTAAAAGATTGTTTTAGATCAAGTAATCTTGTAGCCGTTCCAGTTCAGTTGAATTCGGACCAATAGGAAGTCAAGGAATGTTCTCCGCTTGCAACTTCCGAGAAGAGTTTTATAGCTGAAAGAGCAAGGGAAGAGAGGATAAACATAAATGTTTCTATCGAAATGGTTTGGAGCACTCTATCGCGATATGTTCCATGGTATCGTGGACCCTACACCGGGAACAGTTACTGCCCATTCGTCCGATCCTGTCTAAGTAGTAACCACAAAGTCCACGGTTCGAACGCATTCTGCAAATCGACCTCATCAGATTCTTGGAAACCGATTGTTGCGAGAACCATTGTTTCTGTCTCAGTCTAAGAACTAACTATTAAAAGAAGCTACCTTTCAGCTAATTGTCTGCCTCACTCAACCTGCCATTTGCCCCAGATCTCCCTTTTACACACGCTATTCAGGAATCTTGCATTCTATTGCAGCACTCTCTTGAGACAGATTGACTTGGGCCTTCACCCATACGATATTCAAATATACTTTTCTTTTGGCGAATAAATGTTTATTATTGAAGGAAATATTGCGTACCAGTCTCCTAAGGCCTCCATACATCGCATTTGCCCCAATGCCAACTCTATCTCGTGTGGATTCTCCTGCAGTTTCTCCTGGTACGCGTCAAGTGCCTTCTCCCAGTTGTGCAGTTTCTCGTACCATCGCTCCTTCACTTTCAGCTGATCACATTCATGGCTCCTTACATACTCCAACAGACCTGAAAGTTAAATATAAACTCATGAGTTGAAATTTATTTTGCGTATACTTTTCGATTACTGAAGCCCATTTTCAGAGTTAAATATTTACTCGATAACCCAACAAAATCCATCGTAGACATTTTCGTAAACTAGAATAACTCTGTAACAACACAACAGAGAAATTAACCTTTAATTTTTATTTTGGAAAACTTTAGGGACCAGTAATAAAGTGCACAAGTGTGAGTTTGTCTTCATATAATAATTGCTATAATATCCAGAAAATGTCTAAATGCCTCCTACCACTATACAATTTTCCGCACCTCCTCTCTCTCAAAACGAAAAACGCTCTTTCGTTACTCATGATCTAGACATTCAACCTCCGAGATCTCATTCACGATAATTAGTCAGGAAAAGAACCCTTGTCAGAATGCCTATCCCATATATTTATACACACGAGATAAATAATAATTAATAAAACCCAGATAAATAATTTATAATTCCATTTTCCAGGTTGAACTCACTGGAGCCGTTAACTCGCCACTTAATATGTGGAATTGTTTTTGATATGTTTAATATAACAGGCGACTCTAAGACTGAAGGTAATTATGTATTAATGTATCAGTGGATATAATGAAATAAATCCTGATATGGCAATTCTTTCTTCAACTGACTATGATTCAATTGTTACCATGGGGATTCTTTCACCTCCCATAAAAAAAAATGTAAGAGCCTCGGCCGGGTTTCGAACCCACGAACTTGAGCAGAGTGGGCTAGCATGCTAATCTGAGCTACCAGTGCTGTCTATATTATATATTTATATATAAATAAATTTGTATATATTTATAGTTTGATACTAAGATGAATAAAAACAGTCCCCCTTAACAAACTAATACAATTTTTGTTTTTAAAAATCCAATTGGAGGAGTCGAAATAACGTTTTGAAATTGTACGAAAATACACCCCGTTGATATATAAATAAAAAGTGGAGTTAGAAAGGAAAACTAAATCTTTTGACACTAAAAAATAATTGTAAAAAAAAACAAAAAACAATTCGCCTTAAAAAGTACCAAAAACACTTCCGAATAACAGAATGCCGAAACATTACAATTTTTAAACTTAAAATCAGTCTCCTGATTTCTTCTTAAAATTGACTCTACTAATCCTTTGTTTTAGCTTCTGAAGGTTTATAAAGTTCATGACCAGCGGGCAGAGAGTTAAAGTTAAACACTTTCTGAACTGGTTCACAGTAAGAAAACATTACCTATAGCAGCTTCTCTCTGCTGGAGCTTATTGTTGATGGATATTAGAGATTCTAGTACATTCGAGGTAGGCCCTTTGTGAAATTCTTCCTCTTTGTAATGGAGAGCTTTAGCGTAGGCTCGACATTGCATCGCCTTCTCTCCCAGGAGCTGTGGATTCAGAGGTAATGGACCCTAAACAAACACAAAGAAACGTCAATTCTCTCTAGTAAATAACATGATGTAAATTTCCTGTCAGTAACCCTTTCACAAAAAATTAGTTTAATACGAGGGTCGTTTAATAAGTCATTAGAAAATCCAAGAGAACTTCGAGCGGGTCACTGAAAATCGTTTGTTTTTCGGAAGCATCATTACTCAGTAGATATCTGTTAAAGTTTTAGCTATATCGATCATGTGGTTTTATTTTTATCATCGATTGAAGCAGAGAAATTTTGTTTATTTAAAAAAATGGAAAACACCGAAAGAGAGTTGGTCAAAAAGAGTTGGATAAAGTTCATGACACATCTGCCCCTGCGTTTGCCACTGTTTATAATTGATTAGAGTTTAAACGTGGCCGTACATCAACAAAAGATGAAAATCGTTCGGAACGTCTAGTAGAAGTGACTACACCCGAAATGATCGATAAACTCCACGATATGGTGTTGGCGATCGTCGACTTAAAGTGCGCAAGATAGTGGAGACCACAGGCATATCACAAGACGCAGTGTTTTCAATTTTACACGAAAAATTGGGTGTGAAAAAAGTTTGCTCACAGAGAAACGCAATCGTGTGGTTGACTCTCAGGCTATTTTGGAGATTTTTCGTCGCAATCCGGATGGGTTTCTGCACATGGATACACTACTACACTCCAGAGACAAAGGAACAGTCAAAACAGTGAGTTTTTGAAGGCGAACGGGCTCCGAATAAGGCGAAGACGGTGAAATGGGCTGGAAAGGTTATGGCCACAGTTTTTTGGGATTCACGCGGAATTATTTACATCGATTACTTGGAAAAATGAAAAACAAAAACTGGAGAGTATTATGCGTCGTTATTGCACCGGTTGAGTGAAGCAATCAAAATTAAACGACCTCATTTGAAACAGAAAAAAGCCCCCTTCCCTTTGACCGATTTGGCTTGAAATCAATCAATAGCGCCATTCTTATGATGTTCTGGATACACATATAAAATTTTATGTCGATATATTCAATCTATCGGTGGTTATCATGCTCACAGAAGACCGAAATTTTTATTTTTATTTTTGGAATCAAGCTAAGAAAACATGAAATTTTTGACCGTTTACATAATTTTCCCTACCTTTTGTACAGCCGGGGAAGTAATACATAAAAATCACTGCACTACAAGCTAGTTGTTAACTCACCTTGTCACAATGGTCCATAAATTCAGCCAAATTCAAAATGGTCTGTGTGATCTCGGGTAGATCGGGGACTAGGAGAGCCTGCTCCAGGGTTCGGATCAGCTCCTGTTGCAGAGGTTCGCTAAGTTCAGTCCAACAGGAGACAAAGGCGGCGTTGAAGAGATCCCTAGGAAGCTGTGTGTAGGTCTCTGCCAGGGCTCCGCAAGATCTGGAAAACAAAATACATCAATCAAGATCAATTCCCCCAAAAAATTATAATATATAATCTCAGTAAAATTTGGGAGAATAAGAATGTATGCAAAAAATATCTGAAATTGACATATATTCATAACCACTGATAGATACTACTATCACCAAAATTAGTGGACGTTGAGTTTTCACCAAAACAAATATCTTGCACAAAGGAAGACACAAATCGATGCATTTTTATATAAGTAATCATGAATGAAAAAACGTTGCACGAAATTGCATATATTTTCACGTCAAAATCAATAGTTCTGTATTTGTCATCGTGAAGAAAATTTAAACTAAAAAAAATTATATGTGCATTTTTGAGAATGAAAGACAATTCTACAGACACAGTTTTGAACATAGAACAATCAGAATCTGACCTCGACAAGGAACCCTCCGAGGCCTCGCAATTGGCCGAGATTTGTGCGATACAAATATTTTTTTTTTTTCATGGGAAAAACAAAAAATGCACCTTAAAGCAGGCGACGAAGACACTTTCAGGAATTCAATACTTAATCCTTTTAGCCACTCTAACCAATCGTCTTTGGAGACTCGGCGACTGGCAGCCCAGGCAAGCTGCAGTTCAGGAGCTGAAGTGTGCATCTAGGCAAAGAATTGTAGAAATAATAAATATTTTTTTCAGTTTCTCTCACACAAAAAGATATAAATAAAAAAAAATAAATAAATAAATAACAAATAAATAATAGTCGTGGCAATGTACTTCCCCAGAATAAATTAATCAATTCACTTTTCACTCCCCCTTCAAAACCAGTCGACTGTCTGAGCTCAATAGTTGATTTACATAGGGGCTCCTAAATTCTATACTAAATTTCATGTCGATACATTCGTTTCATCGGCAGTTATAAGGGTTTTTGAGAGGAGCCATCCTCTGATCTCCCCTTTCCTTCTGCCGATTTCGCTGAAAATTAATAAGTGTCGTCCTTATGGGGTTTTGAATTCACATATAAAATTTTGTCGTTATAAAATTTTGTATTCATTACAACGGCAGTTATTAGAGTTTTTGTGTTAAGCCACACTCTTCCCTAATCCCCGCCTTTTCATTTGTTCAATTTGGCAGAGAATCAATAGGAGTCGTCTTTAGAAGGTTCTGGTTTCATAGATAAAATTTCGTGTCGATACATTCATTTTAACAGGAGTTACCGTGCACACACACAAACAGCATCTTTTTTCATATTTGGTACCTGAAGGTCGGAAAATACGAAATTCCGTTGAAAACTATACCCTACACTTCGTGTACCTGAGGAAGTAAAAATTAAACAGATATAAAAAAAATATTACTTTTTTAATAGTTGTTGTATCCGTCGTGAGTGCAATATCACGGGTTTTATTTCGAAGCATTCGATTTCTAATTATCAGATAATCATCATCCACAACGATGTTGGCCCCCTGAAAAAAAAATTTTAAAAATAATTTTTGAAATTGGAAACAAATTTCTAAGACGAAGACCTGATTTCAAAGCATATGATCGACAGCTCAGGATATCGGGTGGACGGAGAGCATCCAGAAGCGGTCTCTACTTATGATGAAATATAAGACCGCGCCTCAAGAGCATAAGAAAGCCATGGAGACACATGAAAGAACGTTCAGTGTGTTCTTTCTCTAAAAAAAAGAAGAGCTTACAGTTAAAGTCGCCATTACTTGATAATATTTGAGACATCCAATGATCAGGCTGAGAAATATGTGTACGTTGTTCGGCCATTCAAGGATCGTGACCAACGTTGTTGCCATCTTTCCTCTACTCAATTCTGGACGATGTCCTCGCAACGCTCTGGTCTGGAGTGTTCGCGCATCTCTTCCTCCAGGGCGAGGCGTAAAAGCTCATCAATATCTGCTCCTAAAGGCATGTTATGTTTGCAGAAGTACGATGCGACAGCCCCATCCAAGACCACGACAATGGGAGAGGCTCCCGCTAGCACCTGTAGCGCAGCCGTAGAGACAGTTCGATAGGCCTTTGTATCAGGCAAATCTTTCATAGTCAGGAAAATTTCTGTCAGATGATACTCAGTCTTTGAGGTAGATGACTTCTCAATAGTTGGTGAGTAGAGAGGGCGGCATTAATCGTCCGCTTTCTCGTTACAACAACACAAACCTTAACAATTTTTAGAGAGTGCTTAGATAGATATATCAGTGTATACCAAGGGACCTAAGCATCCAATGTTCTTATCCCTTCCCTGTTAGCTCTTCTGTGGAAGTCCTAAATGTAGGCAGGTTCAACCTGACATCGCAAAGGCTAGAGACCATCGCTTAAGGTCTCATCAGAAGGAGAGCATGCTCAAGGGTTTTACCTCCCTAAGGGTCTCGGCCGAGTTTCAAACCCGCGATATTGGGCTCAATAAGCAAGCTACCTCTGAGCTACCGACACCCTCATTGAGAGTGGTTAGTACATGCTTCACTTGTACTACCTCAAGAAGCAACTTTCACAAGGTGAGCTTTACATTAAACTTACCGAAACGATATTGGTGACAAGTACTTCGTAACGATGACAAGATATTCTATGTTTTGTGACCACTTTATTCACTAAAGGTATATATATGTCATATTTTTTCCCAAGTTGTACAACCAGAGAACACAACGTGTCCATAGCTGTAGCTCTCAGTTCGGCACACTGATCCATACACTGAACCTGGAAATATATAAATCACAGTTAACCCCTAAACATAGATGTTTTTCTTTAGAAATGTAGGTTTGATGAAGTTAAATTATGTCGAATACTCTTAGAATCCAGGGCTGAGAAATATTCATTCAGTAACAGAATCTTACTCTTACTGGAATCTTACTCCACATTTTTCTCCCCACATATTCTTCTCTTTGTCAGATGGAAAGTATAGTCTTGCTAATCTTCATCGGACAATTACACCATTTATATTTTCATTTCTTGTAATGGAAATTTTATGCATTTCAACTAATTTTTTTTTCTTATGTTTTTAAAATTTGTCATCAGGATGAAAACATCCCGGTTAAGCCACAACACGGTTGACCCGCCTCCGGAGTTAGTTATTATGACTCATGGCAGGGCTTTAACTATGAGGTCATATCGCCTACTACCAGAGCGCTCTTTCGTCACTCAGGTGGACCTAGCCAAACGCTACTATGGGAGTTTTAAATGTTACTACCCTAAATTGTTATTCACCTAGGCTAGTGGTCTTCCCGGGTTGTCCTCAGTACGAGTATCTGACATCGTAAATAGGCTTTTTCACCTCCCAGATAAAATACCTAAGAGTCTCGACCGGGTTGCGAACCCGCGATCTTGAGCTCAGTAAGCAGGCATGTATATCACTGAGCTACCGGTGCCCTCGCAAACATTAAGATTAGCATTGTTAAAAATAATAAAGTTAAACAGGCCGCAATTTTTATTTCGAACAAGAAACACGCGAAAACTTCTCAACAGCATAAAATACCAAATATTGGCTCAAATGAAATGACCAGTATTGATTTGCGCCAAATTGTATATCTCCACATAATCCTTGTATTGAACTGCACTCATTTGAAGAATGTGTTAGATATCACTACAAAAGTGTGGCATAGAAACCACTTACTCTTTGTAAATCCAGTTGATGTATCCGAAGAAATAAAATGTTGACCCTCCCGTCGGTCCTTTTAGTGAACATACAGTTCATAAAAAAATGTATTTCTCAATATGAACGATATAATATGTCAATTATATTTCCATTTGCTTTAGCTCGATATCGCACATTTTTATAATATATTACAGGACTTCGACTATCGGACTAATACAGAATATAAACACAGACAGAACGAAAAAAACTGAATTTTGCGAATTAGATTCATCCTAATCCCAAACAGATAGCAAATAGAATACAAATCATATAAACAAAAAATACAGTTGGCGGAATTCAATATGAGTTAGAAAGGATATTTGGCGCAGTTCAATAGTTTTAAATATCATAAACAAGAGGAACTTAAAATAACAGGTATCCCATTGGCGCAATTCGATTTCACCCAATGAAATAGTTGGACGAGATGAACGCTAAGGGAGGTTTTAACGTAACATGAAGTCAAATTTTTCTTTCGGTCACTGTTTGAAAACTCGTTTTCGACAAACAAGATTTTATATTTCTCTTATATTGATTTATCTATATGAAGCCAGCAGGATTTGCGCACCGACTTGTTAATATATATATGAATGTTATGTCAAAGTTGATGAGTATCTGACAACTAAGAATAGTAGTTACTTACCAAAGCATGTATTATTCTAGAAGAGTAGTCTGTGAAATCAAGAGTATCCGAGAGATGATCAATGGTTTCTAAGGCCTCTTTACTACATCCATTGGGATACTGAGTCCCATTGAACAATTTCACAACAGGTGGAATTACAAGATGTAGATATTCGTCCAGGTTGTTACCAAATTTTTGTAACGCATTCAATAGCTTGAAATTGAAAAAAAAAAAAAAAAAAATAGAATACAAAAAAAGTGAAATATAACCTAATGTCTCCACATGTCACTTGGGAGATTACGACGAATAAAATGACGTATAAACCATTAAAATCGGTCCAGCCTTTTACTCTCTCCGGGATAATATACGTACACTTGCGCTCCGGGTAAAAATACTCGTAAATAAAGCCTAAAATTGTCACTTGATGAAGGTGGTTTGAAAAAGTTGTTCCAAAAATACATTATATATAATATATAAAACAATTTATATCCATTATATAACCTAGTTACAGTTATATAGAGGCATGCATAGAGACAGTATGCAAAACTGTATTTCAGTAAACTGTATACATCAGACCATACTTGACGAGCATTTTTAAAATTTTTGATAGAGACATTTTTTTTTTTTTTACCTTGATGGTAACATTTCTGTCTTTACTCATATCGCAGGACAGTACTTTCAATATCTGAGGTAACAGAAGAGGAAGGTAGACTTTAAATTCAGCCCCAAGAGCGACAGCAATATTCTCCACAAGAAGTATCAGGGTGCTCTGCAAAGGACTGTGGATGGTCCACAACTCCTGAGAAACAAAGAAAAAAATAAAATATTTTCAATTTTTATTATTGATTTTTTCAAATATTGACAAAAATAAAAATAAATAGAAAAATAGTTCAAACAAGAAGATTTAGACATAAATAGCTAACAATTCAATTGACCTACATTTCGAATGTAAAATTTATTCTTCTCCAAGATTGAAGATATATACATATTGTGGACAATATTCGAAATTATCTTCAATTCCGACCTTAAATCATCATTATCGGCGCAACAACTCATCTCTGAGTCAAGGCCTCCTGGATAAGCTTTCGGCTGGGTCCTGCGGACCTCCCTGTCCAACACACACATATCATGAGCAACACTGTCCTCTAATAATGACTTTTTTGGAACTTCCTGGCCTCCCATCCTTGCTAAGTGATTCAAGGACAGTCCCACCTGAAGAAGACGAGACGACAGCTCACTTCCTGGTTAGATGCGCGGGATGACCTCCAACAAGATTCCACTATTTCGATAGAGAGGTGATCACAGCGGGAAATTATAGAAGACTAGACC
The DNA here is from genome assembly GCA_963662175.1 of Aradus depressus. Lineage (NCBI taxonomy): Eukaryota > Metazoa > Arthropoda > Insecta > Hemiptera > Aradidae > Aradus > Aradus depressus. The sequence continues at coordinate 18,005,120 of OY759226.1, read as the reverse complement.
ATAGTAACATTCTTAGATTTGCATAGGAGACTGGGAGACTAGGTCCTTATGTCTTGGTTATCTTCAGCTCCAGGTAAGACCAGAAGACAAGGTAAGGAGGAAGCCCAGCGCTTCTAGAGAACGGATAAGAACATTGGATAGACAATTTCATGACAGAAACTCGAGTTCATCTCTTATATATATATTTACTGTCGAACCATTTCTAAACATGGATATACAAATATTACTATTTTTTTTTTCGCATTTGTCTTGAGAAAATTATTGATATTAAAAAAAGAAAAATAGGTAACACGAAACAACGTCTATAACTTACGAGGCGTGTAAATAAAGTAATGAGACTGATTTTTTATAATTGTTTTATTCAATTAAAATTACAATTCCACATTGTCTCCTTCAAAGTAATTGCTTTGGAAAGCCACACAGCGATAGATGCGATTTTTCCACTCTTCATACTCGGATACTGAAATTGCCTTCACCTGGTTGGTTAAAGCCGTTTCAATGTCGCAAGATGTCGTTCTTTGAGGTGACGTTTCAATCTTGGGAAGATAAAAAAATCACAAGGACTCAAGTCGGGGAATAAGGAGGCTGAGGAGCCACAGGGATGTTTTTACTTGCCAAAAACTCATTAATTGAAAATGCAGTGTGACAAGGCGCATTGTCGTGATGCAGCACCCACCAGTTGGTCTTCTTCTCATACGCATGACTTTTTCGAAGACTTAAAAGAACTTCTTGGTGTGTTGGTTTACAGTTTGGCCTTGAGGCACAAACTCTTTGTGGACGATTCTGTCAACATGTTCTTGCAGTTGCAGGTCATTCACTGTGAGGCTCTTCTTCAATAGCATCTTTAATTCATATTATTTTTGTGAAAACCTTTTAAGAGGTGTGTAAATAAAGTAATGAGCCTGGAAGCGTAGCGTTTGATCTGGTAATATTTGGTACTTCCCGTTTGTAAGGAAGGAAGGATTGGGACTATATGTGTGACCCGCCAGCATAAGTTTGAACTCCTTCCTCCTTACCTTGTCTTCTGGTCTTACCTGGAGCTGAAGATAACCAAGACATAAGGACCTAGTCTCCCAGTCTCCTATGCAAATCTAAGAATGTTACTATGGTCTAGTCTTCTATAATTTCCCGCTGTGATCACCTCTCTATCGAAATAGTGGAATCTTGTTGGAGGTCATCCCGCGCATCTAACCAGGAAGTGAGCTGTCGTCTCGTCTTCTTCAGGTGGGACTGTCCTTGAATCACTTAGCAAGGATGGGAGGCCAGGAAGTTCCAAAAAAGTCATTATTAGAGGACAGTGTTGCTCATGATATGTGTGTGTTGGACAGGGAGGTCCGCAGGACCCAGCCGAAAGCTTATCCAGGAGGCCTTGACTCAGAGATGAGTTGTTGCGCCGATAATGATGATTTAAGGTCGGAATTGAAGATAATTTCGAATATTGTCCACAATATGTATATATCTTCAATCTTGGAGAAGAATAAATTTTACATTCGAAATGTAGGTCAATTGAATTGTTAGCTATTTATGTCTAAGCTGGAGCTTTGCAAAAATTTCTGTCGCACTGTACCCAAAAAAGCAAAACCTGATAGCACGAAATTGGTCACTCATCTTCAGAACGCAGTAGAAAAAAAAAGTTTATGAAAAAAATTCCTACGGACAACCAAATGACTCTATGGAGTTCAAACTTATGCTGGCGGGTCACACATATAGTCCCAATCCTTCCTTCCTTACAAACGGGAAGTACCAAATATTACCAGATCAAACGCTACGCTTCCAGGCTCATTACTTTATTTACACACCTCTTAAAAGGTTTTCACAAAAATAATATGAATTAAAGATAACATTAAGATACGCTTCTTTTGATTGGGGAAGTAAACAGTTAAATACTTACAGTGATCAGTTTGAAAATTTCGTCAAGATAGTTTCTAATATGTTGTTTTACAATAGAGATGAGTTTTCCAAGTTGTTGGAAGAGGAAATCTCGAAAACTTGATTCAGCTGTTCGTATTACATTTATAAAACTGGGTATCACTTGAGGTATATATGGAACACATTTGATACCCAAAGAGGTGAAAATAAACGTCACCGCCTGCAAATGTAAACAAAGTATATACAAAAAAAATTAGTAATGTTTAAGGAGATATCTAATAAAGTTGTATTTTTTTTTTTTCTGGGAGGTATACTTTATCTGGAGGTTAAAATAAACTTAAGCATGCCGTCCTTCGGATGGGACGTTAAGCGATGGTCCCGAGTCTGTACGATGTCAGACTCGTTAAAGACTCCCGCCCTAGGTGAATAAAAATTTAGGGTAGGAAAAATTTAAAACTCCCACAGTAGAGTCGGACTCATGTCCACCAGAGTGACGAAAGAGCGCTCTGTAGTAGGCGATATGACCTCGTAGCTAAAGCCCGGGCATGAGCCATAATAACTAACTCAGGGCTAGTAACCAGCCCCCCGCACCAAACCGTCTTCCGTCTCTGTTCACGATCTCCAGCCATCTTCTGGGTCGTCTATTTCATTATTTATATATTTTTATTTCCTCATCTATACGAAGTATAGAGAAGTTATATAATAGGACAAAAATAGGATGCGAAATTTTCAACGTGTCTGTGAACACGAAAACTCCCAATAGAATGAATATATCAACAGAACACTCTAAGGAATGTTTAACGTTTTACTGCTTCGGGTCTACAATAACGGAACTGAAGCAGGTAATGGAGGGAACCTGCAGCAGAATCCTGGACTTTATTAAAGATACAGGGCTGCTGTAGGGACCCCACACAGGGCACACAATAGGCCTACCCTGGCAGCGGTGACACAATCAGCCCTCGGAAAAACAAAACCATATTACTAGATTAACTTATTAAGCAATACATTTTTAGTTATTGGGTTAAAATTTTATTTACAGTGTTGCATTTATCATTTTGTACTGTGCAATTAACCTTTCTTACTGTGCGTTTAAATCTTAGCCATATAATAATAATAATACATAAAAAAAAACCCTACTGTCAAAAGTTGTAGGAATTATTTTACCTGTACGACCATATAATGATGTCTGGTGAGCGCAGGGTCTCTTATTATTCTCATAAGAGTTGCAATAGCTATTGCAGGATAATATTCGTCCAGCGAAGATGAGCTCATATTAACTAACATTTCACTGGTTGTTAAATCTAAAACAAAATATTTTATAGTACACACAATGGTTTGTTTATATTTCATCAAGAACAGTCTCAGGCAAAATTATACTTGAGACCATTGAAATAAAATTATTATTAATTTTTTACTCTATTTGTAATAATTCTTAGGGACCTCGTTCCGAGGGCGCTAGTAGCTTTGTGGTAGTGTGTTTGCCTACTGAGCTAGGATCGCGGATTCGAAACCTGGCCGAGACCTCTAAAATTTTTTTTTATCTGGGAGGAGAAAAAACCTTGAGCATCAAGTCAAGCGGTGGTCCCGAGTCTGTACGATGTCAGGTACTCGTTAAAAATGAATAAAAATGTAGGCAGCAGATATACAATTCCTCAGGAGAGCTGCCAGAAAGACAAAATGGAACCCGATTCAAAAATACTAGGATACACAGCTCAGAGTTCTCACCTAAGCAAGCTTGAGCAGAGACAGTTCCAATGGTGTGGATATGCATGTGAATCGCTTGCACGAAGGCGTCCTGCAGGCAAGGCCCGGGAGAAGAAGACCAGACTTGTGTGGGCTACTACTGGAGATGAACTCGTGGAAGAGATGGATACGAGGTCCCGATACCGACGGAATAGGAATAGGTACAATTGATACAACGGACGGACAAAAATAATAAAACTCCGCCATTTATGGTAGTAATTCATACATAAATTACAAAATATTTATTTCATAGATAGCTCAGTGGTAAGTGTGCTTGCCTTCTAAGCTCAAGAACATGAGTTCGAAACCCGACCGAGTCCTTCAGTTTATTTTATCTGGGTAGTAAAATAAACTTAAGCACGCCGTCCTTAGGATGAGAAGTTAAGCGATGGTCCCGAGCCTGTACGATCTCAGGTACTCGTTAAAGACCCCTGCCCTAGGTGAATAAAAATTTAGGCTAGGCAAAATGTATGGCTTATGTCCACCAGAGTGCGCTCTGGTAGTAGGCGTTATGACCTCATAGTTAAAGCCTGGGCATGAGTAACTGGGCCTGGGCAACTAACTATATTTTAATTTTAGTATTCAAAATAAAGAAATATTTAACTTAAATACTATTTTATTCACCAAAAAAGTTGTCTGTGAATCACCGTCAATGTGCTTCCCCAGCACGAATATATAATCAATTAAGTTTTCGCTCTCCCCCCAAAACCCTAAAAAGGGGCTTTTGAATCTTCATACTAAATTTTATGTTGCTACATTCATTACATCGGCAGTTATAAATATTTTTGAATCCAAACCTCCTACTCCCATTCCCTTTGGCCGATTTGGCTGAAAATCAATGGGTGTCCTCATGGTGTACACACACAAAATTTCGTGTCGATACATTATTTCTATCGAGAGTTATCATGTTAACAGACACACAGCCAGATGTCTTTTATATTTCATTTTTAAAGACCCCTGCCCTAGGTGAATAAAAATTTAAGGTAGGCAAAATCCCACAGTCAGGCTCATGTCCACCAGAGTGACGAAAGAGCGCTCTGGTAGTAGGCGATATGACCTTATAGTTAAAGCCCGGGCATGATAACTAACTAACTTTACCATGAGTGGCCTCTGCTTCAGTTTTACTGTCGGACATGGAGAGAAGAGCTGTTGAGTTCACCTGCACATCAATCTGTCCCAGGTTCATTTTGTGTTTGTAAGTATCCAAAGCTCCCAACAAGCCAAGCACTCTTATTGTCTCCCGTCTGAAACACAAAACATGAAGACATCATACATTAGAAAATGTTTAGTAATAAAACTAAACATGTAAATAAATAAAAAAGGCTTAAGAATCATCATCGGTAAGTAGTGATCTAATTAGTATTACATGCAATATGTAATTTTGTTTTTATTTAAATAGCTCACTTTTTATTAATTATTAGTAATTTGACTTCCTATTTATTTTTATATGTTTCTAGTTTCATGAAGCCAGAATTTAGGTGAAACGTCACATATAACAATTTATTAACAAATTTTGAAGACCAAAAAGGCCTAGAAGTTTGTAGTTTAACCAGCTTATATCAATAAAAATGTAAGTAAAAGGCTTAAAAATCACAATAGATAATTTTCTATTAAAGTTTATATCCCTACAAAATCAATCAATACCTTTACATAGCAGCTTCTGAATCCTCGATATATTCATTAGATCGGCAATCATTAGGTTAAAAAAATAATATATAAAAAAAACATCTGCTTTAGTTTCAAAAATTTGCTGTCGTGCACTGATTTTGATTAAAATTTGTTTTATAATGAATATAAAAATAAGAAAAGTAGTACGAGGAATTAAACTTTCAAATTTATTGTTCTTCTATTTCTTTTATGCAGTTATAGGTTTGTGATAGCTAAAATAAGAAACATACAACTGTGATTGTAGGTGTCTCTAAATACCGCGAGAATCGACACTGTGATTAAGTTTGTAATTTAAAAATGAAAAAATGTATTAATGAAATATATAAAGGATAAAAAATGTATTAAAATTACCAACTTTTATAAAATTTTGGATTTTGAACTCAATTTTTAACCCTTCGAGAAAAATATTGCATAACACTTTTTCTCATTCAATTATGATACTTGTCAAAGATAAATGTTTACTTTAATTTAAAATGAAGTTATTTACTGAAATAATAAATATAGAACTAAAATATTAAAATAAAAACATGTGAGGGTTATATATTGACCCGAGGTGGACTACAAGTGTAACAAAAACTCAGGTGACTGGTCCAGGGTTAAACTATCGAAGCACCTTGTGTGCGTGTGCTGCGCGCGCAACTGTCCAACAAACACTTATGCAGCATTCACATCAACGAGACTTACGCTCTGACGGTCTGAGATAGCCCCTACCGAGAGCTAAGATGTTTACACATCAAAAACACAAAATATATATAATATATGGGATTACTTTCGGTATTGTTACCATCTTCAGCAATCCAAAAAAAGAGGACAGTTTGGATTGTAAACTGGTTGAAGTTCCATTTAATATTTGTTAAGTCGTGGCTGAAGATGGTAGCAATATCGAAAGTACTCCCATATATTTTATATATCTTGTGAAATAGAAAATATTTTTTAAAAACATACATTCTTTTCTTTATGCTATTTACAAGTTAAATGGCGTAGCTCGATTGATTCATTTGATTATTGTTATTGGATGTCGCAATTTATAATTATATTTCACCATTTCAACAAGTGGGAAATGGTACAAATTTATTTCAAAATTTATTTTTCACATACAAAATATTTTCACTTCTTGAGTCACCGGAATGGAAAAACATGTTTTTTCGTGTTGTTTAATAAAGAAAACTATGTTCGTCTGTCAACATAATTCTGGTCAACCGGGTTAGTGGATCAAAACCAATGGATGAACAATGGTTAAGACATATATTGTGGTAGAATAAAGTTGAGGGGCTCTCAATAAGTGGCCAGCCATCCTTCTCTCTCTGCACTCACCGTATAGGAGACAATTGTTCAGTTTTAAGAAAGTTGATGAGTGTGTCAAGCAAGTTGGGATATTTAGTATAGGGTTCAACCACATAGCCGGTAGCTTCCACAATCTGTCCGAGGGTCCACAGAGCCACACCTCTTTTGTCAGGAGAGCTCACGTCTCCCATCAGTTCAAGAAGAGTGCTAGCAAGACCGTCACGCCAGCAGGCCATCTCCGAGCCATTCACCTAGAACATACAAGAATTCGAATTTGAAAAATTACAATTATACTGATTAATATAATAAAAAGAAATGATACTTAACATTTTTTGCAGAGATATTGTGAAACACTTAATAAAAAATATAGAGAAAAACGCATTTTTTTTTTTTTAATATTCTCCATTTCACATAATATATAAAATATATGGGAGTACTTTCGGTACTTTTTTTTTTTTATGAATCATGCCCAGGCTTAACTGCGAGGTCATATCGCCTACTACCAGAGCGCTCTTTCGTCATTCCGGTGGACATGAGCCCGATCCTACCATGGGAGTCCTAAATTTTGCCTACCCTAAATTTTTATTCACCTAGGGCAGTACCTGACATCGTACAGGCTCGGGACCATCGCTTAACGTCCCATCCGAAGGACGGCGTGCTTAAGTTTATTTTACCTCCCAGATAAAATAAACTAAGGGCCTCGGTCGGGTTTCGAACCCACGTTCTTGAGCTCAGCAGGCAAGCACACATACCACTGAGCTACCGGCGCCCTCAGTTTCGGTATTGCTATCATCTTCAGCCAGATTTAACAAATACTTATATTTATTTTCAATTTTTTAAAAGAAATATTGAAGAGAAACAACAGTCAATCGACCGTTTGGACTAAAACTCAATATTTGAATTACCTAGTGGCTTCTAAATCCTCATAATAAATTGTGTGTCAATACATTCATTACATCGGCAGTTATTAGGGTATTTGAGTCGGGCCCCCTTCTCAGATCCTCCTCTTCTCTTCGACCAATTTCGCGGAAAATTAATAGACGCCATCCTTATGGGGTTTTAAATTTAAAAATAAAATTTCATGTTATTGGGATTTTTTAGTTGAGCCTCAACTCCCCTTCGGCTGATTCAACTGAAAATTAATTGGTATCATCCCTATAGGGTTTTGAATTTTCATATGAAATTGTGTAATACATTCATTCTATCGGGAGTTATTTTGTTCACAGACACACACACAGATGTAAAAAATACATCACGGAGATGTAAAAAAAGAAATTGTGCCTCTAGTTTGAGAATCACCCACCAGATTGTTTCTTTTCCGTTTCTTCCCCGCCATTTTCGTGTATAATAGAAACTCCTTTACTCATTTACTGACTAAAATCCATTTCTTGAATATTGAACCATAAACTAAGGTACAAGGAGTTAATTTAAATAAAAATGTCAGCATTGAGAAAGGGCTGCTGAGTTTAGGGCTGAAACGTTCCCTTAAATACCTTAGCTTAGTTGTGTGCTAAAAAATAGTTTTGTAGGACAATTTCGTATTTATCTAATTTTAATTAGGTTAATAGCGACATGAAACGGGCTATCTACAGATTGCCATCCTGTTCCAAACGTCTATCAGTAGTCAGAGGAAATATTAAATTTTAACCTCTATTGACGAGACCCATTTGGTTATTCTTCCGCACGTCCTGGTGCGAGCTTCATTGATTTTAGAACCATGAAAAAACTATTTCCGTCATGGAGACAGACACATGGCCTGCATGACTGCACGGACAAACATGCACATGAATACACATATAAAATTTTGTGTTGGTAGAGGGGGTGTATGGATGCCGAGTCTGGAGGTGGAGGCCGTCATCCCGCTGGGGTCCCATGCTACGGTATTTCAAGCGGAGGTGATGGCCATCCTGGAGTGCGCCTCTAGAAGAGAGGTAATAAACAGTGACATGGAGGAGGTGAAAATCGTCTCCAATAGTCAAGCAACACTCCAAGCACTTGCCAGCGCAGAAATCATATCAAAGCTGGTAAGGGAGTGAGCAAATCAGTTAAACATCATAGGAAACTGCAAGAAGATTGGACTCTACTGGGTTCCCGGACACTCGGGGATCCAGGGAAACGAAGAGGCAGACCGACTAGCCAAGGAAGGTTCAAGTAAGCCTTTTATGGGGCCAGAGCCGGTGCTGGGAATATCTCGGGAGACATACCGAACCCGAATCAAAGAATGGACTAAGGACCTTTTGGAGCGTACATACCGGCCCACCACACATATATATTGTGTTGGTACGTTTATTCTATCGGGAGTTATCGTGTTCACATACATACAAATTTATTTCATTTTCGGTACCATTGTCGAATTTCTGGCTGATTCGACTTCCCTCTACAATTCGTATATTTGGGGAAATAAAAAAATATCGGAGGAGATCTCGAACTCGACAAAGCGAAGGGAGAGGGTTCTATCTACCCCTCTCTTGATATCTTCCTACCTCTGCCAGGTCCCCGATGACAGTGAGTATGTTGATAATGACAGCCGGACTGGACTCTGGATCCTTCAACTTGGGCACTAGGATCCTCATGATGGGCTGGATGTACGGCTGGATCAGTCGAGGAGCATTCAGAACAAGGTGATCCAACATCCGAGCTGCCTGCTCCTTGTTTCGGCTCACACCGCTATGTTCCAGCTCTGTGATCATCTGAAAACAGGCAAGTAGACTAGTCGGTTATTGTGACTCGTGTCGGGCCTTTAACTATGAGGTCATACCACCTACTACCAGAGAGCCCTCAGCCTAGTGGTTACAATATTAAAAACAAGTGCAAGTCGGACCCAGCAATATAGAGGTCCCGTACTCTCACAATTCCCCCCGTGCTGTGTATTTGTGCTAGAACTAAACTAATTTTTGGAAACCTTCCAATTGGTCTCTATATTTCATTTTTATTTTCAGTATTTTCTCACAGGGGATAAAACCAAAGAAGTCTATATATTTTTGAAAAACCTTTTCAACGATAGCTCACTCAAATAATTAATATATACTGTCCCTGCGCCTTCAACATCCACTAAGATGGAAAATAGGGTTTTGCAACATACTGATGTATTTTTTCAAGAAGAATCTATTCAAACATCTGTCTTGGTTTCATTATTTAGTGTTTTGTTGGTAATACTATCTTCTATCCGCTATCTTTGACTAATAGTTACAAGTTTTTCCTTCTTCTGCTAAATTTAGTAACGGGGAAATATGTTGTTCGCACAAAATGCACATAGCGGATTTAGAAAACAGAGTGTATTTTTTTTTGAGGGGGGGGGACGCTTAATTGTTTACTAATAAAATCTGTATTTTTAAAATTTGTTTCTGGTGATATTAAGACAATGTCTGCGGTCACATATGATCTGTCTAATCGTAGCTTTCTAGGTTAATCGGTTCAAAAGTTATAAATAAAGCTGTGACAGACCGACGGGCAGACACCATGAGCTTTCCATAAGGCAGGGCGCAAGTTAAGACGCAGTTCGGTGAGGTGTTGCAGGGTGGAGCAGGATAACAATGAACTGCGCGCAGGGGAATGCGAAAGTTGAAAGCACAGTTCTATCACCACTGAGTGTCCGTGACGTTGTGTCGACCATGTGTGCGATGAGTCCAATATTTGAAAATTGTATATTAAAAACACTGGGACTGTCGTAACTCACGGCAGGCAGAAACTGAGTCACTTTACGCTGCGTATGAACATTCGCGGTTATATTCATTACTGTGTTCACAGAAACTCGCAGTGTCACCCTGCGTCAACTCACCGAACTGCGTTTCAACTTGCGCCTTGCCCAAGGGTTCGGTTTTCACGGTGGTACAGAACACTAAAAGGTGTGCTAGTTCAACACTTTTGGAAAAACATGATTTTTAGAGTTCTTCGTTATGGGGGAGGTATTATGTAAGTCTGTAGGTCCATCTCTGTGGAGGAAATATACAAAAATGTCGGAAAACTATTTTTCTCCAGGGTCCATTTTACCTGAATGAGCGTTTTCCGGAGAGAGGGCATGGCGTAGGCAGGATTGACAGAGCTGAGGCGGCCAAGGGTGCAGACAGCCAGCTCCCGAATGGTGAACACCTCATCATTCATAGCGACGAACAATTTGGACAAGTTCTCAGCCTGTCCGAGGTGCTCGTCAAAGGTGCGGTCCAGTGAGGCCAGCACCCAGTACCGCACCTCGGAGTCTGAAACCAGGGAAATTAAGCACATTTATCTTCTGTCACATAACTGAAGATTGAGTGTGAGGGAGTAGAGGAACATGTTTTTTTATCGTCAGGTGACCGGACGTCCGCGTTTGAAATTTGATTACATTTACCTCCCTTCTCACAGGACAACAACCTGTCACTACTTCTTATTTATCCAGGCTAAATCCCTAAATATACAAAAATAAGTTGGTTTTCATTTATTTATTTTGTTGTTAAAGCCCGGGCATGAGCCATTCAACTATATATACATACTCACCAATATCAGTGATTGCCACAACTAGAAGTCGACAGAGAACATCAGCTACCACTTCTCTGACAGTGGGCGATGAATTGGTAGCAGTGTTGTCAATGGCCAACTTCAGGAGCTTGACACAAGTGCAGACTGCCTCAAGTCGGATCTCCTGCTGCTCGTTGTAGAGCAGGTCTCTGGAACATCGCTTCACGAACTGGAGCAGGGAGTGTCCTGGAGACAAAAAAACATTATTTTTTTTAAAATTGTTTATAAGAGATGTTACTCAAAAACTTAAATAGGTACATATCTGTTTAATTTAACAAAATCAAAAGAAAAACTCTTAAAAACTAAATTCTTAACACTAATTCAATATTTTTCTTTTGTTTTACATTTTGACCATTTCTTAAATTTAAGTTATATATTTCTGGGTATATATCCTGCACATATAAACCAACAACAGTACCTTCTTTTTGGATCAATTTCACCGTCAATTCACTTCTATTTAGTTCATTACATTTTAAGCCTAAACACCACTTTCCACATACTCAGACCGTCGCCATTCTCCCAGACCTCGACTTCACTCAACACACTAATAAAACAGCTGATGGCCATGTTTTGTTTTTTACTGGCAGTTGTTTTAAAATAAATGGTTTCTTATTATTTATTAACAAATTCAGTTTCTTTTTATAGAAAAATAAATATAATTAATTTGTATTTTTTATTATTAATAATTTAATGTGTGTATTATTTTTATACATCACACTAGATGTGTAAAAGCCACTGCCCCCAACTTATCTACAGCTATCACAGATAAGCTGAGTCCGCGGCGAACACGTTTAGTAAAAGAAATATTAATAGTGATCAATATATATATTTTTTCAGGGATACATAACTGTTTCTGTCTTCATTTAAGATGAAAAAAATATAAAAAACCAACGTTACCATCAAAATTAAAGTTGCCAAGAGTTCTAAGAGCGAGCACAGTACTGGCCATGTCGTATACAAGAGGCTGTGAGGTGGCTAGGTTCTGTATTGAGGGTGGTTGGCCGGGGTGGCGGAGCTCCGTGTTCATAACGATATGAGAAAGAATACCGAGTAATCCTATAATCAATATAGAACAAATAGACATGTATTAGTAATGTATGGATACTTAACATTTTAACCTCTTCAGCTTATACTGCTCCGACCCACCTGAGCCGTTTGATGCCACTCTGGCATTATACGCAGACGATACACATTAAGAATAATATTACTCGAAGAACAAGCTGCAGAGAAATATTTAAAAAAAACTAAAAATCCTGCCTTTGTCTGCGCTGTTTATATTTGAAATTTTCCCTCTTAACAATTCTAGTCATGATTACGATACCAGGAAGAAAGATGATTTTCGAATAACTAAACATTGCGCTTCTCTTTTTGAAAAAAGTATAACTCATAATGACGTTAATTTATTTAATGCCCTTCCCCACTTCTTGAGTACAATAGAAACAAAAAGAAAATTTAAACTAAACTAAAAACAAACAAAACATATATGTCATATTTTATAGGTTAGATTAGGTTTTATCACTCATGCCCGGGCTTTAACTACGAAGTCATATCGCCTACTACCAGAGAGCTCTTTCGTTACTCTGGTGGACATGAGCCCGACTCTACTGTGGGAGTCCTAAATTTTGCCTACCCTAAATTTTTATTCACCTAGGGCAGTACCTGACATCGTATAGGCTCGGGACCATCGTTTAACGTCCCATCCGAAGGACGGCGTGATTAAGTTTGTTTTACTTCCCAGATAAAATAAACTAAGGGCCTCGGTCGGGTTTCGAACTCACGATCTTGAGCTCAGAAGGCAAGCACGCATACCACTGAGCTACCGGCGCCCTCTCATATTTTATATATGTCAATACAGGCCCTGAAGAAGGTACCGAAAGCTTGACAGAAATTTCACAAGTTTGTTTTATTCGACCACAAGCCTCCTCTCTCCTCCTTCGTATTACATCGTTGATCAATCCTTCCCTAATTGATAATATGTTATATATGAGTTAAGAATCTCCTTACACAAACCAAAAAGTAGTATTTTTCAAAACAGGTTTGAGAAAAGAGAAGGTGTGAAATTGGGGATGTCTAATTTTTGACGTGAAAACGTCTATGCGCTCGTTAAGCACAGTGATAGCCGGTCAAACTTTCTTGTGTTACAAAATATTACGAGACTAATAATGCGATAACAACGGTTGAGGTTACAATGGATAGAGCATGTCTGTACGTGTTTGTTGTACACTGTTATTTTGCCTGTGACGTTATCGGGCTAGTGTGGGGGGGGGGGGGGGGGGGCGGATGATTGTTGTGAATTAGTGTTGTGTAAAATTAGAAATTAGTGTAGCGTGAAAACGCATTTAGATAGGACGTTGATTCGGGTGTCATTGTAAAGAGCTTGAGGAGCACTACTAGGACTCAAAGTGAAACAATAAAAATATTCGCCGAAATATATGTAAAAATCGGTATCAAAATGAAAATTGCACAAAAAGTAAAGATGTCGTCTCATATGAATCGTAAATATGCGCGGAATTATAGAAAACGCAAATCAGAGGAAAGCTCGCATCAAAAGGAATTTAAAAAACCTAAAAAGTCTAGTGCCGAAACAAATGCAAGAGCTACGGCAGCATCGAAAAGAAAATGAAAAAACGGCGTAAAGCAATAATGTAGGTGGCCCATCGGGCGTAAAGCGGCCACCGACAGTCCAAACGCCCACGGATCATGTGCAGACGTCGTTGGAAGGCAATAAAGAAAACAGTGGTAATACAGAGATCACGGGCAACGTGACAGCGCCAGACGAGTATGTATTGCGGTCACAAAACATCGTCGTGTTGTGGTCACAATGTATAGACCATGTCTGTTTTTGACACAAATTGCATGCCATAAAATTACAAAACAACAGTTCGATACAGTGTGAGGTGTACGTGTGTTACTTTAGCTACCACAGACCCTTGCTACATGCAATAAACTTGTGATTTATCTATTCTGTAATCATACTACTCTGTATAACCATTGTATTAAAGAGATTGATAATTAAATTACATATTAATACGAAACACTTTTTATGATTTTATCCCGACGTTTTCACGGAAAATCTACGGCGTGGACCTTGACCACGCCTTAATTAATTTTTTTTGGTCATTTATTAACCTGATCTGACTTTCTAGTTTCGTTCGTATGTCTGTCTGTGGGCAGCCTCTATCTAGCGACATCTTCAAAAAAAGAGGCACAATGAACTACCTTCAGATATTGGCCTTTTAAGTTCAGGTATAGTTTTCCCCAACTCTTTGAGAACTGTAGTTAGAGCGGGACTCAGTCCTGAAGCTAGTATGGCCGGCAGTAGAAGTTTTACATCCTCTTTGATGTAGGAGTTGAGAGCATGCGCCAGAAGTGTGATACATCCGAAAATGGCTGGCTCCAGCCGCTTTTTGACACTTCCTGTCTCCTGGAAAAAAAATTAAAAAAAGATGTACTTTCCCAGATCAAATTATTTATAATCAACCAAGTTTTAGATTTTCCTTTGTATCCTTCTCCCCTTCGGCCGATTTGACTGAAAACTGGTGCCTTACTCAAGGCACTACTGAATCCTCATATAATATTTCTAGTTCATTACAATAATTAAATCCTCAAATCCCTTTGTTCACAGACAAACAGAAATATACGATAAATATATATATATATATATATATATTTTCATTTTTGGAAATAGGAATTTATAAAAAATGTATACTTACACGGCTTGGAAGTGAATTTCTGATAACTTCCATTATCTTTGGAAGATAAGGTTTTATTTTGGTTTTTAGCGCTATCGACAAAAAACCAATAGCAAGAAAGGCTGAGGATCTGTCTCTTTCTCTCGATCGAACCGTTGAAATCAAATACAGCATCACACCAGACAAGTGGCTAAAGTGGTAAACAAAATAATAAAATTAGAAATTATTTACATAAAGCGAAAAGCTCAATATATTTGAGTTCAAAAACTCTTTCTTACAATTAAATAAACGGATACTTTCAGAAAAGGGGCCATCCATGAAATACGTCACGCAAAATTCACTCATTTTTGATCCCTCCCCTTTTGTCACGATGCATCACATTTTTTTCAACCCCCTACCTAATAATACGTCACAAAACCTGGACCCCCAAAATGAATGATTATTTCTAAACATTAAAACAGTCTAAACATTTTCATTTATTGATAGAATTTTCGTTAATACAAAATTATTGTTATTCTTTGGTACTGCACTAGTTATTAAAATAAAAACTATTGATTAAATTATAAAATCCAAAGCAATCAGCAATTACTATTGATATTATAATTCTCTCAGTATTAAACGTCAATAATTTTAGGTTAGGTTTTATGACTCATGCCCGGGCTTTAACTACGAGGTCATATCGCCTACTACCAGAGCGCTCTTTCGTCACTCTGGTGGACATGAGCCCGACTCTACTGTGGGAGTCCTAAACTTTGCCTACCCCAAATTTTTATTCCCCTAGGGTAGGGGTCTTTAACGAGTACTTGACATCGTACAGGCTCGGGACCATCGCTTAACGTCCCATCCGAAGGACGGTGTGCTTAAGTTTATTTTACCTCCCACATAAAATAAACTAAGGGCCTCGGTCAGGTTTCGAACCCACGTTCTTGAGCTCAGAAGTCAAGCACGCATACCACTGAGCTACCGGGGCCCTCTCAATAATTTTATTTATCCAAGGATATGTGGTCCAAGGATTCTTTAAGAGCTCAGACATTTCTAAGATAGGCAACGTGCTTTATATCTGTAGGAGTTTGATTATAGTTTATTATAATAAAATAATTGTTAAGATGTAATTTCAAAATAATAACTAGTATTATATTCTTCATAAAAGTATCTAATTTAATGTAGATTTCTAATTTGAGGAAGGCGGACATATTGTGGAACTTGTAATAAATAAATAAAACAAACTTATTTTTGAAATATTGTCTATTACACCAAAGATATTTACAAAACTACCGGTTTCGGCCTTAGACCATCGTCAGGTCTAGTTATGAACTAAGTCAGTTTGCAGAAATGCTTCAACTATGAGGTCATATGGCCTAAGCTCTTTCGGACCATGGAGTAATGTTCCATCTGAAGAAAGACTTCTTCAAGATTTTTCACTTACCAGGTACTTGACAATCGTTAAGTTCTCTCCTGAAAACATGGTGATTTTGATAATACAATTAAAATAATTTAACTATAAACTCACACATCAACAAATTTTTCATCGTTAAAAGCTGCAAGTCGGGGCAAAATGTTCAGAAGAGTATTGTGGATATAGGGACTCCTTGAGGAAACCCTTTGTGTCAAAACTGCATTACAAATTTGATCAAAATTTTCAAAAACCAAACTTCGACAAGCTGCACTTTCGTATAGTTGTTCAGGAGGCGACATTGGCTTCACGACCACTTCCGATGGCGAAACAGTTCTCGATTTGTTCGAAAACAAGGGCAGCTTATGCGGCAGATTGAAAAATCTTGAAAATATTGTAAGATATTCCTGAAAAATATTAAAATACAATTATTATGTTTTGCGATAAGCATATTTCAACTACTATTAGAAGCTTTCTCTATGGACATTTTGGAATATTTAGTCCAACGGAAACTTGAAAGTTTACTTCTCCATGAAGTATGGAGGAAGTTATGTATCCCGGTCAGAAATTCAATGCGGAGTTTTCAACAAAATATTATGTTTTCCGACCTCCTGATTCAAAAAATGGAAAAAAAAATCGATTTGTCACTATGTCTATAAAAACGATAACTCCCAATAGAATGAATGTATCGACACCATATTTTATATGTCCAGAGTTCTCTAAGGTTTTCAGTTTTTTTTTTTTATTTTCAGCCGAATCGACTAAAGGGAAGGGGAGAGGCTTAACATAAAAGCCCAAATAACAGCCGATGTAATGAATATATCGACACATTTACTATGAGGATTCCACTATGTAAAACAAATATAGATTTTTAGCCTATATGGTCGATTGGCTTTGGAGGTAGAGCGAATACGTAATTGATTAATTCTTGCTGAGGAAATGCATAGTTTTGACAATTTTTTTTATTATTCACTTATTTTTACTGAACTATTAACACTTATGACCAAACATTCAATGTTACAAAATATTATTGAGTATTTTTTTAAAATATATATATTTAAATAACCTGTTGCTGAGGTGGTGACTGTATTATAGAATTAATTTCATTATAAATGCGTTCCCATTCGGAATTTGAACAACGTAATAGTTCATTTAACACTAAAAGTGATCCATGAACTCGATCGTCTCGATTCAAACCTTTTTCTCTGGAAAATATTTCTTCAAAGCCAGACATTGCCTCTTCGTAACACTGTTTGTACCTGAAAAACAAACAACTCTCTTATCAACATAAAATAAGGCTTAAAAGATATCAAGATTATTTTAATATTTCCTTCACCACAATGTAGCTCTAACGATTAACAACTGCCTTGTGAGAAAACAAGGCCCAAACAAATAGTTTAAGAATAAGGCTTATTACAATAGTAACGAGTATAAAATAATAATAAAAATTATAATATATTTGATTGAGTTAAGCATTAATAATAATAGCGAACAAAGTTAATTGGACAAATGACTCTCAACAGTATTGGCAGAGACCATTTATTTGACATTTGGAAAAATAAAAATTATATTATTATGAATAAAATGTAATTTGCAGAGAATTGCAAGGAATGTTATTATGAAAACATCGCGAAAGAGCGCTCTGGAAATTGGCGATATGACCCCATAGTTAAAGAATCACTAAAAATAAAACAAAATATTTTTACTATTTTTTTTTTTTTTTTCGCTATTAATTTTAATAAATACCTTAAAATTGCCAAACAAATAACTTAAATAAATGGTTACCATTGTGGTTTTTGCATCTGTTTTGTTGTTTCTCTTTGCGCAGTAATGACCAGGGCGGCGCGTAACGCTTCACAAGCATGTTCTCTGATAATTGGCTTCGGATCCCGCACTGTTCGAAGAATGGGTTCGAAAAATGACTGAACTTGTTGAAAAAAATACGTTGGAGCACAGATCGCCAATTCCCTCAAAATCAACACCTACAAATTCAAATAGGAAATAAAAACAATTTTTAAAAATTAGTTATCAAATAAAAATTCTTTAATAATTATTGATGCATCATCCACACTATATAACTGGGCGCAGTGGTATGCCTGTTTATTAAGCTCAAAATCGTGGGTTCGAAACCCTGGCTAGGCCCTTGGGTTTTTTATCTGGGAGGCGAAAAAACATTGAGCACGCCGTTCTTCGGATGGAAAGTTAAGCAATGGTCCTGAGCCTGTAGTACAATGTCAGCTACTCGTTAAAGCCCCCTTTGGTAGTAGGCGATATGATCTTGTAGTTAAAGCCCGGCATGAGTCAAAATAACTAACCTAAGCGATATTATACTTCTTTTAATGATTTTTTAATGCAGCATCTACTCTATAATATATTATGTGACATATCCTTTTAAAAATCTTGACGAAGAAAATATAGTCTTGTGTATAATTTCGATGGGGGTGACACAAACGAACTGTATTCATCATTTTATTATTTTGGAAACATTCTAGGCTTTTCACAAAAAGTCTAAATTTCACTATTATTTGAATCTGTATTGCATAAGTAAAAGTATCGACTGGAGAATCAAAAGTTTTATTCTTTCGGATACAAAATTGATAAATTTATTGAAAATTATTAGACCTAATGATGCTTTTCCAACTTTTAATTTTACTTGTTTTGTGACACGAGAATATGTTTAAAAAAAATGAAAATTGCTTCAAAAAGATAGGTAAAAAATGGCGAGTAAATTCTGGGAAAGTACCTATTATTTATGTAGGTAGGATAAAATAATTTTAAAAACAAAAAACAAATGTGTAAATATCTACAAGTAATAATTAAGGTAATGTTTACAGTATATTATATACAAAGATATAATTAAAATAACTTACAGCAGCATGTCGTTTTCCTTCATGTTTTTCATTAAGCCATTCGATAGCTTTTTGAATCTCAAATTTGACATACACTTCAGATCGAGCCCCAGAGACAACAGCCAATTTTCCAATAGCCTTTGCGGTCAGTTCCATAACACCAACGTCATGCGAAGGAAGCAAATTTCGCAAATAGTTTGAGTACATACTATTTCTACTGTTACGACTATTTAATTTTTCATTTTCAGCATCCGATCCAATCAGGCAAACTATAATTTCATAATTCAAAGATTAATTGTTAAGAAAATTGTTTATTTATATATATTAAATCACATTGAATGATATAGAACACTATAAATGTATACTTATGGCAAGAACACCGCCTTTGTTCTCATTGATGTCAGGACTGGAAACCATTTCATAAATATTTTTATTAAATTCGTCCATTAATGCTGTTAGCTCCTCTGATGACAGTTCTCGAAGTTCTGTCTTTACCTAAAAACAATTTTGATTTCTTGTAACTTTGGTAAATCCTGAACACTCGTGAATGATACAGAATGTTTGAAATCAATACTTTACTCATAGGCGAATTTCCACAACAAAGAAAGAGTAAACTTGATAACATCCACGTAATTATAAAGTTTACTTTATACTTACATATAAAAATAAATCACCCGCAGCTTTCGACCGGACTTCGCTAATTTTGGACTTCAATCCACTAATAAAGTGGGAAGGCTTTGACACCGCAGTAGACGACATTTTACGATAGGCAGCACAAAATTAGTCAAACAAATGTAAGATTTATGGTTTTATACCATTATTTAAGAAAATTCAAATGATATCCAAAAACAAATTTTCATTTTAAACATCATCTCCTCTAATTTGAAAAACACAACATAAAAATTACGCATACTCCCACCGGAGGAAAGCAAAATAATTATCAAGAAAACAAATTAAGAAAATACATTCAAGGTAATCATTGTTTGTTTTGGTTTGTGAAAAAAAGAAATCGAACAGGTTATAAAGAAAAAGTTGGATCAAGGAGGTTATAGTCGCATGTGTAACCTCTTTCCATTGTACACAAAAAGCTTGGAATAAATTGGATTTCAAAAGGCATTTATCCTCCCCAACTGTATCCATATCTTTGTAATCCACTGAGTTTCCGCTCTCCCGTTAAACCCTACTTCTCTTTGTTCGATTTGGATTAAAATTCAATAAGTGTCTCAATGGTTGTAAAATTCTGTGTCGATTAGTAAGGTGACCATTTTTTTTTACAAAAGGAATAAGGATGGAATTTCATTGGTTTTGGTGATTGGGATTGTGAAAAAAAACATTTAGTCGCAACCATTCGGCTATATATTTTCAAAAAATAATATAAAGATTAATATAAATTTAATTATCTTATATAACTACATCATTTTAATTCTTTAAATCATATTTTCCTTTTGAATTATTTTTTTCGATAGTTTTTTCTTTTTCTTCTAAGAGCGCACTTATGTCAGAACAACTTGCGTTCCGCATGTTGAACTTTATCGTTAAAACTGCAGGTAGTGTTTCTGCAGATAATTGTGATTTTTTATTGCTCCAGTAATCACTTGAGTAGGCTAATTGCAAAGTGCGCTAAATCGATTTTTTGAAAAAAATGAGTAGGCTATCGTTGGATTCAGAATGGTGTTCGCTACAAGTCTGTCATGGTTTCACATTGCAAAACCCGCTAAAAATCTATTTAAATCAAGTTTGAAGTTCTGTGGCTGTGCCAAAACGCGCTAAAACCCATGATTCCCCCGGCGCAAAACGAGCTAAAAACATTCCTGTTGCAAAAGTCGCCAAAAGCCATCTTGACAAATGTTAGCCTAGATGAGTCCAAAAGCAAAACGCGCTATATTTTATAATGGCTCTAATCCACCTCACTTTTCACGTCTGTTTCTTGTTTTTTCATATCTTTCTTCCATCCTCTTTGTTATTATTTTAACTTTATCCTAAACCTATTCCTACTTAGTGTTGCCAGATTCTTGACTACAACATATCGTATCGAGATATCGAAAATTATCGTACGGTGAAAAATGAAATTATCGTACGTTTTATCGTACATTTTTTTTAAAAATCGTACTAAATGATTATACAAGTTTCTTATTAAAATTAAAAATTAAAAAAATCATGTTTAATCGTAGACTATATGAACATTGTTTATTTCAATAATAATTCTTACAAATCGAACAAATCTCGTTGCAATATTATTGCATTTCATGCTAACTTTTAATTAAAATCTCTCATTATTAAATTATTAATCTCACTTTTAGTTCCGTATTACAAAAAACGTTTTCACATAGAACATTGAATAAATATATAAATATTTAAAAACAGATCTTATAAAAATAATACTTTAAATAGAATAATTTTATACGACCACAGTTCTTATATTTTATAAGATTAGCAGGATAAGATTAGCAGAGGACATTCAAATACTTTGCTCTTTGAATACAACTATGAAAATAGTGTTGAATCGATACTCTGAACATCGATCTATCGCTGCATATAGAGACCTACAGTTACATAAAATAAACGGGAAATTTTGAAATGGTTTGAATTTGAATAAATTAAAAAATTTTATTTTTTATCGTACTTTTTTTGTTATTATCGCACAAAAATTTTACGATAATCGTACATCGTACATTTTCCTAATGTTGCTTGAATTATCGTACATGTACGATAATTATCGTACGTCTGGCGACACTGTTACTACGGCAAAATGAGCTGATTTAAATTTGAAATAACATTTTTTTTTGCATTGGAAAAATGTTGAAATTTTGCAGGACAAATCTCACGATTTTTAGTGATTAAAAAAAAGGGGGGTACAGTAACTCGCCCGGATCAGTGGCTATCAGTTTTTTGCGTTTTTTTTGCCCTCACCTGGAAGCACTTTAGCGCACTTTGCAATTGGCCTACTCATTTACAAGAAAAATACTCTCTCTCCAGCAGTATATTAGGCAACACATTGCAAATTCAATTAATAATTTCAAATTTTTGTGGGGAATATACTCTTGTATATATTGTGAAAACATTTCTAACCACTTTGGGATAGGGCTGAAACGCGGTTTATTTGTTTGTTTAAAATATAATAAAGCTTCAGATTCGCTTATCTACCCATTCTCTTCCACCAGCTTCTATACTTCTATACTGAAACGGGGTTTGTTCCAGTATCACGTCCAAACGGCTGGACGGATATACATGAAACTTCACATGTAGCATCCTTTCAAGACCGATTGAAGAATAGGCTATGTGGCGTACCAAAATTTCGAACGGTAAAGGGGGTTGTAAGGGGGGGCTAAGCATAAAAATAGTGCTAACTCGTTATTTAATGATCGGATTGTCATGAAATTTCTTATGTAGTATTCTTGAAGGCCAAATAGAAAAACAAAGTGTGTGACGTCACAAAATTGTGAACGGGAGGGGGGTTGAGGATTTTTGAATTGAGCCCCCACCCCGGAACTCCCCCCTCCCCTCAGCCGATATCGCTGAAATTTGACTGTTTATGTCCTAAGTGGATTTTAGTTTTAAATACGAAATTTGATGTTGATACATTCATTACATCGGCAGTTATTGGGATTTTTGAATTGCCCCCCCACCCCGGAAATCCCCCCTCCCCTCGGCCGATATCGCTGAAATTCGACTGGTTATGTCTTCCATGAATGTTAATTTAAAATACGAAATTTGATGTTGATACTTTCATTACATCGGCAGTTATTGGGATTTTTAAATTGAGATTCGCTTATCTACCCATTCTCATCCACCGGCTTCTATACTTCTGTACTGAAACGGGGTTTGTTTGTATGTTTATACCAGCATCACGCCCAAACGGCTGGACGGATACTCATGAAACTTCACATGTAGCATCCTTTCAAGACTGATTGAATAATAGGCTATGTGGCGTCCCAAAATTTCGAACGGGAGGGTGGGTTGTAAGGGGGGCCAAGCCTAAAAATGGTGCTAACTCATTAATTAATGGTCGGATTGTCATGAAATTTCATATGTAGTATTCTTGAAGGCCAAATAGAAAAAAAAAGTATGCGACGTCACAAACATGTCAACGGGAGGGGGGTTGTGGATTTTTGAGCTGAGCCTTTGCCCGGAACTCCCCCCTCCCCACAGCCGATATCGCTGAAATTTGACTGTTTATGTCCTAAGTGGATTTTAGTTATAAATACGAAATTTGATGTCGATACATTCATTACATCGGCAGTTATTGGGATTTTTGAATTGAGCCCCCACCCCGGAACTCCCCCCTCCCCTAGGCCGATATCGCTGAAATTTGACTGGTTATGTCCTAAGTGGATTTTAGTTTTAAATACGAAATTTGATGTCGATACATTCATTACATCGGCAGTTATTGGGACTTTTGAATTGCGCCCCCACCCCGGAACTTTCCCCTCCCCTCAGCCGATATCGCTGAAATTTGACTGGTTATGTCCTCCATGAATGTTAATTTAAAATACGAAATTTGACGTTGATACATTCATTACATCGGCAGTTAATGGGATTTTTAAATTGAGATTCGCTTATCTACCCTTACTCTTCCACCGGCTTCTATACTTCTGTACTGAAACGGGGTTTGTTGGTATGTTTATACCAGCATCACACCCAAACGGCTGGACGGATATTCATGAAACTTCACATGTAGCATCCTTTCAAGACCGATTGAATAATAGGCTATGTGGCGTCCCAAAATTTCGATCGGGAGGGGGGGTTGTAGGGGGGGGGCTAAGCCTAAAAATGGTGCTAACTCATTATTTAATGGTCGGATTGTCGTGAAATTTCATATGTAGTATTCTTGAAGGCCAAATAGAAAAAAAAGTATGCGACGTCACAAAATTGTGAACGGGAGGGGGGTTGTGGATTTTTGAGCTGAGCCTTACTCCGGAACTCCCCCCTCCCCTCAGCCGATATCGCTGAAATTTGACTGGTTATGTCCTAAGTGGATTTTAGTTATAAATACTAAATTTGATGTCGATACATTCATTACATCGGCAGTTATTGGGATTTTTGAATTGAGCCCCCACCCCGGAACTCCCCCCTCCCCTCGGCTGATATCGCTGAAATTTGACTACTTATGTCCTAAGTGGATTTTAGTTTTAAATACGAAATTTGATGTCGATACATTCATTACATCGGCAGTTATTGGTATTTTTGAATTGCGCCCCCACCCCGGAACTCCCCCCTCCCCTCGGCCGATATCGCTGAAATTTGACTGGTTATGTCCTCCATGAATGTTAATTTAAAATACGAAATTTGATGTTGATACATTCATTACATCTGCAGTTATTGGGATTTTTAAATTGAGAATCGCTTATCTACCCATTCTCTTCCACCGGCTTTCTATACTTCTGTACTGAAACGGGGTTTGTTTGTATGTTTATACCAGCATCACGCCCAAACGGCTGGACGGATATTCTTGAAACTTCACATGTAGCATCCTTCCAAGACTGATTGAATAATAGGCTATGTGGCGAACAAAAATTTCGAACGGGAGGGGGGGTTGTAAGGGGGGGCTAAGCCTAAAAATGGTGCTAACTCATGAATTGATGGTCGGATTGTCATGAAATTTCATATGTAGTATTCTTGAAGGCCAAATAGAAAAAAAAGTATGCGACGTCACAAAATTGTGAACGGGAGGGGGGTTGTGGATTTTTGAGCTGAGCCTTTCCCCGGAACTCCCCCCTCCCCTCAGCCGATATCGCTGAAATTTGACTGGTTATGTCCTAAGTGGATTTTAGTTATAAATACTAAGTTTGATGTCGATACATTCATTACATCGGCAGTTATTGGGATTTTTGAATTGAGCCCCCACCCCGGAACTCCCCCCTCCCCTCGGCCGATATCGCTGAAATTTGACTGGTTATGTCCTCCATGAATGTTAATTCAAAATACGAAATTTGATGTTGATACATTCATTACATCGGCAGTTATTGGGATTTTTAAATTGAGATTCGCTTATCTACCCATTCTCTTCCACCGGCTTCTATACTTCTGTACTGAAACGGGGTTTGTTTGTATGTTTATACCAGCATCACGCCCAAACGGCTGGACGGATATTCATGAAACTTCACATGTAGCATCCTTTCAAGACTGATTGAATAATAGGCTATGTGGCGGCCCAAAATTTCGAACGGGAGGGGGGGTTGTAAGGGGGGGCTAAGCCTCAAAATGGTACTAACTCATTAATTAATGGTCGGATTGTCATGAAATTTCATATGCTGTATTCTTGAAGGCCAAATAGAAAAAAAAAGTATGCGACGTCACAAAATTGTGAACGGGAGGGGGGTTGTGGATTTTTTAGCTGAGCCTTTCCCCGGAACTCCCCCCTCCCCTCAGCCGATATCGCTGTAATTTGACTGGTTATGTCCTAAGTGGATTTTAGTTATAAATACTAAATTTGATGTCGATACATTCATTACATCGGCAGTTATTGGGATTTTTGAATTGAGCCCCCACCCCGGAACTCCCCCCTCCCCTCGGCTGATATCGCTGAAATTTGACTGGTTATGTCCTAAGTGGATTTTAGTTTTAAATACGAAATTTGATGTCGATACATTCATTACATCGGCAGTTATTGGTATTTTTGAATTGCGCCCCCACCCCGGAACTCCCCCCTCCCCTCGGCCGATATCGCTGAAATTTGACTGGTTATGTCCTCCAAGAATGTTAATTTAAAATACGAAATTTGATGTTGATACATTCATTACATCTGCAGTTATTGGGATTTTTAAATTGAGAATCGCTTATCTACCCATTCTCTTCCACCGGCTTTCTATACTTCTGTACTGAAACGGGGTTTGTTTGTATGTTTATACCAGCATCACGCCCAAACGGCTGGACGGATATTCTTGAAACTTCACATGTAGCATCCTTCCAAGACTGATTGAATAATAGGCTATGTGGCGAACAAAAATTTCGAACGGGAGGGGGGGTTGTAAGGGGGGGCTAAGCCTAAAAATGGTGCTAACTCATGAATTGATGGTCGGATTGTCATGAAATTTCATATGTAGTATTCTTGAAGGCCAAATAGAAAAAAAAGTATGCGACGTCACAAAATTGTGAACGGGAGGGGGGTTGTGGATTTTTGAGCTGAGCCTTTCCCCGGAACTCCCCCCTCCCCTCAGCCGATATCGCTGAAATTTGACTGGTTATGTCCTAAGTGGATTTTAGTTATAAATACGAAATTTGATGTCGATACATTCTATACATCGGCAGTTATTGGGGTTTTTGAATTGCGCCCCCACCCCGGATCTCCCCCCTCCCCTCGGCCGATATCGCTGAAATTCGACTGGTTATGTCCTCCATGAATGTTAATTTAAAATACGAAATTTTATGTTGATACATTTATTCCATCGGCAGTTATTGGGATTTTTAAATTGAGATTCACTTATCTACCCATTCTCTTCCACCGGCTTCTATACTTCTGTACTGGAACGGGGTTTGTTTGTATGTTTATACCAGCATCACGCCCAAACGGCTGGACGGATATTCATGAAACTTCACATGTAGCATCCTTTCAAAACCGATTGAATAATAGGCTATGTGGCGTCCCAAAATTTCGAACGGGAGGGGGGGTTGTAAGGGGGGGCTAAGCCTAAAGATGGTGCTAACTCATTAATTAATGGTCGGATTGTCATGAAATTTCATATGTAGTATTCTTGAAGGCCAAATAGAAAAAAAAAGTATGCGACGTCACAAAATTGTGAACGGGAGGGGGGTTGTGGATTTTTGAGCTGAGCCTTTCCCCGGACTCCACCCTCCCCTCAGCCGATATCGCTGAAATTTGACTGGTTATGTCCTAAGTGGATTTTAGTTTTAAATACGAAATTTGATGTCGATACATTCATTACATCGGCAGTTATTGGGATTTTTGAATTGCGCCCCCACCCCGGAACTCCCCCCTCCCCTCGGCTGATATCGCTGAAATTTGACTGGTTATGTCCTAAGTGGATTTTAGTTTTAAATACGAAATTTGATGTCGATACATTCATTACATCGGCAGTTATTGGTATTTTTGAATTGCGCCCCCACCCCGGAACTCCCCCCTCCCCTCGGCCGATATCGCTGAAATTTGACTGGTTATGTCCTCCATGAATGTTAATTTAAAATACGAAATTTGATGTTGATACATTCATTACATCTGCAGTTATTGGGATTTTTAAATTGAGAATCGCTTATCTACCCATTCTCTTCCACCGGCTTTCTATACTTCTGTACTGAAACGGGGTTTGTTTGTATGTTTATACCAGCATCACGCCCAAACGGCTGGACGGATATTCTTGAAACTTCACATGTAGCATCCTTCCAAGACTGATTGAATAATAGGCTATGTGGCGAACAAAAATTTCGAACGGGAGGGGGGGTTGTAAGGGGGGGCTAAGCCTAAAAATGGTGCTAACTCATGAATTGATGGTCGGATTGTCATGAAATTTCATATGTAGTATTCTTGAAGGCCAAATAGAAAAAAAAGTATGCGACGTCACAAAATTGTGAACGGGAGGGGGGTTGTGGATTTTTGAGCTGAGCCTTTCCCCAGAACTCCCCCCTCCCCTCAGCCGATATCGCTGAAATTTGACTGGTTATGTCCTAAGTGGAATTTAGTTATAAATACTAAATTTGATGTCGATACATTCATTACATCGGCAGTTATTGGGATTTTTGAATTGAGCCCCCACCCCGGAATTCCCCCCTCCCCTCGTCCGATATCGCTGAAATTTGACTGGTTATGTCCTAAGTGGATTTTAGTTTTAAATACGAAATTTGATGTCGATACATTCATTACATCGGCAGTTATTGGGACTTTTGAATTGCACCCCCACCCCGGAACTCCCCCCTTCCCTCGGCCGATATCGCTGAAATTTGACTGGTTATGTCCTAAGTGGATTTTAGTTTTAAATACGAAATTTGATGTCGATACATTCATTACATCGGCAGTTATTGGGATTTTTGAATTGCGCCCCCACCCCGGAACTCGCCCCTCCCCTCGGCCGATATCGCTGAAATTCGACTGGTTATGTCCTCCATGAATGTTAATTTAAAATACGAAATTTGATGTTGATACATTTATTACATCGGCAGTTATTGGGATTTTTAAATTGAGATTCGCTTATCTACCCATTCTCTTCCACCGGCTTCTATACTTCTGTACTGGAACGGGGTTTGTTTGTATGTTTATACCAGCATCACGCCCAAACGGCTGGACGGATATTCATGAAACTTCACATGTAGCATCCTTTCAAGACCGATTGAATAATAGGCTATGTGGCGCCCCAAAATTTCGAACGGGAGGGGGGGTTGTAAGGGGGGGCTAAGCCTAAAAATGGTGCTAACTCATTAATTAATGGTCGGATTGTCATGAAATTTCATATGTAGTATTCTTGAAGGCCAAATAGAGAAAAAAAGTATGCGACGTCACAAAATTGTGAACGGGAGGGGGGTTGTGGATTTTTTAGCTGAGCCTTTCCCCGGAACTCCCCCCTCCCCTCAGCCGATATCGCTGAAATTTGACTGGTTATGTCCTAAGTGGATTTTAGTTATAAATACTAAATTTGATGTCGATACATTCATTACATCGGCAGTTATTGGGATTTTTGAATTGAGCCCCCACCCCGGAACTCCCCCCTCCCCTCGGCCGATATCGCTGAAATTTGACTGGTTATGTCCTCCATGAATGTTAATTTAAAATACGAAATTTGATGTTGATACATTCATTACATCGGCAGTTATTGGGATTTTTAAATTGAGATTCGCTTATCTACCCATTCTCTTCCACCGGCTTCTATACTTCGGTACTGAAACGGGGTTTGTTTGTATGTTTATACCAGCATCACGCCCAAACGGCCTGACGGATATTCATGAAACTTCACATGTAGCATCCTTTCAAGACTGATTGAATAATAGGCTATGTGGCGTACCAAAATTTCGAACTGGAGGGGGGGTTGTAAGAGGGGGCGAAGCCTAAAAATGGTGCTAACTCATAAATTGATGGTCGGATTGTCATGAAATTTCATATGTAGTATTCTTGAAGGCTAAATAGAAAAAAAAGTATGCGACGGCATAAAATTGTGAACGGGAGGGGGGTTGTGGATTTTTGAGCTGAGCCTTACCCCGGAACTCCCCCCTCCCCTCGGCCGATATTGCTGAAATTTGACTGGTTATGTCCTAAGTGGAATCCTTTCAAGACCGATTGAATAATAGGCTATGTGGCGTCCCAAAATTTCGAACGGGAGGGGGGGTTGTAAGGGGGGGCTAAGCCTAAAAATGGTGCTAACTCATTAATTAATGGTCGGATTGTCATGAAATTTCATATGTAGTATTCTTGAAGGCCAAATAGAGAAAAAAAGTATGCGACGTCACAACATTGTGAACGGGAGGGGGGTTGTGGATTTTTTAGCTGAGCCTTTCCCCGGAACTCCCCCCTCCCCTCAGCCGATATCGCTGTAATTTGACTGGTTATGTCCTAAGTGGATTTTAGTTATAAATACGAAATTTGATGTTGATACATTCATTACATCGGCAGTTATTGGGATTTTTGAATTGCGCCCTTACCCCGGAACTCCCCCCTCCCCTCGGCCGATATCGCTGAAATTCGACTGGTTATGTCCTCCATGAATGTTAATTTAAAATACGAAATTTGATGTTGATACATTCATTACATCGGCAGTTATTGGGATTTTTAAATTGAGATTCGCTTATCTACCCATTCTCTTCCACCGGCTTCTATACTTCTGTACTGGAACGGGGTTTGTTTGTATGTTTATACCAGCTTCACGCCCAAACGGCTGGACGGATATTCATGAAACTTCACATGTAGCATCCTTTTAAGACCGATTGAATAATAGGCTATGTGGCGTCCCGAAATTTCGAACGGGAGGGTGTGTTGTAAGGGGGGGCTAAGCCTAAAAATGGTGCTAACTCATTAATTAATGGTCGGATTGTCATGAAATTTCATATGTAGTATTCCTGAAGGCCAAATAGAAAAAAAAAGTATGCGACGTCACAAAATTGTGAACGGGAGAGGGGTTGTGGATTTTTGAGCTGAGCCTTTCCCCGGAACTCCCCCCTCCCCTCAGCCGATATCGCTGAAATTTGACTGGTTATGTCCTAAGTGGATTTTAGTTATAAATACGAAATTTGATGTCGATACATTCATTACTTCGGCAGTTATTGGGATTTTTGAATTGAGCCCCAGCCCCGGAACTCCTCCCTCCCCTCGGCAGATATCGCTGAAATTTGACTGGTTATGTCCTAAGTGGATTTTAGTTTTAAATACGAAATTTGATGTCGATACATTAATTACATCGGCAGTTATTGGGATTTTTGAATTGCGCCCCCACCCCGGAACAACCCCCTCCCCTCGGCCGATATCGCTGAAATTTGACTGGCTATGTCCTCCATGAATGTTAATTTAAAATACGAAATTTGATGTTGATTCATTCATTACATCGGCAGTTATTGGGATTTTTAAATTGAGATTCGCTTATCTACCCATTCTCTTCCACCGGCTTCTATACTTCTGTACTGAAACGGGGTTTGTTTGTATGTTTATACCAGCATCACGCCCAAACGGCTGGGCGGATATTCATGAAACTTCACATGTAGCATTCTTTCAAGACTGATTGAATAATAGGCTATGTGGCGTCCCAAAATTTCGATCGGGAGGGGGGGTTGTAAGGAGGGGCTAAGCCTTAAAATGGTGCTAACTCATTAATTAATGGTCGGATTGTCATGAAATTTCATATGTAGTATTCTTGAAGGCCAAATAGAGAAAAGAAATATGCGACGTCATAAAATAGTGAACGGGAGGGGGTTTGTGGATTTTGGAGCTGAGCCTTTCCCCGGAACTCCCCCCTCCCCTCAGCCGACATCGCTGAAATTTGACTGGTTATGTCCTAAGTGGATTTTAGTTATAAATACGAAATTTGATGTCGATACATTGATTACATCGGCAGTTATTGGGATTTTTGAATTGAGCCCCCACCCCGGAACTCCCCCCTCCCCTCGGCCGATATCGCTGAAATTTGACTGGTTATGTCCTAAGTGGATTTTAGTTTTAAATACGAAATTTGATGTCGATACATTCATTACATCGGCAGTTATTGGGACTTTTGAATAGCGCCCCCACCCCGGAACTCCCCCTTCCCCTCGGCCGATATCGTTGAAATTTGACTGGTTATGTCCTCCATGAATGTTTATTTAAAATACGAAATTTTATGTTGATACATTCATTACATCGGCAGTTATTGGGATTTTAAAATTGAGATTCGCTTATCTACCCATTCTCTTCCACCGGCTTCTATACTTCTGTACTGAAACGGGGTTTGTTTGTATGTTTATACCAGCATCACGCCCAAACGGCTGGGCGGATATTCATGAAACTTCACATGTAGCATTCTTTCAAGACTGATTGAATAATAGGCTATGTGGCGTCCCAAAATTTCGATCGGGAGGGGGGGTTGTAAGGAGGGGCTAAGCCTTAAAATGGTGCTAACTCATTAATTAATGGTCGGATTGTCATGAAATTTCATATGTAGTATTCTTGAAGGCCAAATAGAGAAAAGAAATATGCGACGTCATAAAATAGTGAACGGGAGGGGGTTTGTGGATTTTTGAGCTGAGCCTTTCCCCGGAACTCCCCCCTCCCCTCAGCCGATATCGCTGAAATTTGACTGGTTATGTCCTAAGTGGATTTTAGTTATAAATACGAAATTTGATGTCGATACATTCATTACTTCGGCAGTTATTGGGATTTTTGAATTGAGCCCCAGCCCCGGAACTCCTCCCTCCCCTCGGCAGATATCGCTGAAATTTGACTGGTTATGTCCTAAGTGGATTTTAGTTTTAAATACGAAATTTGATGTCGATACATTAATTACATCGGCAGTTATTGGGATTTTTGAATTGCGCCCCCACCCCGGAACAACCCCCTCCCCTCGGCCGATATCGCTGAAATTTGACTGGCTATGTCCTCCATGAATGTTAATTTAAAATACGAAATTTGATGTTGATTCATTCATTACATCGGCAGTTATTGGGATTTTTAAATTGAGATTCGCTTATCTACCCATTCTCTTCCACCGGCTTCTATACTTCTGTACTGAAACGGGGTTTGTTTGTATGTTTATACCAGCATCACGCCCAAACGGCTGGGCGGATATTCATGAAACTTCACATGTAGCATTCTTTCAAGACTGATTGAATAATAGGCTATGTGGCGTCCCAAAATTTCGATCGGGAGGGGGGGTTGTAAGGAGGGGCTAAGCCTTAAAATGGTGCTAACTCATTAATTAATGGTCGGATTGTCATGAAATTTCATATGTAGTATTCTTGAAGGCCAAATAGAGAAAAGAAATATGCGACGTCATAAAATAGTGAACGGGAGGGGGTTTGTGGATTTTGGAGCTGAGCCTTTCCCCGGAACTCCCCCCTCCCCTCAGCCGACATCGCTGAAATTTGACTGGTTATGTCCTAAGTGGATTTTAGTTATAAATACGAAATTTGATGTCGATACATTGATTACATCGGCAGTTATTGGGATTTTTGAATTGAGCCCCCACCCCGGAACTCCCCCCTCCCCTCGGCCGATATCGCTGAAATTTGACTGGTTATGTCCTAAGTGGATTTTAGTTTTAAATACGAAATTTGATGTCGATACATTCATTACATCGGCAGTTATTGGGACTTTTGAATAGCGCCCCCACCCCGGAACTCCCCCTTCCCCTCGGCCGATATCGTTGAAATTTGACTGGTTATGTCCTCCATGAATGTTTATTTAAAATACGAAATTTTATGTTGATACATTCATTACATCGGCAGTTATTGGGATTTTAAAATTGAGATTCGCTTATCTACCCATTCTCTTCCACCGGCTTCTATACTTCTGTACTGAAACGGGGTTTGTTTGTATGTTTATACCAGCATCACGCCCAAACGGCTGGGCGGATATTCATGAAACTTCACATGTAGCATTCTTTCAAGACTGATTGAATAATAGGCTATGTGGCGTCCCAAAATTTCGATCGGGAGGGGGGGTTGTAAGGAGGGGCTAAGCCTTAAAATGGTGCTAACTCATTAATTAATGGTCGGATTGTCATGAAATTTCATATGTAGTATTCTTGAAGGCCAAATAGAGAAAAGAAATATGCGACGTCATAAAATAGTGAACGGGAGGGGGTTTGTGGATTTTGGAGCTGAGCCTTTCCCCGGAACTCCCCCCTCCCCTCAGCCGACATCGCTGAAATTTGACTGGTTATGTCCTAAGTGGATTTTAGTTATAAATACGAAATTTGATGTCGATACATTGATTACATCGGCAGTTATTGGGATTTTTGAATTGAGCCCCCACCCCGGAACTCCCCCCTCCCCTCGGCCGATATCGCTGAAATTTGACTGGTTATGTCCTAAGTGGATTTTAGTTTTAAATACGAAATTTGATGTCGATACATTCATTACATCGGCAGTTATTGGGACTTTTGAATAGCGCCCCCACCCCGGAACTCCCCCTTCCCCTCGGCCGATATCGTTGAAATTTGACTGGTTATGTCCTCCATGAATGTTTATTTAAAATACGAAATTTTATGTTGATACATTCATTACATCGGCAGTTATTGGGATTTTAAAATTGAGATTCGCTTATCTACCCATTCTCTTCCACCGGCTTCTATACTTCTGTACTGAAACGGGGTATGTTTGTATGTTTATACCAGCATCACGCCCAAACGGCTGGACGGATACTCATGAAACTTCACATGTAGCATCCTTTCAAGACTGATTGAATAATAGGCTATGTGGCGTCCCAAAATTTCGAACGGGAGGGGGGGGGTTGTTAGTGGGGGCTAAGCCTAAAGATGGTGCTAACTCATTAATTAATGGTCGGATTGTCATGAAATTTCATATGTAGTATTCTTGAAGGCCAAATAGAGAAAAGAAATATGCGACGTCATAAAATAGTGAACGGGAGGGGGTTTGTGGATTTTGGAGCTGAGCCTTTCCCCGGAACTCCCCCCCTCCCCTCAGCCGACATCGCTGAAATTTGACTGGTTATGTCCTAAGTGGATTTTAGTTATAAATACGAAATTTGATGTCGATACATTGATTACATCGGCAGTTATTGGGAATTTTGAGTTGAGCCCCCACCCCGGAACTCCCCCCTCCCCTCGGCCGATATCGCTGAAATTTGACTGGTTATGTCCTAAGTGGATTTTAGTTTTAAATACGAAATTTGATGTCGATACATTCATTACATCGGCAGTTATTGGGACTTTTGAATAGCGCCCCCACCCCGGAACTCCCCCTTCCCCTCGGCCGATATCGTTGAAATTTGACTGGTTATGTCCTCCATGAATGTTTATTTAAAATACGAAATTTTATGTTGATACATTCATTACATCGGCAGTTATTGGGATTTTAAAATTGAGATTCGCTTATCTACCCATTCTCTTCCACCGGCTTCTATACTTCTGTACTGAAACGGGGTATGTTTGTATGTTTATACCAGCATCACGCCCAAACGGCTGGACGGATACTCATGAAACTTCACATGTAGCATCCTTTCAAGACTGATTGAATAATAGGCTATGTGGCGTCCCAAAATTTCGAACGGGAGGGGGGGGTTGTTAGTGGGGGCTAAGCCTAAAGATGGTGCTAACTCATTAATTAATGGTCGGATTGTCATGAAATTTCATATGTTGTATTCTTGAAGGCCAAATAGAAAAAAAAATATGCGACGTCACAAGAATGTGAACGGGAGTGGGATTGTGGATTTTTGAGCTGAGCCTTTCCCCGGAACTCCCCCCTCCCCTCGGCCGATATCGCTGAAATTTGACTGGTTATGTCCTAAGTGGATTTTAGTTATAAATACGAAATTTGATGTCGATACATTCATTACATCGGCAGTTATTGGGATTTTTGATTTGAGCCCCCACCCCGGAACTCCTCCCTCCCCTCGTCCGATATCGCTGAAATTTGACTGGTTATGTCCTAAGTGGATTTTAGTTTTAAATACGAAATTTGATGTCGATACATTCATTACATCGGCAGTTATTGGGGTGTTTGAATTGAGCCCCCACCCCGGAACTCCCCCCTCCCCTCGGCCGATATCGCTGAAATTTGACTGGTTATGTCCTCCATGAATGTTAATTTAAAATACGAAATTTGATGTCAATACATTCATTACATCGGCAGTTATTGAGATTTTTAAATTGAGATTCGCTTATCTACCCATTCTCTTCCACCGGATTCTATACTTCTGTACTGAAACGGGGTTCGTTTGTATGTTTATACCAGCATCACGCCCAAACGGCTGGACGGATATTTATGAAACTTCACATGTAGCATCCTTTCAAGACTGATTGAATAATAGGCTATGTGGCGTCCCAAATTTTCGAAAGGGAGGGGGGGTTGTAGGGTGGGGCTAAGCCTAAAAATGGTGCTAACTCATTAATTAATGGTCGGATTGTCATGAAATTTCATATGTAGTATTCTTGAAGGCCAAATAGAAAAAAAAATATGCGACGTCACAAAAATGTGAACGGGAGGGGGGTTGTGGATTTTTGAGCTGAGCCTTTCCCCGGAACTCCCCCCTCCCCTCGGCCGATATCGCTGAAATTTGACTGGTTATGTCCTAAGTGGATTTTAGTTATAAATACGAAATTTGATGACGATACATTCATTACATCGGCAGTTATTGGGACTTTTGAATTGCGCCCCCACCCCGGAACTCCCCCCTCCCCTCGGCCGATATCGCTGAAATTCGACTGGTTATGTCCTCCATGAATGTAAATTTAAAATACGAAATTTGATGTTGAAACATTCATTACATCGGCAGTTATTGAGATTTTTAAATTGAGATTCGCTTATCTACCCATTCTCTTCCACCGGCTTCTATACTTCTGTACTGAAACGGGGTTTGTTTGTGTGTTTATAGCAGCATCACGCCCAAACGGCAGACGGATATTCATGAAACTTCACATGTATCATCCTTTCAAGACTGATTGAATAATAGGCTATGTGGCGTCCCAAAATTTCGAACGGGAGGGGGGATGTAAGGGGGGGCTAAGCCTAAAAATGGTGCTAACTCATTAATTAATGGTCGGATTGTCATGAAATTTCATATGTAGTATTCTTGAAGGCCAAATAGAAAAAAAAAGTATGCGACGTCACAAAAATGTGAACGGGAGGGGGGTTGTGGATTTTTGAGCTGAGCCTTACCCCGGAACTCCCCCCTCCCCTCAGCCGATATCGCTGAAATTTGACTGGTTATGTCCTAAGTGGATTTTAGTTTTAAATACGAAATTTGATGGCGTTACATGCATTACATCGGCAGTTATTGGGACTTTTGAATTGCGCCCCCACCCCGGAACTCCCCCCTCCCCTCGGCCGATATCGCTGAAATTTGACTGGTTATGTCCTAAGTGGATTTTAGTTTTTAATACGAAATGTGATGTCGATACATTCATTACATCGGCAGTTATTGGGATTTTTGAATTGCGCCCCCACATCGGAACTCCCCCCTCCCCTCGGCTGATATCGCTGAAATTCGTCTGGTTATGTCCTCCATGAATGTTAATTTAAAATACGAAATTTGATGTTGATACATTTATTACATCGGCAGTTATTGGGATTTTAAAATTGAGATTCGCTTATCTACCCATTCTCTTCCACCGGCTTCTATACTTCTGTACTGAAACGGGGTATGTTTGTATGTTTATACCAGCATCACGCCCAAACGGCTGGACGGATACTCATGAAACTTCACATGTAGCATCCTTTCAAGACTGATTGAATAATAGGCTATGTGGCGTCCCAAAATTTCGAACGGGAGGGGGGGGTTGTTAGTTGGGGCTAAGCCTAAAGATGGTGCTAACTCATTAATTAATGGTCGGATTGTCATGAAATTTCATATGTAGTATTCTTGAAGGCCAAATAGAGAAAAGAAATATGCGACGTCATAAAATAGTGAACGGGAGGGGGTTTGTGGATTTTGGAGCTGAGCCTTTCCCCGGAACTCCCCCCTCCCCTCAGCCGACATCGCTGAAATTTGACTGGTTATGTCCTAAGTGGATTTTAGTTATAAATACGAAATTTGATGTCGATACATTGATTACATCGGCAGTTATTGGGATTTTTGAATTGAGCCCCCACCCCGGAACTCCCCCCTCCCCTCGGCCGATATCGCTGAAATTTGACTGGTTATGTCCTAAGTGGATTTTAGTTTTAAATACGAAATTTGATGTCGATACATTCATTACATCGGCAGTTATTGGGACTTTTGAATAGCGCCCCCACCCCGGAACTCCCCCTTCCCCTCGGCCGATATCGTTGAAATTTGACTGGTTATGTCCTCCATGAATGTTTATTTAAAATACGAAATTTTATGTTGATACATTCATTACATCGGCAGTTATTGGGATTTTAAAATTGAGATTCGCTTATCTACCCATTCTCTTCCACCGGCTTCTATACTTCTGTACTGAAACGGGGTATGTTTGTATGTTTATACCAGCATCACGCCCAAACGGCTGGACGGATACTCATGAAACTTCACATGTAGCATCCTTTCAAGACTGATTGAATAATAGGCTATGTGGCGTCCCAAAATTTCGAACGGGAGGGGGGGGTTGTTAGTGGGGGCTAAGCCTAAAGATGGTGCTAACTCATTAATTAATGGTCGGATTGTCATGAAATTTCATATGTAGTATTCTTGAAGGCCAAATAGAAAAAAAAATATGCGACGTCACAAGAATGTGAACGGGAGTGGGATTGTGGATTTTTGAGCTGAGCCTTTCCCCGGAACTCCCCCCTCCCCTCGGCCGATATCGCTGAAATTTGACTGGTTATGTCCTAAGTGGATTTTAGTTATAAATACGAAATTTGATGTCGATACATTCATTACATCGGCAGTTATTGGGATTTTTCATTTGAGCCCCCACCCCGGAACTCCTCCCTCCCCTCGTCCGATATCGCTGAAATTTGACTGGTTATGTCCTAAGTGGATTTTAGTTTTAAATACGAAATTTGATGTCGATACATTCATTACATCGGCAGTTATTGGGGTGTTTGAATTGAGCCCCCACCCCGGAACTCCCCCCTCCCCTCGGCCGATATCGCTGAAATTTGACTGGTTATGTCCTCCATGAATGTTAATTTAAAATACGAAATTTGATGTCAATACATTCATTACATCGGCAGTTATTGAGATTTTTAAATTGAGATTCGCTTATCTACCCATTCTCTTCCACCGGATTCTATACTTCTGTACTGAAACGGGGTTCGTTTGTATGTTTATACCAGCATCACGCCCAAACGGCTGGACGGATATTTATGAAACTTCACATGTAGCATCCTTTCAAGACTGATTGAATAATAGGCTATGTGGCGTCCCAAATTTTCGAAAGGGAGGGGGGGTTGTAGGGTGGGGCTAAGCCTAAAAATGGTGCTAACTCATTAATTAATGGTCGGATTGTCATGAAATTTCATATGTAGTATTCTTGAAGGCCAAATAGAAAAAAAAATATGCGACGTCACAAAAATGTGAACGGGAGGGGGGTTGTGGATTTTTGAGCTGAGCCTTTCCCCGGAACTCCCCCCTCCCCTAAGCCGATATCGCTGAAATTTGACTGGTTATGTCCTAA
This sequence comes from Aradus depressus, assembly GCA_963662175.1. Taxonomy (NCBI): domain Eukaryota; kingdom Metazoa; phylum Arthropoda; class Insecta; order Hemiptera; family Aradidae; genus Aradus; species Aradus depressus. Next base: position 17,966,464 of record OY759226.1, on the reverse strand, counting down.
GTGGATTTTAGTTATAAATACGAAATTTGATGACGATACATTCATTACATCGGCAGTTATTGGGACTTTTGAATTGCGCCCCCACCCCGGAACTCCCCCCTCCCCTCGGCCGATATCGCTGAAATTCGACTGGTTATGTCCTCCATGAATGTAAATTTAAAATACGAAATTTGATGTTGAAACATTCATTACATCGGCAGTTATTGAGATTTTTAAATTGAGATTCGCTTATCTACCCATTCTCTTCCACCGGCTTCTATACTTCTGTACTGAAACGGGGTTTGTTTGTGTGTTTATAGCAGCATCACGCCCAAACGGCAGACGGATATTCATGAAACTTCACATGTATCATCCTTTCAAGACTGATTGAATAATAGGCTATGTGGCGTCCCAAAATTTCGAACGGGAGGGGGGATGTAAGGGGGGGCTAAGCCTAAAAATGGTGCTAACTCATTAATTAATGGTCGGATTGTCATGAAATTTCATATGTAGTATTCTTGAAGGCCAAATAGAAAAAAAAAGTATGCGACGTCACAAAAATGTGAACGGGAGGGGGGTTGTGGATTTTTGAGCTGAGCCTTACCCCGGAACTCCCCCCTCCCCTCAGCCGATATCGCTGAAATTTGACTGGTTATGTCCTAAGTGGATTTTAGTTTTAAATACGAAATTTGATGGCGTTACATGCATTACATCGGCAGTTATTGGGACTTTTGAATTGCGCCCCCACCCCGGAACTCCCCCCTCCCCTCGGCCGATATCGCTGAAATTTGACTGGTTATGTCCTAAGTGGATTTTAGTTTTTAATACGAAATGTGATGTCGATACATTCATTACATCGGCAGTTATTGGGATTTTTGAATTGCGCCCCCACCCCGGAACTCCCCCCTCCCCTCGGCTGATATCGCTGAAATTCGACTGGTTATGTCCTCCATGAATGTTAATTTAAAATACGAAATTTGATGTTGATACATTTATTACATCGGTAGTTATTGGGATTTTTAAATTGAGATTCGCTTATCTACCCATTCTCTTCCACCGGCTTCTATACTTCTGTACTGGAACGGGGTTTGTTTGTATGTTTATACCAGCATCACGCCCAAACGGCTGGACGGATATTCATGAAACTTCACATGTAGCATCCATTCAAGACCGATTGAATAATAGGCTATGTGGCGTCCCAAAATTTCGAACGGGAGGGGGGGTTGTAAGGGGGGGCTAAGCCTAAAAATGGTGCTAACTCATTAATTAATGGTCGGATTGTCATGAAATTTCATATGTAGTATTCCTGAAGGCCAAATAGAAAAAAAAAGTATGCGACGTCACAAAATTGTGAACGGGAGGGGGGTTGTGGATTTTTGAGCTGAGCCTTTCCCCGAACTCCCCCCTCCCCTCAGCCGATATCGCTGAAATTTGACTGGTTATGTCCTAAGTGGATTTTAGTTATAAATACGAAATTTGATGTCGATACATTCATTACTTCGGCAGTTATTGGGATTTTTGAACTGAGCCCCCGCCCTGGAACTCCTCCCTCCCCTCGGCAGATATCGCTGAAATTTGACTGGTTATGTCCTAAGTGGATTTTAGTTTTAAATACGAAATTTGATGTCGATACATTAATTACATCGGCAGTTATTGGGATTTTTGAATTGCGCCCCCACCCCGGAACACCCCCCTCCCCTCGGCCGATATCGCTGAAATTGGACTGGCTATGTCCTCCATGAATGTTAATTTAAAATACGAAATTTGATGTTGATTCATTCATTACATCGGCAGTTATTGGGATTTTTAAATTGAGATTCGCTTATCTACCCGTTCTCTTCCACCGGCTTCTATACTTCTGTACTGAAACGGGGTTTGTTTGTATGTTTATACCAGCATCACGCCCAAACGGCTGGACGGATATTCATGAAACTTCACATGTAGCATTCTTTCAAGACTGATTGAATAATAGGCTATGTGGCGTCCCAAAATTTCGATCGGGAGGGGGGGTTGTAAGGAGGGGCTAAGCCTTAAAATGGTGCTAACTCATTAATTAATGGTCGGATTGTCATGAAATTTCATATGTAGTATTCTTGAAGGCCAAACAGAGAAAAAAAATATGCGACGTCATAAAATAGTGAACGGGAGGGGGATTGTGGATTATTGAGCTGAGCCTTTCCCCGGAACTCCCCCCTCCCCTCAGCCGATATCGCTGAAATTTGACTGGTTATGTCCTAAGTGGATTTTAGTTATAAAAACGCAATTTGATGTCGATACATTGATTACATCGGCAGTTATTGGGATTTGTGAATTGAGCCCCCGCCCCGGAACTCCCCCCTCCCCTCGGCCGATATCGCTGAAATTTGACTGGTTATGTCCTAAGTGGATTTTAGTTTTAAATACGAAATTTGATGTCGATACATTCATTACATCGGCAGTTATTGGGACTTTTGAATTGCGCCCCCACCCCGGAACTCCCCCCTCCCCTCTGCCGATATCGTTGAAATTTGACTGGTTATGTCCTCCATGAATGTTAATTTAAAATACGAAATTTGATGTTGATACATTCATTACATCGGCAGTTATTGGGATTTTTAAATTGAGATTCGCTTATCTACCCATTCTCTTCCACCGGCTTCTATACTTCTGTACTGAAACGGGGTTTGTTTCTATGTTTATACCAGCATCACGCCCAAACGGGTGGACGGATATTCATGAAACTTCACATGTAGCATCCTTTCAAGACTGATTGAGCAATAGGCTATGTGGCGTACCAAAATTTCGAACGGGAGGGGGGGGGGTTGTGAGTGGGGGCTAAGCCTAAAGATGGTGCTAACTCATTAATTAATGGTCGGATTGTCATGAAATTTCATATGTAGTATTCTTGAAGGCCAAATAGAAAAAAAAATATGCGATGTCACAAGAATGTGAACGGGAGGGGGATTGTGGATTTTTGATTTGAGCCCCCACCCCGGAACTCCCCCCTCCCCTCGGCCGATATCGCTGAAATTCGACTGGTTATGTCCTCCATGAATGTTAATTTAAAATACGAAATTTGATGTTGATACATTTATTACATCGGCAGTTATTGGGATTTTTAAATTGAGATTCGCTTATCTACCCATTCTCTTCCACCGGCTTCTATACTTCTGTACTGGAACGGGGTTTGTTTGTATGTTTATACCAGCATCATGCCCAAACGGCTGGACGGATATTCATGAAACTTCACATGTAGCATCCTTTCAAGACCGATTGAATAATAGGCTATGTGGCGTCCCAAAATTTCGAACGGGAGGGGGGGTTGTAAGGGGGGGCTAAGCCTAAAAATGGTGCTAACTCATTAATTAATGGTCGGATTGTCATGAAATTTCATATGTAGTATTCCTGAAGGCCAAATAGAAAAAAAAAGTATGCGACGTCACAAAATTGTGAACGGGAGGGGGGTTGTGGATTTTTGAGCTGAGCCTTTCTCCGGAACTCCCCCCTCCCCTCAGCCGATATCGCTGAAATTTGACTGGTTATGTCCTAAGTGGATTTTAGTTATAAATACGAAATTTGATGTCGATACATTCATTACTTCGGCAGTTATTGGGATTTTTGAATTGAGCCCCCGCCCTGGAACTCCTCCCTCCCCTCGGCAGATATCGCTGAAATTTGACTGGTTATGTCCTAAGTGGATTTTAGTTTTAAATACGAAATTTGATGTCGATACATTAATTACATCGGCAGTTATTGGGATTTTTGAATTGCGCCCCCACCCCGGAACACCCCCCTCCCCTCGGCCGATATCGCTGAAATTTGACTGGCTATGTCCTCCATGAATGTTAATTTGAAATACGAAATTTGATGTTGATTCATTCATTACATCGGTAGTTATTGGGATTTTTAAATTGAGATTCGCTTATCTACCCATTCTCTTCCACCGGCTTCTATACTTCTGTACTGGAACGGGGTTTGTTTGTATGTTTATACCAGCATCACGCCCAAACGGCTGGACGGATATTCATGAAACTTCACATGTAGCATCCATTCAAGACCGATTGAATAATAGGCTATGTGGCGTCCCAAAATTTCGAACGGGAGGGGGGGTTGTAAGGGGGGGCTAAGCCTAAAAATGGTGCTAACTCATTAATTAATGGTCGGATTGTCATGAAATTTCATATGTAGTATTCCTGAAGGCCAAATAGAAAAAAAAAGTATGCGACGTCACAAAATTGTGAACGGGAGGGGGGTTGTGGATTTTTGAGCTGAGCCTTTCTCCGGAACTCCCCCCTCCCCTCAGCCGATATCGCTGAAATTTGACTGGTTATGTCCTAAGTGGATTTTAGTTATAAATACGAAATTTGATGTCGATACATTCATTACTTCGGCAGTTATTGGGATTTTTGAACTGAGCCCCCGCCCTGGAACTCCTCCCTCCCCTCGGCAGATATCGCTGAAATTTGACTGGTTATGTCCTAAGTGGATTTTAGTTTTAAATACGAAATTTGATGTCGATACATTAATTACATCGGCAGTTATTGGGATTTTTGAATTGCGCCCCCACCCCGGAACACCCCCCTCCCCTCGGCCGATATCGCTGAAATTTGACTGGCTATGTCCTCCATGAATGTTAATTTAAAATACGAAATTTGATGTTGATTCATTCATTACATCGGCAGTTATTGGGATTTTTAAATTGAGATTCGCTTATCTACCCATTCTCTTCCACCGGCTTCTATACTTCTGTACTGAAACGGGGTTTGTTTGTATGTTTATACCAGCATCACGCCCAAACGGCTGGACGGATATTCATGAAACTTCACATGTAGCATTCTTTCAAGACTGATTGAATAATAGGCTATGTGGCGTCCCAAAATTTCGATCGGGAGGGGGGGTTGTAAGGAGGGGCTAAGCCTTAAAATGGTGCTAACTCATTAATTAATGGTCGGATTGTCATGAAATTTCATATGTAGTATTCTTGAAGGCCAAATAGAGAAAAAAAATATGCGACGTCATAAAATAGTGAACGGGAGGGGGATTGTGGATTATTGAGCTGAGCCTTTCCCCGGAACTCCCCCCTCCCCTCAGCCGATATCGCTGAAATTTGACTGGTTATGTCCTAAGTGGATTTTAGTTATAAAAACGCAATTTGATGTCGATACATTGATTACATCGGCAGTTATTGGGATTTGTGAATTGAGCCCCCGCCCCGGAACTCCCCCCTCCCCTCGGCCGATATCGCTGAAATTTGACTGGTTATGTCCTAAGTGGATTTTAGTTTTAAATACGAAATTTGATGTCGATACATTCATTACATCGGCAGTTATTGGGACTTTTGAATTGCGCCCCCACCCCGGAACTCCCCCCTCCCCTCTGCCGATATCGTTGAAATTTGACTGGTTATGTCCTCCATGAATGTTAATTTAAAATACGAAATTTGATGTTGATACATTCATTACATCGGCAGTTATTGGGATTTTTAAATTGAGATTCGCTTATCTACCCATTCTCTTCCACCGGCTTCTATACTTCTGTACTGAAACGGGGTTTGTTTCTATGTTTATACCAGCATCACGCCCAAACGGGTGGACGGATATTCATGAAACTTCACATGTAGCATCCTTTCAAGACTGATTGAGCAATAGGCTATGTGGCGTACCAAAATTTCGAACGGGAGGGGGGGGGGTTGTGAGTGGGGGCTAAGCCTAAAGATGGTGCTAACTCATTAATTAATGGTCGGATTGTCATGAAATTTCATATGTAGTATTCTTGAAGGCCAAATAGAAAAAAAAATATGCGATGTCACAAGAATGTGAACGGGAGGGGGATTGTGGATTTTTGATTTGAGCCCCCACCCCGGAACTCCCCCCTCCCCTCGGCCGATATCGCTGAAATTCGACTGGTTATGTCCTCCATGAATGTTAATTTAAAATACGAAATTTGATGTTGATACATTTATTACATCGGCAGTTATTGGGATTTTTAAATTGAGATTCGCTTATCTACCCATTCTCTTCCACCGGCTTCTATACTTCTGTACTGAAACGGGGTTTGTTTGTATGTTTATACCAGCATCATGCCCAAACGGCTGGACGGATATTCATGAAACTTCACATGTAGCATCCTTTCAAGACCGATTGAATAATAGGCTATGTGGCGTCCCAAAATTTCGAACGGGAGGGGGGGTTGTAAGGGGGGGCTAAGCCTAAAAATGGTGCTAACTCATTAATTAATGGTCGGATTGTCATGAAATTTCATATGTAGTATTCCTGAAGGCCAAATAGAAAAAAAAAGTATGCGACGTCACAAAATTGTGAACGGGAGGGGGGTTGTGGATTTTTGAGCTGAGCCTTTCTCCGGAACTCCCCCCTCCCCTCAGCCGATATCGCTGAAATTTGACTGGTTATGTCCTAAGTGGATTTTAGTTATAAATACGAAATTTGATGTCGATACATTCATTACTTCGGCAGTTATTGGGATTTTTGAATTGAGCCCCCGCCCTGGAACTCCTCCCTCCCCTCGGCAGATATCGCTGAAATTTGACTGGTTATGTCCTAAGTGGATTTTAGTTTTAAATACGAAATTTGATGTCGATACATTAATTACATCGGCAGTTATTGGGATTTTTGAATTGCGCCCCCACCCCGGAACACCCCCCTCCCCTCGGCCGATATCGCTGAAATTTGACTGGCTATGTCCTCCATGAATGTTAATTTGAAATACGAAATTTGATGTTGATTCATTCATTACATCGGCAGTTATTGGGATTTTTAAATTGAGATTCGCTTATCTACCCATTCTCTTCCACCGGCTTCTATACTTCTGTACTGAAACGGGGTTTGTTTGTATGCTTATACCAGCATCACGCCCAAACGGCTGGACGGATATTCATGAAACTTCACATGTAGCATTCTTTCAAGACTGATTGAATAATAGGCTATGTGGCGTCCCAAAATTTCGATCGGGAGGGGGGGTTGTAAGGAGGGGCTAAGCCTTAAAATGGTGCTAACTCATTAATTAATGGTCGGATTGTCATGAAATTTCATATGTAGTATTCTTGAAGGCCAAATAGAGAAAAAAAATATGCGACGTCATAAAATAGTGAACGGAAGGGGGTTTGTGGATTTTGGAGCTGAGCCTTTCCCCGGAACTCCCCCCTCCCCTCAGCCGATATCGCTGAAATTTGACTGGTTATGTCCTAAGTGGATTTTAGTTATAAATACGAAATTTGATGTCGATACATTGATTACATCGGCAGTTATTGGGATTTGTGAATTGAGCCCCCGCCCCGGAACTCCCCCCTCCCCTCGGCCGATATCGCTGAAATTTGACTGGTTATGTCCTAAGTGGATTTTAGTTTTAAATACGAAATTTGATGTCGATACATTCATTACATCGGCAGTTATTGGGACTTTTGAATTGCGCCCCCACCCCGGAACTCCCCCCTCCCCTCTGCCGATATCGTTGAAATTTGACTGGTTATGTCCTCCATGAATGTTAATTTAAAATACGAAATTTGATGTTGATACATTCATTACATCGGCAGTTATTGGGATTTTAAAATTGAGATTCGCTTATCTACCCATTCTCTTCCACCGGCTTCTATACTTCTGTAATGAAACGGGGTTTGTTTGTATGTTTATACCAGCATCACGCCCAAACGGCTGGACGGATATTCATGAAACTTCACATGTAGCATCCTTTCAAGACTGATTGAATAATAGGCTGTGTGGCGTCCCAAAATTTCGAACGGGAGGGGGGGGGGGGTTGTAAGTGGGGGCTAAGCCTAAAGATGGTGCTAACTCATTAATTAATGGTCGGATTGTCATGAAATTTCATATGTAGTATTCTTGAAGGCCAAATAGAAAAAAAAATATGCGATGTCAAAGAATGTGAACGGGAGGGGGATTGTGGATTTTTGAGCTGAGCCCCCACCCCGGAACTCCCCCCTCCCCTCGGCCGATATCGCTGAAATTTGACTGGTTATGTCCTAAGTGGATTTTAGTTTTAAATACGAAATTTGATGTCGATACATTCATTACATCGGCAGTTATTGGGACTTTTGAATTGCGCCCCCACCCCGGAACTCCCCCTTCCCCTCGGCCGATATCGTTGAAATTTGACTGGTTATGTCCTCCATGAATGTTATTTTAAATACGAAATTTGATGTTGATACATTCATTACATCGGCAGTTATTGGGATTTTAAAATTGAGATTCGCTTATCTACCCATTCTCTTCCACCGGCTTCTATACTTCTGTACTGAAACGGGGTTTGTTTGTATGTTTATACCAGCATCACGCCCAAACGGCTGGACGGATATTCATGAAACTTCACATGTAGCATCCTTTCAAGACTGATTGAATAATAGGCTATGTGGCGTCCCAAAATTTCGAACGGGAGGGGGGGGTTGTAAGTGGGGGCTAAGCCTAAAGATGGTGCTAACTCATTAATTAATGGTCGGATTGTCATGAAATTTCATATGTAGTATTCTTGAAGGCCAAATAGAAAAAAAAATATGCGACGTCACAAGAATGTGAACGGGAGGGGGATTGTGGATTTTTGAGCTGAGCCTTTCCCCGGAACTCCCCCCTCCCCTCGGCCGATATCGCTGAAATTTGACTGGTTATGTCCTAAGTGGATTTTAGTTATAAATACGAAATTTGATGTCGATACATTCATTACATCGGCAGTTATTGGGATTTTTGATTTGAGCCCCCACCCCGGAACTCCTCCCTCCCCTCGTCCGATATCGCTGAAATTTGACTGGTTATGTCCTAAGTGGATTTTAGTTTTAAATACGAAATTTGATGTCGATACATTCATTACATCGGCAGTTATTGGGACTTTTGAAATGCGCCCCCACCCCGGAACTCCCCCCTCCCCACGGCCGATATCGCTGAAATTTGACTGGTTATGTCCTCCATGAATGTTAATTTAAAATACGAAATTTGATGTCAATACATTCATTACATCGGCAGTTATTGAGATTTTTCAATTGAGATTCGCTTATCTACCCATTCTCTTCCACCGGATTCTATACTTCTGTACTGAAACGGGGTTCGTTTGTATGTTTATACCAGCATCACGCCCAAACGGCTGGACGGATATTTATGAAACTTCACATGTAGCATCCTTTCAAGACTGATTGAATAATAGGCTATGTGGCGTCCCAAATTTTCGAAAGGGAGGGGGGGTTGTAAGGTGGGGCTAAGCCTAAAAATGGTGCTAACTCATTAATTAATGGTCGGATTGTCATGAAATTTCATATGTAGTATTCTTGAAGGCCAAATAGAAAAAAAAAATATGCGACGTCACAAAAATGTGAACGGGAGGGGGGTTGTGGATTTTTGAGCTGAGCCTTTCCCCGGAACTCCCCCCTCCCCTCGGCCGATATCGCTGAAATTTGACTGGTTATGTCCTAAGTGGATTTTAGTTATAAATACGAAATTTGATGACGATACATTCATTACATCGGCAGTTATTGGGACTTTTGAATTGCACCCCCACCCCGGAACTCCCCCCTCCCCTCGGCCGATATCGCTGAAATTTGACTGGTTATGTCCTAAGTGGATTTTAGTTTTTAATACGAAATGTGATGTCGATACATTCATTACATCGGCAGTTATTGAGATTTTTAAATTGAGATTCGCTTATCTACCCATTCTCTTCCACCAGCTTCTATACTTCTGTACTGAAACGGGGTTTGTTTGTATGTTTATAGCAGCATCACGCCCAAACGGCTGGACGGATATTCATGAAACTTCACATGTATCATCCTTTCAAGACTGATTGAATAATAGGCTATGTGGCGTCCCAAAATTTCGAACGGGAGGGGGGATGTAAGGGGGGGCTAAGCCTAAAAATGGTGCTAACTCATTAATTAATGGTCGGATTGTCATGAAATTTCATATGTAGTATTCTTGAAGGCCAAATAGAAAAAAAAAGTATGCGACGTCACAAAAATGTGAACGGGAGGGGGGTTGTGGATTTTTGAGCTGAGCCTTACCCCGGAACTCCCCCCTCCCCTCAGCCGATATCGCTGAAATTTGACTGGTTATGTCCTAAGTGGATTTTAGTTTTAAATACGAAATTTGATGGCGTTACATTCATTACATCGGCAGTTATTGGGACTTTTGAATTGCGCCCCCACCCCGGAACTCCCCCCTCCCCTCGGCCGATATCGCTGAAATTTGACTGGTTATGTCCTAAGTGGATTTTAGTTTTTAATACGAAATGTGATGTCGATACATTCATTACATCGGCAGTTATTGAGATTTTTGAATTGCACCCCCACCCCGGAACTCCCCCCTCCCCTCGGCCGATATCGCTGAAATTCGACTGGTTATGTCCTCCATGAATGTTTATTTAAAATACGAAATTTGATGTTGATACATTTATTACATCGGCAGTTATTGGGATTTTTAAATTGAGATTCGCTTATCTACCCATTCTCTTCAACCGGCTTCTATACTTCTGTACTGGAACGGGGTTTGTTTGTATGTTTATACCAGCATCACGCCCAAACGGCTGGACGGATATTCATGAAACTTCACATGTAGCATCCTTTCAAGACCGATTGAATTATAGGCTATGTGGCGTCCCAAAATTTCGAACGGGAGGGGGGGTTGTAGGGGGGGGGCTAAGCCTAAAAATGGTGCTAACTCATTAATTAATGGTCGGATTGTCATGAAATTTCATATGTAGTATTCTTGAAGGCCAAATAGAGAAAAAAAGTATGCGACGTCACAAAATTGTGAACGGGAGGGGGGTTGTGGATTTTTTAGCTGAGCCATTCCCCGGAACTCCCCCCTCCCCTCAGCCGATATCGCTGTAATTTGACTGGTTATGTCCTAAGTGGATTTTAGTTATAAATACGAAATTTGATGTCGATACATTCATTACATCGGCAGTTATTGGGATTTTTGAATTGCGCTCTTACCCCGGAACTCCCCCCTCCCCTCGGCCGATATCGCTGAAATTCGACTGGTTATGTCCTCCATGAATGTTAATTTAAAATACGAAATTTGATGTTGATACATTCATTACATCGGCAGTTATTGGGATTTTTAAATTGAGATTCGCTTATCTACCCATTCTCTTCCACCGGGTTCTATACTTCTGTACTGGAACGGGGTTTGTTTGTATGTTTATACCAGCTTCACGCCCAAACGGCTGGACGGATATTCATGAAACTTCACATGTATCATCCTTTCAAGACTGATTGAATAATAGGCTATGTGGCGTCCCAAAATTTCGAACGGGAGGGGGGATGTAAGGGGGGGCTAAGCCTAAAAATGGTGCTAACTCATTAATTAATGGTCGGATTGTCATGAAATTTCATATGTAGTATTCTTGAAGGCCAAATAGTGAAAAAAAATATGCGACGTCATAAAATTGTGAACGGGAGGGGGGTTGTGGATTTTGGAGCTGAGCCTTTTCCCGGAACTCTCCCCTCCCCTCAGCCGATATCGCTGAAATTTGACTGGTTATGTCCTAAGTGGATTTTAGTTTTAAATACCAAATTTGATGTCGATACATTGATTACATCGGCAGTTATTGGGATTTTTGATTTGAGCCCCCACCCCGGAACTCCCCCCTCCCCGCGGCCGATATCGCTGAAATTTGACTGGTTATGTCCTAAGTGGATTTTAGTTCTAAATACGAAATGTGATGTCGATACATTCATTACATCGGCAGTTATTGGGACTTTTGAATTGCGCCCCCACCCCGGAACTTCCCCCTCCCCTCGGCCGATATCGTTGAAATTTGACTGGTTATGTCCTCCATGAATGTTAATTTAAAATACGAAATTTGATGTTGATACATTCATTACATCGGCAGTTATTGGGATTTTAAAATTGAGATTCGCTTATCTACCCATTCTCTTCCACCGGCTTCTATACTTCTGTACTGAAACGGGGTTTGTTTGTATGTTTATACCAGCATCACGCCCAAACGGCTGGACGGATATTCATGAAACTTCACATGTAGCATCCTTTCAAGACTGATTGAATAATAGGCTATGTGGCGTCCCAAAATTTCGAACGGGAGGGGGGGGGTTGTAAGTGGGGGCTAAGCCTAAAGATGGTGCTAACTCATTAATTAATGGTCGGATTGTCATGAAATTTCATATGTAGTATTCTTGAAGGCCAAATAGAAAAAAAAATATGCGACGTCACAAGAATGTGAACGGGAGGGGGATTGTGGATTTTTGAGCTGAGCCTTTCCCCGGAACGCCCCCCTCCCCTCGGCCGATATCGCTGAAATTTGACTGGTTATGTCCTAAGTGGATTTTAGTTATAAATACGAAATTTGATGTCGATACATTCATTACATCGGCAGTTATTGGGATTTTTGATTTGAGCCCCCACCCCGGAACTCCTCCCTCCCCTCGTCCGATATCGCTGAAATTTGACTGGTTATGTCCTAAGTGGAATTTAGTTTTAAATACGAAATTTGATGTCGATACATTCATTACATCGGCAGTTATTGGGACTTTTGAATTGCGCCCCCACCCCGGAACTCCCCCCTCCCCTCGGCCGATATCGCTGAAATTTGACTGTTTATGTCCTCCATGAATGTTAATTTAAAATACGAAATTTGATGTCAATACTTTCATTACATCGGCAGTTATTGAGTTTTTTAAATTGAGATTCGCTTATCTACCCATTCTCTTCCACCGGATTCTATACTTCTGTACTGAAACGGGGTTCGTTTGTATGTTTATACCAGCATCACGCCCAAACGGCTGGACGGATATTCATGAAACTTCACATGTAGCATCCTTTCAAGACTGATTGAATAATAGGCTATGTGGCGTCCCAAAATTTCGAACGGGAGGGGGGATGTAAGGGGGGGCTAAGCCTAAAAATGGTGCTAACTCATTAATTAATGGTCGGATTGTCATGAAATTTCATATGTAGTATTCTTGAAGGCCAAATAGAAAAAAAAAGTATGCGACGTCACAAAAATGTGAACGGGAGGGGGGTTGTGGATTTTTGAGCTGAGCCTTACCCCGGAACTCCCCCCTCCCCTCAGCCGACGTCGCTGAAATTTGACTGGTTATGTCCTAAGTGGATTTTAGTTTTAAATACGAAATTTGATGTCGATACATTCATTACATCGGCAGTTATTGGGACTTTTGAATTGCGCCCCCACCCCGGAATTCCCCCCTCCCCTCGGCCGATATCGCTGAAATTTGACTGGTTATGTCCTAAGTGGATTTTAGTTTTAAATACGAAATTTGATGTCGATACATTCATTACATAGGCAGTTATTGGGATTTTTGAATTGCGCCCCCACCCCGGAACTCTGCCTCCCCTCGGCCGATATCGCTGAAATTCGACTGGTTATGTCCTCCATGAATGTTAATTTAAAATACGAAATTTGATGTTGATACATTCATTACATCGGCAGTTATTGAGATTTTTAAATTGAGATTCGCTTATCTACCCATTCTCTTCCACCGGCTTCTATACTTCTGTACTGAAACGGGGTTTGTTTGTATGTTTATACCAGCATCACGCCCAAACGGCTGGACGGATATTCATGAAACTTCACATGTAGCATCCTTTCAAGACTGATTGAATAATTGGCTATGTGGCGTCCCAAAATTTCGAACGGGAGGGGGGTTGTAAGGGGGGGCTAAGCTTAAAAAATGGTGCTAACTCATTAATTAATGGTCGGATTGTCATGAAATTTCATATGTAGTATTCTTGAAGGCCAAATAGAAAAAAAAAGTATGCGACGTCACAAAAATGTGAACGGGAGGGGGGTTGTGGATTTTTGAGCTGAGCCTTTCCCCGGAACTCCCCCCTCCCCTCAGCCGATATCGCTGAAATTTGACTGGTTATGTCCTAAGTGGATTTTAGTTTTAAATACGAAATTTGATGTCGATACATTCATTACATCGGCAGTTATTGGGACTTTTGAATTGCGCTCCCACCCCGGAACTCCCCCCTCCCCTCGGCCGATATCGCTGAAATTTGACTGGTTATGTCCTAAGTGGATTTTAGTTTTAAATACGAAATTTGATGTCGATACATTCATTACATCGGCAGTTATTGGGATTTTTGAATTGAGCCCCCACCCCGGAACTCCCCCCTCCCCTCGGCCGATATCGCTGAAATTCGACTGGTTATGTCCTCCATGAATGTTAATTTAAAATACGAAATTTGATGTTGATACATTCATTACATCGGCAGTTATTGGGATTTTTAAATTGAGATTCGCTTATCTACCCATTCTCTTCCACCGGCTCCTATACTTCAGTTCTGAAACGGGGTTTGTTTATATGTTTATACCAGCATCACGCCCAAATGGCTGGACGGATATTCATGAAACTTCACATGTAGCATCCTTTCAAGACTGATTGAATAATAGGCTATGTGGCGTCCCAAAATTTCGAACGGGAGGGGGGTTGTAAGGGGGGGCTAAGCCTAAAAATGGTGCTAACTCATTAATTAATGGCCGGATTGTCATGAAATTTCATATGTAGTATTCTTGAAGGCCAAATAGAAAAAAAAAGTATGCGACGTCTCAAAAATGTGAACGGGAGGGGGGTTGTGGATTTTTGAGCTGAGCCTTTCCCCGGAACTCCCCCCTCCCCTCAGCCGATATCGCTGAAATTTGACTGGTTATGTCCTAAGTGGATTTTAGTTATAAATACGAAATTTGATGTCGATACATTCATTACATCGGCATTTATTGGGATTTTCGAATTGAGCCCCCACCCCGGAACTCCCCCCTCCCCTCGGCCGATATCGCTGAAATTTGACTGGTTATGTCCTAAGTGGATTTTAGTTTTAAATACGAAATTTGATGTCGATACATTCATTACATCGGCAGTTATTGGGATTTTTAAATTGAGATTCGCTTATCTACCCATTCTCTTCCACCGGCTCCTATACTTCAGTTCTGAAACGGGGTTTGTTTGTATGTTTATACCAGCATCACGCCCAAACGGCTGGACGGATATTCATGAAACTTCACATGTAGCATCCTTTCAAGACTGATTGAATAATAGGCTATGTGGCGTCCCAAAATTTCGAACGGGAGGGGGGGTTGTAAGGGGGGGCTAAGCCTAAAAATGGTGCTAACTCATTAATTAATGGTCGGATTGTCATGAAATTGCATATGTAGTATTCTTGAAGGCCAAATAGAAAAAAAAAGTATGCGACGTCACAAAAATGTGAACGGGAGGGGGGCTGTGGATGTTTGAGCTGAGCCTTTCCCCGGAACTCCCCCTTCCCCTCAGCTGATATCGCTGAAATTTGACTGGTTATGTTCTAAGTGGATTTTAGTTATAAATACGAAATTTGATGTCGATACATTCATTACATCGGCAGTTATTGGGATTTTTGAATTGAGCCCCCACCCCGGAACTCCCCCCTCCCCTCGGCCGATATCGCTGAAATTTGACTGGTTATGTCCTAAGTGGATTTTAGTTTTAAATACGAAATTTGATGTCGATACATTCATTACATCGGCAGTTATTGGGACTTTTGAATTGCGCCCCCACCCTGGAACTCCCCCCTCCCCTCGGCCGATATCGCTGAAATTTGACTGGTTATGTCCTCCGTGAATGTTAATTTTAAATACGAATATTGATGTTGATATATTCATTACATCGGCAGTTATTGGGATTTTTAAATTGAGATTCGCTTATCTACCCATTCTCTTCCACCGGCTTCTATACTTCTGTACTGAAACGGGGTTTGTTTGTATGTTTATACCAGCATCAATCCCAAACAGCTGGACGGATATTCATGAAACTTCACATGTAGCATCGTTGTAAGGGGGGGCTAAGCATAAAAATAGTGCTAACTCATTAATTAATGTTATTAGGATTTTTGAACTGAGCCCCCTTCCTGGAACTCCCCCCTCCCCTCAACCGATATCCGTGAAATTTGACTGGTTATGTCTCCAGTGGATTTTGATTTTAAATACGAAATTTGATGATGATACATTCATTACATCGGCAGTTATTATTATTTTTGGAAAGGGCCCCTCCCTGGAACTCCCCCCTCCCCTCATTTGATATCAGTGAAATTTGACTGGTTATGTCCTCAGTGGATGTTAATTTTAAATACGAAATTTGATGTTGATACATTCATTACATCGGCAGTTATTGGGATTTTTGAAAAGGGCTCATTGACTAATGGTCGGATTATTACGAAATTTCACATGTAGTATTCCTGAAGGCTAAATAGAAAAATAGGATGTGTGACGTCTTTAATTTTTGAATTGGAGGGAGGGTAGTGGGGGCCTAAGTATAAATATAGTGCCAGCTAATTAACGGATGGTCGGATTGTCAAGAAATTTCACATGTAGTTTTCCTAAGAGCCAAATTGAAAAAAAGTATCTGACGTCACAAAATGTTTAACGGGAAAGGGGGTTGTGGGGGTGGGCCTAAGTATAGAAATAGTGGTAGCTCGTTAACTGGTCGGAATGTCATTGAATTCCACATGTTGTTTTCCTAAGAACCAAATTGAAAAAAAGTATTTCTTGAACCAGTTGTTCGTAGTTGTTAGCTCGTTTTCTTCCCAGAAAGTTTTGTGTTACATTATGTGTATTTTATATATCTATTCCTAGAATGGAGCTTCACAAAGTAAATTTGGAAACCATAAATTATTTGTGTTACATTCTTGAAACAAGACCACGCTCTTCTCTCTTTTGGTGTAAGGCATTGTTCAAAATGTGAGTTTAAATTTTGTGAGAATATAGTCCCGATATATACTTCTAGTCCTATTCCAAAATAATGCTTGTAGGCCTTCTTGACAATGGGCGAAATCTTCTTGCTATGCCTAGCAAACGTGAACTCTCCGCAGACGTAGCAGAAGTTTACAGGAGTATTTTTGCAGGTTCTGCGATTAGGCATTTTCTAGAAGAAATACATAAACTTTTGAAATTACTGCTATGAGTTGAATTGTGCATATAAAAAACAATACATAACGTAAACAAACATTACTCACTTCATCTAACAAAAATGCCAGGTTAAACTTAAGATTTCAATCACTCTCTCTATGTTAGAATCTGACTTCTAGTTTACGTCTATGGTTGAAGAGATTTCAGTAAAAGTGAAATATGGAAAGTTTTACATATATTATATACTAAAGGTGTCACAATAATATACTGTAGTTAAAACATAAATATATATAAATATAGTATGTATATTTACTTACATGATATGGAAGGTCTCTACCATCTACATTTGCTAGTTTAACACGCTATAAAATTCAATTTTAAATAGTTTAACAATAACTTGCTTATTAACTAACATAAATCTATTTGCAACGGGATGTCAACGCTTGAATATGAAAACAAATGAAAGACAAAATTCATTGTTGCCAACTGTTGTTATCTTTATCCCAGTCTTAAAAATTTCAGTTAAATTAGACAAATATTCTCGTATAAATAAAAAACTGATCCTGATCGCGAATTTCTGATTTCAGATTTGAATTTCCCACATTGAAAGTCCTTCAGAGAAACGTATTTTCATATAAGAAAATTTACCCTTGTCGAACAGTGTTATCAAGGAAGAAATGTAGCAATGTTGGTAGATAGGCAGCAACCAGAAACGAAGATGATCAGCCACAGACAGATTCAGATATATCGGAAAAGTCCCATTCGAAGGACGACGTGCTCAAGGTTATTTTTAACCTAAGTGAAATTTCATCTACCCAGGTTTATTTACATTAGATACGACTCATCATCGAGTACCTGACATTCGAAGAGGCCCTGAATCATCACTTTAAGTCCCATCCGAAGGACGACGTGCTCAAGGTTATTTTTTACCTAAGTGAAGTTTCACCTACCTAGGTTTAGTTACATTAGGTAAGATTCATTAATGAGTACTGATGTCGGAGGGGGATGTAGGGTGATGTACTGGCCAGCAGAGCCGGCCGCCCAAAAATACCCCGGAAGGCGTGGGGGGATGTGGAGATGACTCTCCTTGGCTTCACAGCTGGATAGGAGACTGGTTTACTTCAACTGGCTTGTCCTCTGCACTCTGCTTCTGTTCTTCTTGGATATACAGTCAGTAACAAAAATGTTCGGACGGTTTGATTTTTCAATAAAAAATTATAATAATTAAATGCAAAAGTAATAAAAAATAATTAAAGCCATTTTTCAATCAAGAATAAGAATTCAAAAGTGGGTTAGGATAAAGGAAAAACAGCTTTGATTAGAACAAATAAATATTTTAATTTAATAAATTTTATAACAAGTAGTGTGTCAGGTCATGTAATGTCAGAAAACTAGATTTTTGTGATATGACGTTGGAAGAGAGCGACAGCAGCGCTGACCCTCGGCAGAAACCGTCCCTTCCCCCTACTCTATCCCCTCCACCTTCCCTCTAAAGAAACTAAGTACCCAATTTTTCTAATTTAAACGTTTTTTCTCCGATATTTCGACAAATAAATGTTTCCAGATCATGTCCGTTTACTTCCATGTAATATATGTATACATATACTATTACTTTACTTTTGTTTACTTCCCTATACATATAATATATGTATACATAACAATATGTACTAAAAATTTTGTAATCGTGTGAACATCAGAGATCAATTGCATGCGTGTGTTTATGTGAGAGCTCAAACGCTTTGACCTGACATCGTACAGGCTCATGACCATCGCTTAACATCCCATCCGAAGGACGGAGTGCTTAAGTTTATTTTACCTCGCAGATGAATGACATTACTCCAAAAAATTTCTGAATGATTCTGGAACTCTTTTGCGAAGCTCAATCTTTTTTTTATATTTTTTTCACTCACAAACGGTTTTTGGTACTCTCCCATTATATCCTGCTTCTTTTAGAATTCTTCGAACATTTTGTGGGTGAACTTTCTTTCCCGTTTCTCTGTATACCTCGGCGACGATCTGAGGTGCACTCCTCGAGGGCTTGTTTTTAATTTTCCGGACAACGCTACACCTTTCTCGGTCGTTTAATACTCTTGGACGGCCAGAGGAAGATTTCAAATCTATCCGATCCTCGTGCTTATACCTTCGAATTACATCGGCTACGGTGCTTTTACTTCGGCCTACCATACCACCGATTTTGCGGACACTTAATCCTTTTTCATAATTAAAAATTATTATCTGTTGAACTTCAAAAGATGTTCGACCCATCTTGACAGCAGGAAATACAAATAACTACTGAATGCAGTAATAGAAGGATATAAACACATTTTATTTGTTCGGTATTAGCGGTTGGTTGAGAAGGGATTAAAGATCATGATCAGAGTCGCATTTGTTTACAAAACAAACAACAGGTGTCCAGAAAATTTTGTTACGTGAATTTCTTGTCTTCAATTATTAATGCAAAATTTCCTATTAGCTGTAAATGTTTAATTAATTGTTTTACGGCGTTTTGGAATGATTGATGATCTCGAAATTTAAAACTTTGCTTGAATTAAATATTTTGCCATATAACTATGTGTAACTGCAAAAGAAAAACAAAATTATAAATTGTCCGAAAATTTTTGTTACTGATTGTATGTCGAACCCAGAGCGAGCTGGGCAGGGCACACTAGTTCGACCAATGGTATCAAAAGTTCTGACTAGCGGCCCCTTAATCCAGAGCTGCTGAGGGAGCGGGAGCCGATCAGGGGTACCCTCTAGCACGGATTCCCAACCGCTCAACAGCCCCGGACCACACCCGCGCTCGCCAGGGGCCTAAAAGGTTTGGGGACAGTGGCGTGATGGTAGTTCCACCTAGTAGCTTAAAGGTGAACTACTATCATGGGCCAATCATATTAAATTGGGGAAGTTTTTATAGTGGTTCTCGGCTCATGCGAGAATGTCACGGGAAGAGAGTTGGTATCAGTACCTGACATTCGAAAAGACCCTGAATGATCGTTTAAAGTCCCATCTGAAGGACGACGTTCTCAAGGTTATTTTTAACTACTCGATCAAAACATCTGACCTAAGTGCCTCGAATAGATTTCCAAGTGGCGATCCTGAGCTCGATAGACTCCATACATATTATGTAAGATAAAATAAGTTACCGTTTGATATGAAGGGAAAAAAATTGTCAAGGAGGAAATATAGAATATAGGTGGGCTTTGAGGTTCTGTTTTCACATATTTTCTGAAAAACACATTAGGACAGCAATGTCTGTAGATAGGCAGCAACCAGAAACTATGATAGTCAACCATAGACAGATTTAGATATATTGAGGGGGTTGTTGTGTACATCTAGGGACCTAAGCATCGGATGCTCTTATCCCTACCCAGTGATCTCTACAACGGGAGACCAAAATTTTACCTACCTAGATTTAGTTACATAAGATACGACTCATTAACGAGTACCTACCTGACATTCGAAAAGGTGCGATCATCGCCTATGTTCCCATCCGAAGGACGACGTGCTCAAGCTTTTTACTTCTCAGATTAAATACCTATAAGCCTCGGCTAGATATAAAAACAATATAGAAACATGGCTAATATGCATCGTACATAAGGCCAATAAAAAAAATATTTATACCGGGTTTCTCAGTTAACCTGTCCCCCTCATGTAAATGTTATACTTTATAACGTATAAACTAAAATCGTATATTATGTTATACGATTTTAGTTTGAGAATATCAAAATGAAACGCAGAGGCTCAGTGACTAATCTGAAGTTACTTTTAGGAGTATTGTCGACTGTGAAACTTGCTCCAGTTTTTCTCCAGTGTAAACAGCTCTGGAATTTTCAATGAGAAGTGATATTTTTTATGACAGATTTAAACAGGAAAATGAATTCTAGGAACAATTTAGAGGAAGCACTTTTCGATTTTCTTTCATCCTCTTGGTCACAGAAAAAAATTAAAACAAGAGTTTATTTTTCTTCGAAATGAATGTTGCTATCATAGAATTATTTAGGAATTATCGTTTATCCTTTCAATAAAACATGATAAAGGACTCAGATATAGTTCATTGTTAAGTCTCTCCTGGGCGCTGTAACATCTGTACCAGTGCTTGTAATGGCAGATTCAAACCATTTTGTTGACAATGCAAATCGATTTAAAAATACATATCGATTTATTCACAACCTATCAATGGTTCGTCGGCAGTCACATGGTAGTGTTTTTGTTGAAGGTAATTTTTGAGAAATGTTTTTTTGAACAGAGGATTCCTTGACGTTCCTAGGTATTTTGCTTTATCATAGTGATATCCTAATAATTATGTGTTGATTTTGATCCAATTAAACAGTATGGAATTATGTATGTTAGGAGTTACTTTTTTCTGTTACAATTCACAGGCTGAAAAATGGGTTTGACAAAGCAATACTTGCGTTATGAACCGATAGATTCATTTAATTTGATCTCCAGCATTAATTGTAATATTTGCTTCATTGTTTATAATGGTCAGGAAGGAAGATATGTCGCAGTTGGAGGTTGTGAACATGTTTACGTCTGGGATCTTCGTTTAGGAGAAAAGGTAAGTAGCCTGTAATTTTTTACGAAGGGCGAATGTCCAAGTATACTAACCTCACTCCTTTGAAGAAGGTAAATAAAATATTATTTACTGTTTACAAATTCAGGATTCATTTGATTTAAAAAAAAAAAAAAAAGTGAGATCTATCAAACTCATTTCACATACGTGATAACTTTTTTTTTTTTAATTTCCCAGATATACGAAGTATTGGGGAAGTTACTTAATCGGCAAGAAATTTGGTATTGATTCAACTGAATTTCACGATTTCCGACCCTCTTATTCAACTCCCGATACGGTACTTTCTCGTAATCGGGTCCGTTTTTTTTTGTTTTTTATGTGTACATTTTTAGAGAACTATGTTTTGACTTATTTTGCTCCTGTCACTTTTCAATGGAGCACACATCAAGAGGTTGAATATGACAGCACTCAACGAAACAAAGAAATAAGCTTGGGTACTGTATGCATCGACGGCACATGGATTGTTACATGGCGGAGTTTCTCTGCAGGACATGAACAAAAGACATGATCTGTTCCAAATGATTCTCAGAGACATTATATTGTTTATGTCAACCTTGTAGTATTTATGTTGTTATTCTTCTGTTATAATGCATTTTGCATATAAATTATACGTTAAATGTTAAATAAAAGCTTCAAACAAAAATATATATAACCCCGAAGCCTCCCGGATACCGGATAGAATGAATATATCGACACAATTTTATATACGTTTCCAGAACCTCATAAGGACGACACTTATTAATTTTTTGGAGGCTGGACCCAACTAAAAAATAAACCTAACTTCTGTCATAATAATGAATGTATCGTCATTAAATTTTATATGTGAATCGGAAACCCCTTAAGGACAATACCAATCAATTTGAGCATTAATAATAAATACCTACGCAATGATCTATCGATTCAAAATTATATATATGGATCGAGGTACCTATAAGATTCGCTCCTGTTGAACTTCAACGAAATTGGCCGGAGGAATGGGTCGGACCAGAAGAGAGGAACCTTAAAAACCCATTAACAACATTTAGTATGATTTTTCTGAAATCCTTGATAAAACACCTACTGATTTTCAACCAAATCAGTTCATTGGTTTCACAGTTAGAGCGGTGACTCTCCGAAGCTTTTACAAAATTGTATTATTATTTTTTCCCTATCTTTTAAAGCATCATAGCACTATACTGGACACAAACTCACAACACCTTCACCACACACATCCACTCAAGTCATTATAATAAGGCCCTGAAGTAGAAAATAAATAGTTTTCGTTTCGAAACGTTGGCCAAATTTTGAATTTTTTTTTTTTTACACGACAACCTCGATTTCCTTCTACATTGAAAAGATACTGTCGACTCTATTAATCACTATTTACTTATCCCATTTTCTTTTATTCTTTATTTTTTATTTTCTAAATTATTCTATTGTAATAAATATTAAACCTATTTTGTTCATTTTACATATTTTTATCATTTCTTTTTTCTATATTTTATTATTACTCTTTTTCTTCACACATTTTCTATCTAGCCCCTACTTTCTAAAATTAATTTTATTTAAAATCTCAACTGGGCATCCTTCCTTCTCTTTTATTGTTAACCATCATTGTATTATTCTGTCGATGTTTATTAATTTATTCTATTTTCTTAAAATTTATATAGATTTCTTCAAAATTAAGCTGTTCATTTATCTATATTATTATTGTCTTTTTTCTCCATTGTAGAACTAATTTATTTACTTTCGTATTTAATTATTTTTACGACATATTGATTGATACTTGATTTAATTGTTTCCTTTACTTTTTGACTGTATGTATTTATTCTTAGGGGACCTTAGGTTCCAGAATAAAATTTCTTTTCATTTCATTTTTCATTCTGTTACGATGTACTAAAAACAACACTTAATTGTTTGCCCTCATGGAGGATGGGTTCGTATACTTTTCCCTTTGCCCTTATTTTATTTTTAATTATATTTTTCCCTTTTTCAGGCTTTTGTGATTCCTAGCGAGGGTCGTGCACAGGCCATCTATATAGCTGCTAGTCCTGATCGTATTCATTTAGCTATTGGATACTCAGATGGGAAGATTGGCATAAACAACATGATTACTGGAGAGTGGAAATCCACTTTTGCAGGTCATCGCTCAGCTATTTCTTGTTTGGCTTTTGATAAAGATGGACACAGGCTTGCTTCAGGCTCTCTGGTGAGTTTCAGTTTTTAATATTTACAAAATAGGATATCGCACCCGTCGTAGAATAAAGGTACAGTTAAAAAAATGCGAATTTTGAGTTAGCAACGGTATTGAATTGAGGAAGTAGCCCATTTTGTACGTACAATATCAGGATAACTCTAGTTGGTTTTCCCACCATCCAAAAGGGAGCGTTTCTTTATTCTGTTGGGTGAATGAGTCTTTTTCGTCTGGAATAAAAGAGACAAATGAGTAATGCCCACGCAGTTGGACGTGATATAGCTGATTTTTTTTTGTTACTTTTTTGTGCGATCAAACTCTTGGTGGTGTTTAAATGAGGAGGTAGTCAAAAGTGTAGAACAAAAACTTCAATGTTGATTTCCCAACAAATTCAATTTTTGAGTTGTACCCTTATTCTACCACCGGTGCGATATATAATTAACAGACTCTTGATTGTTTTTCATGTCTATTCATTCCATTTTTCTTGAAGTGATGAAAACTTACGCAAAATTTTATTAACGTAACTTCATAATTGAAATTGTGCTAATTTCAACATTCTGTGCTATCTTAAAACGTTGCATATTTCAGTATACTGTCATATCAGATCGATATTACGACCTCTCCAATTCGATTTAAAAAAAGCAAAAATTATACCAATTTGTAAAGAAGATCTTGATATTTATGTTTATACAATCAGCCAGAACAAATTAATTATTAGTAAAAAAAAAAGGAAAAAAGGACTTGTTTGAAAGGAAAGTTTTTGCTTAGTATAAGCCACCATAGAGAGATTTCATTGAATTTTATTAGTTATAAGGATGGGTTGATATACTTTTCCCTTTGCCCTAATTTTATGTTATTAATAATTATGTTCAACCCTTTTAATTTATAAAAATAAAATAACAAAAGTCGTCGGTGAATCACCGGCAATGTACTTACCGAGAACGAATTAATTAACTTCCCCCCCCCCCCTCCTCTAAAATCAGTCAATCGTTTGCGCTAATATTCAACAGTTGACATGAATAGGGGCTCCTAAATCCTCATACAGTTATTAGGATTGCTGTATTGAGCCCACTGCCTTGAATCCTCCTTCCCTTCAGCCAATATCGCTAAAATTAAGCAGATGATGTCCTCATTTGGTTTTGACTTTAAATATTAAGTTTTAAAAATGCTCGAATGGGTGAAATGTCTACCGATATATAAAACATAACATCTAAGCTATACACCTATCAATCAATATATCTCCGAAGATAAGAACTTTGTATGCCCAATGTGTTACAGCCCCTGTAAAGAAGATCTATATCACTTCCTTATTACCTGCCCCAAATATTATGATTTAAAAAATAGAAAATTTAAAAACAACATAGATACTTCATTTATGTTGGAATTATTAAATGGTAAAGATTGGCAACTACTGGTAAATTATTGCAAAAAGGCTTACGATTTCAGAAACTGGGAATTAAATAAATAAATAGGAACAAAGATATATTTATTATTTTATATTTTTATTTTTATTTTAGAAAGAAAAATTTTTTGTTAATAAGTTTATAAGAAATAAGATTATAAGTTTTTAAGATAATATTATTTATTTGAATCTAGACTCCTCAAGAAGGTTTAGGCCATTCAGTTTATCTTCATGAAAGGTCACATTATTGTATATATGTTTTGTATGTAATTTTCTATTATGCTAATTGAATAAAGACTTTACTGCTATAAAAAACATAAATACATTTGGTGTGTTTTTTTATCAACCGCCTTTTACTATTGATATTAACTGAACTGGTCCCAAATCAAGACTGTCTTTACTCCACTCTAGAATTATTTTAATTTAAAACAAATTGTATCGACATAAGACTCAAGCTCTTCTGTACAAATTTCATTTTAAAAAAAGGACCTGTTAGTGTCTCATGATTGAAAAGAAAAAACACATAGAGAGTAGATTTTGAATTTAATTTAATTTTTTTTTATTTCCTTATTTACAGGATACTGAAATTGTGACCTGGGATTTGGTCGTGGACAGTGGTCTCCAAAGATTGAGTGGTCACAAGGGCTCTATAACTGGTCTCGTCTTCATGAAGGAACATAATATTATAATATCTTCAAGTAAAGAAGGTTTAATTAAATTCTGGGATATGGATACGACTCATTGTTTTCATACCATTCCCACTGAGGCTACTGAGGTATGTTCGTATTTCAAATACATCTTCCTTAATCTATCTTCAAGCCATCTCATGTTTATCTAGAATTCAGCACCGTTCTCTCATTCCCTCCATCAGTTTTGATAACCTATATCAGTACCACCCGAGAATAAGTGGGTAACTTCAAAATCACTGGTTTTCAGGAGACGAATTTTAAAATTTGTAATAATATAAAATATTGTACCTAGATCCTGCGAATTTAGTTGATTTTAGGATACTTTACAAATGAACTTTCACATTTCATCAATTTTTTTGTCTCGAAAAACGAATTGTACAACTTTTCACCATCGACTTACCTGGTTATTCACGTTAATGAAAAAAAACTTAAAATTTAAAATAATGGATAAAGAAAGGTATAATAGCAGCAAAAAATGATAAAACAGAAAAGTTTATTAAACAATTTTAAACTTTATTAATGTTTTATTTATTATTATTTATAAACATAAATGAAATAAAGATAAACAAATTTGGCACACAATCAAAAAATATTTAAAGAACATTTTCAAAAAAAGTTTAAACTCAAACGTTCACAAGAAAAAATTTTTAACTTAAAAAAATTATTAGATACTTTTCAAAAGGGCTAAATGTATGATTGAGATATGAAAAAAAAAATGATATGAAACAAAATTACATCAAATAATAATTTATTTGTCTTCTTCGGGGTCCACTTCTCCAGGTCTGAGTTACCAATAGACACGACGGTGAACAACTGGGTAAGGCATGTTGTCCAAAAACGTTCACACATTTCACATATACATGAAAAAACACGTAGCTTTCCAGAATTGAAAGGTTTCTCGACATGCAGATTTTTTCAAAGGATGTAGTAGATGCACAAAATACATCAAATTTCGCAGTAAACGCATTTTCGGTATAAATCCAGTTACCCACTTATTCACATATTGAAAAAAAAAACCATCATTAGCGTGCCAGTACTTATAGTTTTTAAGTAAGACTTTAACTCAGAATATACTATTTAGTGAGTTCAAGATCGCGGGTTCGAAACTAGCGGAGGCCCTATTTTATGTGGGAGGTAAAATAAACTTAATCATGCAGTCCTTCGGATGGTAAGTGGTGGTTTCCAGCCTGTACGATGTCAGGTTCTTGTTAAAGATCCCTAGTAGAGTCAGGCTCATGTTTATTTATTTATTTATTTATTTACATATTCACAACGACAACATTTGTCACTAGTGATTGTGATGATGTGCTGTGGCAAGTGTGTCGCTGAACTGCTGAGGTACGTGACCGAAGAAGAGTCCAGGCTAGTCCTGGAGCAGGTCCCTCTGCCATGCCCGCTTTAGACGTCTTGGCGGATTTGTGGGGAGAGTGTTCGTGGATAATTGGAGAATAAGTGGATTGGCGTGATGATGTTTAACATCGAATTTCTTACAGGTTACGTAAGTCTTACAATGAGCTCAGTAAAGTCCTGAGTCGAATATACAGTCAACGTATTGAGAGCGGAGGAGAAATCAATAATGCCACATCATTTTATAATATATATTTTAATTGCTTCTATACAGTGATATGTTCTTATTTTCAGATTTGGAGCCTCTGCCTAGCTGGCGATGATGAGTACGTCGCTGTTGGAACACAGAACAATTTATTAGTTTGGAGTTTGGAATCCGAAGAGAAACCAGAAGATAACCCTGTTCAAAATCAGTATTTTGTTAGTAAATATTTATGAATTTTGTTTTTATATTTTCTATTATATTCAATATGATTCAGGATGTATGCAAGACATTTCAGGAACATATTTGTGAGCTCAAAAATAAATATGAATCCAAAATAAAAGATTACTTCCTCATATAGTTCTGTGCGAAAATCACATTTTTCAAAATAATGCTCCCCAATTTTTATTTCAGCAACATTTTGTTTATTGGAAGCAAACAACTTGTTTAATATTTATATTATTTTTGGGTTGTGTAAGGAGAGATAGTTATTATGAGTCATGACGGGGCTTTAATTAGTGAGTCATATCGCCTACTACCAGAGTGCTCTTTCATCACAGGTGAACAAGAGCCCGACTCTATTATGGAACGCCTAAACTAGATTTTTATTCACCTGGGCTAGGGGGGTCTTAAACGAGTATCTGACATCGTACAGGCTCGGGACCATAGCTTAACGTCCCCTCCGAAGGACGGCGTGCTCATTTTTTTGCACTTCCTAGATAAAAAACGTAAGGGCTTCAGGGGGTTTCAAAATCGCAACCTTGAGCTCAGTAAGGAAGCATGCATACCACTGAGCTATCGGCTCGCTCTTATGTAAGGAGATTCTTAATTTTTATTAAGATAAATATATTTTCACAGCTTTATCTTCTCCCAATGTATTTTATTGATCTTTGCAGCCTAGCAAATAGACGTTTCGGGAAGAACTTTCATCATCAGTATCTATCATTTATTTGTTGTTATTTGTAAGCAATTGTTGTTATTGATCATAATTGTCTTTATTCAGAACATACTTTACGAGTCGACCTACGTGTTAAAACTCTTAGTATAGACTTTGAGGTCGACTCGTAAAGTTCTCCGTAAAGAATATTATAATCAGTAAGAAAAGTGTTAATATTAAGATCAGCAAACAAATTAAATATACTGATGGAGAGTTCTTCAAAAAAGTCTATTTGCTAGCTTGAAAAAAACAATAAATAAATTGAGAGAAAATAGAGCGTTGACAATATACATTAATTTATATTATCTAATTTCCACAAAATAAATTATTTTAAAAATCCAAATTTTTATGGAATTCGACAATATTTGTTTCTTCTTTGTCTTCTCACTTATTTCTGTATAGCCCCTATTTTCTAAATTTAATTTCATTTCAAACCTTGTCTGGGCAACCTTCCTTCTCTCTTATAGTCAACAATCATTGTATTATGCTTTTCTTATTTAAATAGATTCTTTATTATATACATTCTCCTATTTATTTATTCACAATTTAATTGTTCATTTAAATTTTTTATTTATCTATATTTATTATTGTCTAGTTTTTCTCCACTGTAGCACCAATTTATTTACATTTCTATTTAGTTTTTGTACGACATACTTAGTATGTATTTATTCTTAGGTTAGTCCTAAAAAATTCTTTTCATTTCATTACAACATAAATGTCAGATAAATTATTTTATTTAATTGGTTTTTCTACTGTACCTATACAGATGCAAAAATGTATTCAGACATTAAAAAAGCACTCTCGAACCCCAAATATTTTCCTGGAGTTTGGTACAGATATTCTCGGCCACGTGTTATTAATTTTTCAGAATAAAATATTGGAATTTTTTTTTTAAATGAAATTATTATTTTAGAGTGGAGTATCTATAAAAAAAGCAGGCACTATTCAGACAGAAATCAAAGGAAGGATAGCTTCTATGACAGCGGACAACACAGGACGGATATTGTCCATTCGCGGCACCAAGGATCGGCTTGTCGAGTCGTTCATGTTTCTGACAAAACAGGAGGCTTTGGTCAAATCTAAGAAAAGGCAGAAAAAACAAAGGGATAAGAAGCTTATGTATGGTTTATTTATATTTATTTAACATCCATCATTATTAAGATAGAGTTGTAGAGAAAATAAATAAATAACACTTTTGTGTATATTCCAATAGAAATTTGTATCTACATCGTCAGGTTAACAATGGTGTAATACCGAAACCGATAGTTTATTTGTAAATTTCCTGTAGAATAAACAGTATTAGTATATATAAACGAATTTTGGTTTATTATATGTCCGCGTTTCAAAACTTGGAAGTATTAGGGTGTGATGTATAAAACTAATACACACATTAAATTATTAATATTAATTAAAAAAAAATTAATTATATTTATTTTTCTATAAATAAATAATAAGAAACCATTTCTTTTAAAACAAATGCCAGTAAAAAACAAAACACGGCCATCAGCTGAGTCGAGGCCTGGGTTCAATGAAGACGATCTGAATGAAAAATGTTGAGTATTGTTTAGGCTTAAAATGTAATGAACTAAATAGAAGTGAATTGACGATGAAATTAATCCTAAAAGAAGGTACTGTTGTTTGTTTATATGTACAGGATATATGCCCGGAAATATATAACTTAAATTTAAAGAATGGCCAAAAATGCGGAGCGGAAAGAAGATTGAGATGGTTTTGAGAATTTAGTTTTTAAGGATTTTAGTTTGTTTCAATGTTTAGTTTTTTTAATTTTATAATGTAGATTTAAAAATAATAAACCCAAACTTAAATTATATTATATTCATTTTCCCTGTTGGCCCAGTAAGATAATTTGAAAACCTTTGGAGTAGATATAAATATATTTGAAAATTTAGAAACACATGGCGTCTCTTTAGAAGTCCAAATGAAAAGTTTGTTAATTGATTTTTTTTTTTTTAAATTACGTGCACTTTCTTTAAAATTGCACGTCTTGAACTTTTGATACTTTTTAGGGCCCTTTTCGAAAAACTACTGTAGAAATCAAAATTTAGTAAAAGAAAAGAGATAAAATTTCTACAGGAAATGTGGTAATTCATTTGTTTATTATTAATTCTTTTTGTTTATATTATTATTATTAGTTTTATTATTTCATTTATATATATTTATCATTTATTTAAGATTAACACTTAAACCTTTAATTTTATTACCACAAGGGAAAATAAATAGTTTCTGTTGTATGTGTTAGGCTTAAGGCCATTATCTCTAAATGTTTTATAATTTACTTAACAATTAACGAAAGTAATGTGACAATTTTTTAATATTTATTTTAGCCCAGAAGAGGAAATTGTGAAAGAAGTGACACTCCAAGATTCTGTTAGAAGATTGAATGCTATCACAGTTAAGAACAAAGTGAGATCCCTTGCTACAGTTAGAGGCGCCTCTGAGCTAAGGGTAATATCATGTTACTATTTTAAATATATATTAATATTAAATAATAATATAATTTTAGCAATCAGTATCATTTTGAAAAAAAGAGCTGTGAAGTCAAGCGTTTGATTGGCCTTATATGAATCCCTGTATTTTCAATTGGCGAAACTTAAAATTGGGTTAACATACCGCCTATTATCAGGGCGCTCTTTCATCACTCTGGTTGACATGAGCCCGACTCTACTGTGGGAGTCCTAAATTTTACCTACCTAGGTTTAGTTAGCTTGGGTAGATGTCTTTAACGAGTTCCTGACATCGTGCCGCGTTTCGAATAAGCGGTTTTGAGATTAGTAGGCGAGCATGCTACTTCAGAGCTACCCGTATATTTTCCCGGAACGAAAAAATCAATTAACTTTTAGCTCATCCTCCAAAACCAGTCCGACCGCTTGCCCTTAGATTCAACAGTTGACTTACGTAAGGGCTCCTAAATCCTCGTATTAAATTTTGATTTGAGGCTCTTCCTCTGAACGATTCCCTTCAGCCGGGTTTCGATACATTCATTAGATCGGCAGTTAATCGGGTTTTTGAGTTGAGCCCCCTCTCGTTCGGCAGATACCGTTAAAAATTGTCCTTATGGGATTTTAAATTCACAAATGAAATTTTGTGTCGATACATTCATTGCAATGGGAGTTATTAGTGTTTTTGAGTTAAGCCTCTACCTTAGTCCCCCCTCCCCTTTTGCCGATTTGGCTGAACATTGTTATAAAGAGGGTGTTGCGCGTCACGGTTTTAATAAAAAAAATTATATTTGAATTTATTTTAATCTAAATTGCGGAGATTTTCTCTAAAATTGCTTTGTCTTTACTAATTTAAAATGTCCATAGGATGCCAGTTCTATTATGAAATAGAACGATAATTTAAATTTACTGATTTTAATATACAAGTTGGATTTCTATAACCAAAGGCGAAGGATTCGTCAGCGAAAAGAGTTTTGAAAAACCAAATTGTCGAACCTTAACTGACCTGGGATAGAGCATAGGAACAAACAACTAAAATTTAGAAATTCATTTTTAAAAGGATATATTTACAAAATAAAAATTGACTTAAAATTAAAAACATAATATAAAATTGAACCTTATATGGAGAATAACGTCGTTTGGATGTTGGGGCTGGCTGGATATTACTGCATGGAGACAGGTTGCTCCCTCAAGATGAAAGGGGAACTCAAATTGAAGTCGGGCTAAACTTCCTGTCGACTCTCGGGGCTTCTCTCAACGGAACATCAATGGAGGGCTCTTGAAGACTCCCCAAAGACTCCTGGACTCTTCCTCAAGCTCTGGACTTCCACTAGAACTGCCCTCTTCTACTGTTGGATCTCGACTCCTGGATCTAGACTTCCACTGATCCAGAAAAGTGAAGTGTCCACTTCCACCTCTAGACCTCAACTGTAACTGACTGCCTTGAGCCCTCACTTGGAACTCCTGGCTCCTGGACTGGCATCTTCCCCCACTACTTCTCCTTCTTTCTTCTCCTCGGCCATTTCGGAATTTTGCCTGGGAGGCAATCAATTTGACCTCTGTCCACTTTAGTTTGGACATTCCAGATATTTTTAATATGCCCCTATTTGCCCTTGTCCTCTTTATGTTGGACATTCCAGATAGCTTTATGGGCCACTAACAACAGGCTTGGAGTTCTAATCTTTCATAGTTCTGTCAACTGGATGGGTTGTATAAATCCTCCTTCAGGTACTTTGTATTACTCCTGGATACCTGACCCGGATCCCTCTAGCCAGCCTTCAGAACTAAAAGTTTATTTCTTACTTATTTACATATACTGTTTACAAACTTTAAATAAAATTATATTTTTCAATATATTTGGCCTAGTCGCAAATTGCCTACATTACAACATCGATAAATGTTGTCCTTATGGGGTTTTTGTCACACATATAAAATTTTGAGTCGATATATTCATTATATCGGCACAGTTATTAGAGTTTTTATGTTAAGCCATCTTCCTAATCCTCGCCCTTCCCTCTGGTTGATTTGACTGAAAAACAATAAATGTCGTCGTTAGATGGTTCTGGATTCACATATAAAATTTCTTGTCGATACACTATCAGGAGTTATCGTGTTCATGGACAGAATTTTGTTTTTCATATTTGGAATTTAGTGATCGGAAAACATGAAATTCCGTTGAAAACTCGGTATCGAATTACATAACTTTCACTATATTTCGTACAGCTGGAAAAGTAAAAGCTAAGGGCCTCCGCCTGAGTCCGAACCCGCGATCTTGAGCTCAGTAGGCTAGCACGTTACCACTAAGCTACTGACATTTAAAATGTTTACTGTGTCACGCAATTGATTTGATTGTTTAACGAATATTTAGATCTGTGTATCGTTGAGCTGCAATAAACTGGAACTGTACTCTCTCCATACCTCCCAACAACAGAAGAAAGAAGGAAGCCACCTGTTGAGGAATATATCTCAACATGGACACCAGGGTGAGGTGCGGGCTGTCTGCTTCAGTTCTGACGGTCTGGCCATTGTCTCTGTCGGCTCTTCCGCTCTCAAACTGTGGAACAGGTAACAGGACAGCCTATTGACGATTTAAAAAAAACACCTTTTCTCTGGTTGCTTCTTATAGGTCTGAATATATTTTTTCTAATCAGTGTCGGATGTAATGGAAAAAATAATAAAAACAGATTAAAACAAAAAAAATTGTTTTACATTTACTATTGTTCAGTTTGAACATCCGAACTCATTTCACATTCTCATATCTATCAACGCCGCTAGGTTAATCCATTTTTTTTTGTATTTATTTATAGTTTCTCAATATACATATATATATATATATATATATATATTGATATCTCTAACCGTTTAGGAGTTATTTCACTTGTGGCCCGCTTATCTGGGCCACCCTGTATATATTTAAATTATAAACTGTGAAATTTCAGAAAACCTTTATTTAGAAAGTTCTTAAACACAGAAAAATAAATAAAAAATTTATCTAAGGTATCTCACTCGGGCTTTAACTACGAGATCATATCGTCTATTACCAGAGCGCTCTTTCGTCAACGACTCTACTATGGGAGTCCTAAACTTTGCCTACTCTATTTTTATTCAGCCTGACAACGCACAGGCTCGGGACCATCGCTTAACGTCCCATCCGAAGAACTTCACTTTACAAACAAAAAACCTAAAGGTCTCGGCCGGGTTTCATGTGTCCTTTTGTTACAGAGCTTCATTGAAATGTCTGCGCACGATCGAGCTGGGCTATGCACTAAGTGTGTCGCTGGTCCCCGGCGATAGAAACGCTCTGATTGGGTTGAAGGATGGCCAGATCTTGGTGGTGGACATATCCGCTGGAGAGGTTCTGGAGGAAGTACCTGCACACACCTCTGATGTTTGGGCCATTCAGATGTTACCTGACAAGGTAAAGATACGTTTTCTTTATAATTTATGCAGGGTGATCCAGGATGTATGAAACTAAATTTAAAATCATATTCAACACATTGAAATAAAAAAAAACTCTTCCTAAAAAAAAGTAGGTGAATCACCAGATATGTACTTCCCCAACACAAATCAATCAATTAATTTTTTCGCTCTCCCTCCAAAGCCAATCAACCGTTTGAGCTAAAACTCAATATTTGACTTACATAATGGCTTCAGAATCCTCGTCCAAAATTTTGTATCGATACATTCATTACATCAGCAGTTATTAGAGTATTTGAGCCGAACCTCCTTTCTTTGGTCCCCCCTTTCCCTTCGACCGATTTTGCGGATAATTAATTGTGATGTATAAAAAGAATACACACATTAAAAAATGATTAATATAAAAAAAGGTAATTATATATTTTTTTCTATAAAAAGAAACTGAATTAATAAATGAATAATAAGAAACCATTTCTTTTAAAACAAATTACTAAAAAAACAAAACACTTAGTGTGTGTAGAGTGTCGAGGCCTGGGTTGAATGGCGACGGTCTGAGTATGTGGAAAGTGGTGTTTAGGCTTAAAATGTAATTTATTATTATAAAATTCTTTATACAAATCTTCCATTTCAGACGGGAGCAGTGTCATGCAGTAGTGACAGCACAGTGAAGGTGTGGCAATTCGAACTTGTGAAGGTAGCAGACAGTGCTGCCAAGGTGCTCTCTATAGTACATCGGAGAACATTGAAACTTGACGAAGGAGTACTGGCTGTGAGGGTGTCTCCCTGTTCCAAGCTAGTGGCCGCAGCACTCCTCGACAAAACTGTCAAGATATTCTTCATGGACACTTTCAAGGTTGGTTTTATCATTTGGAGGATGTTGGAACATTATGATAACCATAAGTAATGCCGGTTTTTCGAAATTATTGATGTGTAAACCGTCAGAGAGTGTCTCGTTGATGTGCATGTGTGTATGTCGACTGCGCACACTCACAACTACACACTTCTCTATCTGTGATGTCAGCTGTTTTTGAGCATTTCTACGTTGATGGAATAAGAAAGTGTGTAATATACTTCGACTGCATTTGACTTTTTATGTTGTACCTTTATGTGGTACTTTAAATGTTGTGATCAACGAAGGAAGTGTAATATATTTCGATATGAATGAATGTAAAGGGAAATATTTAAAAAAAAAAAAAACTCTAAAAATCATGATTAGATATGATACTTAACATTTTTCGCAGAGATATTGTGGAACACTTAATAGAAAATAAAGAAGAAAAGTATGTTTTTAAAAAAAAAAATATTGTCTATTTCACAAATATATATATAATATGGGAGTAAATAAACGTTTAAAATAAAAGTTCATAAATTGGTAAAATAATAATGTTCTTTTCGGTTACAATGGGATGCCTTCTACGCCGCTCTGAGATGAGGGGAGCTGCTAGATGGTGAAGATGATGGATGCACCGTCTGATGCTGTGGTGATAGTTGGACTGAGCAGGCAGATAAACGTACGATGCGGTCTTGGTGATTCCCAGTGGGCTACTGCGCGCTTAGATAGAGCCTACTCAGGTTAACAATAGAGGTTAGGTTTGATGACTAATGCCCGGGCTTTAACTACGAGGTTATATCGCCTACTACCAGAGCGCTCTTTCATCACTCTGGTGGACATGAGCCCGACTCTACAATGGGAGTCCTAAATTTTGCCTAGCCTAAATTTTTATTCACCTAGTGTAAGGGTCTTTAACGAGTACCTGACATCGTACAGGCTCGGGACCATCGCTTAACGTCCCATCAGCTCAGAAGACAAGCACGCATACCACTGAGCTACCGGCGCCCTCGTTAAAAATTGATGTAGGCTTAGTAGGGGGGGAATCTGTAAACACATCCGACTTCCATCAAAATAACAATGTAATGTAACACAAAAATACTAAAATTAAAAAATGTCAGAATATAAAAGTTAAAATGCACTATCTATGAAAAGGAAAGTATGGTTTCGCTAAACTTCATCGGATAATTATGGCATTCATTATTTCACTACATCAGAAAAGAATGAATATTTCTCAGCTGTGGATTCTACTAGTCTTTGGCATCAGTTAACCGTGATTTGGCATTATCCGTGGTACCTGCTTCAATCATTACCCCTGTTAATAGAAAGCTGAGTGCATTAAAATATTAAAAATCACGCAACTTGATTTCTACGTGCATTCGTATAGGTAGCTGTTAGAAGTCGCGAGTCAAGTGGCGCCTCACGAGTGGTTTCGTCCGTCAGAGCCACCGCTAGACTGCACTAACATGTCAACGTATAACGATTCGCATATTATAAATTTCTCTAAACCATTGCAAATCTGTCTGTTGTTTTAGTTCTTCCTGAGCCTGTATGGACACACTCTGCCGGTGACCTGCTGTGACATCTCCTCAGACTCTTCTCTCTTGGTGACCGGCAGTGGGGACCGTAATGTGAAACTGTGGGATCTGGACCATGGCAACTGTCTCAAGTCTCTGTTCGCTCACGATGACACCATCACCTCTGTTCTTTTTGTGCCCAACACACACTATTTCTTTTCTGCTGGCAAGGATGGCAAAGTGAAAGAGTGGGACGGAGATTCATTCAACAAAATTATAACACTTGAGGTAAGTTTTCGTCCAAAAATAAATTTAAATTAAAAAGGTTCCACCAGAGATAATGTTCATAATATTTATATCTAATATTTATTTGAGGGTGCCGGTAGCTCAGTGGTATGCGTGCTTGTCTTCTATGCTCAAGATCGTGGGTTCGTAACCCGACCGAGGCCCTTAGCTTAATTTTATCTGGGAGGTAAAATAAACTTAAGTCCTTGGGATGGGACGTTAAGCGATGGTCCCGAGCCTGTACGATGTCAGGTACTCGCTAAAGACCCCTACCCTAGGTGAATAAAAATTTAGGGCTCCATAGTAAAGTCGGGCTCATGTTCACCAGAGTGACGAAAGAGCGCTCTGGTAGTAGGCGATTTGACCTCGAAGTTAAAGCCCGGGCATGAGTCACAAAACCTAACCTAATATTTATTAGTATAATGTGTTTTGTAGACAGCTGAATTTGACGGTTCTACTGGTCTAGTCTGTATCACGAGATGTCCCTCGAACAAATCTGCGTAATCCTGATTATATGATGAGAAATAAAAAAAAGTATTGTCTATTTCACAAAATATATATATGAAACATGGAAGTACTTTCGCTATTGCTAACATCTTTAGTCACAACTTAACAAATACTGTGTCCAAAGTACTCCCATATTTTAAAAATATATACGTTTTTCTTTATTTCTTATTGTTTCATAATATCTCTGTAGAAAATATTAAGTATCATATATAGTGAGTTGCTATGTTCAAAAATTCATCAGATGATTCGTAGGCGATATAACTTCGTAGTTGAAGCCTGGGCATGAGTCACAACAACTAACTATTGAGATGAACTTGAAATAAATAAAACTTGTTTATTTATGATATTGTCTAATTTCACCAACTATATTTACATGGGAGTACTTTCTGTATTTCTACCATCCTCAGCCAAAAGCATAAGAGATAAGACTGAGTGAGAAACGCCATTTTCCCTCAATGTTTTTTTTATCTTTTCGTCATTAGACGTTTTGTAAAAATTCATTACGTTTTGTATTTTTAAGAGAGTGAAATAAAACATTTTTGTCAACATTCTTCACACAAAAATTGAATTTTGAAATTCCTAGTGATTATCATTTGATAAATCTAAAGATTGGATTTTTTGTATAGTATTTTATTTATATTATTTTTTTTAGACAATGCTTTTGGCTGAGGATGGTAGAAATACCGAAAGTACTCCCATGTAAATATAGTTGGTGAAATTAGACAATATCATAAATAAACAAGTTTTATTTCTTTCAAGTTCATTTGAATTATTTCACAATATCTCTGTAATAATGTCAGTTTTCATTAACTATTGAGACCTAATTCTAGCTGAGTGACGAAAGAGCGTTCTGGTAGTAGGCGATATGACCTTGTAATTGAATAACTAATTTAATTTTAATTTACGAAGTAAGTTCATTTCCTGGTAATAACGCACTCATAACATCTATATTACTTTTCAAATCCTATTTTCCTTCCTCCAAATAAAACAATATTGATCCATTATTCTTTTATTATTATTTTTCTGTTTGAATTATTTTAGAATATAGTGTACAAAATCTTTTCATATCTATAAAATTAAACATTGTACGTTCAAATATTCTTATAATTTTAAGTACATCTTATCTTATCTGATGTTTACTCTTGAGTTGTCGTATCTCAATTATTATTTATTTATTGGTCTCCTTCCTGCCTGTATGTCTTATTAGAAGGTCCTTGACGTTTGATTCTCTCTCTTTATTGTTTCAATTGGTATTTCCGTTTTTTTTTT
Organism: Aradus depressus; assembly: GCA_963662175.1. NCBI lineage: Eukaryota > Metazoa > Arthropoda > Insecta > Hemiptera > Aradidae > Aradus > Aradus depressus. Next base: position 17,928,028 of record OY759226.1, on the reverse strand, counting down.
TGTATTCTAAATCAAAGTTTAGTTCGTTCAGTATTGAGTGATCAGCTCATGTGAGTTTTTTGGGGATTATTTGTACTTTCAATTCGGGCAGAAAGGACAAGTTCAGTGCCTTTTTCTATAAAATTTAGTGAAATAATTCAACACATTTTCGACAAAGAAGAAACATTTACAAGACAATATGTTAGCCCCAGGGGATCTTATTCGCCCAGTTGTGACTGAAGAAGAAGTGATTAATTTGATGAAAAAAAATTATGGATTTATAGTACGTCGAATGAAACAAATGGATGGATTTGATGATTTAAATTTTCATGTAGATGTAGAAGCCCAATTTTCAAATGAATTTATTGACAATTTATGGCCGAATGGATATGTTTTGAAAATTATGAATTCGTTGGATTCAAAAAATACAGATTTTGTTGAAGGACAACATAAATTTATGAATTATTTAAGTGAACATGGTATTACGGTTCCGTTGCCTGTTCGAAATGTTAACGGTGAGTTGTACTCATTAGAAAATTTTAAAAAATCTGATTTACATATTACGCGATTGCTTACATATCAAAATGGTGTACTTCTTAAAGATACAACTCCTTCCGATACTGTGTATACTAATGTCGGTATATTTACTGGGCAGCTGCTTGATGTATTGAAAAATTTTAAAAATTTGTCTATTGAAAATCATAAATCAATTTGGGTACTATCAGAAGCGCCTAGAATTCGAAATTTTTTAAATTGTATCAAAAGTGATGAAAAAATTCTTCTGGTAGAGAGAACATTAAGTGAATTTGAAGATACCGTTTTACCTGTTCTTAATGATCTTGAATCAGGAATTGTTCATGGTGATTTAAATGATGCTAACATTTTGATGAATGGTGAAAATGTGGCGGTTTTATTAGATTTTAGCGATTCACATAAATCGCCTTATATTTTCGAACTGGCCATATGTATTTGTTATCTACTCATTCATGAGAAAGATATCAATTGTGGAAAATATGTGATTAAAGGTTATCTTAAAAAGAGAAATTTGACTTCTATTGAGAAAAATATAATCAAAATTTGTATATGTACACGTTTTTGTCAGAGTCTTGTACTTGGTGCTTATACAAATTTGTTATATCCAGACAATGTATACACACTCAGTACTCAGGAAGAGGGTTGGAGACTTTTGGAAAAACTTAGTGCAGTGGAAAATTCAGAATTACTCAAAAAATGGGATTTGAAATAAAATTAAGAAAAATACACGACCAATGGTATGTCTATTTGAATTGGAGTTAAGCCAACTATCTTGTACTCAGACTGGGGCAGAATGGACCATCTCTCTACAGTTTGATGTCTTCTCTAAGATATACTTGACAGTTTTTACTCAACTTGTTCAAATTATTTTTAATTGTACAAATTAAAAAATATATATATCTGGGAATGTTCAATGCGAGGGTGGTGTGCCACTGTGCTTCGGAGCTCAAAATGAATTGAAGAATAAGTGCTTAGTTTTTTTAAACATTATAAATTGTATTAGAGACATTATGTGAAATTTACTTTATAAATTAAATTAAATGTATAAATAAGGATCTCTCGAATGAATGCAGAAATTCGGTCTTCCAATTTTTTAAATTATTGATTAACATTGGAAACCTTCTAAACCTAAGGTCATTATCACCTATTGTAATGAACGTATTGACACGAAATTTTATAAGTATATTCAACCTCACATAAGGACAACACCTATTAATTTTCAGAGGAATCAGCCGAAAGGGGGATCAGAGGGGGCTCAACTCAAAAATCACAATAAATACCGTTATAATCAATATATTGATGAGAAATTTTATATTTAAATTCAAAATCCCATAAGGATGGCACCTATCAATTTTCTGCGACATCGGTCTAATGGAAGAGGGAACCAGAAAAGGGGGGCTCGACTCAAACACCTTAAATAACTGCCAATGTAGTGAATGTATCCACAAAATTTAGTATGGGGATTCAGAAGCCACTATTTAAGTCAAGTGGAGAGCTCAAACGTTCGATTGTCTCGAAGGGAGAGCGAAAACTTAATTGGTTAATTCTTCCTCGGGATGTACATAGCTGGTGGGTGATCCTCTGACGACTTTGTATTCATATTGATATTTTAACTAAAGATGGCAGCATTGAGTTAACTTATTTTAACTATTTAGAGTTAGTGACACCTCATCCTTGTGATCGGTCACATCATCAGCCCGTTGATGAGTTATGCCCGTCGAAACGTTCCCAAAATTATTCAATAATTCAAATTCGAAAGTATAGAATTTCTGCACCTTTCATCATTAACTAAGATGTCTTACTCTCCCCTTCATCTCTAAAAATAAATATTACCTTACTTTTCGATATAATATATATTTTAAATTTTATTATCTTTTATATTTATATTGATTAATAATTATGAGTATATTTTCAAAAGAACTACTTACTTATGTTTTTTTCCCCAGTTACCATTAAAAAAAATATATTCTTTATAGTTCGATAAACATTCGTGGAATTGCGACACTGCAAGGTTTTAGAGGCAGTCAAGTGTTTCTCAAAGGAAAAATAATGTAATTTTTAAGCTGCAATCATTGCCTAAATAATTTAGGACGCGAAAATTAAGTTCATGTATTGGGGATATGGAAAGAAATATAATTTAAAATGTTCAGAGTAAATGTGAAATGAAATTCCTAACAAAACTCAAAATACATTTCCTTCAGTGTAAGATCTCATTGGTTATCTTTTAGGATGGACCAAAAAAATATATAAATTCTTGTTTACTTGACGAAGATGGTTTCAAATAAGCAAAATAAAACAATTTATAAATATTATATTTTATATGGTAGTCAATATAAAAATTTGATCAATTAAACACCATGTGACTTGGTAACTAACATTGAAACAGTTATTTGTTACCAGGTAGTAAGAGGTGGTAGCTCAGTGGTATGCGTGCTTGCCTTCTGAGCTCAAGATCGTGGGTTCGAAACCCGGCCGAGGCCTTTTATCTTGGAGGTAAAATAAACTTAAGCACGCCGTCCGTAAGCGATGGTCCCGAGCTTGTACGATGTCAAGGACTCGTTAAAGACCCCTACCCTAAGGTGAATAAAGATTTAGGGCTCCCATAGTGAAGTCGGGCTCATATTCACCAGAGTGACGAAAGAGCTCTCTGGTAGTAGGCGATTTGACCTCGAAGTTAAAGCCCGGGCATGAGTCATAAAACCTAGCCTAATCTATATTTATTAGTATAATGTGTTAATCAGTAACCAACATTACGATGTTCTAATTAAATTTAATAAATGAAATAACTTATCTAATTTAATTCTATGGAATTATTTGTATTCATTCTTGGTGTTGTTGCCCTCCATCTTGATTATCAATTATTGTTTTGTGTAAGGAGAGTTGAAGGTATTATAAAATATTTGGCAGCTATATTATATTACTGCTACATATATTATTATAGTTTCAAATCTACTTACACAATGATTTTTCGTTTAAATCCCAAATTTGGTTTAATTATTAAATACATTTTCGTAGTACAGGAAGCCCTCATTACAATGAACTCGGATACCACGAACCCCTCGTTAAGATGAACCAAAATAGAATCCCCTAGAAAAACGCATTGATTTTCTCAGAGCACTTTCGTTATAACGAAATAACTCGGTTTGTTCGAACTACTTCTGGATTCCCAAGTGAGAAAAAACTTGGTTACAAAGAACTCGAAAGGCATAATATGTACAAATATGTACAAACACTCGGAAAATAGTTGATTCTCGCTCCACTTTCTATCTGGAATTGTCGGTTTTCCGTGAAAGTCAATCAGTTGTTACCTCTTTTTGCAATGTTTACTTATAAGAAATTCCAGTTCAGTTTCGTGTTATACGAGTTGAAGAAAGGTTGTGCGTCACAGTTTCTCGGGTGACATCACCCATAACACATAAAAAAATTATCACATATGAAAAGAACATGTATAAAAAAAAATACAATAAGAAAAGAAGAAATAGCGAAACAAAAAAAAATCATAATTTGTATCTATGTACGTATGTTATGTACATTTTAGAAATTTTATGTACGGTATGTATGTTCATAGGTACAAATTATGAGTTTTTTTTTGTTTTGCTATTTATTTTCTTATTGTATTTTTTTTTTTACATGTTCTTTTCATATTTGATAATTTTTTTATTTATGTGATTGATTCTATGTAGTCTTTCTGTTACTAGAATAGGTCCTCTATTGTTTTAATATAATATATTGCGTTTTAATCAAATATTAACCTATTCATTTGTTTGTTTTTAATTTGGATGTTACGAACTTCGTTATAACGAACTGCTGATTTTCTGGTCCGTTTAAGTTCGTTGTTACGAAGATTTACTGTATTATAGTGTAATATATGTAAATATCTTTTGTTTTTTCCAGGCACATTTTGGAGAATGTTGGGGCCTTACCCTCACAAAAAACTATGTGGCCAGCTGCGGGTCAGACCGAATGATTCGTCTTTTCGAAAAAACAGATGAACCCCTGGTGTTGAACGACGAAGAGGAAGAAGAACGGGAGAAAGAGGAACTGGCCACAGGTCAGGACTCCCTGATGAAACTGGCCTCTGTGAAGACAGTGGGAGGAGAGCGATCAGCTGAATTACTGATGGAGTGTATTGAGGAGGTGGCCAGGTACAGACTAGAAGTGGAGGAAGGTCTGACTCCAGTTCTGCCTCCTCTCATGACCGCCCTTAGAGTGAGAACCATTGAAGAGTATCTGGAGAAGACACTAAAGAACATCAAGGGAAGGTGAGACATTAGAGATAGAGAAATGTTGTCGGTGAATCACCGGAAATGTACTTCCCCAGAACAAATTAATCAATTAAGTTGTTGCTCTCTCTTCAAAACTAGTCGACCCTTTGGGCTAAAAATTAATAGGGGCTTCTGAATCCTTATATTCAATTTTGGTTGATAAATTCATTACATCTGCAATTATTAGGGTATTTGAGTTGAGCCCCCTCCCTTGAACTTCTTCTTCTCTTCCGCTGCACAAAACCTGGCCAAAAAATAAAATGAATAAATAAATTAGTTGGAGAATATGCTAATAAAATTGAATCATTATTTTTTATTTAAGATACGATCGATGAAGAGTAAAATAAATAAAAAGTTGTTTTTTCATTGCTTTCTTAAAAACAGAACAAGTCTTCTGGTTTATTGTGTCCTCTATAGTGGTACATCACCATACTATATTGGGTAGGCTGGCGTGTACAGCTAGGGATCTAAGCATTCAATCCCTTCCCAGTTACTTTGGGGTTGTTTTCCTACCCAGATTTTGTTACCTAAAGCAGTGGTTTCCAAAGTGGGGTACGCAAAGTGATACTTGGGGGTACGCCAAAGAAGTAGGCTCATGATCATTTGCAAGTGTATGATCGTGTATCACATGAGTGCGTGGTTCTCTCATTGGGTCGCTGTGTCTGGTTTCACGTCCCCCGACCGCTCAGTGCGCCATTGTGCAAGTGGCTGGTAGGTCGAGTGTAATCATCGTGAGAATTTTATGAACTGCACGGAACTTATATAGATAGCGGTGTGTATTATAATAAATATGATTAGTTGACTCTTAAATGCTATTGATTTTAAACCCCTTATAAAATGAATAAATGTTTAAAAAAATTGTCCGCAAAGAAACGGCACACACTGGGGCAAGAGGCTTCAAAATCTGGCCAAAATACAAAAAAACAGATGCAGATTTTAAGGAGGGAGTGAAGGTGGGTTTACTTGCATACAGCTGCACAAACATAAACAAGACCATTGCAGCCTTTTAATACCCTCTACATTGCCTCAGTCTAATAACGTGTTAAAACCCAATCTTTTTAATTATTTTATTGTCTTGTATATGGAGATCTCTTCTCAAGGTATGCGTGCTTGCCTGCTGAGCTCAAGATCGTGAGTTCGAAACCCGACCGAGGCCCTTAGTTTATTTTATCTGGGAGGTAAAATAAACTTAAGCACTCCGTCCTTCGGATGGGACGTTAAGCGATGGTCCCGAGCCTGTACGATGTCAGGTACTCGTTAAAGACCCCCTACCCTAGGTGAATAAAAATTTAGCGTAGGCAAAATTTAAGACTCCCACAGTAGAGTCTGGCTCATGTCCACCAGAGTGACGAAAGAGCGCTCTGGTAGTAGGCGATATGACCTCGTAGTTAAAGCCCGGGCATGAGTCATAAAACCTAAACCTCTCTTTTCAAGGCAAGTGTACTGAATTATAATTACTATCTTTAGCGTCACTGCTTAATAAAAACTACTGAAAAAAATCAGTTTTGTAAAAAACTACATTAATTAGTAGTTAGCAGTAATTTATGCATTTTCTAATGTAATGTTTTACAAAAACTGTTTTTTTTTTTTGTTGTTGCCGGACACTCGCTCTTTCATCTTCTTAAAGCATTTTCATCAGATAACTAAATAAAATAAAATGAAATCAGTTTTTGCGAAAATTTGCCAATTTGGGAGAAACTTAATTTTAAAGTTATAAATTCGTCCGAAGAAGACGCAGACGTTTAATTTTAGTGAATTTTCGAAGAAAATGAAGCTATTCCAATTTCTAATTTCAGTTACCTAATACGAATTGTGTATTTCTCATAAGCTGTATGAGCTACAACACGTGTTCACCTCCTCTTGAGGAGCTGATGTATTTGTCAAAATACAGTACTCAATAAAGGGTCGGGGAATTTTTTAGTATTTTTTTCGTGTTCAGCACACCTTTTAATTTTTTTTATATACTACAGGTTCAGTCAGCGTTATGAGATTGAAAATGTGGATGATCAACGAAACCTTAATGTATTATCTGATCGCATTCATGTGTAATATTTAGTTCATTTTATTTGTTTTCAGTGATTTGGGAGAAGCTCTACTCCTGTTGCCGTTTCATCTGGCCAAATCTTTGTTCACAATGCTGCCACCATTGCTGAAAGAACCGCTTGCATGTGAAGTTGCAACCAAAACAATGATGTTACTTCTCAAAATGCACTATGGACCAATATCAGCTGACCCAAATATGGAACCGCTTCTCACCAAATTGAGAGACACAGCCTTTTCAACTTTAAAAGACTTTCGAGTGAGTTGTACTTGATTTGAGTTTATACAATATACCAGAGTGTAAACAAAATTGTGTGCGTTAAATTCGGGAGTGTATTCTGGAAGAACAAAATAAGTAAAGAACGAATTAATCAATTAACTTTTTGCTCCCTCTCCAAAACCATTCAACATTTGACTTTACTCAGGGCTCTAAATTCTCATACTAAATTTTGATTGGATAAATTCATTAGAGTATTTGATCCCTTACTTCCCTTTGGTTGGTTTGTCTGAAAAACAATAGGTGTCGTTCTGAGGGTTTTGGGTTCACATGGAAAATTCCAAGTCAATACATTCTATCGGAAATTATCGTGTCCATAGACAAAGAGAAAACATAAAATTCTGTTGAATACTTGGCATCGAATTTTTGACATATTACATAACTTCGTGATACTTAACATTTTTGCAGAGATATTGTGAAACACTTGATAAAAATTTTAAAAAAACCTATGTTTTAAAAAAAATATTGTCTATTTCACAAATAATATATAATATGGGAGTATTTTCGGTATTGCTACCATCTTCAGCCACGCCTTAACAAATACTAAATTGAAGTTCAACTAGGTAGTTTACAATCCAAACGGAAGGTAGGTATCCTTTTTCAGCCCCAACGGGGTTTTCCTATCCTTCTGTACAGTTAATATTTGAAATATGTAAAAACATAGGAAATAAATAGTATGTCTTCATCGCCAATAATATACTACTCCAGTCTCTGTGTATACGTACTTACTCTCTCAAAAAACTGTATATTTTATTTTATAAAACTTTTTATTTTATTTTTATTCATATATTAACAATTGTTATCTTTAATTCACTTCATATATGCATTTAATCAACACATAGTATTTCAAATTTTTTATTTTTCATTTTTAAGATCCCAATTTGGGACGAAATGTCATTTGTTATGTTTTACCATATTTCAAATATTAACTGTACAGAAAGGATAGGAAAACCCCGTAGGGGCTGAAAAAGAATACCTACCTACCGTTTGGATTGTAAACTACCTAGTTGAACTTCAATTTAGTATTTGTTAAGTTGTGGCTGAAGATGGTAGCAATACCGAAAGTACTCCCATATTATATATTATTTGTGAAATAGACAATATTTTTTTAAAACACGTTTTTTTTTTTTGCATAACTTCCCCTATACTTTGTATACTGATGTCTCTGGAACTGACTGAAGAATGCCACCCTCTCCATCAACCAACTTTCATCTAACAGACTATATACCTAAATATGTGTACCCTTGAGCACACCGTCCTTCGGATGGGACGTTAAGCGATTACCCTGATCCTATACCCTAATAAAACCTGCATTGGCAAAATTCAGCACTCCCATAATAATGTTTATTTCTGTTAAACCATAACATGGTAATAGGATACGTCATAAGAATGTTAACATTAAGATAGCTCATAAATTGAATACATAAACGGATATTAACTCTGTGTGAGTCTGACACACATGGATTAGAAATAATAATACCACTAAAAAATAAAATAAAATGAATAAATATACACTTGAAGAGGGCGCTGGTAGCTCAGTGTTATGCGTGCTTGACCGAGGCCCTTAGTTTATTTTATCTGGTTTATTTTATCTAATATCGTCACTCCAATGCCAAAACCACGAATGTGGAAATTTTACAATTTTCACATTTGCCTTCACGAAGTGCAATTTTCGTTAGAGTTGGTTGACTATTACAATGCTCAAACAGCGAATGTTTTACTGAGTCCAAAGTTGGTAGAACTGACTATCTTATTTCACTAATGTGACCCAAGTCTAATTCACGTTTTCCAGTAAAGGCGAGTTTGCACATTCGTGGTTTTGGCATTGGAGTGGCGATATGTTAATGTCTACCGGAGTGGCGAAAGAGCGCTCTGGTAGTAAGCGATTGTACCTAGTAGTTGTAACAAATAACAAAATTAGCATAATTATGATTATATTTTTATTTTAAATACTTTTTTTTTTAAGGAAATGATCGGTGTCAACTTGTTTGGATTGAAATTCATTCAAAAAAATATGGAAGAGAGAGAAGGTATAACACTTTTCAAAGAGGCCTCAATGAAACACAAAGAACGGACTCTACGTAAAAGGAAGAAAGAAATTGCCAAAAAATCTGCAGCTATTTTAAAATTATAATTTTTAAAAACATTTTACTATAAGTTACAAAAATAAAATGAAAGTGTACTTGTGTAATTAATTAAAAATAAATTGTATATAGTGTACATACCTTATTGTTCCCTGATGTATATTGAATATTTGCTTACAGAAACTATTTTTTTGTTAAAAATAATATAAAGTATACATAGATATTATTTGAATGTATTTTTATTTATTCCTATATAATTTTTTCAGAACGAGAATTGTTCCATGGCCGATCTTTCATTTGATTTAAGGGTTGCGACTTTTTATACAGGATGTCCCAGCATGGAGGTAAAAAACTTTGAGGTCTTAAAGGAAATTTAATTTTGAACAAAACATTTCCTATAAACATTGGTCCGATTCGGATCCGTTTCAGAAATATTCAACATCTTTCAATTTTTGTACTTAGCACTATTTTTTTTGCATAAAATCTCTTATTCCTGCTTAAGTATAAGAGCTAACACAAAGTTAATTATTCCATTATCAAGAGCGGTAAATTACCTTTAAAATAAGTTCACTTTATTATTACAATTACAAGAATTTGGCAGTTAATAGGCAGCATAAGCCGAAGGACTGTGTATAAATGTAATAGTGTTAATTACCTCCATGCTGGGACACCCTGTATATCTCATGTCATATGTTGTGTATGGAGATTCTAAATTTATAATATATATTTTCCACAGTTTTATTCTAATTTATATATTCGTCTTTACAACCTCAGAGATCAGCAAAGAAATTGGTAGGTAATTATTCCGAATCGGGCCTCCACCCCAAATCGCTCCCAATTTTTTTTTTCTAGTAATTCGCATAACTAACAGTAACATGAAAACACATTATTAAATCGGGGGATATATTTGTCGTTTAAATTGAGAAATATTTTTTTTTATGAACTAGATATTTTTGTTACGCTCTTTTCAATCCAAAAAATAATTGAGGAAAGAAAAATACCTAAATCTGTATTATGGATAGGAATCAGAAGTCATGACAAGAGGGTTGCTCACCTATTCTTAAATCTTTATTCAAAAATATACATACAACGAAAAGTTACATAGTTAAAAAAATATTTCTTTTAAAAACTAATTTTAAGTATATTTACACAAATACAAGAATAACAGCACTCATTTTTGTTCATTGTCGACACATTCTTCGGTGATTTTTTCCAACTGTTTTCTTTTATGATCTTCAACAAAACTATTAAACGTTTGCTCCTCTGTGTCTTCCTTTTTGTCATTGTTTTCTTCCCCTTCGGAATCTGAAGAAGACTCATTTCCTGGATGTTTTAAATAAAGTTCTGACAAACTGATATTTTCATCAATTGATGCAACTAAATTTATCTTTTCTCCTAAACCTGGCGCATTTTGAATTTCAATCATTTTTTCTGTTTCCTTCTGACGTTTTTCCTCTTCACCCTGATGCTTCAATTTTTCTAATTCTTTTTTATAATCTTGTTCAAATTCTATTTCAGCATCGTTGACAAGTTTGAAGAAATCATTTGTATTTTCTCCTGTCTTACTTGAAACACCAACTACACGTAAATTTTTATAAAATTCATCTAATGTAAGTGACATTGAGCGTGTTAAATTTGAAATGTAACTAGTTTCACTTTCAAGAGCTTCTTCAAATAATTCAAAATCTCTCATCCAATCCACAGCCATCAGATGGCTGACAATATCTATTTTATTCATTACTACAATAAATGGAAGCTTTGTTTTATAGAGTATTGAACAAGCGTATAACATATTTGACATAAAAGTAACAGGATTTTGACTACGTACTGTATCTAAAACATAAATTACAATTGTTGTAAAACTTGCAGCGAGTGCTTCAGTAATAATGTTACCAGAAGCAGACCAAGTAAACACCTCAATTTGTCCAGGAGTGTCAAATATAAAATATTTATGTTTCGCCCTATTTTTCTCAATTAAATTTATCACATCGTTAAATTTTGTAGAAAAAAGATTAAGTGAAGTAACAATTGCACCGTTGGGACCCAAACCATACTGTTTCATTACTTCTTTATATTTGACTGTATCTCGAATGTCTATATTTGCAGGGTAAGGTACTTCTAAACAGGCAGGATCTAAATTTATTGCATATGGAGGGATTTTCTTGGCGTATAGATGCGATGTTAACATATTAACAAAACTTGTTTTTCCAGATCCTGCCATGCCTAAAACAATAAGACATATAGGCTTTGTTTCTGATGGAACGTCTTCTGGTCCCGTTGCCATTTTAGACGAGGCCGAAAAGAAAATTTAACAGGAATAGATGATAATTTTAAGAATTATGGTTGAAATCTCGAACACAGACATAAAGAATAGTTACTGACCAGTACACAACGTCACCAAAAAAAGTATTCACCGAAAATTGAACTTGTTTACCAATTTTTACTCTTGAATACAACACAATATAATAGCGGTGAAGAACTATCGATAGTTTTGCCTATCAGATATCATCGATTGTATCTCATCTATATTCGATATGTAACAACTTTTCATTAATTTTAAAATGTTGATACATTTATATAATATATATATATACATATTATGTATTATATAATACGTCTTCGCCCATAGTAACTGTAGTTTTATGACTTTATACATTTACTTCGAAAAGTCAACCTTCAGAGAATTATTTTATGTATTACACAGTAGTTTTTAATCTAATAACGGTAGGGGGATTGTGGCGGGGCCTAAAGTATACAATTAGTGCTAGCTTATTAAGAACTGATCAGAATTTCGTAGAATTGCATGTATAGCATTCTTATAAGCCCGATTGAAAAATACACTATGTGGCGTCTCAAAAATGTGAACGGGAGGGAGGTTGTGGGGTTCCGAAGCATATAATGAGTAATGTAGAAGGAATTCGAGGTTCTGTCGTGTAAATGAAAACAATATTTGGCCAACGTTTCGGAAACTATTTATTTCCTTCTTCAGGGCTTTATATAAATAAACTCTCAACACCTTCACCTCACACATCCACTCAAGTCATTATAAGGCCCTGAAGAAGGAAATAAATAATTTCCGAAACGTTGGCCAAATATTGAGTTTTCATTTACATGACAAAAGCTCGAATTCCTGAATTCCTTCTACATTGAAAAGAAAATTGAACTGGAAGGATTCTTCTATCAGGATCGTCTGAGTTCCATAACAAGAGCGAAGGGGAGTAAAGAAAAAAAGGTAATATTTGATGGAGGATCTATCAGAAGAAGAGCATGAGGAGGAAGGAGGGAAAAAGTCAAATTTTTAGAAGGAACAAGGAAAAGTAAAAGACTAAAACACTAAAATCTCAAAAACTACCGAAGTAATGCATGTATCGACAAAAAATGTAGCAAAGCAAAACCCCATAAGGATGGCACTTATTCATTTTCCGCGAAATCGGTCAAAGGAAAGGCGTTGATCAGAGGGGGGCTCAACTCTAAAATCCCAATGTAATTTACGTATAGACGTAAAATTTAGTTTGATACAAAAGCCACGGTGTAAGTCAAATATTGAGTTTTAGGCCAAACAGTTGTTTGGCATTGGAGGGAACGGTAAAACAAAATTGATTAATTCGTGCTGGGGAAGTACACAGCCAGTGATTCATGTTGCTTTATTTCAGCTTATTGCCTGTTGAAATAGTGTGCCAAAGCCGCACTGAAATTGAATATTTGTTATTAATAATACTTGAATTTTTGTCTGGGACACAGACTACAGTATCCAATTGCCAATAACCATAGCAGTAGTGAGAACGTAAAATTTAATAAATAAAAGTTTATAAAAGTTTTCTTTGTGTTTTTAATATTACCTTCAAACTTTATGAATACAATCATTTAAAAACGGTGGCGAAATAGTCTTGCGTTTTGAAGATCATTCGTACATTGCTTACTTGAATATCAAAAAACCATTCTAGAAAAATTGTGACATCGCATCAATGGGTTCTTTCATTTAGATTTTTTTCTCTTCTTTATTCTGTCGTCTGTAAATTCGCATTTATTAATTTAATTTATGTAAAATTATAAAAATAAATAAATGAAAAAATAAAATCGATGAACGTTATTACAGTGTTTCTTAACGACTAATCAGTCTAAAGATTAAATTCAATGTTATATTTAATAAGGTGACCAACTGTACTCTTTTAGGGAGTTTTGTTCTACTTTTTCGTGAACCGTACTCCAAAAATACTCCTTTGTGCTCCATTAATAAATATAAAAACTGGAGCAGTGAAAAATCAAAATTATCTGCAGAAACACTACCTTGCTCAAAATTCAGAATTATCGGAAAATATGATTGCAAGAATTAAAATGCTGTAGGTCTATTAAATATTTCAATTTCTATTAAGTTTTTATATTATTTTTATAACAATATATAGCCGATGGTTGCGACAATCACCATATCCAATGAAATTCCAACCGTACTCCTTTTGTAAAAAATAATAGTTGGTCACCTTATATTTAAGCCATCCAATATCAACAGTATCCAGTCCTTCCAATCCAAAGTCCTAATAACAATTGTCGATGCACCTTTCTATGTTTCTAGTCTCACCTTCCATCATAGGCGTAGAAAGATCATATTTGTTGTGGGGGCGAACTCAATCGCACCGCCCCCCCCTCCCGCCATGATCACACTCTTTCTGCCAAATAAAAAAATCTAGCCGTTTAAATAAAAATAATACTACATATTATTAATTAAACAATCATAAGTGAATTTAATATTATATTGTACAACTAGTGTGGATAAGGGGTTTATATCGCACGAGGACAAAATGGTGAGGGCTTATTTTTACCCACATCCACTAAATTCTTGCAGTAAAACAATAAATTATTTGTGAAAATAGGTTATTATTAGGTATAAATATAATTGATGAAATGAATTAAATAAAAATTAAAAATAAGAAAGGTATTCCGCACAGGAAATTAAAAGTTGCCTTCCCTTTGGGCTCAATTATTTTTTTGTATAAATTTTCAGATTATTGTGGGGGCGAAATGATACTCTTGCCCCCACGAGCTCAGGGTTTGGAACCTACGCACATGCCTTCCATAATGATGTTAGAATTCCTTTTGTAAACGACCTCATCAAGTCCCATTTCCTAAACATCCATTCAAAACTTTCCTTACACAAGAATCCTTTTTTTCCCCCAATCTCTCCATTCCCACATGCAGTTCCTCTTGAAGATTGTGGCGGTGCTGGCCGAGAGACCTGTTACATTAAAGTAAGTAACTTTAGGAGTGCTAGCAATGGTCAATTTCTCCCCTCCGCTATTATATATATACTCACGTTTAGCTCTTCCTGTTCCTCTCCTGTCTGCCAACACTGCTGGTAAGTGGTTGGTACGGGGGATCACCCAGTGATCTCTAAATTGAATAAATTTCACTCTAGTGGACATGAGCCCGACTCTACTGTGGGAGTCCTAAATTTTGCGTACCCTAAATATTTATTTACCTAGGACAGGGATCATTAACGAGTACCTGACTTCGTAGAGGCTTGGGACCATCGCTTAACGTCCCATCCGAAGGACGGCATGCTTAAGTTTATTTTACCTCCCAGATAAAATAAACTAAGGGCCTCGGCCGGGTTTCGAACCCACGTTCTTGAGCTCAGAATGCAAGTACGCATACCACTGAGCTACCGGCGCCCTCTGAAGTTAATATATCAGAACAAACAAATTCCATGGGGACATATAGTTGAAATTCCAATTTCCTTACCTACCTGATGTACTTATAAGAACGGTATAACCTGACAATGTAATGCCGAAAGTGGTATTTTAAGTATAATGTTCGCTTCAGCGAACTGCAGAACATGAAAAAGGTAGTAATTATAACATACTCGTTATTTCAAATAATTTTTTATTTTCATTTTATAATAAGGATTTTATTGCACAAAAACTATGTTTCAAATACTTGTTAAATTAATTCTACAATAAGAAATTTTTAATATGTGGACTATTATTATTTTTTTAAATTAAATAATACATTCAAACATATATGAATGAATTTCCTGGTTACATATGTACACAACTCATTTGTAAATTTAGGGAAATATCGACAATTGATGAATTTATTATTATTTTCTGGGTTAAAAATATTGAAGAAATATATATTTTTTAAAATTTTCTATGTATAATTACATTTTGCTTTACATTACATTTTATAACAAGTGTATTCAGACATTTAATATGTACAAAGTAATTTACAATAAACAATTTCAACAAAAAATAAAATATCTACTATTTCTCGGTTAAAATATAAATAAAATTTGAAAAAATAAAATAATAATAATGAAAAAAAAATTATAAAATTCAACCGTGGAATGTGTTAGAAATGTACAGAAAATATCATTTTCAAAATTAAACTACGCTATTTCCCATTTCCTTAATCTCAAACCTGACAGTTTCTTTAAAACAGAGAAAAAAAAAATAAAATAAAAAATTAAGCTTTAGCATTAAGCACACTAGGGGATTTACCAGCATTGGCACTTTGTTCTTTCTCCAATTGTCTTCCAAGATATTCCCTGAAATACAAAAATAATGTATTAAGTTCGAGAAATATATATTATATATATAATATAATGAGATATAGATAGATTATAATAAAAGAAGAGTTGAACTCTTAGGCAAAGAAGCAGTGGCGTATATAGGAAAAAATTTCGGGGGGGCCCACCAGGCCGATTTTATAAGGAAAAAAAAAGTATGACCTTGTATTAGCAGAGGTAACATGGGTAGCAGGATTGGCGGTGCCAGAGGGACTTGTACCAGGAAAATTAAATTTTATTGTTTTTGTTTTTAACTTTTTTAATTTAATTTGAAGCTTTTTTAAAAAATAAACTAGCTAAGTATATCGTTTATGTAGTTATTTGTAAGTACCTATTTGATAAAGACCAAAGAACTGTTTTTATGGTGGTTAAGAAATAAAGTAAGTTTTTACGACAGACAAAAGTCAATATATAATTATAATATTTTGAATTAGGTATAATATTTTTGAGTTATGAAAATAATTGAATATCAAATTAAAAAAATTGTTTTCTTTAGCTTGTCTTCTTTACAAAACAAAGTCCAGGTTTCTTGGGACACTTGCAAACTTATCCAGAACGTCTTCAGCGCCTATTTTCACATCTTAATTAATATTTTTTTTATTTCTTATTTTCCCCTTGGCGCCCCCCCCCCCCCCCCCCCCCCCCCAATCCCAATATATACGCCACTGCAAAGAAGTCTAGAGCAGAATTTAAATTGATTTGTTTTAGAGGCATTTTTAAGGGATAATAAACACAAGCTTATAAGGAAACGATATAATGAAAAATATAATATATTCAGTGTACCTTAAGAAAAGTACAACTTAAAATACAAAATATGAGAAATGATAAACGTTAGCTGTGATAACCGGTGTTGACTGCTGTTTTTTATGTAATTTATTTGCGAACAGTATCACGGTTTTGAATTATCTAAGGTATTAAGAACTAGCAAGTCAACTCGGCGTTAACCCGACCTTAAATTCATGATTGTATAGGGGAAGTTATGTAATCAGTCAACATTTAGAATCCAAATATGAAAAAAAAATTGTCTGTGAACTCGAAATTTTATATGTGATTCCGGAACCCTCTAACGATGACAGCGGTTGAAGTTCAGCCAAATCGACCAAAGGGGAGGGTGCGATAGGAGGACTTAATATAAATGCTTCAATAATTGCCGATAGAATGAATGTATCGACACAAACTTTTATATATGTGACCAAAATCCCATAAGGACCACACATGTCGAATTTCAACCAAATCGATCAAAGGCGACATAAGGACGACACTTATCAATTTTTAGCGGAATGGGGTAAAGGAAATGGGGAGCATCAGAGGGGGACTTAACTCAAAAACCGCAATAACTGCCGATTTAATTTATCGACGCCCAATAAGGTCCCATCTGTGATAGATGTGGGGAAGAAGACGAGACGGCGGCACACATGCTCGGGATACGCGCAAACGAGATTCCACATCTTTAGTAAAGATATGATCACAGAGGAGGATATTAGAAGATTGGACCACGAGAGCATTCTCAGGTCATTAAGGAAACTGGAAGACTGGGTACTTCATGAAGGGATTGGTTTAGGTAATATAAGCATACAGGTAACAAAAAAAGGGGGAAGCCCAGAGCTTCCAGGGAAGGGGTAAGAGCATTGGATGCTTAGGTCCCTAGGTGTAAAACACCAGCCCACCATATTTATATATGTTGGTAAAAACGTCAAAATGGTATGAAAGTTAGAGAGCTGACAATGCCAGGTAACACAGCTAGTTAATAGTATTTCAGTTTAAACTTCCAGATATAAAGAATAATATCATCAAAACGGAAATCACAATGCGAAATATGCGATCCTAAGATCTTTATGAAAATTATAAATATAGGGATTTTTTTTTTTGTTGGCCTTATGTTCGATGCATATTAGCCATGTCACTGTGTTATCTAATTATTTACTACATGGCCCCGGGAGGGAGTTCTATCTACGAAATAAAACTCACTCCCGGACGGGATTCGAACCCGCAAACCATGGTGAGACCATGCGACCAAAGCCCTGATATTTTATTAATAGTATAAACTATATGATAACCTGTCAACAATTCAGTAAGACCATATGAAAAACCTTGTTAGTGAGGTTATTATTATCAATAATGGATGAGGTAACCATTAACTAGGAAAAAAATGAGTCTTTTTCCATAAATACGCCAATGATTATAAGGTATAATAAAATATATATTTATTATTCCCATGATATACATGAAATAAACATATATACAATATCAGTATTATAGGCCACTAAAGCACGTATACATAACTCTTGCCTTTTATACATAGAGATAATTATCATTATATTAATATAACGCCCAAAAGACATGCTACGGACTTCCAATCGAAAATGCGATTACTTTTCTATTTTGCATTGTTTATTTTCAACTATTTACATAAAAAAAACATTAGTATGTTAACCAATAAATTAATGAGAAATACATTTTGTTAGAAAATAACGGTCGAAAAAATACATATTAGTTTTCTTAATAAATAATCTTTAAAGACAAATAAATAAATGTTTTTTTCTAGTATATTAATAATATATTTTTTTGGCTGCCATTTGTCCAAGAAAGGAGTGTTCTGAGCAAAAGTAAACAATATTTTTTTGTATTTATTATTATAATAATTTTTCTCCAAAATTTTAAAACATTTCATTCCCAAAATCGTTTATTTTTTTTTAAATAGCATACCTACAAAGTAGAGAAATACAGACAGCTGCTGACTTTAAAATAATATTTACAAGTGATGATAACTGTATGGGCAAGAAAAAATAAAAATGATCAATAACCTTCAAGTTTTAGAAAACATTAAACAATAATATCAATTACCAGTTTTATTTCCCCAGCTATACGTATAGGGGAAGTTATGTAATCGGTCAGAAATTCGATGCGGCGTTTCCAACGAAGTTTTTTCCATTTCATTTTGTGTGTGTGAACACGATAACTCCCGATAGATTGAATGTATTAACACGAAATTTCATATGTGAATTCAAAGGCTTCTATTGAAGATTCCTGTTGATTTTTAGCCAATTCGGCTAAAGGGAAGATGGGGATTAGAGGGGAGAGTTAAGATAAAATCCCCAAAACTGCCGATGTATCGACATGAAATTTTATATTTAAACTCAAAACCCCAGGATAGCACCTATAGTCCGCGAAAACGGTCGATGGGAATGGGAGGGAGGTGCGAAGAAGAGGGGATCAACTTGATTATTCTAATAACTGCCGATGTATAATGAGTATATCGACACAAAATTTAATATGATTCATAAACCATTATGTAAGTCAAATATTGAGTTTTAGCTGGCTTTGGAGGAATTGATTCATTCTTGCTGGGGAAGTACCGGTGATTCACCGACGGCGCTTATTTCACCTACTTATTTATTTCAATTACTAATTGGGACTTAAAACGGCTAAACGATAAGGTTAGCCTTTACTTTCCATCTATCATCCAATAAGATTCAATTTTGTAACGTATGTCAAGGTAAGAGATGTTACAACAATGAATCCTATTGGATGATGAGAGTTAAATCAAACTGTGTCTCTTATTTTATTATTTTAATTTATTTTTGATTTCAAATTAGTTTGTCACTCGCTTTCATTACTATTCTTGTTTAATAAAAAAGCTGCACTTTAAAATTTAATTTTTTTGCAACACAATTTAATAATATAGAAGCATCAAATCTGACTTCACTGGACAAAGACAAAAAGCCAAATAACAAGAAAATGTATTAAAAAAAACAATACGCTATGTCTGTGGTTGAGGACGTTCTTTGAAATATTTCTGTTGGCTTTGATCATTAAAAATGTTTAAACCATATCATTTACCAACCAATAGGATTCATTGTTGTATCATTTCTTACCTAATAGAGTTTACAACAATGAATTTAATTGGATGATAACTGAATAGTAAGGGTCATGCCTAGACGTCCCAAAACTTCAAAGTCCAACTTTTCAAAAAAAACAGACTATAGACAAAAAAACTATCTACCTATCAGAAACTTACGAAAATCTTCAAATTACTGCAATAAGTTAAAATGGTTAGCCTTTAAATGATTAGAAAATTCGGACATATTGTGAAAAACTACTAAATAAAACTTTCTTTCTGAAATATTGTCAAAAAATGTTTGAGTAGCATAGAAAAACACATTAATACAGTAATGTCAGTAGAGAGGCTACAATCAGATACGATGATATGTCAACCTTGACGAAAAATGAAAATTTGTTCTGGTTCTAGCGAAAATAGCCGAAAAAGAAATATAGAATATAGGTGAACCTTGTGACACAGATTCTTCGTATTTTCTGAGAAAAACCATTAATACAACAATGTCAGTAGTTATTTTATTTTCAACTAGATACGATGATAGTCCATTCGTAAAACTAGTGAACGATTCCTGTCATGAAGTGTTCAAGTTGTCAAGGCCTACTAAAAAAGCGTTTTAGCATTAAACCATCCCCAGGTTTATTTTACAACCTAAGACACAGTTTGGTGAATGCGAACCATTCCTATATATCAGATAAGGAAAAGATCTGTCAATGTCATCAGTAATCATTGTCATACTTAACATAGTTCTTTCTTGCTGAGATATTGTGAAATACTTATAAAAAATATAAAGAAAAACGTACGTTTTTTTAATAATGTTGTTTATTTCACAAAATAGGTAGAAATACTGAAAGTACTCCCATATATTTTATATATTTTGTGAAATAGACAATATTGTGTTAAATATATAAACATAATTTCACGAATATCGCATATAAATTACTTTATATACCGGAATAATAAATATATAGAATAGACAATATTTCAGAAAGAGGTTTATTTTATTTATTTACTTTAGTATTTTGTTTTTAAAATGTTTTTTTCTTTTTTTAAATTTATATTTTAATGACGGATTATAATATTATTTAATACATTATAGTAACATTGCCCTCTACACCTGAAAATATAAGTTTCCAGAACATAAAACTACAATTTGCCACATACCAATTATGGACCATTAGTTTCTGTACAGCTAGCAGTGCCTCATATCTGACGTTGGGGTCTTCATGGGACAGCAGCTGCATCACCAACTGTTTACCACCCAATTGTTCTATAACACTAGACAACAAAAAAAACATTATATTATACATGCTTGCCTAGTGTGCTCAAGAGGTTTTGAATTTAAATACATAATTTCATGTCGATGTATTCATTACACCGAGAGTTATTTAGATTTTTGAGTTGTCATTCAATGATCAGTGTTTCACGTGAGAGCGTTTAATTATTCATCACTTACATACTTCGAGGATCAACGTGCGATCATGAAAAACTGTAAACGACAGAAACTATTAATTGTAAAATGATAATAGTTAATGGTTACAAGAACTTACGTTTTCCCTCTAGGATAGTGTCGAACATACTCCCCAATATCGTAGGAGGCTACGGACAGAACAAGAGCGTCACGGCTGGTCTCCAAAAGATGAACCAGAATACGAAGTAGTTCATACTTTTTCTCATTGAGACGAGCGGCGTTTTCTCTCCAGAACTGAGCAGATCTGTGCACTGGACTCCATTCTAGGCGACCACTCTTCACTTCTGTGGCATACTCGTCAAAAGAACTAAAAAAGAATAAAAGACTGTTAAATGTATGAACAGGAAAAATAAATATTAAAAATCAAAATGATAATTTTTGAATGTCGCTCCGCTTTGTCGATTCTAGATTCTAGAGCAAGGAATTGTGGCTTAGAAACAGAGAGGATGAAGGAACCATATTGGAAGGCATCCTAAAGGCGGAAGGAAAGGACTTGTGAGATAGCGGTCAGGACGACTTAGAAAGACGCAAGTTTGACTTCGGCCGTGGTCTTTGAGACTTTCTTCAAGGATCCGTGAGAAGAACAATTTCATTTTACTTATGTGCCAACATCAAGACCTCCAGACATCGGGCCTGGCCGGGTCATTAAGTGTAACAATTGGAAAATTGTGAATAGTGTTACCCACTGTAGTGTGGATTATTTATGAACTGAAGGAAGTTTAAGACAATATTATAATCCTGGAAGTCTACATATATCCTAGCGCAATAAGGCATGGCAAGAAAAATCTCCTGGTTCGCCTCTTGGCTCGAACTGTGCAACATGCATGGCATCCCGTTTAGCAGAGACCACCCGGAGAACTGGTAGATGGAAACTGGTCCAAATAATTAGTACTCTTAGGGAACTATTTAGGTAAGAATTTGAAGTAGTAGCATCTCAGGCCAACTACCATACCCTCTACAGCAGGTTGAGCAGAGACGTAGACTACATTAGGGATGGTAGTGACATGCTGCTAATGCAAACAGTTTTCAGAACAAGAGGGGAGATGTTGGGTGTGAACCCAGATCTGTTCCCTTCCTGGAGGTCTGTCCTGTCCTGTCAGAGTGGAGGCTACGGTACCTGATCCCGGGTCATCTTCTCTCTGGAGGAGTTCATCCAGATACACAATGGGAAGGATTGGCACTCATTCTAATCGCTTTAAGTCCTAAGGCTTCACATACAATCTATACTATAAGAAAATTATCCTAAATTACCTCAGATCCTGGACCGAAGCTTGAAGTTTTTCATTCAAAAACTGAACATCTTCCACAATGTCCTCATCGTCAAATTTTCTTTGTTCCAAAATGCTCAACTGCTTGAGAACCTTACACTGAACCATAGCTATACAGTGTTCTTTAGAAATTGATTTATCTTCTGGCTTTTCTATTAGATTCTAAAAAAACATAATAGTAACAACTAACATTCTATCTACATATATAAAATTACAAAGTTTTGTCTGTACATGGAATGATTTTTCTTTTCTATTTTCTAGGAAAAAGGCTGTATACTCGGGAGTTTTCGAAGGATAGACCAACTTAAAATATAGGTTATGTGGTATCACAAAATTCGGGGATTGTGGTGATCCCAAAACACCATTAAATTTCATATGTAATCAATTTATTACAAGTTTCCACAATATGTCCGCGTTCCTCAACTTAGAATATGTAGAATCCTTATAAACTTTTCACTCTTTACCCGGACATCGCACGTACTCTATTTCATCACTGAAAATGTCAACATTATTCTAAAATCACTAAACGGACTACCTGTTAGTTCTTCAAACAATGAAATAACAGTTATTATAATGGATTTGTATAAAGACATCTAGAGCGCGGATGCGGAGAACATGATCTGAACATGAACATGATCACACGATCTCCACGTTATGGCACAATATAAAACAATTTGAAATGTATGCAAATCTACAAAAGACGAAATAAATTGCAAAACTTTCTGCTGAAATATGATCACAATATATCACGATTAACATTAAGGAAAAATAAATTGGAGAAGCTCTGAAGAAGCAGGAAAAAATACAAATAGCCATGAAAAATAAAAAGTCGTTGGTGAATGACCGACTATGTACTTCCCCAGCACAAATTAATCAATTACGTTTTCGCTCTCCCTCCAAAGGGGAAACTGGGGAAGTAAAAACACAATTTAAATTAAATTGAAAAATCAAAATGAAAATAGCCTCTTAAACAGAGCGGGAAAATGAAAATCACCTAGACCAAGAAGGAAAAAAATTAAAAATAAACAGAAAAAAAAGAAAATACTATTAAAAATATAAACGTAAAAAGTAAGGTAATAAAAATTGAGATTAGCCAATTATAATAGGGAATAATAACTATATAATAATAATAACTAATAAATAAGATTATAAGACGGATAAATGAGGAACTTACTCTAAAGACAGCAAGAATAATGCGGGTTACTTTTTCCTTTACAGAGTCGCTAAGAATATCGGCCAGAATAGGAATAACGCTGAATCTGAAAGAATATTGATAATAAATTATAAAAAGAATAATTTATATATTATTGTTAATAATAATAATAATACAACACATTTTTTTATTTTATTTACAAATAGATATTTAAACCTGTATGAAAAATAAATACAAGCAAATGTGCTAAGAGAGAGATAATAGTAATGACAAAATGTCAAGAGGGGAGAAATCACCTAGTGGTGACACTCTTTGGTCACTGAGTTACTCTCATATGTAACTAATCACTGTCACTGTCACTTCTGAAGTATGGCTGAATGGAGGGCACGGACTAGGGGATCACTGTGGGAACAAAGAGAGGAAAATAATATTTGATACTTGGATTTAGCAACTACGGTGACAAAAGGTACGTTAAGAGTTTAGTTGGATACGTAATAAGGAGCGTTGGCTATTGTACGAAGGATTTTGGATTGAAAGGATTGGCAGAACCCCTGAGTTCAATAAGTCCATATAGGTTTGAGTACTGCGTTGTATATAACAACTAACACAATGTTAGTTGTTATATACAACGCATTGTATAACGCAACTAACATTGTGTTAGTTACTAACAACGTTGTATATAAGTCGTTTTGTTTTCAAAGTTAATTTGGATCTTTTGTCTAGTAGTTTCAGTAACAGTTTATAACGTCTGTTCATTTCTTATCTTTTCAGTCTCGTGTGATTCCAAGTTAGTCGTTTGTCGAGTATGAGACCTAGATAGCGGACTTCGTTTTTTAAAGAGATGGGATTGTTGTCAAGATACACTTAAAGGCAGGTATATTTTCGACGCAGGGTGAAGATGTGAACTGACTTCTTGTCGTTCACCTTCACTCTCCACTTTTTGTACCAGGACTGAAGGGATATCAGGTGTTCTTGGAGGTGTCTGGATGATAGGACTGGGTCGGGATGAGGAGAGAGGATAGCAGTATCATCTGCAAAGGTATGGAGTTGTGTTGATGGATGGGTGGGGATATCAGCTGTAATAAGATAAAGAAAACAAAGAAATAGTTTCACTTTTATTCGCTTGTCACTTTTGAGCTTCATGCTGACGATGGTGTAGACAATATAAAAGTTAAACCATTTTTTTTTTGTTTTTATTTATTTTATTAGCTTTCCACGATATCGACAGATCGTAGAAATGTATTCTGACAACAATACAATAGGCAGTTTTTGATGTGTAAACATCTTAGCTCTCGGTAGGGGCTATGTCAGACCGTAAGTCTCGTTGATGTGAATGCTGCCTAAGTGTATGTATAAAACCAACTTATTTTTGAAATATTGTCTATTCCACTAAAGATATATATATATACAACTACCGGTTTCGGCTTTATACCATCGTCAGGTCTAGTTATGAACTGTTCATAACTAGACCTGACGATGGTATAAAGCCGAAACCGGTAGTTTATATATATATATAAGTTGATAAGTGTGTGTGACGGACGGTTGCGCGCGCAGCGCACACACACAATTACACTCTTCTCTATCTGTGATGTCAGCTGTCTTTGAGCATTTTTACGTTCACGGAATAAGAAAGTGTATATTATATTTCGACTGCATTTCGTTACCTTAATACTACAACTAGATAACTCGAAAATAGGCATGCACGAGATAATTGTACCATTAGTTGTATTTTGCAGGTTTCTTTGTTGTAATAGAAGTAGACAACTCCAAGAAAATATGTTAAGAACTTATGTAAAAATGTCAGTAGTTCAATCTGGATCATTCTACAACGGCTGATTAAAAAAAAAAAAAGATTTGCGTTTTTCTCAAAACTAAATTTCGAGATGTCTAGTTGTAGTATTAAGTTGACGATTTGACTTTTTATGTTGTACTTTCAATGTTGTGATCATCGAAGAAAGTGTAATATATTTATGTAATATATATATTACACTATCGTGTAATATATTTCGTCACATATGAATAAATATAAAGGTAAATATATAATGAAACCAATAACAAATAAAACAACTCTAAACTTTACCACATTATTGTTCATATTTACCGTTGTAGTGAATTTAATTAAAATATCTATATTACGAACTATAAAATGATCTTTCGGTAAGAAACTTTTAGGTTAAGATGCTTCCATAACTTAAATTTATCACAATAAATAAAATTTGTGGTACAAGAAAATAATATAGCAGTGTAAATCTAAAAAAATATAATTATTTTAGTTATCACAAACCTATAATTTCATGTATAAAAGAAATGGAAGAACAATAAATCAAAAACTTTTCTTATTTTGCAATGCAGCTATAAATCTCGCAATTATTTCACGTTCATAAATTAGTTTAACTTGTTATGAAGAAGAAATGAAATGTCACTTACTTATTCATCCTTTCTGCCAATTTTGGATTGAAAGTGAGTACCCAAATACAAAATATCAGCTGATATTGTATCTGAAAGTTGACTCTCCCGGAAAGAACACTGAGCAAAGTAGAGATGCCATCAACGGAGATGAAGGCAGCTCTGTACTCGTCAATACGGAGCATCATCTGGAGGCATCGAGCCACCGACTGCATGTACTCGTTATTCTAGTAGGAAAAAACAAGAAAAAACTATCATTCTATATATAATCAACTACAATTTTGGTTAAGAACCCCTCGTTTTTTTAAAATATTTGAGTAACAAATCGCTATAACTGAAAATAAAGAAAATATATGTGATGTGACCAATATAGAACTTTGTTATACCAACCACTTCTGTACAGATCACTCTCTCTCCCGCGCCGCTCTCTCAAATGGCATTACTGCTTATAAAAAAAATCACTCTTCCGCTATACAATGAAACAAAGAAAATTGCTGAGAGCCATCCTGAAATGCGAGTCTAGAAGAGAGGTGATTAACAGTGACATGGAGGAGGTGAAAATCTTCTCCGATAGTCAAGCAGCACTCCAAGCACTTGCCAGCGCAGAAATCAGAACAGAGCTGGTAAGGGAGTGCGCAAATCAGTTAAACATCCTAGGAAACTGCAAGAAGATTGGACTCTACTGGGTTCCCGGACACTCGGGGATCCAGGGAAACGAAGAGGCAGACCAACTAGCCAAGGAAGGTTCAAGTAAGCCTTTTATGGGGCCAGAGCCGCTGCTGGGAATATCTCGGGAGACATACCGAACCCGAATCAAAGAATGGACTGAAAAGACCACATGCAGGCAGTCGATGTTCCTGGGAGGGGAGTCCAGAGTTCTGAAAGACGGGATCCTGAACCTCAAAAGGAACGAGCTTAGGCAACTGACTGGAGTTCTCACAGGACATGGTCCGTTCAATAGACACCTACACACTGTGGGAGTCAAGGACAGTCCTACCTGCGATAGGTGTGGGGAAGAAGACGAAACGGCGGCACACTTCCTGGGCATCTGCTCGGGATATGCGTGAATGAGATTCCGCATCTTTGGTGGAGATGTAATCGCAGAGGACTTTAGAAGATTGGACTATGAGAGCATTCTCAGGGTCATTAAGGAAACTGGGAGACAACACTTCATGAAGGGCTTGGTTCAGGTAGTATAAGTATACAGTTAATATAATAAGGGGGAAGCCCAGCGCTTCCGGGGAAGGGATAAGAGCACTGGATGCTTAGGTCCCTAGGTTTAAAACACCAGCCCACCACATATATATAAATTGCTGAGACCGACACATTATTTTCGAACACCCAATAATGAGAGTATGAACTGAATTTTAGAAGGGGAAGTGATCCGTACAAAAGTGGTAGGTATAAGGAAGACTTCTTATTTTATTAGTTTTACAAATCTCGTTTTGAAACAAATATTTTTAGACGTATCCATGATTTAACCGAAAACTGTTAGTCCTATCGAAAAATTGTTTCTTAACAAAAATGTTCCTTATTAAATTTACAATCGCTACTGTGTCCTCAGACTTGAGATAGGACTGACAAGACGAAAGTTATAGCGCCTCAAAGAATGTAAAATAAATTTCTGTGGGAAATATTTCAAAGTAGTGTTTCTATTGTAGCAGCGAATTATAAAATATTTTTTTATATTAGCAGTTTTTATGAAAAATTATTTTTTTATTTTATTTTTTTGCCTTTTATTTATAAAGATACAACTGTTGCTAGGGTGCAACAACCAGCATCTAAGATGGTACGTATTGATATGTTGGCGTGAATGGCATGTGGTAGGTCCTCGGGACGAAAATTTATCATAAGTATTAGGACAAGAATAGAAAAAAATAAATAAATAAAAAGGAATTGAAAGACAATTTTGATGGGTAAGAGAGATGATAAAAGTAAAGGAAAATAATGTAAAAAAAATATATATATTAAAAACTAGAGGGCGCCGGTAGCTCAGTGGTAAGCGTGCTTGACTTCTGAGCTCAAGGTAGTGGGTTCGTAGCCCGACCGAGGCCCTTAGTTTATTTTATCTGGGAGGTAAAATAAACTTAAGCACGCCGTCCTTCGGATGGGACGTTAAGCGATGGTCCCGAGCCTGTACGATGTCAGGTACTCGTTAAAGACCCCTACCCTAGATGAATAAAAAAATTTAGGGTAGGCAAAATTTAGGACTCCCACAGTAGAGTCGGGCTCATGTCCACCAGAGTGACGAAAGAGCGCTCTGGTAGTAGGCGATATGACCTCGTAGTTAAAGCCCGGGCATGAGTCATAAAACCTAACCTAACCTAACCTATTAAAAACTAATATGATTCATGGTGGCAGTAAGTCGCGGTTCCATTCTCTTCAACCTTCGTGGGGAGTTTTGTGGTAAGTGTTGTGAAGATAAAGTACGTATTTCTGGGTTTGTATGTGTGTAAAGTTTTCTAGAAAACCGTATGTAAATAGTTTTATGAAAAATTAAAGAAAAAAAAAAATAAAGAAAAAAATCAAAATATATCCCTCCCTTCGACTATCTCAAATGACTGCTGACGCCAACATATTACTTTCATACACCCAGTAATGACAGTATGAAATGAATTTTAGAAGAGGAAATGACATATATAAAAGCGGTTGGTACAAGGAGTGTTTTACAAATCTTGTTTAGACAGGGTGAACTTACAGCAATTTTGAGTTGATCCTTCAACCAGGCTAAATAGAAGTTCAGATCAGATTTGTCCATAAGATCAGAGCTCCAGCAGGCTATTTTTGCGATAATCCTCGCTGTCATATTAACAATAAAACCATCTGAACCATTCAGCAGGTTCAAGAATTGTCCACAGCAGGGCTCATGTTTACGGTTTGAGTGCTCACGAAATATCTCCACTCTTTTATGGTCCTCCTATAAGAAAAAACAGAAACTAATTTTTAAAAAACTGCTATTTGCTACTTTCCTCCGTCTGAGGACATAGAACACCAGTTGAGTCACCTGGACTTATACGTGATGCCCTCTCAGGACGTAATGTGGGGGTAACAGGCTCCTGTAGTTGACCACCCGCCATGACCTCTGTATAGTCAATGACCCATTCTCTTCGCCTCCATTCCACGGCCCCAGAGGACAGTCTCACCTCCCTGTAGTCAGGTCTAGTGATCCTCGCTTTGCCACACGCAAAGACATGATGCCTTCATGATCACCGTCGCCGCCTACTCCTGTGACAAGGGACGGTCTCAGGAGCTCTGACCCGCTTGACCACATTAAGGAAGAGATTGGCAAACTCAGTAGTACACTACTTAGAGCTGCCGATGAGACTATCCCCAAGGTCAACCGACTTAAGAAGGTACCCTGGAGGGCTGTTTATCGTGGCATGAGAAGGTTTCAACGGTGCAAGGACCCAATCCAAAAGATACTGCGAAGAGACGAGTATCGGTAACTCAGCAGGCCATATGGCGGGAGAGTCGAGGCAACACACTTAGCCTTCCCTCCTCTGTCGTGTTTCCCTTGGGGAAGGGGAGTCACAGCCTCAGGTAACCTCACAATTACATAAATACCAACCTTACAAACTTAAAATGTTATTTTTGAACTACACTATATGTATATATTTTTTGGGGGGAATTAAACAATATGAATCTCAAACAAATTCATTACTTTCATTAGTTTTTCCATATTGACACATCCCAAAAATGTATTCGGAAAAAATTAAATTATTTATTATTCTAAAAACAAGAGATGGTATAATTTTTTGCTTTTATTTTAAGCCTATAGCTGAGTGGTATGCGTGCTTGCTTACTGTGCTCAGAACTTGCCAGCGCAGAAATCAAATCAAAGCTGGTAAGGGAGTGCGCAAATCAGTTAAACATCCTAGGAAACTGCAAGAAGGTTGGACTCTTCTGGGTTCCCGGACACTCGGGGATTCAGGGAAACGAAGAGGCGGACCGAATAGCCAAGGAAGGTTCAAGTAAACCTTTTATGGGACCAGAACCGGTGCTGGGAATATCTCGGGAGACATACCGAACCCGAATCAAAGAATGGACTAAGGACCTTTTGGAGTGTACTTGGAGAGAAAAGACCACATGCAGGCAGTCGAAGATGTTCCTGGGAGGGGAGTCCAGAGTTCTGAAAGAAAAGGAACGAGCTTAGGCAACTGACTGGAGTTCTCACAGGACATGTTCCGTTCAATAGACACCTACACACTGTGGGAGTCAGGGACAGTCCTACCTGCGATAGATGTGGGGAAGAAGACGAAACGGCGGCACACTTCCTGGGTATCTGCTTGGGATATGCGCGAATGAGATTCCGCATCTTTGGTGGAGATGCAATCGCAGAGGAGGACTTTAGAAGATTGGACTATGAGAGCATTCTCAGGTTCATTAAGGAAACTGGGAGACAACACTTCATGAAGGGCTTGGTTTAGGTAGTATAAACAGACAGGTAATATAATAAGGGGGAAGCCCAGCGCTTCCAGGGAAGGGATAAGAGCACTGGATGCTTAGGTCCCTAGGTGTAACACCAGCCCACCACATATATATATATATATATATATATATATATTATGCTCAAGAAGCGTGTTCAACCCGGTCGAGGCCCTTAGTTGATTTTATCTGGGAGGTAAAATAAACTTAAGCACACTATCCTTCGGAAGGGATGTTAAGCGATGGTCCGGAGCAGGTATGATGTCAGGTACTCGTTAAAGACCCCTACCCTAGCTCATGTCCACCGGTGACGAAATAACCCTCTGGTATCATTTTTAAAGGCATTTTAAAATGTCTAAATAGATTTTACCACTTTAGAATAGTTGAACTGATTACCTGGAGCATATCGTCGATCATAACAAGAACATACTGGATCGTTTGATCCTTGGAAACGTGTTCCAGCAAATTCAAGAACGTTTTAGCCAATTGGCTTCTTCTATTGGTGATAATCTCCTCCCGGGTGGATGAATCAGCGTGATCAAAGGCAGTGATTAGATTGAAATCGTCCAGAGTAATCATCTGAGATCTGAAACAGAGACAAAAATATTTCAAAATATGAGTACAATAATACCCCTCTGCAACGGACAGTCACGGGACCAAGAAAATTGTCCGTTGCAGAAGGGTGTCCTTGAGAAGGTTTAAAAATCATTATATGTACGTAGGTACATATACAAGACGTTTAATTTACTTTTATGTTTAATACTACATAAATACATTGTTTTCCCATACTTCGGCCCAGGACATCGCAAAAATGCCCGTAAAGAGGAGTTTTACTGTAGTATCTTTTAAATAAAATATATCAAATGTTTATATCTTTTGTGGAATTAGACAATATAAATATTAAACAAACTCATTTCTTTTATTAGTTTCTCCATATTGACATAGATCTCAAAGATGTATTCAGACAAAGTTAAATTATTTATTATTCTTACAAAACTAACTAAAAACACAAGATGGTATAATTTTGGGGGCGCCTGTAGTTCAGTGGTGTGCGTACTGAGCTCAAGATCGCGGTTTCAAAACCCGGTCGAGGCCCTTAGTTTATTTCATCTGTGAGATAAAATAAACTTAAGCACGCCCTCCTTCGGAAGGGACGTTAAGCGATGGTCCCGAGCCTGTACGATGTCAAATACTCGTTATAGACCCCCTACCCTAGGTGGCTAAAAAATTTAGGACTCCCACAGTTTAGTCGGGCTCATGTCCACCAGAGCGACAAAAAAAAAACGCATTGGTAATAGGCGATATGACCTCTAGTTTGAGACAGGGCATGAGTCACAATAACCAACAAAATATAATTTATAAGTCAATTTGATAAAAAAAAATTGTATGTCGTATTTGTGTTATGGTTTAACGAAAATAAATATTATCATTATTACCTTATTGATAAGCAGTCCGATCTGTCTATTGATCTGGAGGGGGACAAGAGTATCACATCGATGCAATGTGATATCGCCTACAGGAAAACATTGACAACTTTGTTGGTGATATCCCTTGCATGTTGAAAACCGATATCACTTATATTTGTGGATACGATAACTCCAAATAGAATGGATATATCGACATTATATTTCGTATGTGGACCCAGAACCCCATAATGACTACTACTGATTTTCAGCTAAATCGACCTAAGGGAATGAGAGGATTAGGGAGGGTCGAGAGAAGGGTCAATATAGCTCGTTGCTCAGAGCCACATTATGAAATAAAACGTTTCTGGGAGTGTAAAAGAAAGTTGAACTATGTCCGTGGGCAAAGAAGTATACCATTTTTTTTCTCTTCTCTTTTTTTTAAATATTGTATCCATAATACTGAGAAAAGAAACTAACCTAATTTTTTTATCGAAGAAAAAAAAGGGATCACTTATTAATTATAAGGATAAATTCTGTCAATATAGTTAATTAAGATTTGTCTTCTAACTGTTTAAAATTCAAATATGTGATTTAAAACTAATTTGAGCACTGAGCTCCTCAATTATAAAAATATGTCAGTTTAACTCACTGTAAATATGACTGCCAATTCACTCGTTGAGCACGAATTTCAGATGCTTGTTGTTGCAGAACACTAGTCGCAGCTAGCATATCTAGTAAACAAAAATATATGTATATATATATATTTCATTATTACCTGAGCTTAAGAGAAAAGACAAAAATATGATGATAAATGCCTCACCTATTTTTTCTTCAGGCAATCCCTGTAGAGCGATTGACGCGCTGGGACTTTTATTTGTCATTATTAAAGATATTATAGTCTTCTATAATAACAAAAAATTAAAAATCACTTCACAATAGAACTTCGCATAAAACTCAGCAAAACCCAAAATCAGCTGATAACACTCCTAGCCTTCCAAAAACAACCAGGCACGCCCACTTTTTCATCAGTGTCGTCAGAAAATGTACAATCCTTAAAATAAATATATTTTTATATTTCACAATTATCACATATTTTAAATTTTGTTTAAAATAAAAAAAGAGTTTTCTTACCAGATTGATTGATTATAAAAATGTGAAAAACATTTGAATTCTCCAATACTTTACCAGTATAAATAAATAATCAAACTTGGGAGTTGTTACGCAAGTAATGAATTCCCAAAAATAAATTGAGGGATTTAAAAATAAATATATTGGGGATAATATCAATTTTTAAAAAGAATATAAATGGACACATCACTAAGGCAGGCATAGCATTTACTGTAGAAATTATCTCTTTTTTATCATTTCAATACAACTAGGTACCTATTATCATTATCATCTTCTGCTGTGGTATTTAATTGCTGTTATCGATAATCTACGATAATTCATAGTCTAAATAAACTATTTACAATCATGTTGAAAAAGTATTATAGAGTGAGTTCAATGAAATTATTTCATCTTAAATAAAAAGCCATTTACCCCCCTCCCCCAAACAATTTTAGTTGTCCAAAAAATCATTTTAAAACTAAATAAGTACAAACCGTTGACGACAGTATAATCATCTTTCAAATGATTAACAATTTATAGCTTTGCCTGTCAATACATATAATAATTCGTTGAAATGTTGAGAATGTTACATTTTTCATTATACTTACCATATTGTACAAAAAAAATATATATATATTTACAGTTATATAATGAATCTGGAAATTTTAATTTAATTCATATTTGCTGAGTTTGTTAAATAAGCAATCAGAATTATTGTTGAGAGAATTTGTTTTAAATGAATGTTGATTATGGTGGCAATGATCCATGAGGTTGCAAGTTCATGTAAACTGTGGAAGTTATTTTTTTGAATTCTAGCTTTTTCATGTTCATATTATAAGTTATTTGAGAATTTCTACTTCCAAGGTACTGGATATGTTTCTTTTAGATGTTTCCTACTCTGTTACCTATTTGTTTGGTTGTTTGTTGTTCTTAATATTCATAGTTGTCTTTAGTAGGTTAAGTGATTCTGTACTTTTAGATGATTATATATATTTTTTTCTTTCAGCTAAACTATGGATCGTCTTTTACGTTTGGGAGGTGGAATGCCTGGCTTGAGTCAAGCGCCTCCTCCTTCCGATGCTCCCGTAGTGGATACAGCAGAGCAGGTGTACATATCTTCATTGGCCCTTTTAAAAATGTTAAAACACGGCCGAGCTGGAGTTCCAATGGAAGTGATGGGTCTCATGTTGGGAGAGTTCGTTGATGACTACACTGTTCGAGTTATAGACGTCTTCGCTATGCCTCAGACGGGAACGGTATGTTTATTGTTTTAAGAAAATTGATTTTATCAGGTTTGCATAATATAATGTCTTTTCTACCGACATTTAAACAGATATATACACACGTGCATGCGCAAAAAGTACGCTAAGAAAACATATTGAGAGAGAAGGGAACGAAAAAAAGGGCAAAAGTAGGTACTTTCGATTGTAACACTTCCCTGTTCCTTTCCTCGAATCATACTTTGGGTTGCGCATTATTTTTCCACTGGATATTCAATTGCGTACTCCCAATTCAAAATTCAATTTCCATTTTGAAAAAAGTAATGTGTGACTGATGCGGTACTCACGAGAATTGATGTGCAAGTACTTTAGTTTCAAAAATTTGCTTTCGTGCACTGATTTTGATAATAATTTGTTTTATAAGGTTACAATAAGAAAAGTAGTATGAGGAATTAAACTTTGAAATTTAATGTTCAATTTCTTTTATACATAAAAATATAGGATTGTGATAGCTAAAATAAGATATATACTACTCTGATTACTACAATCACACTACGTCTCTAGCTACCGTGTGAATACAGCGTCGATGGTAGTTTTCGAATTTTTTGTTGAAATGCTTCGATTCGTATTCATTTGTAGATTAAGTTCGTCATTTAAAAATGAAATAAGCTTTTGGGTATCTCCTGAAATGGGTAAAAACATTATATTATTATTATATATGAATAACAATATTATATAATATCATATAATAGTATATTTAAATATTATATATTATGTTTTTTTTAGATTTACACTGCTATATTATTTTCTTTTACCATAAATTTTATTTATTGTGACAAATTTAAGCTATCGAAGCATCATAACCTAAAAGTTTCTTACCGAAAAATAATTTTATTGTTCGTAATATTAACGTGCTGCTTGTGGCATTATCAATAGTTGGAAAAATTATACTCAAAATATTGACTTACCATATGTACATTTCTGCTTCATCGACAGTTTGAACAAATATTCGTTCTGTCGCTTGTCTATTTTCTTATAAAGATTCTTGAGAATAAGACTTTTAAAGATACATTTATTCCTTTCTTCGTATGCTTGAAAACAGTCAATTGATGGCCTATTTACCTTGCCCATATCGAGAATTAATAATTCTTTAAACTGTAATGTAAATCGTAAAATGATTCCTTGTGTCCGTAGGGTGTGAGTGTTGAAGCGGTGGACCCAGTGTTCCAGGCCAAGATGTTGGACATGCTCAAACAGACGGGCCGTCCTGAGATGGTGGTTGGATGGTACCATTCTCATCCGGGCTTTGGTTGTTGGCTCTCCGGAGTGGACATCAACACACAACAGAGTTTCGAAGCATTGTCGGAGCGGGCTGTTGCGGTCGTTGTGGACCCTATACAGAGTGTTAAAGGTAGGTTTTCTTCCTCTTTTCCTTCGGCTAGATTGGGCTAGCCTTTGTCTAGCTTCTCAGCTCCCTGCATCTTCCGCAGTCACAGTTCTTCTGGGTGTGTCTCCGGGCGTGGATATCCTTCTGAATTAGTCGAGCTGTCTATTCTCAATGTTCTCTAAGGCCCCATTCACACGAGTGACTTTTGTCACGCAACATTTTATCACTCTCCACCTTGAGTATTGAAGCCTAATGGTGGTGTACACACGAGGCAACGTGACAGCCGAGTGACTTTGTTGTGCTGACAAGTCACCTTGCGCAGGTGACTCGACGTAACAAAAAAGTCACTCCCGTCCTGTTCACATGCAAAGTGACAGTTGTCACCAAGGAAGGTTGTAATTTGGTTATATTGTTTTCTGTTGTTTGGAAAAAAACTTCAGTGTATGTGAAGGAGATATACAAAACGAGTTATTAATTGAAGAAATAGAAAAACGGGCAGGGTGGAATAGACTGTCGCATGTTTGTATCTTGAAGACATATCGCAGGGGTCAACAGATTCAGCAAACTGTCAAAGCTTTCCAAACTCATTCTATAATATCCAAAAAATGTATTGGGATATCCCTTCAATATCTCGTGCAAAGTATAAAATTTACCTTTTAAAAATCGTTCACAGAAAATTGGATGGACCCAGTATTTTTTTTTCTATTCTTTATACGATTTCTTATACCCAGAGCACAAATAGCTGCAACCTCGACGACATCCATTTTTAGACTGGTCTCAAGATTTTCTTTAAAGTCACCGTGACAGTCGCCTCACCGTGTGAATACCTCAATGTCACGGCGACATTTTCAGAAAAGTCACTCATCTGAATGAGGCCTAACAGTGAGGGGTGATATTAGTCACCTGAACTCCCAAGGTACTAGTAATCTTATAATAGCAGGTCTCTCGGCCAGCACCGCTTCAGTCTTCGGGGAGAGTTTTCTGGAGTGGAACATAAACACGGAGAACGAGCAACAGGATTGTCACGTGAGGAAAGCTTCACATGGAACTCTGAGAAGCGGGACTTAATGAGATCGGTGCCAAATGGAACATTAAGATCCTTGTGGAGAGTAATGTTGATGAAAAACATGAACAAAGGATGTAAAACTATCGATATTAGACATTTTCGATAATATCGGCGTTATACTATCGATAATTTAAGGATTTTATATTTCTGGGATCCACTGAATCGAAGGAAGGTTACATTTACTGTTCTTGTAGAGAGTTTCTTTGCTTTGAACTGAAAATTTACTATTCTTGTAGCGTGGTTAGTTGTTTTGAACTGAAAACGAAAACCCGATGTGTGGAGTTACTTCGATAAGAATGTGGGTCAAAAAAAAACTGGCAAAATTTCGTTTGTACAGTGCCGAATGCAGAACTTCCGGGAACAGTTCCAATTTGAAGGATCTCTTGTTGAGAAAACATCACAGCGATTACAACGGTAACGCCTTGTGCACTCCTACAGATACAGAAGACAATAGAGGTAGTGGAAGTGGAATTCGTTTTTACTTGAGCTCAACAAAAACATACGAAAGAAACTCCGAGAGGTACAGGATTCTCTTAAATCGTATTGTTTCATACATAGCCAATGATTTTCAACCATTCAGCGTAGTCGAATTCGTAAAAGAAATATAGGTACTTACATTTGTTTATTTGTCTACCTTAAATTACTTACATGGTACATGTGTGCATATACATGAGCATAGAGTGACTGGATATCATTCTGCTTAAAAAAATACTTTGATAGTACTATCGATGAGTTCAAATACCATCGATAGCCTCGATAGATTAAAACTATCGATACTAACAACCTTTATTTTATTTTTTATTCCTTTCGGGTGCATCTTGCTTGTGTGCAACATCACCCGTCCGTCCAGTAGCCGACAAACTGGCTGAAACTGCGAGGCCGGCCTCCAACACCAGCAGCCGCAGGTCCAGTCCCAGGTATGATCCGGTCCCGATCCGGGCAATCGAGGACTACATGTTCTGCAGTCTTGATTGCCCCTATATGAACAGTTTAGGTTGTTCTTCTTTCTAAAGAAGAAAAGTTTGGAGTTAAAATCTCCGTGACCTGACAATATCTGGGACATCCAGTGGTCAGGCAGTACCCACGTCGAATCGAGGCGTACCTGTACTTCCGTGTTGTAATGACCAGCAAAATAAATACGAGAAAAATATAGCTATTGAAAAATATGTTATGATAAAAATACTGTAGTACGAAAACTGGTTATTGGTTTTGGCCTGTATAAACAGTTGGACAGCAACATCGTGTTTCATTTGGGATTTGGATTTGACCGTGCGCACTTAATGTCACCGCATTCAGGGCTATTAATTATCTATTTTGGTATTTTATGTATTATAATATAATTATATATTTCTGTTTTATAGGTAAAGTAGTTATCGACGCGTTCCGACTGATAAATCCAAATATGATGGTCCTTGGACAAGAGCCCAGACAAACAACCTCAAATTTGGGACATCTTCAGAAGCCTTCAGTTCAGGTATGCATTCACATATTCTAGTTATTAAAATATTTTTATAGAGGTTATGTACATTTATATAAATATGTAAGGTGAGTCGAAGTAAGTACATAATGGAAAATACCATTTAAAAAGTCGTCCGTGAATCACCAACAATGTACATCCCAAACACGACTTATTAAGGTTCCACTCCCTCCAATATCAATCTTCGGGCTAAAAATCAATATTTTACTCTCATTGGGGCGTTGAGCGATGGTCCCGAGCCTGTGTGATGGTGGTACTCATTAAAGACCCCTTGCCCTCGGTGAAAACCTAGATAGGCAAAATTTAAGACTTCCGCAGTAGAGTCAGGCTCATGTTCATCAGAGTGACGAAAGAGCGCCCTGGTAGTAGGCGAAATGACCTTATAGTTAAAGCCTTGGCATTAGTCATAATAACTAAGTAACATAGGAGCTTCTGAAATTTCATACTAAATGTTGTGTCGATACATAACATTGGCAGTAATTAGAGTATTTGAGTTGAGGCCTCCTCTTTGGCCGATTTTGTGAAAATTGATTAAATGCGGTTCTCATGAGGATTTTAATTTTAATATAAAATTTCATGTCGATACATCGACAGTTATTGGGGTATTCGAGATTTGGCCCCTCTAATCCCCCCTTTTTGAAAGATTAATAGGTGTTTTGAGCTTATGGTGTTTTGAATTTACACATGAAATTTCATGTCGATACATTGACAGTTATTGGGGTATTCGAGATTTGGCCTCTCTAATCCCCCCTTTCTGGCTGATTCAGCTAAAGATTAATAGGTGTTTTGAGCTTATGGTGTTTTGAATTTACCTGTGAAATTTCATGTCTTTACATTCGTTACAAATGCAGTTATTAGAGTTTTTATGTTAATTCCTGTTACTTCCCCCTCTCCCCTCTGGCTAAAAAGGAATAGGTGTGGTCCTTATGGGGTTATGGATACACAAAATTTCGTATGGATACATTCTCCTCATCAGGAGGTATCGTATTCAAACACGGAGACATAGATTTTTTCCATTTTTGGATTAAGGAGGTCGGAAAAGATAAAATTCCGTTGAAAACTGCACATCGGATTTCTAACTTTCTTTTCTTCCATAACTTCCTCTATACTTCGTATAGCAGGGAAAGTAATAAAAAAGTTTATAATGATGTCATCTATGAGATAGTAAGAACTTCCCCATGGGACAGAGTGACACAGTCGTAGGTAATCTGAGGTTTGTATAAATATGACAGACAATCTAACAAACTTAAATGTCACTTGAACTTTGTGCTGACGATTGGTTCAGCCGAAACAGGTACTCTCTATGTATAGTTAGTTATTATGACTCATGCCCGGGCTTTAGCTATGAGGTCATATCACCTACTACCAGAGCGCTCTTTCGTCACTCTGGTTGGACATGATCCCAACTCTACTGTGGGAGTTCTCAATTTTGCCTACCCTAAATTTTTATTCACCTAGGACAGGGGTCTTTAACGAGTACCTGACATCGTACAGGCTCGGGACCATCGCTTAACGTCCCATCCGAAGAACGGCGATTTTTAGACAATATAGAAGTAATAATAAAATAGCTCTTCCCTTTTTTTTACAGTATATATATTTTACATATACAAATATATTTTATCTCTTGTGATGGACGATTTTTATTACTCTTATAACATGGAGGAGGTAACAATCTACACTTTTTTTTTTTTTTTAATGAATAATTATTAATAATATATTTTTTCTGTTTTTTCCAGGCTTTAATTCATGGATTGAACCGACATTACTACTCAATAAGTATTAACTATCGAAAAAATGAATTGGAACAAAAAATGTTACTTAATTTGCACAAAAAATCCTGGATGGATGGTCTTATGTTGGCGGATTATTCTGAAAATTGTAAAATTAATGAGAATACTGTTGGTGACATGTTGGAGCTGGCGAAAAACTATAATAAGGTAATATTTGTTGTTTTATTTTTGAACTATATTTGTGAGGCAGTAGAGGAAGTCATAACTCACATTTAACGAAGACCTATATAATAATATATTTATATCCATTAAACCATAATATTGTAATTGGATACGTCATACAATTTTGTAAGTGGAGTTTATAAATTATATTTATAGTTCTTTCACTACGATATTTGGGACGATTAAGGCCTATTTACATTTGTCACTTTGGAGGATCATCTTGGATGAATCATCCAAAGTGACAAGTGTAAACTGCCATTCATCTTCAATTCC
This sequence comes from Aradus depressus, assembly GCA_963662175.1. Classification (NCBI taxonomy): domain Eukaryota; kingdom Metazoa; phylum Arthropoda; class Insecta; order Hemiptera; family Aradidae; genus Aradus; species Aradus depressus. The sequence goes on along the minus strand of OY759226.1, from coordinate 17,887,841 downwards.
TCCAGAGTGAACATCGAAAGTGAACGATGAAAGAAGTTGACCGCCTACTAACTTTTGATGACAGTCGTTCCTCCAACCGATGATTCTTTCAGAGTGAAGGCGCAGTGACAAATGTAAACAAACGTCCCCTCTTTGAATTCACTCTTCACTGTTCTGTATTTGACATTGTCAGTCGAATCTCGTCTGTAGTGAGACTTGTTATTATAAAGATTTCGCGTCGAAGTTTTATTTTATTAGAATAGAATAGTTTTTATTTATCGGCGTCCAATGACAAAGATTTTTGACGCCTTTAACTCGATTAAATTAGGTCTATGAGGTGTGTTGTTTTCATTGTGCTTAGGACAGCTTCAATAGATGAGTTGTCGTCTCCGAGCATCTCATATAGGTCCCTTTTATGCAAACCCTTGGCCTTTAGTATATTCTCATATCCAGGGCATTCCTCCAGGATGTGGCTTACTGTGAGAGGCCAGGCCCCACACCCGCCACAGCCCGGGGCCATCACCCTGGTTATGAGGTGGCTATGGGTTAGGCGAGTGTGGCCTACACGGAGCCGCATCAGACATACCTCCTCCTGTCTATTCTGTCTTTCAGAGCTTTGCCATTTGTCAACATTAGCTTTGATGGACCTAAGCTTATTTGTTGGGTCCATGTTGGTTGACAAAGAGGTCCAGCTCTCTTTTATTTTGTGACGTATGCAGATCTTTAGGTCCGGAATTGTCGTTATTATTCTTCCTTCTCCAGGCAGCGCTGCTGCTTCCCTTGCCATTCTATCCGCTGCATGGTTCCCTTCGATACCCACATGTGAGGGAATCCAGCAAAAAACCACCTGCTTTTTATCCCTTATGCAATTCCCAAGAAGCTTCTGTATTTTATATACTAGGGGGCAGCGGCTGTTAAGCTGTTGGATACTCTGAAGAGCGGAGATGAAGTCGCTACAAATCATGTAGTTCCGACCTACATCGGAAGTGACAAAACTCATTGCTTCAGCAACGGCGCTCAGTTCTGCAGTGTAACTGCTGCAATAGCTTGGCAGCCTGCATTTATACACTGAAGACTGGGTTACTACAGCATAGCCTACATGTTCCTCGCTTTTCGATCCGTCCGTGTAAATGTTTTGGTACCCATGGAAGGTTCGTCTTATTATAATGGCATTTAAGTGGCAAGACAGACACATGACAATGTTTCTAGAAACATACCAGCAGTACGAGTGCTTGTGGAATACCAATTGCAGTGATTACAGTAAAACAAATGTAAGGGAAAACGTGTATTCTTCTATGCTGACTGATTTGAATATTCCTGGAATTACAGTTGCAGACATAAAAGCTAAAATAAAGACTATTCGTACACGATATGGAGCAGAACTTAATAAAATCAGAAGTTGGGAAAGAAGTGGAGCTGGTTCCTTCTCGAACGAGACATATTCTGGCACTATATGCGAAGAGGGCACACAGACGCGAAATTATGAGGAACACTGAGCAGTGAAAACACATAACTGGATGAAAATATGTAAACAAGGATGATTCACTACGGATGTTCATCAATAGTGACATAATGGGCCTTTACACTCCCCTTCCGCAGGTTTTAAAAAGTGAAATATAGTAAAGAAAAAAAATAAATAAATATATATATATATATAAATTAATTATCATATATATAAAGCTGAAAATGTGTGTGCGTTGTACCGCTATAACTCACGAACGGCTTCATGGTTTTGATTAATTTTTTTTTTAATTTGTTCGTCATCGTCTGTGGAAGGTTATAGGCGTATTAGTACCTCAATATCTGGTCCATCCCAGCATCCACCCACGCAATCTTTGTAACTCAAAAACCACTGCAATGATTAATGAGGAATCTTTTTGAATAGATCAAGTTTTATCTATGGGAAGGTTAAGGTCTATTTTTTAATCAACCCCTGGTCCATCCCAGCATCCACTCACGCAATCTTTGTAACTCGAAAACCATTGCAACGATTAATGAGAAATCTTTTTAAATAAATTAGTTTTAGCTCCAAAGCTAGCGTTACTACAGTTGAAGGACTATAAGCCTTATTCCGTATGAATAATTGAAAATTATAACATTATGAATGTACTGTCGAGGAACTGAATAGCCTTATAGGAGATATTGGGAGAAAAGTCAAAGTTCCCCGGGCAACGCCGGGTATTACTGCTAGTTATCAATAAAGTAAGTAACTATTATGGAATTTTGAATTCAGATATGAAATTTTGTGTCGATACATTTATTAGAACGGCAGTTATTGGGATTTGAGTTAAGCCTCTCTCCTAATCTCCCCTTCCTTTAAACCGATTAGCCTGAAAATCGATGAGTGTTATCCTTATGGGGTTCAGGTCACACATATAAAATTTCATGTCAATACATTCATTCTATCGGCAGTTATTAGAGTTTTTGTGTTAAGTCTCCCCCCTAGTCCCCCTCTCCCGTTTGGTTGATTTAGCTGAAAATCAATAGGTGTCGTCGTTAGAAGTCTGTGGGGAGTTATCGCATTCACAGACACAGACCGGATGTTTTTTTTTTCATATTTGTGATCTGGTGGTTGGAAAAGATGAAATTCCGTTCAAAACTCCGCATCTTGGCGCGTATTTAGATAGGGTTAGAATTAGGAGTTAAGATGTATAGTTTACCTCACGACACTCCTTAAGAGCTTTCTACCTAATTAAATTTAATAGACTTATATTTAAAAGAACTTTAAAATAGATTAAATAAACATAACAATTGCTATTCCTAACTATTAAAAATGTATTGCACTAAGATAAAATAATTTCATTATAACAAAAATTCATTCACTTTAAAACAATTAGTCAAGTTTAAAATAAATGTTTAAGCTTTAAAAGGATACTTTGATCTGTAAAACGGATGAAATCGCTTTAACAAAAAAAAAAAAAAACACTAAATAATTACAACTTTAAAAATACGCGCCTTATTTTCTGTCAAAAGGTTGATATTCATCGTCGAAATTCCCGTTTGTTTGTGTCTTTATCTAAATATTAAATAGAATAAAACATTTGTTTATAATAATAGTTGCATGAGCTCATTAATAAAAAACAAAATATATTTTTTACGCGAGTTCAGTGTTAACGCTAAAATTAATTGTAATATTCCAAGTGTCAATTTTAAGGCTTGCAAAGTTAAGTTAAAACTAATCATTTTAAAGCGCAAACTATCAATTTTAAAGTTAGCAATGTTAAAGTTATTTAAAGTCTAGAGTATCAATTAAATTGTTGACAACGTTTTTTTTTCCCCCTCCTCTTGGCCTGATGTTCCGTGCATATTGGCCAAGATAAAGTTGGAATTATCTTGTTTGAAGGTCATATATATATTCCTCAATCTTTAATATTGCTTTGGCGCGGTTCCTCTCCATGTAACCCGAACGTAAGCCTCGTTGATGTGAATGCTGCATAAGTGTGTATGTTGGGCGGTTGTTTTTATTTTATTGAATATCATAACAATTATAATAAATCTTGCTAGTAATTAAAATTGGCTAGAAAATTGAAATAAATGTGCATTATTTTATTTATTTACATATTCACAACGACAACATTTGTCACTAGTGATTATGATTATGTGCGGTGGCAAGTGTGTCGCTGTACTGCTGAGGTACGTGACCGATAATGTGCATTAAAAGAATCTAAGATAGGTTAAGTAATTTTTGGCTTGATTACAGTAATTCCGCCCTCATAAGTTGATTTTTGATCATATTTACCGTGATGAATTCAACTAAAATATCTATATTACGAACTATAAAATTATCTTTCGGTAAAACACTGTTAGGTTGATGCTTCGATAGCTTAAATTTGTAACAATAAATAAAATTTCTGGTAAGAGAAAAAATTATAGCAGTGTAAATCTTAAAAAAATATAATATATATTCCAATATATTATTATATAATATTGTTATTAAACAAATTTTGCTTTTTTTATATAAATATTTGTATTCGTTGTTTTTTAGGCCCTTGAGGAGGAAGAAAAAATGACTCCAGAACAGTTGGCAATCAAGAACGTTGGAAAACAAGACCCAAAGCGACACCTGGAGGAGAAGGTGGATGTGCTTATGTCAACGAACATTGTGCAGTGCCTGGGAGCTATGTTGGATACTGTTGTATTCAAATAATACTTTTAAAAATAAATATATATATAAAGGACAATTTCAATATATATTTCTGTGAATAAGTGTGATACTTCGTGAAGTTTTACAACAGTGAAAATAGTTTTACTATTCCAAAATTTGAAATTATTATTTCGTAAATTATTAACAGTTGTAACATTCAAAACGAATCTTGAACATCCTTTTTTTTTTCTTTTAATTTCATGTATTTTTAAAATTATTTGAGTTTTTTTTTTCTTTCTTTTTTTTACATGTTAATGTAATCTACTTATAATAATAAACATATTTTTCACTCAGTATGTTTTTATTTCCTCAGTTATGTGAAATATATGTATGTAATCGAGTTTTAAAAAAATTAATACTTGTTGAAACTGAGCATTACTAGGTATACTAAAGTTATGAGTTGGGAGCCATGGTGGCCGTGCGGGCTAGAGCGTAGGGCTTTGGTCTCACCATGGTTTGGGAGTTCGAATCCCGTCCGGGAGTGAGTTTTATTTCGTAGATAGAACTCCCTCGATGTAAATAACTAGATATAACACATTGACATGGCTAATATGCATCGTAGATAAAGCCAAAAAAAAGTTATGAGTTGTCAGCAGAATTTTTTTGTTTCATTGTACATCATAATTCTGAGAGTGACTTTCTTATACTCAATACGAAATGTTTTTGAGAAGGGGGAGAGAATAATCTCTAAAAGCCACATCACATATATATATTTTTTTCCAATTTTTTAAATTTTTTCATTGAAACTACAATATTTCCTACGGATATTTACTTATCATTGTTTGAGGTGCTATAAATTTTGTTCTATTGATCTTATCTCAAATCTTAGGACTTAATAATTATTTGAAATTTTATAAGGAACATTTTTGATAGGAGTCAATTTTTCAATAGGACTAATCATTTTCGGTTAAATCAAGGAAACGTCTAAAAATTGTGTTTCAAAATCTCGAAAACCAGACGACCTACGAAAACTACTGTCAATTACAATATGGACGGTTTGCAATTTAAAATGTTTATAATTGCTTTAATATTATAATTTTAAATATTTTGCAAAATTTAGATTATGTATAAAAAGTGAAGATTTTGAAGTATCCTTGGGATGTAGTGGTACGTGGTTCTGTTTACCCAGGTGTTGTTTCAGAAAACAAGTTTTACATCAATAACATAGATCTGTGAAAAAAATAATGTTACAAAATATTAACTAAGTTCAAGTTCCCAAGATGATGAAACTACTGAAAAAAAATATCACATTTAATGAGTCTCGTTTCTAACTAGGTTTCAAGGGCAACTAAATAGGATTTTTCGATAAAGGAGTTTTAAGGATGTTAAAGAGCTAGAAGGATGTTAAAGAACGTAATGTTCCAGTGACAGACAAATAACTGTTCTCAAAATAACAGGTCATCCCTACCTAGACGTACGTGTATTGAGACCACGTCAGGAGCTGGGATCCATTGTGGAACATTCACCGGGAACAGAAACATGGTGAGTTCGCGTTCCATTCAATTTATCATGGACCTAATCTCGGTGGGTTCAATTTCGATTGATATCTAAAGAAAAAGTGTGTTATCCTCATTGAATCCCTGGATGAATTCGAAGTGTACAAGCTCGTCTTCAGAAAGGTTGAGGCTTACGTTATTTCAAGACAATTGGAGCAAGAAGAAGTGTAATTGCTGCACCAGAAAAAAGGATATACATTGGTTGCCCCTTCAGTGAAGAAGAATCGATGAACTTGGATACTACAAGATATAAAATGGCGATGGACGGGAAATGAAGAAGATTACATCGAACCTGAAGTCACGTACAGTATAAAGAAGAAAGATTGGTTGAGGGACCGGGTGTCGTGTGGACTTGAAGACATCGCAGTACTCTGGGATTATGGATACATAGAAAACGGAAAGTTACTGCCTTTTTGAAAGTTTCGTTTCTCCTGACCATCGTAACATACGTTTCATATTCACGTATAAGTTGACAATTTGATTATTTTAGCCATAAAATTCATTTCAAACCTTTCCCGAAATTGAAGCAGAGAAGTGAAGACTACCTCAATTTAAGATTTGAAGATTTAGCGAATGAAATCATAGAAAATAGATCCGATATAAAACTCCAACCTTTAGGAGTTCCAGAAGATGTCTTGTATACAACACAACGTACAGAATTACGAAAAACTATTAATTTCAGATGTTGGACGACACACTATAGGTGCTAACTTTCGTCATCACAATTTTTTTCCATGAATAATAGAGACTATAGAACGGATTGCAGACCGAAACTTCAGACAACTACATCCGAGGACATATTGTAATCCCGAAGAGATCAAGAAAATCCAAGACTTTTGTCATATTTCTAAAGACGACTTGTACAAAACTACTTGAAGAGCCATAACCGGATGAAGAAATTATAATTAAATGGGATACCAATAAAAAGAAGATAAAAAAAAATATAAATATAAAAAAAATTAAGAAAAAAAAAATTAAAAAAGAAAAAGAAAAATATAATAAAAAGAAAGAAAAAAAAATATTAAAAAAGAAAAAAAAATGTAATAAAAAGAAAGAAAAAAAATATTAAAAAAGACTGCGTTGTCTTCAAGTCCACACGACACCCGGTCCCTCAACCAATCTTTCTTCTTTATACTGTACGTGACTTCAGGTTCGATGTAACCTTCTTCATTTCCCGTCCATCGCCATTCTATATCTTGTAGTATCCAAGTCCATCTATTCTTTTTCCCTGAAGGGGCAACCAATGTATATCCTTTTTTCTGGTGCAGTAATTACACTTCTTCTTGCTCCAATTGTCTTGAAATAACATAAGCCCCCAACCTTCAGAAAGATGAGCTTGTACACTTCGAATTCATTGAGTGATTCAATGAGGATAACACACTTTTTCTTTAGATATCAATCGAAAATGAACCCACTGCGATTAGGCCCATGAAAAATTGAATGAAACGAGAACTCACCATGTTTCTGTTTCCGGTTAATATTGCAAAACATGTAGTCCTCGATTGACCGCTGTATGACCAGACCAGGGTGAAGTTGATTCGCGAGATCGGATCATACCTGGGACTGGATTTGCGGCAGCTGGTAACGGAGACCGGCGGGAGCAGAAAAAGGGTGTCGCCTCCGGCCCGCCATAGCCTCGCTTAGAACTATTCGGATCCCTCTAGGACCAGTGGCGGATGCAAGGGAGGAGGCGGGGTGAAAGCAGAATTACAGTCAGTTTCGTTAAGAATAAAGAAATATACACGTTAAATTGGGAAAGACGTCCTAGTGATGCGCGAAGGACCTTTACGTTTACAGACTCAGAATGTTACTATTATTATAATATTTCAGTCTTGATTATTAATTCATGTGCTTCGTCAAACCAGCCAAAATTATTAAAAAATATTAGCCCTCTAGTCCTTCATCTTTCCAAATCTTGTGAATAGTGTATAACATCCAAATCTTGAACCAACCAAATTTTACTCCCCCCCCCCCCCCCCCCCCCCTGATAAACATCCTGGATCCTTAACTAAGACAGACGGGTGATGTTGCACACAAGAAGGTGCACCCGAGAGGGAATAAAGAATCCTCTTTTCTCCATTCTCATATCGTTGATGGACAAGAATAGTGACAACTCAAAAAAATAATTTTCCAAGTCAGCCATTTAAAAGTTTCTTGTTTCCTGCAAGGCTTGTCATGATATAAGGGAAGAACGACACAACCTCTTTCCAGGGGTCGTTTTTGGAAGTAGCTATCTTCACAATAAACTCGAAAATGGAAATTTGTGGAAATCATTGTGTCACTATTCTTAACGATTTATTATTAAATAAAATCGAAAAGAACGAATTATTAAATGGAATTTGAAAAAAATTTAATAAGCAGGAAGTAAAAAATGAAAGAATATACAATTTTATTGACATAAAACATATACTACAAATTCTGTGGTTAAGAGAGTTTGATCTCTTGATTGGAAAGTTGTCCTTGACCACGCCAAAACCATTCATAGTACACATATGGAATCCCAATTTACATCAACGTCTTGAGTTCTCGAATCTTGAAGCTTTTGTGGATTCAATTCGCTCATCTCTAGAGATATATAATGGTTCAGTATGACTGGAGCGAAGACAGGTACTTCGGAGGCCTTAGCCGGCCCGGGGGAGCGTAGAGCATAGTCTCGCCTCATTCAGCCGTCAGATAAGAGTATCCAATGCGTTTTGTATATTTTCCAAAGCATTATAGATTCCATATAATTCTCCCTCGGTGAGGCCCAAATGAATATTTGATGAAACATCTTCAGTTTTGACTTTCAACTGTAATACTGCTTTTGGAGTGAATGTTTGAGGTTGTTCTTGTGAGGCTGTCTCTATATTAACCAGCCAACTCACGTCTTCTAACTGAAAAATATAAATAAAAATATACTTAATGTCATTATAAGACATTCTTATACCAACCACACTTACAGATCACTCTCCCCCTTCTCAAAATCATTTCATACAGGCATTGCTGGGTATACTAAAGTTATGAGTTGTCAGCAGAATTTTTTTGTTTCATTGTACATCGTAATTCTGAGAGAGACTTTCTTATACTCAATATGAAATGTTTTTGAGAAGGGAGAGGGGGAGACAGTAATCTGTAATCACATATATTTTATTTTTTTCTAATTTTTTCATTGAAACTATTACAATTTAAACTTTATAAGCCCCGGAGTAAAGTTGTCTCAATTTTCGTCCGATATCGGTCAAAATCTAATCAGATCTAAGGGTAGCACATGTAACTTATTCATTCCAAATTTCAACTTCATGGCTACAATTGTTTTCGCAGTAAATATGCTTCACAACTTTCCAATCACATACATAGTCGCACAATCATCGCGAAAATGGCCAGTGTATTCAGGGGAAACTGAAATGTGAAAATCCGAAGACTCGAATTCGGACGATAACATTACTTTACTATAGGTATAAGTAAGTTAAAAAGTTATCATAGCGTAAAATTACAGTATTTTCTCTATTAAATTGTAATATTACTGAACAGTCATTAAAATAACAAGCAGTTTTACCTGATTTGAATAAACTGGTTTTTGCTTCAATTTGAAAACCAAACTTTTAGCATTGGCAGACCAAATGCTTGAAAAAGCAAATGCTTTATCTTCATTCATTTCTAAATCTTCAATCAAACACTTATTTAATATCTCTGGATTCGTAATATGATAAACAGCCTGAAAGAAATATAATATTTCAAAGTTTGAAGGGATCAATTTTTATACTGAAACTTGAGAAGATAGGCATGAATAAAGTACCTGGGACAATATTAGCATACAAGAATGTAAAAGTAGATTCAGCTTATCAGCATCAACAGAGAAACTAATCTGAAGTTTTTCCTTCTCGTCGTCACTAAAAGGTTTTAGTGAATTTGTATTCTGTTTCATTTCTTGTATGATCCGATTTAGAAAAAGATTAAATTTCTTCGTTTCGATAATATTCATAATTTCAACGGCTCTTGCCATTCTACAAATCAAAAGAAATATTTTACTGTAAAACATAACGAACATTGAAATCCACTTTAGACAGAGAATTGCTTTTAATTTCTTTAAATGTACTAAAATATAATTAACAATATTTACTTTGGAGTCAATGTTATCCAAGAGTTTGCGCTTGCCATTCCTAGTTAGTATCGAATATGTAACCCTTTTGAGAACAAAACAAAAGTTGAATTAAGTTATTGACAAGTATATGTTATCGCCATTGATAATGCCATATCGAAAACAAGAAAGAAAATAATCGATCCTCATAAAAGTTTTACAATTCATGTAGCGAAGAAATATTCTATTTGTTTCTAAATATTTCAATATCTAGATACAAAGAGGATAGTAAGAGTAAAATATGTGAGATTTTCATTTGTTTGAGGAGGTGCATTGAAAAAACATTTATTAAAATGAAATGAACTATACTTAACCTCCGAATACCACTGTCCAGGTGGAACATAGAATACCATGGGGGGGAGAAGTGGATGGTTCATTTTCAACTCTTTCACACCTATTGGTAATTAGGAAAATGAATCTTTGAAAAAATTAAAATTAATAATACTTGTTCAGAAAATATTTATTTGTGAAAAGTGACAATTATGAAGTGAGATAAGCTGATATGTTGGGAAAGCGAGTACATAACATGGTTGCTCCATAAATTGGTCTCTGGAAAAGGTAGTCTGAACTGCATAGCAGAGAAACTGGTTCATGATTGCTGTTGTGGCTCCACTGCAGATAAGTAATCCAATGAAAACATATATTTCGGTCTCATCTACATCATCCCACCTTCTTTTCTCTCCCTTCGTATTTTTGTTACAATTTTCAGTTTCCTTGGCACCCCTCTGGTTCGTGTATTTGACAATAATATCTACGATTTCAGGAGAAATGAATAACTTGAAGAAGTATAAAATGTTACCTTGTCTATCAACATCTGACGAGACACCGGGGGGGACACGAATAACGCAGCAAGATCTCAGTCGTCTGTGAATTAATAGATTTTTCAGTAAAAAAGTATCATCCTTTAAACGACCATATATCCAAAGCCTCCCAAAGTTTCTTCGTCAAGTTTATCAGCTATTTCAACAACTTCCTTAGCTCCAGAACATTCAGCAGATTCTAAAGCGAGAATTTCGTCAACTTGTGCCGCATCGAGGTCATTGTCTAGTTGAATATCAAAACGTTCAGCTATAACTCTAGGGGAACGAGAAGATTAGTTCTTGAAGACACAACACGATCCATTTGTCAACACGACCCTAATGAACGACGGATCAAACTGAACTGGAAAGAATGAGAGGACTGAAAGACAAGTGAGAAGAATATTTCTAGGAAAATATTGTTTGCTCCATTCTACTGTATTATTCTAGGAATACCTTGTTTGTAAACAGAGAGAATGACTTCATGACCTCCTCAAAGGGACGCAATAATCATTTTCAGCAAAAGGGTACACAGAATACCATGGGGGTCTCGCAAGGACCCCAGCCGCATTTTTCAGGTAACATTACGTGTTTACCGTAGTTAGGTGATGGTATATAGTTAGGCGAAAAAAGGCACGGAGCCACAATTAATTCATTCAAGTTTTTCAATACATTTTTTTCGAATATCAGCGAGACTGGAGTCATCAACGACCCCATGGTATTCGGAGGGTTAACCCTTTTCCATCAAAGGATTTGAATTTCATTTAAAAAATCAACCCCATTCTATCAAACGTACATTGAACATTATATTGTACATTTCTAATATCTAAAGGATAGCACGTAACAAATGAATAAAATTATTATTATCAAAAACAATTTTGTCAAGCTACCAACTGCTACTATTCCCCATCCATCTGACAAAACCATAGATGAATCATCGACAATGTTTTTCCCAGCACAAATTAATCAATTAAATTTTCGCTATCCCTCCAAAAACCAATCGACCTTTTGAACTAAATAAATCAATAGTTGATTTATAAAGGAATTTGTAACCTCATACTAAATATTGAGTCAATACACTCATTACAATGGCAGTTATAAGAGATTTTGTCCTCCTGTGACCCTCGTTAAGTCCTCCCGATTTAGCTGAAAATCAATAGTTGTCATGCGGTTTCGGGCACATATATAATTTTGTAGCTATATATTCATTCCATCAAGAGTTAACGTATACACTGACAGACAAGAAATTGCGTTGAAAACATCGAATATCAAGAGATGACATATCCCCCAGAACTTCAAGATCAGGAAGAAGAAACAAGACAAAAATCACAATAAGAGAGATAAGAATAACAACAAATAATTTTTAATAAGATTGTATTTACAAAATAATTCAAAATTTCAACTAGTACAAATTAAATTAAATAGCACGGCGAAATATTTAAAAACATTTGCTTTCAATTTCATCTTTACAGCAGAAAACATTATTTGAGATATGAGATGTATGGTAAAACTAAATCTTTTTTACATAACGAATGATATAATAAATATGCAAGAAATATTGGAATAAGCTGTCATAAAAATTGTCTGCAGTTTCTTCCTTGAATGCAATTAATCAATTCGTGCATTTGGAGAGTAATATGACTGTTCATTTGGTCACTTTAGTTTTGGATATTGCTGCCCTGAAAAATAATATAAAAAAACAACAGTTGAAAAATATTGTCTATTTCACAAAATATATAAAAAATATGGGAGTACCATCTTCAGCCACGATTTAACAAATACTAAATGGAAATTCAACAAGTTTACATTCCAAACTTTACCTACAGGGGGTTTTCCCTGTCCCTCCTGTACAGCTAAACCCTCCTAGGACTGAGTGGGGTGCGCTCGCGCCCCAAATTTGAATTTGATTTATATATAACTAGCAGTAATACCCGGCGTTGCCCGGGGAACTTTGACTTTTCTCCCAATATCTCCTATAAGGCTATTCAGTTCCTCGACAGTACATTCATGATGTTATAATTTTCAATTATTCATACGGAATAAGGCTTATAGTCCTTCAACTGTAGTAACGCTAGCTTTGGAGCTAAAACTAATTTATTCAAAAAGATTTCTCATTAATCGTTGCAATGGTTTTCAAGTTACAAAGATTGCGTGAGTGGATGCTGGGATGGACCAGGGGTTGATTAAAAAATAGACCTTAACCTTCCGGTAGATAAAACTTATCTATTCAAAAAGATTCCTCATTAATCATTGCAGTGGTTTTTGAGTTACAAAGATTGCGTGGGTGGATGCTGGGATGGACCAGATATTGAGGTACTAATACGCCTATAACCTTCCACAGACGATGACGAACAAATTTAAAAAAAAAATTAATCAAATGCATCAAGCCGTTCGTGAGTTATAGCGGTACAACGCACAGACATTTTCAGCTTTATATATATGATACATGATTTATTACTTTAAAATAATATTTTTTGACATTATATTTATCTTATAGGGTTAGTAAAGGTTTAAATATATTTTTTTAAATATATAATGTTTTCAACCAAAAAGTTTCATCTTTAGAATAAAATAAAATTAAGCTGAAGGAAAAGGTGTATTTGAGAAATAAAAAGTCGCTAAAATATTTATCTTTTGTGCATTTTAATGACTAAGTTGAATGTGTGTCGTGAAGGTGATATGGGTTTTTGTCTGATAGTGATCTGTGAGTACCGACAGTTCACTATCAGACACAAACACAAACCACCTTCACTATACACATCCACTTTAATCATTATAAGGCCATGAAGAAGGAAATAATTAAATTTCATTTCACTTTTCCCTTATCTGTTGCGAAGCTATTTTGCACCCTAAACACAGTTCAATTAAACTGCCATATTGGATCAGTGGATCTTTACGAAGTGTCCTTAGAGTGGTAAATACGTACGGTATATTTGTCTGTTTGCTTCCACTGAGGACAACGTAAGCTGATTGGGTCTCTTTCTGTTTCTGCTGTAACATCTGAAGAGTGCCAAGCGGTGTATCCGTTGAACTCATTTGTTTCATTAGCTGCGAAAAAGTACAAAATACAATACATATATTAGTTTATTAGTTATTATTGTTTATTATCTAATGGTCGAAGTTCAATGCGATACCTTAGAAGCAATCCCTAAACATGCTTTACACTATTTTTTATCAAGACTTAAAATCCATCGTTAGTTTATAGTTCCCCTATCCCTTGATTCATGTGCACCCAACCCAACCTTTTTTTTTTTCCAATTGAAAAATGAAAGAGAAATCAATGTTTCAAGTTGAATTTAGCGGGTTGATTTGAATAATTTATTTAAAACTCATTCATTTTTTTAATCTTCAGGGTGTTCTGCATCTTCTAAAATAAACTGGTGTTTTCATTCAAACAGATAACTTCCCTGCTGACTTACATCACTTGAAAAATGATTTTTTGAGTCACAAAGCAGTGACAACCCAATTTTCGACATTCTTCACATATTTTGTTCTCACTTTTCAAAAAGAATAAAATAATCACAATAAAGAATCGTGTTTCATATCCAAAAACATTATTTGATACAAAGCTTTCATTTTTATTTTTTGGGCAGAGTTCCTCCACACCTTAAAGGTCAGTCCAATGTACCTTATTGTTTTATTTATTCATTTATAATTTTTTCTTTTTCTTTTCTATATCTCGCACATTGGGACCTGATGAAGGGACGTAAGAACGTTCCAAAACATCGTTGGGATAAAAACACTTCCGAAGAGTTTTTGAAAAACAGTTAACTAAATTTTTATTAAATTGAAAATGTGTCTACTTATTATAAATGTATCTATGTATTAATTCTTTTTATACTTATATATTTTTAAGTATTTATTTATTCAGTTTTTATTAATTTCATTTTACTTTTTTTAATAGTTTTGTTATTATTAGACTCAAGTAGTTATAAATCTATATCACAAGCTATCTTGATGTATAAATCCTTTTGACGTATCCTATTACCATGTATTGGTTTAACGGAAATAAATTTATTATTATACAACTTTGACTATCATAGGCATGAAACTTTTCAACATATTTAAGCCACTAAAAAGTTCCAATTTATTATTTTTTTTTTAACAATGCCCAACCTTGTGTTCCTTTAGTCTGTTAGAGGGCGGGTGGGTTAAGCCATTTTTTTCAAGCACCACAGGATGGGCTACTGCGGTTCGTTACAAACATCCATGGATCCGGGACAGTTTTATCTATGAAATTAATTTCTCCCTCGGACGGGATTCGAACCCGCACTTGTGGTGAATCCAGTAATTCCAACTTAGCAAAAACAACTTATTGGCAAAAATTGACCCAAGGATTTACTTATAAGTATTAAGATAAACAAACTATTTCTTACCCCTTCTTGCTCGTTCTTTTTCATTCTTTTCTCCACTTTATTTTTCCCAGGTCCTTTTCCATGAAACTTATGAGATAAATACCTGCGAAAAAAAACATTATATTATCGAAAAATAATAATAATGAATATAGAAACATACTGATAATTTAAGGAGCATGGAAAAAAGGAATGGTTGTTTTCAAATTTGAGAATAGTGAAATAAAGAGACAAACCTAAATGCCTCCTTGGCTGACAGAAGATGTCCATCGTCGTCAATATATTCCAATTTGATATTTGGTTTGTAACCGTCTTTTTCTTTGAAATCTGAGGTGGGACCCATATATCTTTCACGCCGACCCAATTTGTCATCATCACTAAAACAGAAAAATAAATAAATAAATTACCAAACAAGAATAATTTAATTTATTAATTATACTTATTATATTAGCGAGTGCGATGTGAATTCAGGAGTGAGAGACATGGCCGGTCCGTCTGTCATGCTCGCTCAAGGCGTTCTGGGAAATTGTAGGGAGAGATTCTGTGGATAGATGATAATGTTACTATACAATGTGAGATTGGAAACGTAAGATGGTGCATTGGCAATTTGGTATAGTATAATGCATTGTATTGACTGAAGAAGGCGTTGTATGTTTCATTTTTTCTCTGATCCCCATATCTCAAAGCCGTTAAGTCCAGATTGGTTTTGGTAAGATGTGGTATATGTGAATTTTGTTCTGAAGTATGTCAATCATCGTTCGATGATAAATTTCTGTCGTCCAAATCATCATATGTCTAAATGAAGTTCTAGAAGAAGTTGGTTGCAGGAATGCGCTGTTTCTCAAAAATGATTTAAAAGTACACTATTTCTCTAACAAATATCCCAAACATTCCCAGGACTAATGATACTCAACATTTTTGGAAGATATTGTGAAACTCTTCAAAAACAAAAAATTAAGAAAAACGTGTTTGTCAGAACCTGTGATATATTTAAATTTAATATTGGCAAAATACAACTTACATATTTTAGTCAAGACTAATAGATCGTCTCTTATTAACAAAAATTTCATGTATAAAGGTTGCACATTTTTATTTTATTATATATAGACACAAATAATAAAATGTATCCCATCTGAAGGACGGCGTGCTCAAGATCTTTTTCTCACCGCCCAGATAAAAAAAACCTAAGGGCTTCCATCGGGTTTTGAACCCGCGATTTAAAACTCAGCTAGCACACTACTCTGAGCTACCAGAGCCTTAATATTCAATATATATTTTCATTCTAATGTTTATAAATAGATATTTATATAAGATTAAACCCCGGGCATGAGTCCCAATAACTAATTATAAGATTAATTATTATTAAAGTAGAGCTTTATAAATTGTTTCTACCAATTGTGAGGTGTGTTTGTAGGTTATGTATCCATGTTATAGTTGGTTAGGTTAGGTTTTATGACTCAAGCCCGGGCTTCTTTAACTGTGAGGTCATATCGCCTACTACCGGATCACTCTTTCGTCACTCTGGTGGACATGATCCCAACTCTACTGTGGGAGTCCTAAATTTTGCCTACCCTAAATTTTTATTCACCTAGGGCAGAGGTCTTTAACGAGTACCTGACATCGTACAGGCTCGGGACCATCGCTTAACGTCCCATTCGAAGGCCGACATGCTTAAGTTTATTTTACCTCCCAGATACAATAAGCCTAAGGGCCTCGGTCGGGTTTCGAACCCACGTTCTTGAGCTCAGAAGGCAACCACGCATATAGGAATATATAAATATATTTTTCTTTAAATATTTTCTTTTTAATATTTGTGGAAGTTTGAATATTGACTCTTGACTCCTGAAGGTAAATACTACGAGTATGGTCCTTCTTCTTCTAAGGAAGGTAATTATTAAGTTTTTATTTTATGAAAATATGGTTCAACTTACCCTTGATGCGCCTTGTCATCTATGGAATAGTTCTGTGCAGCTAGATGTGAGACCCGGGAGGCGGACGGCCGGCTCACTGTCTCCTTCTCTAGATATCCCTTGGACACGGCCAGACGTAGTGCGCCCGCCACTCCAGAGCCTAGGTCTGGCTCTGCATCCAGAATTGGAGTCTCTGTCGGCTTGATCTCCACAATCTTCATGTCTGCAAAAATAAAAACTCATCTCAGTGCGATTGCTGTGCATTTTTTCTATACGGAGAATGTTTGAATTTATGAGAGATCCAAACAGCAATGCTAGCCACTACATCAGTTAAACAAAAAATCTTACCCATTTCGACATCATTCCAGCCCGTACTTCGGCCATCATTTTCTTCAATAGTTTTCTTTTCTTTAAGTTCTTTATCAAAATCCTGCAATATATATTTAAAAAAACTGAATTAGCAGATTTATTTTACACAATAAAGAAAATAAGTGAATAAATGCAGGCATTAGGACTTTCAAAATTATAATTACTATTAAAGTGACCTTTTCGAGTTTATGCTCATCATAAGCCCATTCTCAACCTCAATGCTGCCATTTTCAGTTAAATAATCAAACTAAATAAGAAGTTTTTTTGGCCTAAGAAAACAATAATAAAGATAACAATAATAAACAGTAATAAAGGTGAACTTCTTGACACATTATTCAGACTTACTTCTTATTCAGAAGAGGGCGCCGGTAGTTGTGTCATGCATGCTTACTTACTGAGCTCAAGATCGCGGGTTCAAAACGCAGCAAGACCTTAGGATTTTTTATGTGGGAAATGAAAAGCCTTGAGCATGCCGGCCTTCTGATGGTCCCGAGGCAAAATTTAGGACTCCCATAGTAGTCGGGCTCATGTCCACCAAGTGACGAAAGAGGGCTCTGGTAGTAGGAGATATGACCTTCTGGTTACAAGCCGGGCATAAGTCATAATAACTAAAAAAATTATCCAACTGACTATTTAACTAAAGATGGTAGCACTGAGAAAAGCTTAGCCGAAAGGTCGCTTTAAGCACTAAAATATTAAAATTATGGAATGTATGCAATCATTCACTTCACCTAAGATGTATTTCTCTCCCCATCCATCTCTGTCAAAATAATAATAAGGTTTTCGTTAAGTACTCACAAGTATGACGGACGGTCCATCTTCTCTGTTCCCAGCCAGACCATATGTTGGTATATCTCCCAAGGTTCTGCAGAATTCTGCCGTCGAATTTAAAACAATGCTACCTCCTTGTTCTTCTGAGAGCGTTTCTTCTTTCACCTCTGTTAGAATTTCTTCAACTTTCTATATAATAGACAATAAACAACGAAAATATAATTTTATTTTTTTTTAAAGTCCTGCTTGAGTTCCTCTGACTGTTGACAAGTGGGTTGGGGATGAGATGCGATGTTGCCGCTTGCTCTTGCCTCTCCCTGCCAGATACCTATTTTCCTTTTGGTCCCACTCAGTCCCCTTTCATTACTAACCTAAATGTCTCATATTTTTTAAAGATGTTAAGACCCAAGGCGGAAGGAATTCGAGGTTCTGTCGTATAAAAGAAAATTCAAAATTTGGCCAACGTTTCGAAAACTATTTATTTTCTTCTTCAAGGCCTTACAATGACTTGAGTGGATGTGTGTGGTGAAGGTGTTGTGAATTTCTGTCCAGTATAGTGCAATGGTGACGTGTATCTCACATCATACAGGACACCATAGCACTATACTAGACACAAACTCACAACATCTTCACTACACATCCAATCAAATCATTGTAAGGCCCTGAAGAAGAAAATAAATAGTTTTTGAAACGTTGGTCAAATTTTGAATTTTCTTTTACACGGCAGAACCTCAAATTCCTTCTACATTGAAAAGATACTGTCGACTCTATTAATCTTTAAGACCCAAGTATTCGTCATTTCTTTTTGGGTGATATTTTAATTTTCCCGGGTCTATATTTTAATCCCTGAATTACTTCTTTACTGTTTTAAGTAAATATCGTTATTTTCTCATTTTTACCAGAAATAATAGTGGAATTGATTGAAAACTTAACGATTGAGGAGTAAGAAGGGAGTGCAATCCTACTACAGAGCGGGAAGCGTGGCATCATTAGAGTTTTCAAGGCAACATGGCGCTCTCGCTGCCCTAAGCGGCCTTCCACACCCAACCTACCAGCCTACAGACCTCACTATAGGAGAGCATATTACCTTAAAAATTAAAGAACAATGTTTATAAGGCATACTCACAGGTAATCTTGAGGTAATTTGTTCAGGAGGCATTTGTTTAAGTCGTCTGGCTTTCTTCAGAGCAAGTTCCAATTCAGTATCATCTTCCTCTTCAATTTTCACATCCTCAAATACCACAGGAAAAGCTACAAAATAATTTCAGTATTATATAACAAAATGAATTCATAAAATTTGGCAGTAAAAACATCTTGAGCACATCATCCTTCTGATGGGATGTTAAGCGATGGTCACGAGCCTGGGCGATATTAGGTATTCTTTAAAGACCCTAACCCTAGATAACTAAACCTGAGTAGGCAAAATTTAGAACTACCACATTAGAATCTGACTCAAGTACAACGACGAAAGAGCGCTCTAGAAGGCGATATGACCTCGTAATTAAGCCCGGGCAAAAGTCATAAAACACAATGACAAAAAAAAAAAAAAATATATCCTTAATTGATGTTCGAGTCTTTAGGGGTTTGAGTTATAAAAATAGTTGATACCATTATCTGTAGTTTGTTGAGAGTAAACTTGTTTGTTATTACAAAAAATATGATAAAAAGTACCCTTTCGACAAAAAAATTGCTGCAGGTTACTACCCTTTACAACTTTTTGCAAAATTTTAAATGACTATCTACACGCCAAACCAAACTTATATACCATCTTTCAT
Organism: Aradus depressus; assembly: GCA_963662175.1. Lineage (NCBI taxonomy): Eukaryota > Metazoa > Arthropoda > Insecta > Hemiptera > Aradidae > Aradus > Aradus depressus. Next base: position 17,868,131 of record OY759226.1, on the reverse strand, counting down.
AAAAATCCGTTCAGTGGTTTTTGAGTTAGGCATATGACAAGGATTTAGGAGATAAGATACGGAACAAATAGTTTTTTTTTGATCTGAAACGCAGATTTGTAGGAAATTTTGAAATCTAAGACCAAAAAAGTCGAAGATAACAAAGCTTCCTCTATCTGCATATACGAGGTCTGTTCAAAAAATACGCGGACAGTTTGAATTGCGCGGCTCCAGGGGAATCTGCTTGGTGTCGCTACGTTTGTACGTTTGCTGATGATAACGCTGTTTCCTGCTTGCAGATATCTTCGTTTTTGATTAGCTACGCGGTTTTTAGTGAAGTGCGATTTTTCCGTTTGTCCGATTTTAGAATGAATGACCTGAATGAGCAACGACTTGCTGTGAAATTTTGTGTCAAACTTGGAAAATCTGCGACTGAAACATTTGCTATGCTCAACACCCATTCAGCCCTCAGAACTCCTGAGTTTTTCGCCAGACACTCGATCACTGTTCTCACTGTTCTTCCCCCCCCCCCCCCCCCCCCCCCCACTCACCTGACTTTGCTCCTTTCGATTTTTTCTTGTTTCCCAAACTCAAAAGACCCTTGAAAGGAAGAAGATTTGAGAAATTCCCGAGATTAAGGCAAATGCGACGAAGCAGCTGAAGGACATTACAAAAGCAGTTTACCAGGACTGTTTAAACAAGTTAAAAAACCGTTCGGATAAGTGTGCGTTGGGGAGGAGAGTACTTTGAAGACCTTACCAGACATGTAACTTCTAAATGAAGTATATTTTGTTTTATGACGTCAGTCCGCGTATTTTTTGAACAGACCTCGCATGCATGGGTGAAATGATGTACACACCTAGGGACCTAAGCACATTTCCCTTCCCTAGGGATCCTAGGAGTTGATTAACGAGAACCTAATATCGCACAAGCTCGGGACCGCCATTTAACGTCCCCTCCGAGGGACAGCGTGTTCAAAGTTCTGTTAACTCCAAGTTGATTAACGAGAACCTAATATCGCACAAGCTCGGGACCGCCATTTAACGTCCCCTCCGAGGGACAGCGTGTTCAAAGTTCTGTTAACTCCACAATAAAAAAGGAAATAAATTCTCGATAGACTTTTACTTTTGTTTTGTCCTTTCCGATTCATAAACTAGGTAAAAAAATAAAATAAATAAATATAAATACGAACCTTCATCAATGTCCATCGGTTCATCTTTAATCTCTGTCTTCAGGTCTGTGTTGGATTCTGGTCCGCTCCCGTTAGTCAGTGCTAGTAGATCATCTGCCCTCAAAGTCCTCGATTTGATCTTTTTCTAAAATAATAAAGAAAATATGAAAGTTGAAAATATCTGTGATATGATAAGAGGTTGTATATAATCCGAAAACGGAATAGTAAATATTTAGAAAAGCAAATTTACGTCAATAACTTTCAAAATATGGTCTTTTCTGAAATCTGTTCCTATACCAAGCTCTCATCATCTCGTGCTTTTCACTTTCCCAGCTATACAAAGTGTACTAGAAGTTAATTGCTTAGTCAGAAATTCAATGTTGATTTGTTTCCAGTCTATCTACTTGAGTCAGTGAACACGATAACCAGAGACAGGATGCATATATCAATATGCAATGTTATGCTGCCCTCCTTAGTTAAAAGTATCCTAACATCTTTCGCTTCTTAAGAAAATATAGATTATACATTTTTTCTTGTGCCGTCATAGTTAATTTCCAAATTTAGTCATTTCCTCGTTTAAGGCTATATAATTTTTGATGCTGCTTTAAAAGCAGCTGAGGCCTAAAATTAACCGAGTAATTCATTAATTACGTCAGATAGGACATTTTAGCTTAGTTGAGTACAAAGACAGGAACTTTCAGCTTAGTGAAGGTTATTACATAGGACATGGTTTAGGGAAAACTTTTAAACAAAATAATGTAATTAAAAATCAATTTTATTAGTTTTACGCGTCAGAACTGAGTAAAAGAATTAACTCCCTTTCAACAAGAATTTTTTTATTATTTTTTCTTTTAAATGCTGCCATAAAGATTGCACATAACTAAGATAATATATAAATGTCTTACTGTCAGGAGGAAGTATCGATGAAGACTAATTATTAAATTGCACTTAAATTTTAGAAACAAGTGGCAGACTGTAATCTTCATGATGAACATCATCGAAATTATTTTCAGAAATGGACAATGACAGGTGTATCCCCATAAGGACAACATCTACTGAGCTTCAGCCAACATTGTAATAAATGTATCGGCACGAAATGGTATATATAAACTCAGAGTCCCACAAGGACGACATCTATCAATTTTCAACCGAATCGATTAAAAAGGAAGCGGGATTGTACCAAAAAAAATCGTAATAACTGTCTATGTAATGACAACACGACTCGATATTTAATCTTATAAGTGGATTTAGGACCTATTAAGGACGACAGCTATAGATTTTCAGCAATATCTGCTAAAGGGAAGAGTGATATCATAGGAGGGGATCTCAACTCAATAACAGTCGATGTAATGAATTTATCAATACGAAATTTAGTATGAGGATTTAAAAGTCCCTGAATAAAACTCATTTTGATAGTTTCATAGCCTTTAACACACAAATAGGTAAACTTATATTATTTCAGGAGATGAAAAAAAAAAAAAAAATGATTCATGAACATTTCACGTTTCTTCTCCCTACGCCTCGTTCTCCCATCTCCTAGTTTATTCGCGCCGGACCAGAAATTTCACATTTCTTCTCCCTACGCCTCGTTCTCCCATCTAGTTTATTCGCGCCGGACCAGACATTTCACTTTTCTTCTCCCTACGCCTCCTATATCCTAGTTTCAATCGCGCCGGACCAGACATTAAAATATAAATACCTTTTTCTTTGGTTTGTTGAATTTGACCATCTCTGTAGGTGTGTAGTATTCAGAAGCAACTCTGAGTTCTGGCGTGTTCAAGCTAACCAGCGTCATGTTAGCTTTCTGCTTTAACTTCGCTTTAATTGACTCCTTGATAGCTTCTCGATTCTCCATACCTGAAAAATATTCTGAGTTTAATATAAAACGCAAAAAAAAAAAAAAAAAAAAAAAAAGAAAATTTAAATAGGTGTTGTCCTTATCGGGTTTTGATAACACATACATACAAAGTTCGTTAAATACATCCAATCTATTGGGACAAACATTTTTTTTTTTTTTTTTCATACTTGGAATCCTGAAAACTCCGCATCGAATTTGTGACCAATTACATAACTTCCCCTATACTTCGGTTTTTTGCTCTACCTCCAAAACCAAACGACCGTTTGGGTTAATAATCAATAGTTGACTTACATAGGGGCTTCTGAATCATCATTCTAAATAATGATGACAATCATTCTAAATGTTGTTTCAATACATTCACTAAATCGACAGTTACTGGGGTTTTTAAATAACAATAACGGCATTTCTTCCTTAATATTCATCGGATATCTTTATTTGCATGAGATTGTTTCCCTTCATCTTATTGATGTTATACATTTTTTATCTACACGAAAATATCCCCGGTTAAACAACAAAATGGTTGATTCACCTCCCGGAAAACCGAGGGTAGGGTGTATAATAAAGGCTAGTTAGAGGAGAAAAGCAATGGGAGGAGGCTGCCCTTACCTCAACTCGACTTGGGAGTGGACCCTCCAAATTCCCTGAACCTCTACTTAACTTGCTAGCCTATCAAGATGAAAATCACTAGTTCGAAACCTGGCTGAAACTATAACGTATTATGTCAAGTACTCGTTAAAGAATCTTATCCTAGCAAACAAAACTTGGGTAAGTAAAATATACTACGCCCAGAGTAGAGTTGGGCTCATAATAACTAACCAACTCATGATAGTATATTTCATGTTATGAAAATATAAACAAAAATAAAAAGTTAAAATAAATATATTTTAGAGACCTTAAAGGCCACGTGTTATTTATCAAACATCTTGAGATATATTTTAGTTTGTAATCCCGATTTTTTTGTGATATTTAAGTCAGGAGTAGTTTTTTTCTTCGGGTGATATCGACACAGGAAAATTTGTTGTTTCTTAGAAATTTTGTCTACGATAAAATCAAATAAATTATAGACATTTTGAAACTATTTTTCATCTTGTATTTCCAAAATAACCTTTCTTAAAAGTGTTCTCTATTCAATGTTCAATTATATTTAATGTATACATTTATTTTATTTTCTTGTAAAAACTAGCTTATAACGAGAGTCATTCGCGTCCGTAACACAATAGTGAATTATTTTTGGGTTGTGTAAGGACATTCTGAATTCATATATAATATATTTACCACACCAACACTTCTCCGTGTAATATAACTAATAAATAAATAATACAATAACAAACCCTACTTAAGAAAAAAAAAAAACCTTACCAATGGTGAACCTTGATTTCTTCGCACCCTCTATCTCTTCATCATATTTGGCTAAGACACTCTTCTCCTCAACCTCCATGTCACCATCATCTACTCCATTATAATTATACGGTTTTTGTTTCTTTATTTCTAGATTCTAAAAAAAAAATTAATTATATTATATATATAAATATTACTCACATTATAGTCTGTCTCAGCTAATCTTTCTGATGGAGTCCCCACTCCTAGGCTCTGGACCTTACTAGCCTCATTTTTAATATTATCAATTTTTCTATTCTATTTATTTTACTGATATTTGTTATGAAAAATATATATATTAAGGCCTGAAAAGGAGCACCTTGTATACTTTGTTCTATTGTTCCTCTTTTTGTATCCCCAGGTGAACATTTCTCAACAAATATCTTACTAATAACCAAACATCGACTCAGAATTGTGTAGTTTTTTGAAAATGTAGACATTAAAAAAATCAACAATTTATTTTTATACTAAAGAGCATGTCTATATTTAGTTAGTTATTATGACTCATGCCCGCGCTTTAACTACAAGGTCATATCGCCTACTACCAGAGCGCTCTTTCATCACTCTGGTGGACATGAGCCCGACTCGACTGTGGGAGTTCTAAATTTTGCCTACCCTAAATTTTTATTCACCTAGGGGTTTTTTGTCACCTGAGGGGCCCGTGATCGCATCGAAATATCAAAATGAAAAAAGATTTATCTATATGGATTAAACATATTTATTTCTGTATAAAAAATCATATTCCTCATCAACAAAGTTTCTATACTACAATATAGTAATATAAAATCTGTCGAATTTAGTTTTTTACAATTGCCAACTACATAATGGCACTCAGTGAGAACTAATTGAAACATGGGGACAGTTAGCTGAAACAGACTATAGTTAAATCATTATTAAATTATTTTCAAAAATTGGTCAAAACTCACTTTTTTGTATTTTTCATCATCGACAATATTTACATTGATAAGAGCGTCACCTTCCTCGTCCAGAACACCCTTATCTTTTAGAGTCAAAATCACATCTTTGCCTTCTGTAAATTTCTCCTAAAATAAGAAAAAAATTAAGTTAACACATGAATTTAACGAGTAGAAAGTATGATAAACTTAGTTCATTTTGAGTTGGGTGGTGAGGTAAAGACGTTAGTAAGGATTTGCCATTATATTTGTGTAACGTTTTCACTGATTCCACAGAGAAGAGGCAATAGTGCTAAAGGAAAGAGAGTGGGGGTATGGAGGGGAGAGATCTTAGCTGTCAACTCAAAGTGAACGAATTATCTACATTAATAAAGCTGAAACGAGAGTTGTTCGTGGGATTATTCCACCATATTTAAACCGCTGGTCGGATTTTCATGAAATTTCACATTGAGCATCCTTTCAAGTCCGATTGAAAACTAGGCTATATGGCGTCTCAAAATTTTTGAGATTTCGTAAGCTGTGGTGGGAGGATTACAAAACTAGTAACAGCTCATTTACGGCTGAAAGGATTTTCATAAAATTTCATATGTAGCATTATATAAGCTCAATTGTAAAATAGGCTATGTGTAGGCTCACAATTCGGGAATGGAGGGGGGGGGGAGCATAAAATTTGTGGTAGCTCATTAACGGCTGGTCGTTTTTGCATAGCATTTCATGAGTAGTATTCTTATATGCCTGATAGAAAAAAGTGCACCGTGATGTCTGAACGTGAAATTCTGAACGAGGGTGTGGGGGGGGGAGAGGGGGAGGGGGGGAGTATGAAGCTAGTGAATTAACGGCTGCTTGGATTATCATGAAATTTCACAAGTAGCCCTCACTGAAGTAGAGAGATCTTAGGTGTCAAGGTGGACGAATTATCTATATTATGAAATTGTGGGAATTTTACAAAAATGTAAAAGGGGGATTCTGGGGTTCCTAAGCACGTACTAGCTGGGGCGTCCACCGTTGCACAGTAAATACTAGCTGGGTGACCACCGTTGCTCGGTACATACAAGAAGAGGTGACCAGCGATGCTGTTTTCATACCAAAACAAAAAACATCGTTGCCTTTATCCGGGATTTGAAGGACTATATACCTCATTTCCATTTAAAACACTAAAAATTTCAACGTCAATGTACTTAAATATAATTTATGGTTTCCAGATTTACTTTGTGAAGCTCCATTCTAGGAATAGATAATTAAAATGCACAATTTCTTTGTCAAACTTCACTATATATTCTCAAATACTCAACTAGTTTCGCCGTGTTAAGGCATTATCAAGAGTCATTATCAGTTTGTAAGTGACTCTTGATAATGCCTTAACACGGCGAAACTAGTTGAGTATTTGAGAATATATAGTGAAGTTTGACAAAGAAATTGTGCATTTTAATTATCTATTCGTACTTAAATATGATGGAATTTTCTTACAATATCATGTTCTACAGTGAGACCCCGAAGATGTGTTGCAGTGTATGCGGCCTTTTTTTCAGCCTGAAATTCCTCCTTGACCAGATCGGCAATACCAAAAACTTCATCCATTTCGTCTAATTCTTTTGCCTGAAAATCACAAAAAAATATATATATTTATATATACATTAAAAGCAATTTTTGTGGATCAAGCAATTCACGCAAATAAAGAATTAATCTATTAACTTTTCGGTCCCTTTCCAAAACCAGTCGATCGTTAGGACTAAAGGTAGTATGTTTCACGAATGCTAGTAATTTCTGTTGGTCTTACCGATCAGATGAGCGCATAAGCTGATTACTTATAGATACAGATACATGTATACAGATATAGATACAAGTATACAGATATAGATACATATACAAATCTACCTTCAACTGTGCCTTGATTCTTTCCTCCTGCTGCTTCCTACTCTTCTTCACCCACTCTGACACCCCCTCCTCCTCAGAGTCCTCGCCTAATGTCTTTATAGTTTGCAATTTCTTTTCCAAATCTCTCTTTTCCTTCCTTTCCGCTAATTTGGTGCGAAGCTTTTCAGACTGCTTCTTCCTAGTCAAATCCTCTGAAAAAAATAAAATAAAAATACAATAACAAATTTTAAAAAAAAAGTGATGTGACCATCTTTCTTATACCAACCAAACGCTCACAGATCATTCGTTGCTACAAGATACAATTTAAACATAATTTTTTCGAGTCGCTATAATTTTGGTCTGAAGACTCATTAGCGATTGCTAATTTAATAAGGATCATTTGTAGTAGAAATCAATTTTTCGATGGGACTAACCCATTCGGGTAAATAAATGAAACGTCTAAAAATATGTTTCAAAACATCTTTTCAAGACAGTTTCGGCATTTATCTATTACTTGAATATTTTTTTGACTAGGTCATAAACATATGCGGTATATTGTAAAATGTACGTAGGCCCCGGAGGAAAGTGGTCTCAATTTTAATCTAATCAGACCTAAGTTAGAATATGTGACTTCTTCATTTCAAGTTCATAGCTACAATCGTTTTTGCGGTAGAGAGCTCACATTTTTCCAATCTTATACACACAGATTATCATCGCGAGAAAATTATCAAAACGAATTCAGAATGAAATTCCGTTGAAAAGCCGATCTCGAATTTTCGTATGATTGCAATACTTCTTTGTACTATAGTGATAAAAAAGTAATAAATAAAACAAAGAACTTCTATATTGTCTAATTCTACAAAAATATATACCGGTTTCGGCTTACGCCATCGTCAGCACAACATTTAAATGTTCTCTTTTTGATTTTATTATATTATCGACAACTCAAATATTTGCAGGATCTCCCCCTAAGGAACAAGGTCTCATAGTCTTGAATAATCTCAGGTAACCAGAGGAATATGGAATATAAATATGAAAAACGTATCAAAGCTAAAAGTCACTTAGAGTGACCTGTAAGCGTGGTTGGTATAAGAAAGTCTTTTATATATATATATATATATATACATATATATATTTATATATATATATATATATGAGTTACAATTTAAAAATTACTTAGATATAATCCTTATAGACATTTAGTTTACATTCTTCGGGGGGCTATAACTTTTGTCGTATTGATCCTACCTCAAATCTGAGGACTTATTAGCGATTGAAAATTTTATAAGGAACCATTTTGGTAAGAATTAATTTTTCGATAGGACTAATCATTTTAGGGTAAATCAAGGAAACGCCTAAAAATATGTGTTTCAAAACTACATTCGAAGATGGTTTTCGGCATTTATCTCACAAACTGGACGACCTGTGAAAAATGTTATTTCATATAAATTATGTATTTTAATATTCTCTACAACTATTACTTGAAAATATTTTTGATTAGGTCATAAACATAAGATACAATTTTTAAAATGTAGTTAGGTCCCGGGGGAAAGTGGTCTTAATTATTGTTCGATTTCGAACAAAATCTAATCAGACCTAAGTTAGAACATGTGACCCCTTCATTTCAAATTTCATGTTCATAGCTACAATCGTTATTGCGGTAGAGAGCTCACGTTTCAATCTCATACACATAGACAGACATCATCGCGAAAATGGTCAAAAAGTATACAGGGGACTTTGAAAAGTGAAAATCAGTTGAAACCTCGATCTCGGATTTTCGCACGATTACAATACTTCCTTATAATATAAGTATAAGAAAGCAACAAACTATGTATAATAATAATATGTATAATTTAGACTCACCTGCAGGTTTATGTACAAAGTCCTTCTCCCCACCTGTCGTCACAGTGCCATCCTCAGCCACTTCTGTCTTCACAGCTAGTGGCTTGAGACCCAGCTTGGCTCGAAGGGTGTTAGTCTCCTCAATGGACAGTGCATTGTTGTCTCCTCCTCCGCTGGGGGCTTGAGACACCGCCCCACTGGGTGGCTGCTTCTCTGATAGGATTGGAGGGGGTGGTGGAGTAAGACTCCGTATTCTAGGAGGTGGAGGTGGGGAGATACTCTTCGAATGTGATCCACTTGAAGAGGACTCATCTTTGGATAGTTTCGGCGGGGGTGGCACGTATATAACATCATCTGGACAAACACAACCAGATAAAAAAAACATTAGTTTCAATTGAAAGATTTCAATTACTCAAATATTAAATATTTTGTAATTCGCAAGTACATTTAGCAGTCTTGCAATAGAAAACATACTTTTAGTACTAAGTACAGGTGTATAATAAAGTACCTTGAAATTCTAGGTTCAGTTACATAGGTAGATTTCAATTCACGTAATTTTTTTGTTTAATCTATCCATTCATTTTTTTTTCTAGATCAAAATTTATTTAATGCCCTTCCCCACTTCTTGAAGTGAATAGATACAATAAAAAAATTTACATTTCAACTAAAAAAAGTTCATGTTAGAGGAAACCCTATACACGGAAACGGAATTTTATTCTCACTGTTCAAAAAGAATAATATAATCACAATAAAGAATCGTGTTTCATATCCAAAATCATTATTTGATACAAAGCTTTCATTTTTGTTTTTTGAGCAGAGTTCCTCCACACCTTAAAGGTCAGACCAATGTACCTTATTGTTTTATTTATTCATTTATAATTTTTTTTTATTTAGACTTTTTTATACATTCATTTATCATTGATTAATCTATATATATATATATATATATTATTTTTCATATATTGTTATAGTTACATTGTTTTCTTTCTTTTCTATATCTCGCACATTGGCACCTGATGATGGCACGTAAGAACGTCCCGAAACATCGTTGGGATACACTTCCGAAGAGTTTTTTTTGAAAAAGCGTTATCTTAATTTTTATTAAATTGAAAAAAGTGTCTACTTATAAACGTATCTTGTATTAATTTTGTTAATGTACTCATATATTTTCAAGTATTTATTTGTTCAGTTTTTATTAATTTAATTTTACTTTTTTAAATAGTTTTGTTATTACTACTAATCATAGGTGTGTTAGACTCAAGTAGTTATATATCTAATTTATAAGCTATCTTAATGTATAAATTCTTTTGACGTATCCTATTACCATGTATTGGTTTAACGGAAATAAATTTATTAATTTATTACTAGTATACAAGCAAACATCCTTAGTTTATTCACCTCGTATTTAATGGTATACAAGCAAATATCCTTAGTTTATTTACTTTGTAATTACTAGTATACAAACAAGTATGCTTAGTTCATTTACTTTGTAATTACTAGTGTACAAACAAGTATCCTTAGTTTCTTTACTTTGTAATTACTAGTGTACAAACAAGTATCCTTAGTTCATTTATCTCGGAATTACTAGTATAAAAACTAGTATCCTTAGTTTCTTTACTTTGTAATTACTAGTGTACAAACAAGTATCCTTAGTTTATTTACCTTGTAATTACTAGTATAAAAACTAGTATCCTTAGTTTCTTTACTTTGTAATTACTAGTGTACAAACAAGTATGCTTAGTTCATTTACTTTGTAATTACTAGTATACAAGCAAGTATCCTTAGTTTCTTTACTTTGTAATTACTAGTGTACAAACAAGTATGCTTAGTTCATTTACTTTGTAATTACTAGTGTACAAACAAGTATCCTTAGTTTATTTACCTTGTAATTACTAGTGTACAAACATGTATCCTTAGTTTCTTTACTTTGTAATTACTAGTGTACAAACAAGTATGCTTAGTTCATTTACTTTGTAATTACTAGTGTACAAACAAGTATCCTCAGTTTCTTTACTTTGTAATTACTAGTATAAAAACAAGTATCCTTAGTTAATTTACTTTGTAATTACTAGTATACAAGCAAGTATCCTTAATTTACTTACCTTGTCATTACTAACATACAAACAAGTACAGGATAACCAGCGAACCATGGTTTTTAATTCCCTCTTATCTCCCTAAATTTTTTACCCAGATGCAGCAGAATTAATATTCGATAATTAAGTGCATCAGGGTTAAATATAACTAAACAAACTGGAGAAAAAATTGGACTATTTTACTTATTAGTATTATAACATAGTGTGACCCACAGACGCAGATAGCCGACCCCAGCACCAACCTATTATCGATGTGTCTGTTAAGTCGGAGCGCAAAGCAAGATACTAGAGAACCAATAGTGCCATGTTACTTGTGGACTTTTCCACTATATATATATATATATATATATATATATATATATATATATATATATATATATATATATATCAGTTCATTTAACAAAATGGATGTAGCTCATTGTTTAAGTTCTTAACCTGAGCTTGAAGGAGATTTGATATTTCAACAAATAACTTTGCAGATAAGTAAGATTATGGACAAAAACGACAAAAAATGCAGTCACCAACATCATAAAAAAAATCCTCAACTGATGGTGAATGTATACGTTATTATGTTCCAGTTTCCAATTCACATCTTATTGTTTATATATAACAATAAGTAAATTAATTTTTTTTTTTTTTTTTAGGTTTACTTATCTTAGGCAGATATTACTTAGCTTATTAAACTAAAAGCAACATTTAGTGTTGATTATATTCTAGAAAATTTGCAAGACACATGAAAGAAGTTCTTCAGGATCAATGAAACCTACCTTGCCATGAGCATCTGAGTTAGACTGCCACAATCTCTTGTTTAGTCTGAAAAATGGACAAAACTTGCAGGTAGTATTATTCATTTAGACTTCAAAGAAGGATGTTCGTGAATATTACTATTGTCCTTACCTCAGTAATATGTAGATGAAGACCATCTAACAATATATGTTTCATTTAAACTAAATCAAAAAACTAAAACCCAATGAACATTGAACAAAAACACAGAATAAGCTTTTCCAATTAGAACTCAGCAAAAAAACAAATCCCGAAATAGAAAATAATATAAGAGTAATACTGACCGTCAGAGCCTGATGAAATTTCACAGTATGGACGTTTCACAGCTTTATCTTTTTTCTTCTCTTTATGATGCTTCTTATGACGTTTTTTCTTGTCTTTATCTTCTTTAATAGGTGACCGGGACTTACTTCTGGATTCCCTTCTGTGTTTATGTTTCTTAGACGATTCTTTCTTATGTTTTTTTCCCATTTGAATGTATTAATTCTTCAAAAAAGTTCAAACAAAATAAACAAACTAACATACATACTCGACCCTAACACACAAACGTTAACCTTCTTGACATCAACGTTACCATACAATGTTCCCAACATGTCATTTGAAAATTAAAAAAATAATGAATAATGCAGATGAAATCTGACAGAAATTGAAAATGTAATAGAGTGTTTTACAAAAAAGAAATATGAGTGTAAAAAATAATAAAGGTTGCCATAACTTTGATAATAAGTGCCAACAATTATGCTAGTGGGAACCCCCCCCTCAGGAACTCGCCGTTTCACAAAGTAAATTATCTGAATAACTTCGATCCTAGAAGACATTTGTTAACGCTATTTTAGAACAACTATTGTTCGTCCATCGGCTTCCTTCATTTGTGTGATAACAACGTACCATTACTAATAAGAAGAAATATTTTTGGGGTTTTCCCTGCTAAAAAAGTCGTGGAAGAAATATAAGGTGTATGTCGACCTTCTGGCACGGAATCCTGTATATTTTCTGAAGAATATTTAAATGGGAAGTTGTTCGTACATCGGCTTCCTTCATGTGTTTTAACAACCTACCATTAGTAATGAGAAAAATTGTTTTTAGGGTATGCCCTGCTAAAAAAGTCATGGAAGAAATGTAAGTTATATGTCGACTTTCTAGCACGAAATCCCGATTATTTTTGACATACACATCAAAAATTGTTTCTTACCAAGAATGTTCCTCAATAGATTTTCAACTGCTAATAAGTCCTCAGATTTGAGGTAGGATCAATACATCAAAAGTTATAGTGCTTAAAATAAAGATTCCGGAGGAAATATTTCAAAACAATGTTTAAAGCTTTAATGGCCACACCACATTTTTTTTCTTTGGTGAAGAGTATCTATACTTTCCAAGAACAATTTCCCTGGAGATATTGAACCTGAAATAATTTTAAGGGATTATTAAAAAATAAATATTTCTATTGCAGCAACCCATTTATTGTTTATTTTCACATCACATTATTTATTAATTAAGGCTTATACATACAAGATATACATTTTTTTAAATGTGCAGAGCCACACCTTAATTCGTTGAGGGGTGTCTCGTGGAATAACGAGCGGGGAAGGATAAAGTCGTGGGGTTTGACGCATGGCCGGTACCCTTAGCTGCTCAAGCTTAGCTCATGGATGTCTTCCGGGTCCGGAGAGGGCGCTGGTGGAGGGATATATATATATATGAAGGATATCGGGACACAAAACAAGGAATGTCATTTTGACAAAGGTGAATTTTAACTTTCAAGTGTTTTTTTTTTCATGCCATACATATATTAGAATTAACCAATATTTACGTAGTACATCTTGTTTAGTAATTAGGTTTTAGGCCTAATTCTAATATTTATTAACTATTAGTTATTGTGACTCATGCTCCAGCTTTAACTACGAGGTCATATCGCCTACTACCAGAGCGCTCTTTCGTCGATCTGGTGGACATGAGCCTGACTCAACTATGGGAGTCCTAAATTTTGCCAACCCAGGTTTATTCAACTAGGGTATGGGTCATTAACCCGGCCGGGTTTCGAATCCGCAATCTTTAGCTCAGAATCGCAAACAATAATAAACTAAATTATTTGAAATTTCTATTTTCTCCAGATAGTATTTCTTTCAAACCTTTATTTTGGTGAGAAAAAACTTATCTCCATAACTGATTTTACGGCATTGAAGTATTCGTCTAGTCCTAACAGATACATAATACCACAATCTCAATTAAAAAAAAGTGTGACATTCCTTGTTATCTTCCAGAGATGTAATTTACCAAAGTTATAAATAATTTCTTAACAGACTTAAAAAATAAGGGAATGTAATTGTAAATACAATTTTATTTTCGAATTAATGAAAACTTCTTAAATATTGTTTTGTTAAACGTGACATTTTATAAATTACACCTAATACATATATACAATAGGAAAAGTATAAAAATAATACAACTAAATGCATTTTCGCAAATAAACAATCACTCATGGCAGCACCAGATAATATAAAATTTTATTATTTTCTCTATAAAAATTTAAAGCTTGTTCCGAACTTAAGAAACAATAATAAATACAAATTAAAAGGGACGAATTACTCTGTAGAAATAAATACATGGAATTTCTAATTTTTTTTTTAAACATAGTCTTACATGTCAAAATGGCCACCTTTAAAAAAATATTTACCTCTAACATTCATAATATTAGAAATGGCAGTAAAAATTATTAGAGACTTGAAATAGTAAAACATGTAAAAATAAGCAAATGTGGGAATTATTGACTTATAGCACCATACTCGTACACGTCGTCTGTTTGGCAATACCTTCGTAAGTTTCTGTGAGTAACGTTGTTCATAGTATACATTCCTCTAATATACATTTTTTTACTAGTTTCAAAGTTAAATTTCAGTGTCTTTGATTTGAATTATAATGTTGCAATATTTTCTGCTATTTATGTATTGGATTTAGAGGGGGGGGAAAGTGCATGATCAAATAAGAGGTATACATCATATATATATAATATACATCGTACCTGAATCTTAATCACATTTACTGAAATGTTGATATAATGGTAAATGACAAAAAATTAAGTTACTGAATAACTGTTTCGATTTTTCAAATACATCGAAAAGAACCCGCACAGATAAATGCTAAGTAATTTACAAGCCTAATTTATTTTTATATTAGCCATATAAGTTGAAAAAACAGTTAGAAGATATTGCCAGAAATAATGATACATTGATTAATCCACTTAACTTTAGCAATTCAGATCTTTCAAAAATACAGTAACAGGTTAAGATTAATATTTAACATATATTCATAATTAATATCAACAATAGGTATCTCAATAGTATTTCTTAGGAAATAACATACAAAACGTAAATAATTATATGTCTCTATAAATATATGAGAGTAATAGTTCAACAGAAAATAGCAATGCAAATAACTTTCCAATTATTTTATTTATTATAAATACTATCCTTTTGCTAAATTTTAAATCTTTTTCTAAAGATTCACCTCTCAGATGAAAAAGCTAAGGGCCTCGGCCAGGGTTCGAACCCAGAATCTTGAGCTCAATAAGTGAGCACGCATAGCACTAAGCTATCGGCGCCCTCCCTTTTAATTAGTGAAGGGTCTAAGAGCATCTCAAATCGCACAGATTTGGGATCATTGCTTAACGTCCCATCCTAAGAAAAGTTAAATATTGTTTTATAGAAATTATCAGATGCAATTAATATTTAGAGAAATTTTAATGCTAATTCTTATACGATAGTTAAGAGAGTTACCTCAATAGGTATATAGGACAACTACCTCAGGTTTATTATTATATTTTATTCTAAAGAAACAAAATAATTAAAGGATAGTAATTAATAAGTCTACAATCTGTAGGTACTTTCCAGATTTGATCACTGATCTAACTTCGCCCTCGATTGGACGTTGCGTAGTCGATCACTAGGCCTCACAACATGAGATTCAAAAAAGAGGAAGGCAACAAGTTATTTACAAGGTAAAATATACATAATATATAAGTATACTTAGTTTAAATCGGAAATATATATTTAAAAAAATAACATAATCTCAACAATAATATATATATATATATTTTTTAAATCACATTTTAAATATCAAAGGAGCAGATATCGAAATTTTGAGAAGATAATTATTGAAAATGAGCAACATTCAAAATATTCAATAAAAATTGGAATAATATTAGTAAGGCTTCCCGGAAGAAATTATGCTTTTGATTTAAATATTTTCACTGGTGGATTAAGTCAAGAGAGATTAATTGAAACCCGGTAACAACATATAGTATAGTTTACCGTATGGAAAAATCAAACTATTTTTATTGTGCCCTAATATCAAACAGTTTACTACTGGACTATTGTAGTTCAGTTTCAGAAGTGTCATCGAATTGAAATTTACACACTTCTGATCTCTATTTGAGGACTAGTTTCCACACAAAGCACTTTAATAAGTTCTAAAATGTGGACACATAATCCGGTCTAATTTTCCAAAAAAAAAAAAAAAAAAAAAAAAAAAAATGTTCTGAGAAGCCACAGATACTAACTTGAGGATTCTTTTAATATTTTATCACAGTTCATATACTTTATTAATATACATTTTTTTTTTTTCACACTTTATTTGGTCTTTACAATCTAATAGACGTTTCGTGAAAATGTATTTATATTGATGATATTCTTTACTCAAAATTTCAAACAAACACTGCCAAAATACAACTTACATATTTTGCGAGTTTAGAAATTCTTGTATAATATACACGAATTTCTTTTTCTTGTATTTTTATTTAATATATTATATAAAATATTAAATAAAAATTTTAAAAACCCTTGACACAAAAAAATAAATCTTTAAAAAGGAGGGGGTGTTGAAGGGCTTAAGGGGAAGGCTCTGATGAAACCTGAACATCTTAGAAACGGCATATCCGATTTCTACCAAGCATGGCTAAGAACCATCTCCAGCTTTTCAAACAAAAAAAACCGCTTTTAAATCGATTCAGCCATCTTGGAGCTACGATCCCACAGACAGGACAAAAAGGTATTATAAAATAAAAAATAGTTGAAAAATTGAAATGTTATTTGTGTAATGAAATTTAGTCTATGGTAATACGATGTTACTTTCTTCGATTATTAACGTTTATAGGTAGTGATGACGGGAGTTCTTCCCGAAACCTCTATTTGTTAGGTTGTAAAGACCAAAAATAAATTAGAAGAAAAATAAAGTTGTGAAAAAATATATGTTATTATAAATTCATAATCTCCTTACAGAACCTTTTCTGAACAAACCATTTTGACTATTTGGGACTTCCGCTGCTTAGTGAGGCAAGATATAATATTCATTCTGCCCGTTATAAGCTGAGTTTCTTCAAGTTGGAAAGAGAGAGAGAGAAAGAGAATAAACTACATGGAAATAGGAACAAAGTCCCACTGAGTCCTTTCATTAGCTGAACATATGTCCATACTTATGTATGAATTAACAAAAGGCCTATCTACCGCCAGACATGTGCCAGCAGCGACATTATACACAGGGACATTGTTAGAGTATTTATGCATCCACTTCTGTGTTCCTCCCATTTCATGACATTTGGATAAACGTGGTTGAATACCCTCACCATCCAAACAGAGATGCTGCGCCAAACGAAGTTCTCCCTTGTCTGTCTGTGACCACATTTGATTTTTCATTCTTAAACAATTTTTGATAACCATTCGAGAACCTTTAGTTTTGACATCTTTCTCCGAGGCTATACATAATGCTGTACCGCTAAGCCTTAGTTGATAATGACCAACAAATTTTTGTCCAGTTCGCCTTTGATTTTGTTCCAAAACATTATTTTTTTGTATAATTGTATTTTGAGAATCTGTAGGAAGTGTCAACTCAGGATAAATATGTTCTAAATACCAGGAAAAAGGCTTACAACTCAAATTTTTACGAAGTTCAATCCTTGAAGAAATGTTACCGAAAGAGGATGTGCGAGATTCAGGTCTCTGTTTAAAATAATAATCCTTGTAATTGTCCATCCAGACATGAGCCACGCGAAGAGAGTTTCGGATCATGGTGTCTTCGCCATTAGGTGAACCGTAAGGGCGTCTCTTTCTGAAGACATGACCCACTCTTGAACACGGTATTATTTCTAATGTTCCCCCACACATCCATATTCTAAACGATATTTCTAAATTTTCACCACCCCAAATATTCATACCAGAATCATATTTTCCTAAGTGATTGAAATAGTCTCTATTTATCGCAAATAATCCACCCGCCATTGTTGGAGACTGTATTGGCTTAATAAAGTCTTCATCGGTTGATAATGTTCCAACTCGAAGATTTTCCCATTTAAAATGTAAGCCCCAGTTAAATCCTCCGCGAACAATAGGTGAAGCTGAATATTCAAATGTATCCGCATTTACTATATCAATAATGGGCGTAACAACAGTTGTCTTATTTTCTTTAATACGAGACAAAAGTGGCTCCAACCACTGTGTATTAACTTCAACATGAGAATCCAAAAATACTAAAACTTCTCCAGTAGATCTATCCGAACCAAAAATCCTTGCTCGAATAAGTCCTTCTCTCTTCGTCGTTGAATACAATTTAACTTTACTACTCAAATTTGCTTCTACATAAAGTTTCACAGTCTCAAACAAACCGTTCACATCACTAAAATCATTTACAAGTATTACCTCATGCAAAATGTTGTCAGGTGTACGATCTATGATGCTATGAATGGTCCGAGCCAAAGTGTCAAATTGTTCATTATAAAAACATATGACAATGCTAGCGTTTGGAAGATTGCTGGGGTATGTTTCTGACTTGCATAATTTGTGTCTTGTATCAGGAATACTACGGTGATAGTCCAAATTTTTACTTGTCAAAGCATTGAATCCATGGAGTCTGTAGCCTTCATCTCTAACTTTTAAATCATCAATATTTTTAACCATTCCAATATAATTTAAATCATCAGGTACCTCACTTATAGGTTTGACAGGTATTGGTTTCAATTTTTGTCTAAAAATGTCATCTTTTTTCAAAATTCCTTTAGGTGAAAAATACTTGCTTTTAGCCCTAAACCGCCTCTTTTCATCATCTTCATAGGGTAAAATAATATCATTAGAAGTTTTTCTTCTTTTATTGAATGAAACAGTCTTTGAAGAAAGTGGATAGTTATTTTCTACAGTTAAATTCCAATATAAATAAATACTCACAGCCCACGTAACGGAAGCTACAATAATCCCTAAAAAAAAGTAGGTATAACGTTTTTCAACTTTAATTAACATAGTGTTTACGTTTAATTATCACATATAAGCCATCTCGCTAAAGTAGGTAACAATTGCACAACACTGATTTAAAAATATAATACTACACGATTAACTACTACCCAAAAAAAACTGTATAATGGGTAAAACATTGAAATTAAAAAAATTAATTGTGTTACTATTTTAAACACAAAGAGAGTGACGAAAATTACATATTAATTCGTTTAGAAAGTGGGTTACTTGGCCATGTGGTTGTAGTAACAATGGCGGTGGTGATAATGTTCTGTGACATTTGTAATTTGTGTTGTGTTTCTGTCCGTTAATCGTATCCATGTAGAATTTTCGTAGATTATATATTGCAAAGCGTACAGTTTACCGAATGATCTATTTTATGATTCTATTTCATACTTTGTATTGTAATTTATTCTACATTTATCATTTTTCACTTCTTGAATTGATCTGATTGCTTAATAAACTGAAACCAGTGTCTGAAATATTATATTTATGAGGTACCTTTTTCTCTTATATTTTTATTCTTTTAATAGATTATTATTGATTTTCATTAACATTTATAAGCATTTATGGCTACTCTTTATTTTATTGGTACTATTTAGCATCAAACAAGAACTTTCTATTTCATTATACTGCTTTCTGTCATTATTCATTTTGTTTATTTCATATTATTTATATTTTTTTCTTAAATACAGTTTATCAAATTTACATATGAAATGCTATGGAATCGTTGCCCAGAGATCCGTACGAAAGGCAACTCTTGGAAGTGTTTAAAAGTTGTGATTGCGATGGTGAAGGTGTTTTAGACAACGAAGGTCTCCTCAAATTGTGTGATTTACTCCATTTGGAAGACGGTAGAGAAGAACTTATTGCCTGCTTATTTCCAAATGGTTTAGGCTCTGACCGACCGTCAATTACTTTTTCAAAATTTCGAGATGCTTTGCTAACGTTACTTGGTGGAGTTGGAAATGAGAAAAGAGACGTTTCTCCAGGTAAACTTAAAGTTACTAGTTATGAATAATTATTTATTTTTAGACTGAATGTATGTTATCAATATTTGTTATCACTTACATTAAGGAAATTTTTATTTAGGGTTATTTTAGTATTTATAAGGATAACTTTCATAAATCAGAAACTCTCTTTTACGTAATAATTATGAAATTATACTTTTATGCCATTTTGAGGAAAAAAAAGTTCAAGTGAAAGTTCATTTTGTATTTATTATTTGCTAAATTTGTTTGCATTTTATTATTCCCATATTTAATGATTTCTTTCCATATCATTTGTTAAGTTGCCTCAACATTTACATGTGTATACGATTATTACCAACTTAATCTAATTATTCTTTGATGTTTTCCAAAATCAGATAGTTTTCGTTACTTAACTTTTGGAAATATTTGTGGTATGTTGCAATATCGCAAGGTCATGGGCATTGGTATCGACGTAACATCGTTGTTGAGATATTAAATGTTATATATCTGTATTGAAACACCAATTGATTACATCCATCTTCATAAAATAGTTGACCCCAATCTAAGTTATATTCATGTTGATATCACTGCAGATCTTGCAATAATACCTGTTATTGTTCTGTTAAGTCTAAATATATGATACAAACTTAGTTTTTTTGAATAATAGTAATAGGCAATATTTCTATTTACTTACAAGTTTCCACAATATGCCCACGTTTGTCACCTTATAAGTTGGAAGCCTAAATAGACATGTAACTTAATTTTCTACCACAGGTTGTAAAATAAAATACCTCTCACACTTTCAATTTCTGCTAGCCGGCTTTCGAGGTTGCTCTCGTTATCAAGCAGTCTACAAAAAAAAAAACATCATTTAGAAACAAAAAAAACAGGTATAAAGTTCTGTTGGTTAAAATCCATAAAATATTGTGGTAATAAAATATTAAATAAATTAATAAAGTTAACAAAAATTTAATTGAGATAACGAGCTTCAAGAATAAACATAACTGGTAAAATAATTTAATTTTAATTTTAAAACATAATTTAAAATGTTGTATTAACGCATATAAATTTTATTACCAGATTATTTTATGGATTTTAATCAACATAACTTTATTCTTGTTTCTTGGTTGCTAAATGTTTCTTTTTTTTAAGACTAGGGCAACCTCGAAAGCCGGCTAGAGAAAATACAATTTGTGAGAGGTCAGACTATATTTTATTTTACAACCTGTGAAATAATAACTTCACTTTATCAGCCATCTTCATATTCATTATTATACTATTTTTTTATTTTTATTTTGAAGATCGTGGTGTTCAAAAGTGAATTTTCAGTCAACATACATAAGTACTGAATATTATTGTGTTTGATATTTTGATAATTGTATTTAACTTTTATTTTTTTATTAATGCATCAGAAATTAATGGTTAAATTACAAATTTTGCAGTTCGAGAAGTGTCTCCAAAATATGTTTACGGTCAGAAGAAGTATGGCCGAAGAACCCGCCCAGAAACTACAGATCTAAAAAATAAAGAGTCCTTAGAGAGTTCAGTCCATGGGATCGAATCTCACATGAATACAACTAGCCTTTCTAGGACTGTAAGTATTTTATTAGTAAAGATTTTTACTGAATTTTAATTTTATTCTCCCAGCTATCAATTTCTTGTTTCCTGATTCAATGAATCCAAAACATTAACACCCTGTTAAATGGATTTATCGATATGAAATTTTACATGCTCATCGATTGCAGTGAGAGACAAAACGTTTTAATAACTGCTGGTGGACTAAATTGCTGGTGATTCATTGAAATGTTTTTGTTTTTTCTACATTTATTAAGAAATTTTTAATTGTTAAATTGAATTGTGTCTCAGTAAGAAAATAAAGAGTAGATTTAAAAAAAAAAAAAAAAAAAAACATCACATGAGTCTCTTGAGCGGCCAACGACGATTCAGTTGTCGAAGAGGGTTGTCAGGCATTGTTTCCATCAGTGTGTTCGGGTGTGGCATGAACTTGTGCAGATTTGTATATAGCCTTTGTGGTGGTTATTTACAAATTTTGTTCTATTATATAGGTTCCAATAGGTCCTCTATTTGACAAGTCTTCAGACTCTGATGACTTGGACCTTGAAAATCCTTCTTGTCAGGATTTTCCGGACGATGATGGAGTTGAAACTTCAGAAGTTACTGTAATTGACAAGGATTCTGAAGGTAACCTCTACTGCAATAATGGTTTTTTCTTAATGTATTTAACTTTAGCTTATTTATTTATTGAAAAATCGATGAAAAAAAAACACTGGTCACATACATAATATTGATGAAACTTATTTGTTAGTTCTAAACGTGAATGCGATATATGAGTCAAATATCATGTTTTTAGGTCAAATAGTTCCCAAATGCGACCAGTGGACACAATATGGTACCGAAATAGACCACACTATTTTCTGAGCGATCCTTCTGGAGATAATGAGGGGGGGGGGAGCAATTTTTAAGCGTTTTCCCGAAAAATGATTAAAAAAATGAATAAAAAATACATTACCTGGTGCCCTTGAAAAATTTTTTTTTTAATTTTCCAATTTACCCCCTGAAATTATTCCCCAAATTCAACTTTTTATACTTCACGTCTATAATTGGGCCACCACACTCTATCTCTGTGCTAAATTTCAAATTTTTACGTCGAGTAGTTTCAGAGAAAATCGCCTGTGACAGACGGACGGACACCGAAGTGATTCTAGAAGTGTTCCGTTTTGCTAATTTTGACACAGAATACTAAAATTAATACTAAATTTGTCTCAAATTCATGACGTCATGGAAGTCAACATTTTCCTGTTGGTAGAAGTTGAGGAGGACATGAACTGCTTCCATTGCTTGACTTGTCTGAATGTTTTCTTCTTTAGCGCCAAAACTGTCATCATTGTCACTCTCATGGTCCTCGTCAGCCTGTTGTGAGGTCGATGGAGTACTACTTGTGCTGCCATAACGTTAGCTGCTATGTCATTGTCACATAGACGTTCGAATCCCTCTTCATTGTCATATTTTTGTTGCCAATCAACAATATTGTCTTTATCAACGTTAGTGAATAAGTATCGGAAGTACCTAGCTCAGGGTCCCTGTCTCGTTAAGTTACTAGGAACCTATACTTACTGCTTACACACCACGGTTAATCGCGAACACGGATAATCGAGACACGGTTAAAAAATGTACATGTTTAGGTCTGGGGGAGGCAGAACTCCGAAGTGCCTGGAAGCGGCTTGGCGTAGGAACTGATGGATATTTGCATAGAAGCGAATTGGCTATGGTCTGTTCAGCTGTCGGCATGGATATGCTCGCAGATCAGGTCGGCTATACTTTTTTTTAATTTTTTTTAAATTATCATTCATCTAACTAATATTATATTTTATAATAATTCCTTCGTAAAAGTCACTGATACGAGTTTATAAAAAAAATTGTTTATAAAATTAAAAAATGTACATCGTTTGGTTGTCACTGAATTTCAATGTCTTTTGAAGGTGGTTGCCCAAGTATTTTCATCTTTGAAGACGGATGAAGAGGGCCGAATTTGTTTTGAAGAGTTTCTCGAACTATTTCGTTCAAGGACAGAAGAATGTCCTCAGTCACCCCAATTCACCCAGTGAGTATTGTTTCGTCATCATATTGTTGCGGAGATATAGAGAAAGGACTGCACCTATAGATTTGACAAGACATAATTCAACAAAATGACATTTCCAAATTTGCCCAGTTTTGGAGCCTTCACTTATTATATACTTTGGTTTTGGGTTTATATGTTTTGGTTAATTTATTTGTTTATATGTTTTGTATAATTTGTTTGTTTATATGTTTTGCAGATATAGCAAACCTCCAAATATTATGGATCTGTGCGACTTCCCCAGTTTCAGTAACAGGAGAATTCTACAGGAACTTCAGGCTACAAGGTAAGTAATATGCTTGTTGAGCTCAAGATCGTGGGTTCGAAACCCGGCCAAGGCCCTTAGTTTATTTTATTTGGGAGGTAAAAAAAAACTTGAGGATGCCGTCCTTCGGATGGGACGTTAAGCGATGGTCCCGAGCCTGCCCTAGGTGAATAAAAATTTAGAGTTGGTAAAATTTAGAACATCCTTAGTAGAGTCGGGCTCATGTCCACCTGAGTGATGAAAGAGCGCTCTGGTAGTAGGCGATATGACCTTGTAGTTAAAGCCCGGGCATGAGTCATATTTCTATATTATTTATTCATTGTTAATCTAAAATGGCCTGCGACAAGTTCCATTTTATAACGTTAATATACGAAATTATCATTATTTATTTTCGTCGATTTATTGAACTTAATCGTATGTTCTTTTCTTACATTTGTATTTTCTTTAACCTGTTTGGGTCGTTTTGTGTTTGAAAGTAGTTGTCTTTATGTTTTAATGTTATTTTAATGTTAAATTGAATTAATTAAGTTCCTCCGCTTCAAGAAATTCCATTCCAAGTTGAATACCCATCCCAATCCTGTCGCTCAGCGCATGTCCTCTCAGTCCCATCCCAACAACCCTCCATGCCGCCTAAGACGACGCTGGCCTCGCGATCTTCTTTGAATAGATAACGAGACTGTCTAAGGGAGTGTCAGCACTGGCTGGCTTCTCCCATCAATTGTACATTTTTATTTCCTGTTCACTTCTACCCATTGTATATTTTATACAGATTGTAGAATAAAAAAATTTCTAAAGACAGTTGTGTGTAATCTCTTCACATTTTGCGTCGACTTCTGGCCGGATATTTTTTTAAAATGTTTGACTATTAAGTCGCAAGTAGGCGCAGATGTAAATAAGTCTATGACAATACTATTTTGTTTGTTGTCTAAAATGGTACTGCAAATTGTTAAAGATGCGAGCTGGAGGCGGTGACAGAGGAGAGAGACAAACTCCGGAGTGACCTAGCAGACGCCAACAGACGGTCCACTCTGTTAGCCCAGGAGGTGGACGAGCGGCATGCTAGGATAGAGAAATCTGCAGCTCTCACTGTCGAGTAGGTCTAATTACATATATCTATTAATTTTAGCTAAATAATGACCTCGAAAAAGTTTGAACACCATAGTATACTTAGAAACCTGTTTAATTTGGTTTGTAAAAGAGTTTTGGTGTGTGCCTTCCATGCATGCTTCCAGAGCATGATGACATACTCTATTGCAGTCTGGGGTCATTCTTCAAGTGTCAAACATGTCTTTGGCATACAACGACGCGCAGAGTGATTGCAGGTCTGAAATATTTAGAAGACTGCCGGGATGCTTTCAAAGAATTACAGATTCTGGCCTTACCCTCTGCATATATTAAACAAAAATGCTATGTAAATCGATAACATACGTATATTACTTTTTGAGTTGTTCTGATACGTTTTATTTAAATTAAATTCTTTCTTTGTTAATATTTCAGATTATTAGAACATAAACATACTGAAGAAATAAAAAATCTTAAAAAACAAATAGCATTGGAGAAGGAACTACTCATAACGTCCAATCAAAAGTTGGAAGAGTCGTTGGCATCTCATGTTGAACAGTTGAGCAAACTTATCCATGATTTTACTTCATTACAAAAAGTATGTATTTTTTAAATTTATTTATATTATCCGACTACTGTTAATATTGTTACTAGAATTAACATATAATTTCTTTCATTCTCTTTAGGACTATGAAAATTTAGAAAAAGAGAACCAAATATTAAATTCGAAATTGAAGAAAAGAGACCAAACGCAGAAAGAGTTGCAAGAAAAATTGGAGTGTATGGACTCATTGCACCAAAGGGTATGTAAAACAAAATTATTACTTTTTTCGCTCTAATTTTCGCATTACGTTGGTTATTTGTTTAATTTATTGAAGTGAAATGTAATTTTTAAATAAAATAATATAATAAAATAAATAAGAAATTTAGTTTTTGCATTTCTCCTTATGGAATATTTTTATGTGAAATAAATGTTTTTCGCCAAAAAAAATGGTTAAATGATATTTGAAAAACGTGCAGGAGGCTGAGCTTGATTGCAAGAAGCAGTTAACTCGAATTTGAAAAAATTGTGGGTTACCTCTTTTTTGCATAACACCGTCCATATAATATATTATATATACGAGGCACGTCCTGAAAGTAAGTGTACTGGTACTCTCACAGCTGTAGGGAATACTTTTTCGACATGTTGGCAACATTGCCGCGTAGCCTGACCCCTCCCCTTCAAAACGAGACCAATCCGAGGTTAGTGTGTTGAAAACTCTTGACGCAGTAGCATCTCTCGCGAAAAATGTCGATCGTATCTCCCGCCAAGTGCGAAATTCGCGCCGTCATTCGCTACCTCGTTGCGAAGGGAAAAGCTCCGGTTGAAATTTATAATGAGGTGAAAACTGTTTACGAATAAAAGGAGGGGCATGCTGATGAAGGGAGTCAGCCTGCTGCACGACAATGCCAGACCTCACACGGCCAACGCCACGAAGCAACTCCTGGACTCTTTTGGATGGGACGTTTTGAACCACCCCCCGTATTCCCCTGACCTGGCCCCTTCAGATTTCCATCTCTTCACTTCCCTTAAGGTGCACATGGGTGGGAACAAGTTTTCAACGGACGAGGAGGTGAAGGGGGAGGTGGAGAAGTGGGCGAAAGAGCTGGCGGGAGACTTCTTCGAGGCAGGCATGAAAACATTGATGCCGCGGCTCACCACTTGCATCGAGAGGGATGGTGACTACGTCGAAAAATAACTTACATATGTACAAGTGTATCCAAGTATGTTTTTGTTTAAATACATTTTTTTTGAACCCTACATAAATTGAGTACACTTACTTTCTGGACGTGCCTCGTATATATATATTTGTGGACTAGAAATTTTTATTGTTCAATATTGAATATATCTTATATGTTTAATTATTATTTTTCACTTAGATTTTGGAACTTGAATCTGCTAGCGAATTGGTGGAAAAACTCACTGAGAAAGTTGGAGTTCTTCAGACTGAAAATACCGAATTGAGAGATAAAAACGATGAGTTAACTTCTCAAGTTGAATTACTTATTTCCAGAAATTCTAAAAGAAGGTAAATACTATATTTTTGTTTTGTACTTTTTTATTTAATCCTTTTAATGTTGAAAACACTCACATCGATAATGTATTCCCTTGTTTGTTAGGTTTTGTTAGACTGGCTACAATAAATCCAGTCACTCTCATTTGTATTTTGTTAGACTGGCTACAATAAAAAAAAAATCACCTAAAAGATTTGAAATGTGTACATATCTCTTAAAAAATTACGAAAACAGAATTGTTTTGATACATATTGGTATTTCTAACATCTTCACTCACGACTTAACAAATACAGTATTGAGTCGTGGCTGATGTTGGTAGAAATACCGAAAGCACTTCCTTTTGTAATATATTTTGTGAAATACAAGATATTTTTTCTTTATTTTTGTCATCTGTTTCACAATACCTGCAAAAAAAAAAAAAAAATAGCAATTTTACTACATTTATATTTTATAATGTGTTTTTGTTATACAGTCGGTCAAAAATTCCATGCTGTTTCAACCGTAATTTCAAATCTATATAGGTCGAAAATTGAGACAAATTTACTTTTGGACCTAAGTACTTTTTACAAGATACTGTTTATTTTTATGACCTAATCAGAAATCTTTACAATAAAACTTGTAGAGAAAACTGAAAGACATATTTTATATGAAATACAATTTTTCGCAGGTTGTCCGATTTTCGAGATCCTGAAATATCGTTTTGAAATATATTTTTTTCATTTAATATTCATTAATATAGGGCTATACCACAATATATCTGCAAAAAAATTTTCATTAGCAGTAGGCTATAAGGAGAAAAACTCCTTCCGAGGTATCCGATATCCTTCATCTGTCTTTTCTGTGGTCGGCTCCTCTGGTCTTCCTCCTCAGATCTCTTTCTCAATATTTATTACATTATTACTTGAATTTATCTTTATCCGTCTTGTGTGTTCCAGGGAAGGTAGTTGGAGTGCCTTTGAGTACGGAGGAGCCACCAAGAGACGAGGAAAGTCTCCAGAGAGGTTCCAAGATAACCGATTGGGCAAAGTAAGGCGTTGTTGTACCGAAACAGATCTCACACTTAGCTCCATTACTCGTAAGTCCATTTGATGATCATTTACAACAAATATTTAATTAAAATCCTTGAATTGTTGTTAATTTTAATTAACATGAGGCAATCTTTAATATGATTTTAATAAGAAGTGATTCGTTGGCATTGAAAACATAATGACAAAAAAATGTACAAATAATATTTTCAACGACAAATAAATTATTTTGTTAACTTTATTTGCTAGATAAATTATGTATTATAAATAACTATATCACTATCAGATAATAATAAACATTTTTCTTCCTCTGAAAGTGTTGCCAACCTTTTGTAAATAACATTTTTGAATAACCTTATTGATTTTTCCTCTAAATTACGACCTTACTGATCGACTATTCGAATAACGTATGTTATTGACGCGCTTTCTGAATAACGACTTTCTTCTTAGGGACCATCGATATATGATATGAGGTCGTAGGTAAAGTCCGGGCATGAGTCACAACGACTATAATAGTTTCTGATTTGATTGCAGGCCTTTCCCAGACGAAGCTGAATAACAGTGAGAGTGGCCTCGAGGAAGACCTGTCCACTCTTAGGGCCTCTCCTACGCCCTCTTTTGATAATGTGAGTTGACATTTTTTTTAAATTATACTTAAGTTTAACTTTCCCAGTTGTATTTAGTAAAGAAGAAGTTATGTAATCGATCAAAAATTGAATTTTGAGTTTTTAAAAATGAGAACAAAAATTGATGTTTTTTTAGTGTGCCTGTGAGCCGGATAACTATTGATAGAATCAATGTATCGACACCAAATTTTATAATGTGTATACAGAACTTAAGGACTTTCTTCATTTTTAGCCAAATCGACCAAAGAAAAGGAGATTGGAGGGGCTTAACATAAAAGCTTTAATTATCGACATTCGGTGATTCACCTAAGACTTTTTTTTCAAGATATAACATATTTATGCTTGATTTTGTTATTCAGGACTACGATGTATGGGGTTCTGGTTCAAATTTGGACGAGGTGGAAAGACTTCGAGCTTATGTTGCAGAACTTGAGGCAAAATTGGACCAACAACAAATGCTGGTAAGCATCTTTTATTATATTTATTTATTTTATTATTTTTTTGTTTTTTCAAAGCTTTTTGCTTGTTTACTGACAGCTTAAAACAATAAATAATAATTAGCACTAGGCAGTGAGTTGAATATAAATTATTTCAGTGCGATGACACAGGAGATATTCAGGAACCCATCTGCGAGCTAGCATCTTCGGAATTACCATTGAAATATTCAAATTATTCTTTTTGATAACCATATTTTATATTTATCTCAAAAAAATAATAAGAGAAAAAAATAGTTGAAATGATTCCAAAAAAGTCAAAAGTGATTCAAGATTTTTAAGGCATTAAATAAATAAAACAAACTTATTTTTGAAATATCGTTTATTCCACCAAAGATATTTACAAAACACCGCTTTCGGCCTTACACCATCGTTAGGTCTTCTAGTTATGAACTAAGTTTGCCGAGTGCTACCCTTCTAGTACATCTCAGGTGAAAGGGTGCTATTTCAACTTGGGAATCCTTCAGGTGTACCGTTAGCTACATCATGAAATATTTTAATAAAAACCTTTTTTTCGCATTTACATAAAACAATATCATTTGACTAATAAGTAAAAAATAAAACTAAGATAATATATGTGGAAACAAATAATAATAAACAGAACTTGTTCAGGGTGTTAACAAATAGTTAAAATAAATTTGGTCATTCATACAAATGTTCTTCTTGGTAGCTTTATTTATTTCTAATCTTTCCAAGTCATCAAGTAGCCTTTTTTTTAAGCAATAATGGAGATATTGATGCCTGTAGATGGGTCGAAAGTGTGGCTATTGTCAATAATGTGAGTCGTTAATGTAGAACGGTTGCCTCGATTCTTTATTTCGGCTGTGTGTTCTTTAATTGGACAATAAGTCCGCGTTCCTCAACTTAGAAGCTTTAGGCCATTATTTACCGTATTCATTTATTATGAATATACTAAAATGAATACAGTGAAAACTCATTACATATAATATTTCCCAAGGAGATGCCTTCCTGAAATTTAAACGGTAATGCATTATAGGCCGAAAAAATGGGTGCGAGTTTGAAGCTGAAATCAATAGTCGCGTGGTTGGCTTCAGGAATAACATTGTTTGCTAAATATGAAAATGTCTTAGTAAAGTATTTTTATTCATTCTATTGGGAGTGTTAACGAGTTTACAGAAAGACATTTACTTTTTTTTCGTAATTTTTCAAATCAGTGATATTGCATATTTTTACCAGCTCCTTAACCTCTTACATCAGGGCGCTTGGCCTTGCCAGATGAGGTTTATGTTTGCGCAAGACCTCGCGCATGTTAGGTGAGGTAAATAATTAAAACAAGCTTTCACTGCTGTCGAAGAAGGACTGACACGAGAGTCAGACTATGTATTGTTTTAGTTATCGATTCATGTATTTCAAAAAAGAAATTTCCATTTTCAATAATTTTCGAGAACTTGCACTGCTGTCTATAAGGTCCATATATACCAGATATATAAACTTTTGATCGTAGGTTCTTAACGATATATATGCTACTGTCTAGTAAGGTCCATATATATAGATACTTGTCACTGCTGCCTAATAACGCCCACATTTATGCTGCTGTCCCTATAATATATTACAATAATATTCCATTTCTACTGTCTGTGAATGAAATGCTTCAACATACATGTTATGTCGCTAGTCAAAGCAGTACTGGAGATATTAGAAGGGTTATGGGCGGTAGCAATATTTCAGGGCACCAGTAGCTCAGAGTTAGCGAGCTAAACCAGAGACCCTTAGATTTTTTTATCTGGGAAGAAAATTGCTCTTCGAATGGGACGTTAAGCGATGATTTTAACCCTGTGCTGTAACAGTCCTTAAAGACCCATACCCTACATAAGTAATCTTGTGTTAGGAAAATTTAGAACTCTTATTATAGAGTTAGGCTCATGTCCACCAGAGCAAAAGCGCTCTGGTAGTAGGCGATAATGACCTCATAATTAAAGTCCGGTCATGAGTCACAAAAACAACAATCACGGCAAATTAAGATGTTTACCGACGTTCTCACTTCATCCATCTCTTCTACCTTCTAGGTTCATCATCTTTTTCGAAAATACTGAAATTAAATTATAAGATTCTTTTTCTATAAACGGATAAAGTTAGATAACAAATAATATAATTTTTGGACTAACCAGAGAGAGTGTTGTAAGCAGGAAAGTGTTATAGTCGGATTTTTCTGAATTTTAAATTACTGAAATATAATCTTGAATCACTTCATGATCTTTTTTTTATTTTTTTAAAAATATTAAACAAAACATTCTTCTAATAATAAATGCATTTTTGTATGCTTGTTCTTTATTTTAATAGCGTAAAACGTATTGTAAGCTTATTTTCTCCCTTGTATGTTTACTACAAGAGTGATTGTGTTTCTTCAATTTTATTATCAGTATTTTTATATATATATATTTATTATTCCTTATTATTAGTATTATTATCATTAATAATTTTGAGTTATTATCGCTGATCATTGAATATTGTTAAGGTAGTTAAGAGCTTAGTTTCACAATTTTTTTTTTTGTTTTAAGAGGTGAATATAATAACCTTATTTTGTGCACGATTAATTTCTATGAATTAATAAATTAATCTGAAAACACAACAAGAACATTTATATTTAGTTCTGCATGGTTTTTGGTTTTTTTCTTTTTATGTTTTTTAATTTGTCATTTTGTTTTGCATCTTAGCATGAATGTTAGTATTTTTTATTTTTATCACTGTTATTATTTTTGTTAAAAATATATTAGTGTTTTTCTTCTGTATTTATTTAAATAAAATTATTGTTTTCACTTGTGTGTTCTTGATGTAATTCCTTTTCTTTTCATTTTGTTTGCTTAGTTAAGTTATTTTTTATTTTAACATTTTTGTTTTTGTATTTTTTTTTGTTTTTAGTGATTGTACAGTATAGAAATTCTCAAAATGGTCCCCAGCTGTTTTTTTGCGAATCGATTATTAAGATGAATTATATGAAATTTTGCTTCCTCAGCTATATAAAGTATAGGGGAAGTTATTTAATCATTGTTGAGTTTTCAGTGGGATTTCCTCCAAAAATGAAAAAAATAATTATATATATATTTCTGTCCATGTGTGTGTCTGCGAACACGATAAGTCCCTGATAGAAAGAATATATCAACATGACATTTTATATGTAAATTTAAAACTCTAAAAGGACGACAGCTATTAATTTTCAGCAGTCAGCCTAAGGGAATGGAGGGATCAGAGGGGTCTCAACTCAAAAACTCCAATAACTGCCGATCTAATGAATGTATTGACATGAAATTTTATATTTAAATTCAAAACTCCTTTAGAATAGCACGAATTAATTTTCCATGGAATCAGCCGAAGGGAATGGGGGGAATCCATCAGTGGTATGCGTGCTTGTCTTCTGAGCTCAAGAACGTGGGTTAGAAACCCGACCGAGGTCCTTAGTTTATTTTATCTGGGAGGTAAAATGAACTTGAGCACGCCGTCCTTCGAATGGGACGTTAAGGGATGATCCCGAGCCTGTACGATGTCAGGTACTCGTTAAAGCCCCCTACCCTAGGGGAATAAAAATTTAGGGTAGGCAAAATTTAGGACTCCCAGAGTAGAGTCGGGCTCATGTCGACCAGAGTGACGAAAGAGCGCTCTGGTAGTAGGCGATATGACCTCGTAGTTAAAGCTCGGGCATGAGTCATAAAACCTAAACTTATATTTTTTTTTTCAAAATGAAAAAAGGGTTATGGAAATATTTTTCAATTTCCTAGGAGGAAGGTGAAGGAATATTTTGTTGAATCCCTGTATGAAGGACTGAAGTTTGAATAGTGTAAAATTGTTAATATAATAATCATTTTCATTTCGAAAAATAAATTATGTACATTTAAATTATTTCCCCAGTTATACGAAGTATAGGGGAAGTTATGTAATCGGTCAAAAAATTCGTTACTGAATTTCATGTTTTCCGACCGGTTTAACATGAAAACTCGATTAACTATCGATATAATGAATCTATCGACACGAAATTTTATATCTGTGCCCAAAACCCCATAAGGACGACACTTGACGATTTTCAATCAAATCGGTCCAAGGGGAGGGATGGATTAGGGGGGACTTAACTCAAAAACTCTAATTACTGCCGTTGATATAAATGTATCGATACAAAATTTCATATTTAAACTCAAAAACCAATGAGGACATAATTTGTCAAATTTCAGCGATATCGGCTGCACGGAAGGGGGGTTTCAGGGGAGGGGGCTCAATTCAAAAACACTAATAACTGTCACAACATTTCGTATGAGGATTTAGGAGCCCTTTTGTGAGTCAATTGTTGAATATTAGCGCAATCGGTTTTGGAGATAGAGTGACAAGTTAATTCAAGGACTTTTTATTTTTTTTTTAATTCATGATTTGTTTTCAAATACTTCGGATAACTGAGGTTCTGTTAAAATATTATTATGTAATCACTATTCCAATATACCAAACAGTAACAGTGTCTATAATTAGTGGACTTTGGCCGGTTGCCCATCCAGGTGTATTCTGTATAGTTTCATATTATTAAACATGTCTTGGTTTTGTTTTAAATATTTGATTGTATTTTAAACTATTTCTTTTGTAGTTCACCTAACTATTGTTATTTTCTTATTTCACTTTTTTTCTTTTTTTTTTTTTGTGTGTACAAAGTGTTAAGGTTCACATCTCGTTTAGCTTCAATACTGTGTTTTTTCTACAGGACTGGACAATATCTAAGTCAATACCTCCAATCAGGGATGAAGACTCTCTTAATAATTTTTTCACACACACCGACTCATTTCAGGTAATAATTTAATTGAATATTTTTATTTTAATATACATTTTAGTGAAGAATTGCTATGATGAGTTGTATTCATCATCACAGCTATATTTTTTGCTTTTTGAAAATGAGCAATTAAGTGACCTTTCGGGAAGTACCCCCATCATCAGTATCTGTACTTAATATTTGTACTCCGGAGGTAAAGGACACCAAGTCACAAAAATGTAATTTTTCAGGAAAACTATGTTTTTTATTTTTTTTTTTACTTCATTTTCAGGTTTTTTCGCTAATAATAAGAATTGCTCTGTGCAATTTTCGCTATTTATAGTAATAGGATATAGTGCTTTATACATATATATATAAAGCGAAAAATCTACATCGCGGACATGGTGCCAACTACATTTCATAAGAAAATGGACATAGTGTCCTTTACCTCCGGGGAACAGATTTGTTCTTTATGATAACACCTTTTTTAGGTCAATCTAAATCTTATTTTTACAGAACATATTTATTGAATGCGACCTCTATGTGTTTAAACTCAAAGTCAGGATTGTAGACTTGACTTGATAAAGATTAACATAAAGAAGAAATTAATTATAATTGCTAGGTTTTAAAAAATTAATGGAAGAAATGTAGCTATATATATATGAAATATACGAGGGTCGTTCAATAAGTCCTTAGAAAATGCAAGAGAATGGCACGCGGGTCACTGAAAATCGTTTGTTTTTCGGAAGCATCATTACTCAGTAGATAGCTGTTAAATTTTTAGCTATATCGATCATGTGGTTTTATTTTTATCGTCAATTGAAGCAGAGAACTTTTGTTTATTAAAAAAAAAAGGAAAAAAGCGAGTTTTGACTAGTGATAAAATATTTATATTTAAAAGGCTTAACACTGAAAGAGATCAAAGCCGAGTTGGATAAAGTTCATGACACATCTGCCCCTGCGTTTGCCACTGTTTATAATTGGGTAAATGAGTTTAATCTTTAAACGTGGCCGTGGACGTCCAGTAGAAGTGACTACACTCAAAATAATAGATAAAATCCACTATATGGTGTTAAGCGATCGGCGACTTGAAGTGCGCGAGATAGTGGAGACCACAGGCATATCACAAGGTGCAGTGTTTTCAATTTTACACGAAAAGTTGAGTGTGAAAAAAGTTTTGGCAAGATGGGTGCCACGTTTGCTCACAGAGGGGAATAAACGCAATCGTGTGGTTGACTCTCAGGCTATTTTGGCGCTTTTTCGTCCTATATGAATAACAATAATTATTTAAAAAACATAATAATACAAGATAAATTAATATAACATCCCTAATATTTATAAATACAATAGATACTATATTAATTAAATTTTCACTACGATATACCTGGGCGATTACACGTCTCTTCCTCTGTTCACATGGAGCGGAATATAGAAAGAAAAAATATGTATATGATATAATAAAGTAAATAATGAATAAAAATAATGAATAAAAATAATGATGATAATAAGATTAAACAAATAATTACGTTAGAACTTATGGGATATTTGTGGAGTACTTCTGCCAAGAAAATAAAAATGAAAACTAAGTATGAATTAAATATTTTATAGACGAAACACAACTTTTACATGAGGTGTCACACATTGTAATCCTTTCCATGTTGATTTAGTTAAGCGAGAGTCCGAAGTCAATCCCTGATGTTGTCCGAATCTCGTCTCCTGCAACTGCTACGACGGATGTGTTGGCTCGCCGGCGATCTGAAGAGGTGGGTGTCCAGACGGTGGAGTCTCACTGTCATCAAGTGGAGGCTGAGCTAGAGTTGGTTCGATCTAAGATCCTGGCTCTTCTACAAGAGAAGAAAGCCTGCTCTCAGGAGGTTGGTCAATACATTATATATTTAGGGGCCCTGCACAGTGATCTAAAATACTAGCTGGTCAAGTGCCATTAAAAAAAATAATAAAAATTTTTTTACAAATTAATTCCATCATATTTTCAAAATTGAGTGATGCACAGAGTCTTATGATCCTAGATCCTCCTGTACTTACTTGAAGAGATATTCAAGAAAAAATTCAGTTTTCAGTATAGTCCAATTATTTAAAGTGCTGGTGAAATGTATTGTTTTGATCCTCTGTAAAGATTTCTTATGAGGCTCACTGAAATAGAACGAACATAGCGAACTTTTTTTTATATTTTTTCGTTTCGTGAATCTGGCCAATATTTCTTTTGAAAAAACCTGTGATTCATATTTCATTTATTGTTTTTCCTTTGTAAAAGAAACTATGTTAGTTTTTCTTTTATTTTAGGTGTGCGCACTGAAACTTCGTCTTGAATCCTTCATGTGTGGGATCCCAGAAGCACATGGGTCCACGTCTACCGACCATATGAACAGTATTCCAGAAGAACAGCCCTCATTGATGGACTGTATCCGATGTAAGAGTGCCCAGTTGGTGTCTGGTGCTCAGCTGGATGTCCTCAAAGAGGAGAACTGCCGTCTTCTGGAGAGGTGTGCCGAACTGGAGACTAGTCTGGAGCTGATGAGAGTCGAGTATGAAAAAACTGAGGATTACTGGGAAAATAAGTTGGATGATGAGAGACGACTCTTTGATTTAGTAAGTTCATTCATGATTATTTTGGTGACTTTAAAAAAAGTATTTATTTAGAAAGTCAGCCTAGTGCTGAAATATCATTGCTAAAAAGCTACGTGCGTCTTTTCAAACGATATGGAGATTTGATAAGATATTATACTTTATACTAGAATAAATAAAAACAAATAACTTGTTTTTATTTTAGTTAGTTATACTCATGTCCGGGCTTTTTTTTACTGCAAAGTCATATTGCCTACTACCAGAGCGCTCTTTCATCGCTCTGGTGGACATGAGCCCGGTCTTACTGCGAGAGAAAGTCGCATGAGAGAAATCAATAGTTCCCCGGGCAATGCTGGGTAATACTGCTAGTAGTAAATAAATTAAAATGACCTTTTAATGACTTCGAATGATTATAAAATTATTTTTATTTATTTGTTTTTTTTTCTCTTTTTAAGAGATGTTTTTCTAGTTGTTTTATTGTCCGTAATGATAAAACCAAATAATTAATATTTTATATTCTGTTAGACCCTGAAGAAGGATATAAATTGTTTCCGAAAGGTTGCTCACTGAGTTTTCTATTTACGTGACAGAACCTCGATTTTTTTTAATATTGAAAAGATACTGTCGACTCTATCAACCATGTCTTTCTTATACCATGTCTTCAAGAAGTTGATGTTTTTCCGACATTCTCCATCGCTATTTCCTTTTTTTTTAAAGGTTTTCTTTTAATAATGAATGCTGCTGGCATGATTCGTGTTTTTTCATATAGGATTTACCACAACTTCATGGCTTGAATTTGTTTCAATGAGATTTTACTTATTAATTACAAATTGTTTATTATTTGTAGGATAAAGAACAAAGTGATGAAAAGTTTGCAGAACTTGAAGCTAAAATTCAGGAATATGCTGAACTTTTGTGTGCTGATCAAGGCAAAAAGCAATCCTTACCGCCGATTGAAGAGAAGGACTATCTTGAAAAACAGGTGAGTTACAAGATACACGTCTGTTATGAGGGTGCCGGTAGCTCAGAGCGTACTAGCTTATTGGACTCAAGATCGCGGGTTCAAAACCCGGCCAAGTTCCTTTGGTTTTTTATATGGGAGGTGAAACTTTCTTTCAGATGGGACATTAAGCGATAGTCCCGAGTCTGTGTGATGTCAGGTACTCGTTAAAGATCTCTACCCCAGTTGAATAACAATTTAAGACTCCCATAGTAGAGATCTCATGTGTCAAAAATGCGCTCTGGTAGTAGGCGATATGACCTCGTAGTTGAACCCCGGGCATGGACAATAATAACGAGCGCTCTTTTGTCATTCTGGTGGACATGAGCCCGACTCTATTGTGAGTCCTAAATTTTGCCTATCCAGCTTTGGTTACCGAGGATAGAGTTCTTTAACGAGTATCTGACATTGCGGCCATCGAGCTCAGTAGACAAACACGCTAACTCATGAGTCACCGGCGCTCTCTTTTCTATCAATATACATTGGTTTAATGCTATATCATATCAAATATTGTAACTTTATGCATACAAAATTATATATGTGTATATCTTATATTTCTTTCTGCCATCTTAGTTTACAGACCTGGAAGAAGAGTACGAAGCTTATAGACAGAGTGCAGAAGAAGTAATTTCGTCAAGAGATGCTGAAATTTCGGAACTGAGGGACGCTTTAGCTGCTCTTCGGTCTTCTTCGACTGGTATTACCACATTGAATATGTTTTCCGACATTTTTTAAAGTTTATTAGTTTTTTAAAAAACAGAAATCTTTAATTGCGGAACATTTTGTGGCGGTCTGCCTGTCGGGCAGAAATTGTGACCATCATCAATCCACAAGTAGGAAAAATAGTCTGAACCCAAAGTTACAGTAA
Source organism: Aradus depressus (assembly GCA_963662175.1). Taxonomy (NCBI): domain Eukaryota; kingdom Metazoa; phylum Arthropoda; class Insecta; order Hemiptera; family Aradidae; genus Aradus; species Aradus depressus. Next base: position 17,829,662 of record OY759226.1, on the reverse strand, counting down.
TTAATCAAAACTAAAAATTTCTCGATCTTGTCAAGTAGAGTATCAAATTAAAGATTTTGCCTGGTTGTTTAAAAATATATTATATTTTTCGGGAACCTTGTCTTTGTAAAAGACGAAAATGTACAAAAACCCTGGTTTAAAATTCTTACCACTTGTTTTCGAGACCTTAGATTATACATAAATATGGATCTATGGATCTTGTTGGTCCGCACTTGGGAATGATAGTTTGGATCCTAAAATAATTAATTACTGATTGTTAATCAATCATAAAACAAACGAATTCCTTTCTCGTACTTGCTACGCAAATTCTTCTCAACGTTTTTAATTATTTCAAAATATTTCTTCATTATTTAATTATAATTTTATATGTTTTAGAAAGGAAAGATGCGCAGGTTCAGACGGAGCCTCCTAAAATGGCGGCCAAAACTAGCCGACCAGGAACTCATAAACCACAAGTGAGTAGGTTTTATTCGAGGTCTCATTTTTGAACTCTCTTCTGTAGAATGCTTACAATTTTATTTATGTCCAAATTTTGTATGTATTTTGTTTTAAGGAATATTCTCAAGTTTATAGGTTTAGGTTATCGCCTATTACCAGAGAGCTCTTTCGTCACTCTGGGGGGACATAAGCCCGACTCTACAGGTGGGCCTGAGAAGTTGGACTCTATGGGAGCCCTAAATTTTGCCTACCCTAATTGTTTATTCACCTAGGGTATAGTTTAATGTATCATCCGAAGGATGGCGTGCTTAAGGTTTTTTTTGATCTAGATAAAAACTCCGAAACCATAGTCAAAAGTGCAAATTCGTGTCCCAGAAGCTAAGAAAAATGCTTAGTTTGGTATCAAGTAGTGTTAATACTGAAAAAAAAATTAAAAATCATATATCTGGACGGTTTGAGATAGAGGGCTGCGGTTGGAGGCGTTTTACTCGTTTTTTGATGTAGTTTTACCTAACTTTTTTTTCGGGTTTACAGTGGACCACCGGATATCGGATCATATTATGATTTCACCTTGTGTCATATAATTACTTTTAATTACGATTCCTTTTCGTTTTATGTATATTTATTAATTTTTTCTAGGATATCTGTAAGAAAAGCGATTCGACGTGTACCCTTTGCAGTGGTAAAGTGAAGGCTCGAGAGCGACTGAAGGCTGAAGTTGAGGCTCTGGCGCACCGCAAACAGATACTAATGGGACAGAACGCGTCTCTACAAGCAGCCACCACATCACATCATGTGAGTTATGTTTATTAATGCGCAATATTGTCGCAATGGAACCAATTTATTTGATTTTTTTTTTTTTTTCATGTTTATTGTTTTATTTTATTTAGACATATATACAATGTACGAAAGTTCGTTATAAACGATGTTCTTCGTGAAGTCCTCCTTGCTCTCTCGTCTCGGTGATATAAACTTTCAATCCATCGAATGCGCGTGCTCGACTATTTGCCACGAACAGCTGACCGTGAAAGATGGCTGCGCGAGATATTTACTTTTCCAAGTGTTTGTTCTTAATGATACTTTCTTTCGGGTAGGTTTCAGAACAAATAATAAATATACAAACAACTGAACAACATTAAAAGATAAGAAAAAGAGTGGGGTTTACCAGCTAGAGTGTAGTTCTTGTAATTTTGTTTATGTGGATCAAAGTGGGAAACAATTTTAAAATAGGGTAAAATAACACACATCAGAAATAGGCTTAAACACTGACACAACAGACAACTCAGTAAAATCAACTTTCGCACAACACATCAACGAAAACAAACACCTTTTCAGTATAAATACAGGCATACAATGAGCAAAGTAGGATACACTCTACCGCTGTGTGATTACAATTTAAATTTTCATGTTCCTTATGATTTTTTTCTTTAAATTTCAGTTAGGGTCTCGTTTTGGTGGTAGCAGTGGCCCAGCCAGCAGTCTAGGTGTCTTCCAGTCGTTGTCTAACCGCTTAAGACAGCAGGAGATCCGATGTCGAGAGCTCCAGTCTGCTCTCAGGAGCCAACAAAAAGAGACCGAAGCTATCCTACAGAGTAAGTTTAATTATTAAAAACCTTATTGAAAAAAAAAAAAATCGTTAAATCACCAGAAATGTACTTTCCCAGAATGAATTAATTTTCGCTCCCTTCTAACCCAAATCGACCATTTAATCATTGACCATTGACTTGCAGAGGGACTTCTATATCCTCTTACTAAAGGGTCTAACCGGATAACAGTACGAAAACTGCCCCCAACGATTTTCGAATTGGCAATTGGCCGACAGTTTGCACATATAAAAAGAAAATTTTTTAGAAAGTTATTGCGAGTATGACTGACGATTTTTTTTGAAGTTTTTATGCTTCAAATACACCTATATAGTATTTTTTTATTATCTTCCGATTTAAATTTAATTTTTCATCGACTGGCCGTTTCGAATGTTATTTTTGAGTGACACTCACCAAATTTTCACAGAATATGTGTTTTTTATATCAAAATATACCCTATTTTTTTCAATTTTTTTAGTGTGGTGCAACAATGTTAAAAAAAAATAAAAAATGATTTATTTCGGTTATTTCCGTTTATATCTATTATATGTTATTATGAATTTTTATTAAAATAATGTCGTAAAATATGCATAGTTTTTTTTTTGGAAAATACAATAAATATATAGCAGTATTTTTTTAAATGGTTGTCAACAGTACTATTTGTTTCAACTTAATTTTATGAAGAATTTTTTTTTATTAAATTTTTATACCGCAACTTTTTGCCGTGATCGGAAATCGAACCCTAACCGCCTGCACGAGAAATTGCGCACTACTCAATAATTATTATTCTCTCAATTCATTCCTTTCTTATCCCTCCCCCCACTTCCCTCTAATCCTCATCCATGCAGTCGACAAGTGATGGTACGCTTCACGTAAACCCTTTCCTTTCATTTTTTCGAAACTCTGAAACCAACAAATGGAAAAAAAAAAAAAAAAATTAGGAATAACATTTTTATTATTTTGTTTAAATTATTATTCATTGATTGAGCGTATGTAATATAATAACTCGTGTTATTTTTATACTAATTCATGTCGATACATTCATTACGTCGGCAGTTATTAGAGTTTTTGTATCAATTGTATCCCCCCTAATCCAACCTTTCCCTTCTGCCAATTTCTCTAAAAATTATATTAATTTGAGTATTTTTTTCAACTTTGTATTGCATTTTGTAGGTCATATCAATGCATTTTTTACATATCGGGTTTGAGATGTCTTTATAAACCAACATATTATTAATTTTTTTTTTTTTTTTTTCTGAATAGAGGCTTGGGAAAGACACAAGATAGATTTAACAACAATTCAAAACTCATTACGAATCACACAGGAAAAACTTCAACTACAGAAGAAAAACACCAAACAGCAGGTAGTAGTATAATTCATTGATTTTTAATCAGTTATTATGACTTATGCCCGGGCTTAAGTACGAGGTCAAATCGCCTACTACCGTAGAACTCTTTCGTCACTCAGGTGGACATGAGCCCGACTCTACTTGAGAGTCTACCCTAATTGTTTATTATCTTAGGATTGGAGTCTGTAATGAGTACCTAACATCGGAACCATAGTTTAATGTCCCAACTGAAGGACGGCCTGCTCAAGGTTTTTTTACCTCCTTCGAACCCGCGATCTTGAGTTGAGTATGCGCGCTACCTCTGAGCTATTTAATACATTTTTCTTAAAAATACATTTCTAGCGCTATAATTTTTTTTTTTTTTAATTTTACGTTGCGATTATTTGCGTTATTTTTGATTATTATTTAAAATGTTGGATAAGATAAGTGAAATGAAATATAAAACAAATTAGGCATCAGAAAATTACATTTATTTATAATACAGTTAATTTAAATAAAATAAACAATATTATAATATACACCTAAAATAAAAGTCTTCGGTGAATCTCCGGCAATGTACTTCCCCAGAAGGCTTTATTATGTTTCCACTCTCCCTCCAGAACCAGTCCATCGTTTGGGCTAAAAATTAATAGGTGACTTACATATCGTCGGCCTCGTAAGCGACATTTTTCCGAAAATCATTTTGTTTTTACCAAAAAAAAACTATTGATTTGTGGGACCTTGTATACGACATAAAACGAAAAAACAATGAAATACAGTTTGAAGTGATACCTTGTAAAAGAAATGAGAACGAAATTCTGGTGAAACCTGGTAACTCCGTCAAGTACGTTAATTTTTTACTTGGATTTGTAAACTGGCTTGAAAACAATTCATGGCATGTATATGTTACGGGTAAAGTTAGATTAACGGTTAAACCTAGGATTACCCGGGTAAACTGCGTAGTACCCGCTGCCGCTTGGTTAAAGTTGGGTATACTAATAATGACAAGGCCATTAGTGGACGTATGTTCCACTATAAAGATTAGGTACTTATTAATTAGCTCGACCACACCTCAATTTCCATTGTTGTAAGCTGTCTAACAGCGATAATCATTCATCTGGGTACATAAATTCCTAGAACAAACATAAATCGAAATATTACAAAATTTGGGGGCGTATTTGCCGGCGTTCCGCCGGCGGGACGATATATCTGCCCCTCCCGTCGTTCCTATATTTGAAGTAGTACAGGTTCTAGCTTTAACATATACTTTACCCGGGTAAAGCCCGAAACGTGAACTATTTCAATTATATTTCGGACTTTAACCAAGCGGCAGCGGGTACTATTAGGTTTACCCGGGTAATCCTAGGTTTAACCGTTAATCTAACTTTACCCGTAGCATATATACATCTCACTTAATACAAATGTCGAAAAAATTGAGGTTTCCTATAAAGAATATTTTCTTAATCATATGAGGTATCACGTTTAGACCGACACTATGGGCTTCTACATTCATTACATCGACCCATTTATCTGCAAATTAGTGCAGTCCTTCATCATTTGAATTTAAATAATTGTGAAATTCGATAATAATTGTGTCGATACATTCATTACATCGACACTTATTAGAGTTCGTTGTATTCAGGTTTCCCCTTCTAGTTCTCCCAATCAATAGGTATCGTCCTTATGGGGTTCACGATACCTGTATATGAAATTCTAGGTAGAAAACAGACACAATAGTATTTAAACCCAGTTTTGGTTTGTAAAATAAGTAGTGGGTAGACAAGCTATTGTTTAATTTATATTATTATTATTTTTGTGTATTTTATGTATTAATGAAATATTATTACTTTTAGTTGGACCGTCTGGCTGTGGCAGATACACTGGTGAAGGATTTATTTGTTGAAAATGCACATTTAGTTCAAACTGTACATTCCTTGTCGGAGTCAGCACTTCACAATTCACTATGATAGAGAAACATCACACCATTACCTTTGTACTATTTGTAGTGCAAAAATATTGGCCAACATAGGATATACTTTCCCTTATACCTCAAATTATATAACAATTCGCTGGGTCAATTTGAATTACACAGAGAGACTCAGAACTGCACTAAATAACTTCTTGACTCAAAATTGTAAATAAATTATTTAAAAATTCACAATTTTGCATCAGAGGGTACTTTTTTTATATAACGTACTTACGAGACAAAATCCCGGGTCATATGGCCTACTAGCAGAGCACTCCTTTGTCACTCTGGTAGACATGAGCCCGACTCTACAGTGAGAGTCCTAAATTTTGCCCAGCTAGATTAATTCATTAAGGATAGGGGTCTATGAGTACCTGCTGTCGTACAGGCTCGGGACCATCGCTTAACGTCTTATCTGAAGGACGGCGTGCTTGATTTTTTTTTTACCTCCTAGATAAACTAAACTAAGAGCCTCGGCCGGCTTTCGAACCCGCTATCTTGAGCTCAGTATGCTAGCACGTAGTGTTGTAGCACTATCAAATTTGAAATTGTGATTTAAAATTAGCGGTCTTGCACTTTCCAATTTCTCACCTATATTATATTTTATGATAAGTTTACTGAATTTTCGTAAACATTGATAGAACTCAAGTAAAGTTTAATATTATTAGAACCTTCGCATTGTCGTAACTGATCTACTCGTAAATGTTTGAGTTGTCTTTCAGTAATATTAAAATAAATTACCGGATGTTTTCGTTTCAGGTGATCCTTGAGATTCCTTTTCGCATTCTTTACATCGCGGCAACGCCTATCGAAATGCTCCCACACATCCGAATGATTTTTCCGTTTCACACCGCTCATGCCTCACACTAGTAATACAATTAAAAAGAAAACGGAGCAAAATCGAACTAAGAATAATACAAAATAAAATCTACTTGGTAAACAAAGTAGGTTAAAGGAACTGATAATACTGGTTAGGACGAAACCTCTTTTCTTGGTTACTAACTGAATAGCCAACCGTACGGAAACCGAACTCTTTTCCCGACAGCGGCGATTGCTTTCCTTGTTCGAAATTTATGATTCAGAATTTCGATAGTACTATAGTCCAACTATCGATAGTTTGACACCACTACTAGCTACCTCTGAGTTACCGGCGCCCTCACACTGACTTATATTCTGAAAATTTAATAATATTAATAGATATCTCTTATTTTTCTATGAATATTTATTCATATAGCATACGAAATAGATCAATTCACTACAAAAAACCTTGTTGAGAAGTTTTATTAGCTGAAAATTCACTATTAATCAATTACAAGCAATTACCCAAAATACATATTAAATTTACGGACTGTTTAAAGTGATATCAGAATTCTAACAATTTAGATACTTGTTTTTCTTGTGCTTCTCTGTGCTTGGAAAACCTCCAGTGTAAAAATAATGTCCAATAAACAGATCTAAGACAATGAGAGAGGTTTTGGCTAATATTTTTGAATACAAATATAGTAGAGATATTTTTTCATGTTAAATATATGTATTTAAGACAAGGGTATTGGCGAATGTTATTCGGTATAATTGTGTATCAAAAATCCCTGGCCATTAGATTAATCATATTGTTATTCGTCTTAGATTCGCGTTGTCATGTTCCGTTGTCGCAGATTTTAAATATATATATATATATATATATATATAATATACTGTCTGTTATTCTCAGGGTGCAAATTAGAAAATTGTTATCACTTTTACTAGAATTGTAATAATAATCGTATTTATTACAATTATGTCGATTATATAGAAAAATACGTTTTAGTAAAATATACGAATATATATAAACTAGGACTCGAACTTACGAAAAATACACTTTACAAGAAATTAGACTTTATTTTTTTAACTGGACTAAATACAGGTAAGAAAAGAAAGACTTAATTTCTCTCAAATTTTTATAAGTGAATCCATAATTATTGTCTATGGTTTGAATAAACATTTAAATCCTTCGCTTTTATAATTTAAAATGCAGATATTTTAAAGATAAATGTTGGTAGTGTTTAGAATCTCAATTTTAGATCTTTTTCCTAACTCTAAAAATCTCGATAATTTATCTCATTTTTTTTTTTTTTTTTTTTTTTCAAAAATTGTAGGTTTGTTTATTTGTTTGGTAATATTAAAATTCCTTATATTCATGAAGGCGAAATAAAAAATTAGCCAATGCTTTATTTAGAGGTCAGTTTTGAAATCGAAAAAAACTAATTGTAGAAATATTTAAATTTTAAATTAATTATTGTGTAATAAAATTTGTATTATTATCGGGTTGCTATGAAAAATCGATCAGCTTTTATTATGTAATTTCATTATTTTCAATATATAAAACAGTAATCGACTTTTCAAAGCAGCACCTTAATATTTTATTGAGTCTCTATATATTTACTTGTTATATAAAAAATATGATTTAAAAAAAAATCTCATATGTATATTTTTGTTTTATTTTGAAAAATGAAGCACTTTTATTCGTTTGCTGTAACCCACTTGGACTTTTTAAATTTAAAAAAAGTAATAAAATTGTTGTTCCTTTTATTTCTTATTAATTTTGAAAATTAAAAAAGACCCTTTTCATGAAACTAGTGAACTGTTTTTGTGCAAACATTTCTTAAAATATTACATTTAGTTGATATTTCGACTGTGAACTGACATATTTCATAATTATTTTAGCGCTAATACTCTTGATTCATTGTGAGGTGTTAACACTAAATAAATCGCCCACTGGATTAATAACCAATTAAATCTTTAAAAATCTGCTGAGCCGACATTTTTCTGTTTTTATTTTTTTAAATATTCTAGATACTTTGTTGATAATTTTGATATACTGTCAGAAATGTTATTTTTTCTTCTCTTGTATTATCTTTTCGGACTAGTCTCCAATGATTTGATTTGAAATGTAGTTAAGTATATGTATATAAATTTTTCTGCTGAGGAAAGTCGAAGTTCTGTAATTTAAATAAAAAGTCAGTATTTGGCCAATGTTTCGGAAACTATTTATTTCCCTCATAAGGGCCTTATAATGACTTTAGTGGATGTATGAGATGTTAAGTCTTCGTCTGATGGTGCACAGTTCACTTTCAGAAACAAACACTGACCATCTTCACCGGAGGTCGACTCTATTAATATATAAGAGTGTATAGGTGTAACTATTATAACTGAACTTATTTTCTGAAAATTTAATTATTATTTTTTTATTTTCTACACTTTTATTAATGATTTGTTCTCATTTATTTACTCTACAAGAGATTACAGTTAACTTTTACAACCTCACTTATCCGTAGTTAACTACAATAGAGGTTTTTTTCCCAAACGTGTCATTCACAGTTTTTTTTAGGTATTCTTCCGCATTTTGTAAACTAGTCCCTATGTGATTTTTCTATATATCATCATCACTTCAAAACAACACTAATTTAGTAAATTTACATGAAGGTCACTTATAAACGAAAAAATCCAAAAAACCCAATATTTATTATTCAATTACCTCAAAAATATTATTTTCATAAGGAGGGAAGCATTAAGGAAAATTAAAACGCTGTAGTTTTCGAGATAACTGACAAGATTTTGGAAGAAGGAAAAAAAACCTTAGAATCATCGCCCACCATTCGTAAAAGTGAGCTAAACGAACAGACAATTTTCTCCCAAAATAAATTTCATGGATTTTTCCCCACGAAGTTGTTAGGAGTTTTGATATCCATTTCCTCTTCTCGCGGAGCCATGTTGTAAATACAATTAAAACAAAAATATATTCTCATTCCACTCGTGATGCATATGATATATTCTCCCCTACGTACGATAAGTTCTTTCTTCAATCATTTAATAGTCACAATAAATTTTTATAATTTAAAAAAATATATTTTCCCAACACTCATTTGTGTGGATATCATGTATACTTGACATTTCCTCTCATCTAGGTCACTTGAATCAAGTATTGAGACCATATTTAAAAGTGTACATGTCACCTGAACTTAATTTCAGCAAACTTTAACATAATTCACAGTCGAATTTTCAAATATAGTTTCCTTTCCTGTTCACTGTATTTAATTAAGTGAACAATTGTAATTTGTATGTGTAAATAAGTTCTTGTAAATATTTTTTTTTGTATTATGTACTATATAATTTTGAAATTATAAATATATTTTTCTCATTATTATTGATTACGAATTATGAAATAAATATTATTGTTAGTATAATGTCTTCTGTGGTGGCCTTATAGTCGTTACAATTCGATGTTTATCAAAATATTCTAGGAATTTGGCTGAATTGTAAAGATGAACAAGAATATCTTATTCCTATTTGAGTTAGGTCCGGTGCATTCTTCGATTCGGGCATAATAAATGAGCTCTCTATCCTATAGGTTTAATTTCAGTGAGAAATTAACCAGTACCATCATGTTTTTATCAAAAATACCTTGCATACGGAGTTTCGTTCAAAATCTTATTTCAGGAATAACTTCCCAACGCTTTTCCCTATTATTTTATGAAAGCAACAATTTATAAATTATTGTACTTAAATTGCATTTTTAACGATAAAACATTCATTTAATCGTACTCATTAACGAACAGCTGCCATTAATTTGTAATCGTAAATTTTGATTTTCCTGTCCACCTGTTCCTGTCCAACCAATGTGACTTGCTTTAAGGCCAAACAAAAACATATTAACGAAATTTTTTTACAGTTGCGTCATTTTAATCAAGCACGTAGCTCAGAGGCAGCGTTCTGCTCTATTGAACTCTGTTCGAAACCCAGCCGAGGCCCTTAAATTTTTTTTTATCTAGGAGCACGCCGTCCTTCAGATGAAACGTTAAACGATGGTCCTGGACTCCCATTGTAGAGTAGAATTTAAATTTCCACAGGACATGACAGGCGAAATATACCATTTACCAAATAAATAATAAGAAGTCCAACATTTATTTAAACCACGACTAGTTTCGTCAGTAAACTGACATGTTCAGGTGGAATCTTGCTAGAGAAGAGAGGTCAACGGACACACACGAGTATCGTATGTGTCCGTTGACCTCTTCTCTAGCAAGATTCCACCTGAAGATGTCAGTTTACTGACGAAACTAGTCGTGGTTTAAATAAATGTTGGACTGATATATCTTATTACTTATTTAACAAGTAAGTCCACTACATCTGCCTACTACCAAGATATATACTATTTACCACATTGAATTAATCAAAATTTCCCGTTTGTTTTTAATGTTTAAATAAAAATATGTTTTTCTCAAAACTTTCTTGACTTTTCTTGTTCATCCATGAGCATGCATTACTGAATTACTTTGTTAATTATAAATATATATTAAGAGGCCTTAACTGTAATTATTATAATTTTTTTGGAAATGATTCAAATCATTTTTGTTTATGTATTGATTATTTTTTTTCTTGATTAAAATTAGTTTTTTAAGATGTTATGCAATTTTAAAACATATCGCGCTGTCGTTATATTTTAATAGCAACAGCCATTACTTTAAATAAATGGGAAAAAAAGTTCAATAGAAATGCTCAAAATATAGAAGATGCCATTTTTTTGAAGAGTGATATTTTGTATTAAATCATTTAAAAAAATAAGTTGTTAATGTATGTGTTGATATTTCTTATTTATAATTATTTATTTATAATATATATGTTCTTTATTAGTGAAAAAAAAGTGAGCCAAAGAAATTTATTTTTTATTATTTTATTTTGTTGTAAAGTTAGATCTGTGTAGTAAGTTTTTTTCTCTCTTTATAACCATTTTTTTTTTTCTCACAAAATGTTTAAAAGAGAAAAAAATATTAAAAATCGTATTATTATTTATCTTATATTATTTATGAAACAATGAGTAATGGTTGACAGTAGCACTAATTTTCAATTGATATATAATCATAATATATTATGTATTGAGATGTGCATCCTAAAAATAAGTGCCTAATCACTAGTTAATGTGTAAACCAAAGAAATTGAAATTATATCAGCGCTGGTATTTGTTGTTTTTATTTTCATTAAATATATATTAAAAAGAAAAAATTAGTTTTTTTTATTATTATTATTATTATTTTCTTGTGCTGTGATAGGAATAGCCTAAAGAGAAAATCCTTGTGCAGGACGAATCGGAGAGGTCCGTGGCTCGTCGGGACTTCTCGCTCTGCTCATATCTCACTGTAATATGTATACATTAATTGTATATGTAAGGAGGCTAGTTACAAAGGCGGACAAGTGCCCATTCGTTTGTTTTGAGTAAAAGATTTTCTGCTGTAGCTAAACTTTTTGTGGAAACTCAATGTTTTTTTTTTAGTGTGTTTTTTCTAGTTAGACAATAGGATTGGCAAAAGGAATATATAACATCCTGTTTTTTTTTTTTTATAAGGAAAACACTTGAAATTTGGTGATGTCCGCTTCTTTTGTAACTGACGAAGATATGTCCGTTTACGGAAAATATGAAACTTTTTAAATAACTCTATTTTATTTGAATAATTTATTTTTCTAGTAACATTGAAAAAGTGAAATAGTGGTTCAAAAATATAAAAAGTATGACAGATGAATAAGCTGTTTTGGCTATAAAGTGCGTAACACGTTTTAAAGTTTGTTAACATTTATTATTAATATTGTGACGGTGTTATAAGTTTTTTTATTACCAAACAGTGACAAAGACACTCAGAAGTTCCCCCTCTGTTTGGGTGAGAATGAAACCCGGCGTTTCGAAACGTGAACAATCTAATAATTTAACTAATCAAAATTCTAACCTTGCCGATATCAAGCAAATAAACAATGTAGCCGGAACAGGTGAGATGATATCCACTTTTTTACCTGCTAAGAGGCAACTCTCTTCAAGCTGTGAGGACTCTGGGATATCAATGGCAGTAGACGGCGGCCAAGTAGTCCCTGATAACAGAGCCATGTCCCAGGAGCCTCAGCTGAAGAGTAACCGATATACTCTACATATAACACCCACACCAACGCCAACACAGAACAGATATGAGCCACTTCTCACTCTCCAAGACGGACAGGAGACAACCCAACCGACAAAGCCGGACGGACAGCCTACCGCTAACAGACAGACCAAGATCCCTCCCATCTTTCTTTGTGAGGCTGATAATTATCAACTGGTTATTACCGAGTTGAAAAGTTTGATTTGTTCGCCGTTTGAAACCAAACAGTGCAACAAAAAAATAAAGATCAGCCTCACAACGACTGATGACTACCGCAAAGTGACGAAATTTTATGACGACAATAAGGTGAAATACTACACCTTCGTCAACCCCGAGGACAGGAAACTCTCCGTAATTATACGGGGAGTTCCTTACTCACTGACCGACACAGAAATAACAGACGAACTGACCCCGACATACCCTGTTATAAAAGTGACCCGGATCCTGAACCACGATAGACGCCCCACACCCCTCTGTGCAGTTGAGCTGGAGAACACCCCATCTGGAGAGGCCATCTTCCAACTGACGCGGCTCTACTATACAGTTGTCAAAGTGGAGCCACGCCGACGTTCCAACCGTGTCGTGCAGTGCACAAACTGCCAATCTTTTGGTCATACCAAAAACTTTTGCCGACTGGACCCCAAATGTGTGAAGTGCGGGGAGGACCACCACTTCACAGCATGCCCCTCCAGACAGAAGAAGGTAGACTCTCCCAAGTGTGCCAACTGCCAGGGCAACCATCCAGCCAGCTACAGAGGGTGTGCTTCCTACAAGACATACGTAGACAGGACTACCAGACAGACCCAACCTAAACGACAAGATCCCCCCAATGCACCACCCAAAGGACAACCCCCAAGACAGACCCCGGACCGACCGAACAGCTGGTTCGACCAAGGCAGACCCCGACCCTTCCAACCTCGACCTCAACCTAACTTACCCAGCAGCCAAGACAACCAACCAGCTAACGACATGACTGACCTCACCAATACACTAATCACCTTTCTCAAACCATTCATCCCTATCATAAAATCATTTTTATCTAATCTCCTCACCCAAGCATTTTCATTTAACAATGGTGGACCCTAATTTAAATATTTTTCTTAATTTATCCATCCTTAACTGGAACGCTGACGGTATAAAAAACAGACGAACAATACTCTCGGACTTTTTAACTCGCTACGACATCGACATCATTTGTATCACAGAAACTCACCTCTATAATACCGACAGATTCAAGTTGAAAGGGTACACCATATACAGACAAGACAGACAAACCAGATTTGGAGGCGTCGCTGTTTGTATAAAAAGGAACCTCGCACACTCTCAGCTTCTCTTACCCACACTTCAACAGCTGGAAGCCGTTGGGGCCACACTCACACTCGACAACAACAGAACACTTAACATAATCTCAGCATATCACCGACCAGGCATCAGAATTCACCAGACAGATTTTGAACACATTTTCACTGGGGGGCCGACCATATTACTAGGTGACCTAAATAGTAAAAACACAATTTGGGGATGTAGACGGACAAACAACAACGGGACAAGACTATTAAACATAATTAATAACCTGGGCGTACAGATATCAGCACCGGACGAACCGACATTTTATCCTACACAACAGAGATACCTCCCAGACATCCTGGACATTGGACTAGTACAAAATTTTACTTTGCCCCTTTATCACGAACCACTGACAGAACTCGACTCAGACCATCTTCCAGTCGTGTGTACCTTCAAAGTGAACCCGAAACAGGCAGAACATCTGCCAAGACTGATACAGGGGAAAATAGATTGGGACGCGTTTAGATGGGAGATGGACAAAAACATAGACATCCCTTTGCATTACGACAATACTGAAGACATAGACGACTCACTGAAATATTTCACTCAAGCTATTTACACCTCGATACACAATTCAACATATAACCACTACAAGGACCAACGCAACATCCAACAAAACAAGACCCCTACACGCATACTTAATATGATACACGACAAAAATACACTCCGTAAACACTGGCAACGAACACGCGATCCACAAGAGAAACGAGAGCTGAACCGACTGACGAGAGTAATACGATGGGAATTGGACAATGACAGAATCAACAGATACCGACAATACACCAGCGACTTCACACCTGGAGACAGCAACCTTTGGAAGGAAACACGACGCCTCCTTCGACAAGACCCCGGCCTCCCGCCCCTGACAGACGGACAGACTACTGTAACAACGGACAAAGACAAGAGTGAGCTAGTGGCTCAACACCTTGAACAGAAATTCAGAACTCATGACACACAAGATCACGAAATACTCCACACAGTCCACGAATTTCTTTCCACTCCACTCCACACCGCAGAACCACACATACAGTACACGAACCCATCCGAAATCACACTGTACATTCAGAGACTCCCCAACAAGAAGGCCCCTGGTGAAGACCTCATCCCCAACATCGTCCTGAAAAACCTGCCTCCAAAAAGCATCGCATATCTGACAGGGCTGTTCAATGGCTGTTTAAGGAGGGGATACTTTCCTGACACGTGGAAAAATGCATTCGTGGTTGTATTTCATAAGCAAGGCAGGCCGAAACAAGACCCCGAAAGCTATAGGCCAATAAGTCTTTTAAACTCAATGTCTAAACTTTTCGAAAAGATAATTTATAAAAGACTTCTTCAATGTTTAGAAGGCACCATCCCGTCCCACCAGTTTGGGTTCAAAGCCAAGCACTCGGCGGTTCAGCAGCTCCAACGGGTGACCGAAATGATCGTCCATGGCTTTGAGGCGAAGACATACACTGCCGCCGTATTTTTGGACGTAGCCGCAGCCTTCGACACCGTTTGGCATGAGGGGCTGATATATAAACTGAAGAAAAGCCTGGCACCCAGATACATTGTTCAACTTATTACGTCTTTTCTCCACGGCAGAACATTTCAAGTTAAAGTGGGCAACGCAATAAGCACTCAGAAAAGAATAAGAGCCGGGGTCCCTCAAGGTGATATTTTGAGCCCTCTACTTTTCAATTTGTTCATGCAAGACATCCCCGAAATTCCCACGGCAACATTAGCCACCTATGCCGATGACACAATGATCGCCTGTCAGCATGGTGTCCTCTCCGTCGCCATTGAACAGCTCCAGGAAGCCCTGACAGAAGTTTCTCACTGGTTTTCAAAATGGAGGCTCAAACTGAACGCAGGGAAGACCGAAGCCAAAATTTTCACTCTTCGCAGATTCTCCATAGAAGAACAAATCAAGCTGCAAATTGATGACCTCCCGATTCTCTGGAATCCTAAGGACCAGGGTGTGTGCTATCTTGGAGTACTTTTAGATACACGACTCACATGGAAACTACACGTTAACAGAAAACTACAGCTAGCATATTCACGACTTAACACCCTCTACCCTCTCATAAACAGAAACACGCCACTTAAACACACGTGTACTATTCTGCTATACAAGACACTCCTACTTCCACTTCTAACATATGCCTGCCCAGTCTGGATCGGTACCAGCAACACTAACATGAAACGACTACAAACATTTCAGAATAAAGTACTCCGAATAGCAACAAACGCACCCTGGTTTGTCAGGAATCACAAAATCCACGAAGAATTGGGTGTTCCTCTTTTTGCAGCTCACATCGAGAAACTAGTGAAGAACCACCACGAAGCCCTTGTGCATTGTTCCGGGGCTGTACACTACAGTCTAGGAGCGCCTACTCCTGGGAGGCGACTCAAACAAAGACTGTACCAGGACTTCCTATTTTAAACCCTTAATTTTCTTATATATTTGTGTATAGCACCTTTTTTTTGCTGGTCCAAATAAATTTTGTTGTTTGTGTTTGACAGATGAATACTGCTCCCAACAAGTAAGGTTACTTTGCACCTTGACTGTTATTGGTTGGTGGCAGTGAAATTGCGGCTTGTCATTGGTTATTGAAAAATGTCCGGTTTTGTAGGTAACTGCTCGTGAATTTGTCCGCTTTTGTTACAACACTCAACTGTTTATGTTGATTTTTTAAAAAATATTTATGTCCGTTTTTGTGACTTGTACTTGCCACCATTCGATTCCTGGTACATGAATTGACAAAGAATGTCCGGCTTTGTAACTAGCCTCCTCATGCAAAATATGATCGATTACGATTTTAGTAAGAGAGGATTTTTGTCGTCTGAATGATGCTGAAGAAATGAGGGAAGCCAGTTTTTATGAAACTTATCTCAACTTGAAACAATTTATTAAGTCGAGCCCCTCTTCTCTGGACTAGAGGTCCCCCTTCACATCGGCCGACTTCGCGAAATATTAATAAGTGCCATCCTTAAGGGTTTGAATTTAAATATAAAATTTCATGTCGATCCAGTCATTACATCGGTAGTTATTGGGATTTGTGACTTGATCCCCCTCCTCTTCGGCTGATTCCGCTGAAAATTAATAGGTGTTCTTATAGGCTGTTATTAAAGTTATTGTGTTAGCCTCCCCCCTTCTCGTTGGCCGTTTTGTCTGAAAAAAATACGTCGTTCTTAGAGGATTCTGGATGCACATATACAATTCCATGTCGAGTTAGTTATTATGACTCATGCCCGGGCTTTAACTACAAGGCCATATCGCCTTCTATCAGAGCGTCACCCCACTCTACTGTCGGAGTCCTAAATTTTGCCTACTCTAAATTTTTATTCATCTAGGATAAAGGGGTCTTTAACGAGTATCACACATCATACCATTGATTAACGTCCCATCCAAAGGACGGTGTGCTTAAGTTTATTCCACCTCCCAAATAAAATAAACTAAGGGCCTTGACCGGGTTTCGAACCCGCGACCTTGGGAACAGTAAGCAAGCGTGCATACCACTGAGCTATATATCCCCATCATAGTCCATGTTATTTGTCACGACTGAATCACTTTATGAACACACCAGTGTAGGAAGGAATCCAAAGGAAAAAAAATTTGATGAATATTCGACATTTTATGCTTTACTTACATTTTTATTAACGAGCTACATTGAGTATTTTACATGTTGCATACATTGTTTAAAGCTATTCTCAATAAAATAAAATCTCTTGGAAGAATTAAAATAAAAGTACCTTTATCAATACTGAGTATATAAAATTAGTAACATGAATACGAAAGACAAAAAATATCACTAAAAAAGAAGGTAACTCAGTAAATGCGAAAAAAATGCGAAAATTTAGCTTCTATAAATAAAAAATGCGAAAATTTAGCTTCTATAAACAAAAAATGCGAAAATTTAGCTTCTATAAATAAAACCATATTTTTCTGGTTGAAGAAATTCATCTATTATAGCTTTGACCATTTCTTTCTGCGTTGATACAATTTCTTCGAGGTTCCTGAAAAATAAAAACAATTTATTACTTTTTGAGTTGTGTAAGATTTTTAGTTCATATACAATATATAATTACAGTTGAGAGCGCCGTTAGCTCATTAGCGTGCTTAGTTATTGAACTCAAGATCGCGGGTTCGAAATACGGTCTTTAGGGTTTTTATGTGAAAGATGAAAAAACCTTGAGTCCTTCAGATGGGAAGTATAGCGATGATCTGGAGCCTGTACGATGTCAGGTACTCGTTAAAGACACCTTATGCTAGATGAATAAAAATTTAAGGTAAGCAAAATTTAGAACTCCCTAAAGGCGGGCTTATGTCCACCAGAGCGACGAAAGAGCGCTCTGGTAGTAGGCGATATGACCTCATAGTTAAAGTCCGGGCTTGAGTCACAATAACATCTCTTGATAGCTATTTTACCAGCCGTACTTCTCATATAATGAGCACCGATCGCCCTCCAAGTCAAGAAGTATGTCCCTGTTCATCCGTATCTTTAGCATAAGTCAAGGAGACCTCGAAGCAAAGAAGAAATAGAAGTAGTGAAGATAGAACGTCCATGTACAGGAGGATTTGGAAAAAAGAAGAGGACAGCCAAAACAAGACAAGTAAAAAAAAATGCTTCTATAATATAATTTAAAAATATAATAATTTTACAAGACCATATCAAAATGTATACAAATATTAATATTAAAAGAATGTTTCATTTTAAAAGTACCACAACATATATATTTATTAACAACCCTGGTTCCAAAAAAAGAAAAAAAAATCTATGAAGATAACTCCCGATATGACTGTATTAAAACGAAATTTTATATGTGTATCCAAGCTGGGTTTGCAAAAATAAGGATTCCCAAAATAGAATCGGGCTCATGTACGCCAGAGCGACGAAAGAAGATTCTGGTAGTAAGCCAAGCCCGGGCATGCATCACAAAACTAACTCTGGCCTAAGCGGCTTGTCTCTCCCCTTCCAACTGACCTGTTGGCCCAAGGGACATCATTCACCGACCTCACAGACAGGATTCACCGTCCTCAACATAGTTCGTGAGATAAGACCTCGAGTAGACTTACTTAAGTTGGGGAGAAGCACAAAGTTCCGTGTAGTACTTGACTTTAGGCTCCGTGCCAGAGGTTCTGAGAGTGACAATGAAGCCATTGTTGAAGGTGAATGTGATCATGTGCGATGATGGAGACACGGGGAGTACAGCCTCACATCCAGGTTGACTGCTGTCGTATCCAGTCGTTAGGTCCCGCACTTGTGACACTTTATATTTGCCCATCATCAGATTGTCAGGATACTGCAAAAACAAACGACAATTTTATACTCATGAATCCATTTAAAAAAAAATTACAATAAGAAAAGTAGTATAAGGAACTAAACTTTCAAATTTATTGTTCTTCAATTTCTTTTATACATGAAATTATAGGTTTGTGATAGCTAAAATAATTATATTCTTTTAGATTTGCGCTGCTATATTATTTTCTTTAACTAAAAATTTAAGCTATCGAAGCATCTTAACCTAAAAGTTTTTTACCGAAAGATCATTTTATAGTTCGTAATATAGATATTTTAGTTAAATTCACTACAACGCTAAATATGAACAATAATGTTGTAAAAATACGATGTTATATCTAATCATGTTTTATTTATCTTTCCATTCATTCATATGTGTCGAAATTATTACACGATAATGCAGTAGAAATATATTAGAAATATATTACACTCTCTTTGATGATCACAACATTAAAAGTCAAATGCAGTCGAAATGTGAACATAGAAATGCTCAAAAACAGCATACATCACAGATAAAGAAGTGTGTAACAACATAAGTTATTGGTTAGGTTTTATGACTCTTGCCCGGGCTTCAACTATGAGATCATATCGCCAACTACTAGAGCGCTCTTTCGTCACTCTGGTGGACATGAGCCCGACTCTACTGTGGGAGTACTAAATTTTGCCTACCCTAGATTTTTATTCAACTAGGACAGGAGTCTTTAACGAGTACCTGACATCGTACAAGCTCGGCACCATCGCTTAACGTCTCATCAGAAGGACGAAGTGCTCAAGTTTATTTTACCTCCCAGATAAAATAAACTAAGGGCCTCGGTCAGGTTTCGAACCCACGATCTTGAGCTCAGAAGACAAGCACGCATACCACTGAGCTACTGGCGCCCTCGTGACACTTATAATGAATAAAACAAAGTCTTTTTTTAAATATTGTATATTCCGCAAAATGTATGTACAATGTATGTACATATAATTTATATATCTTGTGAAATAGACAATATTTTTAAGAAACATTCGTTTTTCTTTATATTTTTTATTGTTTCACAATATCTCTGCGAAAATGTTAAGTATCATTAAGTAACATAGTGTATGTTAGTTTACCGAATTGGAAGCATTGTAGTTCCTCAGTCGATCAAAACACTTGTTAATACTCGCTGGGTCGTGGCATATAAAATAGGAGTTATCCGACAAATGATGACCATACCTAAAAATATTGCTTAATATTATCAATAGTTAGTTAAATAAAATATATAGAGGTCATCAATTGAATTGTTGTTAATTGATGAATTGGAGATTTCCACACTAATATCAGTGGAAAATTGCGGAAAACAGAAAAAATGGCAACCCAGGGGTCGAACTCAACGATTTTTACTCAACAAAAATATATAAATGTATTTTTAAAAAAATATATAAAAATATTTACTGAGAATATATCCATTGTAGTTTTCCCGTGAGAGTTTCATTATGTTCGTACAAAAAGGCTGCAAGTTCTGTGACAGCAACCGCTGCGGAAACCCCATCTTTATCAAGAACTCCAGATCCACACATGAACCCAATAGCCTCCTCAAAGGCAAAAATCACTTTCTTACTGAAAATGTGGATCAGATCGTAGGCTTTATTACCCATCCATTTAAATCCGGTCAAGGTTTCCTGAAAAAAAAAAAATATATATATAAATATAGTAATAATGAGTTTATTTAATAAGAAGAATAGTAAAAAAAACATTAAACAAATTAAATTCATAGACAATGGACGAAGTCCGTTTGCCAAGTTGACTCCAAAATCTAAACATAAATAAACCATTAAATTCTAAATAAAATGAATAAACAACACCAATTCAGCGAAAATAGAAGAAATAATGATAGTATTTTCCAGTAGTTATAGTGTTTACAAAATATAGTCATTAAGTTAAATTTATTATTAATAATTAAACACCTGTCTGTATTTCAGGGTATCAATAATATATCTATATAAATAGTACCAATTCTCTCCATTCAAATGTTAACAAATTCTTGAGGCGACAAATTATTTTTATTAAAATAGCGTAATCACCCGGCATGACGTCCTGCGGATGGAACGTTAAACGATTGTCCCGAGCCTGTACGATGTCAGGTACTCTGCCCTAGGCGAATAAAAATTTAGGGTAGGCAAAATTGAGGACTCCCACAGTAGAGTCGGGGGGCTCATGTCCACCAGAGTGACGAAAGAGCGCTCATAAAGACCCCTTTATTATCCTAAGTAAACCTAGATAAAATACAAATGTTAGGATTCCCTTAGTAGAGTGAGCCATTCCATTAGAACAGCAAAGTGCCCTCTGGTAGGCGATTTGGCCTAATATTAAAAGCTCAGGCCAGAAAACAAAATTAACAAAATAAGTGTTCATAAGACAGTTAAGAGGCTAGGTTAGTTTCAATCTCATCATCAAATCAAATTGCATATTGGAACGATTTTCATGGCAAAATGTGCCAAAACAATGAATTTGATTGGATTGTGGAGATGAAATATAACTGGTCTGTATTGTCAAATAGAAAACAGATCATATTGATCTTTTTATATGTAAAGTTGGTCGCCGGTAGCTCAAGTAGCGTGCTTGGTTGCTGAGCTGAAGATCGCGGGTTCGAAATCTAGCCTCAGCACGCCCTTCTTCGGATGGGACGTTAAGCGATGGTCCCGAGCCTGTACAATGTCAGTAACTCGTTAAAAATCCCTCTATCCTACGGAACAAAACCTGATTAGGACTACCACAGTACTCGGACTCATGTTCATCAGAGTGACAAAAGTAGTAGGCGATATGACCTCGAGGTTAAAGCCCGGGCATGAGTCACAACTAATTAACTATAGTCTAAATTTAAGCTAACATACCTCAAAACTGAATCCTTCAGCGGTAGCAATAGTTTTGACAATTTTGCTAGAGACAGTACTGGAGAGAAGATAAACATTTTTATAATCATCAACAGGATGTTTCTTTTTGTATTTGTAGATGTGCCACCAACCGAGAAGGGCACCAATCTCGTTTCCAGTGAACACTTTCCACTGTCCATCACTAGAAAAGAAAAGAATAATAATAAAACTGCAAAAATAAATAAAAGGTTTATAATATATTATTCAGATGAAAATGCAAAATTCTTGATCATGGAAATCGTGTTTCGGAGGCGTGCGATAACCAGATGGTGGTCAGAGTCCACATTAGCACCTCTGTAAGTACGGAGTTTAGCAGATTGGATTTGTTCCTGGAGTCGATGAGGATGTGATCAATCTGGTTGACTGTTTCGCCATCTGCTGATGTCCATGTCCCTTTATATATGTTTTTAAGTGGGAATAGATTATTCCCTAAGGTTAGGTCACATGAGTCCAGACTGACATGAAATTTCTTATGTAAATTCAAAAACCTCATAACAACTATTAATTTTCCGCGAAATCGTTCGAAGGGAAGGAAGAGACAATTTTTTTTATTATTCGAAAGCGACTATGTAAGTCAAATATTGAGTTTTAGTTCAAACAGTCGATTGGTTTTGGAGGGAGAGCGGAAACATTGGTGATTAATTCTTGCTGGGGAAGTACATTCATCGACGACTTTTTTTAGTTTGATTCATCGTCCTTGTGTACACCCAACTTGGGCAAAAAGGCGAACACCCTACAATTTTGTTCATTTTCATAACTATGGGAAAAAAGTGACTTTAAATAAATTGCCAGGCCCATAACATTTTTTATTTTATTTATTTGTTTTTCTAGCACACATCCCAACATAGCCAGACAGGGTGTTAACCAACTATAAATAAATAAGACATACTTTAAAAAAAAAATTGTTTGTTCGCCAAAAATTTAAACGTAAACTACCGATTTTGGTGATACACCATCAAGGTTTAGTTAACTAACCTAGCTATAACTAAATAAACTAAATCTGACAATGGTGTGATGCGGAAATCAGAAGTATATATATAAATATTTCAAAAAGAAGTTTGCTTTAAGACATTATGTTACTAAGACTACTAGACAGAAGACACACCTATATGAACTAACGGAACTCCGGGTTTCTGCCAAGGCTACCTATCTCCAGCGCACCCAAAATCCTTCCTACAAGAGCCAATGGTCCTTATTACATTTACAACAAAACTCTTCACACTGACTTTAACGTCACCGAAGTTGATAAATCCAAGTATAAAAAATTATTTTTTTCTCTTAGTTCCCACAATAATCTTCTAGTCCATACGTGGGCAACAAACGGCCCGCTGTAAGATTTGGTACTACTTACTCACACTCACTCCAAATTAGGAAGATCGAGTAGGATGGGGTTTGTCGCTTGCTCCTGCGAAATCAAGTGAGCGAGCAAGGTGAGTGAGGAAAAATTCATAGTGTCGCAACTTAACTTTCATAGTTTGTAATAATTCCAAATTTCACGATTAATTAAAATATTGTACCTATTTTTTTTTCATTTCATTTTGTTATTTTAATAAATTGTATTATAATAACATTGTCTTATTATTTCATGTCTGATATCTATCGCTAAAATTATGAACACTACTTTAAAGTCCGACGTTATTTTATTTTGAACCATCTAAGCGGCCCGCGAACGTATTTGCACACTAAAGTTTGGCCCGCAACATGTCAAAGGTTGCCCATACATGTTCTAGTCCGTGTTCTCCATTCTGCCACACAAACGACGGGAGTGTCACCACTGGGTGATCTCCCCCTCGACAATTTGACTTTGCCCATATCTATCTCTTAGCACATTGGCTGGCAGTGGATATATATCTGTATATACAAATTTAAAAAAAAGTTTGTTTTGCTTATTGATAACAATATCATATAAACAAATAACTACCTGGACTTTTCAGCTACAGCGAGTCGGTCTGCATCTGGATCATTGGCCAGTATCAGTGGTGAGCCAGCAGTGTCTGCTGTTTGGAAGGCCAGGTTAAGTGCGCTCTCTCCCTCCTCCGGATTGGGAAATTTCACTGTGGGAAATTCTGGGTCGGGCTCTATCTGCTCTTCTACTGGAATTACAGGCTGTAAAAAAATAAATAAAACCTAAATTATAAACACATATAAAACGTCGCCGGTAAATCACCGACCATGAACTTCCCCAGAACGAATTAATCAATTAACATTTCTCGCCCTCCAAAAATAGTCAACCTTTTGGGCTAATAATCATTTTTGACTTACATATGGGCTTCTAAGTCCACATACTAAATGTTGTGTCGATAAATTAATTTCGGCAGTTATTAGGGTTTTGTGCTAAATACAAAAATTGGAAGATGTTGAAACGGTTATTTCTGAAACGGTTCCGAATCGGACCTATGTTTATAGGAAATTTTTTGTTCAAAATTAAATTTCCTTTAAGACCGCAAAGTTTTTTACCTCCATGCTGGGACACCCTGAATATTATACTTATATTTTCAATTATTTGTATATTAATTTCATTTTATTTTTTAGTAGTATTGTTATTACTAATCCATGTGTGTCAGACTCTAAGAGTTAATATCTGTTTATGTATATAATTTATAAGCTATCTTAATGTAAACATTCTTATGATGTATCCTATTACCATGTTATGGTTTTAACGGAAATAAATAATATTATTTTTATTATTATACTTACATGAAAATTAGCTATTTTGAAGGCTTCAACAACGAAAGGATATCCCACACCGTGCATGGCAGTATAGGTCACCCTGAAAGGTGCCTCCAGGTTCATGGTGAGGTCGTAACAGCTGCTCCGTACAATGTCATAGTACAAGGACATAATGATCTTCAGAGGATCTGAGAGATTTACAGAGTTCTCCAGGTTAGATGTGTTCCAATATTCTGGCAAAGGTTTTAACACGTCTTCAATGTATTTTTTAATTTGTTTATCATGAGGAAAAATTATCTGAAAAATAATTAGTAAAAATAAAAAATAGAGGCTTGTAAATCCACATATTAAATTTTGTGTCGATAATTTCATTACATTGCCAGTTATTAAGTTTTTTTTATAATATCCCCCACCCCTCAACTCCCCTTCCCTTCGACCGATATCACTGATATTTGACATGGTATGTCCTCATTGAGGGTTTGACTTCAAATATGAAATTTCATGTCGATACATCGGCAGTTATTGGGATTTTTGAGTTGAGCCTCCCCCCTGCTGAAAAACAATAGATGACGTCGTTGGAGGGTTTTCACATATAAAATTTTATGAGTCAACGTGTTCAGACATTTTTTTTTTCATATTTGGAATCCAGACGAAAATGATATTCCGTTGAAAATTCCGCATCGAATTTTTGACCGATTACATAACATCCTCTATTCTTCGTACAACTGGGGAAGTAAAAAAAAGAACCATAAGAGCGACACCACATATTTATGAGCATATATTTTTTAGTACATATAAATCTACCCTTTGTTATATAATATATTCTACAGTGTTATATAATACATTTAGTGTTTATACATACGAGGTATGTCTATTAAATAACTCAACTTTATATATATGTATTACAATTGAGGGGGTTAGAAGCAAAGGGATGTAAGTGACAAAAATGTCATTTCGAGATAATTACCTTCAAAGTTATAGTAACATCGTAAATTCAGGTTTTACCGAGGTATTTTCCACTAGTAACAGCATTACTGGTACTAACAATCGTTCTGATGATTACCCAGTAGTCAGGGTAGGTGTCAAGGAAGATGTTAACACACATATCTCAATTTCAGCCGAATTGTCACTTCCATCCCTTTGCTTCTAACCCCCTCAATTATAATGCATGTCTCCTTCAATATTCTCCCCATTTGCACTAATACAACGCTGCAGTCTTGTTTTTCACTGGTCAAAGGCATGGAGAAAATCTATTTCTGTCAGCTGTTTCAACACATCCGCCGTTTCCTTTTTTACAACACCAACTGACTCAAAACGTGTCCCTTTAAGCACTGATTTAACTTTTAGGAAATGATAAAAGTCGCATGGTGCTAAATTGGGAGAATATGGAGGATTTTCAAGTGTAGTAAAGTTCTTTTCGGTTAAAAACTGTTTCACAGAAAGAAGTGTGAGCAGGCACAATGCAAGTCGTTTTTTTCCAGACTCTTTCTCTCAGCTTTATCAAAAAACTTCCTTATAATAATGCTGGTTAACTTTTGTGTCTTCTGGAACTCATTCTTCCAAAATTACACCCTTGATATCGAAAAGCATGGCTTTGAGCTTTTTCATTATTGGTGATGACTGTTTTCCAGTCCATTCACTGTCTTTTGGTCTCAAGATCATATTGGAAAATCAATGTTTCATCACAAGTGATTACGTTTTGAAACAAGTTTGGATCTGCGTCAAATCGCTCCAGAATATCAACACAAAATTCCTTTCGACATTCTTTTTGCTCTGGTGTGAGAACCCTTGGGACCGTCTTTGCACAAACTTTTGTCATGTTAAGATCTTCACACCAAAGGTCACCACGCATGCTCTTACAACCGGTTCTGACAGGTTTCTTTATGAGGTGAAATCACAATCTCGTTATTTAATAGATATACCTTATAATAATAGATATATACGGCATGCGTTAGTTTATCTACATAAGTTTTTTTTTACCTGTGATCCATTACTCCAGTAGACTTTGTATCCATTGTCTTCCTTAGGGTTGTGAGAAGCCGTCACCATGACACCGGCGGCAGTCTTGAAGACGTTAACAGCGAATGGAACGAAGGGAGTGGGACAGACCCGGGAGGTGAGGTAAACGGGGGATCCAGCTCGGAGAAAGATACCAGCTGTTAGTTCTGCAAATCTGGAAAACAGACGGACGGAAACAAACCATTTAAGAATAAGATGGTGGAATATATGAACCAATCTTCCGGGTTTGAGGGCGCCGGTAGCTCAGTGGCCCGGCCGAGACCCTTAGTTTATTTTATCTAGGAGGTAAAATAAACTTAAGCATGCTGTCCTTCGGATGGGATGTTAAGCGATGGTCCCGAGCCTATACGATGTCAGTTACTCGTTAAAAGACCCCTGCCCTAGGTAAATACAAATTTAGGACCTAAGGATTTAGGCGACATGACCGTTAAAGCCCGGGCATGAGTCATAACTAACGAACCAAACCTCCGGGACATATTTAGGAGACCAATGTATCAATAGATATATCGATGGTCCCTAAGAAGAAAGTCGTTATTCAGAAAGCGCGTCAATAACATACGTTATTCGAATAGTCGATCAGTAAGGTCGTTATTTAGAGAAAAATCAATAAGGTTATTCAAAAATGTTATTTACAAAAGGTTGGCAACACCTTGAGAGGAAGAAAAATGTTATTTACAAAAGGTTGGCAACACCTTGAGAGGAAGAAAAATGTTTATTATTATCTGATAGTGATATATTTATTTATAATACCTAATTGATCTATCAAATTCAAAGATATTACGTTCTATTTTTTTAAAATTATTTTTAATATCATCAATTTATTTTATTTCATTTCTGAATTTTTTTTCAATAAATATTTTTTTCAAATATTTCGAATTATTTACTTTTTTATCATTTATAATTTTTTCAAATAATAATTAATTTAAGTTCTAATTATATTAACACGACTTCTAGCTCAAATCCGTCTCCACAATACCAATAAAAATTTTTAGAATATTACTTGGAGGGTTTAGGTATGAGTTTTGTCCTGAAAGTGTCTGCAGGCTCTGTACCTTAGATGAGAAGGACGATCTCATACATTTTTTGCTCAATTGTCCCTCCTTGTGTATCCCCAGGCAAGCATTTCTCCATAATCATCTCACCAATAGACCAGAATATAACTCAGAAACATTTGTACATATTTTAAATAATTTAAAAGTTAGAGAAATTAACGATTTATTTATATTTTTTTCGGTTGCTTTAAAAATAAAGAATAATTTAATTTAATTTGTGCTTGTAAGATGGATATACATATATATTGTTTTTATTATTATTATTATTTTTTTTTTTTTTATTTATTCATGTGGTATTTTATTTATTTATTTATTCATGTGTTATTTTGTTTTATATAATTTTCGAATTGTTTCATTTATACTTCTTTTGTTATTTATTTTGTGAACACGTTCACTGCGGCAGTGAAAAATCGCTACCCAGTTGCGGAACGGTTTTTCTTTCAAAATCTAAAAAAAAATCTTGATACATACAAAAAGTGATCAATGATCATATCATCTTTTAAAAGTTTATATTGACTATATATGGTCCATGAATTTTTAAAGGAATTTTGCTAAAACTAACAAAATTGTATTTTAATTAATTGGTGCAGCAAGGGCCGTATTTTTATATGGCCCTTAAAAAAAGGTATTTTTAAGTTGAACCGTTTTGTTCAACAAATGTTGCTGGCTTGTGCATCTGTTAAGAGATTAATACTCAATCCGTTAAAATCATATAGTTTACTCATCATATATTATTAAATTTGCAAGATTACCTCATTAAATAGCAAGTAATGATTCATGGATCATATTACTGTTTACTTTTTTGTGTGATTCACGAATTGAATTTATAATACAAAACTACATATTTATTTTTATTAAACGCTTTTATTTAGATAACAAACCAACTTTCATTACAAGTTACAAGTTCCAGTTTTCACCCCCTAATTCCTATAATCACCCACATAGGACATTTTTTTTTTGACGTGAAAACGTCTATTCGCTCCTTAAGCACAGTGATAGCCGGTCAATTGAATTGAATAATTAGGGAATGAGGGCGCTCAACTGCTATGGTCATTTACGCCCGTCTTACTTACACTCGTTAGAGGCACATATATCGGCTCAGGAACCAACTTTTACATGTTTTGTATATCATTAGTAGTATATATGTAAATGTCGTTTTATACGCATAATCTTATTATTCATTTTTTTTTTATTATTATTTTTTTTATTATTATTTTTTATATATATATATATATATATATATTTTATTAATATTATTATTATTATTTTTTATTTATTTTTTTTTTTATTTATTTTTTATTATTATTATTTTTTTTTTTTCTACTACTTATATTTTAGAAGTAAGTTCAGCTTCTTTAATAAAATTAATTACTTTGTTTATGGTATTCTTATCATCCCCTAGTGCTTCGGAGACATTCCCGGGAACGCCGTTTAACTTAACTTTCATTACATTATTTGTTGTGACAATATGGATATACCTTCTACTCTTGTATCGCCCATCATAGCCAATCACTATGCCTCGTTCTGCTTCTCTAAGACTTTGAAGATAACGAAGAATCCCTTGCGCAGTTTGTATCACAACAAGATCGTTCATTTGCGAAAATCCAGGGCCCATGCGTCCTCGCAATCCGGCTGTTCCAAACTCAATTCTCTCCATAAAATATTTACGAAGTTCATGAGTCTCACACGTTTTCAGCAATTTTATAGCTTCTTTGGCTTCCACCTTATCCTAGAATTTCAGAGAACATAAGGGATAATGAAATTGTTCATATTAAAAATAAAAAAAGTGTTGCATGGAACTTTTTTAGAGGGTTTTGGAAAGTTTTTACAGACAATGTTTACTAGGGGATGTGGAACCACGAACAATATGAATGATGAGAAGAGGCGTAGAAAGAATGTTTTGTGGAAGGCTGAATGAAGGTTGAAAGAAATTTTATTCTGGGACCGAGGTCTCCTAAGAATAAATACATAGAGTCAAAAAGAAAAGGAAACAATGAAATAAGGTATCGGTATGCCGTACAAAGAAATAAATACACAAATATATAAATTAGTGCTAGTGGAGAAAAACTAGACAATAATAATGTAGAGAAATAAAAATAAAAATTGAATGAACAGCTTAATTATAAATAAATAGATCTATCTATGTAAATAAAAGTATGTATATAAAACAGAATCTATATAAAAATGAAGAAGGGGGGGGACTCAAGCCCGGGTTTTAATGACGACATATCGCCTACTACCAGAGAGCTAGTTTGTCAATCTGGTGGACATGAGCCAGACTCTCCTAAATTGTGCCTACCTAAGTTTATTCACCTAGAGGGTCTCAACCGAAGGACGGCGTACTCAAGGTTTTTTCATCTCCCAGATAAAAAACTAAAGGTCTCGGCCGGGTCAATTAATAATTGAGCTCAATTAGTTAGCAGGTTGAGATGTGGCTAGCAAGGCTGTTTGAACTAGGCCCACTAGATTTGGCTTCAGACCGGGGACAACCCCACACATCGGTATTCGACAGCAATGACAAGAAAACAAAATTTATGAACTGCAATATCAACAGATATATCTATCTGATATTGAAAACTAAATCTTTAAAAAAAATTAAAACGTTTGTGTTGAAGAATACTAAAGATTGATGTAATTTCTTTCACTTCATGTTACTGCAGCATAAAACATTACGTTATTTACAAACTGCGGTAATTCTGGCTCCTAGTGCCCAGCCGTCATAGAATTTTTTTAGATAGGAATATAATTGATATTCGATGTCATTAAGAAAAAAAAAAAAAGAGGGGGAGCACAAGAAAAAAAATTATTAACAGTTTTAAACATTTCATACCAACAAAAAATAATTCTTTTCGAACCATTTTCCCAGTGGTTTTAATACCAACAAATATAAGTACGTTCTAAATAAACAATGAATACAATGGAATAACTAGAAATGTAAACAGGCTTCTTATCTATGATATCTAATTTAGAATCTGGACTGTTTCACTAAAAGGTCCAACGGGAAAAAGATCAGGTTCTCCTGATATAAAGAAACCCCATGGGGGAGTATAAAAAAAATATCTAATTGCGATATTATATAGTTTATATTGAGAAATAAATTTTTTTTATACTCCCCTTCATTTTTTATTAAGTTTTATCAAACATGAAAAATATATTTAAAAAATTCTAGGACGACTGGGCATCAGAAGCCCGAAATTCAGAACAGTTACCCAAACTGCCAAAACAAATGTTTGGTTAAAATTGAGTCGTTCGATTAGGAGATGTGAGGAACGATGAACAGAACTTTTCCAGAAATGGCTTCATTTTTTCATGCTCACATAACATTCTAAGTTTCATTAAACTAGTTCTACTTAAAGAAACAATACATTAGTTTCAACTAGATTTTGCCATAACAAATAACTACTTCCTTCTTCCTTTCAAAAAATAAGTAACAAGCCTTCTACCGGCATAAGTTAAGACAAGAAAACTTGTTTTATGATAGGCTACTTCTAAGGATTATTTTATTTTCTTCGCTACTATCAATAAAATGAAGTTTTTGGAAAAACTAATATCAAGAATGAGTATCAGTAAATTTTATTATTTGAAACAAATATATGAAGATATAAATTATGGACATGTACATACGAAAAACATACTTTATTCCAAGTGAACCATTCTTGAATTTTAGTATCTAATTCAGTGTCTCCAGTATCAATCGTCATACCATTCATATTTGCGGCTTATGCACCTGCAATGTAATGTATGAAATTTAAGAAAGGTAATGTTTGATAACTATTGTATATAAAGAAAAGCAGTGTTACAAGGACGAATTATGCCTATTACTGGTATGCAAACATTACGATATTTTACTTTCGCAAGTCAGATAAGAAATTAGAAGCGTCAACAAAAGATAAAATTTATACGTCAAATTAACAATCGTTCCAATAAGCCTACTATGGCGTGTTCCAATATTAATTTATAAGTCCACCGGTTTGGCCGTTTAATAGTTGACTTGGAAAATCAGACTTTGGCAATAATCTGCTTTTTGTTAAATAATACATTAGTTTTTGACTTGCTATTTGGCCGATAAAAATGAACTTGTTACCAGTTATACTCTTCAAGTCTGCTTTTCTGTTCAAAGCTCAAATTTCCAAGTTTAGGTTCAGCCGGTGGACTCATAAATATGGAACTCACCTCTTCCACGATTCTTTTTTCATGAACCGAAATATAAAGAATTATGATTAATTGTTGGTCAGATTAGATTACTCAATTCAATAACATGATACATGAGGAGAATAACATGATAAATAATACATTTATCTTGAAATATATATATTTTAAATTCAACTTCAGATCGTAATGAAACAGACAGAACTTTAGGGGAGAAATTTGTATAAATAAAACAAGTTATCGAACTTTTTCTGTTTTAATATTGTGTGATCATTTATATTTCTTGACAGTATAAAGAAGGCAATGAAATGACAGCTGTTCATTCTAAACGTCAAGTTGTGCGGGACTGTAATTCCTTGTAGGTTACGAATGTACATATTGGCTTAGTTAAATCTTGTTAATTTATTTTATAATTTATTTTTAAGTTCCGGAGATATGTTATACCATTTTAACTATTCTGAAGTGATTCTAAAGTCTAATGCAATAAATGTGAAGTTATCAAAAGATGTGAAAAAGAAAGAACCTTAATTAGTTAAAAGTTAATGAGAGCATTTGGTGTAATAATAATTCATCATAAATGGTGTTGTAGCTGATTTTCATTATGTACAAGCTCTCAGAGCAAAAAGCAGGATGGTCGTATTGTAATTTCTGTGAAAATACAAGTTTCAGCACTGTGCAAGGTTTCATGAGGTAACAATATTTTCAATAAATTTTGTAATGTATTTTGACACTAGTATGTATGGATTTTTAAACATACATTTTTTATGAATTTTGTTCATAATATCTTCATGCCTTTTTCTTGGTATATTTTTTTAATAACAATTTCAAGGCACTTACGTGACAAACACTGCAACAAAAAGGGAAATTTGTTCGTTTGCCGCTATGGTGAAAATAATGTTTGTCCAATTTTTGAGTCTGGAGGTATCGTGGAAGAGGATTATGACAAACATGTTTACAAAAATCATTCAGTGACTGTGCCAAATGCGACATCCTCTTCAAGAAAAAGCTCATCTGGAAGTTATTGCAGTGATAAAACAAATCCAGACCCACATTGGACTGTTTTTTCAGCTGCGCAAAATCTTCCAGCCGTTCTAAACGACCCAAATAAAGGAAAACAGGTAATTACTTATATTTGTTTACTTCCTATTTTTCAAAAACCAAAATCATAACACTGGGAGAAAGTATCAAATTTTAGGGAAATTTACGGGACTCTGATTACTTGTTTTTCTGTCTAAATTATCTTCTGTGTTTTGCATTTTTTAAAAATATTTTTCATCCAATTTAATTCGTTTTTGCCAAATATTTTGAAACAGGCCTACTTTATTTAAACACCCTAATTTTCTCTTTAAATTATGTCTTGTTGCTTAAACTTTTTGGTTGTTTTTCTATTAGTAGCTTCTGTAATAATAATTGTTGCAAAATTTGTTATTGAAATGTTTACAGTCTGTATTAGTATCGAGAAGTGATTATTTGTCTCACATATTTTGAAATATAGTCTTTTTGCCCGCCATATAACTTCTTAAATACATAAAAATGAATATTAGGCTCCGAAACGATCATATTCCATAATTCAATTTCAAATACTTGTGACATAACTTACTTAAAAATTAGTGTTGCGACATTTTATTTGAGAACAACCCAATTGGTGTAGACTTATGCTGATAAAATATAATGAAGTGTTCCATCGCATTTTTTTATTAGATTTATAATTCTTCAAATAGATAAAAACTATTCGAATGATAAATTGATATAAAAACGTTAACATTAAAAAAAAATGTTATTAACAATACAGTAAAATTCATCAAAATTGACATTAAATAAATAATTAAAGAAAGTTCATAATTTGCATACAATTCAAATTTGCATATAATGACCTCTTAAATGAAAAAAAAATCCTCATTTTGCAATATAACTATAAGATAAATAATGAGTGATTTCTTACACCTTATGTACACCGATGGAGGACACATTATTCTATTGTTATTATAATTTTTTTACAATTATGAATATATATTAGAAAAAATGTGGCTATGTATTGTGAAAAAATGAAGTTCATATTTCAAGGCCGCATAAAAAGATTTACTTTTGTTATGACAAAGAATATTATAATTTTCTAAAGTATAAAATAAGAAAAAATAGGGTTATTGTGCATTGTCTCCCTGTTAAATTGTTATTTTATTTTTATTATGTAGTCTGTAATCTCTTCATTGAATCAATCACAATTAACATTTAAACTATAATTTGAATAATTATTAAATTATTTAATCCCAGGATTTACCTGCAGACATTTACTTAAAAAGTTCAGTGTGCTTAGGCTTAAAAAATATTATTTTTAGAAGTAATAATATGAACTTAGATAATTTCGAATGATTTTTATATAATGAGAACTATAATTTTATTTGTTCTTATTTTTTAAAAATTATATTCTAGAAAGATTTATTTACAAAAACGTGGGGCGATGGCTTTGTGGAAGTTTCTGATGTGCCAGAGCCCCATTATCTTCCTCACATTTCGATTCACCATTTTGAACACTATCTCAAAAAAATTGGAAAAGTAAGTTATAAAATGTGTAATTAATTGTAGTTTTAATATTATAAATGCAATTTTATATTATGAGATATGGTTTAATATCTTTTGGAATTATGTGATATTGCATTATTGATACAATAAGAAAACCCATATTATCCACATTTCCTGGACATCATCCTCGACCTTTCCCGTCAACTCCTTGTATCCTCCCTCGTCTTTCCCCATTTCGACTAGGGGTGCCTGGCCTGGTTTCCCGAACACTAACGTCAGATCTGTTTTCCACGCCCCTGGAGACGCTTACATCTCGCCTTGGTACTCTTGAGTTGAAATAGCTCAAACCCTTCATCCGCCGAAATAACTCCTAGGCTCTGTCCTCTTCAATCGAAAGAACCTACTGCTTTTATCAAATGTTCATATTTATATAGATTCTTTATTATATACATTCTCCTATTTATTTCTTCATA
This sequence comes from Aradus depressus, assembly GCA_963662175.1. Lineage (NCBI taxonomy): Eukaryota > Metazoa > Arthropoda > Insecta > Hemiptera > Aradidae > Aradus > Aradus depressus. The sequence continues at coordinate 17,794,999 of OY759226.1, read as the reverse complement.
ATTAAACTGTTCATTTTAATTTTTTTATTTATCTATATTTATTATTGTCTAGTTTTTCTCCACTATAGGACTAATTTTTTTTTCTTTTTGAAATATTATTATCATATATTTATATTTTTCTTTTTGGAGTGGATATAATTTTTCGATCCAAATAATCTATTTCTAAAAAAATTTAAAGTAATGTTTAAAAAAAATTATTTCTAGAGACATAAACAGCATCTAAAATTAAATGCTGCTCATCCCAAACCACACACACATGCTGACCTTCTGCAGACTTTTCCAAATTTGAGAATATCAAAGTACAGTGGTGAGTCCCAACCTTTTTTTTTTTTACTGAAATTTTGTTATAACTATGTTATTATACTCTTATTTTTTTGAATGTATATTTATTTATGTTTCAGATAAAAGTAATTTTGATATAAGTATTATTCCAAAAATATTTCTTCAACCAAATTTTGATTTAAGCAATCTTGATACATTTAATGCTGTCTATAGTCAGACAGTTTTAAATAATAACTGTAATTTGCCAAATTATATTGAACCTACTGCTAGTAATTCTACGAAATTACTTCAAGAAAAAGTAAGTTATTTTTAAATTTAAATTATTTGTAATTTATGAGTTCTACAAGGGAATTGTTCAAAGCATTAGACATTTTTTTCAGGTTTTACATTTTTTGAATTTTAACACCTAAGTTTACAAAAAAATAGGGAACTAGCTCTGACATTGTAAAGATACTGTCGTCTTTATCAATCATTGGAACATATTGAAGTTCCGTCGGAATGTTTTTCGAGTCTCTGAATCCAATTAAAAAAAAAATCAAAATGATAGTATATCCGAGGATAAGATAACTCCACTTAGCTGACTGGATGTCTAGAGATTTGAATCCGTAGAGCTACGATAAATACGAATTATATATTCAATATGATAATGTTGAGCGATGAGACTTCTCAAATTTCATTGATTAAAAATAAATTTAATATAATTTTTGTATATATGTTCTTAGTTGACCCATTATCTGGACATGGTGGAAGTACAGATAGCCCATCAGGTGGCGCAGAAGAGCGATGCGTTTTTCTTGGCGATGACATCACATGACGTACTCATGGAACAGCTTGGGCAAACTATATCTGTTGTGAAAACTTTCAGGTAAGTTATCATTATCACTTTTTATTACTTCCCCAGGTAAGTTGTTATTATCACTTTTTATTACTTCCCCAGGTAAGTTGTTATTTCCACTTTTTATTACTTCCCCAGGTAAGTTGTTATTATCACTTTTTATTACTTCCCCCAGGTAAGTTGTTATTATCTCTTTTTATTACTTCCCCCAGGTAAGTTGTTATTATCTCTTTTTATTACTTCCCCACTTATGCTAAATAGGGGTAGTTATGTAATCGGTCAGAAATTCTATGCGGAATTTCATGTTCCTTATCCTTATTCAAAAAATAAAAATGTCTGTGTGTATGGACACGATAACTCTCGATAAAATGAATATATCGACTGGAAATTTTATATGTGTTTCCAGAACCTTCAAGGGACGACACATATTGATTTTCAGCAAAATTAAGGGGATGTTTAACACAAAAACTCTAATAACTGACGTTGTAATGAATATACTAATCAAAGCTCTATTAGGACCACACCTATTCATTTTTTGAAAAGTCAATCAACCGTTAAAAGTTAGCATTAAACCAAATTACTTCCATTTCGAATTTCAAATTTTTCTTTCGTCCAAAACTTCTACTTCTATATGATCGTTTCACCGGTTTTAAGAAGATGAACAGAGAAATTTCTCAAGACTTTTTTAATATTATTTAGGGATTATTTTATATTTCTAATGTAATGTTTTGTTTAACTGAGGCTTCAATTGTTGTATAATGTTTTTTTTTTTTTTTTTTTTTTTTTTTTAGGGAAAAAATTAAGAGAATTGATCACAATTTAGTGAGAGAGTCATTATTAATACTTAAAAAGGAAAGATTACGTGCTAATTATTATCAAGTCTTTCGAAAGGTTATTACTTTTTATTTTAATTTATTATTATAGTTGGTTCATTTTGAGTATCAAAACAGGTGTGCGCACCTCTATTTCTAAGGTCCCTCTCTTTCATACTGTTATCACTTTTGCTCCATGTCCTCTGTAGGACCAATGGAAAGGCTATACAGACATATGATAACATCTGTCAAATTAAAATGAATCACCTATCTTTTATTTTTTGTAAAAGTAAATTTTTTACCATTAAAGTTCTTGATGCAATTTTGTCTCATTATCTACAGTGTCACAGACTTCGATTATCCAAGTCTATGACTTAAATAAATAATCCACTCTACATTAAGTAACTCTTTGTTTACTGTTTTCAAATTGTGAACACTTAATGACCCTGTCAGTCCAAAAAAGAACTTGACGTGAAATGACGTACTGAATCAGTTTGTAGGAATATGATCGAAAAATATATCAATGTTTAATGAAAAATTATAATGTTTTCAGTTAAAAATAATGTCTACAGTTATGCAGACTCAGCCAACGATACAGCTTCTACTTTCTAGTCCAGATTATGTGGGAGCTTTGGATCTGATACAGACCACAGAAGATCTTCTGAGGCAGGAGTTAGCTGGGATTCACAGTTTCAGGTTAGTTACCTGCAAGGTCATATCGCCTACTACCAGAGCGCTCTTTCGTCACTCGGTGGACATGAGCCCGAGTCTACTATGGGAATTCTAAATTTTGCCAGATAAAATCAACTGAAGGCCTCGGCCGGGTTACGAACCCGCGATCTTGAGCTCAGTTAGCTAGCACACATACTACTGAACTACCGGCGCCCTTCACAGTTTCAGTTAATTCAAACCTAACTTTATTCGTACTTAAATAGGTTGTGGTCATGATAACTAACGATCTAATGAATGTATCGACATGGCATTTTATATTTATATCTAGACATCTATCGATTTTAAGCGAAATTGTCTGAAAAGGAGAAGGATTAAGGGGGAGGCTTACCTTAAAAAATCTAATTACTGACGTAGTGAATATATTGACATAAGATTTCATATCAATCAATCAATCAATCTTGGCGCTACAACCCGGTGACGGGTCCTGGCCTCCTCCACCAACAGCCGCCAATTGTCTCGATCCTGTGCGGCTGCCAACCAGTTCCGAATATGTCTTCTGCCACACCATCTGCCCATCTCAGCTTAGGTCTCCCTCGCCGTCTTACTCCATGAATGGGCTCCATTAGCAGCTTCTTCGGCATTTCCTCAGCTTCCATCCTGGCTACATGTCCTGCCCATCTTACCCGCCCAATCTTCATGACTTTCAGGACATCTGGTTCTCTGTACAGTTTGCAGAGCTCCTGGTTGTTGCGTCTGCGCCATGCGTGGCCTACTTGCACTCCTCCAAATATTCTGCGCAGAACCTTCCTTTCGAACACCAATGGGCTTTGTTCGCTCATTTTCTTATGGTTTCTGAGCCATACAGAAGAACTGGGCGGATAAGGGTCTTATATAGAACGAATTTAGTCTGCCTAGATGTGTGGTTCCTTTGAGACCAAAGTAGCAATTGTTTGCCGCAAAGATTCACTTCCTTATCTCAGTTTCGTTAACATTGTCTTGTGTAACTATGGAGCCCAACTAGGTAAACTCTGCGATCTTCTCAAATTTGTGGGGACCTATTTCAAGGGTCTCACCTTGGGTAGGCACTTCTCCAGTGACCATGTTTTGGTTTTAGCTGCGTTCACCTCAAGACCCATTCTTCCTGCAGGGCCCATTAAAGCCCTAAATGCGTCACTGGCTGGCCTTTCAGAGCGGCCCACTATGTCAATGTCGTTGGCATAGGCGAGAATCTGTACAAGATTTCATATAACAATTGAAAACTCCATAATATCGAGCCCTCCTATGTTTTGCGAAATGGACGAGGGTGACTCAACTCAACAACCTTAATAACTGTCGATGTAATGAAAGTATCGATATGAAATTTAGCATGAGGATTCACAAATCCCTATGTAAGTCCACCATTGACAATTATCAATAATTATAATTAGCCCAAACGATCGATTGGCTCAGGAGGGACAGTGAAAAGTTAGTTGATGAATTTGTGCTGGGAAAATACATTGCAGGTTATTGACCGTGTTTTTTTTTTCTATTTTTTCAGACATTTAAGCTCTGAACTGGCAGAAATGCAGGGAGTTATTGACACCTTGATGAAGGAGGAATTTGAAAAGTATTCTACAGCTGATTTAAATAGACCACTTGTGGACTCTGAACCTGAAATGTTGGAAGGGGTAAGTCTATTGATTGTTTGTGTTCAGGTTAGTTGCTTGAATTTGTCGCCATTTTTTATTTATTATGTTTGTATGATTAGGTACCCCCTCCCACTTATTGACCAGGTGTGGATTAGTACCCTTTATACTCTCAGTCGTATAGTTGCCTCCCCCTGAGGTAGTTCTAGTTCAGCTCCCCGTTGCCTACAAGGCCCCAGTTTCCTAATCGTTGCCTTCCCCTGAGGCCCCATGTACTTCCAGTAGTGTTCAAGTTGCCTCCCCCTGAGGCAGTTCAGTTCTAGTGTTCCCGTTGCCTCCAAGGCCCCAGTACCCTCTATACTCCCGTTGCCTACAAGGCCCCATTAGTTGTCTCCATAAGTTGCCTCCACTGAGGCCCCTAGTTTGCTTGCTCCAGCCTGACCTTCCAGACTTCCGTCCAGGTATCAAGGTATTTAATAAAATAACAAACGCTGGTCAGCAATTTGTGGTTTGTTAGATGCCCCTGGGCGAAGACGGCTCAGCCTGGAAAAAGGGTAAGTGTGTTTTATACATAAGTTCTGTTTCCATTATACAGTCCACTGTTCATATCCCCCCACATCCGTACGCTCCACCCTGATTCCAAAAAACACGGCCGTGGCGCGTACAGTTTGAAATATTTCTGAAATATGTAGTTGTCGGTTTGTCACCCCAAGGCGTTAGCGACAATTAATTTATATTTCAATCGTTCTGTCATGGCGACTGGAGACCAGTGTGCCAAAGGAGAGGTGGTGTGGTGGGGGTAACTCCTCCTATATAAGGCGTCTCTAGCCCAAAGTCAACACAGAATAACTTACTATAGACAGAAGGAAAACTCCAGGTTGTAGCAAGTTGCTCCAATGAACCACAACTCCTAGCCTGAATTTTCAACAGAATTTCATGTTTGGATTCCAAAAATGATAAAGTATTCTGTCTCATAGAATGGAGGACGCATCTCATAGAATGAAGAATGAATCTATCGACACGAAATTTTATATGTGTATCCAGAACCCACTAAGAACGACACCTATTGATTTTCAGTCAAATCGTCTAAAGGGAAAGGGGGGTTAGGAAGGAGACATAACACAAAAATGATGATAACTCCCGATATAATGAATTTATCAACACGAAATTTAGTATGAGGATTTAGGAGCCTCTGTGTAAGTCCGCTGTTGATTAAGGTAAACGGTCGACTGGTTTTGGAGGGGGTATGAAAAGATAAGATTAATTCGTTCTGGGTATCGCACGTAATCAGCTTCATCGGCTTCAGGTAAATTAATATAATAAAATAAGCCACTGCAGCAAGTAAATAATATTATGTCTGTTTCCCTGATTTGTTTAGGAGAAGTTGTCCTGTATTGTAATGGGGATGCTACGTCACGGCTCCTCTAGCTTTGTGGCAACCTACGAACGAGAATGTCTGGCAGCTGTGAAAGCTGCTATCAAGCAGGCACTGATAGAGGTGATAGCAGGTTCGGACCATCTACAGCAGACTGCAGACTCGAGTTTAGAGGATCAGCTGAGGTCACTTTCTGTGGAGGAATGGGCTCGCCTGCTAGTCAGTGTCACTAGTGTGCTACTGAAACTATTATCCAGAATCAAGGTAAACTATTATGAAATTTTTTGCCCCTGATAAAGTTTATATATGTTGAGAGTAATATTTGAAGAACTCTTACCTCAGTCTCTTTACCAGAGCGCTCTGGTGGACATGAACCCAACTCTACTATGGGAGTTCTAAATTTTGTCTACCCAGGTTTATTCACCTAGGGTAAGGGGTCTTTAGCGAGTACCTGATATCGTACAAATTTGGGACCATCGCTTAACGTCCCATCTGAAGGACGGCGTGCTCGAGGTTTTTTCACCTCCCAGACAAAAAATAAAAACTAAGGGCCTCATCCGGGCTTGGCAAGCACGCATCCTCTGAGGTTTCGGCGCCCTCTTTACACATTCCTCCACAGCTACTTTACTTCAGATGAACGCTTAAAATGTCATTATGTTATACTGTCATGCACGTTTTAAAAAAAAATCTTTTGTCTGTGTCTGAAAACGATAACTCCCGTTAGAATGAATATATTGACATGAAATACTGTATGTGTATCCACAATCCTCTAAGGACGACACCTACTTATTTTCAGTCAAATCCTCTAATGGGAAAGAAGGGACTAGGGGGGAGGCTTAACACAAAAAATGTATAATACTTAAAATTTTCTGCAGATTTATTGTGAAACACTTAATAAAATATAAAGAAAAAAGTATGTTTTTTTAAAATATTTTCTATTTCACAAAATATATATAATATATGGGACTACTTTCGGTATCGCTATTTTTTACAAAAAATCTAATTACAGCCGATAGAATGAATGTGTCGACATGAAATTTCATATTTAAAATAATATAATTTCTCAAAATTTCCTCCGAATCAGTTTTTATTTCATTATATGTATAATAATAATATTTTTTATTATTTTATTTTTTTGATATTAGAGATGTTTAATTATTTATTTGTATCTTTTTCCAGAAAGGTTATGACATTATGGTTCGTGCAACCAATATAAGCGCTGGGAAACATAGTTCTTCTAAAGAAAATGAGGATGTTATTATGTATGTATAAATATATTTACTTAAAATATTCTTAAATTAAAATATATTTAATCAGTTAATATATTTTTTCTTTATATGTTATTATATATGTTTTTCTTAAAGTGGGACTTGACAGTTGCGAGATCTGGTTTGACTTAACCGCATCACTCACCTACTATCCAATAGGATTCATTGTTGTAACATCTGTTAATTAAGTCAATATTGTTCCCTTTACTGGTCCCAACTTACTAGGAACTTACCATAGTATTTTAACATATATTTTACAAAAATATGTTTGTCTTATGTTTTGTTTTTTCATAGTACGGATTCTGGTGATTGGCAATTATCTAATCATGATGAAGAAAAAATACTTCAAAAATTGAAACAATTTTTAATCTACGTAAGTCGATATTCGCAAGAAAGATGCGCTCAGCTGCTATCTAGTCGGTCTCTTATTTGGCCTGATGAAAGGTATGTTTGTATACCTGTTTTTTTATTTGATCAATATTTATTTATATTTGTAATTCATTTAAATATATGTAGCTGGTTATTATGACTGGCCCAGGCTTCAACTACAAGTCCTAAATTTTCCCTACAGTACATTTTTATTCACCTAGGGTAGGAGTCATTAACGGGTAAGGCTCGGGACCATCTACTTACTACTTGGACCATCTAAACTTGGATAACGGCGTCCAGGGCGCTCGTCATCTTCAACGACTTCACGGCCTTCTTGGAAATGCTTATACCAATTGTAAACTCTAGTTTTACTCATAGCAGACTCAACAAAATCAATACTAATAAAATTTTGCTGCATTTTTATAGCAAAATTTAATGCAAATTCTCAGATCCATTTTGTATAATCGCCAATCGTATCAAAACACATGTAACCTGTTTAAGACACGTTTATCAACACACCAACGAAAAAATTGGACTAATACAACCCACGAAATTATAAAATCCTTGTTACTTTTTGAACACACCTCGTATACATATTCACGATTAAACACTCGTCCACTTATTAACAGACACACTCTACTTGAGCATAATATGTTCATATTATGTGCATTGAACATATTATGTGCTCCCATTTTAATATACAAAACTGTTCTACTGCTAGTCAGTCTGAATAGCAAAAAACGCAATCTGGTTTGTCAGGGACCACAAAATCCACGAGGAACTTGGTGTTTCTCTTTTGTGAGTAAAGAACCAACATCTTGACTTCCACTGTTCAGGGGTTGTACCCTAGTCTCTATGTTAGTGTTAATCGTTTTATATTTATATATATTTTATTATTATTTTCTGATTTTATCTGCTTTTATAGGGTAAAGGAAGATGCGAAACATATGAATGGCAACTATTGGCTGGCCGAAAGAGCTACACTTGCTCAGATCAAATATATCTCGGTTCATATTAAAAATATAAGTGATGACTGGGATAGAATCTGTCCCGAGGCTGGACTCACCTGCCTTAAATCAGCGTTCAACATACAGGTTTGAAGGATAACTATTTTATTTATATGTGTGGGACATTGCATGATTGGACATATCATTGTCGCGGGTTCGAATTCCGGAAGGGGTCGAGTTTTATTTCATAGACAAAATTTCACTTTAGAGCCATGGATGTTATGTAAATAACCCCGGTAACGTAGCCCGCCCCTGGTTTGCCAAAATAAAAAAAAGTCGTCGTTGAATCATCGGTAATGTACCTCCCCATCACAAATTAATTACGTTTTTGCTTTCCCTACAATATCTATCGATTTTCAGGCTGAAAATCAATAGATGACTTAAATATTGGCTTTTGAATCTTTATACTAAAATTTGTATCGATACATTCATTACATCGGCAGTTATTGGAGTTTTTGTGTTGAGCCTCCTCCCCCTAATCCCTCTCTTCCCTTTGGCCGATTTGGCTGAAAATTTTTGGAATCGGTAGGTCGGGTCGGGAAACATGAAATTCCATTGTAAACTCAACTTCGAATATCTGATCGATGACATAACTTCCCTTATACTTTTCGTATTGATGGGGAAGTAACATCGGGTACTCCATCCCCTCCCCCAATAAGGGAGGGTGTGCAACTTCGGGCTTTCATCCTAACATAGTTCATGTAATATATGTATAGTTAGTTATTATGACTCATGCCCGGGCTTTAACTACGAGGTCATATCGCCTACTACCAGAGCGCTCTTTCACTTTGGTGAACATGACCCCGACTCTACTCTGAAAGTCCTAAATTTTGCCTACCCTAAATTTTTATTCACCTAGGGCAGGGGTCTTTAAGGAGTACCTGACATCGTACAGGAACCATCGCTTAACGTCCCATCCGAAGGACGGCATGCCTAAGTTTATTTTACCTCCCAGATAAAATAAACTAAGGGCGTCGGTCGGGTTTCGAACCCACGATCCTTGAGCTCAGAAGGCAAGCACGCATTGAGCTACCGGCGCCCTTAAAAAAATATATATTATATATATACTGCTTTATTTCAAGGACATATTTGACAATCCATTAAAAAAAAAAAAAAAGCTTCATACTTTTCTTTAATTTTAATTTCATTCTCCAGGCTACAAAATTTATGAATAAGTTTCATAATGATAAAATGAAAAAGTTATTTTTGTTACTGGAGTCTGAGCCCTGGCGACAGACAGACGTTCCAGCCGCCTTCCAGCAACTTGTTGATCACATCGCAGATAAAGGTTAGTTGACTTGGTTTCTTTGAAGAATTAAGTACATTCATAAGCTCTCTCTATACTTCATAATGTCAACTTGTTAGATAAGACTAAGTATGATTTTTTTTCTGCTCTGTACATAGTTCGTTCATGTACGTAAACATTCTTTTTTTTTCCCCCGCAGGTACGTTCTCTATCAAAACGTCTTCTCATATTGTGAACAATGAAAAACATAAAGTTCACAATTATTTATTGATTGGCGAAGAAAAATATGCAGTCGTGGGGTAATTATTTTATTACTTTGTAGATTGTAAGGAGATTTTGACTTCATATATATTACATTATAGTATTACTTCTCCCATTTATTTTTTTTCTTCTCAAAAATCAACAATTAGCCCTGTTTGCGCCTGTAAATATTTTTCTATATTGTTTTATTTTGATATTGCCGCCATTAATACAACTAAGGCGTCCTGTATCCACATTGAGACTTTCTCAAATCATTTGCTGTGAGTTCGGATGGAACTGTGTCGAGAGGCCTCCACCGGTGTCTTTGTTGGTGTATGTTGACCAGTAATTGCTTGTATACTTGCGCAGGCAGGGTGAGCTGTGTATTTTCTAAGAACAATTATAATTAATAATGAAAACCAGTGAAAAGTTTTTTATGTTTCTTACATATCGAACATATATTTATTTTCCATTTGATTTTTTTTATTTTGAATTACGGGGCCGGGACTTTAGACCCCTCCCATCATCATTATCTATAATTCATGCCTTTTTTATTTTAACTATTCCTTCTGTCAATCGGAATCTTCCTTTTATAGAACATATTTATTGTCGAATTTCTTGGGTGTTTGGGCAAAAGGGCTTAAGTCAGCAAATCTGAATTTTAGGAGGGGAATTTCTGAAGGTTTGAAAAATTCCTGTAAGTCAGGTAAAGTCCATTTATGTTATTTGAAATATTATTTCAATGAAAGTATTAAATATAATCAAAGTAAAATATTCCAACAATCAGTTACATATGAAGACCACAGGGGAAAAAACAGTTATCTAATTTTTTTTTCATTTTGCAGAATTTCAATTTTTCTCCAATAAACTCAAAAACATCTTATTTTTGTAATGTACAAATGTGAGGAAAATTCAACTTACATAAGACGAATGAAGAAATGAGAAAATACTATTAAAACTTTTAAAAAAACTTTATTAAAAATTGTCACAGATGCGAAAGACACAAAACTTCAAATAAACTAGGCAAAAACCTGCTATCTTTCGAATGTTCAATCAGACACTTGAGTTTTCCATAATAATTTCTGGCCTTTTCACAAAATTGCTTTAAATGTTCTAGGTCTTTATATTTCTCTTTGGAAATAGGCAATTTTTTGGTATGCGCTCGAGGTGGGAAGTGAAAATCGTTCTCTTCCAATTTTGATGTAGAAAGAATGAGTGTCCTTCGTGCAGGCTCATTGCGTTGTTTTCCTTTTCATCAGTTTCAATGGGTTCCAATGAGGTACTCGGGAGGATTCCTGTGAATAGTGCACCGAGGTTCGTGGTGAAAGAAGGAGGGGATTGAGAGATAGCCTGTTCTTCCCCGGGCGCGCAGGAAGGAGCTCGTAATTCTATGATGTACTGCTGTATTTCAAACGTTTGTTTGACGCTGCTAAACCGCTTTTTCCCCCGTTCGGACAATTCCATCGTGTCCGGCACCCTTCAAAACATATAGAACCGTCGTTACCTAACTTTCGACAAAAAACTGAGATAGCTGGTTTTTCCCCTGTGATCTTCATATGGTAAAAATATTTAAAAATGCACTAAATCATTTGGATCACAAGACTTAAGCCCTTTTGCCCAAACACCAGTGATTTAACACCATTCACCATTGAATTATAGATACTGATGACGGGAGTGAAACGTTTGTAATTGCTAATTTTTGAGAAAACAAAAAAATAAATGTGAGAAGTGATGTTCTATTAATATATCATATTTTGTTATTGTTATTTCGTGTTCTATAATAAAATATATATATTTTTTCAATTTTTGAATATTTTTTTACTTTTCAGAACTGTTCTGATGTTGGTTAATATAGTAGCTGAGTACTGTGTCCATGCGGAGGAAATTCCAACTTGTGCCGAACATTTGTACAGGTAACTTAACTTAAATGACTTTAGAATAAGTAATACAGATGTATCAGTCCAACATAGTTTATTTTTTACCACAACTAGTTTCGTCAAACTGACATCTGTAGGTGGTGAAACTGAACATACATAAACCAAATTAGTCTAAAATTTACGAGCATTCACAGCTCATGTCAATCATTAATATTAAATGTTGAAAACAAAAATGTGGAATTTTTACATTTTGTAGATAAGGGTCCCATACTAGATTGGTTCGAAAAATTGGAAATAAAGAAATGTTTAAAAACAAAAAAAGATCTATGCTTAAATAGGATAACCCAATTTGATACTCCCCCCTTTATTGGGTTAGGTTAGGTTTTATGACTCATGCCCGGGCTTTAACTACGAGGTCATATCGCCTACTACCAGAGCGCTCTTTCGTCACTCTGGTGCACATGAGCCCGACTCTACTGTGGGAGTCCTAAATTTTGCCTACCCTAAATTTTTATTCATCTAGGGTAGGGGTCTTTAACGAGTACCTGACATTGTACAGGCTCGGGACCATCGCTTAACGTCCCATCCGAAGGACGGCGTGCTTAAGTTTATTTTACCTTCCAGATAAAATAAACTAAGGGCCTCGGTCGGGTTTCGAACCCACGATCTTGAGCTCAGAAGTCAAGCACTCATACCACTGAGCTACCGGCGCCCTCTCCCCTTTATTGGGGAGTGGGAGGCAATCTGTTTTTCTGCCAGACAGCCAGTGTCCAGCTGGTCTCAGATATGTGTCCACTTCTTTGATCCCTTCTCTAATAAGGTAATTTTTGCGTGACATGAGCTGTGAATGCTCTTAAATTCTAGACTAATTTTTTTAGATTCACCACCTGAAGATGTCAGTTTGACGAAACTAGTTGTGGTCAAAAATAAACTATGTTGGATTGATACATCTGTATTAATTATTGAACAAATAAGTCCACTACATCCACCTACCACCAAGAAATATATTTAAATGAATACTACTGAATAAAAACTTAGAACGAGTCAAAAACATCCCACTGTATTTATATGAAAAACAATATATTTCGCTGGTTAGAGCATTGTCAAGTGAACAGGATACAGACTTATAACTCTATAAATATAATGGGATTTTTTTGACTCGTTCTAAGTTTTTATTCAGTAGTATTCACAATGAACTTCCACAAGATCTCTGGCGAAAATATCTCTAATATTTAAATGACTTTAATTATGAATTTTCCGGTGGTGTTAATAATTAATTTTGGTAATTTGTAGAGAGCCTGGGCTTTGCTTGTCCTTTCTGCCCTACTTGGGGAACTTAGAGGTTAAGACCCCATGGGGGAGGGATGGGAAGACTATTGTTTATGACGTTTCAACGAATTTTCCGCTGAATACAACTTCATTTTCGCCTGAATACATTTTGAAAATTTTTGTGAAGTCTGTATGTTTGTGTGTTTATGTGAAGTAGACTTTGTGAGCGCTCTGTCTCAGAAACAATTGTATCTATTAACTTGAAATTTGAAATGAAAATGTCAAATGTGCTGGTGGGCTTATGTCCACCAGTGTGACGAAAGAGCGCTCTGGTAGTAGGCGATATGATCTCGAACCTACTACTTATTTACACCACTAATTTTCCTTTCATCATCATTATCATCCTTGGCGCTACAGCTCCATTCGAGCCTTTGCCTCCTCCAGAGACTTCCCCCAAAGGTTTCTGTCCAGCGCAAGCGTTCTTCAGTTTTGGTGCCGAAGGTTCTTTGCGTCCCCATCGACTGCGTCCATTCATCTATTCCTGGGTCTTCCTCGTCCTCTGTTTCCCTCCGGGATACCACTACCATCAGTCGTCGTGGGGTTTCAGCCTCCTGCATCCTCTGCACATGGCCTGCTCAAGTCTCGCCAGTCTTATCACGTCTGTGACCTTGGGCTCTCCAAACTCCGTAGCGACCTCGGCATTATTTTTAATTCTGAACAATTTTCCTTTAATTTTCTTTATTGTGATAATTTTACTGAGAAAAAAATTAGATGCACATTTTTTTTAATCATTTCTATACATACAGACAATTTCTTTTTCTGAAAGTGCATTCTGAGTGAAATTTAATTTGTTAAATTATCAAGTGCATCTTGAATATGTCTGGTGTTGGATGAGCTACAGTAGCCCGTTTCTTTGTTTTGAAAAAAAAAATGCATTTATTTATATATTTCAAAAAATGTATTTATTTTCTTATTTTTTGTAGATATGTAAGTGAACTTTTGACACAGTTTAACTCTCGTTGCTACAATCTTGTTTTGGGAGGAGATGCAGTCTCGGAAAAGACGGGTCTTAAAACAATTACTATTAACAATCTGGCCCTGCAACTACGATCATTGCAACTCATTCTCTGGCTTATACCTCATGTCAAAGTGCATTTTCAAGGTAAATAATTCACTTTTACTAACTCTTAACCAAAGACATATTATAATTATTGAAAAATTATAATTATTTCCATCTTATGAGACCAGTTTTAATTTTTTGTCTAGTTGTGCCTTCTACATTTTGAAGAACTTATTGATCGTGTAAAAGAAGGGGCATAACTTACTAATGAAAATAAATAAACAAAGAATTTGTTTAACATTTATATTGTTTAGTTCCACAAAAAATATATACATATAGTGTCATATAGTACTATTATGATTTTATTACTTTAGTCCGTGCCCTCCCTTATACCACACTTCCAGAACGACGCCTTAAGCGCAAATGGCCTAGAGACTTCAGATCAGGCAGTGACTGATTAGCCCTAAATGAGTGCGACTTAGTGCCTAGGGAGTGTCACTTTGATTTCTCCTCTCTTGACATTTTGACATTGCAATTTTTTTCTTCCTTAGCACATTTGCTTGTATATATTTTTTATACAGTTGTAAAAATCTCTTTGTAAAAAAAAAATTATAACTGAACCTGACGATGGTATAATGTATAAGCTGTTAGTTTATATATTTCTTGTGGAATAGACAGCATTTCAAATTAAGTTTGTTTTATTTATTTAAATGTTGAACTTAATGTTGACGATGGCGTAACCCGAAACTGGTGCAATATATATTTTTGTGGAATTAGACAATATATATACACTCTAAATGAGGGCGCCGGTAGCTCAGTGGTATGCGTGCTAGCTTACTGAGCTCAAGTTTGCGGGTTCGAAACCCGGCCGAGATCCTTCGTTTATTTTATCTGGGAGGTAAAATAAACTGAAGCACGCCGTCCTTCGGATGGGACGTTAAGCGATGGTCCCGGGCATGTACGATGTCAGCTACTCGTTAAGGACCCCCTATTTAGGGTAGGCAAAATTTAGGACTCCCATAGTAGACAACGAAAGACGAAAGAGCACTTTGGTAGTAGGCGGTATGGCCTTGTAGTTAAAGCCTGGGCATGAGTCATAATAACTAACTATACTCTAAATCCCAATCTTAATTCTTAAGTTGATCTTGGAAAGCGCTCTGGTAGTAGGCGATACGACTTTGTAGTTAAAGCCCGGGCATGAGTCATAATAACTAACTAAAGTTGATCTTGGTTTTCCTGTACAGGCATCATGGGGGAGTTACCCCGAGATTACCTGGATAAGGTGTGCAACAAAGTGAAGGACCACGCTCGAGATGTCAGCTCCAAGCTCCTGGAGGTGATGCACATGAACATTGCGGCGGAGTTGAGACACTGGGACGCAAAACCTCCCGTACCATCTAAGTCCTTTCAGAACATATGCAAGTGAGTATCTCTTCATATCTAAGGAGGGCCCTTGTTGAGCCATTCAGTCGCTCGTCAAATATAATCGGAACCTTTAATTTGAAATATTACTCAAACCCCCAAAAATAACTATATAGCTTTTGGCTCGTCAAACGGAAGAGTAGCATTAGAAAGGTGCGTTAGCTCGGAAGCTCTGCCGATGTAATGAATGTATCCACAGAAAATGGAGGAAGAAGATATATTATAGACGAAGAATGTATTATAGTAAAATCAGAAAATACTAGCTGAGGTGCCACCCGTTGCCCGGCACTTACATCAATAACTGAACAGTAACACTGGTCAAATTTTTTTTTTTTTTTTTTTGCCATGAATTGATATTTATATTTTTCGTATGCTATATGAATAATAATTCTTTTTTAAGTAATTGTTTTGTGCGGAGAATTTACTTCAAGTGCTCATAGAGAACCACTTTCAACATTACTGTTAGAGCAAACTATTTGTATTTTAGATTTAATAATATTAATAAACCTTATCCATACGAGAATTCAGCATATTCTCAGCAAAAAAGGCAAAATATCTGAATAAGAAACCCAGAAGAAAGTTAGTTATTAAAAGTATAATTTGTATTGTTACCATTCGCGAATTAATAGGTTTATTTAAAAAAATCGTTTGGAATTTTTTTTTACAACTAGATTAAATTCTACACTTTCAAATAATGGCAAAAAAAAGGTCCAGTAAAAAATAAATAAAATAATAATTTCGATTTTATCTCTTATCATATATTTAAAACTCATGAAATTGTTTTACATATTATCATAAAATTAATCTCTTGTTTGGGAGCGCCGGTAGCTCAGTGGTTTGCGTGCTTGACTTCTGAGCTCAAGAACGTGGGTTCGTAACCCGATCGAGGCCTTTAGTTTATTTTATCTGGGAGGTAAAATAAACTTAAGCACGCCGACCTTGGTCCCGAGTCTGTACAATGTCATGTACTCGTTAAAGACCCCTACCCTAAGTGAATAAAAATTTAGGGTAGGCAAAATTTAGGACTCCCTAGTAGAGTCGGGCTCATGTTCACCAGAGTGACGAAAGAGCACTTTGGTAGTAGGCGATATGACCTCGTAGTTAAAGCCTGGGCATGAGTCATAAAACTTGACCTAACCTCTGAGATTTGACGCCCTATTTCCAGTTATTTCTTAAAAATACCGTATTTGATAAATATTAAGTATACATTTCATTGTCAATTTTGTGAACTAGTATTTGTATTTATTGAAAATTTTGTTATAGGCATTTAAAAAAATGTTACGAAGCAGTTTCCACAGTTCTTCCTCATAGTCAAATTCAAGAACTGTATAAGGGTGTCAATACATGCTTCATCAACAGTTTTAGTGAAAAGCTTCAGAAAATGAACATTTTGAACAATGGAGGACCAACTCATGGGTATGTACTTCTATAGACATAACAATACTTTCTCAGCTCTACTAGGTATATAGGAAGTTATGTAATCGATAAACAAAATGGACGATACCTATCCATTTCTCAGCCAAATCAGTCAAAGGAAAGTGGGAGGGGATTTAACCCAAAAACTCCAATAACTGCAGTTGTAATGAATGTATTAATACAAAATTTCATATGTAAATTCAAAAACGTATAAGGGCGACAGCTATTAATTTTCAGCCCGAATCGGCCAGAGGGAAGGCGGGATCTGAGGTGGGAATCAATTCAAAAACCCTAATATCTGCTGATTTAATGAATGTATCATGAAATTTTATATTTAAGTTCAAAACCCCATAAGGACAGCACTCATTGATTTTTCACGAAATCAGTCGAAGGGAAGAGGGTGTTCAGGGGAGTGGGCTCAACGTATCAATGTATCGACACAAAATTTGATATTAGGATTCTGAAGATCGATTGGTTTTGGAGGGAGAGCGAATACTTAATTATTAAATACATTCTGGGGAAGTAAATTGCCAGTGATTCACCGTATTTTTTTTTTCTGAATTAGTTTGCCATTTTTTTTCTTTTTATTAATATTATCTCTTGAATTTTGTATTTGAAAAATTGTCGAGTATATGATAAGATTTATACCAGTGTTTCATTGGATTCCACATTGCACGGGTGGATTGTGCCACAGATGATGACGCAGTTGCGTTGATAATTAAAGTAGAGTCCCGCTAATCCGGAATCCGGTTAATCGAGAGGGGATTAAAAAAACTAATTAAGATTTAGTAAACTAAAAATTTAATTTAGTGAGTTATAAGTACGAAAATAATTCAAAGAGAGGGTTTGACTACCGACTTGAGGAGCCTACAAGATAGTACGGCGAAACGACTTCGGTCTTCTTTAAAGCAAAAAAACATTACGGACTTTTGTCAGTGAGTTTAAAAATATTATGCTTGTTTTCATTACGTACTGTACATTGTTTTATTTTATAGTCCTGTTCAGAATTTAACGTTTACAGATCTCTACCTCGGAGGTAAAATGCACTATGTCAGTTTTTTTTCAAAATCTGTTTTTTGCACTAAGTTGTACATCTGTTTGAGCTCTATTTAGTGGTATATTGCATCATATCCTTTTGAAAGTAATCACAAAATAACAGGTTGGTAAACTGTTGGTAAACCGAGAAACAGAACGAAGTCGATTTGATGCTTTTTTATTTTGAGGCAATAATAAGATACAAATATTTATCTTTTAATGCGGCCTGAGTATTTCAATGAATGGTTTAGAATAACTGTAGTTATGAAACATTATGTAGTATTGAAAGTAAAATTATGCTGAAGGAAAAGTTTATTTATGAGACAAAAAAGTCGCTAAAATATTTATCATGTGCATTTTACTGCAAATTTCGTTTAATGCCGACTTTCGGTGATCCGGACGGGGTCCGGTCCCATCTAGTCCGGATTAGCGGGACTCTACTGTAGTTCTGGTTGGAAATAAAACAGTGGGTAGACAATATTTTTTATTTCTATGTAAAATGTACTTTTTCAAGGCATGATTTTGCTTACCGCGTCATTTATTTATTTAAAAAAAATATATATTTTGTTATTTTTATTTTCAGATTGGTAACGCAAGAACTTCTTTTCTACTTGGAAGATTTCAAACAAGTCAAAGCTCTTCCCCCAGAAAGTTTGGAATTGTCTGTTATTAACGAAGAAATTTGGATGCACACAGTAGTTAGATAGTTGTCACTTTGTCTCCTCAGCCTACTTATACTAGTACTAACCAAGAAATATGAGTTCCGGCTCAGTTCTGACATCATCTTGGTTCTCAACCTCAAGGTAATGCTACGGTGTCAACGGCTAACAATTCGCTCTTAAATACTAGTAAATACTTGTCCAATGAAAAACTTGAAGAGCAAAAAAGAAGAAAGAAAAGATCTGAATAAATTTTTGCGATCTGTGTCGACATGAAAAACTAATAAAATAAATAAAAAACAAAGAACTTATTTAACATTTGTATTGTTCAATTTCACAAAAATATATGCATAAAGTTTTGGATTATGCCATCGTCAGCACAAAGTTCATAATTCACAAAAGTCATATTTATGCAATTCTCAGGTTGAGATTATCTAAGTCTGTGACACCCTGACCTGGGTTAGGGAGTCTTACTTTAACAGAAAATTTACAAATACAGTCGACTCTCGATATAACGAAACTCAAGGGGCATAAGAAAAAACTCGTATTATCGAGTTTCTGCTTTAATAAGAGTTCGTAATATCGAGTGAACATCAAAGAGAGGGATTAAAAATGTAAAGAAAACCATAAGAATTCTATTATATATTTTGTTATGTATGTATTATACGTATAATAAATTCTGAACAAGAATAAATTTACATATATGTATGCATGTACATATATATTTCCAAAAAGTTAAAAAAAAATAAAAAAAATAATAGTTTTTGTTGAAAAAAAATTGTAATTTTCTGCTGCTGTAAAGTTGCTAAGCGTCCTCTCCTCTATCCACTGCGTTTTCAATTGTAATGAGGGCTGAAAAAATGCTGTCAACTTGTTGTCTAAGTAGATACTGGTGAAGTGTTTTCAGAGACTTGGAGGCAGCTTTCGACGTAGGTGGCACTACTTCAGAGTCTGAGTCCTCTTCTACACAATCTTCCTTGTAAAGGGAATGATGTAAATAAATGAAACTTTTATGTACATAAATAATGTAAACAATGGGTTATCATTTTTTTGGCTTCCTAATGTAGTGTTTATACGTTCCTACTTTGTAATACCGCGTGTTTTAAACCAAGATACCTTAAAAATAGATTCGTTATACCGAGTGTATATGTTGCAGTCAAAGTATGAATTCCAGTGAATGTATACATTAACTAGTCAATGTATACATTGACTGAATTCTCTAGTCAAAGTGTACATGGATGTATACACTTACGTCTATGCCTTAGTGAAAGTATAAATAGCTAGCATTAATAACATAAATAGAAATATTACAAAAGTTGGGGGCGTATTTGCCGGCGTTCCGCCGGCGGGACGATATATCTGCCCCTCCCGTCCTATATTTGAAGTAGTACAGGTTCTAGCTTATAATTAAAATCAGTTTTTATTCAAAAGATCCATTTTAATATTGTTTACAAATGTTTATATTTTATGTTATTGTTGCATCTTTCCTAGATATTTATATTGTAAAATAAATTTTGAAGTTTAGTTTTAGTTTTTTTTTTTTTACAAAAACCTTTTTTTCTCATTTATTTATACTTTCACTAAGGAACACTAGAAAATGTATACATTGTCTAGTAAATGTATACATTCTCTAGCAATAGTGTTCATTTTTATAATCAATTGATACTTTCACTAAAACGGCTAGTTAATGTATACATTGACTAGTTAATGTATACATTCACTGGAATTCACACTTTGACTGTGACATATATAATGCATTTTTTTTGCTATTTCGAGTTTTGGTCAAGGGACCAGGGCTTCATTTTGTAATATCGAGTTTTTCTTTATATTGAGAGTCGACTGTATTTGAATTGTCAATAATCTAATAAAATTAAGAAAATACACATTTTCTTCAGCAAATAGATTATTGATATATATATTTTTAAATGTTATCTTAGTGTAAAACTTTCCTCCTTGCGACTTTCCCAAGGGTCAGTGTGTCACAGTCAGATAATCTCTGGTAACCCTAAGAATTGTATAAATATGACAACATACTTACTTACTTTACTTTCCCAGGCGCTACGGTCCTTGTAGAACCTGGGCCTCCGCAACGATCTTCCGCCATTCTTCTCTATCCTCGGCCTCCCGTCTCCATCTTCTCACACCCATCGTTCTGAGGTCGTCCTCCAGCCAACGTAACCGGGGTTTATCTCTTCTTCTTTGTCTTCCCTGGTATCCCTCCAGTATCCTCCTCGGCAATCTGTCTGGTTCCATCCTCTGTAAATGCCCCAGCATGACAACATATCAAACTGAAATGTCACTTTTGAACTTTGTGTTGACGATGACTTATGCCGAAACCGGTACACTTTATGCATATATTTTTGTGTAATTGAATAATATAAAAGTTGAACAATCTCTTTGTTTATATTTATTTTAAAGAAATGTAATATAACGGGTTATCAACATGGCTCTGTCTATTTAGGGGTAATATCCTGTTTTTCTCACCACTTGAAACAAATTATTATTATTATTATAATTTTTGTGGTAATAGTAATATTTTCATACTTCCTTCGTACCCTTAATATGTTTTATGATTGATTAGGTGGGAGTTCAACCTGATTTTTGGTCTGTTTCACAATCCCACGTTTTTTTTTCGTTAAATATTATATGCAGTGTGACTAAGCTAAACTTGAAATTACGCTGTTGTTTAATTAAAAAAAAAAATGTATATATAAATTTTCTTTGGGTCTTTAAAATTGAGTTGGTCTACTTTGAGACCTTAGTTGTGTGTTCGTAAAGTGATCCGAAATGGCGATAGGATCTCCAAACCCGTGTGGAACGTTATTATTATTTTTTTTTTTGTCTGTTGCCCGGGCTTCATAATAATAATTATTATCACTTCTGTTAAACCATACCATGGTAATTGGATACATCATACAATTGTGTACACCAAAATAGCTTATCAACTGATATTAAATCAGAATACACACACGTATAAGATAAATAATAATCATTGTAAATAGATAATAGGAGATAAATGCATATAAAATTCCTAATACAATATGTATTTTTTATATTTTAAATATTTTATATTTGTATTTTTTGAAGGTAAGTCTTCTTTTAAGACAATATTTCAATGAGATCACGGTTCTCTTCCTCAGGGCTTAAGAGCGAAAAGCAGTAGAGTCCCGCTAATCCGGACCCCGTCCGCATCACCGAAGTCCGAATTAAACGGAATTTGCTGTAAAATGCACATGATAAATATTTTAGCGATTTTTTTTCCTCATAAATACACCTTTTCGTTCAGCTTAATTTTATTTTCAATACTACATAATGTATTGCCATAGATTATTGGTACATCTAAAACGAACTTTTCAAATTTAACTTTAAAATCTTCACTGGCAACATTGAAACCTGATAAAAGTTCACCAGTTAAACCCAGTTCACATTTAGTTTACTAAATTTTAATTATTTTTAAAAATCCCGTCCGGATTAACCGGATCTCTGGATAATCGGTGTCCGGATTAGCGGGACTCTATACAAAAAAAATATATATAATATATACTATAATATATAGTAAAGTAAATTGTATATAACTAAAAAATTGATAAAAATAAAACTATTAAATAAAAGTAAATACGATACAAGTTATATGATATTTGTGGAGGACCTCTATCAAGAAACTACAAATTAAAGCTTTTATATATAAAACACGACTTTAAAATTGTGGTAATTTTTGAACTATAAGGTCATATTGCCTACTACCAGAGCACTCTTTCCTTTCTCTATTGTGGGAATCCTTAATTTTGGCTGTCCAGGTTTAGTTATCTAGGATAGAGGTCTTTAGCGAGTACTAGACACCACACAGGCTCGGGACCGTCGCTTAACGTCCTATCCGAAGGTCGGCATGCTCAATGTTTTTTTTCGCCTCAAAAAAAAAAAAAAAAAAAAAAAAAAACTAAAACCCCTAATTAAGTTGTTACATCTTAAAATATATATTTGTTGCCATAACTGTTGTGAACTGAGGCCGAGTTACCAATGATAATTTTATTTGAAGCACCATATTCAATCCGGATCACTTTATGAACATGCCTAAACGCTTCATTATACGGAGTGTGAATTTGAGAAAGTGTACTGCTTTGTTGTGCCTTGGATTTAAAACTTTCAGACTTTCAGACTATGTAAGTTTTTAAGATTTTAAAAATGTCGTCCTTAAATTTGGTTTGTGTCGAAACGTTTTGAAGTATAGTACAAATGGGTATGATGATTTGTAATGTGGCTATGTATAACCATAAATACATTTTGTATATATTAATATTAATAAAATAAAGCCTAATGCGAAAATAAATTTTCCTAAAATTTACATTCCCATATATAAATAAACAAAATATAAAATATTTGTATATTATTATTTTTATATTTATTCACCATGTGGATCTTTGTATATAGCAGAATTAACATTTACTCTGTATTGTTATGTTTTGTATTAACTAATTTGTAAATAGATGTAATATATTCTATCAGATTTGTAAATAATATAAAATAAAATAAAATGAAAACTAGATAATGATTTTCGAAGAACTGAGATTATATTATTTCAAATATTATAATATAAATGAAGGAGGACTTTTTATAAATTTAATAGTTATTGTAACTCATGCCCGGGCTGTAACTAAGAGGTCATATCGCCTACTACCAGAGTGCTCTTTCGTCGCCATGATGGACATATGCCTGACTCTATAATGGGAATCCTAAATTTTGTTTATCCATGTTAATTCACCAAGGGTCTTTAACGTGTACCGGACAACGTACAGGCTCGGGACCATTGCTTAACATCCGAAGGACGGCGTGCTCATGGCCTCGGCCGGATTTTGAATGCGCCCTCTTATAAATTTAATATTATGACCATTTTATTTCTATTAAAACTAAAACTTAGACAAAATATAACATTTACCATAGTTTATTTACTAAATTTCTTTACGCCCTTTCGAAAGATTTCGACGTACATACAGGGAAAGGGTTATATATATGTTATGTATTTACATTATTTACTAGATATATTTATATATTTAGATGTTACATTTATACTATATGGAGAAAAAAAAAAGTTTATCTTACAATATATTAAGGATAATACATTCTTTTCCCTTTTAAAATTAAGATTACAGTAAAAAATACCGATTATGTTTATTTGTTTCTATCGATTATAAATATGAATATGATTTCGTTCAAATTATTCACTTTACAGCATCATTCTCATTTTCTTATTCAGTCGGTGAATCATCTTTACATTTTATAATTTACGATAGATAGTTACCATCCCCCCTTCTCCTTTGTAGTCAATATGACTGAAATATCGTCTTATTTAAGGATTTTTTAATTCACATATAGAATTTTGAGTCGATACATTCATTTCATCGCAAGTTATTAGCGTTTTGGAATTGAGTCCCACCATTCCCTCCATCGTCAACCGATTTGACTGAAAATCAGTCTGAGTTGCTGCTCAGACACTTAAGACTTATTCCATGTTCTGATCCCAACCGAATGATATTGATTTGCCAAGTATTTCATTCTGTACAATTTTTTCATTGATTTTTTAATAATATGTATTTTCCACAGCTTTATTCTTCTCCCAATTTATTTATTGGTCTTTACAATCTAGCAAATACACATTTCAGGAAGAACTCCCATTATCAGTATCTATAATTTATCTGCTGATCTTTATTGTAAAAAAATTTTTTTGTTGATCATAATATTCTTAATGCATAATATATTTTTCGAGTCGACTTCTATGTTAAAAACCTTTATTTATATTAACACAAAGGTCGTAAAATATGTTCTGCATAAAGAAACACCAATTAATACATTGGAAGAAGATAAAGCTGTGAAAAAAATATATTATTATATATCAGAATCTCCTTACACAACCCAAAAGTGTTTAAAAAAAAATTGTTTCACCAGTTTCAGACATTATTTTTAGTTACGTTATTGTTACACTCGGGCTTTTAACGGCGAGGTCATATCGCCTACCACCAGAGCGCTCTTTCGTTGCTCTGGTGGACATTCATTGTATTTTTTGATACATTCATACATATTTTGAATTGTATTATATTCTGATTTTCTTCATCTATGTCTAAACTGAAGCAACTTTGAAAAAAAATGAAATGATCTGTTTAAAGTGATCATTTTGTGTTCCTTTGTATGTAGTTTCAAATGCTACACTTTTTTTATTTTCTTTTTTGAAAATTGTTACTGCCTTTCAGAAGTATATTTAAAATATATAAAATTGTCAAAATCGAAAATGAATACTTTGTGAGATTAATATTCTGAACAACGAATATTAATTTTTGAATTTAATGTTTTTTGGCACTCAATTTAGTGTAAATTGTTATGAAACAAATGGACTTTTGCATCTATTTTATTTTCGTTGATCTAGATGTTATAAAAAAAAAATATTTATATAATAATAAATAATAAATATGCATTTATATTATTATTAATCAGGTTCTCACCAAAGGTACTTGACTATAATATGGCTGTGATATGAAAATGATTTTTGGGAGGAAATGGAAGCTATATCGATGTTCAGTACGGTTTTTTTGGCTCCGGGTACCTGAAGTCCGATTTTAAATACGCGGACCCGTTATCTATCTAAGACTCAACGAGTCCGGGCCCAAGCCCTTTAATTTTTTTTTTTTTTTCGTATTCATTATGTTATTTCTAAATAGTGAATATTCATAATACAGAAATACGGTCAGAATAAAAACAAAAATCTCTTGATGAAGCGTCTGGTAAGGACCACCACCTCCTCAGGGAGGTCACGAGGCCAAAGACGATCCAGTCGTCGAGGGGGGCTGCCCGGCAAGGACCGGAGCGACATTGCTTCCACCAGTATGTTCGGATGTGGCTTGAACTTGTGTAAATTTGTGTAAGAATGATATGTTTAGGTCATGATGTAATGTTATGTTTGAAACATAGCATGAGTTCTTTGGCTATGTGAGGACTTAGCAGAACAACATATTTCCAGATAGGTCTGATAGTCTCGTAGACACTCAGTTTGTGGTTGAGGCGAAGTTGAGATCGCTTGTCTTGCAGTCTTTTGAGCAGTCCAAATCATTTTCTGTCGAGTCTGCGTAAAGTGTTTATTCCAAGTCAGTCGTCGGTCAAAGTATAGTCCTTACGTCTTTTACGTGCTTCAGAGGGACATTATTCAGCGGTACATTTGTTACATTTAAAATATTATTCTTTTATTACTTTATAATTAGTTATTGTGACTCATGCCCGGGCTTTAACTAACGAGATTATATCGTCTATTAAGAGAGTGCCCGACTCACACTAAATTTTGACTACCCAGATTTAGTTACCAAAGGGCTAAGGAGGGGTCTGAATACCTGAACTTAACGTCCTATCCGAAGGATGGCGTGCTCAGGATCACCCCCCAGCCTTAGGATAAGTATCATCTCATAAACTTCTACTAGTTTCAAAAATCCGATGTCATATTTGTAATTTCTTAGTCACGTATCTTTTCTAAGGATCCGGCCTTATGTAAATATTTATAATTTTCTAAATAATATATGTACATGTGCTATATATAAATAAAAAATAAATATTATTTATTCTATTTTATGAAACTAGTCCCATATTTTAATTCTTGTTTGTAATAAGTGTATTTTTGCTGTAATTATTATTTTAAAATCATTATTTTAATACATCAGAAAGTTAATTTTTCATGTATAAACTTTTTTTTTTCTGGTTAAAATAATAAATGAAAATGTATTAAGTATAATTTGTTGGAAAAAATAAATAAATATATATATAATTTTACTCTTTTCGTATTTTTTGATACATATTTCCCATTTCCTTGTCGTAAGCATTATTTTTGATATTCTTCGATAAAACTCAACTTGTTCCCCAATTAAATTAATTGTTGTAACGTCTATCAATGGGTTACGTATGGTAGTGCCAATAAATAACCTACTTATGTTTGACTGATGTTTATTATGTTAAGTAGACTTCCTTTTATCCGATTGATCGGCACAACAAACAAGTCTTACCCCTTAATTTCAAAAATTAAAAACCAATGAATGTGTGTGTCTACAAACACGATAACTATAGAATGATCAGTACGAAATTATATATGTGTGTATCAAAATCCCCATAAGGATGACACCTATTGATTTTAAGCTAAATCGGCCAAAGGAAAGGGAAGATAAGGAGGCTTCTTACTCCACAAAAGTTTTAATAACTGCCGTTGTAATGAATCTATTGACACAAAATTTCATATCTCAAATGTATATATTTCAGGACAATGTCTGTTAATTTTCCACAAAATATATCAGTCGAAGAAAATTTTTAAAAAAATGTGGAAAGGGGTTGGTTAGGTGGAAGTCGGTTAAGAGGCTGTTTAGGATCTATAGGACGAACCCTTCAGCGGGATCTCTAAGAGCACCGCAAAAGGCAATAAAAGGTTGGCTGACCAGGAAACACATCCAGTTCTGGAGAGAGATCCCAAAGCAAAGACATTCAAAACTCTTTGTTGCGGAACTCTCAGAGAAAAGGAGCCGAGAGCTCCTGAATATGAGCAGAATGGATCTTAGAGCTGATCGCAGGACACTGTCATATGAACAAACACCTACACAATATGGGCATCGCTGAGATTTTCAAACGTCTATTTGCTAGACAATAAAGGTCAATAAAAAAAATTGAGAGGAGATAAAAGCTGTGAAAAATAAATATTAATATATTTAATAGTTCATAATAGAGTGCACTGTTCTCAAACTTTATTGTTACGATGAATTACGTGGATAGCCTCGGGCTACTCTTAGCCTCAACTTGGAATTGACCATTACTTCGTCCCCTGCCGCCTACGTCGTGAGGTGCCTTAGCCGCCCCCCAAAACTGGCTATGTAAGCCCCCACCAGGCTGCGCTGCCTCCGCATTCATCCCTCAACCACCCCCCAGTTCAGTTGGGCTCCCAGAGGTAAGGAGAAATCTACGACAAATTCTTACAGATATAGACGTACGTCACTCGCAAAAATCATATCCATTATACATTTTTTTTTTTTTTTTTTTTTTTTGAATATTTATATATTTTATTTTGAAATTCAAAAATTAATTTATATACATTATAAATAAACATTAAATGGAGGAGGCTTCTAGTTCCAAAACCAGAAATACAATTTACAATATTTTACTATAGATGCGAAAAACTCCATCACAAAATGTCACTAATATTTGCTTCATTTTATCGATTTGCTTAGATGTACGTGATTTGAGACTTTTTTCCTTTCATTTTTTTAATACTTTAGATTTGAGTTTGTCTGGTAGTTAGTGAACAAGATCCTAAATGTAAAAAAAAATATTAAATTATAATATACAGAAATTTGAATTTGAGGAAAAATATCCCAGTATAATGTTCACTTGAAGGTGGTTTGAAATAAACAATAAATTGGCCTTCGGTCTCCCCAAAGTATATATTTGTAATATTTTTATTGACATTTCGACATTATTAAAAAGTTTGTGACAAAATAAAATTATTTATAACCATTATATCATTTACAATCATGTCTTGTTAGCCTCCCTTCTCTGCCTTCCACAGAGACCAGCTATTTTATATTTTAATATCCCATCGTGTCCTCCTACCAACCGATATCAAACTAATAATTTAATAAAGTTTAAAATATTGAGAATTAACTTATTCATACTCGCTAGAGTCATGGCTGATATGCATTGACCGCGAAGTCCAAAAAACCATTATATTTCACATGGTAGTCAATATAAAAATTTGATCAATTAAACACCATGTAACCTGATAACTAAAATTCCAACTTGAGTTTTTTAAAAAATATTGTCTATTTCACAAAATATATAATATATATGGTAGCAATACTGAAAGTACTCCTATATATTTTGTCAAAAGACAATATTAAAAAAAAAAAAACATATGTTTTTCTTTATATTTTCTATTAAGTGTTTTACAATATCTTTGCAAAAAGTGCTAAGTACCATTAAAATTCCAGCAATTACATAATGTAATTGTGTAGCAATTATTAAAAAATATATAATAATTATTATTAATTGCTACAATTGAAATATTGACTACCATAGAAAATATAATGGTTATAAATGGTTTATTTTTGTCATACAATTTTTTGTAATACCGAAACGACAATACAAATTTTATGAATATACTTTTAGAGAGATCGAAAGCCAATTTGTTGTTTATTTCAAACAATCTTCATCAAGTGAATATATATTAATAAATAGATGATAAATTTTAAGAAAAAAACCTTAAAATATTTTAGACATTTACTGACATTTGTAATTCTTAAAATTATTGTTTAGCTCAGATCTTTCAGAAGTGGTATAATTTCTATTAATTCCTTAATTGCAATACTTTTCAAATTATTATTTTTGATTTCTTCGATCTTATTTTCAAAATAACTTTCGCCTGAAACTCAATATTACTAGTACGAGATTTTATCGAATTTATTTCCAGTTTATTAAAAATAAATTTTTAATTTTTCTGTAAAATGCCTGGTTCATAACACCATCTTTGAGTACACCCAGAGTTTTTTTTTACAAAATTAAATTTGAAATAACAGCTTTCAATATATAATATATTTATTCTTTCAATAATAATAATATTTATTTCCGTTAAACCAAAACATGGTAATAGGATACGTCAAAAGAATTTATACATTAAAATAGCTTTTAATTTAGGTACTATAAACAGCTATAACTATTTGAGTCTGACACACATGAGATTAATAAATAAAATAATAACAATAATAATAAAAAAACAAAATGAAATAAATAATTGAAAATATGTGAGTACAAAAATAATAAATACAGTGGATACATTTTTTAATGTAATAAAAATTAAGATACATATTTTTAATAACTCTTCCGGAAGTGTCTTTATATAATATATAATTTAATATATATCTAACAATTTCGATGATTTTAATAATTCAATAATGGAAAGTACCATTATTTAATAGGAAAAGTATTCAACAGATTTAAAGATTGAATATTTTTTAAAAAACTAAAATAAAAATTAACTTTCAAATATCTCTTTGAGGTACATTTTTGTTTTTTAAAATCATAAAGTATATATCTCTTTGATGAAATAGATGAATTACAATTGACATGAGTTTAAATAATAATAATTTTTTTAAATGTAATAAAAAAAGTTGCTAATAAGAATATTAACAATCAAACTGGGCTATGTTTTAGCCTACCTTTAGATTCGTAGGAGTTAATGAAGCCTGTCATAATAATAATACTTATTTCCGTTAAATCGTAACATGGTAATAGGATATGCCATAAGAATATATACATTTAGATAGCTAATTAGATACATAACTATATTATAATACTATAAATTAGATACGTAAATAGATATTAACTCTAGAGTCTGACACACATAGATTAGAATTAACAATACTACTAAAAAATAAAATAAAATAAAAAAATAAATATTTGAAAATATGAGTAAAAATAATAATATTTATAATTACAGTAAATACATTTTTTAATTTAATTATAATTAAGATAATAATTTTTTATAACTTTTCTGGAAGTGTTTTTTTTCTTGATGACATTTCGAGACGTTCTTACGCCCCTTCCTCTGGTCACAAAGTGCGAAATATAGAAAATAAATCAAAATAACAATAATAATTATAAAATATTTATATTACAAATATTTACATAAATAATAAAAATGTTGATTGAAAGATAGATTCGACAGACCTTAGAGAGCATGTCTACAGGCGATCTCTGCCAAAAAAATAAAAATTAAAGCTCTGTATCAGATAATGGTTTTGAATATGAACCCCGATTTTTTTACTATGATTATTTTATTATTCCGTTTCTGAAAAAAGGGTTTCGTCTAACATGAACATTTTGAGCTGAAGTTTATATTTTCTTATTGTTTCTATTATTTTCAAGAAGTGAGGAAGGGCTTTAAATAAATTAATTCCTTTATGAGTTATACTTTTTTAAAAAAGAGAGGAGCAATGTTTAATTATTTGAAAATCATCTTTCTTCCTAGTATCGTAATCATGGCTAGTATTGTTAAGAGGGAAACTATTTATATTTTTCCTAATAACCATTAATGTTTCAAATATAAACAGCGATGGCAAAGGCAGGATTTTAAGTTGTTTAAATATTTCTCTGCAGCTTGTTCTTTGAGTAATATTGTTTATAATTCTTAATGCTTTTTTTGAAGTCTGAAAATATTAATACTCGAGCTACAAGCTCCCCAGTGTGTTAAAGAATGCAAGTGGAATATTAGGGATACATTTTAGAATGGATAAATCTAACTCTTCTAAAGTGTTAATTGTGTACTGATCAGGCAGTAGGCAATTTTTTTCTAAATAAACCATATATTTTTTTTGTTATATATTTTGAACGGTTCATTTATTACTTTCTTATACCTATAGTACAAGGAAGTATTGTAATCATGCGAAAATCCGAGATCGAGTTTTCAACGGATTTTCACTTTTCAAGATTCCCTGAATACGTTTTGACTATTTTCACAATGATGTCTGTCCATGTGTGATTGGAAAGTTGTGAACGCGCTCTGATAATTGTAGCTATGAACTTGAAATTTGGAATAAAGAAGTCACATGTGCTAACTTAGCAACTCGAAAGTTGAGTTCACTTTATTTCAGAGCCTAAGTACAATTTACAAGATATTGCTTATGTTTATGACTTAATCAAAAAACTTTTCAAGTAAACGTTGTAGAGAAAACTGAAATACATATTTGTATGAAATACGATTTTTTTCAGGTTGTCCCGTTTTCGAGATGCATGCCGAAGACCATTCTGAAATGTATATTTGAAAGCCGTATTTTTAAACGTTTCCTTGATTTCCTTATAGTTAATTTTAAACAAAGATATAATGGTTTAATAATTAAAATTGCGTTTGATTAAAAATATAAAATTGTCTACAAGTTGACTGATAGGATGAGTTTGCCGGGCAATGCTGGGTTCTACAGCAAGTATTTTTAGTTATTAAGATATAATTTGTTTTTCTTCTGTTGTTAGATGTTGAAGTCAGGACTCTTTCTACTCATCCTGGTGACTGCAGTCCCAGTTCACTGGGCCAAGCAGGATGCTTGGAGCAAGCCAGGATGTCATCGTGTCGGTAAGTGACACTCCACGGTTTCTGAGTTTTTTTTAGGGTTTCTGTGGTTGATTTTGAGTGTTTTTGGTTGTATTTCAGTGCAGAGTTGGGAAATATTGAATATTTATAAAAAAATAAATAAATAAAATTATAATATTTTTCGAATCACTTTTTGTAACTAAATTTAAGAAAAATATTTCTTGTAATTATTTCTCAACTACTTTTTGGTAACTAATAGTTTTTAATTTAGCTCGAAATATTTTATGTAATATATTTTTATAGTTTAACTACTTTTATCATTTAACTATCAACCTGAAATAATTTTTTAATTTTACTGGCCACGTTTGGGTTGTTAAATAAAACCGTAATCTATAAACAGTATATATATATATATATATATATATATATATATATATATATATATATATATATATACATGGGTTGGTGTTTTACACCTAGGGACCTAAGCATCCAGTGCTCTTATCCCTTCCCTGGAAGCGCTGGGCTTCCCCCCCCTTATTATATTACCTGTATGCTACCTGAACCAAGCCCTTCATGAAGTGTTGTCTCCCAGTTTCCTTAATGAACCTGAGAATGCTCTCATAGTCCAATCTTCTAAAGTCCTCTGCGATTACATCTCCACCAAAGATGCGGAATCTCATTCGCGCATATCCCGAGCAGATGCCCAGGAAGTGTGCCGCCGTTTCGTCTTCTTCCCCACATCTATCGCAGGTAGGACTGTCCTTGACTCCCACAGTGTGTAGGTGTCTATTGAACCATGTCCTGTGAGAACTCCAGTCAGTTGCCTGAGCTCGTTCCTTTTGAGGTTCAGGATCCCGTATTTCAGAACTGACTGGACTCCCCTCCCAGGAACATCTTCGACTACCTTTTCTCTCCATGTACGCTCCAAATGATCCTTAGTCCACTCTTTAATCCGGGTTCGGTATGCCTCCCGAGATATTCCCAGCACCGGCTCTGGCCTAATCTATAAACAGTATCTTTTTAAATATAATTATTAGTTAAAAAAATAAAACACAAAATATGGATCTTTTAACATATTTTCTTTATTTTCACAACCTAATTATATTCAATTACATTTAATTACTTTTTTAATCTAACTAATTAGGGCAGCGAATATTTTTTTTATTCTTTCATTTTAACTGATTTTCAATAAATATTTTGGTACAACTATTACTTGAAATATTACGAAATATAACTATTTTCAAAAAGAGCTAGTTTGCATCGTAGTTAACTTTTTTTTAATTTAAAATATCCCAACTCTGTTTCAGTGTTTTCCTGTGGGTGTCTTTCAGTATTTCTGGGTGTCTTCGAAGGTTTCGTGGTTTATTTATTTCTATCTGTTCATCTAAGTCAGCAATGCAAAATCCGCGAGAAGGATTAGGGTAAAAATAAAAATAAATTGTTTGTTATTGTGAATCATACCCGGGCTTTAAATACGAGGTCATATCAAGGGCTCTTTCATCGCTTTAATAAATATTGTTAAATAATATCATTAAAATTCAGAGAGTGTCAAATTATTCTCTGAATCAACTGAAATAATCAATACTGGCGTTTTTTTTTTTTTTTGTAACCATTATTAATTTTTTTAATTAATTAATTTTTGTCCAATTTTATGCCTTTCTTCTGAAATTAAATTTTTCTAAAGTGGATGAGTGCAGGTATTCGGTCTTCCGAAATTTTAAACGTTCAATATTTAAGGGAAAATTTCGAATCTAGGCTCATCAGCAGTCCATTCTGTAAGATAAGTACAGGGTCAATATAAATACAATAAATTATTAATCAATATAAATACAATAAATTATTAATCAATATAAATACAATAAATTATTAATCAATATAAATACAATAAATTATTAATCAATATAAATACAATAAATTATTAATCAATATAAATACAATAAATTATTAATCAATATAAATACAATAAATTATTAATCAATATAAATACAATAAATTATTAATCAATATAAATACAATAAATTATTAATCAATATAAATACAATAAATTATTAATCAATATAAATACAATAAATTATTAATCAATATAAATACATTAAGTGATTGGTCCAAATGAGGCAGTATTTGTAATTTTTCTTTTTTTTCTTTGTTCTACAATCTGTACAAAATTTACAATGGGTAGAAGTGAACAGGAAATAAAAATGTACAATTGATGGGAGAAGCCAGCCAGTGCTGACACTCCCTTAGACAGTCTCGTTATTTATTCAAAGAAGATCGCGAGGCCAGCGTCGTCTTAGGCGGCGTGGAGGGTTTTCGGGATGGGACTGAGAGGAGATGCGCTGAGCGAGAATTGGGATGGGTATTCAACTTAAATGGAATTTCTTGAAGCGGAGTCTTTGTGTAGGACTTTGTTGGTGACATACAAGGGAGCATTGACAATTTGTCGTAGGACTTTTGACTGAAAAGTTTGTATTCTGTTGATGTTGGGACTCTTGGCTGAGCTCCATAGTTCTAGTCCGTATGTCCATATTGGTCGTATGATTGTTTTGTAAATTGTAAGTTTGTTCTCAACAGATAGTTTTGACTTTGATCCGAGTAGTCGTCTTAAACGACCATATCGTCTGTTGAGTTGTTGTCGTTTGAGTCTTGTGTGGGGATTCCACGTTAGTCTGCTGTCTAAGTAAAACTCAAGGTACCGTACGTTGTTAGAGGTTGGAATGAGAGCATTGTTATCATAGATACAGGTGGACAGCATTCGAAGAGTGAAGGTAACTTGAACACATTTACCATCGTTGATCTTAATCTTTATATAAATAAAAATATAATCGTCTTAAACCAAAATAAACATTATTTACATTTAAAAAATTAATTCACAACTAAATACTAAAAAACTGACTCACACAAAATACATTTTAACTTACTAGTTGGTCACTGTTAATACAATTCATTAAACAGCTGATTGTCTCCCTCAATCTCTCTTACCCGATTTATATAGAATTTTTGAAGCCTATAATTATATATACTAATCCTAATTAGTTCAATTTAACATTAAAATAACATAAAAACATAAAGAAAACTACTATTAAACACAAAACGACCGAAACAGGTTAAAGAAAATACAAATATAAGAAAAGAACATACGATTAAGTTCAATAAATCGACGAAAATAAATAATGATAATTTATGTTAATGTTATAAAATGGAACTTGTCGCAGGCCATTTTAGATTAAAAATGAATACGTGAAATAGAACTACAGTTAGTAACTATGACTCATGCCCGGGCTTTAACTACAAGGTCATATCGCCTACTACCAGAGCGCTCTTGAACACATTTACCATTGTTGATCTTAATTCTTCATAGCTCACACCATCTGGAGATCTCATCTAGATGCTCTCGGAGGCTTAGGAACGCATTATTTGTAAATAAATTTATAAATAAATGTAAAAAGTAATTGATCTCTCTGGGAACCTTCACATAAGGAAGCGGTCATCTTAATCACTACTCCGAGAGGAGCCTCTATCCCTAGTATTGATGTTTTAAATTAAAATGAGATATATGTATGTATACTAAGAAATACATGTGGTATGATACCGTTTTTATCTAAATGGAATATCGTCACGACACAGCAAGAGTTCAAGGTTGAACATTTCATAATATCCTCCCCTCTTAGAAATGCGCCCATCAAAATCCTATACATTAAAATAAATATTATTTTTATATCGTTCTTAGGAAGTATGATATGTGCGCGATCAACTGAAAATTTGCCAAGTCATCCAATGTTGACGACAGTGATTAGGAATAACAATATGACAATTGATAGTTAAAATTTTCTGCAGGGGTATTGTGAAATAATAAAACTAATAATAATTAAATAAACAATAAATTACCACATTTCCTGTAAAAATTATATCTCTTTTCTTTTACTAAATTTTGATTTCTACAATAATTTCCGAAAAGGGCCCTAAAAAAATATCAAAAGTTCAAGACGTGCAATTTTGATGAGAGTGCACCTAATTTAAAAAAATTTCAGTTAACAAACTCTTCATTTGGATTTCTATAGAGATGTCATATTGTTTTTCTTAATTTTTCAAAAATGTTAAATTTAATCCAAAGGTTTTTCAAATGATCTTACTGGGCCAACAGGGAAAATTAATAGCATATAACTACGAGAACAAATAATTGGGTTTATTTACATAAACTACATATTAAAATTAATAAATAAGAGGTAAAAAAAAATCAAATTATCTACAAAAAGAAATGTTACAACCTAATTTTTTTTTAATTTCTTTTTTTTTTAGTCTCTTTTCTCTCTAAATACTGGCCATTCTTCAAATTTAAGTAATTTCAGGGCATATAAAACATATAAATAAATTTAAGTTCCTCCTTTGTGCATCTATTTCAATTAAAACTCCAATTAATCACAATTAATTCACTACAACTTAGTTCTTCACAGCTTAAGCCTAAACTCTCACTCCATCACAACTCAGACCTCGACTGGTCCACTCTAATTAAAACAGCTGATGGTCGTCTTTTGTTTTTTTATTTTTTGGTTGTTCTAAAACAAATGCGACTTCATATTATTTATTTACTAATTCAGTTGCTTCTTGGATTTTATACAAAAATAAATATAATTAATTTTTTATAATATTAATAATTTGAATGTGTGTATTTTTATATATCACAGTGTCGATACATTTATTACATTGGCAATTATTAAGATATTTAAGTTCTTTTCTGGCTCCCCCCCTTCCCCTTAACTGATTTTGTCAAAAATTGATATGTGCCATCCTAATAAGTTTTTGAATTTATATATAAAATTTGAGGTCGATACTTCATTACATCGGAAGTTATTGGGAGTTTTGAGTTGATCCCTCCCCCACTGATCGGCCTCCTCTTTCAGCTGATTCCGTTTAAAATTTACAGGTGATGTCTTATAGACTTTGAATATGCATACTTCGTGTCAATGCATTCATTACAACGTCAGTTATTTGAGTTTTTGTGTTGCCTTCTCCATTAAGATTCGTTGCGAATTGCTTCATTTTGTGGACATTCCTTTCTTCGATTTCCAACCTTGTTTCTCTCAGTTTTCAGAAAACAAGGAACTGAGACACAATTAGTGCTTCTAGTGACGACTTCTAGGTAACAGAGATTGGTGTCTGTCCGTGGACCATAGTTCCTGGAAAATCAACTTCATCTCTCTACAACTGGAAAGCTTAAGTTGGTCTGCACATGTTTCTGTCAAGGATCTTTTTCTGTTTCAGGGCACACAAGGAAAGTGCGGATTCCAGACTGCGTTGAGTTTGAAGTGACGACGAACGCTTGTCGAGGCTACTGTGAGTCTTGGTCAGTTCCCTCTCCACAGGAAACCATCGTGAGCAACCCAAGACAGGCCATCACTTCGGTGGGACAGTGCTGCAACATCATCGAGACGGAGGATGTAAGATAGATTATAGTCTATTTCAGCTAACTTCTCTCACAGATAAACCCCCACTCTACGACACTTGCTACCCCCACCCTGCCATTCCAGATCAACCATCACCTTGGACAGTGCTGAAACATCATCAAGACGGAGGATATAAGATGGACTATACTGTTTCAGCTAACTTCTCCCATAGATAAACCCCCACTCCCAAACACTACTCCCACCCAACCTTCCCAACAAGAACATCCTGAGCACCCACTCTATATAACATGTTTAGAGGAACATTTTCCTTATTTTTAGCCCTAGAATTAATTCCTGAAATTTAGTCATATTATTATGAAATACTCCACTAGAAGTGTTCAAAGAAATTGTTCAAATATAATGTTAAACCTCTAAAAAATTGGAGTTCCTTGAAAAAAATTAATAAAATAACTCACTCTTTAGAGGAAATAAAGAAAGTGAATAATCCAGAATTAAAAAAAAAAAATATATATTATTTTAGTCCACCCGTTACTCTTATCATTGAGCAATATCCATGTATATAAATAATAGATAAAATAATCTTAACTCTAATAATAATAAATGCATATAATTTAAATTTCAGGTTGAAGTTCGAGTACTCTGCTTAGATGGAATGAAGGATCTGGTTTTCAAATCTGCCAAAACTTGTACCTGTTATCATTGTAAAAAAGAATAACTTTTAATTTTTAAATACTATTATTAAAGAGATGGTACTTTTATTACAAATTAGTTATGATAGAATAGTTATTCGTATATTATTTATGTGATTTAATATATTGAAAAGTAAAGTATTAAAATATAAATATTAGTTAATATATTTTATTAATAAATTTAAATATAAAAATGTTATCATAGTTAATGTTCCTAATTAATATATTTCCAAATTATATATGTTTTTTTTTTTTAAAAAAAAATGTTATGTATTTATATGATTTATTGTAATGTTGAAGAAAAAAAAAAGTATTTATTTTATGACAATATATGTTATTTTTGAATCAGAATTTTATTTATCTTTCCTTCTTACTTCCCCAGCTAAACCAAGTATATATATTATCTATATAATAAAAATGACTGGTTAATTTTGCTAAGCGCAAAACTCGAGAACGGCTGCACCAATTCGGCTAATTTTTTTTTTCAAATATTCGTTGAAGTCCGAGGGAGGTTCTTATGAAGAGAGTTCCTAGCGGTCAACTTGAGGGGGGGGGGGGGGGCTAAGCACAAAAATTGCTCTAGCGCATTAACGGATGGACGGATTATCATGAAATTTCACATGTAGTATTCTTAAAAGCCAAGTTAAAAAATAGGCTATGTGGCGTCCATCAATTTTGAACGGTAGGGGGGGGTTGTAAGGGGGGCCTAATTATAAAGATAGTGATAGGTCATTAACGGATGATCGGATTGTCATGGATTATCACATGTAGTATTCCTAGAGGGCAAATTGAAAAATGCGCTATGTGACATCTCAAAATTTTGAATGGGTGGGGGGGGGTTGTGGGGAAGCATAAATATAAAGATAGTGCTAAGTCATTAACGGATGATTGGATTGTCATGGAATTTCATACGTAGTATTCTTAAAGGCCAAATAAAAAAATAGGGTGTGTGACGTCACAAAATCGTGAACGTGAGGGGAGTTGTGGGGGTAGGCCTAAATATAAAGATAGTGATCGGTCATTAACAGATGATCGAATTGCCATGGAATTTCACATGTAGTATTTTCAAAGGCGAAACAGAAAAATACACTATGTGACATCTCAAAAATTTTAATGGGGGGGGGGGGGGGGGGGCGCTAAGCATAAAAATAATACTGAGTCATTAAACGTAATCGGATTCTCATGAAATTTCACAAGTAGTAGTAGTAAATAGGTATTAGCTGTGGTGCCCAGCGTTCCTAACTACGTTCTAGCTGTGGGGTCCTCCGTTGCAAGGTACATACTGGCTGTGGTGTCCAGCGTTCCTAACTACATAGTAGCTGCGGGGCCCGCCGTTGCAAGGTACATACTAGCTGTGATGCCCAGCGTCTCTAACTACGTACTAGCTGTGGGGTCCGCACATTTGTGGTCACAAGCGTTCTTAAGTACGCACTGGCTAGAACGTCCAGTGACTCTAAGTATTCACTAGCTTGGTTTCCGCCGTTGAATGGCGCGTACTAGCTATGGTGCCCAGGGGTCCTAAAAAGTTACTAGCTGGGATGTCTGCCGTTGAAGGACTATAAGCCTTATTCCGTATGAATAATTGAAAATTATAACATCATGAATTTACTGTTGAAAATTTGAATAGGATTCGAACAAGAGATATTAGGAGAAAAGTCAAAGTTCCCCGGGCAACGCCGGGTATTACTGCTAGTATTATATATATTCCTCTATATAAAGGAAGTTATGTGATGGTCCTAAAATGTGATGACTTTTTCACCGGAATCATGTTTTCATACCCCTTGAATCAAAAAAAAAAAAAAGAAAAAAAAAGGCGACTGTGGATCACCGGCTATGCACATCCCCAGCTAGAAGTAATCAATTATCGTTCCGCGCTGCCATCAATTGCCATTTGGGCACTTGGGTACAGCCTGATCACTGGACATCTCAGGTGCTATCAGGTCACGGCGACTTCAACTCCAAACTCTTCTTCTTCAAGAGAAAGGATAGCCCGAACTGTTAGTGTGGCGGCACACAGTGTGAAATTTATGAGTTTTGATTTTCAAAATTTGAGCCCCCGGTCAATTTTTGATCAATTTGGATGAAGCTGGCTTTTTATCAGATAACTGCTGGTTTCACAATCAAGGTATTTTATGCCAGTGGCAAAAATAGCCAATATATTGAATTTGTACCACTTTAGGCCAAAATGACAACATTAGGACCACTTTTGGCTAAAATAAATATTGAATTCGTAATCAGCGACCCAAAAATCATTCATTTAAGTTGTAAAAGCCCTTTAACAAAAACTTAGACGAAACAAATTAAAATTTTTAAAACGTTTCGCGGGGTTTTGGAAGCTGTTAATTGGCATATAATATATAATAATATAATATATAATATAATATATAATATATAATATATAATGTATAATATATAATATATAATATATAATATATAATATATAATTGGCATATCACCTTGATTGTGAAACCCGCAGTTACCTGATAAAAAGCTAGCTTTCACAAATATTTTGCACCTAGTTTCATCCAATTTGGGGGCTCGAATTTTGAAAATAAAAAATCATAAATTTCACACT
This sequence comes from Aradus depressus, assembly GCA_963662175.1. Classification (NCBI taxonomy): domain Eukaryota; kingdom Metazoa; phylum Arthropoda; class Insecta; order Hemiptera; family Aradidae; genus Aradus; species Aradus depressus. The sequence continues at coordinate 17,754,771 of OY759226.1, read as the reverse complement.
GTGCGGCATCGAGACTGCAGAACCTGTGGTCCTCGATTGTCCGCTATACGACAGGTCTAGGGTGGAGTTGATCCGCGCGACAGGATCGTATCTGGGATTGACCCTGCCGGAGTTGATGACGGAGTCGAACTACCCGGCGTTCGGCGGGTTTGTCACCTCCTGGCGGGAACAGAAAAAGGCCCTTTGACTCGATTAAATGTTGTGTCGATACATTCATTATAGTGTATAAATTCTTTTAACGTACCTATTACCATGTATTAAAACGGAAATAAAATTATTATTATTATAATGGCCACATCACATGAGTCACCCAGATGCAAATCCTGCTGTCAATGTTAAGCAAATTTTGGCAAAGGGCGAAAAACTGTTAAAATCAAACGGTTAGAGATGCAAAGCTGCAATTTTTTCTTAAAAAATCGTCAAAAATAAACGCAACTTTCCTTTTATCTGTGTATAATCTCAGAATTATTAATAATTAGTTATTCTGATATTTAAATTCTACTTAGCAGGTTTTGCAACCGCACGCCAAAGCTATCAGATTCTGAAACCTTTTTGGCAGCCATCTTTGAAACGATGCAGGTTGCAAAACCTGTTAAATTTTATAGGTTTTACAGGTTTTGCACCCTTTATACACTTGGCTGGTTTTGCATCCTACCATCTTGAGAACTTAGCAGGTTCTGCAGCCGATCGAGGTTTTCTTTTTGACTTTTCAGAAGGTTTTAACAGATTTTCATCCCTGATTTTAGTTCAGACGTGCAGCAATTAAAAAACTAAATCCAGTCATACCACTAACTATTTTTTTTTTTTTATGACAACAGAGTTTGCATCTGGGCGACTCACATATTTTAATAAGAGTTTTTAATTTTCATAAATCAATGGTCCTTTTCCATTTTTCTGTTTAAACACGTTGCCTTCCAACGTTCATCACTGTATTTCTTTGTATAATGTTAGATTTTGTTCCTTCAGTTTTTTAATTGGATTGGGAAGATTAAACAAGTTTGATGGAATACATGCCAAATCTGATATGATTGATGTACTTAAGTTGGTCTTTACTTTTTTGACTCTTTGGCACTCTTCTTCAAGATTAAAATTCTAGAAATGACCAGGGAAATGAAAAAAAAAAAAGTTCGTCAATGAATCACCGACAATGCTCTTTCCCAGAACGAATTAATCAATGAACGTTTTGTGCAAGGTGATTCTTGCAGAAGAAGGGAAGATAGTCTAACACAATCCAAAAAGTGATATTCTATAACTATAATCGTATTGATCCTATCCCAAATCTAAAGACTTACTAGCGATTTGAAATTTAATAAGGAACGTTTTTGTTAAGAATACATTTTTTGATAGGACTAACCGTTTTTGGGTAAATCAAGGAAACCTCTAAAAATGTATGTTTCAAAACATGTCAGGATGGTTTTTGCGATTCGAAAAATCGTAATTTGAAAAGAATTTTTATTAGGACATAAAAATAAAGGGCGTTTTGTAAAATGTATTTAGGTACCGAAGTGTTTTCAATTTTTGTCAGATTTTGGTCAAAATCTAATCAGATTCCAAATTTCAAGTTCATAGCTACAAGTACCATCTTTTCACCGTTAGAGCGCTTACGACTTTTCAATTATACACATCATCGCGAAAATGGTCAAAACGTATTCAGGGGGACGTGGAGAAAAGACTTCTCTTTGCCCAAACTTATCAAGACATGAAATCACTAAAGTGGTTGGTATAAAACCGGCCGCATCATATATAGGTTAGGTTTTATGATTCATGCCCGGGCTTTAACTACGAGGTCATATCGCCTACTACCCGAGCGCTCTATCGTCACTCTGGTGGACATGTGACCGAGTCTACTGTGGGAGTCCTAAATTTGTATTCACCTAGGGTAGGGTTCTTTAACGAGTACCTGACATCGTACATGAGGCTTAACGTCCCATCCGAAGGACGGCGTGCTTAAGTTTATTTTACTTTCCAGATAAAATAAACTAAGGGCTCGGTCGGGTTTTGAACCCACTATTTTGAGCTCAGAAGTCAAGCACGCATACCACTGAGCTACCGGCGTTCATATATATTTAATGTTATATATTTTGTCGTGTGAATTTTCATCTGTTTTGTGGCATCGATACCCATCACTTGGACCAGCACCAATGCAGTTCCATAATTTCATGGGACTGTCACGAACAGACCATCAGATTGGTTGCATAATAAGTCCCTTTTGCTGCATTCAAGCAAATGCACTTCTTCAGTTCAAGCACTTTCAAAAGATGACAAGCGTTGAATACCATTTTGTACAACTTATTGCTTCGAGTTTTAGAATGTGATCAGTGAGTGTTTATGTTTATTTGAACAAATCGCTAATCCAGAGGTGGTAAAGCCCGTGCATAAGTCACAATAACTAATTATCAACAATCTATTATAAATTTTTTTTGTTATTTGATATGTTGAAGGGGTTGACTGTATCTTGAGACGGAAGGTTTGGGCGTGGTGTGGACACAAAGACAAGATGTGTGACCCGGATGGACCACTGGCTTGGAATAAACCATTCGTTTCCAACTGAACAGACATATCGATCACCACACGAGGGGACCCTTATCTGATGAAGGAATCCAACCGACATAGATACTCGCAGATCTTCTAATTACACAGCGTCAGTGGCTCAGAGATAGGGTGCTTGCCTTCTAAGCTCAAGATCGCTGGTTTGAAACCCGGCAGGGGCTCTTCCAAGCCTGTGCGATGTCAGGTACTCGTTAATGAGTCGTATTTTACGTAACTAAACATGGAGGGCAAAATTTCTGTAGAGCTAAAGGGAAGGGATAAGAGCGTTCGATGCTTAGGTCCCTAGGTGTACACAATAACCCTTCCAATACAGTAGAACCTCGATTATCCGAACTAATTGGGACCAGAAGTGGTTCGGATAATCGAAAGTTCGTATAATCGAGGTTGAACTTCAAAAAAATCGAAAAATAGGAAAAAAGTCAATTAAGTATCCAATGTTACTTTAAAGGTACATTTTTACATTAAAAATTACAAGTATGTACTATGTACAATTTTGAAGAAATCAATAAACACATTTTTCATTTGAATTTCTTCTTTTACTAAAGAGATGCCATCTTGTTTTATAAAATTTGTAAAAATGTTAAATCTAATCCAAAGGTATAAAATATCTTACTGGATTCACAGGGAAAATGAATAGAGAACACCATATCGGCCAGAAGGGGAGGGGAAATTAAGGGTGAATCTTAACTTAAAAACCCCAATAACTGCCGATTTAATGCATATATCAACGTGAATTTTCATATTTAAAGTCAAAACTCAATGAGAATATGACCTGTCAAATTTCAGTGATATCGGCCGAAGGGAAGGTGAGGTTCAGGGTAGGGGGCTCAATTCAAAAACCTTATTAACTGCCGTTGAATTAGCGAATAGTTAATTGATTAATTTGTCCAGGGGAAGTACATTGTCCGATGAGTGGGTCATCATTTCTGACCAATTACAGAACTTCCCCCATACTGCGCATAACTGGGGGAAACAAAAAAAAAAAAAATTGGGGATAATAAATAATATCCTAACATACAATCCTTGAACCACAAACAGTATATAGAACAAATATTGGCGAAAAATAAATAAATGAAGTAATGATGGAATATTTCTAGTAAGGCAGTCGAAGGAGCATGGTCGAATGGATTAGATTGGGAATACGTATACCCATTGGGATGCCAGAGATGTTTGTCCGGGTGCTGAAACACAGCAAATATCATATTATTTTATATTGATTCCAGAATGTATCAAAATATTTTTCTCATTGAAAGACATGCTGAAATATATCTGAATATATGTCTATAGCATATAATACAATGTGACAAGGATAGATCCTCGACAATGGGCTAAAGTCTTCACGGAGTGGATTCCTGGACAGAAGAAGAGGAAAAGGAAGACCTGGACTGTGTTTGAGGGACGAGATAGTGGAGAGAATAGGGGATGGATGGTGCACAGTGGCCAGCAACAGAGAAACATGGAACAAATGTGTAACAGTATTATTTAAGAAATAACTTTATACAATAAAACAAAAAAAAAAACATGTGTGCAGTTCACATACGGTAGAAGTGAAACCTTCACAAAACGAAACTGCGAGAGAATGAGACAAATGCAGTATCAGGAGTGGGATAATTATAGGGTTTATTTATTATAATAAGATTGGTACCAAGTTTAAAAATTATTTTATATTTTATTATTTAAACTCCATGTTTTTAATTTCAACAAATGACACGAGTGCCTTATGGTAACTGAAGCATGAAATAATGTTCTTTAAAGTTTAAAAAATTCACAATTCCAAACTTTTTGGAGGGAGAGGAGGAGGCGATGGAATTTTTCATGATTATCTTTTTTGTGTCACAAGACTAGAGAAGAAGCATTATCGGCAACTTTTTTCCTCTTCACTTTCAGTTACAAGAAGTCCTTATGTTAGTAATTCAAACAGATGACTAAATAAAACAACATCTATATATATATAGAAAAGGCAATAGTGTTGCTTTTTCGTTTCATCGAGTTTCAAATCACAACGGTGCTGAAGAAGTTTTCACTTCAAAAATACCGCTAACGCCAACTCAATACTTTAATATACCCAGTAATGTCAGTATGAAATGATTTTGAGATGGGGAGGTGGAGAGAGAGTGATCTGTAAGCTTGATTGGATAAGAAAGTCCCGTCATGGCCACAACAACACATGTGATAATTGATTAGTTGTTTATTCCTATTATTGTTATCATTATTTTTATTTAGTTTATATTTTTTGTTGGCCTATATCAAAGACATAATGGAAATGTTTATTATTAACGGTGATTGTACTGATATAATAACTTATCTGTCTTATTTTTGTAAATATTAAACGGTATAATGACACTAAATATTGGGGACCATGATGGCCGTAGGGCTTCGATCGCATGGTTTGAGGGTTCGAATCCCGGGAGTTAATTTTATTTTAATTGAAATACTCCCGGGGCAATGGATGTCGTAAATAACTAGATAATGAAATGAAAATGAAAACGTCCCCTAAAAATAATTACATAAAAAATAAACAAGTATCAACCAGTTGAGAAGAATAAAAATAAAAGAAAAGAGATCTCTAGGAATAAATATTAAATGTTAAAAACAGGCAATGAGTAAAACAATATAATAAACTAGTGAAAAATGATAAAGAGAAATAAAAAATAAAAATTAGAAAAACAAGTATGAATAATAATGTGAAACATGGTAACAATAATGGTGTATATGAATTGTAAAAAACTGGACTGATGAAACAGAAGAGTAACAATCTGTCCAGTGGAGAGAGAGACTTATTATAGGAAGACGAGAACTATCTCATAGGAATAAAGAAAACGTATGTTTTAAAAAAAATATTGTCTATTTCACAAATAATATATAATAAGGGAGTACTTTCGGTATTGCTACCATCTTCAGCCACGACTTAACAAATACTAAATTGAAGGTCAACTAGGTAGTTTACAATCCAAGCGGTAGGTAGGTATCCTTTTTCAGCCCCTACGGGGTTTTCCTATCCTTTCTGTACAGTTAATATTTGAAATATGGAAAAACATAAAAAATGACATTTCGTCCCAAATTGGGATCTTAAAAATAAAAAATTTGAAATAGTATGTGTTGATTAAATGCATATATGAAGTGAATTAAAGATAACAATTGTTAATATATGAATAAAAATAAAATAAAAAGTTTTATAAAATAAAATATACAGTTTTTTGAGAGAGTAAGTACGTATACACAGAGACTGGAGGATTATATTATTGGCGATAAAAGGGGTGAGTATTTGAGATTGGTCTGATCGTTCATACAATTTCCTTTTTGTAGCCCTCTGTTTATTTCCAGTTGTTCGAGTGAGTTGAGTAATGTACCTTTGTCACAAAAATGTAGGTATTGTATGCCTGTATTTATGTCGAAATGGTGTTTGTTTTCGTTGATGTGTTGTGCGAATGTTGATTTTACTGAGTTATATAATGCGTAGGTGTTTAGCCCTATTTCTGATATGTGTTCTTTTACCCTATTTTAAAATTGTCTCCCGGTTTGACCTATATAAACAAAATCATATCTCATAGGAGCCAGCCTTAGGAATCAGAGGTTTGCTGGGTTAGGAGATAACATAGTGACATAGCTAATATATAACTATGACATAGCTAATATGCTTCGTACATAAGAGAGAAAAAAAAAAAAATACACTTAATATCATTTTAACACTTATTATTCTACTTGTAAAAAAAAAAACAAAGTTTATAATTTTTTAATTGGCTATGAGCTTTCCCGTCGCAAATTAATCAATTAAATTTTCGCTATCCCTCTAAAGCCAATCGACTGTTTGGACTGAAACTCAATATTTACATGGACTTACATGGGGCTGAATTCTCATAGTCAATTTTGTGTCGATACATCCATTACATTGGCAGTTATTGAGGTTTTTGAAATTGAGCCCCCATTCTGATACCCCTTCCCTTCTGCCGATTTCGCTGAAAATTAATAAATGTTGTCCTCAATTGTGTTTTGATTCATGTATCTTCATCATTCAAATTTTCAAGTTCATAGCTAGTATCGTTTTTGCGGTAGAGCGCTCACAACTTTTCAATTATATATACGCACAGACAGACATCATCGTGAAAATGGTCAAAATGTATTTAGGGGACCTTGAAATGTGAAAATTTGTTAAAACCTCGATCTCGGATTTTTGCACGATTACAATTGAGGGGCTGGGTGCAAAAACAGGTTAAGCGCCATTTATGAAATTATACACGGTAAGGAAAAAACTACTTGAAACCACCAGGTATCTCCATCATAGCCAATACTGTGCTAATTAATAAATAAATTGATTCCTTCTTTGTTAATATATGGTAGTAAGTAGGTAGATACTAGTTTTTTAGTTAAGTAAGATTAGTAATAGGTAAATTTTAATTAGTAAAAGGTACATTTTAATGTACATAATTAATTAACATTAGTAATAGGTACATTTTACTGTACATAATTAATTAACATTAGTAATAGGTAAATTTTAATTAGTAATAGGTAAATTTTAATTAGTAAAAGGTACATTTTAATGTACATAATTAATTAACATTAGTAATAGGTACATTTTACTGTACATAATTAATTAACATTAGTAATAGGTAAATTTTAATTAGTAATAGGTAAATTTTAATTAGTAATAGGTACATTTTAATGTACATAATTAATTAACATTAGTAATAGGTAAATTTTAATTAGTTTTATCATTTTTGCACGATTACAACTGAGGGGCTGGGTGCAAAAACAGGTTAAGCCCCATTTATGAAATTATACACGGTAACGAAAAACTGACTTGAAACCACCAGGTATCTCCATCATAGCCAATACTGTACTAATTAATAAATAATTGATTCCTTCTTTGTTAATTTATGGTAGTAAGTAGGTAGATACTAGTTTTTTAGTTAAGTAAGATTAGTAATAGGTAAATTTTAATTAGTAATAGGTAAATTTTAATTAGTAATAGGTACATTTTAATGTACATAATTAATTAACATTAGTAATAGGTAAATTTTAATTAGTTTTATCATTTTTGCACGATTACAACTGAGGGGCTGGGTGCAAAAACAGGTTAAGCCCCATTTATGAAATTATACACGGTAACGAAAAACTGACTTGAAACCACCAGGTATCTCCATCATAGCCAATACTGTACTAATTAATAAATAATTGATTCCTTCTTTGTTAATTTATGGTAGTAAGTAGGTAGATACTAGTTTTTTAGTTAAGTAAGATTAGTAATAGGTAAATTTTAATTAGTAATAGGTAAATTTTAATTAGTAATAGGTACATTTTAATGTACATAATTAATTAACATTAGTAATAGGTAAATTTTAATTAGTTTTATCATTTTTGCACGATTACAACTGAGGGGCTGGGTGCAAAAACAGGTTAAGCCCCATTTATGAAATTATACACGGTAACGAAAAACTGACTTGAAACCACCAGGTATCTCCATCATAGCCAATACTGTACTAATTAATAAATAATTGATTCCTTCTTTGTTAATTTATGGTAGTAAGTAGGTAGATACTAGTTTTTTAGTTAAGTAAGATTAGTAATAGGTAAATTTTAATTAGTAATAGGTAAATTTTAATTAGTAATAGGTACATTTTAATGTACATAATTAATTAACATTAGTAATAGGTAAATTTTAATTAGTTTTATCATTTTTGCACGATTACAACTGAGGGGCTGGGTGCAAAAACAGGTTAAGCCCCATTTATGAAATTATACACGGTAACGAAAAACTGACTTGAAACCACCAGGTATCTCCATCATAGCCAATACTGTACTAATTAATAAATAATTGATTCCTTCTTTGTTAATTTATGGTAGTAAGTAGGTAGATACTAGTTTTTTAGTTAAGTAAGATTAGTAGTATTCGACATATTAAAATTTGTGCCTACTTCACTTTGCTTTATTAGTTTATAAAAATAAGACATAAAGGGTAAAAATGTATATGAAATATAATATATAAATAATATTAACCGAAAAAAAAAAAGTTTCTATCGAGACGGTGCAATAACAAGTTATCACCAAGCTTTACCTGGTTCTGAGGGCACCGGTAGCTCAGTGGTATGCGTGCTTGTCTTCTGAGCTCAAGGTCGTGGGTTCGAAACCCGACCGAGGCCCGCCGTGCTTCGGATGGGACGTTAAGCGATGGTCCCGAGCCTGTAAGATGTCAGGTACTCTTTAAAAACCCCTACCCTAGATGAATAAAAATTTAGGGTAGGCAAAATTTAGGACTCCCACAGTAGAGTCGGGCTCATGTCCACCAGAGGGACGAAAGAGCGCTCTGGTAGTAGGCGATATGACCTCATAGTTAAAGCCCGGGCATGAGTCATAAAACCTAACCTAACCTGGTTCTTGCACCCGGAGAAAAACGCACACTTCTGAGGGGGCCCTTTACAACGAAGCTGCGTTTTAAAGGGATTTCGACCCGCTTTTAAACTTGTTTTTGTTCCCTATCTATTGGGCATTCCAAAAATATGTAACATATTAGATATAAACTGTTTTTGCACCCAGCCCCTCAATTGTACTATAGGTATACGAAAGTAAAAAATGTACACAATCATTAAGAAAGACATTTTCATTTTGAACATTTTTTGTTCCGTACATTTTGTCTCATCATCCCAGAAAAATGTCAGAAAATATTTTTAAAAAAACTTTAAATTTTGAATCTTGAATAGGATTTAGGATACGTATGATTTAACAATTAAACTTATTTCTACAATAATCTTACTTAAAGTTAACCGGGCGAAACAGGATAACCTGTTGTTACTGAATGAAAACATTAGTTTCTGAGCAATGAAAAAAAAAATATCTGATTGAAATATACATGAGATAACCTCAGTCGAAGACGACTAACATTGACCTCTCTAACCACTAGACCAGTTGATGTTTTGTCAATAATTTTACACTTTATCACTAAGATATAACACTTTTCTATTTTTATTTGTATTTTATATATATAATTTTTTTTTATTACATTTGAATCTAGCCTGATAATAGATTGTTTTTGAACTTTAGTCGTCTACTGGACATGATCTGGAGTGGTTGGTCATCATAACTTCAGTCAGATCTTCGATAACACACTGAGGCATCCAAGAACTTCTTCGGGAGTTCAGGGGGAAGTCGTCCTGAACAAGTGGGCGCCGAGTTGCAGCATGCCGTAAGTTTTTTAATTTTTTTTTATTTAGAAAAGTGATTACAAATTATTATTTTTTTTATATAAGCTGACAAAGGCAAGATAATAAGATCATATCGTAATTTTGATGATAATATCAGCATGAATTTCATAAGTGAATGTGAGGTAAATTTGAAGTGGGTCATATCAAAGGAATAATTAAAAATCTACATGAATTTCCATGAACCAGAAGAGAAATTTAAGTAAGTAAATGTTATTGTATCGATTCTCGAAATCTCGACTATGTACTTCCCCAACTCGATTTTTTTTGTAATCAACATTTAAAGGCGTCCTCTTGACTGAAAATCAACGGTGTTTTATAAATAACTAAATTTCGCCTCCCCAAATTTTATGACTCATTCCTGGGTTTTAACTACGAGGTCATATTGCCTACTACCAGAGCGCTCTTTCGTCACTCTAATAGACATGAGCCTGACTCTATTGTGGGATTCCAAAATTTTACCTACCCTAAATTTTGTTCACCTAGGGCAGGGGTTTTTAACGAGTACCTGACATCGTACAGGCTCAGGACCATCACTTAACGTCCCATCCGAAGGACGGAGTGCTTAAGTTTATTTTACCTCCCAGATAAAATAAACTGGAGGGGCTCGATCCCGCGATCTTATGGATTTTCAACCAAATCTATAAATTAATTTTAGAAGAGCGAAAAAGTATTTAACCAATTGACGGTGAGGAAGTTCACCAATTTTATTTTTTGTAATTTTCGTATTCAGGGGTCGGAAGACATGAAATTTTAGTGAAAAGTCAACATATCTATGACGGATTACTTATCACCTATACTTGGTATGCAGGTCTTTTATGACATAAAGTCCTAGAGAGCTGCTACGAGGTGTGAAAGTTCCCAGAAATTACCCATCATTTACCCTATAATATATTCAATTAAAAATAATTTTAATAAATGAAAGAAAAACTATTGTTGCAGAAGAATGGATTTTAGAGTTAGTAAAGATTAACAAACTATAGAGGGCGCCTCCTTCCTGAGTTGATACAGAAGGTCGTGAAACAAAAACAAGTAGTCCCCCTTGTACATCCCCACCTCGAATCAATTAAATAAGTTGCCGGTCTCCCTATAATAACAATCGACCCTTATAATCGATAGTGAACTAACAAATCTTATAAATCCTCACATCGACACAAATGTCGATACAAAGGGGCCCTGTTTGTATCGCCTTTTAGCGCCAATTCTCTACTATAAACTGGGAGATCTGAGTTTTTTCACCTCTGTACCACTGGCCAGAGTAATTAACATCATTTTTTAAATTTTCATATAACCTTTTGTGATAATTAAAAAATGTTGAAGTAATAAAATAAAAATTATTAATTAAATAATAAAAAAAAATAATAAAATTATCACATTTTCTTTAGGAATTGTTTGCTGGTAATCTACTAAATTATATATATATATATATATATATATATATATATATATATATATATATATTACTTTTTGAGGGCGCTGGCAGCTCAGTGATATGCGTGCTTGGCTTCTGAGCTCAAGAACGTGTGTTCGAAACCCGACCGAGACGCTGAGTTTTTTTTATCTGAGAGGTAAAATAAACTTAAGCACGCCGTCCTTCGGATGGGACGTTAAGCGATGGTCCCGAGCCTGTACGATGTCAGGTACTCGTTAAAGACCCCTGCCCTAGGTGAATAAAAATTTAGGGTAGGCAAAATTTAAGACTCCCTTAGTAGAGTCGGGCCATGTCTACCATAGTGAAGAAAGAGCGCTCTGGTAGTAGGCGATATGACCTCGTAATTAAAGCCCGGGCTGAGTGAGTCATAATAACTCTAATAACTAATTTATATATATATATATATATATATATATATATATATATATATATATCAAAACAATCGATCTCGGATATTTGTATCTTCTCAACTTTTTACTTTCAGTTTTCTTACATAATAAACACTAAACTATTTTCTTTAAACTAGAAAAAAACTATAATAAGTTGATTTCTGCAGAAATTATTGGTAAACCATAGTTGATCCTACCCACTAGGCTGAGTTGATACGACTATTTATTTGCAGAGAGTCGGACTTACGATGATTACATTTTGATGAGAAATGAAGGAACTAATTTTAATTTGGCCATAGAATGATCAAGGTCAAAAAAAAAAAATCATTCATAATGTTGTGACTCTTAGACGGTTATATTCATTAAAGTCTTGCATTTCTTACAGCAACGCTAGAAATCGCCGGGTCTCATCCGCCTGTGTTTCTTCTCTTTCATCATCATCAGTGTTGATGGAAGATGAAATGAAGAAATTAATTTTTTGAAAAATTAAAAATGGATGAGTTGTAAGATGACAAAAAGCTTAATGTCCGGGTCAGATTTAGAGCTGAAATGAAAAAGAAGGGATAGGAATGATAGATAGTTTTTTTTTTCCCTCAAAATATAAAACCTTCTTATTAAATACAATTTTTTTTTTACAAAAATGTTATATATATAAATAAATGTTATAGCATACTAAGAAACATATATATATATATATATATATATACATATATACATATATATATATATATATATATATATATATATATATATATATATATGTTTCTTAGTATGCTTTAGTATAAGGGAGTATTTTGTAATCATGCGAAAATCCGAGTTCAGATCGAGTTTTTAATGAATTTTCATGTTTCAAGACCCCCTGATTACGTTTCGACCGTTTTCGAGATGATGTCTGTACCTGATAAAACGATAGTAGTTATGAAATAAAAATTAAGAATGAAAAAGTCTTATAAAGAGGATATTTGATCTAAAACAATATTTAAAGTATCTTTAAAACATATAATGAAAACTACTTTTAAACACAAAACCAACTAAATAGGTTATTTGAATAAAAATAAACAAATTTGAACCAAAACTCAATAGAAAAAGGAATCGGCAATGAAATTAATGATATGTAGGTTTGAATATTAAGGTAACAAAAATTATACTTGGACCCGGGCCACTCTAGATTAACAATGAATACATAAACAATAATTAATATGCTTTTTCATTGAAAAATGGGATGTGGTAAATATTTTATGTAAAATAAATATAAAAAAAATTAAGTATAAATAATAATTGAAATAATAAAACTAATAATAATTAAATAAACAATAAATTACCACATTTCCTATATAACTTTTATAATTCTGGTCTTTTACTAAATTTTGATTTCTACAGTATTTTCCGAAAAAGGCCCTAAAAAAATATCAAAAGTTCAAGACGTGCGATTTCTAAGAATGTGCACGTAATTTAAAAAAAATTCAATTAACAAACTTTTTATTTGGATTTCTAAAGAGATGCCATATCGTTTTCTAAATTATGCCAAAATATTAAATCTAATCCAAAGGTTTTCAAATTATCTTCACTGGGCCAACAGGGAAAATGAATAGAAAAGAATTTACGAGAACAAATAATCGGGTTTATTTACTTAACTACATAATATATGCTTATAAACTACATAATAAAATTAATAAGTGATGAAAAAAAAATCAAATTATCTACGAAAAGAAATGTTACAAACTAATTTTTACATTTATGTTTTAGTCTCTTTTCTTACTAAATACTGGCCATTCTTCAAATTTAAGTTATTTTAGGGCTTATAAATCATATAATTAATTTAAAGTACCTTCTTTGTGCATCTATTTCAATTAAAACTCCAATTAATCACAATTAATTCACTACAACTTAGTTCTCCAAACCTTAAGCCTAAACTCTCACTCCATCTCAACCCAAACCTCGACTCCTCTACACTAATTAAAAACAGCTGATGGTCGTGTTTTGTTTTTTTATTCATTGGTTGTTTTAAAACAAAATACATTCATATTATTATTCACCAATTTAGTTGCTTCTTATATAAATAAATATATTTAATTTTTTTATAATATTAATAATTTGAATGTGTGTATTTTTATACATCACAGGGAGTATAAAGACAATAAAGGATTATGCTTTCCCGGGTGAGGTCAGAAAACTTAGATATTTTATCGTGTATGAAACAAGGGATGGTATTAAGTCCATTATTGTTTATAATTGACACTGACGGGCTTACCAAGGAAGACATTTTGGGAATTAAAAATTTTAATATTAAATAACAACAAATGTCGCCATATTTCTGGCCTTGAATATAATCTCTATTAAAATGATGTGGGTCATAACAGGACATTATTATACCAACCACGATGGTACAGATCACTCTCCTCTCAAATTAATTTCATACTAGAATTACTGGGTATAAGAAAGTATTGTGTATGCGTCAGTGGTTTTCTTTGTTTCATTGTATAGCGTAATTCTGTGAGTGACTTTCTTGTATCAGTCTACAATTTGAGATGGGGAAGGGGAAGTTAGAATGATCTATACAAATGTTTTGTCCCTTTAATAGAAGAAAAAAAATAAGAAAAATATTTTTATTTGGGCCAGTACTAAACATGTACTTTACACAAATTGGCAAATAAACATGAGAATTATAATTAATACTAGCAGTAATACCCGGCGTTGCCCGGGGAACTTTGACTTTTCTCCTAATATCTCTCATTCGAATCCTATTCAATTCTTGAACAGTACATTCATGATGTTATTATTTTCAATTATTCATATGAAATGAGGCTTATAGTCCTTCAACGGCAGACTGCTTTGCAGCGGCGGACACCCCATCTAGTAAGTTTTTAGGACCCCTGGGCACAACAGCTAGTACGTAGTTAGGAAGGCTGGGCACCACAGCTAGTATGTGCTTTGTAATGGCGGACCCCACAGCTAGTACCTAGTTAGGACCAATTGGGCATCACAGCTACGAGTAGTATGTGCCTAGCAACGGCGGACTCCACAGCTAATACGTAGTTACTACTACTACATGTGAAATTCCATGACAATCCGACCATTAGTTAATGAGCTACCGGTATCTTTATATTTAGGCTTACCAGACGTCAAACACCCTATTTGTATTTGGCCTTCAAATAAACCAGGGTGCGTTCATCGCTATTCGGAGGACTTTGTTTTGAAATGTCTGAAATCTTGTTATGTTGGTGTGGCTAGTGCAGAATCATACGGGGCAAGCGTAGGTTAAGAGTGGAAGTATTAGTGTTTTGTAAAGTAAGGATGTGCATGATTGTCTGAGAGGTGTATTCCTGTTTATGAGAGGATAGATGAGCCTGAGTCGTGTGTATGCTTGTTGATTGTGTTGATGTGTAGGCGCCATGTTAGTCTTGTGTCAAGATGCACTCCAAGATTATCCTTTTTAATAAAAAAAAAACTAATAATAAAGATACTTTAAAATTCGTTGTTATAAATATTCAGAGGAAAATCATTTGAAAACTCGATTTTCTAACGATTATAATACTTTATTATACGAAAGATTATAAGAAAATAATAATATTGAACTCTTTGAAGGATAAAGAGAAATGAAAGTAATGAAACTAGGAAATTAATTTTCTCTGATGAACAACAGTTATTATTTTCAAAATTTGAAGATCTGGTGCGATTGTTCTTAGTTCTCAGAATGACAAGGAAGGTGGGAGGATTCGATACATTGGTTCCTAGAACAATTAGGAACTCAACTTCTGAACAAGGAGAAAAGCTCAAGAATCTATCTCTGAAAAGGAATTTTCTACAATTATTATAGTAGAAGGAAAACTGGACAATAATCCTGGTGAAAATTTATTGTAATAAATAAATAAATAAACCAGTAGTGTACTTCTCCAGCACGAATTAATCAACCATTTGTATTAAAACTCAATAGTTGATTTACATAGTAGCTTCTGAATGCTCATACTAAATTTCATTTCGATACGTTCATTATATCGATCTTGGTATTTTTGTGAGCTCTCCTCTGATCTCCTCCTTCCCCTTTGTTTAATTCTGGCGCGTGCCCCCCCTGGCTACGCCCCCGGCCAGCGCAAAGAACCAAGATAAAAATAAATAAACAAAAAAATAGTTTTTATTAAAAATGGATTGCTTGCAAGTTACCAATAGGATCTTCAAATTTCCCGTGCGTCTGATTCCTAAATCAGCAATCAGCTGTTACATAAATGTACATGTACAAAACAAGTCATATTACATTTATTTAAATATATATATATATACAGTAGAACCTCTTTAAGTCGAACCTCGATATGTCGAAAACCTCCAAAACTCGAAAAAAAGTTTTGTTCCTTTCCCTTGAAGCCCCAAAACCTCCATTACTCGAAATCTCAACCCTCTATTAGTCGAAATAATCAGTGAGTCCCTACAAGCCATTTTGGTACATATTTTCCCTCTATAACTCGAAAAAATAAATTGGACTTCTGTATCTCGAACATAGCAATGTTTTATTTTACAACCTTTATTCAACTCGATTATTTGAAACTTATTACCTCTACAGCTCGAAGAAAAATAAGTTACCGACTTTAAGAATTTGCCGACAATGTACACCATTGTTTCTTAGAAAACAATTTAGGAGTATACAATAAATAGGATTACCAATTATCTAAAGAAAAAAAAATTACTGACTTTTAAGGATGTTTTGAAATAATGTTGATTTAAATTAAATATAAATATGTTTGTTACCTCTGTTACTTGAATTTTTATTTATTTCACCTCTCTAACTCAAAATTAGTTAGAATGAATCTTAACCTCTACAAATCGAATCAAAATCGGTCGAAATCCTCCGGGTGTCGAAAACTCTATAACTCGAATTTTTTGGCGTCTCCCTTATGGTTCGACTTATATATATATATATATATATATATATATATATATATATATATATATGCGATCATTTCATTTCCTCGCTGAAAATCGTCATTTATGTTATACTTTATACTCTTGAAGCTGATTTTACATGCGCAGTAAAAATGAAAAAAGCAGCAGCACCAAATGCACGCTATTGGATATGAGTCATTTAATTCTAAAAGCACAGAAACCACAGCGTGCATTTGCTGCTCATGTAAAGTCAACTTGAGTATTACAGTCAGTGGTTACCCCAGGGGGAGCTTCTAGAGGTCCGAGTCTCCCAACTTAATAACGAAAAGTCTGCAGCGCTAACCACGGAAACTGCGGCCTGTGCCCCCGGGAATCTATACCCCCCACCCTCGTAGCCTAACGTTGCCCCCCCCCCCCCCCCTGCTCGAAATCCTGGCTACGCCCCTGCTCTTGACTGACCCACCTCAAGGTTTTTACTATAAATTTATTGATTCTTATCTGAGGTGTGTTCCTATTAGAGCAGGAAAGATTCATCCTATCAGAATAGATTTCTAATAATATATTTCTCATACTTTCAGACTCCTGTGGACACGACGTCCTGCCGGTAAACCAGCCTTGCGATATCCTTCAGACAAATCGCCTCCAGTTTAGATTTTCTTCCTAGTGTCTCTCATATGGCATTAGATTTTCTTGCAGGCTGTATTGGTGGTAAGTACTAACGTTTAACAATTTTTTTTTGACGTGAAAACGTCTATTCGCTCGTTAAGCACAGTGATAGCCGGTCAAACTTTCTTGTGTTACAAAATACTGTCAGATTTCAATCGATAATAACTACGAGTTCAATAATGCGATAACAACGGTTGAGGTCACAACGGATAGAGCATGTCTGTACGTGTTTGTTTTGCCTGTGACGTTATCGGGCTAGTGTGGGTGCCGGCGGATGATTGTTGCGAATTAGCGTTGTGTAAAATTATAAATTAGTGTAGCGTGATAACGTGTTTAGATAGGACGTTGTGTCGGGTGTCATTGTAAAGAGCTTGAGGAGCACTACTAGGACTTAAAGTGAAACAATAAAAATATTCGCCGAAATATATGTAAAAATGGTATTAAATTGAAAATTGCAAACAAATTAAAGATTTCGTCTCATATGAATCGTAAATATGCGCGGAATTATAGAAAACTCAAATCAGAGGAAAGCTCGCATCAAAAGGAATTTAAAAAACCTAAAAAGTCTAGTGCCGAGCAAATGCAAGAGCTACGGCAGCATCGAAAAGAAAATGAAAAATAATTTTATCCCGACGTTTTCACGGAAAATCCACGGCGTGGACCTTGACTACATCTTAATGTTTTTTTAAATGTAATTTTTCAGCAAAATTGATAAGAAATTCTCCTGTACAAGTACCTTGAAAAATGTAAATAAACAGGAGTGAACCTACTCAAATTGATAACCTGTCCAAAGTATTGGGGGAACTAAATGATCAGTTAAAAAATTCGATGCGTAATTTTCAAAGAAATTCCATGTTAAAAAAAAAAAAAAAAAAAAAAAGTGGCTGTGAACACGATAAGTGTCAAATGTCGACAAAAGAAAATTTGAAAAAAAATATTCTTAAGTTGAGCAATAGTGAGAGCAGCCTGGTACTCTTTGTTGATAATCTCTTTGTTGATAATAACTATCACTATCTCTTTGTTGATAACTATAAATTTGTCGATAATAACGTGTTTGAGTATGTAAACACATTTCAATAGCTGATTATAACTAAGGCGAGGTAATTTATGTACAAATACCACTTTTTTAGATTCGAAATTTGAAGAATTATAGTTAGTTAATTATTTTGACTCATGCCGAGGTCATATCGCCCACTACCAGAGTGCTCTTTTCGTCACTCTGGTGGACATGAACCTGACTCTACTGTGAGAGTTCTAAATCTTGCCTACCCTAAATTTTTATTCACCCTAGTATCTGACATACCACTGAGCTACCGGCTTCCTCAAAATGTTTTGGGCCCCTCGCTTGACAATATTATGGGAATCCTAAATTTTGCCTACCCTAAATTTGTTTTCACCTAGGGTAGGGCGTCATAAACGAGTAGCTGACAGATTCGGTACCATCCTTTTATATCCCATTGAAAGGACTCAACAATTTTTCACCTCCCTGATAAAAAACCTAAGGGCGCCGGCCTCTGAGCCTATATAAATATGTATATAATAAAAAAAAAATATAAATAAGATTAAAATAATTCAATGATGAATAAATATAGAAATAATAATAATATAGACAATAAATATAGAAATAATAATAATATAGACAATAAATATAGAAATAATAATAATATAGACAATAAATATAGAAATAATAATAATATAGACAATAAATATAGAAATAATAATAATATAGACAATAAATATAGAAATAATAATAATATAGACAATAAATATAGAAATAATAATAATATAGACAATAAATATAGAAATAATAATAATATAGACAATAAATATAGAAATAATAATAATATAGACAATAAATATAGAAATAATAATAATATAGACAATAAATTACCACATTTCCTGTATACATTTTATCTTTGGTCTTTTACTGAATTATGATTTCTACAGTAATTTCCGAAAAGGGTCCTAAAAATATCAAAAGTTCAAGACATGCAATTTTTAAGAAAGTGTACATATATTTAAAAAAAATTCAATTAACTTTTCATTTGGATTTCTAAAGAGATGCTATTTAAAATTTTTTTCCATATTAAATCTAAACCAAAGGTTTTTAAATCATCTTACTGGGCCAACAGGAAAAATGAATAGCATAGGATTTACGAGAACGAATAATTGGGTTTATTTTCTTACATCTATATTATAAAATTAAAAAACATTGAAACAAAAATCAAAAGAAAACTCGTAAAAACATTCTTCATATCAAGGTTATATATTTTGGGGCATATATATTTTGTACATATAAATAAAATACAGTACCTTCTTTGCGCATCAATTTTACTGTTAATTCACACCTACTTAGTTCATCACATCTTAACCCTAAACAACAACTCTCTGTCCACCTTCACATCTCAACCCAGACCACACTCCATTCACTCCTCTACACTAATTCAAAAACAGCTGATGACCATGTTTTGTTTTCTACTCATTTGTTTTAAAAGAAAATGTATTCATATTATTTATTTACTAATTCAGTTGCTTCTTAGATTTTATAGAAAAATAAATATAATTAATTTTTTAATATTAATAATTTGGGGCGCCGGTAGCTCAGTGGTATGCGTGCTTGACTTCTGAGCTCAAGGTTGTGGGTTCGTAGCCCGACCGAGGCCCTTAGTTTATTTTATCTGGGAGGTAAAATAAACTTAAGCACGCCGTCCTTCGGATGGGACGTTAAGCGATGGTCCCGAGCCTGTATGATGTCAGGTACTCGTTAAAGACCCCTACCCTAGATGATTAAAAAATTTAGGGTAGGCAAAATTTAGGACTCCCACAGTAGAGTCGGGCTCATGTCCACCAGAGTGACGAAAGAGCGCTCTGGTAGTAGGCGATATGACCTCTTAGTTAAAGCCCGGGCATGAGTCATAAAACCTAACCTAACCTAATATTAATAATTTAAATGTGTGTGTGTGTATATATATATGTATAGTTATTCATTTGTTATATTAGAGGATCTAAAAAAAATAGTAATTAAAAAAAATAATAATTATTTAATATTGTCCATTGAGAAGGCTTGGGCATGGGAGGAGGGGAGAGATCCGGTCTGGAGCAGGTTCACGTCTGTCTGTCCCCAAATGTTCATGTCTTCTTCAGAGCTCAAAATGCGCTCATTCACAAAATCTCACTATTGAGCGGGCATCCTCTTCTTTTTTTCACCTCCTAAGTTTCTGTCATATGGGAATAAGAAAAATGCACAAGATGCTAACTTTACGGACGGACCGACATGCGCATTCGGGAGACAGATGTGAACCCTCGAGCTAGACCAGTTCTCTCGCTCTCATTCCATGCCATCTCAATTCAAAATTCATACTTTTCAATTTATTATTTAATTATGTATTTATTTGTATTATTTCAGGATGTGCTGGTGTGATCGTCGGCCACCCGCTTGATACAGTAAAGGTAATTTGCATTTTTGGAAGGTGAAAGTTCGTCCTTGAGATAGGATCAGAAGATGCGTTTTGTCTGTTCCAAAAACATCGGACATTACTTCATTCTAACAAAACTCTTCCATTCGTAGTTCAGTTATCAACATTTGGAGAATGGCTAGTACACAATTCACTGATCTACCTCAAGGATCCTCTAGCCTATTTTAATATATATGAATCATATTAATACATATTAATTTTAATTTTCCATTTAATGCACACATAGGGACTTAGAGCATTACATTCATTTCTCTTAACCCTTTCATATAAGCTTTCTGTGGGAGTCCTAAATTTTATCCATCTAGATTTAATTCGGATTGGGGTCTTAACGAGTCCTGACATCGCTCGGGCATTTAACATTCCCTTCGAAGGACGGCCTACTCAAGATTTTGTTGTCTCCTTCATAAAAAAGTCGTCGGTGAATCACTGGCAATGGACTATCCCAAAAGGAATTAATCAATTAACTTTTCGCACGCCCTCCAAAACCAGAAGATCCTTTGCGCTAATATTCAACAGTTGACTTACATAGAAGCTTAAAGATCCTTAAATTTTGTGTAGATAAATTCATTACATCGGCAGTTATAAGAGTATTTGAGTTAAGCCTCTCCCCTAATCCCCCCTTTTCCTTTGGTCGATTTGACTGAAAAACAATGTGTCGTCGTTAGAGGATTGTGAATTTACATATAAAATTTTGTGTCGATACATTCATTCTTTCGGGAGTAATCGTGTTCACAGGCAGAAAGACATTTTTTTTTTTCATATTTCGTATCTAGGGGTCGGAAAATATAAAATTCTGTTGAAAACTCGGCATCGAATTTTTGGCCGATTATATTACTTCGTATAGATGAGGAAGTAAAAAAAGGCCCCAACCGGATTTGAACCCGCAATCTTGAGAACAGTAAGCAAGCACACCTCAGCGCTCAAGTTAGTTACATTACATTTTCTGATAGTCAATTTATTTTTCTATTTCAATTTATTAATTGCTCTTCGTGCTGTTCATTTATCAATTCCTATTTGTTTTTTCTATTCATTATTATTTAATCGAAAAAAATATTTCGCTATCCATTCACCAATTCCTGCCAACTTTCATTCGCATCCTCTAAACTTTATCCATTCTCTTTTTAGCCCATTCATCAAGCGAGAGAAAGTAAGTTTTGCTTCTTTTCGGACATAAGACTAGCCATTAATATATTTTGTAAAATTTTTTCAAAAAAAATAATTGATAATATATTGATAATTTCTCATTGAAATAAATTTCTTCTTTTGGACATATTCAACCCGGTTTATCACAATCACATGTAGATGAGATGTCTGCACTTTGAGCTATGCTGTGAAGATAAAAATCACAGATACCCTCTCCGTGAATATCGGTTACTCTCATTAGATTAGATTATTTTGTAACCATTTTAAATAAATTATATTATGGAAAATTATGTACTTTAGATTCTA
The DNA here is from genome assembly GCA_963662175.1 of Aradus depressus. Classification (NCBI taxonomy): domain Eukaryota; kingdom Metazoa; phylum Arthropoda; class Insecta; order Hemiptera; family Aradidae; genus Aradus; species Aradus depressus. The sequence continues at coordinate 17,732,741 of OY759226.1, read as the reverse complement.
ATAGGATCCCTGGATGAGAAAAAAAAAACGGAGTCGTTGAATCACTCTATGTACTTCCCCGGCACGAAATAATCAATTACAAATAATTTATTATTTTTAACTGATTAATTGTGTATTAGATACAAGGAACATACAAGAAATACAAACTGCAACACTTCCTCATTTCACCATCTCACAAAAACAGGACATACCATAGACACACAATACAAACCAACTATAATACATATCTGCTAAAAAGGTCCACTTCTGAATTTACTGGAAGCGGTAGAAATAAATAAACTGAACAAAAATAACGATATTGTAATGCTAAATGAACAAATAGAACTGAACCATTCTTAATTTAAATATCAATTAGCTAAGTCTGATAATTGAAGGAATGTTTTGCCAACTCTCACATTTAGAGAATACTATAATTTTCATTTGATGTTTTAATTGCCTTTAAATTCTATTTATTTGGTTTTATTCACTTTAAATTATATTTTACATTTATATAATTCTAGAGTTCTACCTATATAAATAACAACACTATATATATTGTAGCGGTCTGTTTGACTCTACATAAACATCTCGTGTGGAGAGGGAGTAATACTGCCGAAACAGACCACGCCTACTGAAGTGATAGGTTGCATGGAGGTTATTCAGATTGCATAGAAGTAATAACGTTAATTATATTTATTGATGATTGGTACGTATAAAACAATATACTGTATTGTTGTAGTTTGGATATGTGTATCAGATTATTATTTTAAAAAAAAATATTTTTATTGTGTAAAAATATAAGGCCATGGAAAATGGTAGCCAATCAAATGCCGAGATGGAAGGAGAAGGAGTCCCAAGAAGGCAGACTGGCTGTCGTATGAGAGAACTGTTCAGAGGAGGGTGGTTAAAAGTGCGGAATGTGAAACAAAAAAGATAATGTGAGTGAGTTAGTTTTAAAAAAAAGAAAAATATAAAGTGTGTGTGTGGAAGAAAGGCACTCAGGGGAAGTGTCCCGGACAACTTATACTACAGCAAAAAATGGATACTTGACGAGTATGAGTTAAATTAGGATCCGAAGAGAGGAGAAAACCAACGTGGCCACATTGTCTACCACCATCTAGAACTTGCCAAGTGAAAGCATCATTCCACCAATACGAACAATATGAGATAGGAGAAACGTCCTGCAGGTTCAGTAAATGTTGTGTAAAAAAAAAAAAAAAAAAAAGAAAAGATATCTGTGTGTAAAACATTTGTGTCACTAACCCATAAAAAAAATATGTCTTTTATAATTTTTTTAAATATATAAAAATGTAACAACTTATTTTTTAAAGTTTTTTTATTTATAACGTGAACTAGTATAAGTACCGTTACAATATATTTTCTTTTTTATTTTATATTTATTATTATCTTGTAAATATCTGTTTATTAGAATGTATAGAGTAACAAAAACAAGGGATTCCCCGTCATTACCTAAAACCCCCCTCCATAACTGTGCCTTCTACCCTGTCAACCATTTCTGTCAGTTTATAAGTGACTCTTGATAATGCCTTAACACGGCGAAAGTAGTTGAGTATTTTAGAATAATATAGTGAAGTTTGACAAAGAAATTGTGTATTTTAATTATCTATTACATTACATTTATAAAGGCTAGAGGGCGCCGGTAGCTCAGTGGTATGCGTGCTTGACTTCTGAGCTCAAGGTCGTGGGTTCGTAGCCCGACCGAGGCCCTTAGTTTATTTTATCTGGGAGGTAAAATAAACTTAAGCACGCCGTCCTTCGGATGGGACGTTAAGCGATGGTCCCGAGCCTGTACGATGTCAGGTACTCATTAAAGACCCCTACCCTAGATGAATAAAAATTTAGGGTAGGCAAAATTTAGGACTCCCACAGTAGAGTCGGGCTCATGTCCACCAGAGTGACGAAAGAGCACTCTGGTAGTAGGCGATATGACCTCGTAGTTAAAGCCCGGGCATGAGTCATAAAACCTAACCTATATAAAGGCTAAAACTCATAGTGCCTTCTGAATCATTATACTAAATTTTGTGTCCGTAAATTCATTACATCGGCAGTTTAGTCCAGTTTCACCTCCGAATTGTCTGCTAATGAATGAATCTTGAGGAAACCTTTTGCAATGTGTTTCTAATGACGTAAATATTATTTCTAAAATAAATATTAGAGTAGGAAATGATCGAAAGGGGTAGAAAACACCCCTTTTATCAAGGGTTCCATAACTTGTAGATCTAGGTCAAAAATGAAATATTTACCTTTTTTGGCCCAAAATAAGATGTTTTTACCCTTGTGAATGTTTCCGAAAAATGCATATTTTTCGAAATATGGACACTCGAAAATTCTTAAAAGTGGGGGAGGGAAAATGTAAAAGTTTAGAAAAAAATCGGAAAAAATTCAGGCAAATGTATCATCGAAATACAATATTTTTTTTTATTTACATTTTTTCTCTAAAGTGCGGTTTGTCTGTAATTTTTTTGAAAAACATGAAAAACCACCCCTTTTTTGAAATTGTAGTGCAACATTTTTTCTCTTGCAATTTTTTTTGTAACTTACTAAGGTTTTTGAGTCAACTTCCTTCTCTGATCCCCCTCCTCTCTGGCTGATTCCGCTAAAAATTAATAGGTGTCCTTATAGATTTTTGATATTACATATGGACTTTTGTGTCAATAAATTCATTAGAACGGCAGTTATTGGAGTTTCCGTGTTAAGCCTCTCATCTAATGGAAAATAAACTTGAGTACCTCGTCTTTCAGGTGGGCCGTTACGATGGTCTAGAGCCTGTACGATGTCAGGTACTCCTATTGTAGAGTCGGGCTCATGCCCACCAGAGTGATGAATGTGCCCTCTGGTAGTAGGCGATATGACCTCGTATTTAAAGCCCGGGCATGAGACACAATAACTAACTATATATATTCATGAGTCTATAATAATACTAATTCCAAGTTAGATTAATTTTTGTTGAAAGACTAATAAAGTCTGAACCGTTGTCATAATTTAAAATTCAAATAAAATGAATGAAATTGCTTTTAATAGTATTATAAAGTAATAAAAGTTTTGACAGTAGCGTAGATGGAAATTTGTTTCAAAGAGGGGGGGCGCATCACCAGACATTTTTAAACACAATTGGAATATTTTCTTATATAGTCAGTTGATATATCCGAATATAGTTAGTTATTATGACATGCCCGGGCTTTATCCATAAGGTCATATCTCCTACTACCAGAGCCCTCTTTCGTCACTCTGGTGGACATGAGCCCGACTCTACTATGGGCTAGGGGTCTTTAACGAGCATCTGACATCGTACAGGCTTGGGACAATTGCATTCAAAGGACGGCGTGCTCAAGGTTTTTTCAATTTCATGATAAAAACCTAAGGATCGGGTTTCGAGTCTCAGGGGCAAGCATGCTATTTCTGAACAACCGGCACCTGAAAAATGTTGTTTATAATTTTCTTACAACCAGCCCATTCCTGCATCCGATACTGTCCGATATCTAGGACTTCATTTAGACAGACGTTTAACTTGGACAACTCACATCAAACTGAAACGCTCAGACCTCAAAAGACGATCATCAGACGACGATCGACATTATCACTTGAAAACAAACTTCACATATACAACACTATACTAAAACCTATCTGGACTTACGGCATCCAGATATGGGGGTCAGCAAAAATCAAACATATAACGTCTCCAATGCGCCATTTTTCCAACCTCAGGACACGCTATCAAAATTTTCACGGCCAATCCACTTATACAAGAATTATCTACAAACACTCTCCCCACAAATCCACCACGACGTCTCAAGCGGAGAGGGACCTGCTCCACGACTAGCCTGGACTCCTCTCCAGTCACGTACCTCAGCAGTACAGCCACGCACCTGACACTGCACTATTTATCGCAATTGCTAATGGCAAATGTTATGCCGTTGTAAATATATATATAAATAAATAAAAATAATTTTCTTGTTCTGTTTTTTTTTCAGGTTCGTCTTCAGACGCAAGACTACAGAAACCCTACTTATAAAGGGACATGGCATTGTTTCTCATCAATCGTTAAACAAGAATCGGCAAGTATTAAATTGATAATCAATATTGATAACATAAGAGGAATAAACTGTATAAGTAATTCAGAATATATGTTGCCGAGCATGTAACACATATCTTGAGAAGGGTTCTTGTCGCACGAAAATAAAATAAATGGACGTTGTCTTCCCACTGTTTTATTTACGCTACAGCGTCATCATCAGTGGCACATCCCATCAGTATTCCTTTAGGCTGTACACAGTACGAGTGGGATGTGTCACTGACGAATGGTTCTGGTCAAAAATAAAACAAGAACTCTGTTGTATGTTAAAAGAAAAAAAAAATTGGTGAATCATGTTCAAGGAACTTTTTAGGACTCGGCAGTTATTGGGTTTTCTGTGTTAACCACTCTTCATACCCCCTCTTTTTTAACATATTTGACTGAAAATTAATGGGCATTGGTTTTTGGAAACACACATCACGCAAAAATTGCATTTCGATATATTTATTCTATCGGGAGTTATTGTGTTCACAGACACATATAGGGAAAGTTATATAATCTATTGAAAAATCGATATAGAGTTTAACTGGAATCACTGTGAACATGGTAACTTACGATAGAATGAATGTGTCGATAAGAACATCCAGAACCTCATAAAGACTACTAATTGATCAAACGGAGGGGGGATGAAGGGGAGGGGTCTTAACACAAAAACGAGCGACACCTAATAATTTTCCGAGGAAATGGCAGAAAGGAAAGGGAATCAGAGGGGGTTCTATTCAAAAATCCTAATAACTGTCGGTAAGGACTTTTTAAAAGTTTTTATTAGTTTTGGAGGGAGAGTGTACACTTACTTGATTATTCAATGCCGGGAAAGTACATTGCCGGTGATTAACGGATTTTTTTTTTTTTTTTAATTAGCAATGAATTTATAATGTCAATATGAATTTTATTTCTGTAAATATTGTCGTTTGTCTCAAGAAATCTTAATTAATTTGAATTTAAAATTTAATTAGAATCTGAATTTAATGAAAATGAATCAACAGAAATGGAGTAGTTATGTCACAGTTTCAAAGACAAATTTCATTGAACAACTGTTGGATCTGATAAATTTTGAACTCCAAGCGTCTCAATTTACCTGCCATCTTGGGTAATGTGATACAGAATTGCGTCTTAGTCAAATTGAAATGTTGAAGTCTATTACAGACAGTTTGATAAGGATAGAATCTGATATGGCTTACCTTCTGTGGAGCTAGGACATGACATCAAGTCTGAGACTTCTTAAGTCCTTAAGTTTCAAATACAAGGGTGTATTAACCATCCTTAAAATATATATCAAACAACAAATTATCACTTTTTTTTTTTTCGTTTTAAAATGGCCGATGTTTTAAGTTCTAAGTAAGTTTAACTTTGGCACTGTCAGTAGTGTTATCTCTCTCTATCTATCGGTTTGCCTCCACTGCCGGACAGAGGCTCGGCAGATCACGTACGTTCTCGTATCCTTTACTTCCATGTAATTGAAAGAATGTGGATGGTATTGGGGCGGAGTTGGTGGGATCCTGAAGCTGATTAGCTTTGTTATTGTATTACTTTGTATATTCTTCTTCTTATTTTTTTTTTTGTATATAGTTATTATGACACATGCCCGGGCTATAACTATGTGGTCATATCGCCTACTACCAGAGCTCTCTTTCGTCACTCTGGTGAACATGAGCCCGACTCTACTATAGGAGTCCTAAATTTTGCCAACCCTAAATTTTGATTTGGCTAGGGTAGGGGTCTATATAACGAGTATCTGACACCGTATAGGCTCAGGACCATCGCTTACGTACCATCCGAAGGACGGCGTGCTTAATTTTGCGTATATTTTGTAATTTTAATTAAGAAATTTGGTTGAACAGCTGTACTGGGCTCAACTCAAAAATCCTAATAACTATCGATGTAATGAATGTATCGACACAAAATTTAGTAAGAGGATTCACAAATCTCTGAGAACGAGCCTTATATATTTTCAACCCAATTGCTTGATTGGTCTTCAAATATTGCGCTAAGTAAATTAATTCGACTTTTTTTTTATAGTTTATTTATTTTTTATTTATCAATTTTTTTCAGGTACGTGGCCTGTTCAAGGGAGTGACCTCCCCTCTAGGCGGTGTGGCTCTGGTAAATGCCATAGTGTTTGGAGTTCATGGCAATGTATCCCGTGCCACAGGTTCAAATTCAATTTTATCGCATTTTGGCGCAGGCGCAGCTGCTGGCCTTGTACAAAGTTTTATACTTAGTCCTGTTGAACTAGCCAAAACACGACTTCAGGTATTTCACACTATTTACATTTTCGTCTTATCATTTTCTTCATAGATATTTTTGGCACTTTGTTTTTTTACTTATATTTACAGTATACAGAAGTATTGTATCCGAAATCAGTTTACAACGGATTTTTATGTTTCAAGGTCTCCTTTGCTCCATGATTTCTATGTGTGTTTGTATGTTTATGTGAAGTAGACTTTGTGAGCGCTCTAACATAGAAACGAGTTTAGGTTAGGTTTTATGACTCATGCCCGGGCTTTAACTACGAGGTCATATCACCTACTACCAGAGCGCTCTTTCGTCACTCTGGTGGACATGAGCCTGACTCTACTGTGGGAGTCCAAAATTTTGCCTATTCTAAATTTTTATTCACCTAAGGGAGGGGTCTTTAACGAGTACCTGACATCGTACAGGCTCGGGACCATGGCTTAACGTCCATTCCGAAGGACGGCGTGCTTAGGTTTATTTTACCTCCCAAATAAAATAAACTAAGGGCCTCGGTGGGTTACCCACGTTCTTGAGCTCAGAAGGCAAGCACGCATACCACTGAGCTACCGGCGCCCCTTAGGTAAAATATATATACTGATAGTTGTACTTAATTATTTCATAATTTCATTTCTTAACATAATTTCTTATTTATTTGTAAATTTGACTACACTCTGACGGTCATCTGACCAAGAGGTCGTCTTTGGTATAAGATTTTTTATTTTCAAATTATTTGAATATATGTAGTATATTTATAAATAAATAAAGACTTAATAATAATTATAAAATAAAAAATAAAATAGCTTTATTGACATTCTTTTAGAACAAAAGCCTCTCCTTTTGGAGGTTTTGAGTCTACTGCTCTTTCAACAGAAGAAATCCGAAAAGAATCCGAAGGGAAATCAGAAAAGAAATTTCAAAATGTATGAAAAAAATGCAAAAAAAAAAAGGAAAACAACTAGTTGATATTGAATTTTAACGATTGTTCCTAAATTAAGTTATTTCTTAAGTAAAACTGTTACTTCTTGAATAAAGATAAAATAAAAACAGAAGTCATTAATAATACCAGCATGAAATAAATTTGAGATGGGGAAGGAGAGGGAGAGGGATCAGTATAAAAGTGGTTGGTATAAGAAAATTTTGTAATGACATCACTTTTTTTTATCTTCTCTAGCGGAAATTGTCAAAGTTCTAGAAAAAAAATCTTATTATAAAGTTTGACATAAAATGTTTTATTTATTTAAATGAAATAATACTCAAGATAAATAAAAATACAAATATACAAAATAATTAAAAAGAGTATTAAAAGTAACATAGACGAGTCTAAGAAAAATATAAAAACCTGAATATGTAGATATATTGCACTCTATAAGTTATAAAAACATTATGAAACATTTATTTTTATATTATTTTATTATCCGGCCGAGGCTCTTAAGTTTTTATTATCTGGGAGGTGAAAAAACTTTGAGCGCGCCGTCCTTCAGATGGGACGTTAAGCTATGGTGCTCTGTCAGGTATTCCTTAAAGACACCTACTCAAGGTTTTTTCTTTTTAAGGGCCTTGGCCGGGTTTCGAAACTGCGATTTTGAGCTCAGTAAATCAGCAACCTACCTCTGATTGCTCGCTAAACTTGTTAGTAGGGTCCGCAACCATTACGGTACCTTAAGGCTTTGCCGAAATGGTACCACGGGAGGTGGATGCAATCCAAGCGGGACCACTGAAGTTGAATTCATAGTGGCTGTGGTTGCCGGGGTCACCATTGAACGCCAGGTTCTGCCAGGATGAAATGGTGGAATCAGAGGGAAGTAGTAGTTTTCCCGCGCTAGTAGGTTTCCACCGCTAGTAGTTTTCCGCGCTAGTAGGTTTCCCGCGCTAGTAGTTTCCCCGCGCTAGTGGGTTTCCTGCGCTAGTAGGTTTCCCGCGCTAGTAGGTTACCCGCGCTAGTAGGTTTCCCGCGCTAGTAGGTTTCCCGCGCTAGTAGTTTTCCCGCGCTAGTAGGTTTCCACCGCTAGTAGTTTTCCCGCGCTAGTAGTTTTCCCGTGCTAGTAGTTTTCCCGCGCTAGTAGATTTCCTGCGCTAGTAGGTTTCTCGCGCTAGTAGGTTTCCCGCGCTAGTAGGTTTCCAGCGCTAGTAGTTTTCCCGCGCTAGTAGGTTTCCACCGCTAGTAGTTTTCCCGCGCTAGTAGGTTTCCACCGCTAGTAGTTTTCCCGCGCTAGTAGTTTCCCCGCGCTAGTAGGTTTCCTGCGCTAGTAGGTTTCCCGCGCTAGTAGGTTTCCCGCGCTAGTGCGCCCTCCCTTCCTTAATGGGATCCATGGTGGTTAGCGCTTCGGTTGGGAACTGCCACGGGTCGCTCATCTCTAGTTGTGTGCCAGTCGTCATATACTCTGCCTTTGATTACTTCATTCCGTAGAACGATAGCAAAAGTTTCATATTAAACAGTCTAGCCCATATTGACTTACGATACCCTATTTCGAACAAAAGCACACGACCAGGCTCCTGCTTTCAGGAATAAAAAAAAGAGAAAAATGTCAACAGGTTACCATAACTAAACAGCATTATTTATCAGCAAGATTAAGGTGTAAGCAATGTAGCTTAAGACTGGAAGTTTAAGCGATAAAATTTGTATTAAACATTCAATTGTGCGGCTCTCTGTGAATTACAAATTACCATCTCCACTAAATTTTATTAACCAATTTTAATTATGTTTGAGAGGTAATTACAACGTACTTAACCTCTTTTTAAGAAACATGAATGATATAAATTCCTTGACTGTTGCTATTTTTCACTTCACATATATTTTTTTACTTATTGTAGCATTTAAAAAAAATTATGTTATACACGATAACTCTGAATGTATCGACAAGACATTTTATAAGCGTATTCAGAACATAAGGATGATATCTATTGATTTCCATTCAAATCGGCCAAAGGAAACGGGTGGCTTAACACAAAACTCTTATAACTGCCGATTATTATGAGTATATATTATTATGATTTACATTATATGTAAATTGAAAACCTCATAAGAACGACAGCGATAAATTTTCTGCTAAATCGGCCGAAGAGATGAGAGGGATGAGTGGAAGTGGGTTCAACCTAATAACGTCCGATATAATGAATCTATTGACAACATTTATTATGTGGATTCCGAAGTTTATGTACATCAACTATAGATTTTTAATCCAGGCGATCCATTAGTTCTGGAGGGAGAGAGAAAACTTAATTAACTCGCACTCAGAAAGTACATTGCCGGTGTACTGCCTTAAAAAAAAAAATGGTTTTGTCTACATTTTTGTTGATAAAATACTTAAATAATTTTACTTAGGAAAATATGATAATTTTTTCTCTATTTTAGATACAAAAAGACAACAGATACAAGGGTTCAGTGGATTGCCTGGTCAAGATCTACCGACAGGGCGGTATAAGAGGTCTTTACCGCGGTCTGGGCCTTACACTCCTTCGGGAAGCACCCTCGTTTGGAACTTACTTCTGTACTTATGAGTTTCTCACCAGTCAACAGGTAATCAAACAACTTTCTAAATATAATGAGTGTTTGTTTTTGTGACTCATGCCCGGGCTTCAACTAGGTCATATCGTCGTGTCAACTGTAAAGTATCGAATGTGAAAAAAACTGGTTGCTTCAGATGTGATACGCACAATGGCGTAGGAGCGAATATGGGTTTCCATTTAAAAACACCCTAAATCACAATTGTAAAGTATTGAAAGTTGAATCACTGAATTTCTGAAAAAAAAAAAAAAAAAAAAAAAGAAAGGAAGGAAAGAAGAAGGAAAGAAAAAGGAAAAAAGAATAAGGAGAGGAAAGGGAAAAATGAGGAAAAAAATAGGAAGAAGGGTAAATCATATTGGTAAAAAAATACAAGTAAAAAAAAAAAAAAAGAAAGGAAGGAAAGAAGAAGGAAAGAAAAAGGAAAAAAGAATAAGGAGAGGAAAGGGAAAAATGAGGGAAAAAATAGGAAGAAGGGTAAATCATATTGGTAAAAAAATACAAGTAAAAAAAAAAAAAAAGAAAGGAAGGAAAGAAAAAGGAAAAAAGAATAAGGAGGGGAAAGGGAAAAATGAGGGAAAAAATAGGAAGAAGGGTAAATCATATTGGTAAAAAAATACAAGTAAAAAAAAAAAAAAAGAAAGGAAGGAAAGAAGAAGGAAAGAAAAAGGAAAGAAAAAGGAAAAAAGAATAAGGAGAGGAAAGGGAAAAATGAGGGAAAAAATAGGAAGAAGGGTAAATCATATTGGTAAAAAAATACAAGTAAAAAAAAAAAAAAAAGAAAGGAAGGAAAGAAGAAGGAAAGAAAAAGGAAAAAAGAATAAGGAGAGGAAAGGGAAAAATGAGGGAAAAAATAGGAAGAAGGGTAAATCATATTGGTAAAAAAAATACAAGTAAAAAAAAAAAAAAAAAGAAAGACTATTATACTTATTATCTATATTTATTAATTTTTTGCTTATTATTCATATCTATATGAGTATATACAGTAGAACCTCTTTAAGTCGAACCTCGATAAGTCGAAAATCTCCAAAACTCGAAAAAAAGTTTAGTTCCTTTCCCTTCAAGCCCCAAAACCTCCATTACTCGAAATCTCAACCCTCTATTAGTCGAAATAATCAGAGTCCCTACAAGCCATTTTGGTACATATTTACCCTCGATAACTCGAAAAAATAAATTGGACCTCTGTATCTCGAACATAGCAATTTTTTATTTCACAACCTTTACAACTCGAATATTTGAAACTTATTACCTCTATAGCTCGAAGAAAAATAAGTTACCGACTTTAAGACTTTGCCGACAATGTACACCATTGTTTCTTAGAAAACAATTTAGGAGTATACAATAAATAGGATTACCAATTCTAAGAAATGGTAAAGGATATTATTGTTGATTTCATTTGAACTTTAGCGAAGCAAGTCATTTGTTGTCCATTCAAAAATTGTCAGAAGTAGTTTGGTTCAAGCCAGCAACTCGGAAAAACAAGAATTTTCTGCTCTTTATACCTTAGACAATGCTATAGATAGAGAACAACCGAATTATCTAAATAAAAAAAAAATTACTGACTTTTTTTAATACCTACATATACATACTACGTATTTTTTATTTTAAGGATGTTTTGAAATAATATTGATTTATAATAAATATAAATATGTTTGTTACCTCTGTAACTTGAATTTTTATTTATTTCACCTCTCGAACTCAAAATTAGTTAGAATGAATCTTAACCTCTACAAGTCGAATCGAAATCCGCCTAAGTCGAAATCCTCCATAAGTCGAAAACTCTATAACTAGAATTTTTTGGCGTCTCCCTTGATGTTCGACTTATAGAGGTTCTACTGTATGTATATTCTGTTGAATGCATGTTTCTGTAAATATGCTTATGTATTCCCGTGTGTATATATTTTTACTGTTGCTGCTGTTTGTTTATTCTTATATTTATTGTTATTGTTACTGTTTGTTTTATTTTTATTTTTTCACTATTAGTTTATTTATTTCCACTGACTAGTATGAATGCATCAATGTGAAAAAAATAATAATAGGGAAATATCGAATTGGAGCATGACCTTGAAATTGTACAGATACAGATAATCATCAAGCTTGATACGCCAAATATATTGGACGCTGATGACCTTTGCTGTTTTGCGTCCTTAAACCAAATCTTGTCCTATCCTGAATTTCTGATTACATAACTTCCTGTATTCTTTGTATAGTTGGGGAAGTATGATAAAAATATACAAGTTTTCATAGTATGATTGCATTTTCTTGCAAGTTAGAAATTGATACAACTGCGGTATCCGTCTTCAGATCAGTTCCTTTTTCAACAACTCCACCCTCTTCTGTGACTCCCACCTAAATGGTGTAGAATTGTGTGTTATACGACCATATAAACTGACTGATTAACTGGACTATTTCTCTATTTATGAGGCCATGGTAGACCATATCTATCATGTCTGCTCTCAAATTGACACCAGTAATAAGATCCACTCAAAATCCAACCATGACATCCATTCTTCTCACGTCACCCACAAAAAACAATTTTCTCCATCATTCCACATCCTACCTTCATAAAGAAGAACAGAAGACTTTTTCAATTTTATGATGCTCTCCTCACGTCATAACCAGTATACACCGTCATTGATCCTGAAAAATTCTCCTAAATTACAAAAATATATTTTTATAGCAAATAAAAATCATCCAATGCAAAACTGAAGAATATATATAGACCATACATAAAATACAATTCTTTATAAAAAAAATGGGTTTCATATATGAAATGTGTTTAAAGTCATCCATGAGAAAAAAATACTATAATATTTCTGGTAATTCATGGAAATAGATCGTAAAACTAGTGTACATTTTTAATTACTACCCTATATACATATATCTTACAAGTAATAAATTAAATTATATTATTCTTGATTTTCAAGCTTACAGTAAAAAATAAAAATAAATCGTTAATTCTTGTAACTTTTAAATTATTTAAAATATGTACAAATGTTTCTGAGTAATATACTGGTCTATTGGTGAGATGATTATGGAGAAATGCTTGCCTGGGGATACACAAGGAGGGACAATAGAACACAAAGTGTATGAGGTCGTCCTTGTCGTCTTAAGGTACAGAGCAGACACTTTCAGGACAAAACTCACATCTAAACCTTCCAAATAATATCCTAAAATTTCTATTGTAGAGACGAATATGTGCTAGCAGTCGGAGTTTTTCGATATGACAGTTTACTGAAAGATAGTTTTCTTGAGACCCTAAAGCACTGACCAATCGGTAGAGGGAATTAGGTTTAGAATTTAATATTGTATTTATATCCTGACAAATCAGATGATTCCTCATGGCTGTTACCAAATCACCGTGGAGAGGCCGGATATCAGGAATAGAGGGACTGTACAGAAGGTGGTCAGCCCCGATGCACGATAAAGCATTTTGTGGTCATCACCCTTAAGATAATGAGAGTTCGCTTTTTTAGAATATTTCGCTTGACTATATAGTTCTTCTTCAGAAAGTCTCTGGTCCTACTCCTATATCCTCTTCTTTGAATTTATTAGTAATCCTTGCTCTTTGGTGTAATTGCAGGAGGAGGTAACCACAGCCCGGATGCTCCTGGCTGGCGGAATTGCAGGCAGTCTCTCATGGATCTTTGTCTACCCAGTGGACGTCATTAAGAGCCGCGTTCAATCCACAGAGACACCCAACACAAGTGCCTTGGACACACTCCGCCGGGGTCTCAGGACTGAAGGACCAGGTTTTCTTTCTAGAGGTCTTCTCTCCACCATACTTCGTGCTTTCCCGACAAATGCGGTCACTTTTACCGTGGTCGCTTGGACGATTCGACTTGCAGACAGTGTTTCTCTTCAGACTCCGGAGGAGGAATCACAGCCAGCGGTTGTAGCTCGCCTCAGGGATAAAGACAGGTCCTTCAGCAACCTAAAGATCTTCTTCAACCAGTCAGTGCATCTGTTTGAAGAAGGGATACAGCCTTTGTAATATTCATGTATATTCTTTATGATTCGTGACGCAGTACAATGAACCATTATTAAGTCAGAAAATATAATAATATAATTATAGATAAAAACATGATCTTTAAAGAAATAAAAATTTGAATTTTTATAAATTTTGAAACTTATATAATAATATCGATGGACGATTAATATCGAATAATATCGATAATATCGAGCGAAAAGGACCAATCAAGATTTTTTTCATTCGGACCTATCTGATTTCACCCTGTCAAGGTCATCAGTTGATTAGGGCCTATCTGCAAGGGCCAAACTGAAATTATCTAAATTAATGGTGTATGATAAACGTAATTAATATTTCTCACTAATATTTATAAACGAAATCTATAAACTTGCAAATAAAATGAATTAGAGTTGCAGTTTTCAGTTTTAGAAACATTCTGCAAGTTGCAGATTGGCCCTTTTCGCTCAACACATTTTTAAATATAAAATTTGGTTGTTTAACACCCTTAAATGGCCTCAAGGTCTCCCAAATTTGTTATTTTTTGTACATTTGTTCACATTTCGTCCATTAGGGAATTTTCAACATGTATTTTTCACCAGTATATTTCACAATAATTATTTGTACATTTTTATGAGAGGGCGCCGGTAGCTCAGTGGTATGCGTGTTTGCCTTCTGAGCTCAAGTTCGTGGGTTCGAAACCCGACTGAGGCCCTTAATTTATTTTATCTAGGAGGTAAGCGTAAGGTAAGGACGTTAAGCGATGGTCCCGGCCTGTAACATGTCAGGTACTCGTTAAAGACGAAAGAGCGCTCTGGTAGTAGGCGATATGACCTCGTAGAGAGCCCGGGTATGAGTCATAAAACCTAACCTAACTACATTTTCATGACATTATCAAATATAACCTAGAAAAGTGATAAGGAACAGTACTTCAAATTTTTTTAATATAAATAAAAAAGTCAGCAGTGAAACACCGATAATTTACTGTTTAGTACAAATTAATCAATTAAGTTTTTCTCTTTCCGAAACCAGTGCGTTAGTAAAAATCAATATTTGATTTACATAGAGGCTTTTGAATCGATATAATTAATTTTGTGTCGATAAATTAGTTTCATCGATTATTAGGTTTTTGTGTCGTCTCTCCTCTAATCGTCCTCTTCTCTTTGACCGCTTTGGCTGAAAATTAATAAGTGTCATCCGCATGGGGATTTGGATAGACATATAAAATTTCGTACTTATACATTCATTCTATCGGTAGGTAGTTATCAGACATTATTTTTGAACATTGAATTTCTGACCTACATAACTTGGTGGATATTTAACAAGTCAAATAACACAGGCCTGTAAAATTCAAGTCATCAAAAACTTTTTTCAAAATTTCTTCTGTCTGTACATATTTTTGGGGTGCTGAATCTTAAACAAATCTCAGTTTTTCTTTATCACATCAGATTTTTTCACAATCCTCTCCTGTACTCTAAACCTGTTTTTTGATTCCGCTAAGTGATTAGGTTCCATAAAATTGAATAAAAATCCTTTGAAAACCAGTACTTTTATTAAATTTTTCTCATTTTTACTTTTACTTATAAATGTTTGCTCAATAGCCTTGAAGTCCCTTTTTCTCTTTGTAGTGAAGGACCGAGTGTAGCTTTTTCGATTGTGTATAACATTTCGGTTCTCTCCAGCAGTAGTCGCCCATCATGTTAACGTTCCAGCGACCCTGGTAACGTTTTTCCATTTCCTTTATGTCTTGATGGAATCTTTCTCCCTGCTCTTCACTTACATCACCAAGGTTTTCTGGAAAAAATTCAAATGTGCGTTCAAAAAATGGAGCTTGAGGCTCATCGAGCATCCCAAGGTTTTGAACTTCTGTAACATAGTTTCCACGATTGTTACGTAGTCAGGGTCCTTTGTGTTACCCAAAAACTTGGTAACGACATTTTTGAAAACAGCCCAAGCCTCTTTTTCAACCATTTTCATTGTCAGCAAATTATATTTTATTTGTTTATTTATTCATAAGACTAAAATTTATTTAAAATTATATATTGGATGTATAATAATGTCTTGAAAATGTACAAATAATTAATGCGGACATAAGAAAAAATAAATACAGTTGACTCGCGATAGTCCGACACTACGGGACCGCGGGGTTGTCGGATTACCAAAGGTTGGCTCTATTTAATTGAATTTGCAGTGTATAAGTTTGGAAAATTGATAAAAAAATCTCTGATGGTCTTCTGTTTCTTTTTACGCATACAGTCAGTCATAGCCTTTTCTTGAATGTTTTTTAAAATCAACACATTGTTCACGTCAAGCTCACGTTCTTCGCACCAGCGTATTAAAGTGTTAGCAGTCGACATAGCTTCATCACAAGTGACTGTATATTTAGTCTCCACGGCCTCCTCGATTATGTCGTCTTGTGTATCAGATGTTATGCTTACATTTATTGCTTCCACTTGTACTTGCCATCACACTTAATAATAAAAAACGTAGGGTTAACTGTAATAATATCACAAATAGAGCAACTGCACACTCACGTTATTGCTATTGAACACAGCGAGGAACTAACGGCGATACATGAGATACGACGATCCTGTGAATCACAATACAGACTAGACCGATGACTCATACGGCGCGGCGTCGGACTACCAAGCGTGTCGGACTATCGCGAGTCAACTGTATTGAAATAACTGAATGGTCGAGACGTGAACTAACATAATAAACAAATTTCGAAAAGCGTAAAACCATTTAAGTGTAGTAATTAACCATATTTATATTATTTTGCAGATTCGATATGATAATAAATATTGCACATTTTACTAGTACGAATCTAAGAGCTTGGAGCAACAGCCAAAGATATGCTATATTAAAGATACAGAAAATTTAGTACTCGCATCAATTAAAGTTAGTCAAAATGTTGATCGTCATTTAGAATATGGGCTTAATGTACTACGTCTAAAACTACTTATTTATTGATAATAAGAATTTTTATTCAATTCTGCTTACATTTTGTTAAAACACAAATAATTCATCTAAAGGTAAGGTAAAAAAAAAAAAAAGGCTTACTTTTTACAGTTTTATGTTTAGCGCTAAAGAACATGAAGGCGTGTTTTTGTAAATAAAAATAATTATATAATCCTGCATTTGGAACACCAGACCAGTTTTAATGTACCATTTTTTTTTTTTTGTATATAAATTACTGAACTAAAAATTATTAAAATAATAAAACATATAATTTTAATATATACAATAAGTGTGATTGTACATACATTTTTTAATAATGAGCTTGGTTTTTTTAATAATTCAGTTTGCAAATAATAATAATTGTAAATATATTAATTACATGGAAATAATTTTTTTTATTTGTCTAATGATATATATCTAGCACCTTTACCTATTTGTTTTCAGAGTTGAGAATTGATTGTCAGATAAATCGACTCGAAAAATAAGTCTGCGTGAATCTCCGGCAATGTACTTACCTAGATTGAATTAATGAAGTTTGTGTTCTCTTTTTTTTTTTTGTATATAAATTACTGAACTAAAAATTATTAAAATAATAAAACATATAATTTTGATATATACAATAAGTGTGATTGTACTTACATTTTTTAATAATGAGCTTGGTTTTTTTAATAATTCAGTTTGCAAATAATAATAATTGTAAATATATTAATTACATGGAAATATTTTTTTTTATTTGTCTAATGATATATATCTAGCACCTTTACCTATTTGTTTTCAGAGTTGAGAATTGATTGTCAGATAAATCGACTCGAAAAATAAGTCTGCGTGAATCTCCGGCAATGTACTTACCTAGATTGAATTAATGAAGTTTGTGTTCTCTCTCTAAAGATAATCGATGTTTTGGACTAAAAATTAATAGTTGAATTATATAGGGGCTTCTGATATCTCAAAAGAATTTTTGTGTTGAAACATTTATTATGTCGACAGTTATTAGGGTTTATGAGTTGTGCCCTTCTCTGATCCCTGTCCTCTTAGGCTGATTTTGAATTTAAATAATATAAAAAATTTATTTTTCATTTTTTGGAGAGCTATAACTTTGCTCGCATAGGTCCTAAATCAAATCTAGCGGCACAATAGCCATTGGAAATTTAATAAGAAACATTTTTGGTACTGAAAATTTTTTGGTAGGACTAACCGTTTTCGCATAAATCAAAGAAACATTTAAAAAAATGTGTTTCAAAACTACATTTCAAGACGGTTTTCGGCAGGTATCTCGAAAACTAAGCGGCCTTCGAAAAAAAATTATTTATACACAATGTGCCTTTTATTTTTCTCTGAAACTTTTATTTGTAAAGAGTTTTGTTTAGGTCATAAATATAAACGGTATTTTGTAAAATGAACTTAACCCACAATTAGTTGAGCGCTCATATAAGTATACATTGCAGTATTTAAGAGACATTTAAATGTGAAATTCCGTTGAAAATTCTATCTCGGATTTTCACATGATACCTTATACTAAAAGTATATCATTAGTTTTAAATTTATGTTTAATACTTACTCTGTACAGAAGACTGACATCGAACCCTCACACAAGCCTCATACGTAATACACTAAACAAAAGATTTAAAATGATTTATTCTCCTCTGCACAGACATTCAAAATTACCCTTAACACAAAAGCGTAACTGCTACACATTTCTACTATTCTACAATTCAGGACCTTTACAGACGTTTCCATAGCAAATTGCATTCACACCCAAATCCATACATCCACTCACTTTCTTCACCACACTTGCCACACAATCCTCCCAGGAGATTGAAGAGGAGGTGGAACCGTGACTTACTATAATCCCAAATTGCAAACCCCCACTTGAAACAAAATCATAATATCCCCATAATAATCATAATACTCATTGTTTTTAATTTCGCCCTGAGGAGCACCCGCTGGGTGGCCTTCCTCTCTCACGCCACTCAAGACATCCACTATCAATCAAGTCCTCTTGGTAGCGGGTTGTTGCGTCATGGCAACAGTTGCAGCCAACATTATTAAGACAAAAAAAAAAAATGTTTAATATACTTACAAAATATTTTGTAAAGTTAAAGTGGCTAAGTTGTCCAGAAACAATTTGCACATAAATAAGTTTTGAGAAGCTGAAAATTTGGTTGTACTGAAACGCAAGTCAGGAGAAAAAGCCGGGTGAAGACCTTGTTATCAAGTAACTTTGTTGAAAGTAATAACGAAGTCGCTTTACTTTAAGTAACAGTGAAATAGCTAAGTTTACTCTTTAGTGCCCATATAAATTGTTAAAAAAAAAAAAAATAAAAAAATATGAAGCCGTGGGTGAGTTACCGTCAATTTCTCAGCACGAATTAATGAATTAATCAATTAAACATTGGCTCTCCATTCCAAGGCAATCGACCGTTTGCGCTAAAACTCAATACTTGACTAATATAAGTGCTTCTAAATCGTACAAAATTTTGTGTCGATACGTTCATTAAATTGACAGTTCTTAAAATATTTGAGTCGAGCCCCCCTTCTCTGACCTCCCCCCCCCCCCCCCCCCCCCTCGGTTGATTCCTGGTTAATTCAAGGCTCCCCATTCCTTTTGAATGGGGAAATTCTCAAAAAAATTTAATTTCCCACGGAGCTTCCTAATTATTGGACAAGCACATGATAGGGAAACGGAGAACAAAATAATAATACTGAAAACAATGTAAAAAAATAATATATTATAAAAAAAAAAATATATATATATATATATACCTATATACAGATATTCAATGACGAAAAAAAGAATAAATCTTGTTAATCAAAATAAAATTCAAATTAACTTGAGTTTAAAAAGAAATTCTTATCAAAATGTGTCAAAAAGATTGGGTAAATAATTATTATATATTATCGGACATATCGGATCTATAATAAAAACAAACAGAATATCAATTCTCAAAACAAAAAAAAAGTTATATATATATAAATTTATATTGTTAAAAAATAATCACTGAAAGTAATATAATAAAAAATATAATCGACTATGGACTAGGTACAACGAAAGTAGTTCCGTAAGAAACAATGTTTGAATACCCCATATGTAATTAAAATTGAAAGTATTAACGTGAGCTCACGATGAAAATAAAAATAAAATGATAAATATCTTTATGTTGGCAACAACAGTGTGGTGAAAATAGTGAAATTGAAATATAAAAAAAATATGATGATCTTCGAAGGATGATGGAACCCGAAGAACGGTGAGATCAGAAGAACGAAGACAAAGCTGAACGGTGACACTGGCAGATAGCAAGTCCAAATAGAAGTTCGAGAAAACCAAAAAAGGGAAGAAGAGCCGTAATAAAATACGGCAATAAATAAAACTTAAAATAGGTCCACTCACATGCAAGTATAGCATGGGACTGACTGGGGCTGAGTATCAGACTCAGAGAGGGATTAGCCATGTGTTTACATTATGAATGTTGTTGACTAAACAATTCCTCCGAAAATTAGTATGTGTCATCCTATTGGCGTTTTTGAATTTACATATACAATTTAATCGTGTTCACAGACATACATACTTTTCTTCTTCATTTTTTGGATCAGAGGTTCAGAAAACATGAAATTCAGTTGAAAACTTAACATCGAATTTTTGACAGATTATATAACTTACCCTATACTTCGTATATCTGGGGAAGCTTATAGTAGCAACTTCTTTAATATAATAATGTTTAATAATTATAACCTGATATATGTTTTTTATCAATTTTTATTCATAGTTATGAAGAAGAAGAAGAGTTTATTATAACAGTCGCATTTACAGAGGTACAATTATACAATAATGTTCCTTAACCATTACTCTTATATACTAAATACAAATCAAAAATAATCAGTTAATTAAAAACAATGCTAATGCTTAAGGAAAAATTTTAAAGAACTCTTAAAGAAAAAAAAAATACGAAGTAACAGAAATGAATAGAAAATAACTAATAAACATTCAAAGACAGAGATTATAATTTAAAACGGATATTTTTGTGTTTCCCACAACTGAGTTTTCCCTATTTCCTTTACCAAAACGTTTTGATTTGTGTCACACTTAAGTAATAAGTTTTTACTGAAATTTATTATGTAGTCCAGAAGGAGCTCAACATTTAGGTCTTCATAGATTTGGAGGATGGAGGTGTCCCTCGAGTAGCTACCAACCAATCTAAGGCATTTGAAGAGTTTTTAAGTTGGTATTGCTTGCAATACGGGCTATGCGTTATCACTGGCCGCAACAGGTGCTTGTATTTGAAGAGTCTATTGGTTAGATTCTGTGGAGTAACGTGAATAAGGAGAACACAAGTCCGATCACAGTATTTGCTTTCTGTATGATATGTTGCCTGAAGGTCAGTAGTCTGTCTAGAAGAACACCAATTTTACAGTATCGGTACATAGTTATATTCACAACATAGCGATCTTCAATGATTTCGTGACAATGTCATGATAATTCCATGGATACGTTAATGAACTAGCACTATTTTATGCTTAGTCCCCCCACAATCCCCCTCCCGTTAAGAATTTTGAGATGCCACATAAACTATTTTTCAATCTGACTCAAAAGGATGCTACAAGTGATTTCATAAAAATCCGTCCAGCCGTTTGGGCGTGATGCTGAAACAAACTAACCCCGTTTCAGCTTTACTAATATAGATAATTTCATAGCAACTTTTATAACTAATAGTGACATTTATGCTATATTTCAACAGCCAATGACCTAGTGGAAGCTAATATTGCTATTTTTATCTTGGTTTATAAATAATAAAAAAAAAAACAATGTTTTGTATGTCATAAATCAAAAGGAAGTCACGCAGGTAAAAACATTCATTATGAAGGAAGGAGAAATGGATAATAAGTTAGGAAAGTGAGTCAAGGGCCTGAAGATATGATCTTAAGGGAGGATTTATATGGTATGCAAGTATAGAGTAAACCAGGTCAGCCCTTAGCACAACTAGAGATCAGACTTGTGGACAGCCACGCTATACACTACAACACCGAAGTGTACTTTCAATATAAAGGATGAGGCTTGTGGTCGATAGAACAAACTATGGGTGCCTTCTTAAAAATTTCATGTCGATACGTCATCCTATTGGCGTTTTTGAATTTACATAGACAATTTAATCGTGTTCACAGACACACACACACACACTTACCGACATACATACTTTTTTTATCTTTATTTTTGGGATCAGGTTGAGAAAACATGAAATTCCGTTGAAAACTCAGGATCGAATTAAAAACTGATTACATAACTTTCCCTATACTTCGTATAAAAAAAAAATGCTTTACTACAGAAAAACAAAGACACTAAAAAAGAAGCCATGAAACGATTTTCTCTCTCATTATTCATCTCTCCAATTCATCTTTTTCAAAGAGTCTCCGTTGCACAATCAAACTCCAAATGAGTAAACTTTGCGTTGTAAAGAAAATGTTTTAACATCACTTCTTGTAATCAAACGTGATTTTAATTATTTTTTATGTACCCACTCAATGTGTATTAAATGGTATAAAAGTCACGTTTTGAGGCAGGAGTTTAAATTTAACTTTAAGACATTTAGACAAAACGATATTAAACTTTTCTTAGATCGATGCGCCCAAGGTACAAAAAAATATACTTTTTTATTGACTTTTACTTCCCCAATCATAGAATGTATGGGGGAAGTTATGTAATCGGTAAAAAAATCGATTGTTTTCAGCTGAATTTTATGTTTTTTGATTTTAAAAATAACAAAAAAAACTTCTGCCTGTAAATGTGACAGTTTCTGTAATAACGTGGACTGAATATATCGACAAAATTTTATATGAGTATCCAGAACCCTCTAAGGAAGACACCTATAAATTTTTAGCGGGATCAGCCGAAGGAAAGAAGGGGATCAGACGGATCAACTCAAAAATCCCAATAACTGCCGATGCAATCATTGCACCATTACAAAATTTCATATGTAAGTGCAAAACCCCATAAGGAGGACATATATTAATTTTCAGCGGAATTAACCGAAGGAGAGAAGGGGATCAGATGGGGACTCAACTCAAAAATCCCAATAACTGCCGATGTAATCAATGTATCAATACAAAATTTCATATGTAAGTGCAAAACCCCATAAGGAGGACATATATTAATTTTCAGCGGAATTAACCGAAGGAGAGAAGGGGATCAGATGGTGACTCAACTCAAAAATCCCAATAACTGCCGATGTAATCAATGTATCAATACAAAATTTCATATGTAAGTGCAAAAACCCATAAGGAGGACATATATTAATTTTCAGCAGAATTAGCCGGTAGGACGGGGGGTCAGAGAAGGGGGGAGGGGGGGGGGGGGCTCGACGCAAATACCATAACATAGAATGATGATTTAATGTCCTGTCTGTGAACATGATAACTCCCGATAAATACCCTAATAACTCCCGATGTAATGAATCCACAGAATTAGACACAACATTTAATATGCTGAATCAGGAGGGAGAGCGAAAACATAATTAATTAATTCTTTCAGGGGAAGTACATAGCCGGCGATTCAACGACTTTTATTCCGTAACGCTAATACGCGCATAACAAATTTTAAACGGGTAAACCTCGGCTAGCAGCTGAATATAACGTTATTAAAAATTATTTCGACTGTATTTCGTCGTTTGGGTTTTACTTATAAAATAATGTATAATTAGAATCAAAATATATATATTTTTAAAGCGTATTGCCATGGATAAACAAATGTTATTAGTTCATAAAATTTAAAGTATAAAAAACAAAAAAAAACATGGCATACCTCAAACCCTAATAGTAACTAAATTTTGTGTTCCGTGGGTGGTTTGGCATAATATAAAAAAAGTAAAAATTAACAA
This sequence comes from Aradus depressus, assembly GCA_963662175.1. NCBI lineage: Eukaryota > Metazoa > Arthropoda > Insecta > Hemiptera > Aradidae > Aradus > Aradus depressus. Next base: position 17,709,138 of record OY759226.1, on the reverse strand, counting down.
AAAAAAAATTATTATAAAAAATCTATATGTTAGATAAAATTAACAATTTGTTGAAAAGAAGACATAAAATCGTGGAAAACTTGACCAATGTTGGAAGAGAAATGTGAGGCCATAGAGTCTCTCTGGAGTCATTTGATACATCATAAGACACCACGGATTGTATAATGAATAGTGAGTATTCTACAGTAACAGTAGATTGTATGATAGGAGTACAGTAACAATAGAATGTTGGAAAAGAAATGTGAGGCCATAGAGTCTCTCTGGAGTCATTTGATACATCATAAGACACCACGGATTGTATAATGAATAGTGAGTATTCTACAGTAACAGTAGATTGTATGATAGGAGTACAGTAACAGTAGAGTGTTGGAAGAGAAATGTGAGGCCATAGAGTATACGATATCTGTAATATCCTCGCTATACGAGTATAGTACTCGTATCTAAAGAGAAACAGAATCATGTCAATCGCAAGAGAAGACATTCTCAAGTACATCCTTCCAGATGAAAGTACCAATAGACATTTTACTATTTTCTCGTGGCAAAATAAAGTTTCCTTATAAGCTTGAACTAAACCTGTGCTTTCAAAACTTAGTTTCACATACTTGAAGGGCTTAGTTTCAAAACCGGCTAAGTCCAAAAAAATAAAAATCGGAGATATTTCTGGAAAATGTTTTTTGAGATATTTCCCAACTTTTAGTAACAAAGATAGTCGAAAAAAAGTATTCTTAACAAACATTAATAAAAAATGAATTTAAAAAAAATTTGATTTTCAAAACCAGCTAAGTCCAATATTTTTATTTTCAAAACCGGCTAAGTCCAAGAATTCATTTCTAAAATGAAGTCCACATATTATGATGAAAAGTGTTGAATCTAATAAGGTAAAGCTACCCATTCCATTATACCGTGGACTTTAAGGATTTCGCGTTATTTAAACAGACGATACAACTGAAATATCGATGTAATATCGATAATTATAAGCAAACAAAAATGCTTGTTAGTATATATTGATACTTCGTTTTATTTAATACTAGCAGTAATACCCGGCGTTGCCCGGGGAACTTTGACTTTTCTCCCAACATCTCCCGTAAGGCTATTCAGTTCCTCAACAGTACATTCATGATGTTATAATTTTCAATTATTCATACAGAATAAGGCTTATAGTCCTTCAACTATAGTAACGCTAGCTTTGGAGCTAAAACTAATTTATTCAAAAAGATTTCTCATTAATCGTTGCAATGGTTTCCGAGTTACAAAGATTGCGTGAGTGGATGCTGGGATGGACCAGGGGTTGATTAAAAAATAGACCTTAACCTTTCAGTAGATAAAAATTATCTATTCAAAAAGATTTCTCATTAATCATTGCAGTGGTTTTGGAGTTACAAAGATTGCGTGGGTGGATGCTGGGATGGACCAGATATTGAGGTACTAATACGCCTATAACCTTCCACAGACGATGACGAACAAATTTAAAAAAAAATTAATCAAATCCATGAAGCCGTTCGTGAGTTATAGCGGTACAACGCACAGACATTTTCAGCTTTATATATATGATATAATATTGAAGAAATCAACTAAAAGGATACAATTTGAACAATCTTTTATCTTATCTCGTCACATATTTTTTCGATAATAATAAACAATTCGACTTTACTTTATTTTATTTTAATAATGAATATTTGAAAATTCGAACATTCCGCAACAATCGACTTCATGAACGCCATCTTCAACTCAAGGGCATTGCCTGTCTCACTTATACTCAAACGTTGACGTTTGTTTACATTCTGTCCCTTGCTTTCTTTTGTGGACTCTTGCTCCGCTTGTTTTCAAACTTCTAAAAGGCCATGTGTAAGGACAAATATAACTAGGTATGCAATGCATTCTGCTAATTGCAAATATTGAGCGGAGCCGTGACTCAAATTGCCTATACCTTGAACTTTAAATTCATTAGCGGTCACTCGCTTAGCTTACGCCGCGAGCTCCATCCATGCAACAAAACGTGGTTATCGTCAAGGAATAAACTTTATTTACGAAAAAATATGGTCCAAAATAATTTTTTCTCCCGAAAAATTTGTCAAGGGCTTCGCCGAGAACTTTTAATTCACGCGCAGCACGGCAACAATGTCTTCCAACAATGGTCTCAGTTTCATTGTTTTTTTCAGTGATTATTCCTCGATGCTACTTCCATTTTATATAATTATTTCCTCTGATTATTTTTTTATTATTATATTATATATTTTTTTTTTAAACAAATCTTACTCTTGACCTCGACCTATGACCTTAATTTCATGCGCGCGCTTCATGCCATTGTCGATTGAGAAGAATTTGAACGTTTCGCATTGAAGTCTATGGATGAACATATTTTCGGTGATTATTCCTCCGTGGTACGTCCGATTTTCGAAATTTTTTTTTAACAACCTTCACGTGACTGACATCCATCAATATGCAAAAATTGATCAGGATCAGATAAACAGTTTTAATGCAGGAGGGGCACAAACGAAACACACGAGTCGTCTAAAGATTGAGCTACGCTCATTCTTCCGTTTCACTCCAGAATGAGCTCCGCTCAATGATTCGTCTATTGTAGAAATCAAAATAAATACTTTTTTTTCTACAAAATTGAATAAATTCGTATTTTATTTTCAAACCCGGCTAATTCCATTTATTTATTCTGGAAAGAGCTAAGTACAAGTTGTTTATTTTCAAAACCGGCTAAGTCAACTTGCTTAGATTCACAACCGGCTAAGTCCAAACATTTTTTTTCGTTTTCTGAGTGTATTCACTTACAAAAAGTAGCCGGACTACAGAAATTAAAAGTTATTTTCATCAGCACTACGCCAAATATAGTGTTTTATATATTTTGAATATTCATGCACCTGGAGAGTTATTTGTTGTTTCCTCAAAATTTACAAAAGTGGACTTAGCCGGTTTTGAAACTAAGCCCTTCACATACTGATCTTAAAAAAAATAAAACAGATCTGATGAAGAACAGCAAATTGACTATAGGTATCTTAGGGTTTGTACAGTTTTCTGATTTCACACATTTTCTTTGCCTTTGAAATGTTGCCACAGAAAAAGTCTATATAAAATTATTTGTGTATATTTTTTTTTTAGGCGAACTGATCAGGTACCATACGGAGGATATGCAGCAGGAGTGCAAGGTGGGAAAATGCATGAGCCAAACGTCAATGCTGTCCTTGTACGAACTCCGAGAGAGAAATATGCTCTGCGATGCAATCCTGCGTCTGGAAGATGGCACCGCTTACCCAGTACATCGGGCCATTCTCTCTGCCTGTAGTCCCTACTTCAGGTGAGTCTGTTTCAGCTAACTAGTCATATAGTTAAGCCCCCACTCCTTGCTACCCCGCACCCTGCCTCCTTCTGGATGATGGCACAACTTACACAGTACATCGAGCCATTCTCTCTGTCTTTAGGTCCTACTTCAGGTGAGTCTGTTTCAGCTAACTAGTCACATAGTTGAGCCCCCACTCCGTGCTCTCCCACCCTGCCTCCGTCTGGAAGATGGCACCGCTTACCCAGTACATCGGGCCATTCTCTCTGTCTTAAGGTCCCACTTCAGGTGAGTCTGTTTCAGCTAACTAGGCACATAGTTAAGCCCCCACTCCGTGCTACCCCCACCCTGCCTCCTTCTGGATGATGGCACTACTTACACAGTACATCGAGCCATTTTCTCTGTCTTTAGGCCCTACTTCAGGCGATTCTGTTTCAGCTAACTATTCCCATGGTCGAGTCCCCAATTTTGGAGGAAGAGCGAAACCTTATTGATTAATTCGTGCTGGGGAAGAACTTTAACGATGATTCACCCATTTATAATAACCTATCATGAGAGTATTGAGTTGGTGACGATAATCTCATTCTAGGGTCCTGTATTGTACAAAATGGGTTGAAGATGAGCTTAGTGCTCGCTGCGTTCCCGAAAATGAATCCTTGTAACTGAGATGTTTCCCCCTCCATATCTATCAAATTTCTGATGAAGCCCCCCCCCCTCTGGTAATAAGTTTCCGCCTACTCCATTGAGGATAGGCCTTGATTACAATTAGGATGATATTAACCAAAGTGGATGATCCACTACGCTAATCCAACTGGACACTAATCTAAACTGATATCCAAGCTTTGTCATCTAATGACACAATGTGTGGGTTACACATAGGAAGGAGAAATGTTCAGTAACTTATAACTATAGTTTAAGAAGGTATTGTAATCGTGCGAAAATCTGAGATCGAGGTTTCAACGGATCTTCACGTTTCATGGTGCCCTGAATCATATATATAAAGCTGAAAATGTCTGTGCGTTGTACCGCTATAACTCACGAACGGCTTGATGGATTTGATTAATTTTTTTTTTAATTTGTTCGCCATCGTCTGTGAAAGCTTATAGGCGTATTAGTACCTCAATATCTGGTCCATCCCAGCATCCACCCACGCAATCTTTGTAACTCAAAAACCACTGCAATGATTAATGAGGAATCTTTTTGAATAGATAAGTTTTATCTACCGGAAGGTTAAGGTCTATTTTTTAATCAACCCCTGGTCCATCCCAGCATCCACTCACGCAATCTTTGTAACTCGAAAACCATTGCAACGATTAATGAGAAATCTTTTTGAATAAATTAGTTTTAGCTCCAGGATGGTTGAAGTCTATGTTTAATCAACCTGGTGGTCACAAGCGTTCTCAAGTACGCACTGGCTAGGACGTCCACTGATGCTAAATATTCACTAGCTGTGGTTTCCGCCGTTGAATGGCGTGTACTAGCCATGGTGCCCAGGGGTCCTAAAAACTTAATAGCTGGGATGTCTGCCGTTGAAGGACTATAAGCGTTATTCCGTATGAATAATTAAAACATATAACATCATGAATGTACTATTGAAGAATTGAAATGGATTCGAACGAGAGATATTAGGAGAAAAGTCAAAGTTCCCCGGGCAACGCCGGGTATTACTGCTAGTATAAATATATTTCCAAAGTGTATAACATCTTTTCTATTTCTTTTATTTTTTCAAAAAGTATGAAAAGCATATTATATTCGAAATAAGTTTTTTTTTTTTGAAAAATTAAACTTATTTAAGTTCACAATGAACTTCATGTTTTCTGCTAAACGAAGAACCATGTCTTTCACACCCTTTGAACTTTGTTCAACTTTGTTTTGAGGGCTTCTTGTATTGTGACACTCCCATCGAACAACCAAAACTTTTTTATTACACATAAAATAATAATAATTAAATAAAGTTGATAATAAAACCGCCAGAGAAGTTAATCATTTACCAAAAACTCAAGTAGTGTGCGCACATTTGTGTGTAATACCCACTAACCATTGAATTCGATTGGGCACTCTGATAGGGATTTGAATGAATGAAAAAATAGTTTATTAATGAATCTATACAATTTTTAATAGGGATTTTACTTTATAACTTCCCCAGTTATACGAAGTATAGAGTAAGTTCTGTAATCGGTTCAAAATTTGTTGCGGAGCTTTCAACGGAATTTCATGTTTTTCGATTACAAATATGAAAAAAAATAGATTACTAATATGAAAAAAATAGATGTCTATCTGTGTGTCTGTCAACAGGATAACTCCCAACAGAATCAATCTATCATCACGAAATTTTATATAAGAATTCAAGGCGCCGGTAGCTCAGTGGTATGCGTGCTTGCCTTCTGAGCTCAAGATCGTCGGTTCGAAACCCGACCGAGGCCCATAGTTTATTTTATCTGGGAGGTAAAATAAACTTAAGCACGCCGTCCTTCGGATGGGACGTTTAGCGATGGTCCCGAGTCTGTACGATGTCAGGTACTCGTTAAAGACCCCTACCCTAGGTGAATAAAAATTCAGGATAGGCAAAATTTAGGACTCCCACAGTAGAGTCGGGCTCATGTCCACCAGAGTGATGAAAGAGCCCTCTGGTAGTAGGCGATATGACCTCGTAGTTAAAGCCCGGGCAAGAGTCATAAAACCTAACCTAACCTATAAAAATAAATATAATTAATTTTTTTATGTTTATAATTTAATCTTTTTAATGTATGTATTATTTGTATACATCACAATTTGATATGTATACTCAAAGCCCTATAAGGAAATCATCTATACATTTTGCGCGGAATCAGCCGAAGGGGAGGGGAATTGGAGGTGAAGTTCAATTCAGCAATCCCAATAATGTACGTATCGACATGAAATTTTATATTTACATTAAAAACCCTATAAGAATGGCACCTATTGATTTTCCGCAAAATCGGTCGAAGAGAAGGGAGAGGACAGATTTACACAAAATAAAGTTTTAGCCAAAATGGTCGATTGGCTTTGAAGGGAAAGTGAAAATATAATTGATTACACGTGATTGATTACTAGTCGTATACAAGATATTTCTCATTTTTTGAAAGGTAATGTAAAACAATTCATTTTTAACATCAACTTTAACGTTTCTGTTATCTCTTTAAGAATGTACCAATTTTCTAATTATTTATTTTCCAAGTTCTTGTACGATTCTAATTCCTACTTGAAGTTTGAAGTTAGAAAAGCCCAAATACTAGTACTTTACCGGAGAACTTAGGCAGTGCATTCCCTATTCCTGATCCATCTCAGGTAATGTGCCCTTACGGATTTTATCAGGATCAGTCCAGCTTAGCCCCGACTTTTCCCTGATTTTTGGAGGAGGTCGTTAAAAATATATACACTCCTTTTATCAACTCAGGGACTTTTATGCTCCAGTGTATGTCTTTGAAAATGGTACTCATATGTCTTTTTTGCCCTGAACCAAAATAATTGTAGTAATGAACTATAAAGTCTGATCAAATATAGTTAGTTAATTATTGTGACTCATGCCCGGGCTTTAACTTATGTTTATAGTATGATTTATAAAAATATTAGCTGATAATTAATTATTCGAAACTCCTTAGTAGCAAGCCGTCCTTCGGATTAAGCGATGGTCCCAAGCTTGTACAATGTCAGGACTCGTTAAAGACCCAAGGTGAATAAAAATGTAGAGTAGGCAAAATTTAGGAATTCCAAAGTAGAGCTAGCCTCATCCACTATAAAATACAAATAAATCAGGTGTTCAGGTTAGGTTAGGTTTTATGACTCATGCCCGGGCTTTAACTACGAGGTCATATCGCCTACTACCAGAGCGCTCTTTCGTCACTCTGGTGGACATGAGCCCGACTCTACTGTGGGAGTCCTAAATTTTGCCTACCCTAAATTTTTATTCACCTAGCGCAGGGGTCTTTAACGAGTACCTGACATCGTACAGGCTCGGGACCATCGCTTAACGTCCCATCCGAAGGGCGTGTTTAAGTTTATTTTACCTCTTAGATAAAATAAACTAAGGGCCTCGGTCGGGTTTCGAACCTACGTTCTTGAGCTCAGAAGTCAAGCACGCACACCACTGAGCTACCGGCGCCCTCTCAGGTGTTCATTCATGTTTTTAAATAAATAGATGCCTTCTTACTCAGTGATTCCTAAATAAAATTTTGTTACCCTATATCATTGGCAGTTATTAGAATTTCCCCACTTTGTTCGATTTGGCTGAAATACAGTAGATGTATTAATCCTTCTCAGTCCTCATATATAATTTCGTGTTTATATATTCATTAGGATTTTTGAGTTTGGCCCATTCTCTAATTTCCTCCTTTTCTTTGAATCCTGTTATAGAATCGTGTTCGTATATTCATTCGATCGGGAGTTATTTTGATCATAGATACGCAGACAGACATTAGAGGTTTTACTTCCTGAGCAATACGAAGAATTTCTTTTCTTTAAAAATATAATTGTTGAATCATGACAGCTGGTTGATGTAGTAGGGTGCAGCGTTGCCAAGTCGCCCTCCTTCTTGCTTTGGGGAGCAGCTTTTTTTTTCCGGGTATACCAGAACCCTGTGGGCCCACACCATCCGTCCACCGCGTAGAGGGGAAATCTGATTTTAATTGCTTTTATTTAATTATATTTATGGTGCTACTGCCGGTTGTTGGTCCCTGCCATTCGCCGGAGCGATTGGTTGGGTCCTCCACTCTATGCGTTCCTCGAAATAGTTCGGGACCAGGGCATCTATACATGTTTTATTGCTGCGTTGCGCCGTTGGGCCGTGTTACAGTACCCAGGGATCAACCCCGGAACCACGCTATACTGCCTTTCCGGTGCAAGAACTCCACCCTAGGCCCGTCGTACAGCGAGCATTCGAGAACTACGTGTTCTTCAGTCTCAATGCCGCCGAGCAGTTCAGGCTGTCCTTCTTCTTGAAAAAGAAGAGCTTGGAGTTGAAATCCCCGTGACCCGATAGTATCTGGGACGTCCAGTCCGGCTTCAGCCGAACATACTCAAGTCTTGCCCGGACGTTTGGATAGTAAGCGCAGTTCGTTCGGCCGTCTGAAGATCGTGACCATGGCTGCTGCCATTTATCATTAAAATCCAGTATTGGAGTATGTCCTTGCAACGCTCTGGTCTGGACTGTCTGTGTAGTTCCTCCTCCAGGGCTAGTCGTAAGGGCTCGTCGGTATCTACTCTAAGTGGGAGCCTGCAATAGTACGAGGCGACGGCATTACAAAATTCAATGTAATTATTATTATTTTTTTTTTTTCGCCCCCTATAGATCCCTGTTTACGACAACTCTCCACTCTAGCGAGAAGCGGGACGTTCTTCTACCTGGGATCTCCTCGGATATTCTTCAATCCCTGCTGGAGTATGCCTACCTCCGGAAGATCTCCATCACCCACAAGAATGTGACTCGACTCTTGGCCGCTGCGGACTACCTGGCCATCATCGGCGTGCTTGATCTCTGCTGTGACTACCTCAAATCCCAGCTCAAACCGGAGAACTGTATCGGGATTCTAATGTATGCTAGGTAAGTACAGTTGGCGAGATGAATTTCGTTCTTGAAGTTCGACAATGAAGAGTGTATTTACCATTCAGGAAACATTGATAACCCAAATCACAGTGACTTCTTTTGAGGGTTTGATAAACTAATTTCGTAACGCTTTTACGTCACACAATTTACTAATAATCCTGAGACGTTTTCATTAAAATTGCATGATTTTTTCACAGGAAAAAAACACATTTTCAAGTGGCGACAATACTCCAAAGAACAATTTATAGGTTAGGTTAGGTTTTATTACTCATGCCCGGGCTTTAACTACGAGGTCATATCGCCTACTACCAGAGCGCTCTTTCGTCCTCTGGTGGACATGAGCCCGACTCTACTAAGGGAGTCCTTAAGTTTGCCTACCCTACATTTTTATTCACCTAGGGCAGGGGTCTTTAACGAATACCTGATATCGGACAGGCTCGAGACCATCGCTTAACGTCCCTTCCGAAGGACGGCGTGCTTAAGTTTATTTTATCTCCCAGATGTTGTCTATCCCACAAGAAATTTATATGTAAACTAACATAATACAGTGATTCAGCTATACCGTCCTTTCAGTTAATAATGTAACAATGGAAATACGTAACTCCACTCTTGAGTGTAAAGTAGTGACATCTATTAAGGAGTTGACAAACTATCATAGAGAGCTAAGTAGTGGCATCTGTTGAGGATATGATAAATTAATTTCGTAACGCTTTTTCGTCACATATTTTTCTAATAACCCCACCCAAAACGTATTAATTGTAATTACATGATATTCTCACTATCTGAGGTAGTAGATATATAAAAATACATTTTCAAGTTACGACAATTTACTCCAAAGGTTAAGCTGTACGTCATAAAAACCATTAAAAAAGGATTAAGCGCTGAATAGACATTACATTAAAAAAATGTATGCATATCCTTAAAAAAAAAATACTAAAATTAATGAGAAAGGCGACACATAATATAAGAAGTATGGATAAAAACATTTTTTAAATTATGAATGAAAATAAAAAAAATAATAAATTAAATTTTAAAAAATGGACAATTTACTTAGACACGAAAATCCTTCATTAAATGTAACGATGGGGTATCTTTTGTGTGTCATTATTTGCTTCTTATTAAGCTCTTTTTATGAAAAAGCTCTTTCTGTAAAAGAGCTCTTTCTATTTTATTTTTACCATTACGTATTGTGCTTTCTGGTCGGAGATCCTTTAATACAATTATGTGGATGTAAGTAGAAATAAAAAAAAAGTACTGGATAAGTTGAGAGGAACAGCTGGTAAGTGTGGGAGTAGAATACATTCTAAACTAGTCACTCTCAAAACATTGGTCATTGAGCCCATAGTTGGTCGGGGCAAAACACCTTTGGAGAAATAAAAAGTGGTCGAGGGCGCCGGTAGCTCAGTGGTATGTGTGCTTGCCTTCTGAGCTCAAGATCGTGGGATCGAAACTCGACCGAGGCCTTTAGTTTATTTTATCTGGGAGGTAAAATAAACTTAAGCACGCCGTTCTTCGGATGGGACGTTAAGCAATGGTCCCGAGCCTGTACGATGACACTCGTTGAAGACCCCCTGCCCTAGGTGAATAAAAATTTAGGACTCCCACAGTAGAGTCGGGCTCATGTCCACCAGAGTGACGAAAGAGCGCTCTGATAGTAGGCGATATGACCTCGTATTTAAAGCCCGGGCATGAGTCATAAAACCTAACCTAACCCAAAAAGTGGTCAGAGAATCACCGGCTATGTACTTCCCCAGAACGAATTAATCAATTAACCTTCGTGCTACTTCTTCCAAAAACACTCAGTTTGCGCTAATATTCAATAGTTGACATGTTGGGGGCTCCTAAATCCTCGAAGTATAAGAGAAGTATGTAATCGGTCAGAAATTTCATTTTTTACTTACTGGTAAAATAAACATGCCGTCCTTCGGATGGGACGTTAAGCGATGTCAGGTACTCGTTAAAGACCCCTGCCCTAGGTGAATAAAAATTTAGGACTCCCAAAGTAGAGTCGGGCTCATGTCCACCAGCGTGACGAAAGAACGCTCTGGTAGTAGGCGATATGACATCATAGTTAAAGCCCGGGCATGAGTCATAATAACTAACTGTTAATACTTTACTTACTGCTTCTAGTCAACTTACTTATTGTTAGATTTTTTTCTTAATTTCTTAACTACCTTCTTACAAGCCTATGTCCTTTCATTCTATGTCGGAACCATCAGTTTTTGTCAGTTCCTACGTACCTATGTCGTTATTTCCGCCCTCATCTTTCCAGAAACATTAAATCAACCAGCTGTCACTGAGGTTGAGTTAAGAAAAGAACTTAAATCCTACAAAATTGTTTCTTTTCCATTTTTTTTTTTACCAACCTTTACAAGAAAAGATTGTTTTGAACACTTGATTTTACTTCCCCAGCAGCAGTCAGAAAATTCGAAGTTGAGTTTTCGTTAAAATTTAATGTTTTGACAAATTCAAAATTGAAAAAAAAAAAATAAATAAATAACTGTATGTGAACATGATAACTCGTGATAAAATTAATATATCAGCACAAAATTTTATATATGTAACCAGAACACCATAAGGAACCTATTAATTTTCAGCCAAATCGACCAAAGAAAATTGGAGGTTTAGGGGGGAGACTTAACTCAATGTGAATTCAAAACCTCATAAGAACGACACTTCTTAATTTTCAGAGGAATTGGCAGATGGAAAAGGGGGGCTCAAAAACCTTAATAAAACTTAATGAAAATGAAAATAAATTTTATTATTCTGGCACTGAGGTCCCCTAAGAATAAATATATAGAGTCAAAAAGAAAATATCTCAATTAAATAAAGTATCAGAAAAAATACAAAAATAAATAAAATAGTGCTACAGTGGATAAACTAAACCACAATAAATAAAGATGAATAAAAAATTAAAGTGAACAGGTTAATTATGAAGAAATATACGAAAATAAATATATCTATATAAATATCTAATAAAATAAAATAAATGAATAAAAGTGGACAGAGCGTACGCATTCAATGCAAATGAAAAATATTCTGGGGCATACGTCCCCTAAGAATAATTACATAAGAAGATAGACAAAAGAATAAACGTATCAACCAATTGAGAATAAAGAAGAATAAAGAAAAAAGAAAAGAGGCCGCTAATATTAATTAAAGAAATATAAATGTTAATAGAAAAAAAAAAATGAAAATAAACTAGTAATAAAGAAAAAAGAAAAGAAAAACAAAAAAATTTTGAGAAAACAAAGTAAGAATAATAATGTAAACAATAATAACAATAATGAGTTATATATAAATTATAGTTATAACAATCTGTCCAGTGGAGAGAGAGAGACTTATAGGAAGACGAGAAATATCTCATAGAAGCCAGGAATCAGAAGTCCAACTGGGAAGATGAAACAATAGAGTAACAATCTGTCCAATGTCGTTTTTGACCATGGTTTTCGACCATACCACTCCATTGAATTATTAAGTTGTGGTACTCAATTGACGCAGAATTTAATGTTCTTCAATTTATTATCTCTTAACATTTTCGCTAGGATGCATTGTTTAGAAGTTATAGGCGAAAACCGAAAAAAGACCTAAAATTTCGAGTTTTTGTCTGCCAAAAGTTTTCCCGAGGTCGCCCGTGTTAGCATCTTTGTTATTTACATGTTTGTACCCATATATACAAGTTAAAAAAAATAAAAGCTTGTACACCACCTTTTGCAACGTACCCCCCTGTTTCGATCCTCTACTGACTGGCCTAGTAGGAAATACTGGAAAAGCAGGGATTTAAATGAAAGAAGAATGTACTGATACAAAATTTAGTATGGTGGCTTTGGAGGGGGGCAAAAACGTAATTGATTAGTTCTTACTGGGGAAGTACATAGGCCGGTGATTTACCCACGATTTTTTTTTTTAATTTTTAAATACCTATTTACTAATTTGATATCTAGGTGCGCTACAGTTTTTGTCATTAACTTACTCATAATTTTAAGGTTGAGGAGACCGCTCTGAGTCCAGATTTATGTATGTCTATTTTGATTAATGACATTGTGTGAATATTTGTGTTGTGGTAATTGGATAATTGATTGACAGATGGCAGTGCGACTGACCCAGATATTAAACCTGCATTTACCCGTTCTTATCAAATATATGTTAGTTACAGCGCACGCCGCTTAATGTAATCACAGTTAATGTTATAAACCGTATATTGTGATCAAAATGGCTTGCAACGGGCCCACGTAATACCAATGCAATGAAATTTTTGCGTTTATTGTTATCAATGTCTAGATCGTAACGGGGAATTATTTTTATAGCTGGTTGTTCTCAAAAAATAACAAAAAAACCAGCTTTTGCTGTTGTGTGTGTACATCTCAGATCTAGTTATTTGTTTCATTTTCTGGGAAGCGAAAAGACTAGAGCTAAAGTAAACATCCGCTTCTCCCATCACTAGCAGGGCGTCGCCGGATTCCTCTCCAATTAAGGCCCCCTATACATGGTCAGTTTGGTGTGTCACATCATCTTGTTTTTTTTTTGGAATAAAAGTTTATTTCGAGCTTTGATTTGTTTGTTTAAATAATTTATAATAAATTAAATAAAAAATGTCAAGTAATGAGGAAAAGGTTGTTATATGGCGCTGTGGCTATTTACATTGTTGCATCCAAAAAAAGAAATCTAAGAAAAATTTGGGTTAAAGACTGGCTTTCAAAAAGGGCGAAATATTCACATATAAATATTTTGGAGGAGCTCAGGTTTCATCCAAAAGATTGGAATAATTATTTGAGAATGGACGAAGAAACTTATCTTCAACTATATTCATTAGTTTCTCCTTAAATAAAAAAGCAAGACACAAATATGAGAAATGCAATAACCACTCATGAAAGACTGACAGCAACTCAAACTATTAATTTCTTTTGTTACAGTCTCCTTACATGCTTTGGCATCAATTTCTTTAACTTTATTTACAAGCAACTCGTAGGAAGCGTCCTTTTTAAATTTATTGTGGTAATCTTTTGATATAACTCCTTCCATAAACATTTTTCTTGCCTCAATAAATCTATAAACTCAATTAAAAAGTCTTTACTCCAAGTAGACATAATCAATTCGTCTTTTTATTTTTTAAAAACAATAAAAAACAACACACACTAAACAATAATTATTAATAAACTTTTAAAACTTAATTTAATTTATTGAAAACAAAGAAATCAAAATATACATAGAATAATTATTTTAACTTTTGATAATTGATAACGCCGGAGCATGCGCAGAATGGCTAGTTTGAAGAACTGAACTGATTCAAACCCCACACACTGTCAAATAGGCTTGTCGTCAGTTCGATGTGTCACACCATTTGATGGAATCTCATCAAACCATCAGTTCATTTTTTTGGCATGATGTCATGCCATTTCTACCCCATAGACGTCAATTTGGTGTGTCAGTTCGATGTGTTCAAGCCAAACTGACCGTGTATGACCCACTTAAGAGCAGTGGGGGGAACAGTCTAATCCCCACATCACGATTCCTCTCGGACGAAGTTCAACCGAATGGCAGGATTCCTCTCAGTTGTGTAGGGAATAAGTAAATAATAAAGTTCAGATCACATACTTAATATAAATTGTAGGGGCATAATAGCCGGCGGGACGATATATCTGCCCCTCTCCTTAGTTTCTAAGCTATGAGGACAATTCAGGTTAAATAATTTTATTATATAAATAATGATAAATAATAATGTGAACACTGACCTTGACACTGGGACACTGAGCAAGGGATGGTTTCCAGACGGATGTGTGAATGGTGAGGAAGGGGTGGTGACGGAGAGTAAACAAGATCATAGGTGAGAGGAAACCTGCCATGGGCTAAACGCAATCAAAACTGCACATAGAGGAATCGTGGAGGTCGGAGAGGAATCGTGCATCTCCCTACTAGCACTAGGAGTCCAGAGCTAAGTGCTTCAATTTCATAGAATTGTTCTGTTGTTTAAATAAACGAACAAATGTTGTCAAAACGTTGTGATCTCAGCTCTTCAGAGAAATTAAACATCTTAAGATTGCACGATCGCCTTTCTATAGATATAACAATTTTTAGATTGTACAAATAAACTGGACTTTTTGAAGTGAAACTTCTTTAGCGAGAATAGTGAATCGCGGAATGACCAAATAAACTAAGGGCCTCGGCCGGGTTTTGAACCCACGATCTCGTACATATATAGTAACAATTTGGAGGGAGCCGGTAGCTAGACAGCGTGCTGGACCATATACCCCTAGGTCAACAGAACCAAATATCAACATTGAAATTTCATTTGAATGACAAATTTTTTGATATAGGTTTATAATGTACATTGTTATTAACTTAATTAGGACACTCCTAAGCTGGACTTTCCTAAAAACGTCCTCAATCTGATTGAGGTACGTTCGTTGAGGTTGACCCCTTCCAACTCTGCCATCCACACTCGTCTTGTATACTTATTTCGTCTATCTCCTTTCGTTCATCCTCTCTACATGTTCACACCATCTCAACATACCTTTCTCAATCCTCGACACTACATCTTCTTTCACTCCACAACGCTTCCTAAAATTAACTTAATACACTTTCTTATTAAATACCAACTATGTAAAAATAGAAATAAGAAAGCCAGTCATCACGAAGTTTCAATCGCGCGCCCCCGCACGTGGTACAGTAAAAATGGTTTATGAGAACACCGGTTATAAAAACATATCGCCCAAAAGAACGGAGTTACTAGTTCCTGGCTGGTTTTCATATAATTTAATGTATAAAAAATCCAGTTATAAGAACCTCGTTTACACCCACTAATCCCCAGGAACTTTGTACGATCTGCAACAAAAACGAATTGGAAGACGTATACCACCTATTAATATCCTGTCCTACTCCCCCATTAGAAGCCACGTCCTGCCTCAGAATATCAGTATATACCGATCCAGCTTTCATACATTACTCCTGGCCCGTAATAAGAACATCTCAAACATTTTTCATTATCTAATCAGCGCTCTGGAACTAAGATCATTCATTGTTAATGAATAATGTATTTAACTTCCATAGTATATTACTATTAACTTATTATAACTTATTATTAACTTCCATAGTATAGTACTTATTTTATTTATACTTTATTTATTTATGTTATTTTGTCCAGCTGACCAATATATAATTTTGGAAATGTTAATGACAATATTGTAAAAGTAATGGTCACTGACTCAATTGTATAGGGGTCATCCCTTTGAACAATAAAAATTATTATTATTATTATTATTGTTATTATTATATTATACTATGGAATTATATATATATAAATAGTAACTGAATATTAATTGATTTTAGGGAAAATAAATAGCATATAAGAACGTATTTAGACGAAAATTTTCCAGTGCAGATCTTTCAAATGAATTTTCATGCCCAAGTTTAAAAGAAATGTTAATACATTTTTGGATTGCAATGACTATTTCGTGGAGGATTCAGTTAAATGCGCGGTAAAAGAACTTGTCATGAAAACCAAAAATGCATTATATTTATAAAAAAAAAAATTAAACATATGAACATTACTGACTATTTTTCGGTACAAAATCAGTAATTACATAATTTCCATTAGATTAGGTTATGTGCGGAACATTATATTAATGTTTTCTTTATTTTTTTCAGAAGTTGTATACTGTGTACAGTTAAAAAAATTAATTTATTAAATATATTTATATGTTTATACATATTTTTTCTTGTTTGATCTTGAACTTTAAATATTATTTGAACACTTAAATCATTATTTTTCAGTTGTAAATAGTAAATACATAATTATGTACATGAGAGAAGTTCCTAACATTTTAAAGTAAAGTACCGGATATAAAAACTATCGGTTATAAGCACCAAGTTTTTAAGGTCCCAAAGATGTTCTTATAAACAATATTTACTGTATTTTGTGAAAGAGCCACACTCAAAGGGCCAAAGAGCCGCATGTGGCTCGCGAGCCGCGGTTTGCCGACCACTGCACTAGATAAATAAACTTTTCAGGACTCCCACAGTAGTCGGACTCATGTCCACTAGAGCGACAAAAGAGCGCTCTGGTAGTAGGCGATATGACGTGGTTAATGCCCGATCATGAGTCATAATAACTAATAATTGATTTTACTTCATTTACAGAGATCATTTTTGTTCAAGTCTGGAGAAGGAGGCTTTCACATACGTAATGAGAAATTTCGTTCGAGTTGCACAACAATCAGTGGAAATCCTCGAACTAGACGTGGAGGACATTCGAAATATCATTAGTTCAGACGAATTGAACGTCAAAAGTGAAGAATTGGTCTGGGAGTTCGTTCTTCGTTGGATTGAGCACGATCCGGAGAAGAAGAAACAGCACATTGTGGTGCTCATGGCTCAAATCCGCCTTGGTCTCATGGATACACAGTTCTTTCTGGAGCACGTGAGTTACCCAGAGTGAGTTAGAGCATATCATACTCAGTTTAGACTTCTGTACATATTATATATGTGTTATCTTTTGTCCAGTAGTCTTAGTAACAGTTAGTATCGACTGAAAAGGCAACAAATAAACAGACGATACAAACTATAATAATAATAAATACAAAAGATATAGGAGGGCGCCGGTAGCTCAGTGGTATGCGTGCTTGCCTTCTGAGCTCAAGGTCGTGCGTTCGAAACCCGGCCGAGGCTCTTAGTTTATTTTATTTGGGATGTAGGCGATGGTCCCGAGCCTGTACGATGTCAGGTACTCGTTAAAGACCCCTGCCAGGCAGATGAATAAAAATTTAGGATAGGCAAAATTTAGGACTCCCACAGTAGAGTCGGGCTCATGTCCACCAGAGTCACGAAAGAGCGCTCTGGTAGTAGGCGATATGACCTCGTAGTTAAAGCCCGGGCATGATTCATAATATCTAACTAACAGAAGATATACGTTTTATTTGATCTTAATTTTAATTAACTCCTCCGGAGGTGACTTTTTCAAGACTACATTTCGGAACGTCCCTTTATCAGGTCACAATGCGCAAAATATAGAAAAAATAAAGAAAACAAAATAACAATAACAAATATTTAAAAAATATATATTGAAGAATATAAATAAAAAAATTGTATACATATAATATAATAAAAAATATATAAAATAAAATAATAATAAAAATACGAAAGTGAGACCAAGAGAAATGAAGAAAGTGGAATAACCGCTATAGCAAGACCGCTCCACGACTCCGAGTGGAGAAATGTATTTGAAACGGAGTATAGTTGACGCCCCCCCCCACCCCCCACCCCACCCCCCCATCTTAATAAAATTATGGAACAAATTTCGCCAATAAATTTTTTTTTTTTTTTTTTGGTTCTTTGTTTTCTACAGGTTAAAGAACACGAGTACGTGGCAGGGAATGAAGCGTGTCGTCCTATCATCATAGACACACTACGATTCTTGTATGACCTCGAAATGATCACACAACGGACTGGCGAAGTGACAACACCTGAGATTGCTCGCCCCAGGGTGCCTCATGAGATCCTATTCGCCATTGGAGGCTGGAGTGGTGGCTCCCCCACCAACTATATTGAGACCTACGATACGAGGGCTGATCGTTGGGTCAAGGTAAATGCCCTATAGCATATCGTTGGAAAAGGTCCTTAAGAAAAGGTTTTTTTTTATTGGAACATCTGAGATAGGTCCGCCCCAGGGTACCTCACAATCCTGTTTGCAATTGCTATGACATTTAATGGAGATAAAAAAAAAAGGAAGGACCTCTTTTATTAGTTGCATTTTTTTTATTTTTTTGGCCTTATGTTCGATGCATATTATCCATGTCACTATGTTATCTAATTATTTACGACATCCATGGCCCCGGGAGGGAGTTCTATCTACGAAATAAAACTCACTCCCAGACGGGATTCGAACCCGCAAACCATGGTGAGACCATGCGACCAAAACCCTAAGCTCTAGCCCGCACGGCCAACATGACCCTGGGAGGGAGTTTAATCTAAGAAATGAAACTCACTTCCGGACGGGATTCGAACCCGCAAACCATGGTAAGACCATGCAATCAAAGCCCTACGCTCTAGCCCGCACGGCCAACATGACCCTGGGAGGGAGTTCTATCTAAGAAATAAAACTCACTTCCGGACGGGATTCGAACCCGCAAACCATGGTGAGACCATGCGACCAAAACCCTACGCTCTAGCCCGCACGGCCACCATGACTCCCTATTAGTTGCATGGCCTGGGAGCGGGGAATCAATAATTCTCTGAAAATGACCAATGAAATTTGAGCCACCATTTTGGATAAGGTGTCAACAAAAAAAAAAAAAAAAAAAAAAAAATGTACGTGATGTGACAATAACACGACTTTTTTTATACCAACCTCTTTTTTACACATCACTCTCCCTCCCTTCCCCTCCACCCTTTCCAACTCAATTATTAGGTATTACTATAAAAAAGTAACGTGTTGGTATCAGCGTTTTTTTTGTTTGTACAGCGTAATTCTGAGAGTGACTTTCTTATACCCAGTAATGTCGGAATTAAGTGAATTTGAGATTTGAAAAAAGTGTAAGAAAATCCTGATATGGCCGCATCAAAT
The DNA here is from genome assembly GCA_963662175.1 of Aradus depressus. Taxonomy (NCBI): domain Eukaryota; kingdom Metazoa; phylum Arthropoda; class Insecta; order Hemiptera; family Aradidae; genus Aradus; species Aradus depressus. The sequence continues at coordinate 17,689,731 of OY759226.1, read as the reverse complement.
AAATATTTTATTCTTTAATAAAAAACTAACAATAATAAAACATAGTGCGCTTCCCTCGCTGCATTCAGCGACGCAGTGCTCATCTTTATAAATTCTTTTTTTAATTTTCTTTATCATTTTCTTCCACTTCCTTTCTTTCCTTAATTTTCTTCTGATCTCTCAAATCATCATCTTTTCTTCTTATCTTTCAAAATAAATTTTGTAAACTTGGTCATCTACAACCGTCTTGTTTTTTTATTTTATCGTTTAATTTTTTATTTGTCTTATATACATATATATATATATTGAAGAATTATTGTTTCCTCGCGCCAGGCAATGCAACTAATAGGGGGCCACGGTGGCCATGCGGGCAAGAGCGTAGGGCTTTAGTCGCATGGTCTCACCATGGTTTGCGGGTTCGAATCCCGTCCGGGAGTGAGTTTTATTTCGTAGATAGAACTCCCTCCCGGGACCAGGGATGTCGTAAATAGATTAGATAACATAGTGACGTGGCTAATATGCATCGAACATAAGGCCAAAAAAAAAAAAATAATCCCCAATCGTATCAAAACACAGGTAACCTTTTTGACAGCTGAGAGCAGACAGCAGACTAAACATCCGGTTTGGCTAACAATATACAGATATTTTTCAGACATGTTTACCATCACAACAACGGAAATCTCCATATATATATATAAGGGGCGTTATAGGTACTCGTTAAACATCCCTACCCTAGGTGAATATAAATTTAGGGTAGTCAAAATTTATGAGTACCTAGGTTTTTTTCAGGTGGAAGAGGTGGACCGAACGGGCCCTCGGGCTTATCATGGGACGGCTGTCGTCGGATTTGAGATCTATGTGATTGGAGGATTTGATGGAATGGACTATTTCAACTCTTGTCGGTGTTTCAATGCAGTCACCAAGTCTTGGAGAGAGATAGCCCCCATGAACGCCAGAAGGTAAGTACGTAGGAAAAACTAGGATATTGGGCTTTAAATTTGTTCATAATCTCATCCATTAAAAAAAAAAAAAACGTCCGCTATCTCCTTGACTAACATGGAATCCTCACACGAGACTGAAAAGACAAGACATGAAGAGACGCTACAAACTGTTACTAAGATTACTAGACTAAAGTTCTAAACTTTGGAAATAAACCGACTAATATGTGCAGTGTTGAAACCGACGTGGACTTAGGTACGAGTACTTGAACTCTGGGGTTTTGCCAAGGTTTTGAATCTTGTGCGCATCCAGTCCCTTCAAACCAAAATCTTTCGATGCTATGAGTGCCCTCCATTCTGTCATACTTCCCCAACGACGCCCTAAGCGCCAATGGCCTAGAGACCTCCTTAGTAGCAGCAGTGACAGTGAGTTATAAATGAGTGCAATTCAGTGTCTAGGAAGTATCATCACTGTATGATTTCTCCCCTCTTCACATTTTGACAATGCCATATTTTACACTTTTAGCGAATTCGCTAGTTGTATATATTATTTATGTAGTTGTGAAGAGGGCGCCGGTAGGTCAGTGGTATGCGTGCTTACTTACTGAGCTTCGGATGGGACGTTAAGTCATGGTCCCTAGCCTGTATGATGTCAGTCGTTAAAGACCTCTACCCTAGGTGAATACAAAATTTAGGACTTCCATAGTAGGGTCGAGCTCAAATTTGCCAGAGTGACGAAAGAGCGCTCTGATAGTAGGCGATATAAGGTGAAAAATAATAGTTAATACCGTCTGTCGTTCAACTATGAACTAACCTTACTGAGACTCTGAAGTGAAATTGATATATTTGATCATATATTCATGATATGTCCAACATTTGTTGTACAGAGATGCATTTTGTCCAATTCTGTCAGACATTTGATTATACTTTTTGTTTTCTAAGTTCTAGAAATATGGAAATTTTCAAGAGTATCTTAAAATTTAGTAAGACATTTGGAATTTTTGTGTAAAGTTAAATATATATTTATTAGATGCCTCTTAAATTTGGTTGGTTATGGCTTAGTGCTAAAGATGCCATCCTGGCTAACTCCCTCTGGAACTCTTTCCTTCTCCAGGTTAATTCATCTGTATCCTTACTTTTCCAGTATCTTATAACTAGCTAAGCAAAATCCTATATTTCTTGTCGTCTCTTCCTTCCTCCCCAGCTATTCGAAGTATAGAGAAAGTTATGTAATCGGTCAGAAATTTGATGCTATGTTTTCAATGGAATTTCAAGTTTTCCAACTCCTAATTTCAAAAATGAAAAAAAAAAAAGTTCTAAAAATACCTAATTAGTGTCTTTGTAATGAACAACACCTACCGATTTTCAGTCAATCAAAAATGAGGGGCTTAACTCAAAAACTAATAACTGTCGTTGTAATGAATGTATCGACAATAAAGACGACACTTATTCATTTTCAAAGGAAATTGAAGTCAATACCAGGGGCGTAGCCAGGACTTTGAGCAGGGGGGGGGGGGGGCAAAGTTAGGCTACTAGAGGTGGGGGTATTGACTCCCGGGGGCACAGCCCGCAGTTTCCGTGGTTAGCGTTGCAGACTTGTTATTAATTTGAGAGACTCGGACCTCTAGAAGCTCCCCAGAGGTAACCACTGACTGTAATATACAGTGACTTTACATGAACAGCAAAAATGCAACTGTGCTTTTAGAATTAAATGACTCACAGTCAATAGCGTGCATTTGCTGCTGCTGCGCTTTGCATTTTTACTGTGCATATAAAATCAGCATTAAGAGTATAAAGTATAACATAAATGAACATTTTGAGGAAATGAAATGATCGAATTCATATATATTTAAATAAATATAACATGACTTGTTTTGTACATGTGCATTTAAGTAAAGCATAATTTTCGTAATCTTGGTTTTTTGCTCTGACCAGGGGGGGGGGGGGGGGGATTTGAAAATCCTATTGGTAACTTGCAAGCAATCCATTTTTAATAAAAACGATTTTTTTAGTTTATTTAATTGTTATCTTGGTTTTTTGCTCTGGCCAGGAGGGGCACGCGCCCCCTATAACCTGTCAAATTTCAACGATATCGGCTGAAGGGAAGGGGAAGGGATTCAGGGGGGGACACAATTCTAAAATTCGAATTCTGCCAATTTAATGAATTTATTGATGCAATATTAAGTACGAGGGTTTAGGAGCCTCTATGTAAGTCAACTATTGAATATTAGCGCAAACGGTTGACTGGTTTTGATGGGGAAGCGGAAAGTTAATCTCCCACCCCTCAACAACCTAAACTGGCCTCTATTATACTGAATATAACTTCCAAACTCATTACAGATGCTACGTGAGTGTGGCTGTTCTTGACGATATCATCTATGCGATGGGAGGCTACGATGGACATCATAGACAGAACACCGCTGAAAAATACAACTACAAAACCAATCAATGGACGATGATAGCACCAATGAATGCGCAACGAAGTGACGCCTGCGCAACAACACTTAACGGTAATGTATACGTTTTATGACTCATGCCTGGGCTTTAACTACATGGTCATATCGCCTACTACCAGAGGGCTCTTTCGTCACTCTGGTGGACATGAGCCCGACTCTACTGTGGGAGTCCTAAATTTTGCCTACCCTAAATATTATTCAACTAGGGCAGGGGTCTTTAACGAGTACCTGACATCGTACAGGCTCAGGACCATCGCTTAACGTCCCATCCGAAGGACGGCGTGCTTAAGTTTAATTTATTTCCCAGATAAAACAAACTAAGGGCCTCGGCTGGGTTTCGAACGTTTCAGAAACTATTTATTCCCTTTTTCAATCGGCAAAAAGGAGAAAAGGGAGGCTTACTTTTTTTAATGTAAATTATGTCCGACAAACCGTACGCGTTTGGATAAAACGCGTATAAAAAAAATGGATAATACGTACACGAAAAATAGATGAAACGCGTACGGTTTGTTGGGACGTGCTTTACAGTGAAAATTGCAATTTTGTCATTGCAAGTGTACTCTCATTATCACAGAATCGCTGGGTTACATTCAAGAGTCCTTATATTCAAGTTAAAAAAGGTTAGCTTTTCAAACAAATGTTGGATTGTACGATTTGGGGCTGTAAAATTAGGCAAAATAGTGCCCATAAGGTAAATTGGGGCCCCAAAAAGTCGCTACCAAAAACCTGAAGGTTCTTATTGTAAAATATGTAATCCGTGTTTCCCATGAAAATAAAATTATTACATAATAAGGAATTGCTGTTTTTTTCGCAACAAACAAGCAAAAAAAAAAAAAACTCAATAGGGGGCCCCTTGTGCCCGGGGGCCCCCATGCCCAGGACCGGCGGTAGTTACGCCACTGTCTCCTATAGCTGGGGCAGTAATAAGTATTTGTAAAAATATATTTCAATCCACAATGCTAACAGAAAATATAATCAATGGTAAAGTAAATAAATGTGAAATAAATTGGCGTCTAGAATATATTCGACGTTATCCCAAATGTATTTAGGAAACCCTTCTGTACCCAAGGGAAATGTAGGGGACAAATCTTTGTACAGCCCTGCTATAGAAAAAACGGAGAAATATAGGCAATAAAAATACAGGTAAATACATACCTGGGCTATGATACATCATACATTGGGATACATTTACCATTACAACTCTATAAGTGAAAAATAGTACTAATTTGTAAATTAGCTTTTCATAATTTCATGAGATTCTTGTTTATGTTCCTGGAAAGTGAAATTCGTGTTTTTGAAATAAGTTTGTTCTATGATCTAAGGGATGGCTCTTACTATTTGTCTCAAATATCCTTGCTGAAGCTCAAAGGATGAGAGATGGCTTACTGAAGTTGACAGAGATAGGGGATTCGACTCAAAATCTGCCGAAGAGTAATGGGAATCAGAGAAGAGGGATTCGACTCAAAATCAGCCGAAGAGTTGGGGGGAATCAGAGATGGGGGACTCGACTAAAAATCAGCCGAAGGAGAATGGGAATCAGAGAAGAGGGATTCGACTCAAAATCAGCCGAAGAGTTGGGGGGAATCAGAGATGGGGGACTCGACTAAAAATCAGCCGAAGGAGAATGGGAATCAGAGAAGAGGGACTCGACTCAAAAACCCTAGTAATAGGTTACATTTTATAGACGGATTCAAAACCCTCTGTGTAGGACAACTTTTAGCCTAAAGGGCCGATTGGGTTTAGAGGGAGAGGGACAACTTAATTTATTTATTCGTTCTGGGGGAAGTACATGACTCTGTATATAAAATAGGAAAATGATCGAAAATGACAATAGATAAGAGTTATCATCCCTGAAACAGATCTTCTAGTACAGTGTCCATCATATATTCACGACTCGTACTCAGCTGTTCGGAGATAGATATACCTGATCTGAATCACTTATCCGCCATAGTCCTTCAGATTGAATAAACCTTGAGCCCTGAGGCTATATAGTATATCGTTGATAAGCTCAGGGCAATCTCAGTTGACATTTACCTTCAAACCTTGGTTTGAACTCTGACGATGTAATAACTTCTTATGGAATGAATGTATCGATATAGAATTTTATCGATGGACATTTTCAATAAGTACATTTTAAGCCACTGATGATAAAGATACTGGGGTCCCCTCATTTGAAAGCGCTTAGGGACTATGTACCATTCATTTAAAACTTTTAGTATCTAAGACAACGTTTTGAAACTAAGCTTATCATCAGCCCATTCTCAATACTGGATACACAGAGGGTGCCGGTGTCTCTCCTACTGAGTTCAAGATTGCTGGTTCAAATCCCACCGTGGCCCTAAAAAGTTGGGCTCATGTTATTAGGTGCCATAAGGATGGCACTTGACATATTTCCGTGAAATCTGTCGAAGGTTATAAAGATGTTATTTATAAAATTCCATAGGACAGATGTGGATCAGAGGTGGGATCAGCTCAAAAACTCCAGTAATGAATGTATTGACACGATATTTTATATTTAAATTTAAAACTCCATAAGGAAAGCACCTATTAATTTTCTGCAAAATTGGTCAAAGGGGTGGGGGGGGGGGACTAGAGAAGAGGAACTCGTTTTATAATGATTGTTTTTTTTATTTTAAATATTTTATTATCCATATTTACAACCGGTACAGACCATAAGCAAAGTTGACAATAGGTAATGGAACAATTTATGGTCAATGATAACAAAATATACAAAATAATGTCTCCGTGAAGTCATGAAGAATATGTACAAAATAATAACTATGTATACAATGAGAAAATAATTATAACGATAACAATAAAAAATATAAAAACAATAAAATAATAATAATAAGATGAATAAGAATATAAAAAAATTAGGTTAAAAAAATTATATATATAATAAATACATGAAAAAAAAAAAAAAAAAAAATGATTGTATGACGGTTCAGAAACCACTATGAAAGTCGTATACACAGAGACGGAGGATTATATATACATATATATGGTGGGCTGGTGTTTTACACCTTGGGACCTAAGCAACCAGAGCTCTTATCCCTTCCCTGGAAGCGCTGGGCTTCCCCCTTATTATATTACCTGAACCAAGTGTTTTACACCAAGGGACCTAAGCATCGAGTGCTCTTATCCCTTCCCTGGAAGCCCTGGGCTTCCCCCTTTTTATATTACCTGAACCAAGTGTTTTACACCAAGGGACCTAAGCATCCAGTGCTCTTATCCCTTCCATGGAAGCGCTGGGCTTCCCCCTTATTATATTACCTGAACCAAGTGTTTTACACCAAGGGACCTAAGCATCCAGTGCTCTTATCCCTTCCCTGGAAGCGCTGGGCTTCCCCCTTATTGTATTACCTAAAACAAGCCCTTCATGAAGTTTCCTTAATGAACCTGAGAATGCTCCCGTGGTCCAATCTTCTAAAATCCTCCTCTGTGATTACCTGTACACTTCAAAAGGTCTTTAGTCCACTCATTATTATTATCATTTTCATACTCGAATGTGTATTTAAATACTGAAATATTATTAACCTTATTGTTTTTTAATCTAGGTAAGATCTACATTACTGGAGGCTTCAACGGGCAAGAGTGTATGAACACAGCAGAAGTGTTCGACCCAGAGTTGAACCAATGGTCAATGATACCACCCATGAGATCCAGAAGGAGCGGCGTGTCTTGTATCGGCTACCATGGATGTCTCTACGTTATAGGTTGTTTGTACAACATTGCACTTATTTCATTTGACTTAAAATATTTACGTGATTTTAATTATGTTATACATATATTTTCAATTCCAGTCTTCTGTTCGCCAGAGGCGCACTAGATCCCATCCTCCAGACCTCTTCATCCCCTCCAATCCACTCCCCTTTGATTAGGTCTTCGTCTCTCTCCCCCGTATTCTCTAATTCATCAACCTCAATTATCTAATTTAAATAATTTATTTATCCCATTTTTATTTTCTATTTTTATTATATTTTATTTTCCCATATTTCCTAAATTATTCGATCATCATTTTTTATTCATTTCACATATTTATATATTTTTATCATGCATTTATTTATTTTTTATTTTATTTTTCTTCTCTCTCCTCACACTTTTCTATCCAGCCCCTACTGTCTAATATTAATTTTATCTCAAGCCTTGTCTGGGCATCCTCCCTTCTCTTTTATAATCAACCATAATAGTATTATGCTCCATTTTATTTTTTTCTTATTTATATAGATTTTTTTTACATATATGTAAAAAAATCTATATAAATAAGAAAAAAATAAATTTTTCCTTCATAATTTAGATGTTAATTTTATGTTTTTTCGTGTGAATCTTCGTTTATCTATATTTATGACTAGCTAAACCCGCGCATGCGTTGCAATGGCTATTTTTGTAATTCATTTTTATTTTTTTTTACGTTTATTCATAGAAAATTAAAAGTGAAGTTAGTTATGAGACATTTAGTGTAAACAAAAATCTGACAGTTTTATAAACAATGAATTGTCAATTCGATAACAATCGTTTTATTTTCGTTTCGGAAAAGACAAAATTATACATATATATAAATTAAAAGTTATTACTTGTAGAATGTAAATTTTCAAAAACAAAAATTACAAAAAAATTTTTTCATTTAGGAGTCTATAAAACACAAGTATACAGACATTAGATTTTATATATATAGATAGATTGTCTAGTTTTTTTCCAATCTAGCACTAATTTATTTATCTATGTATTTATTTATTTATTTGAGTCATATTTACGTCATATTGATACTTTATTTCTTTGTTTCCCTTTCTTTTTGGATCTATGTATTTATTCTTAGGAGAATATGGGGAATTCTCGGTCCCAGAATAATAAAATTTATTTTTTCATTTCATATAACTATTACTTGAAGTGTGAACCAGAAGTCCCGTCAGAATGAATGTATCGACACGAAATTTCATATGTGAAACCGAACCCCACAAGGACGATACTTATCAATTTTCAGCGAAATCTGAGGAGTGAAGAAGGGTATCAGAGGGGGGCTCAACTCAAAAATTTCAATAACTGCCGATGTAATGAATTCAATCAATCAATCAATTCTTTATTAGCCTTTAAGAAATACATCTTTTAGGCTCGATGTAATGAATTCATCGATACAAAATTTAGTGTGAGGATTTAGGTCAACTATTGAATATTAGCGCAAACGGTCGACTTGTTTTGGAGGGGGAGCGAAAAATTGATTAATTCGTTCTGGGGAACTGTTTTTCGGAAGACTTTTTTTCTCTTCTGTTGATATTCGAATATATTTCAGGTGGTTTTAATGGCATCTCGAGGATGTGCAGCGGTGAGAAATTCAACCCAGCCACAAATAGCTGGACCCCCATCCCAGATATGTACAATCCAAGGAGCAACTTCGCCATCGAGGTTATAGACGATATGATCTTCACGATTGGTGGCTTCAATGGAGTGACCACTATATACCATGTGGAGTGCTATGATGACAAACCTAACGAATGGTGAGTTCATGAGCTATTGTCTGTTTGATAAAATTACATCAGCTCGTTCCAAAAACATTACACCCTTCTCATTGTAAGTATACCCGTCAGTGATCACGATGTGATCAACGTATAATATGTGTAGTGCAACGAGGACAAACCCAAAAATTGGTGAATTTTTTGCTATAGTCTAAGTGGTGATTTTTCGCCCTTGAAAAGGTTGGAATTTTTCACTACGTTCAAAAAATATCAAAACTGAGCGAGTTTTCTGTTCTAAGAACCATTAATGGAAGAACCATGCAACCATGCAAACATAAAACGAACAAAAGAAAGTAAAGATAGAATAAAGTAAAAGGAATAAACTGAATTAAATTGAAATATTTTAAGTAAGGTTATTTTTTTAAGTTTCTAACACGTTAGCTCGCACAGCTGTTTTCAAAAAAAAAAAAAATCATCAAACTTTTATAACAAAATTTAAATTTCCTTATTTTTATTTCCTATTCATTGCTTTAATGTGCATATGAAAATATCATTTCCAACTCATGAATTGAACGAATATTTTTGAATTCATGGAGGAGGGGGATCTGAACCCCAGATGTCCACACTTGACTCAGATAAATAACTGCAAATCGTTGGGATGAGTAATGATGAGAAAGAGTGCCGCCCGCTCTTCTTAGAAGTTTAATGAGATGCATTAATGAGATTAGTTGCATTGAAGTAGAACCCAACATTCATAAACATGAATGGTATTGAACCTTGAACCCTATTCAGATCCTAATCCCTTATACCAATTGCAAGTATTTCTTTCTTTGCCCTGCAGTTTTCTTATTATAACTTTTAAACAAAGCATTTGCGGACCTATGTTTATAGGAACTTTTTTGTTCAGAATTAAGTTTACTATAAGATCCCTAAGTATCGCCCTCTCGACTTGTTATATCCTGTATAGTGCACGCAAAAACACCACTATTAGTTGTACACTCATGCCATATGAGGTCATATCGCTTACTACCAGAGCAAATTTCCCGCTCTAGTGGACTTAAGTTTTTTTTTTTTTTTTTTAAATGTATTTATTTATCTGAAGCCATAACATAGGCTGACATATACTAACCAAAAACATAAAATAATAAAAATAAATATGACATGAAAGGCTTGAGAGAGGAAAAACACACAGCGGTGAACCCTCATGACATCACTTCACAACAGATCTCATTGTCAAACTCTCTTCAATCTTCTTGGGGGATTGTAGGTCAAAGGATTTTGAATTAATTCCTTATTGTTACTTGTATAAATAAATTTTATCTTTATTTTAGAATTTCGTCCCCTGATTTCATAGTATTATTCATTTTTGTCTTTATTATTATTTCTTTCTGATCTCTTAAGGAGAACTTTTTAATATTTCATTACTTACAACAAGTTATGGTCATTTACATAAATAATATTACATAAATTATATTACATAAATTATATTATCATTATATTACATAAATTATTTTCTAAAAATGTTATTAGTTATATCTAACATTTGGACTTAAGCCCGACTCATCAATCAAGCTTTAAAAATAATAAAAATTTTCTATTCTCTACAAATGACTAAAGGTGTTTATTGTCTTTTACGGGTAACCTGCTTCGTGCAGTCGCAGTTCTGTCGAATTGGTAGTGCAATATGCAATCAATGCTAATTGTCCTCTGATATGCAAATATTATGCATTAATTACGTATGTCCTGGGTATATCTATGTAAATTTCTCATTGTGACGCAACGGTGACATTTTCTTAAAGGTTTTTGGGAAAAACATAATTTTTATGAAAAGAAATGAATTCTTTTCACTCAAATTTTTCATATGATGTTATTCAAGTTTTCCCCAATCTTAATATTTTTTTAAAATATTAGATTTACATAAAAACGGTTGGTCCTATCGAATAATTGAATTTTACCAAAAATGTTCCTTATTATATTTCAAATCTCTAAAAAGCCCTCAGATTTGACGTAGAATCAACATGATCATAGTAATAGCGTAGGAAATACTTTATTGTAATGTCGAAATTGTATCATGTATTTTAGAGGGCGCTAGTAGCTCAGTGGTATGCGTGCTTGCCTTCTGAGCTCAAGAACGTAGGTTCGAAACCCGACCGAGGCCCTTATCTGGGAGGTAAAATAAACTTAAGCAAGCCGTTCTTCGGATGGGACGTTAAGCGATGGTCCCGAGTCGGTATGATGTCAGCTCCCCGTTAAAGACCCCTACCCTAGGTGAATAAAAATGTAGGGTAGGCAAAATTTAAAACTCCCACAGTAGAGACGGGCTCATGTCCACCAGAGTGACGAAAGAGCGCTCTGGTAGTAGGCGATATGACCTCGTAGTTAAAAGCCCGGGCATGAGTCATAAAACCTACCTAATCTCGTGTCTTTAAAAAATATATATATGGGATGGGGCGATTAAAGGACGCCACCCTCAGCATTACGCTGTCAATTGAAACGAAAAAAAATATACTTTCATATATTTTAGTGAAAGTTTGAAATGGATTTGAGAGGGAGAGAGTGATCTGGAAAAGCGTGGTTGGTATAAAAAAGTGCTGAAAGGCCACATAACATATTTTTTTATTATATGTAACCATAATATGTCCGCGTTCCTCAATGTTTTTTAAAAAACGAATACATTTTTAGACAATTTTACCTGAGATCTATGGAAATTACAATCATATGTTCATAAAATAGAATCTCCTCCCCTTGACTATATGATGCTTTTGACTAATTTTTGACCAAGTACAAACAACCTTAATTCCTGGTAATGATAAAGATCACGAAGGCTTTGGTCAGGCGACCTCGGCATTGTTCTACTTAAACCAATTTCCTGAAATATCTCCGTATCTCAGTGTTCCAAATAAGAATACAAAAAAAAAAGCAGGGATGTCTCACCCACATAAGCGCACGGATGAAATGAAACTTTGTCTTCATTAACCATGCTTATTAAATAAACAAATTAATAAATATATATTAATATATATATATATTATAGGTTAGGTTTTATGACTCATGCCCGGGCTTTAACTACAAGGTCATATCGCCTACTACCAGAGCGCTCTTTCGTCACTCTGGTGGACATGAGCCCAACTCTACTGTGGGAGTCCTAAATTTTGCCTACACTAAATTTTTATTCATCTAGGGTAGGGGTCTTTAACGAGTACCTGACATCGTACAGGCTCGGGACCATCGCTTAAAGTCCCATCCGAAGGACGGCATGCTTAAGTTTATTTTACCTCCCAGATAAAATAAACTAAGGGCCTCGGTCGGGTTACGTACCCACGTTCTTGAGCTCAGAAGTCAAGCACGCATACCACTGAGCTACCGGCGCCCTCTATACTCGTATATATGTATTATATAAAATGTGGTAAAGAAATTATTGTTAAATAAAACTAACAAATATAAATAATAATTGAAATAATAATAATTAAATAAATAATAAATTACCACATTTCCTATATAAATTGTATATCTCTGATCTTTTACTAAATTTTGATTTCTACAGTAGTTTTCGAAAGGGGCCCTAAAAAACTATCAAAAGTTCAAGACGTGCAATTTTTAAGAAAGTTCACGTAATTTTAAAAAAATTTCAATCAACGAACTTTTCATTTGGATTTCTAAAGAGATGCCATATTGTTTTCTAAATTTTGAAAAAAATATTAAATCTAATCCAAAGGTATCAATTATCTTACTGGGTCAACAGGGAAAATGGATAGCATAGAATTTACGAGAACAAATATTTGGGTTTATTTACTTGAACTGCATAATAAAATTAATAACTAAGTGATAAAAAAAATATTATATACAAAAAGAAATCTTACAAGCTAATTTTTACATATATGTAATGTTTAAATCGACACTCATCGCAGCGAACTTTATAATATGGTTTTATTAATGGCAGTTTTTTGAAAACTATAAAAACGAAGAAAACTATAAAATATATAAGTAATGTGGCCATTAACGGACATTCTTATACCAACCACGCTTACAGAACAGTCTTTCTCCCTTTTCCCCTTCTCAAAATTATTTCATACTGACATTACTCGGTATAAGAATGTCTACTCTCAGGATTACGCTATAAAAAGAGAAAAAATGTAAGGGTGGTTGGTATAAGAAAGTTCTGTATTGTCATCACATATATTTTATTTTTATGCTGTTTCTAAAGAGTGCACTATTGTTAAGCGATGGATCTATTGCATTTAACAATCATTTTACAAGACAAACTCACATAACTGTGTAAATTACGACCCGAGAGCTTGTTAACGGTGTGTAAAAATATCATTGTCAAATGATGGTCTTGTCTTTGAACCATATAAAGATGAGCCTATAAAAGTGTGGATCACCCGTAAAACAGAAGTTATGGGATATGACGGGGTTGCTGTTTGTTTTCATACCAATTCATTGCCTCAATTCATCCTTTATTGACATATCTTATATATTTTTTTTTTTTTTTGGTCATTTTATTTTTCCAGTTATACGAAGTAAAGGGGATGTTATGTAATTCGACGTAAAAAAAAATATATAAAAATAAAATAAATATAATAAAATATATAATATAAAATAAATAAATATAATATAAATATAATATATAAATATAAATAAATGTTTCTCGGTGAATCACTAGCAATGTACTTCCCCGACTCTAAACATCTTAAAGTTGATTTACATAGGGTTTAGCTGAACTCATAATAAATTTTGTGTCCATACATTCATTACATCGGCAGTTATTGGGATGTTAAAGTTGAGCCCTCTTATTAATCCCCGAGGCAAAATGAGGGGTGTTATAAGCTTGAAGCCTTTGTCTGTGTGTGTGTGTGTGTGTGACTGTGGCATCGTAGCTCCAAGACGGCTGAACCGATTTCAAAGCGGTTTTTCCATTTCAAAAGCTGGTATTTGCGAGATGGTTTTTAGCCATGTTTGGTTGGAATCGGATATGCCGTCTCCAAGATCTTTAGCTTTCATCAGAGACTGTGTAGGGATCTCGCCCCCCTCCCCCCCCCAAAAAACCCTCCCCACCAAGGTTGCAATAAAAAAAAAATTAATGAATAAAAAAATAAGTACCTAAATTGATTTTTATTCAAAACACCAATGTCCGGACTTTTTTTTTTATTATTTAAATAAAATCAGGATTTTTACAGGGGGTGTGTCCTTCCGCCCCCAAATTTTATTGTGTCGGAGTTTTTAAAATGTTTAATATAACTTTTTTATTATATTTATGTGTTAAATTTATATATGTAATCTCGAGTGATAAATTCATAATATAGGCAGTTATAAGGAGTTATTGTGTTACACCCTCCTCCCCTCCTCTCCCCTTCCTTTGGTCAATTTGGCTGAAAAACAATAAGTGTCATTGATATGGGGTTCTGGATACATTTATAAAAGTTTGTGTCGTTACTTTCATTCTATCGAGTTATCATATTCACAAACACATAGACAGAAAATTTCATTTTCATATTTCATAACACGTGAAATTCCGTCGAAAACTAAGCATCGAATTTCTAATCGATTACATAACTTCCTATTTAGAAAGCTGATAAGGTATTAAAAAATAATATAGTTGACATTACTATTTTATAAACTGGGGCCGTGCGGGCTGGAGCATAGGACTTTGGTTGCATGGGTTCGAATCCCGTCCGCGGTGAGTTTTATTTCATAGATAAGACTTCTTCTCCTAGGTTATATTTAAATTTCAAGGCTCATAATGATGGCACCAATTAATTTTCCGAGAAATTGGCAGAAGGCAAGAAGGTATCAGAGCAGGGATCAATGTAATGGGTGATCGATAATTTAATAATAATTTGTGATGAGGGAGTACATCAGTATTATTTTTTTTAAATTAGGCTAATGAGGTATTATAAAATATGAGGACCCATAGAATCCAAGGCTGAGAAATATTCATTCATTAATAGAACCTTATTCTTACTGGAATCTTACTTATGTTAGTCATTATGACTCATGCCCGGGCTTTAACTACGAGGTCATATCGCCTACTACCAGAGCGCTCTTTCGTCTCTCTGGTGGACATTAGCCCGACTCTGTAGGAGTCCCAAATTTTGCCTACCCTAAATTTTTATTCACCTAGGTCAGGGATCTTTAACGAGTATCTGACATGGTACAGGCTCGGGGCCATCGACTATCTTCCAGATAAAATAAACTAAGGGCCTCGGTCGGTCGAACCCGTGATCTTAAGCTCAGAAGGCAAGCACGCATACCACTGAGCTACCGGCGCCCTCTTATTTATGTGACCATGTACAACTATAAATTAAATTGTTAACATTGTGTGTAATTCATTATCAGCTTATTACTCAATGGAATATACCCTCGCTACTCTTACTTGTGATGACAACTTTTACCAAATTCCCCCCCATCATTTCTTGTTATCGTGGTACAATTGAGTCCAAATCGTATCAGATAATGTCAGGCTTGGTTGAGTAATCATGTAATGGAATGAGAAAGGCGCCTGCCACGTTTTGCCGCTAGAGGCGTCACATAGACCCCATGGAATTTTGTCCTCGATAACACTACGATTCCCTGATAATATGCTCTTTTTTTTTCTATGTATAAGGTAGCATCAACAACCTTCGAAAGAATCATGTATGTTTTTTAAAAATATTGTCACAAAATATATATAATACATGGGAATGCTTTTGGTATTGATTGCTACCATCTTCAGACTCATGCCCGGGCTTTAACAACGAGGTCATATCGCCTACTACCAGAGCGCTTTTTCGTCACTCTGGTGGACATGAGCCCGACTCTACTGTGGGAGTTCTAAATTTTTATTCACCTACGGCAGGGGTCTTTAACGAGTACGTGACATCGTACAGGCTCGGGATCATCGCCTAACGTCCCATCCGAAGGACGGCGTGCTTAAGTCTATTTTACCTCCCAGATAAAATAAACTAAAGACCTCGGTCGGGTTTCAAACCCTCGATCTTGAGCTCAGAATGCAAGCAAGCATACCACTGAGCTACCGGCGCCCTCTTACCGTATTATATATATTTTTTGAAATATACAATACTTTTAAAAAACATACGTTTTTCTCCATTTTTTAGTTACAACTTTAATTTGTTTCAAAGCCTTCCTTGGCCAATTGAGCAGTCATTAACCCCTGACGCAAAAGAAGGGGTGTTACAAGTTTGAAGCTTCTTTGTCTGGGTGTGTGTCTCTCTGTGGCATCGTAGCTCCAAGACGGCTGAAACCGATTTCAAAGCGGTTTATTAGCTTCAAAAGCTGGTATTTGCGAGATGGTTCTTAGCCATGTTTGGTGGAATTCGGGTATGCCGTCTCCAAGATCTTCAGGTTTCATCAGAGCCTGTGTAGGGATCTCGGCCTCTATTACAGCTAGAGACTTTGAGCTCAAATATCAAAAAAGCTCTCTCCACAAAGGTTTCAGTAAAAAAAATAACAAAAACAATTTTTTATTGCTTCGGGATTTTTTAAAATTTTATGTTTTTTATTTTTTATAATTCCAACTTTAACAAACTTATTTTTTTTTGGTTTTCGTTTGTCAGGTACGAAGCAACAGACATGAACATCTACCGATCAGCTTTGAGTGCCTCTGTCATTATGGGCCTCCCCAACGTACGAGACTATATCCATCAACATCGGGACCGTCTTATGGAGGAGAAGAGACAGAAACTGTTGGCCCTCGATGCACAACGAGCTCTTCAGCCTGCTCCCAACCAGGCAGGCAATAATGATGACAACTAAACAGATAAATACAAAAATGTGAAGAAAATAATAAAAAAAAAAAAAAAATGAAATATCCCAAGAATTCCAGTCTGAACCCATCCTTACAAATACACTTCTTTTAGATATATGCTTATATATATTATATTTTTATGAAAGGAATCATTTATATTTGTCAATAGTATTCATTGTTGATCTAAACCAGTGGTTCCCAAACTTACTATGCCCATGGACCCCTTTTTAAAGCTAAAACCTGACCATGCACCTTTAAGTGAAATAACTAAATAACTGCATAATAGATAAAAATAGATAGATTATATAATAAAACTAGTTCTGTTTTGAGACTTGGTTGGAAGCGAACTCGAAAATCTTGCGAATACGAACGAAAACTAAACAAGAAATGTCCATAATTATTAGGAAGTTTAGAAAACGTATTTATTTTTTAATAATTTCTCTAAACTCCTCCCCAGCTGTGCCTCACTGTGTTCTATGAAACTAAGAGCCTCCTGTCCGCTTTCTAGATTTTCCGCACTGGACCACTTAAGGCTGTCCGTTGTCCGTTAAGAGAGGGTCAGTTATCGAGAGGTAAACTAAGCATTGAATGGTCTGCTGCCAGGACCATAAAATGTTTGTCCTTTAATAGAGTTATTCGCTATCTAGAGGTGTCCGTTTTATAAATTAACTTTAACAAAAGTATATCTTTGCTTAAATAAATTTAATATATGTACAAGAAGATGTCAATTGTATTCAAAAATACTTACGTAACGTACTCTATCTTCGTGAATGACAAAAAATGATACTGCTTTCTGATCTAGGAAAATTTGTTGCATTCACTTGACATCACGGGATCATGCACAAAACTAAATTGTTGATTAGATGCACTCTTTAATCGTGCATATTATTGTTTACATTATTATTCTTACCTTTCTCAAAAAATTTTTGTTTTTCTTTTCTTTTTTCTTTTTCACTAGTGTATTTTCATTATTATTTTTTTTTCTATTAACATTTATATTTCTTTAATTAATTCTTAGCGGCATCTTTTCTTTTTTCTTTATTATTCTTTATTCTCTATTGGTTGATACGTTTATTCTTTTGTTTATCTTTTCTTAGGGGACATATGCCCCAGAATAAAAATTATTTTTCATTTTCATTTTCATTCCGTTTTCTGCTACATATGATACAACTTATATCGTTGGTGAGGTCCATTCGATAAAGTCGTCACGACACTGGCACACACCGGACCACCGTCGCTTCTCGGCCTTTTGGCTAAGATCAAAGTGTAGTACTTATCTGTTCTTATCAGCTTTCATTTTCATTTTCATTTAATGCATATGCTCTGTCCACTTTTACTAATTTATTTTTTATATTAGATATTAATACAGATATATTTATTTTCGTATTTTTCTTCATAATTAAGCTGTTCATTAAAATTTTTTATTTATCTTTATTTATTGTACTAGCAGTAATACCCGGCGTTGCCCGGGGAACTTTGACTTTTCTCCTAATATCTCTCGTTCGAATCCATTTCAATTCTTCAATAGTACATTCATGATGTTATAATTTTTAATTATTCATGCGGAATAACGCTTATAGTCCTTCAACGGCAGACATCCCAGCTAGTAAGTTTTTAGGACCCCTGGGCACCATGGCTAGTACGCGCCATTCAACGGCGGAAACCACAGCTAGTGAATACTTAGCATCAGTGGACGTCCTAGCCAGTGCGTACTTGAGAACGCTTGTGACCACCAGGTTGATTAAAACATAGACTTCAACCATCCTGGAGCTAAAACTAATTTATTCAAAAAGATTTCTCATTAATCGTTGCAATGGTTTTCGAGTTACAAAGATTGCGTGAGTGGATGCTGGGATGGACCAGATATTGAGGTACTAATACGCCTATAACCTTCCACAGACGATGACGAACAAATTTAAAAAAAAGTTAATCAAATCCATCAAGCCGTTCGTGAGTTATAGCGGTACAACGCATAGACATTTTCAGCTTTATATATATGATAGTTTATCCATTGTAGCACTACTTTATTTATTTATGTATTTTTTCTGATGCTTTATTTAATTGTGATATTTTCTTTTTGACTCTCCGTTTTGACTTACTTTGAATTTATTCACCTTGGTTTCAGAACAATAACATTTATATTCATTTTCATTTTCATGAGTTACAATAACAATTAAAATAGTTTTTATTTATAGGAAAGTAAAAATAATTTTAATTAAATAAAATAATTTATTTTTAAATAATTAAAATAAAAGTAGGTAGTTATGTATTTTGTCGAACAAAAAAAAAAGTAAGATAGTACACACCCTGCTGGTATAATATTAAAAATTCAGACATGTACAATGTTGTTAAAAAAACTGGGATTAACGGTTGAAAGTTCGTGAGCTTACACAGGTGGAGTGGTGTGAATAACTTCTCACGAAGCAGCCAGGTGAGACGAAGTTCAAAAATGTCTTTTGAAGGAGAGTTGAGATAAGATGTCCTTGAGGTAGCTCTCAGTTCAAAAAGGTGAGGGGTGGCTGATTACAGACTGTTCCAAAAACATTGAATCATTTCTGATTATAAAAGCCTCAGGAGCTGTCTTACTATAGTCAGGCCTGTAAAAAGTGGGTTGGAGGTGAGCTGCGATGTTGCCGCTTGCTCCTGCCTCTCTTTGCCATAAATGTTCACATCGATACATCGGCAGTTATTTGAATTTTTTTGTTGAGGATTGTAACGGAGGCCCGGGTTCTTTCAGGACCGTAGCGCCGCAGAAACTAGAAATCAGTAATCAATCTACCGGGAGTTATTGTTTTCACAGATACACATAGACAGTAGACATCGTATAGCTGCGAAAGTATTTAAAGTTAAGTCCCTCCCTCTCCCCCCAATTTTCCCTTTCCTTTTGCCGATTTGACTGAAAATCAAAAGGTGTCTTTGGTTTTTTAGAAAATTTTAATTTCTAATATTGGAAAACTATGAAATACCCGTGAAAACTCAATTCCGAATTTCTAACCGATTGCTTCTTGGAAAATTGCTTATTGGAAAATTGCTTCTTGGAAAACCTTTGGGGTATAACTTGACCCAATTTCCATTGGAAAGTTTTGAGTTATTATGCATAGAGCGCCGATAAATTCATTAGAAAAGGTGTTTAGTTCGCTTCTCCATTAATATCCTATAATTTCTATCGTAATTACTTTAATTAAATATTTAAATATAGCTTGGAGGTAGTGTACTAGCAGGTGAAAAAGCCTTGAGCACACCGTCCTTCGGATGGTAGGCAACATTTAGAACTTCCACAGTAGAGTCGGGCCTATGTATGTATGCTCTGGTAGTAATATGAACTCGTACTTAAACCCCGGGCATGAGTCAAAATCAGGAATTAGAACTAAAAATGATACTTGTAAAAGAATATTTTAAATGAATAATAACGAACGGCTGGATCGCGGGGCCTGGGGCAGCTCCGCCGGGGCCTCTGGACTGGAACAGTCCCGGACTTGGAGGGTGTGGACGGCTTTCCTCACATGCACACCCTAATCTTCAAGCCCCGCTATCTTCACGATTAAGCTAATTGCTTCATATACTTGAGAGAGTGGCCCCGTGTTGCTGTTGTTTGTCCTCTGGCCCGGCCTGCCTGTTCGTTGGTTGCCCTGGGTCCTGTGCTTAGCTTTCCTCGGTCCTCCTGGCCCCCTGTGGGATCCCACCATGGCTGTTCTCGTTATTTGCATAAAGAGTTCGCTGGCTTAGTTAGAACAAGGAATGTTACAAGGTAGGACGATAATAACTAAAGCAGTTGTTCGCCCCAAATAAACCAACGAACCAACGAATAAGAAGTTGTTGAGTATTTAAAAGTTGTTGCCTGTAGGTCGCCTTAAATTTGGCTAAAGAGCCAATCACACTTTCTCATCCTGATAATGGTACGAAGTAAATGTGAAACAGGAGAGTGTAAAATTAAGTGACATGATAAGCAGGGTGCAAGATATATGAAACAGGACAAAATTGTCAAGGCAACCTAAAATTAGTTATAGGGTAATTCCATCTATAATCGGACAGAAATTAATCAACCACCGCCAATTTTACTGAAATCAAGTTTTTTCGACTTATTGCTATGAAAAAACAATATTGAGCCTATAAAAAACATTGAAATATTTATCTCTTCAGATTTGAACGAATAATATCGATTTTAATGAAAATCGATGGACTTTTTAAACAAATGCTTTTACAAATCATCTGAAACGATACAAAAAATTAATCTACACTGCATTTCGGTAGCCGGGAGTCTATTCTATCAAAAAATTGTGCGAACAGATTTTTTTTTTCTATACAGACTCGAATAATAGCTTAAATAAGAAAAAAATGAGCAACATTTCAAAAATTAATTCCTCAAAAACACAATCTCCGATTTGGCTGAAATTTTTACACATGTTTCTTCAGAGTCTAAACTATTTTCATGAAAAATTTCAACCATGTCTATTGATACTATTCAAAGATATGACAATTTACACTTTAGAAGAACAATTTAACGAATCGACTTCCTTCTCGTGTTATGTTAAAATCGATATTATTCGTTCAAAACTGAAGAGATAAATATTTCAATGTTTTTTATAGGCTCAATATTGTTTTTTCATAGCAATAAGTCGAAAAAAATTGATTTCAGTAAAATTGGCGGTGGTTGATTAATTTCTGTCCGATTATAGATGGAATGACCCTATAACAATGGTCTGTAAGGTTCAGTGCTCTAGTTATTGTTTATGTCAGTTAATGAATATTGTTCATTCATTGACAATATAAATCATTGATTATTAATTGCCATTCATCACATGAAATTAGTTATTACAATGGTCAACTTATAGACCCGTAGGTTCAGTGCTCTAGTTATTGTTTATGTCAATTAGTGAATATTGTTCATTCATTGACAATATAAATCATTGATTATTAATTGCCATTCATTGCATGAAATTTTATTCACAATCAATGAAATTATTGAAAACATTGATCGGTAAACTAGTTAGTTATTATGCCCCATGTTTACTATCAGAGCGTACTACTATGTTTATTGATCGTCTGAAGGACGGCGTGCTCAAACTTTTTTGACCTCCCACATAAAAAACCTCAATAGACTAGCATGCTACCTCTGAGCTACTGGGGGCCATCAAATGAAAATATTAAAAAAAAGTTGTCGTTGATTCACCGCTCATGTACTTCCCCAGAACGAATTAAACAATTAACTTTTCCGTTCCCCTCAAAAACCAATCCAAATATTACATAGGAGCTCCTAAATCATACTAAATTTTGTGTCGATAAATTCATTACATCGGCAGTTAATAGAGTTTTTAAGATAAGCCACTCTCCTAATCCCCCTTTTCCTTGGCCGATTTGACTGAAAATGGGTAGGTGTTGTCCTTATGGTTTTTTGAATACACATATAAAATTTCATGTTGATACATTCATTATATCGGGAGTTACAGTGTTCACAGACAGACACATTTTTTCATATTTGGATTCTGTATTTTTGACAAATTAAACAACTTCCTCTATACTTTGTGTACCATCCTGGTCAAGCCTCTGTTGCTGATCCTGGCATTGAACTGGGATGTTAACAAGACAGCTGGATAAGGGAGCAGGACTTAGCTATGTCAAAAATGAATAATTGTTTTGATAATATAGTTAACTCGGGACAATAGAAGATGAGCATGGCATCTGCTCGGAGCTAGGGATGGCAACAATATATCGATATATTTAGGTGAAATACCGATAGTATTCTCGATATGTGACCTTATATATCGATATATCGCCGATATATTTTTAAAAGTCGGTTAAAATGTTTATTATTTTTATTTTACTAGTTCAGCATATTACATGCTATGCTAGTAGGTAGGAACAACCTAGGACTGCTTATAGAAATGAACAAATAGATAAAAATATAAGTTGAATGTAAAAGATAATTCAGAGAATGGCTAACAATTATGTAAGTAAACCTGAACACTTGGTCTCTAAAGGAGGATGTCTTGAGGGAGCCGTGGCTTCAGTCTTGGGGCTGGAGTAGTCTTCCCTAGTTCATAATACGCTGGTCCTGCTGCTGTTTTTGGGGAATCCAGAAATTTCTTGGTAACCCTGGTTTTAAAATAAAAAATAGTAATATATCAAAAAAAAAAAATTTCGGTCCACCGTGCATGTAAATAAATAAATAAAATATGAGTTAGGTACTTTTATTTACATGTATGGTGGACCAGGCGATGTTTATTTATATCAATAGTCCCGCCCATATTCCACATGACTTTACATATTGACAAAACTTGTCTCTCAAATATTTTATTTTTAACTTGTAAAATGAACGTATTAAGTAATGACAAAAACAATATGAGAAAATGTATCACACTATCTTCATATTATATTAAAGACAAAATGGTAATTAACTATAAACATACATAATAATATCAAACTGATTGAAAATGATCTATGTACAGCAGACGGACACAAAAGAAAATGGTTTTACTACTCTTTTCGCAACATGGATCGTAGGGCGCGAAAAAAGAAAGTGGGTGATACTCTGGAGAAAGAAAGGCCCCCAGCCAAGACGTGCTAACAGAGGTAGGTTGGATAACGCGAAAAAGGTAGTAGAATGGTCGTTTCCTCAGGTCAATTCTTTCTATTCGCCTACTGTACAACCATTAGCCTATAGGGGTAATATTCGGATCATTATATCGTTAACTACCGATATATCGATATACTCTGACCGACATAATATTTCCTAGGCTCCTTTCTCTATCAAACCATATCTTCCTAAAAGCCCTCCTACATATTCCAAATGCTCCCATATCAGAAAGTCACCAGATCCCGTTCCTCTGATCTTTATCTCCCTTCCCACAGGACAAGAACCTACCACAACTCCTTACTTATCCAGGCTAACTCCCTCTGCAACTCTCTCCCTCTCCAGATTCGCCATGCTCGTACTCTTCTTTCATTTAAGTCCCTACTTTTCCATTATCTCCTAACTTAGCAAACCTCTGATTCCTAAGGCTGGCTTCTATGAGATAGTTCTTGTCTTCCTATAAGTCTCTCTCTCCACTGGACAGATTGTTACTCTTCTGTTTCATCAGTCCAGTTTTTTACAATTCATTCAAATACAAGTGTACTTGTTTCTCTAATTTTTCTTTTTTTATTTCTCTTTATCATTTTCACTAGTTTATTATATTGTTTTACTCATGGCCTGTTTTTAACATTTAATATTTATTCCTAGAGACCTCTTTTATTTTACTTTATATTTATTCTCTTCAACTGGTTGATACTTGTATACTCTTGTTTATTTCTTATGTTATTATTGTTAGGGGACGTATGTCCCAGAATAAAGATTATTTTTCATATCATTTCATATATCAGCCAGTTGTTCGATACATCGATTTAATTTGAAATATTGGGACCCTCTGTCCTCGAGTAGCTTCTTTTCCAACTTTTTTTTTTTTGTGATTCAAGCCCGGGCTTTATCTACGTCATGGAGGATTCTCAGCATGTGATTGAGAGAATAGGACTTTTGCAAATGGGTTAGAACCGGATGAAAGTTTATAGTGGAATGTTAAGAATCAGGATTGGATTAGTTCCTGAACGGTTGGGATGTTTAGGTATTCGTGGAGTTATTTATTGGTGACGTAGAAGGGAGCATTTACAATTTGACGAAGGACTCAAATTCATTTGATACTGACATTACTGGGTATACGAAATCACACTCATAATTATAATACACGTTGAATCCATAATATTCAAAAGATTCTTATACCCAGTAATACCATTTTAAAAGTCCGATAATGGACGCGTCACTTACATAAAAAAAAAAATTAATAAAAACTACCAATAATAGTTAGTTATTGTGACTCAAACCCGGGCTTTAACTACGAGATCATATCGCCTACTACCAGAGTGTTCTTTCATCGCTCTGGTGGACAGCCCGACTCTACTGTGGGAATCCTAAATTTTGTGTTGAAATTGACCAACCTAAGGGCCTCGGTCGGGTTTCGAACCCACGATCTTGAGCTCAGAAGACAAGCACGCATACCACTGAGCCACCGGCGCCCTCTTATAATTTTTTATTTATATTTGACTAATATTTATACATATTTTTTATTTTATTTTTTTATATATTGTTATAGTTACATTATTTTCTTTTTCTTTTCTATATCTCGCACATTGGGACCTGATGAAGGGACGAAAGAACGTCCAGAAACATCTTTGTGATAAGGACACTTCCGGAAGAGTTTTAAAAAATAGTTATCTTAATTTTTATTAAATTCAGCCCTGCCTGCTCGTATGGCGGCGCACAGTGTTTCCAAAACAACGTTTTTTGGAAACAACTATTTTGGACTGCGAATACTTATATGAAATTTAAAGGTGAAAAAAAAAGTTGCTATAAACAAGGGGTCGCAAATCAAGTCTTGATAGGTTTTTGGCAGTACTTGAGTATTTACATTTTTGGCGGTTTATTTACAGATTTGCACATTTTACCAGTACAGATTATAGTCCATTTCATATGTGGTGAATAAATCAACGGTTCAGGTAGTTACAATTCTTTAATTAAACATAATGCTTGTTCGCTTAGTGGGAGCGTTGAAGGTGTTGAACCTTGTACTTTCTCGCCTTATAACCACTCTCTAGGAAATTTTTAGTCGGCCTCCCTCCTCTGTGTACTTCATCGAGTGAATATTCTGACTTTCCACCACCACTCACAGGTAAAGTAACAATAAAATTACCTTTTAACCATTCACTATATCTTTGAAAACATTTGGTCTTATTATAATAAACGTCTTTTAACTTTTTATTATATTTTGGAATGAATCGTTGTTTACTTATCATAGATAGTTCATTCTCCTCGAGATGTGGGTACAACAATTGAAAACACAATTTCAAGTTGGGTTCATCTTTCATGAGTTCCTCGCAAACTATTCGGTACGGAATTATAAGGGTCCCCGACTCGCACATTTTTATCACACAACGCGACCAATGATAAAACAGTACCCTATTTAATTTCTTAGGTCTTAGATAACCTTTGATAAGATCAAGTGTTGTTTACACTTCCCATAACGTTCTCCTGCTAATAGGCATCAACAGACTTGTGATTATTTTCGTACATACTCGTATTCACGCATTCAAATCTGTGCGAAGGTCACAGCCGGCAACCGCCGGTCCTGAAACTTTTACCTTAATTAGTTCAACATCATATCTATAGAAAAAAATTAGGGAGAGACTGGAGGAAGGTGGAGCTGATTGTGAAAGCCTTTACAGAAATCGATAAGCTTTTTTTTTTTTTTAGTATGTTATACATCCCTTATTTTTCTGCATATTTCCAATATACTAGGAAGCTGACGCGTGGCTTTTATCTTACATATGTTGGGTAATTAACATGCAAACTTTCGTAATTTTAATTAAAACAACAGGCGTCCGAGGTAGAATAGAAATTGCGAAGCGAAAACGTATGATAATCAGTACTCGTCAAAAGGCACTTTTTAAATTCTCTCAACGATCCCAAAAAAAAATCTAGATGGAAAATTGGTGCAGTACATTCATTTTTGAATATTAACCTTTGCAAAACTCTAAGAATTTGTCAAAAATAAAGAATTTCATGTTCGAGGTTTTTTCCACCTTGGAAACACTGTGCGGCGTCGAGACTGCAAAACACGTAGTTCTCGAATGCCGGCTATACGACGTGCCCAGGGCGGCGCTGATTCGCCAGACAGGATCGTATCTGGGCCTGGATCTGCCGGGCCTGATGACAGAGGCTGGCTACCTGGCTTTTGGTCGGTTCGTCTCCTTCTGGCGGAGAATCAAGAAAGCCTTCTAACCCGGTGCCGGGGGCCCCACCGACCACCGACAGGCGTGAAAAAAAAAAAATGTATTAAATTGAAAAATGTATCTACTTATTATAAATGTATCTATGTATTAATTTTAATATTTTTTGTACCCATATATTTTTAATTGCTTATTTATTGAGTTTTTATTCATTTACTTTAACTTTTTTTAATAGTTTTGTTAATAATACGTGTCTTGGACGTGTGTTAGACTCAAATATTTACAAATCTAATTTATAAGCTATCTTAATGTATTTGACGTATCCTATTACCATTTATTGGTTTAACGGAAATAAAATTATTATTATTATATATACTCTGAAGAGATTAAGTAGTAAATATTTAGAAGCAGTAAAATTTCAACATAAATCCTGATTTAATTATAAAATTTTGAGAAAATTTCGAAATGGCCCTCGAAGAGCCATGACGTAGACTCATCTATCAGAAAGTCTGAAGACAAACTTTGGTGGGGTGGTGGGAGGTGAGATAGACTTGCGCACAATCCTTGCAGACACTTGTGGGACACTCTCACGTGGTTCTAGTGAAGTCTAGTGTCTGACATGATGAAGACACGAGCCCCACTTCTCTCTACCATCTACAGGTAGGCTCAACCAGTAATTCACTATGTTTCTATTTTGCACTTATTTTGAGCTATTTTGAAAAAAAAAAAAAAAATTGTCGATGAGTGTCCAATGTACTTCAGCAAGAATTAATCAACGTTCCTATCAACGAGCGTTTCGGGCTAACAATTAATAGTTGACTGACATAATGTATTCTGAATCCTCATGCTAAATTTCATGTCGATATAATAAATAATACATTTATTTCCGTTAAACCAATACATGGTAATAGGATACGTCAAAAGAATTTATACATTAAAATAGCTTATACATTAGATTTATAACTACTTGAGTCTAACACATCTATGATTAGTAGTAATAACAAAACTATTAAAAAAAGTAAAATGAAATTAATAAAAACTGAACAAATAAATACCTAAAAATATGAGTACATGATATGTTCATAATAAGTAGACACATTTTTCAATTTAATAAAAATTAAGATAACTATTTTTCAAAAAAAACTTTTCGGAAGTGTCTTTATCCCAACGATGTTTCGGGAGGTTCTTACGTCCCATCATCAGGTCCCAATGTGCGAGATATAGAACAGAAAGAAAACAATGTAACTATAACAATATATGAAAAATACTATATATATGTATACAGATTAATAAATATTAAATGAATGTATAAAAAAGTCTAAATAAATAAATAAATAAAACAATAACGTACATTGGACTGACCTTTAAGATGTGGAGGAACTCTGCCCAAAAAATAAAAATGAAACCTTTCTATCAAATTATGTTTTTGGATATGAAACACGATTCTTTGTTGTGATTATATTATTCTTTTTGAACAGTGAGAATACAATTCCGTTTCCATGTAAAGGGTTTCCTCTAACATAAACATTTTTAGTTGAAGTTTAAATTTTTTTATTGTATCATTATTCGAAAGTCTTCTTTCTTCCTGGTATCGTAATCATGATTAGTATTGTTGAGAGGGAAATTTTTTTTTTTTTTCCTAATAACCATTAATGTTTAAAATATAAACAGCGATGTCAAAGGCAGAATATGTTCATTACATCGGCTGTTATAAGGGTTTTTGTGTTGAACCCTCTCCTCTGACCCCCCTCTTAACTTCGGCCTATGGAGATTTAAAATTTATTATTAAATTTTATTTGCGGGGGTGTTCCGGGGTGTCTCTGAGCTGAAGAGTTGTTTTTCTTATGATTTTCATATTATTTTGTACATACTTTTTTATTTTGTTTTATGATTTCTTTAGATACTTTATTTTTTCAAATTTATTTAATTTAGTTACTCTGTAATTATTATTTTGTTTATATGTATTCTGCCCCCACAAGGAAAAAAGTAGTATGTGAAAAAAAGTACATATAGAGTATTTTTTTCTGAGCTCAAGATCGTGGGTTCGAAACCCAACCGAGGACCTTAGTTTATTTTACCTGGGAGGTAAAATAAACTTAAGCATGCCGTCCTTCGGATGGGAGGTGAAGCGATGGTCCCGAGTCTGTACGATGTGTGACCCCTACCCTAGGTGAATAAAAATTTAGGGTAGGCAAAATTTATGAATCCCACAGTAGAGTCGGGCTCATGTCCACCAGAGTGATGAAAGAGCGCTCTGGTAGTAGGCGATATGACCTCGTAGTTAAAGCCCGGACATGAGTCATACAACCTAACCCAAACGTAACCTATAGAGTATTTTATATCGTTGGAATCGTCTCGACTAGCCCTATCATATTCACTTCGTAAAACCGCAGTATCTTTACTGGAATATATATTTTTCTACTTCAAAAGTGCAGTATTAATATCATTATAAATAGATTACTTAAGGAAAGCGCAGTATGTTAACACTGTCTAGAAAAAATGCAGTATGTGTCACGTCTATACTGCGTTTATCCGAACGTGGGTTCGTAACCCGACCGAGGCCCTTAGTTTATTTTATCTGGGAGGTAAAATAAACTTAAGCATGCCGTCCTTCGGATGGGACGTTAAGCGATGGTCCCGAGCCTGTACGATGTCAGGTACTCGTTAAAGACCCCTGCCCTAGATGAATAAAAATTTAAGGTAGGCAAAATTTATGAATCCCACAGTAGAGTCGGGCTCATGTCCACCAGAGTGATGAAAGAGCGCTCTGGTAGTAGGCGATATGACCTCGTAGTTAAAGCCCGGGCATGAGTCATACAACCTAACCCAAACGTAACCTATAGAGTATTTTATATCGTTGGAATCGTCTCGACTAGCCCTATCATATTCACTTCGTAAAACCGCAGTATCTTTACTGGAATATATATTTTTCTACTTCAAAAGTGCAGTATTAATATCATTATAAATAGATTACTTAAGGAAAGCGCAGTATGTTAACACTGTCTAGAAAAAATGCAGTATGTGTCACGTCTATACTGCGTTTATCCGAACGTGGGTTCGTAACCCGACCGAGGCCCTTAGTTTATTTTATCTGGGAGGTAAAATAAACTTAAGCATGCCGTCCTTCGGATGGGACGTTAAGCGATGGTCCCGAGCCTGTACGATGTCAGGTACTCATTAAAGACCCCTGCCCTAGATGAATAAAAATTTAAGGTAGGCAAAATTTATGAATCCCACAGTAGAGTCGGGCTCATGTCCACCAGAGTGATGAAAGAGCGCTCTGGTAGTAGGCGATATGACCTCGTAGTTAAAGCCCGGGCATGAGTCATACAACCTAACCCAAACGTAACCTATAGAGTATTTTATATCGTTGGAATCGTCTCGACTAGCCCTATCATATTCACTTCGTAAAACCGCAGTATCTTTACTGGAATATATATTTTTCTACTTCAAAAGTGCAGTATTAATATCATTATAAATAGATTACTTAAGGAAAGCGCAGTATGTTAACACTGTCTAGAAAAAATGCAGTATGTGTCACGTCTATACTGCGTTTATCCGAACGTGGGTTCGTAACCCGACCGAGGCCCTTAGTTTATTTTATCTGGGAGGTAAAATAAACTTAAGCATGCCGTCCTTCGGATGGGACGTTAAGCGATGGTCCCGAGCCTGTACGATGTCAGGTACTCGTTAAAGACCCCTACCCTAGATGAATAAAAATTTAAGGTAGGCAAAATTTAGGACTCCCACAGTAGAGTCGGGCTCATGTCCACCAGAGTGACGAAAGAGCGCTCTGGTAGTAGGCGATATGACCTCGTAGTTAAAGCTCGGGCATGAGTCATAAAACCTAACCCTAACCTGCGTTTATCCTCAGGACCTACTAGATACTGCGTTTTCTCTAAGCACCGTGGCTATCATATCCTATTCAACTGTAACATCATTTTGTTGTTCGTACATTTTTATTCTTTGGTGATTTTGTCACCATCAAATCTGAATTAATAATTAATTTGTATATATTTTATTTTATTATTCTTGTTTTTCTTATTATTGTTATATTTTTTTCTTATTTTGTGTATTTGCCATTTATTATTTTGTATTTATTTTTATATTCACTGTCATCAAATTTACTTATAGTTTTATTTTAACTGATTGTAAATATACCAAATAAATCAAGAAGTTTAAAAAAAAAAGTTGATTCTTTCATTACATTGGCAGTTATTACAGTTTTTGTGATACATCCACTCCTAATTTCGCATTTATTTTGTGCGATTTGGCTGAAAATAGTTAGGTGTCGTCCTTATCGAATTCTGGATGCACATATAAAATTTTGTGTTTATAAGTATATTTTATCTGGAGTTGTCGTCTTCAAACAAATGCATACACCTACAGACATTCAGGTTTTAATTTTTATTTTTAAAGCTTTGGAAATTAAAAAAATTCGTACTTATCCAGTGCGAAATAATAAAGTTTTCGCTATCTCTCCAAAAGGAATTCACAAAGGTCAACAATATCAACCAATAGGTACTGAATTCCTTGTCGAAATATTCATTACATCAACAGTTATTACCTTCTCTTCGGTCGATTCGGCTGATAACCAATAAGTGTCGTTCTTTTGGAGTTCTAGATGCAAAATTTCGTGTCGATATACTCATTCTATCAGGGGTTATGTATGTACACAGTAGACTCTCCCTTATCCGGCGTGCTCCTTTATCCAGCGCTCGCAAAATAATATAAAATTTCTTAAACTAAAATTAACATTCAATTATTAGATTATCAATTATGTGAGCCACATGTATTTACGAGCACATACATACATATGTACATTGTATTTATAATGAAGGGAACGCGAATACAATTTTTTATTACTTCACTAATATCCTATACATAAATTATAATAAATACATAGTTGAAAATCAATCATTTATAAAAATAATGAAGATGAAACAATTGATGATATGTCACACAAAGAAGGTAAGGAGGCCTTAGAGAAAGCACTTCGTTACGTTGAACGACAACCATCCTCCACTTTTTCAGACGTCTTAACACTAAAGAAGTGGTGGGACTATGCAGCATGGAACAGTGTTGTGTTAGCGAAACAAAAGAAAATTACCAATTTTTTTAACAAATAATATTTTTAGATTTTGTTTTAAATATGTATGTAATTAAACGTAGATTTCAAAATATCTTTTTAAAATGTTATCAACAAAATACATACGTGTTTTATTCCTTAGCTCACCTAAAAACACTTTTTTTTCATGCTTTAATTGATATATTTTTTCTCATTAATTGATGATTTCCGTTATCCGGCATTACTTGGTACGATACATTCATTACATCAAGAAGTATTGGATATTTCGTTTTAAGCCACCCCAAAATCTTTTTCCCTCTGGATGAAGATCCAGAGATGTCGTCCTTATGGGGGTTCTGAATACACATAAAATTTCATGTCGATTTATTCAATCTACCGGGAGTTTTTTTTACTTCCCCAAACTATACAAAGTATAGTGGAAGTTATGTAATCGGTCAGAAATTCGATGAGGAGTTTTCAATAGAATTTTCCGACCTCATGATTCCAAAAATTAAAAGAAAATGAGTGTTTGTGTAACTGTGAACGCAATACTTCCCAATATAAAATGGACACAATTTTTTTGGAATTTTATATGTGTATTTAGAACCAACAGACAACACATATTGATTTTCAGCCAAACTGGAAAGAGGGAGGGGAGTTAGCTTAACCCAAAAACTATATTTTTTTTTAAACTTTGGCACATCGACAACTGAGGTCATTAGCGCCTTGGATATTCGCTCGGTGGGGGCACCTTCAGTGCGGCTATCTCTTCTGACCCATGGTACCGCTCCGTACTTCGTTTCATCGGGGTTCTCTCCCTGTCACTTCAAGAGCGACAGAAAGGGCAGAGTACCCACCTCCTATTATATTTTATTATATAAATCTATATTCCGCAAGAATTGCAGTAACTACATCGTATATGAGAACCAATTTTTAAAACTGTTGAAGAATCATGAGGCAATCCTTCTCTGTCTCTATAGGGCTTGAGTGCCACGCAAGTTTCCAATATGTGCAGAACAGATAGTGGTTCCCGGCAGAGAGGACATTTTGGTTGCCTCTTTCGCAATAAAATGTGGACATGCATTAACCACGTTTATCCGATTCTCAGTCTTGACAAGACAGTTCTTTCCCTTCGGGTAAGATTCTCACTGACGGAGGCTTCAACTCGTGGTTGGAACTTTTCCAGAGCTTTGCTGCTCTCTAATAACTCTACTAAACTCTATTAACTGTCAATGTAAAAAACATATTGACACAAAATTTTATACGTGAATTCAAAACCTCATCAGGACGACACTTGTTAATTTTCAGCTGAATGAGAAGGGCAGGAGAGATCAAAGGGAGGACTCAACTATCGACATGAAGGGCGGGTTCAGGGGGGGGGGGGGGGGGCTCAATTAAAAAACCCTAATAACTTCCGATTTAATTGATTTATCGACACAAAATTTCATATAAGAATTTAAGAGCCTCTTTGTGAGTTAACTATTGGATATAAGCACAAACGATCCACTGGTTTTGGAGGAGGAGCGAAAATTTAATTGATTAATTCGTTCTGGGGAAGTACATTGTCGGTGATTCACCACCGAGTTTTTTTTCGCCTTTACAAATATTATGATACATAACGCTTTACATATAATATATAATATATTCTAGGTTAGGATTGATTAAGTTTTAGGGCTCATGCCCGATCTTTAACTACGGTCATATCGCCTACTACCAGAGCGCTCTTTCGTCACTCTGGTGGACATGAGCCCTACTCTACTGTGGGAGACCTAAATTTTGCATACCCTAAATTTTTAATCACCTAGGGTAGGGGTCTTTAACGAGTACCTGACATCGTACAGGCTCGGCACCATCGCTTAATGTCCCATCCGAAGGACCGCATGCTTAAGTTTATTTAACCTCCCAGATAAAATAAACAAAGGGCTTCAGTCGGGTTTTGAACCCACGATCTTGAGCTCAGAAGACAAGCACGCATACCACTGAGCTACCAGCGCCCTTTAATATATTCTATGTATCATAATATTATAATAATACAAGATATAATCTTGTGTACGTTTAAAAAATAATAAATTTAACAATGCACTTGGGTTATAATGTTAACATTTTATAACGCCCTGAACTGCTATAAAAACTTCTATAACTTTTCAACTTTTTATACCCACGCTTTGGAAATTTTTCTGCTCTCCTCATTATTATTTTAAAAAGTTATTTTTTTAGTATGCTTTTTTCTTCAATTATTTCTATCTCGTTTAAAAAAATAAATTCAATAAGATGTGTTCCGCAATAAAAAAATATTTTTATTATATATTTATTTCATTACATCTCTGTAAATGTCTTTATAATTTCTTTAACAATGAGGTCATATCGCCTACTACCAGAGCGCTCTTTCTTCGCTCGAGCCCGACTTTACTATGGAATCCTCAATTTCGCCAAGCTTGAAATTTTATTCACCTAGGGTAGGGGTCTTTAACGAGTATCTGACATTGTACAGGCTGGAGACCATCACATTCCGTTCCATCCGAAGGACGGCATGCTCAAGGTTTTCCTCTTAGGTAAAAACAATCTAGAATCTCTGAGCTATCTACAGTTGTGAGGAAAAGCGCTATTTCTCTAGAGCTGCTACTTTTGGAGATATTAATACTATAGGTTAGGTTTTATGACTCATGTCCGGTCTTTAACTATGGACTCTACAGTAGGAGTGCTAAATTTTGCCTACCCTAAATTTTCATTCACCTAGGGCAGGGGTCTTTAACGAGTAACTGACATCGTACAGGCTCGGGACCATAGCTTAACGTCCTTTTCGAAGAAAGGCATGCTTAAGTTTATTTTACCTCCCAGATAAAATAAACTAAGGGTCTTGGCAGGATTTCGAACTTGCGAACTTGAGCTCAGTAAGCAAGCACGCATACCACTGAGCTACCGGCGCCCTCCTCAAAATTAAACTGAAGGTTGACATGATCCCTTGCGGACTAAAATGAATGGTTTTTCCTCGCAGGTTTATTCCATTCAATTTTCCTTGTATCTGTTTCCCTCTTCCCACATAGATGTGAGCCAGTGGGAGGCTCGGAAAATGAGATTTTGAAAAAGACTCTATATCATCAAAATTTTAAGAAGTCTTTGGTCAATCACCGGCAATGTGCTTCACCAGAAAGAATTAATCAAGTAATTTTTCGTAACCCCCTCAAAACCAGTCTCCGCTAATATTCAATAGTAGCTCCTAAATCTTATGTTGATAAATTCATTACATCGGCCCTCATTGGGTTCTGACTTCAAATATAAAATTTCATGTCGACACATCCATTTCGAAGGCAGTTATTAAGGTTTTTGTTTTGATCTCCCCTCTGATCCTCCTTTTTCCTTCAGCCGATTTCGCTGGAATGTCGTCTGTGTTTTTCTTATGTGATTTTGAATTTATATACGAAATTTCATGACAATAGATTCATTACAACGGTAGTTATTACAGTTTTTATGTTAAACCCACTCCTAGTTCTCCATTTGCTTTGAGCAATTTGACTGAAAATCAATGGTTGACATCCTTGAATCCACATATCAAAACTAAACCTGACCGATAGTTTATGTAATTGGTCAGAAAATCGATGTTGAGTTTTCAACGAAATTTAATGTTTTCCGATCTCCTGATTCCAGAAATTTAAAAACAATTCTGTCTGTGTGTCTGTGAAGACGATAACTCCCGATTGAATGAATGTATCGACACGAAATTCTATATGTAAATTCAAAATCCTATAAGGACCTACCTAGTAGAATCAGCCAAAGGGGAGGGGGGAATCAGGGAAGGGGCTTAACTCAAAAATCCCAATAACTGACAATGTAATGAATGTATCTGTAAGCCTCTTGCTTATAATGAATTTAATACGGATATGAATACGAAACAACAACTACTGACTATTTTTATTTGTTTTATAACAGCTGATTTATATACAGTTATATTACTCGATCATTTGCGCTAATATTAAACAGTTGACCCACACAGGGGCTCCTAAATCCTATGTCCCCTATACTAATAACATAAGAAATAAACAAAATAATAAAAATATTAACCAATTGAGACAGAATAAAGAAAAAAAAAAACATTAAGGCGTAGTCAAGGTCCACGCCGTAGATTTTCCGTGAAAACGTCTTTGCGCCGTTTTTTCATTTTCTTTTCGATGCTGCCGTAGCTCTTGCATTTGCTCGGCACTAGACTTTTTAGGTTTTTTAAAATCCTTTTGATGCGAACTTTCCTCTGATTTGCGTTTTCTATAATTCCGCGCATATTTACGATTCATATGAGACATCTTTAATTTTTTTGCTATTTTCAATTTAATACCGATTTTTTCATATATTTTGGGGAATATTTTTATTGTTTCACTTTGAGTCCTAGTAGTGCTCCTCAAGCTCTTTACAACGACACCCCGAATCAACGTCCTATCTAAACGCGTTATCACGCTACACTAATTTCTAATGTTACACAACGCTAATTCGCAACAATCATCCGCCGGCGCCC
Source organism: Aradus depressus (assembly GCA_963662175.1). Taxonomy (NCBI): domain Eukaryota; kingdom Metazoa; phylum Arthropoda; class Insecta; order Hemiptera; family Aradidae; genus Aradus; species Aradus depressus. The sequence goes on along the minus strand of OY759226.1, from coordinate 17,653,836 downwards.
ACACTAGGCCGATAACGTCACAGGCAAAACCAAACACTGCACAACAAACACGTACAGACATGCTCTATCAATTGTGACCTCAACTGATGTTATCGCATTATTAGTCTCGTAGTTATTAGCGATTGAAATCTGACGGTATTTTTTAACACAAGAAAGTTTGACTGGCTATCACTGTGCTTAACGAGCCAATAGACATTTTCACGTCAAAAAAAATCGGTCAAATGCAAACTATACTTGCACAGTTAGTGTTCCGCACAATTAGCCTAGCCCCCCACTTAAATTATTAATAGTTAAACCAATGGTTCAGCAGTCATAAGGAAATAAACAATTAAATTGTTTATAACAATTGATTGCGCTAGAATTTGTCAATCCTAATATTGTTGGCTGAATCTACACCTAATTTTCAATGTTCATGATTTTTTTCAGATGAGCGATCCTTTTAGGGTCAGAAATTTTCAAGCGTTTTTCCTAAAAAATGTTAGAAAAGATGCATAGAAAAATACATCATATATATTTTTGAATTTGTACTTCAATAAGCTTACATTTGACACCCTACACGATGCCCATGATGAAAAAATTATTTTTTCAATTTCCCAATTTACCCCCTAAAATTAACCCCCAGAATCAAAATTCAACTTTTTATCCTTCACGTTCATAATTGGACCACCGCACTCTATATCTATGCTTAATGTTTACGTCGGATGGACGGACACCGAAGTGATTCCATAAGTGTTCCATATTGCTAATTTTGGCACGGAACACTGAAATGTTAAAAATTAATATATGCCAACCAATTTTTTTGAATTTGAATACAAAACTTCTAATGTTGGTTTTGAAATGATTTGATGCATTCAGTCTATCAGGAGTCTAGACGCTAAGACAGACACACACATATACAAAAACATAGACAAGATTTTTTTTTTTCATTTTTGTTTTTAGAGATACCGATAGCACGTGAAATTGTGTTATTTAACCATAAATTTCAACTGAACATTCATTTGGTCTCAAACAAGGATATTTCCTTACTTCTCAAGAACCATTTCAACTTTTTAAGTTAAAATTTGTGATTTACTCGCAAACAGAGCTATATAACCCATGGAATTTATAGAACAAACTTTTTTCATCTTTATAACAATTTGTTTTACCTCTACACAACGCTATCATCATCATCCTCAGCGCTACAGCATCATTCGAGCCTTGGTCTCCTCCAGACTTCCCCCAAAGATTCCTGTCCAGCGCAAGCGTTCTCCAGTTTTACTGCCGAAGGTTCCTTGCGTCCCCATCGACTGCGTTCATCCCTCTATTCCTGGGTCTTCCTCGTCCTCTGTTTCCCTCCGGGATCACTACCATCAGTCTCCGTGGAGTTTCAACCTCCTGCATCCTCTGCACATGGCCTCGCCAGTCTTACACTTTTTAGACAACCCTACTAACTACATTTGATCCCTAAGCAAATTTGAATAGTTAATGACTGTTTACGTAATAATACTCTCCAACAAAAAATTAATAATATCTAGATATTGGTAGGATAGACAATTTCGGTAGGGACAACACTTAGAAAAAAATATGTGTAAAAAGGAAAAATAATTTTAGTTACATTTAGTTATTATCACTCATGCCCGGGCCTCAACTACGAGGTCATATCGCCTACTACCAGAGCGCTCTTTCGTCACTCTGGTTGACATGAGCCCGACTCTACTGTGGGGGTCCTAAATGTTGCTTATCCTAAATTTGTATTCATCTAGGGCAGGGGTGTTTAACAAGTACCTGACATTGTACAGACTTGGGACCATCGCTTAACGTCCCATCCAAAGGACCTCCTAGATAAAATAAACTAAGGGCCTCGGCCGGGTTTCGATCCTACGATATGTAGCTCAGGATGCAAGCACGCATACCGCTGAGCTACCGGCGCCCTCGTCTTCCCAATATGTCCGCTTTTTTCATATTTTTTCTCAAGGGAATTTTAACAGAATATCTATTCAGCACTTAATTCGTATATAATACTTTTTTTACGGCGTATAAATTGTTCTTTAGAGTATTGTCGTCACTTGAAAATTTATTTTTTTCCCGTGAAAAAATCATGCAATTTTAATGAAAACTTTCTAAGGATCATTAGTAAATTGTGTGACGTAAAAGCGTTACGAAATTAGTTTATCAAACTCTCAACAGATGTCACTACTTAGGTTGCTAGGATAGTTTATCAAACCCTCAACAGGGTTTCATTGTCGAACTTCAAGTACGTAATTTCATCCGATCTTGAGCTCAGAAGGCAAGCACCCACACCACTGAGCTACCGGCGCCCTCAAAATAATTTGATGTACTGAATAATTTTTTTTGCCAGTTGGTTAGTTTATTCATTCAATGTTAACCTGGTAAACCTAATAAACCTGATATTCCAACTTAGCATTATATTCCATTTATTGGTTATTTCCATACCAATAATATATATATGTTATATTTGCCTTTCTTGAACCTAAAGTATAATGAAGTATTGTATACTTGTATATAAAATTCGAGATGGAGGTTTCAATGGATTTTAACGTTTCCTGAAAACGTTTTTGCCATTTTCTCGATGATGTCTGCGTGTATGTGATTGGAGGGCGCTGTACCACAAAAACGATTGTAGCTATGAATTTAAATTTTGAAATGTAGGAGAGTCACGCTTGATAACTTAGATTTGATTTGATTTTGGCCGAAATCGGACAAAAATTTAGACCACTTTACTCCAGGGACATTTTACAAGATACTGCTTTTGCCCGCTGTTTATGACCTAATCAAAATTTTTTTTAAACAATACTTATGCAGAAAACAAAAATACATATTTTTTATGAAATACGATTTTTTGCAGGACGTTCGGGTTTCCTTGATTTACCCCAAAAACGGTATTGAAGAAAGGAGGCTTGCTTATTGAGCTCAAGATTGCGGGTTAGAAACCCGGAAGATGAAAAACGCTTGAACACGCCGTCCTTAAGAACGTTAATCGATGACCTCGAGTCTGTACATCAGATACTCGTTAAAGACACCATAGCATAAAAATTTAGGGTATACAAAATTGGACAAAAGGGGATGATATGACCTCACAGTTAAAGCCCGGGCATGAATTTTAATAACTAACTTTTTCATAAAGTTGTAAATAAAAAAAAATTTATTTTTGGGTAATGATGTATTTAAACTACCAATCTGCAAGGACAGAAATGTTTAAAGTTCTGCAAATGCTCCTAACTGCCAATTAAAAAAAATTATAAATAAGACGAAGAAAATAATAACAAATAATATTAAGCTGCATGAGAACAAAGAAAGTAGACATTTTAATGAGAAAGGAAAAAGAAAAGCCTGAGATAATTATTTTGAAAAAGTTATTTTGAGAAAGCACAGATTCATTAATTATTTTTTTAAATCTTACTTAAGAAAACAAATTCGGAACAATTGTACCTATCGCCTTGTATCTTATTCTAACTTCGAGACTTGGCTATTCAATGGCTGTATTGACACTTTGTGATAACTTATCGTATTTGTAGACTTGACTGCTTGTCGAAAGACCAGAAAAAAAAGTCGGTGTATCACCGGCTAGAATCAATTAGGTTTTTGATATCTCTCCAAAGTCAATCTATCGTTTATGCTAAAAAAAATTATTTGACTTACATAATAACTAGAAGACCTAAATCCTCGTTACCGAGTATTCATTCGAGACGGTTAAGGGGTTTGTCTACCTGGGGTCGTATAGAGACCGGGCTAATGATGTGGGCGCAGAGGTGAGCCGGCGGATATTGGCGGCCAGCCGGAGTCACTATGGCCTCCAGTCACAATTTAATTCCCGGCTCCTACCCAGGGACACGAAGGTGCTGCTGTACAAGACGCTTGTGAGGCCAGTGCTGACATACGGATCGGAGACGTGGACCCTCACCGTCTTGACATCTTCGAGAGGAGAATACTCCGCAGGATCTTCGGTCCCACCCAGGAGGAGGACGTCTGGCGCATCCGATACAACCAGGAGTTGTACGCACTCTATACAGAGCCATAATTGTCGCACTGGAGAGTTGCCAGACTCCGTTGGGCTGGACACGTAAGACGGATGGACGAGGACCTTATACCAAGGAAACTTGTGAATGTGACAACGGAGGGTAGGAGAAGAGTGGGACGACCCAGAAGAAGATGGCTGGAGACAGTGAACAGAGACGCAAAACGGTTTGGTGGTGGCTGGCCCAGGACAGAGCTGCATGGGGACATTTCCTGGAGGAGGCCAAGGCTCTTGATGGGCTGTTGCGCCTATGATGATGATAATAACTTCTGAATCCTCATAATGAAATTTGTGTCGATACTTTCATTACATCGGCAGCAAATAAAATTAGTCTATTCTATTCTTCTGATGAATTTTATGATCAATAAAGAATCAACGAATGAATGAGTGAACATTTCATGCTTAGAAATAATCCAGATTTCAAGCACAGCATTGGAAATGTTCTAGCTTCCAATGATCTCTTCTTTGAGGTACCTCAACCCTCATCAAAAGACATGCTAAGGGCTGCCTCTCTATATTTTCCCCTGACTCAACAAGGTCTCAATAACTCTGTTATTAAATCTGGGTTTCTCAGTCTGGTTACAATCCTCCTTCTTCGCCATTTTTGTCTCTTATATTGCACTGTTCTCATCTTCCTGTACTTATCCCACATGAATTATTTTGAAATTAAATTAAATTTGGTGTGTTTTTGAAAATAACAGACATTTTCCCCATCGTATCTTGTTGAAGTTCATGACATACATGAATATATTTTATGTACTTATACTGAAAATGTTTAAAGCTGCCCAGAAACAGACCAGATTTCTTCTTATATTTAGAATCGGATTTAATGCCTGTTTTCCTGTTTACATTGAAATTACATTTACATTTTATAAAGTTATCTTTAAATCTCCCATCTTATAGATATATAAACATTATTACAAGGAATGTCATTGATAAAAAGGTATTTTGGTATAACGAAGTGCAATCTATTTGTAATAACTGTAATGTTAATATTACTGACTTTTTGGATGGCAGAATAAAAGGGAACGATATTGTAAATAAAGTAAGAGATAAATTTATTAATGAATATAAATTAAAATCAATAAATAGTACCAAGTATAGTTTATATAAACAGTTAGTTACAGATAATAAAGTTATTTTCTCAGAGATGGATGCGAATTCATTAAGCTGGGTGCTGAAGGTACGAGTTGAACTTCTTTATTTAAATAAGTATTCTTACACTAAGGAGGTCAAACTTTGCTCCATGTGTAATAACAAGCAAGATGAAGATGTGTTTCACTTTATTGCCGTATGCCCCATCTTAAAAGAATTTCGTCTCATCTATTTTAGTAAAGCAGAGTTAAACTTTGCTCAGTTTATTGAATATGTAAATGGACGAAATTACAAAACTTTAATTAACTATTGCAAAGCTGCCTGGAAATATAGATTTGAGCTGGTTTCAGAGTTTAATTATTAGTGATATATAAACAGCAAGATGTTTTTTTTTTTTTTTTTTTTTTTGTTAGTTTTTTTTAAAGGATCATTTAGGTTAATTTTGTAAATTACTGCATTTGTATTTGTATTTGAATTATATGTGTGAGTAGAAATAGAAGAGATAACCCCTCAGACTGTCAATTTGACCATGAGTATTGTCGGTCAATATTATTATTATTAATGTACATTTGTAAAAATAAAAATAAATAAAGACTATTATTATTATTATTTTTATTATTATTATTATTGTTATTATTATTATTATTACTTATACTGAACATTGGAACGTCTGTAATTAGTTGCATAAAATAAAATAATAAATATATAAGAATAATTATTTAAAAAACTTCCCCAGAACTAATTAAAAAATTAACTTTTCCCTTCCCCTCCAAAACCAGTCGACCGTTTGCCCTAATATTAAACAGTTGACTTACATAAGGGCTCCTCAATCCTCATATTAAATTTTGTATAGATAAATTCACTACATCGGCAGTTATAAAGATTTTTGAATAGCCCTTTCCTCTGAAATCCCCTTTCCTTCAGCCAAAATTGAAAGTTCATGTCGATACATTCATTCTATCGGCAGTTATTAGACCTCCCCTCTAATGTCGATTGAGCTGAAAAACCATAGGTGTCGTCATTTGAGGATTCTGGGTTCACATGTAAAATTTCGTGTCGATATATTCAATTCATCGGGAGTTATCGTGTTCACAGACACATAGCCAGACGATTTTTTTTTTCATATTTGGAATCTAGTGTTCGGAAAACATCAAATTCCATTGAAAACTCTTCATCGAATTTTTGACTGATTACATAACTTCCCCTATATACCTTATATATATTTTTTTAAATTAAATTGAAGAATGTATCTACTTATTATAACTGTATCTATGTATGAATTTCCCCCCTCAAGAAGATTAAAGAGAAGATGGAATCGCGACTTACTCATATCATATTCGTTCTTAAATTATTATTATTATTTTTTTTTACATCATTTTCCTTACTTTTATCAACATTCTTAGACATCCATCAAAATTGTTTTTAAATTACTTTTTATTTATTTATTTTATTTTTTTATTTATTAACTTATTTATTTATTGATTTTATTTTTTTCTGTTCTTGTCGTAATAATTAAGAAAAATTTTCGTCCCGAGGACCTACCACTGGGTGGCCTTCCTCTCACATGCCATTCACCCCAACATTTCAATACCTACCATCATAGATGCTGGTTGTTGCACCCTATTAACAGTTGCATCTTTATAAATAAGACAAAAAAAAAAAAAAAAAAAAAAAAAAAAGGAAGAATGTAGCTACTAATTATAAATGTATCTATGTATTAATTTTTTTTTTTACCCATATATTTTTGAGTATTTATATATTCAGTTTTAATTCATTTAATTTTTATTTTTTAAATAGTTTTGTTATTACTAAACATACGTGTGTTAGACTCAAGTAGTTATAAATTTAATTTATAAGCTATCTAAATTTTTTTTAAATTCTTTTTACGTATCCTATTACCATATATTGGTTTAACGGAAATAAAATTATTATTATTATTATTATAGGTGGGGAAGTAAAAAATAAATAATTTAGTTTAATTAACATCACACTACACTTACCACAAAACCCCCCACGAAGGTTAAAGAGAAGATGGAACCGCGACTTACTGCTACCTTGAATCATATTCGTTATTAATTTTTTTTTTTTTTTACATAATTTTCCTTAACTTTTATCATCTCTCTTACCCATCCATCAAAATTGTCTTTCAATTCCTTTTTATTTTTATTTTTCATTAATTTAGTTGTTTATTTATTTTTTTCTGTTCTTGTCCTAATAATTAAGAAAAATTTTCGTCCCGAGGACCTACCACTGGGTGGCCTTCCTCTCACATGCCATTCACCCCAACATTTCAATACCTACCATCATAGATGCTGGTTGTTGCACCCTATTAACAGTTGCATCTTTATAAATAAGACAAAAAAAAAAAAAAAAAAAAAAAAAAAGGAAGAATGTAGCTACTAATTATAAATGTATCTATGTATTAATTTTTTTTTTTACCGTAGTATTTATATATTCAGTTTTAATTAATTTAATTTTTATTTTTTAAATAGTTTTGTTATTACTAAACATACGTGTGTTAGACTCAAGTAGTTATAAATTTAATTTATAAGCTATCTAAATTTTTTTTAAATTCTTTTTACGTATCCTATTACCATATATTGGTTTAACGGAAATAAAATTATTATTATTATTATTATAGGTGGGGAAGTAAAAAATAAATAATTTAGTTTAATTAACATCACACTACACTTACCACAAAACCCCCCACGAAGGTTAAAGAGAAGATGGAACCGCGACTTACTGCTACCTTGAATCATATTCGTTATTAATTTTTTTTTTTTTTTACATAATTTTCCTTAACTTTTATCATCTCTCTTACCCATCCATCAAAATTGTCTTTCAATTCCTTTTTATTTTTATTTTTCATTAATTTAGTTGTTTATTTATTTTTTTCTGTTCTTGTCCTAATAATTAAGAAAAATTTTCGTCCCGAGGACCTACCACTGGGTGGCCTTCCTCTCACATGCCATTCACCCCAACATTTCAATACCTACCATCATAGATGCTGGTTGTTGCACCCTATTAACAGTTGCATCTTTATAAATAAGACAAAAAAAAAAAAAAAAAAAAAAAAAGGAAGAATGTAGCTACTAATTATAAATGTATCTATGTATTAATTTTTTTTTTTACCGTAGTATTTATATATTCAGTTTTAATTCATTTAATTTTTATTTTTTAAATAGTTTTGTTATTACTAAACATACGTGTGTTAGACTCAAGTAGTTATAAATTTAATTTATAAGCTATCTAAATTTTTTTAAAATTCTTTTTACGTATCCTATTACCATATATTGGTTTAACGGAAATAAAATTATTATTATTATTATTATAGGTGGGGAAGTAAAAAATAAATAATTTAGTTTAATTAACATCACACTACACTTACCACAAAACCCCCCACGAAGGTTAAAGAGAAGATGGAACCGCGACTTACTTGAATCATATTCGTTATTAATTTTTTTTTTTTTTTTACATAATTTTCCTTAACTTTTATCATCTCTCTTACCCATCCATCAAAATTGTCTTTCAATTCCTTTTTATTTTTATTTTTCATTAATTTAGTTGTTTATTTATTTTTTTCTGTTCTTGTCCTAATAATTAAAATAAATTTTCGTTCCGAGGACCTACCACTGGGTGGCCTTCCTCTCACATGCCATTCACGCCAACATATCAATACCATCATAGATACTGGTTGTTGTACCCTAGCAACAGTTGTATTTTTATAAATAAAAGACAAAAAAAAAAAAAGTTTAATTAACATAGAACATTTTTTAATTTTCTAAAAATCGGTTAATCACAATCCAATACAGATCGCTGAGTGATCCATAGTATTGAAACACACTGTAGAAAATATTACATAAAAATTACAGGAGTATAAAGTTAGTTATTTCAAATTTTATTTTTGTATTTACTTATCTATTTAAGGTAACCCCTTCGAATAAGAGAGAAGCACGTTCTTTCTTTAATAATGGCCTGTACCAACTTGAAAAGGGGTAATATTTTTTTTTAAAATGTTAACATAACTTGGATTTAGAAGAAATAAGGGTGAGCCGGTCGCTCAGAGGTTTTTTATTTGAAAGGTAAAAGAAAACTGAGCACGCCTTCCGGCGGATGAGGTGGTCCCGAGTGTGAAAACTTGTTGATTGGTTATTGTTGCTCATGCCCGGGCTTTTACTACAAGGTCATATCGCTTACTACCAGTTCTCTTTGGTCAACTCTACTATGAGAGTCCAACATTTTGTCTACCCTAAATTTCTATTACCCTAGGGAAGACCCCCAACTTTAACGAGTACCTGACATCATAAGAATCGGGACCAACGCTTAACGTCTCATCCATAGGACGTTTTTTTAACCTCCCAAATGAAATAAACTAATAGCCTAGGCAAGCACGTATAGTACTGAGGTACCAGCGCCCTCAATAGCCTAGGCAAGCACGTATAGTACTGAGGTACCAGCGCCCTCAATAGCCTAGGCAAGCACGTATAGTACTGAGGTACCAGCGCCCTCAATAGCCTAGGCAAGCACGTATAGTACTGAGGTACCAGCGCCCTCAATAGCCTAGGCAAGCACGTATAGTACTGAGGTACCAGCGCCCTCAATAGCCTAGGCAAGCACGTATAGTACTGAGGTACCAGCGCCCTCAATAGCCTAGGCAAGCACGTATAGTACTGAGGTACCAGCGCCCTCAATAGCCTAGGCAAGCACGTATAGTACTGAGGTACCAGCGCCCTCAATAGCCTAGGCAAGCACGTATAGTACTGAGGTACCAGCGCCCTCAATAGCCTAGGCAAGCACGTATAGTACTGAGGTACCAGCGCCCTCAATAGCCTAGGCAAGCACGTATAGTACTGAGGTACCAGCGCCCTCAATAGCCTAGGCAAGCACGTATAGTACTGAGGTACCAGCGCCCTCAATATATTTATTTATAACAATATGTATTCGTTTAAAATAAAAATTTAACATTGAGAAATACATGGGTTATAATGCCTTTTCTGAACGTTATGTCAACACATCGTTCACAAATATGACCTTTTGTTCTTTGCGACCAGTAGACGGTATAAACCCATTACCAAGAACGATTACCTCTATTATTTTTCCTGGAAATTACGTGGAAATTCGTGAAATATATTTTTTTTTCATTGCGATTTCGATAACTTATTGAATACAGCGTTAATCTTCATGTCTGACATTTAGGTCCTTTTTCCGTTTATTTAATAATTTTTTTTATTTTTTGAATTCCCGAGCGATGCGAAATGTAGCGATACGAATTCGGTTAGAAATTCGATGTTGCGAAGTTTTCTAATCCTCTGATTCCAAATTTATTACATGATTATATATTATTTATTATTGCATCTATACATGATTCTCCTACATCTTTTTTTAAAATAAATTTTCCCCAAATTTTTAAGTAGTGAATTGGAGTATACCTGGAATAGAGTCTAGGTCCACTCTCCTGTGGTTCATCTCTCACCGAACCTGGTATAGACAAATGTTTACCTGGAGACCTTTGAGGGGACCCTCAAATTTGGTAATTAACTTTGAGTTGAGTCTGAAGGTTGGTTATATTGAAGATGTGAGGTTAGCAGAAACTCATATCTCTCTCTTATCTGAGGACACACCCGCTTTACTTCATCGCATCAGCTAAACTGTCTCTATATAAAATATGAGAGACGAATTTTCTTCATCCTTTTTTATTTATATAAAAAAAAAATGTGCTGAGGCCATAACAGAAATTTTTTGTATCCAACCATTTTTACACAGATCAAACTTCTTTCCACTTTTCAAATTAGTTTCATACTAAAAAAAAATAAAAAATAATTTATTATGTGTTTTTATGAGAAAATTTAATGCTGTTTCCAATGGTGTTATTGAATTCGATTTATGACAAACACGTTTTGAGATGTGATCGATTTTAGCAGAAAAAGTAAGAAAATTGAAAATTTTACGAAATGAATAACTTTTGAAGGTGAACGAATCGGACCATGGTTTATTAGTACTTTTTTGTTCCAAATGAAGTGAAAAATCATATCCCGAAGTATTGTCAGAGGTTGCTGACACACCCTTTAAATATTTTGTATGATTTTTAATTAAAAAAACTACCAATAATAGTTATTATGGCTCATGCCCGGGCTTAAATAATGTAAAAAAAAAAGTCGCGGTTCCATCTTCTTTTCAACCTTCGTGGAGGGTTTTGTGGTAAGTGTTGTGAAGATAAAGTACGTATTTCTGGGTTTGTATGTGTGTAAAGTTTTCTAAAAAACCGTATGTAAGTAGTTTGTATTGTGTCGGGTACAATCATTTTTAAAAATTCAAATTCACTAAAAAGTTGGTGAAAAGATTGTTGTTGATAATAGCCATGAACACTAATAACTGATGAAATGAACATTTTCACATGACATTTTTTTTATTTACAAACACCTATAGACCATATTATCGCACCTTCGGCACATCAATCCCAATCAGTATTACCTCGCATAAACATTCCTGTTTATAATGGCGAAATTTCTAAGTGGCAAGAGTTTATATCTCTATATGACTCTTTGGTTCATAGTAATAGTTCTCTCAATCAGTTGCAGAAATTTCACTATTTACGAGCCACTCTGAAGGGCGACGTCTTCTGAGTCGATGTATTCATTACATCGGCAGGTATCCTTTGGCTGAAAATTAATAGGTGTCGTCCTTATTGAATCTTCTATACAAATTTACAATTTTGTGTCGATATATTGATTCTATCAGGTATTAACATGTTCACACACAGTCAAAACTTTATTTTTCCAGTTTTGGAGTCAGGAGCTCGGAAATATGAAATTCCAGTTAAACTGATTGACCGATTACATAACTTCTTACATCTTAATCATCATACAAAATTTAGTTTCGATATATTCATTGTATCGGCAGTTATTAGGGTTTTTAGTTGAGCCCTCTCTGATCCTTCCATTCTTTCTGCTGATTACGCTGAAAATAATTAAGTGTCGTCCTGATGGGGTTGTGAATTCAAATATAAAATTTTGTATTGATACATTATAATACATTATTTTGAATATTTACAATTTTGTCTCTTTGAACAGCGTTATTTTGAGAGTAGACATTCTTATACCAATGAATGCCTGTATGAAATAATTTTGAGAAGGGGGAAAGAGAGTGATCTGAGAGTGTGGTTGGTATAAGAAAGTCCTGTAATGGCCACACCACATTTTTTTTTTAAATAGATTTATGAATAATTGCATTCGGAATTTATTATTTAAATCGAGCTATAGAGAAAGGCTATAGGAGAAATAATTTTCTGTTTTGTGTACACAGTTTGTCATGTAAACATGTTCTAGAGGGTATGTAAACATCACTCCACTGACTTGGAGACAAATGTCTTAATAACGTAGTCAAAGCACACAGCCTTATGTTAGTTAACCAGACTTACTAATGTAGTAATCTGACCTTTAAGACATCAGCTGATATTAAATTTTAGTACACAAGCACATATGAGATGAATAGTAATAATGATAAAAGATAATAAATGAATAAATAATTCCTATTGTTAATAAAGATAGACCCGAATATCGAATAAATAGAGTCGTTGGTAAATCACCGGCAATGTACTTCCCCAGAACGAATTAATCAACAGTTGGCTTACAAAGGGGCTCCTAAATCCTCATACTAAATTTTGTGTCAATAAATTCATTAAATTGGAAGTTATTAGTGTTTTTAAATTGAGCCTCCTCCCCTGAACCCCCCTTCCCTTCAGCCGATATCGCTGAAGTTTAACATGTAATGTCCTCAATGGGTTTTGACTTAAAATACGAAATTTCATATCGATACATTCATTACATCGATAGTTATGGGTTTTTTTGAGTTAAGCCCCCCCTGACCCCCCCTTTCCTTCTGCCGATTCTCCTGAAAATTGATGTGTCGTCCTTATGTGGTTTTGAATTCACATATGAAATTTTACTTTCATAACAGCAGTTATTAGAGTTATTGAGTTAAGCCTCTCCTTTAATTCCCCATTCCTCCTTGGGACGATTTAGCTGAAAATCGATATATGTGGTCCTTATGCGTTTTGGCCACATATATAAAAATTTATGTCGATACATTCATTCTATCGGCAGTTATTAAAGTCTTTATGTTAAGCCTCCGCCCTATTCTCTTCCCTTTGGTCAATTTGGTTGAAAAGCAATATGTGTTGAATCTGAAACTAGGAATACACGCACTAGAAGTGAAGAAGGGAGTAGAATATTCGACAAGAAGGAAATGGTATGTTTGGAAATGGAATGACTCATTGCGCTCGGAAAGAGTAAACAAGAACCGTGTGTTTAAAACCTTTTTCTATAATGTTCGTATTTTTCATCTGTTCAAAACTCATACTGTCTTTCCCAATTATGTATGTATGTGCGTATATACATACATATTATATCGTTATAACCGGAATGAAAAAACTTTTTCTTATGTTTTAGATCGTTTTATACGGAATATCATATCTAACATCGTTATATCCGGATTTATTTCTTCACTTTTAAATACCAATCCAAACTAGATACGGGGTTTACATCGTTATATCCGGAAAATCGTTACGTCAGGAATCGTTATAAAAGGATTTTACTGTATATGGAAGTACTTCCGGTATTGCTACCATCTTCAGCCACTTAACAAACACTAAATGGAAGTTTAACAAGTTTACACTACAAACTGTCCCTTTTCTCGCTCCTACGGGGGTTTTTCCCTGTCCTTCCAGTACAGTAAAATCCTAAAAATATGGAAAATATTATAAATAAAATAACAACTCAATTTGAAATGTTATCTTGGGGAAGTACATTATTGGTGATTCACCGACGATTATTTCTCTTTTATTAACTGTGTAAAATTTGAAAATAGTAAACAAAGAGAGACTCAGTGTTGTGTGGATTATTTATTAAGTCATATTTCGATTGAGAAGTGAACAAGTCTGACAATTTGTTTATAGAATGATTGTATAACACTTTTTTCTTGAGTTGAATTGAGAGCAATTCTTCTTTAAAACATCCTAAATGATTGTGCGCCCTTCTGAAAGCAAACTGAGCAACATTCAGAAAACAGTTTATTTGATTTGTGTTTTTGACGTCTATTTTCACCCTCTTCAACCGGTTCTTTCTCTTTCTTCTCAAATAAGTTTTTTTATTTATTTTATTTTTTTTCAATTCGATAAAGAAAGTTTCTTTTTATTTGTTTATAAAGAAATGATAAATAATAGACATGTGTACATAAGCGTTGTGATAAAAGAAAATGGTAATGTACAATTAAAACAAATAAATAAGAGGGCGCCGGTAGCTCAGTGGTATGCGTGCTTGACTTCAGAGCTAAAGAACGTGGGTTCGTAACCCGACCGAGGCCCTTAGTTTATTTTATCTGGGAGGTAAAATAAACTTAAGCACGCCGTCCTTCGGATGGGACGTTAAGCGATGGACCCGAGTCTGTACGATGTCAGGTACTCGTTAAAGACCCCTGCCCTAGGTGAATAAAAATTTAGGGTAGGCAAAATTTAGGACTCCCACAGTAGAGTCGGGCTCATGTCCACCAGAGTGACGAATGAGCGCTCTGGTAGTAGGCGATATGACCTCGTAGTTAAAGCCCGGGCATGAGTCATAAAACCTAACCTAACCTATAAATAATAATTAAAATAAACAAATAAAAATTAATTAGAATTACCACATTTCCTGTAGAAATTTTATCTCTGTTCTTTTACTAAATTTTGATTTCTACAGTAGTTTTCGAAAAGGGCCTTAAAAAAATAAAATGCAATTTTTAAGAAAGTGCACGCATTTAAAAACAATTCAATTAACAAACTTTTCATTTGGATTAAAAATATTAAATCTAATCCAAAGGTTTTTTAAATTATCTTACTGGGTTAACAGGGAAAATGAATCGAATAGAATTTACGAGAACTAATAATTGGATTTATTTTCTTACATCTACATTATAAAATTAAAAACTAAACATTGAAACAAAAATCAAAAGAAAAATCGTACAAACTAAATTCTTAAAACTATTTCAATCCTTTTATTTTTTGTTGTATAGTTTGGCCATTCTACAAATCAAAGTTATATATTTTTGGGCACATATATATTTTGTACATATAAATAAATAACAGTACCTTCTTTGCGCATCAATTTTACTGTTAATTCACACCTACTTAGTTCATCACATCTTAACCCTAAACAACAACTCTCTGTCCACATTCACATCTCAACCCAGACCACACTCCATTCACTCCTCTACACTAATTCAAAAACAGCTGATGGCCGTGTTGTTTGTTTTAAAAGAAAATGCATTCATATTATTTATTTACTAATTCAGTTGCTTCTTGGATTTTATAGAAAAATAAATATAATTAATTTTTTATATTAATAATTTAAATGTGTGTATTTTTTATACAGTACACGGTATACAGTACGAACAGAGGTAACGAATGCAAAGCATAGCACGCCGTGGCTGGATAATGATCCTCGACATATATGTATTTATTTTAAATATATTTTAAAAAGAATGACCCATATATATGTAGTTTTTTAAGCGTATCTTTATTTCCATCTTTCATTTATTTTTTGTATGTTTATTTATTTATTTTCCTTTATCCCCTAAAGATAAAGTTGGTTCTCCGAACAGAACCTCCTATGGTTCACGAGTCGCGAATTAACTTTTATTTTATTTTTATTTTTTGCTTTCGAAATTCCGCGCTTCCCTTCCTCCTAACAATTATGTTTAAGTAATGTTGACATTAAAACAAGATGTGATAAATGTTACCTGGAGATACAATATATTTAAGGCTTAGTATAATTTCAAATGAAGAATTAATTTTTAAAAATGTTTTCTCTCTTGTCTCATCGCCATTTATACTGCTTAGAAAGAAAATTTATTTAAATTTAACATACGGATGAAAATAAATGGGTTTTATAATAAACTCCTTCAACACATTAGTTAGGCCAATGAGAGAAAGAGGCAATGTACTTCCCCAGGACGAATTGATCAATATTTGATTTAAATTGTGGCTTCTGAAATCTCATACTAAATTTTATGTCGATACATCCATTTTGAAAACAGTTATTAAGGTTTCTGTTTTGACCTTCCCTCTGATCCTCCTTTTTCCTTTGGCCAATTTCGCTGAAATGTCGTCTGTGTCGTCCTTATGTGCTTTTGAATTTATATACAAAATTTCATGACAATAGATTCATTACAACGGTAGTTATTACAGTTCTTATGTTAAACCCACTCCTAGTTCCCCATTTCCTTTGGGCGATTTGACTGAAAATCAATGGGTGACATCCTTGAATCCACATATAAAAACTAAACCTGACCGATAGTTTATGTAATTGGTCAGAAAACCTTTTAGACTGTCTCACACTATTTAAAACAGCTGATCGTCATCATTTGTTCTCCGTTCATTGGTTGTTCACATTTTGTTTTAAAACAAAATGCGACTAGTCCATCTATGTATATTTATTCACTAGTTTAGTTACCTCACACCTAACAGCTGTTTTTATACAAATAATAATAATTGATTTAATAATATATTAATAATCTTAATGGGTGTAAATTTTTGAGGGTGAGTGGGGAAGTACTTTTACCGATGATTCACTGACGAAATTTTTATGTAAATCAAATGAATTTTAAAATTTTCCTCTTGTACAATGAATAGTAAATCGCAGAGAAGGGTTTGTGGCTGTAAATTAACGGATTGACATTACCTGTATAACTAATATCATATCTTATCTTGAGACAAGCTCGTTCTCTCTAATCTGAACAATGAATGATGATAATTATTCGAAATTAGGAATCAGTCCGTTAAAGGGAGTTAGGTATTGTGACTTATGCCCAAGTTTTCAACTTCGAGACCCTTTTAATAGGAAATGGTAATTTATTTGAAAAATATTTTTCGCAAATTCGGAAGCCAATTTTGACAGTTTTGACTTGACCAATATAATTTTTGATGAAATATTCGTGTTCAGCAACTTCAAAAATAGTAGTGTACAAATTTTCAGAGATTAGCGATAGACAGTTTCATATTTATAGAACAAAAACCCGAAACATCACTAAACGCCATTTAAAATACACGGAAAATTTGATTCTTCTGCCGGCACGGGTTAAATCATTTATTATGGGCCCGGAATAATGCCAATCGTATTTTTTTATCATGTCGATCGAGATTTTTGGGTGAGAGCGTTAAAATTTGAACCTTGCATTATTAACGACCACCCTAATGTATTATCTATTTATTAATCTCGATAAGAAATACAATTTTAAAGTTTTCAAATGAGACAAAACCATTCATATGTTGCCCGATCTATTTGGAGTCTCTCCGTCTTTAAAAAAGCTTTTTTGAAATTTTGGTTTCCATTATCAGCCCAATTTTTTAATAGTGCTTTTTTGTTTTTAGTGTTTGCAATTTGCGTCTTGTCTACTTTAAATCACGAGTATAATATCATTTTTTTCTTTTAAAGTTAAAACAGTTTTCTTTACATATATTTTTCCACTCATTTTGCATCAAACGCCAAAAACAGACGGGTTCATTTTCGGGGACGAGAGATGGTAAAAGAACTGAGTAAAGGCTTCATAGTAATCTAAAATTATGAATTGTTCCGAGTAAACAAGACAGTCAACAGTTGTCAAAGGGTAAGCTGTCCGTTTATAGAAGACTTTCTGGTTAGAAGGAAGGGGAACTCATTGTCCGTGTCCGTTCAATAGAGTGTCCGGTTAATAGAGATCTCCACTAATAAGACGTTGTTATAAGAAAATGTTGTGCTGGCCATATCATATGTATTTAAATTTTATTTACTTTTTTATTATTTATAATAAAAAACTACTAATTATAAAAACACAGTGGGTGGGGGAAGGACGAGAAGAAGGGGGTCAGGAGGGGTGGGAGGGGAGGAGAGAATTGGGTGGGGGAGCTCGATTCTACATTAGAAGTTTGACTAACTTAGTTTAATTAGGATTGGTTTACAAAATTTAATGATCTCGGCTCTGTGTTAGTTATTGTTACCAATGGACGCGCCTTGTCTCTCCATGGATACAACCAGACCACTGGATGTCACAGGTGCTATCAGGTCACGGCGACTTCAGCGCCAAGCTCTTCTTCTTTAAAAGGAAGAACAGCCCTGCCTCCTCGTGTGGCGGCGTGGAGACTGCGGAATACGTAGTTCTCGAATGCCCACTACGACGGGCCCAGGGCGGCGCTTATTCGCCGGACAGGATTGTACCTGGGACTGATGACGGAGGCTGGCTACCTGGCCTTTGGTCGGTTCGTCTCTTCCTGGCGGAAAATTAAGAAAGCCTTCTAACCCGGTGCCCCTAGCCTTCTAACCCCGCTGATAGGCGCTGCGGCGGCTGCCCCCGGCTCCGGGAAGTAGGCAGAACAGAACTCCCCGAAGAATCTTGAGCTCACTCGGCGCAAAGAGGAGCCCAAAAACGTAGCCATTGAGCCGGTCCACAGTCCCACAATTGTTTTTGTAAATTAAAAGGAGAAAGGTGAAAGGTTACCCATTTCCCCGCCGATCAAATCAGGGTAATGTGACCGATCCCCTCAGGGGGTCGGGAGCACCCAAAAAAAAAAAGGTTATTGTTACACATGCCCGGCCTTTAACTATGAGGTCATATCGCCTACTAACAGAGCGCTCCTTCGTCGCTCTGGTGGACATGAGCCCAACTCTACGGTTGGAAGTCATAAATTTTGCTTGCCAAGGTTTAGTTATCTATAGAGGTTTTTTAATGAGTATCTGACATGGTACAGGCTCTGGACTATTACTTAATGAACCAACCAAAGGTTGGCGTGCTCAATATTTTTACTTCCCAGAAAAAGAAAGTCATTTTCGTTCTCCTTCAAAGTCAATCAGCCATTTGGCTAAAATTTAATATTTGAATCTTTCATTACATCGGCAGTTATTAGGGTATTTGAGTTCCATCTTCTCTGCTTTCTCACAAAATTAGTAGGTGTCGTACTTATGGGGTTTTGAATACACATATAAAATTTCATGTTGATATGTGGGGGTTATAGTGTTCACAGACAGACTTTTTTTTCATATTTGGAATCTAGAGATTGAAAAACTCGGCATCAAATTCTGACCGATTATATGTCTTTCCCTATACTTCGTATTGCTGGGGAGGTAACAAACATGTCTTGGTCGGGTTTCGAACACCCAATTTTAAACTCAGTTGGTAGTCACCCTGCTGAAGTGCTCAGTCTGTACATTATTTATGAGAGAATGCTTTACAACAAAGAAAAGGTGAGCGACCTCAATTCCGCTGCTCCATACAAGATTAATGAATGAAGACACATCTGATGAATGAAACCCTCCAACGTTCCAACGTTGTACCTCTTGACTTTCATCCAATCCACTGTCCTAACATATTGACTCCCCGACCTCATCCTTCTCCCGATTAGAAGTTTAAAGATTCAAGATTTCCTCAAGATTTAAAGATCTATTCCTTATTTCCTCTAAGACTCAAGATTAAATCATTAGGATACACTCTTTCTCAAGAGGCTAGGCATTAATGTTTTCTCAGTTTTTACTACAATTTTTATTTGAAAAGATTTTTGATTAGGTAATTTATAAATATAAATGGTATTTTATGAGACGTACTTAGGCCCTGAAGAAAATTGGATTGAATTTTCGTACCATTTCTGCCAAAATCTAATCACAGCTTTGGACTTTTATTTATTCTGAGTATTCATAATCGATATTATGACCATAAGTAAATTTGAAAAAAATATATACCTATAGTATAAAAAGTAAAAAAAAAGTGAATAAAAATAAATTATCAAAATAATGGTCTATATACAAAACAATATAATATACATATACAAAACCAAATGAAAATATTAAATTTAAATTATAATAAAAATGAGAGGGCGCCGGTAGCTCAGTGGTATGCGTGCTTGTCTTTTGAGCTCAAGATCGTGGGTTCGAAACCCGGCCGAGGCCCTTAGTTTATTTTATCTGGGAGGTAAAATAAACTTAATCACGCCGTTCTTCGGATGGGACGTTAAGCGATGGTCCCGAGCCTGTACGATGTCAGGTACTCGTTAAAGACCCCTGCCCTAGGTGAATAAAAAATTTAGGGTAGGCAAAATTTAGGACTCCCACAATAGAGTCAGGTTCACGTCCACCAGAGTGACGAAATAACGCTCTGGTAGTAGGCGATATTACCTCGTTGTGAAAGCCCAGGCATGAGTCATAATAACTAACTAATAAAAATGAAATACAATAAACATAGCCCTTCAACTCGAGACCTCCAAAACACGCCCGGTTCTATGTCATTCCCATCCCTCCAAATGAAAGTAGGGGAGGCCGGAGTGATCCCCCCCGCCCTCTCGCCCCGCCAGTCACTGTCCAGCAGTGGCGGCAGACCATGAAGGAAAGGAGAGCTGAAGGTGAGAGGAGTACATGAGGGGAGAAACTGGCACTCACTAAATATTTTTGCTAGATTATAGTAGCATGTCTCTTGGCCAGCGCCGCCTCAGTCTTCGGGGGGGATTATCTCGATGAGAATGGGATGACAAAGAGTCGAGCAACTCGATTGACATGGGAAGAAAGGTGACTGTGAAATTTGGAGAAGCGGAACTTGATGAGGTCATTGACAAAAGGAATTTCCAAGTCATTATGGAGAGTAAGGTTGGACACATAGAATGGAGCATTGACAATTGTTCTTAGGACTTTGGATTGGAAGGACTGGATACGCTTGATATTAGATTATTGTCTTGTAAATGGTCAGTTTGTTTTGGAATAAGAAAAAAAAAAAAAAAAAAAAAACGTTAGTGCAAATGATATTTTCCATTTTTGCCTAATGTGTTCATTTTTTTCTTTTTCTTTATGAGATCCATTCAAATCATGCAAACCATCATGTCTCTACCGTCAGAATAAATTTGGAAAGTAGCTTGTTTTTCATTGAACATGATGTCATTAAGCACTCGTTTGTGTTATCCATTGACTGTCTGAAAGTGCAGTTATCATTAATTTCGCCTTATAGAAAATTGGATTCGGGGATATAGATGGCGGCAGTAAATGTACCTCCGCCTGCAGTGGATATAGCCAGTGACCTCAGTTACGCATTAATGTTTCAAATATAAACAGCGATGGCAAAGGCAAGATTTTAAGTTGTTTAAATATTTCTCTGAAGCTTGTTCTTTGAGTAATATTGTTATATATAACCATAATTCTTAATGCTTTTTTTTTGAAATCTGAAAATATTAATACTCAATGTATTAAACAGTAACTGGTTATAGAATGGAAATAGGCGTAATATAGAGTAGTTAACGTTTCCTTTGGCACGATATTTTTAAGATTTCGAAGTAAGAAGCAAACGGAACTCAGTTTCTTACCGATAATAGCCCGTATGTTCAGCCCAGGCTAGTTTCGTATCAATATGGATATTGGGAGGTGCTACATAGCCAATATAAGGTGTTCCTTGGTAGCCCTGAGATGGGCCAGGGATCAGAGAGTCCTGAAAAAGACTGAGGTTCCTCGCAGGTCTGAGGTACAGTGGCACTCCTTGGAATGCCGGGTGACAGTGGGACAGGTAGCGACACTGTTCTTCACTAGAGCGGGTGGCGTGCTGGTGGAACCTATCTTCTCTCTCTGGCGCATCACAACCTCGGGCTCCAATGGCTGCTCTTCAAGACGAGACACTTCACGGTTTCTGGGGGATGTTGACTGGTTGGATGCTATTGAATGACTGAACCCGGAGATGGAAAATATATTTATTTACTTCCTTAGATGAATAAGAAACCAATCACCAGGCAGGGATTACTTAGTACCACGTGTCCCCGCTAGGTCCGCATAAACTCCCCTCCCGTCCATCTAGTATCATTCGGCCGATATTGAATTGCGCCAAATCGTATACCTCTACATAATCCTTGTACTGAACTGCGCTTATTAAAACAGGCATAAATTGAAAAACATTGAACTCCGCCAAAACACATTTTATTAACACTGTTAATAATAGGTTAAGTTTTATGACTCATGCCCGGGTTTTAATTCCGAGGTCATATCGCCTACTACCAGAGCGCTCTTTCGTCACTCTGGTGGACATGAGCCTGACTCTACTGTGGGATTTCTACATTTTTTTTTTCACCTAGGGCAGGGGTCTTTAACGAGTACCTGACATCTTACAGGCTCGGGACAATTGCTTAACGTCCCATCTTAAGGACGGCGCGCTTAAGTTTGTTAAATTAAACTGAGGGCCTCGGTCGGGTACGTATATATATTACCTTATAAAGTGACAAAATTTGTATAAATTACAAGAGTATATTATGTATCACTACAAAATTGTGGCATGGAAACCACTTCTCTTTGTAAGTCCAGTTGATGTATCCGAAGATATAAAATTTTGACCCTCCCGTCGGTCCTTTTAGTGAAACAGTCCAGGTTCTCCTGATATAGAGAAACATATAGTTCATTTTTAAAAAATATATATTTTTCAATATAAACGATATAATATGTCAATTATATTTCCATTTGGTTTAGCTCGACATCGCACATTTTTATAATATATCACAGGACTTCGACTATCGGACTAATAGAGAATATAAACACAGTCAGAACGAAAAAAAACTGAGTTTTGCGAATTAGATTTGGTTAATTCATGGCTCCCTATTCCTTTTGAATAGGGAAATCCTCAAAAAAATTTAATTTCGCCGGAGCTTCCTAATTATTGGACAAGCACATGAATGGGAAACGGAGAACAAAAATAAAAGGGAACAAAATAATAATAATACTGAGAACAATGCAAAAAATAATATATTATAAGAAAAAAAAAATAAAAACATGTATGTATATTGAATGAATCAAAAAAGAATAAATCTTGTTAATCAAAATAAAATTAAAAATTAACTCGAGTTTAAAAAGAAATTCTTATCAAAAGATTGGGTAAATAATTATTATATATTATCGGATCTATAATAAAAACAAACAGAATATCAATTCTTAAAACAGAACGAAAGATATCTATATTTAAATTTTATTGTTAAAAAATAATCACTGAAAGTAATATAATAAAAAAATATAGGACTATATACAACGAAAGTAGTTCCGTAAGAAACAATGTTTGAAAACCCCATATGTAATTAAAACTGAAAATATTAACGTGAGCTCACGATGAAAATAAAAATAAAATTATAAATCTCTTTATGTTGACAACCACAGTGTGGTGAAAATAGTGAAATTGAAATACAAACAAAAATGATGACCTTCGAAGGATGATGGAACCCGAAGAACGGTGAGATCAGAAGAACGATCATCGGACGAACGAAGACAAAGCTAAACGGGGACACTGGCAGATAGCAAGTCCAAATAGAAGTTGAAGAAAACCAAAACAGAAAGGAAGGCCTTTAAACACAGAGGGGCGTGTGTTTACATTATGAACGTTGTTGACTAAACAAGATTCATTCCAATCCCAAACAGATAGCAAATAGAATACACATATAAACAAAAAATACAGTTGTTTGAATTCAATATGAGTTAGAAAGGATATTTGGCGCAGTTGAGTAGTTTTAAACATAAACAAGGGTAACTTAAAATAACAGGTATCCCATAGGCGCAATTCGATTTCGCCCTTTCATTCTTTTTAATGTATTTCATATATCCTACATAATACATACACTGAATCAAAATGAATTTTCATTTTAAACATTTTTTGTTCTATACATTTTTTTTTTCGATTGAGTTAAAAATAACAGAGATAAATAACGTTTTTAGGGAGGGAGGGGAGAGATATATTTTGTCAATAAAACATTCTATAAAAAAGTCCGCGATAGCATATATTGTGACGTGTAGAATGGGGGGGGGTCACAAAGAATAAAAGAAATTGTTATTCTTTATAAAAAAATAGTAGAAAAAAAATTGTAAGTACAAATAAATAAAGATGTACATCTTGGCAAAAGATATTAAAAAAAAAAAAAAAAAAATTTTGATTAACTGTAAAAGAAAAGACAAACCTGATGACATTTGGTGGGGGAAAAGATGGCGAGAAGGGCAGAAGGAGCCGACTCGTGGTAGTAGGGTTTTGTAGGATCTTGGAGGAGGTGTGGTGTGATTTAGAGCATTTTGGAGGAGGTGTAGTCTGTTTTTGGAGGAACTGCGAGGAGGTATCGTGTGTTTTGGAAGAGCGTAGAAGGAGGGTGTATGTTTAAGAAGAGCGAGGAAGAAGGTCCTGCGGAGAGTATCCCCGAGAAGATGGAAGATAGCACATTTATATGAAGGAGTGTCGTGAAAGAAGAAGAAAGAAAAATCCCGAAAAGTTAAATTTTATATATGGAAGGAAGAAAAGGCTGAGAAGAAAGTGACGAAGAAGGAAAGATACAAAAGAGGATATAGGATGCCGTGAGTTGCCAGAAATTTTATAATCCATATTTATAACCATATAGTTTGTTGTCATTTGCCAAGAGTAAATTTTTTTGTCTAAATTAACTTATAAGAGGTTTATTTCATCTATTGTCAAAAAATTATAATAGTTCACTAACCCATTAACCTTTTTTTTTAAACCATTTACAAAAAAAAGAAATTAAAAATATATAACTTATAATAAATTGTGATTTAAAAATGTAGTTATCATTTTCCTTTATTTTCACCAAAGCAGTCTAAATAAGAAGAAGGATGCCACCTGTTTTTAGATTTATGAATTAAAGAAGGAATAATTTAAATCAAAGTAACTAAGAATCTTCTCAGTATATATATCTATAACAGATATCATTCAATAGGAATTTTATCTCTGTATATAAATGTGTAGTTTGTCCGTCTGTTTAAAAAACAAACTACTGAATCGATTTTGTTGAAATTTCATATGCAGCATCCTTATAAGCCCGATTGAATCATAGACTGTGTATTGTCCCAAATATTCGGACGGGAGAGGGGTTGTTGAGGGATTAAAATAACTAAGATGAAAATGGCTGTTGTAGCGAGAAGTGATTATTTCACAGGTTGTAAACATAGTCTATTCTCTCACAGATCTTAATTTTTGCTAGCCGGCTTTCGAGGTTGCCCTCATCATCAGGCAGTCTGATAACATAATTCTTAAATCTACATAATTTAAAATGTTTTAATAAATAAGAGTTAAAAATTTCATGGATGGGGACCAATGTGTTATTCCTGTTTTCCCAGTTGTGACTCAGATGGGAACGGGAATTAAATAAAAAGCCGGCTAGTAAAAATTAATAAAATCTGTGAGAGGTCAAAACATTTTATTTTACAACATGAAATAAAATAATTCTTTTTTAAATATTGACTTTTCGAGGTTAATATATAAAACAAAAATTGCAAGAAAACAAATTTTCAACTATTAGAAGGATAGCAAATAAATTCTTTGGTCAATTACCAGCAATTTACTTCCCCAGAACGAATTAATCAATTAATTTTTCGTAACCCCCTCAGAACCAGTCTATCGTCTCCGCTATTATTCAACAGTAGCTCCTAAATCTTCTTATTAAATTTCATATCGATACATTCATTACATCGGCAGTTATTAGTTTTTTTGTTAATTATCCCCCCTAATCCTCCCTCTCCCTTTGGTCGATTAGGCTGAAAATCAATACATGTCGTCGTTAATGGGTTCTGGATTCACATATAAAATTTCGTGTCGAGTGATTAGTGGAGTTTGGTGATTATGACTCATTCCCGGGCTTTAACGAGGTCATATCTCCTACTACCAGAGTGCTCTTTCGTCGCTCTGGTGGACATGAGCCCGACTCTACTATGGGAGTCCTAAATTTTAAATTTTTATTCATCTAGTGTAGGGGTCTTTAACGAGTACCTGACATCGTACAGGCTCGGGACCATCGCTTAATGTCCTGCTGAAGGACGGCGTGCTTAAGTTTATTTTACCTCCGTGATAAAATAAACTAAGGGCCTCGGTTGGGTTTCGAACCCACGATCTTGAGCTCAGAAGGCGTGTCGATACATTCATTTTATTGGGAGTTATCTTGTTCACACACAGACAGAATTTTTAAAAAAAATATTTGGAACTAAGAGTTCGGAAACATGAAATTCCATTGAAAATTACGAATACAATTTTTGACCGATTACACAACTTCCCCTATACTGCGTAGAGCTGGGGAAATAAAAAAATAATATTCAAGACGCGAAAAACTCTTCAGAATAACACACTGAAGCTACATTGTTCTGACAGAGTTACTTCTTGTCCGTCCTTTATGACATCTTTATATTCGACGACCTCTTTTCTCTGCAACGACGAAGAACATAAAGAAAGACAAGAGCCATAAGAAGAAGACCTGGCTTCCAGGAGTCAGCGGTATAAAGAAGCAAGGCTGTAACTTAACCTTTGTATTGGCCAATGGTTATTTTCAAGGTTTCCAGTGTCTGGACAAGTCTAGTATCCTAGAATATAGCAGGTTTTCTCATAAATATATAAAAAAAAAAATAAAAATGTGGAAAGTCTGACATTTTCATTTAAGGATAGTATTATACAGAAAATGCATGAGGTTAAATAAAAAAAAATATATATTTACATATAAATTCGTTGCCATACGTTATTATTTAAACTGCTTTGTGTAAAAACCTAGAGCACGCCGTCTTTCGGATGAGACGTTAAACGGTGGTCTCGAGCCTGTACAATGTCGGGAACACGTTAAGGAGTGACCCTAGGTGAATAAACCTAGGATAGGCAAAATGTAGGCGCCCTGGTAGAGTCGGGCTCATTTCCACCAGAGGCGAAAGAGCGCTCTGGTAGTAGGCGATATAAGCCCGGGCATGAGTCATAATAACTGTTATTTTGTGATGTAACTCTAAGAAACCACTCATTTGAGTATTCTACTTATCTAAAATGAGATTTTGTATAGTACTCGTTAAGAACCTAAAACCTACATTTCGATCGACTGTATATTGTTAAAAATTCGTCTGTGGTTCGAAAAAGGCCCATTGTGGTAACCAAAAGACGATAAAAGTGTGTGACTGGCCCTTTTTTCTCTCTTGTTAACGTCTTTGAGGTGCTTTCTACCGGAAAATTCTATTGAGCTAAGCGAATTATGACAACACTTCAGATTACCTCAAAATTTATTCGTAACTAATGGAATGTACATTAATATGAAGATGGCTGATGTAGTGAGAAGTGATTATTTCACAGGATGTCAAATATAAGATAGTCTGACCTTTCACAGATTTTTATTGGTAGTAATAGCTAGCCGGCTTTCGAGGTTTCCCTCATCATCAGGCAGTCTGATAAAAAATTAAAAATTTTGAATAGAACTAAATAATATAATGAAAATAAATAAATAACAATCTAAAACATTAACAATTTAAAATATCATGGATGGGGACAGACGAGTTATCCCTGTCCACCATCTGAGTCACAACTTGGCTGTCACAAGAGTTGTGACTCAGATGGTGGACAGGGATAACTCGTCTGTCCCCATCCATGATATTTTAAATTGTTAATGTTTTAGATTGTTATTTATTTATTTTTATTATATTATTTAGTTCTATTCAAAATTTTTAATTTTTTATCAGACTGCCTGATGATGAGGGAAACCTCGAAAGCCGACTAGCTGTTATTACCAATAAAAATCTGTGAGAGGTCAGACTATCTTATATTTGACATCCTGTGAAATGGAATGTACCTGTTCAACGTACGAATCACGAGCTATGTACTAGCACGAATTAATCAATTAATTTTTCGCTCTCCTGAAACCAATCTACTCATTGATCCAAAAATCAATAGTTGACTTAGATAACAGCTTTTGAATACTCATACTAAATTTTGAGTTAAACTTCCCCCCTAATCCTCCCCTTCCCTTTGACGGATTTGGCTGAAAATCAATTGTCGTCCTTATACTGGATGTACATTCTTATACTTCATGTCTGCACATTCAATCCATCGGGAGATATCGTGTTCACCGATTTTTTTCCATTTTCCAGGAATCAGGGCCTCGAAAAACACGAAATTCTGGTGAAAAATTCAATATTAAGTGACCTATTCCATAACTTCCCCTATACTTTGTAGAACTAGGGGAAAGAAAAACGAATAGATCGTTTGCACACCTTACATGACTTCTGATTACATATACTAAATTTCGCGTCTTATATAACGGTTAGCCTTTTGTGTTTATATTGTAACTAATTGTGTTTATATTGTAACGTTGCTGAAGCATTGGGTCTTGTCATTTCCGCTGTAGGTCGGAATTACATGATTTGTAGCGACTCCATGTCCGCTTTTCAGAGCATTTAGCAGCTTTACAGTCGCTGCCCACTTGTATATAAAATACAAAAACTTCTTGCAATTTGTTCAAGTAATAAAAAACAAGTAATTTTTTGTTGGGTCCAGTATCAGACCTGAAGAAATGGCTGCTTCGCAAAAAAAAAGAGATCTGGGCCTCTGTGTGGACTAACATGGACTTAAATGGAAAAGCTCCGAAAGGCAGAATAGACAGGAGGAGATATGTCTGATGCGGCTCCGTGTCACACTCGTCTAACCCATTGCCACCTCATCAACAGGGCGACGGCCCCGGGCTGTGGCAAGTGTGAGGCCTGGCCTCTCACAGTAAGCCACATCCCGGAGGAGTGCCCCGGATATGAGGAAATAATTAAGGCCATGGGTTTACGAACAAGAAATTTACGTGAGATGCTAGGAGATGACAACTCTATAGAAGCCGTCCTATCCACAATGAAGACTAGTCACCTCATCGATCTAATTTAATCATTTGTACGGCGTTAAAAATCTAGGCCATTGAACGCTGACAAATAAAACTATTCTATTCCATTCTATTGTAACTAATTGTGTTTATATTGTAACTAATTGTGTTTATACTGTAACTAATTGTAGTGAGTATTTGTAAACATATTCATATTTAACAGAACACGAAACTACGCAAATGATATCAGATTGTAGATATTCTATTTGATATGTATCGGGATTTTAGATATCATAAGACAATTGCAACAATTTTACCAAAAAATTAATTAAATAAATAAAATTTAAAATTTTTGCAGAGAGATTGCGAAACACTTAATAAATTATAAAGAAAACACGAATGTTTTTTATATTGTCTATTTTACAGGATATATAAAATATATGGGAGTACTTTTGGTATTACTACAATCTTCAGCCACGACTTAACCTTTAGTATTTGTTAAGTCGTGGCTGAAGATGGTAGCAATACCGAAAGTACTCCCATATATTTTATATATCTTGTGAAATAGACAATATAAAAAACATTCGTGTTTTTTTTTATAATTTAAATAAATAAAATAATAAAATCGATAGGTGTTGTCTTTATGGGATTTCGGTCTGACATATTCATTCTATCGGTAGTTATTAAAATTTTTATGTTAAGCCTCCCCCTAATCCCCCCATTCCCTTCGGTCGATTTGGCTGAAAAACAATTGATGTCATCGTTAGAGGGTTCTGGATTCACATATATAATTTTGTATCGATATATTCATTCTATTGGGAGTTATCGTATCCACATACATACAGACATTGTTTTTTTCATATTTGAAATGTAGAAGTCGGAAAATATGAAATCCGGAAAATTGCAGTTTTTTTTAGTTTGAGTCCTTCCCCCTCTACCCTTTGGCCGATTAAAAATAATCGAGAAATGTTTCGATACATTCATTATATCGATAGTTAACCTACCATTCGGAACTGATTGAACAAAACCAAAAGCGGAAATTTGAAGAGGAAACCATTCGGTTTTCCGAACGACCTGGGTCCTTTTGATCTGTAATTTTATTTTTATTTATTTTTTCCAAGTTTTCTCTTACATTTCCTTTTTGTAGGAAGGGAATCTCAAATTTCATCAGAGTTGAAGTCTGTCAAATGAAAAACAATACCGTTGTATTTGTATAACGATAAAAATAAAAATAAATAAGAAACTGTTATCAAGATTTTATATTAAAGTTCCCAAATATTAATTTTCACTTTCCCAGCTATACTAAGTATACGGGAAGTTATGCAATCTGAAGAAATTTCATGAAGAGTTTTCAACGGAAAAAATCTGTCTGTATACGTGATAACTCTTATGTTGAGGGTTATGTGTGTGTCCAGAACCCTCTAAGAACGACATCTATTGAATTTCAACCAAATCAAGTAAATGAAGGATTAGGTGGGGGCTTAACACAAAAACTCGAATAACTGCCGTTCTAATGAATGTATGGACAGGAAATTTCATATGTGAATTCAAAATCCTATAAGGACGACACTTATTAATTTTCAGCTAAATCGACCAAAGGGAAAGGGAGGATTAGGGGGGGATATTTAACAAATTAACTAAAAACTGCCGATGTAATGAATGTATCGATATGAAATTTAATATCAGATGTCAGACCCCAATGAGGGCCGATGTAATGAATTTATTAACACAACATTTAATATGAAGATTTAGGAGCTACTATTGAATATTAGCGCAAACGAATGGTTTTGAGGCGAAAAATTAATTGATTAATTCGTTCTGGGGAAGTAAATTGCCGGTGATTCACCGAAGATTTTCTGGTTGTAAAATAAAATGTTTTGACCTCTCACAGATTTTATTAATTTTTACTAGCAGGCTTTTTATTTAATTCCTGTACCCATCTGAGTCACAACTGGGAAAACAGGAATAACATATCGGTCCCCATTCATGAAATTTTAGATTGATTTTTAGGGAGATGCACGATTCCTCTCCGACCTCCACGATTCCTCTAAGTGCAGTTTTGATTGCGTTTAGCCCATGGCAGGTTTCCTCTCACCTATGATCTTGTTTACTCTCCGTCACCACCCCTTCCTCACCATTCAGGCATCCCTCTGGAAACCATCCCTTGCTCAGTGTCCCAGTGTCAAGGTCAGTGTTCACATTATTATTTATCATTATTTATATAATAAAATTATTTAACCTGAATTGTCCTCATAGCTTAGAAACTAAGGAGAGGGGCAGATATATCGGAACGCCGGCTATTACGCCCCTACAATTTATATTAAGTATGTGATCTGAACTTTATTATTTACTTATTCCCTACACAACTGAGAGGAATCCTGCCATTCGGTTGAGAGCACTCAACTTCGTCCGAGAGGAATCGTGATGTGGGGATTAGACTGTTCCCCCCACTGCTCTTAATTGGAGAGGAATCCGGCGACGCCCGATTTTTACATTTATACTTTAATTTTTAACTCTTATTTATTAAAACATTTTAAACTATGTACATTTCAATATTATTTTATCAGACTGCTTGATGATGAGGGCAACCTCGAAAGCCGGCTAGCAAAAATTAATAACATCTATGAGAGATCAGACTATGTTTACAACCTGTG
This sequence comes from Aradus depressus, assembly GCA_963662175.1. Lineage (NCBI taxonomy): Eukaryota > Metazoa > Arthropoda > Insecta > Hemiptera > Aradidae > Aradus > Aradus depressus. Next base: position 17,622,473 of record OY759226.1, on the reverse strand, counting down.
AAATAATCACTTCTCACTACATCAGCCATTTTCATCTTAGTTATTTTAAGAAGGAGCACTCTGGTAGTAGGCGATATGACCTCGTAGTTAAAGCCCGGGCATGAGTCATAATAACTAAGTAGCATCCTGGCAGAATGTATATACACATAACATATTTTTATAGTTTTATTTTTGTTCTATTTTAAATAGATGTAAACTAGATTCGTGGGTCTAGGTTGTTCTTGTTTTTGAGATTGTTTATTTTATATGTGACATCACATGATGGTGAGATTTGTTTAGAAAAAAAAATTATACTTATTTATTTTAAAATTTCTACTCGCTCAGGATGTTGTCTTTGTTTAGATATTATAGGTTAGGTTAGGTTTTATGACTCATGCCCGGGCTTTAACTACGAGGTCATATCGCCTACTACCAGAGCGCTCTTTCGTCACTCTGGTGGACATGAGCCCGACTCTACTGTGGGAGTCCTAAATTTTGCCTACCCTAAATTTTTATTCATCTAGGGTAGGGGGGTCTTTAACGAGTACCTGACATCGTACAGGCTCGGGACCATCGCTTAACGTCCCATCCGAAGTACGGCGTGCTTAAGTTTATTTTACCTCCCAGATAAAATAAACTAAGGGCCTCGGTCGGGCTACGAACCCACGACCTTGAGCTCAGAAGTCAAGCACGCTTACCACTGAGCTACCGGCGCCCTCTTTAGATATTATATTATTTGTTTTCAAATTGTCACTCATGATACACGTTTATATTTTATAAGTGTTTTTGTTTATATGTATATATATTCCAGTTTGTTTTGTTGTAAATCATTTAAATGTTAATTTGTTGTTTAGTCACAATTAGTTTTAATGTCATGTATTTTATTTAAATCTAGGGGGGCCATGGTGGCCGAGCGGGCTACAGCGTAGGGCTTTGGTCGCAGGGTCTCACCATGGTTTGCGGGTTCGAATCCCTTCCGGGAGTGTTTTATTTCGTAGATAAAACTCCCTCCCGGGGCCATGGATGTCGTAAATAACTAGGTAACAACACATTAACATGGCCTAATATGCACCGTACATAAAACCAAAAAAAAAAAAAATTATTCAAATCTAGCATACATCAAGCCATTAATAATGTATATATGTCAATATAGGCCCTGAAGAAGGTACACTCAGTGCAGAAAGCGTGGTAGAAATTCCACATGTTTGTTTTCTTCGACCACAAGCCTCATCTCTCCTCCTTATTGCCAAAATTTAAACTGACAATAACCTAACCACGTAGGCTAAAATTGACTCAGTAAATATCTTGAGTATTCTGTTTACCATCCTCAATATTATAGGCATATTTCTATATTATATAACATTCATCGCTCACTAATTTTCTCCAAAAATGGGCATATAACACACTGCTGGAAAGCTTTTTAAATGTACTTATTATGAGCTTATGAATCAAACAAAAATAAAAAGTTGTCCGTGACTCACCGGCATAGTATGAATCACCGACACAGTATGAATGAAAAGAAATTTTATTCTGGGACCGAGGTCCCTTAAGATTAAATATATATACAGGGTGGCCCAGATAAGCGGGCTACAAGTGAAATAAATCCTAAACGGTTAGAGATATCAAAATTGTGCATAGGACTAAAGTTGTAGCACTCGCCAAGAGCTATAGTATGGCGTCCTTGAAAAGTCAAAAATGACCCTTTTAATGGCTCAAACAGCCCTTCGAAGCCCTTTTGACCCTTAAGTTTCATTACATTTTATTAAAGTACTATAGAAACAAGGAAGAACTGTGCAAACAGATTTTTGATACGTCAAGTAGTTCTTGGAAAAAAACGTTTAAAGTTGCAGGTTTTTATTCTGATCTTTGGCGTCTAACCGCAAATTCACCTTTCCGGAGATTGACCACAATCCTCTTGAAAACTTTCTTGTTCGGGTGACGTCTACGAGGATACTTTTCTGCATAACGCCCGGCTGCAGCACGATAATTTTCAGCGCACTCACCAACCACCAACACCATATCCACAATTTCGCTAGAGGAGTACATTGCAAATGCTGTAAATAAGTAATTCCTTATCACTTTAAGTCGTTCTCTCTTAATCCATAAACTTCTCTAATACCTTTCTAATTCCTTTTCATCAAAATACATGAGTAATAAGCGGTGGTAGGGCCTCGTATTTGTTTTTCTTAGAACTACTTAACGTATCAAAAATCTGTTTGCACAGTTCTTCCTTGTGTCTTTAGTACTTTAATAAAATGTAATGAAACTTAAGGGTCAAAAGGTAACCCCGCCCTTCGAAGGGCTGTTTGAGCCATTAAAATGGTCATCTTTGTCTTTTCGAGGACGCCATACTATAGCTCTCGGCGAGTGCTACAACTTTAGTCCTATGCACAATTTTGATATCTCTAACCGTTTAGGAGTTATTTCACTTGTGGCCCGCTTATCTGGGCCACCCTGTATATAGAATCGGTATGAGGAGAGTAGCAGTTATAGGGGTGTTTTTATGCAGAGCCCCCTAATCCAACCCTTACCTAGGTGGACTTGAAAAATAAAATAAAACTTGTTTATTTAATATATTGTCTAATTTCACTAACTATATATATATGGGAGTACTTTCGGTATTTCTACCATCCTCAGCCAAAAGCATAAGAGATAAGACTAAGTTAATTTTCAGAATGCCAGCCTCTCGAGGAACCCATTACCCTCCCTACTGGTGTTCCCTATGACATCATACATTCCTAACTAAGCTAAATTGTCAAGCTGTGAGATATTTTATGACAAGGCGGTCCCCATATTTTAAATGTGTGACCCCTTCTAAGATCTAGGTATAAAGCATTAACAATGAACAGGCGAATAATATAACATTAACAAATCAAAAATAATTGGTTCCAGTTACAACTTAATTAAAATTATTATACTGTAAATTATATAAATATATCTATTGGCAAGATTCAGATAAATCATATATCAATATATATATATTGGTAAATTCTATGTATATTTAAACGTACCTGTGCACATCGACTGGAGGGTCATATTATTGGTGACAGTAAAGGGGAATATTTTAGATTGGTTTGGTCGTTCATACAATTTCCATTTTTTAAAGTTCTGTTTATTTCTAATTGTTCTAATGAGTTGAGCAATGTGCTTTTTTCGCAGAAATGAAGGTATTTCATGCCTGTGTCTTTATCAAACGTATGTTTGTGTTGGTTGATGTGTTGTGCAAATGTTGATTTTGTTATGTTGTGTGTTGTGTCCATGTTAATATCTATTTCTGATATATGTTCTTTGAGTCTTTGTTTGAATTGTCTCCCAGTTTGTCCTGTATAGACTAGGTTGCCATTTAATTGATAAACCCCACTCTTTTCTTCTGTTTTTATTCGGTCTTTCGTATTGTTAAGGTGTTTGTAAAGTGTCCTATTTGTTCTGAAACTAACTTTGAAGTTTTCTTTTTTAAGAATATTGCCTATTTGTTCAGAAATTTTCCCGTAATAGGGTAAGCTTACCCATTTCTTTGTTTCTGTTGTGTTTATTATGTCTAGTTTGGAGATATCTTTTAAATTGATTTTGTTGGTTACTTTTTTTCTAATTTTTTCTATTGTATGTTGTTTGTATCCGTTTTTTATGGCTATGTTGTTGATTATATCTATTTCTTTGTGTCACAATAGACTGTGATAATTTAAAAAAACTGTAAAATAATGAATGTAATTAAAATAAATAAATAATAAAAATAAAAATAATAAAATCACATATTATCACATTGCCTGTAGAAATTGTAGATGCTCTTCTACTAAATTTTGATTTGTATAGTAGTGTTTTGTATATTCCTTTTATCCTGTTAAATACTATAATATTTTATTTTATTATTATAAACTACAAATACAAAATGTTTACATGGACAAATGAGGAAAGTTTTAAATTTTTAGAACTGTACCAAAATGAACGTGCAATTTGGAATCCGAAAAACCCTTTTCACAAAAATAAAAATATGGTCCACCATCTTCTTTGTTTCCATTTCTTTTCAACCATGTTTTTGTCAATAATATGTAAATAACAATTATATGCCCAGCTAAACACAAAGCTGCAGCAGCGATTTTCTCGATATCCATCACGGAAATAGGGTTCAAGCAACTGAGTGCTGGTCCAAGGTTTTTTATGAAGTGATGTCATGAGGGTTGTTTTTCCTCTCTCAAGCCTTTCATGTCATATTTATTTTTATTATGTTTGTATATTATATGTCAGCCCAGCCACTGGTTGTGCATTTTTTTTCATAGTTGTGGCTTAAGATAAATAAATACAAAAGAAAAAAAAAAAAAAAATCTTTGTATATTTATTCACTATTTAAGTTACTTCACTCCTAACAGCTGTTTTTATACAAATAATAATAATTGATTTTTTAATATATTAATAATTTTAATGTGTGTAATTGTTTACACAAAACGTAACATACTTTTTTTCTCATATTTGGAATCTCGACAGAAAACATGAAATTCCAGTAAAAACTCAACATCGTGTTAGGTTAGGTTTTATGACTCATGCCCGGGCTTTAACTACGAGGTCATATCGCCTACTACCAGAGCGCTCTTTCGTCACTCTGGTGGACATGAGCCCGACTCTACTGTGGGAGTCCTAAATTTTGCCTATCCTAAATTTTTATTCACCTAGGGCAGGGGTCTTTAACGAGTACCTAACATCGTACAGGCTCGGGACCATCGCTTAACGTCCCATCCGAAGGACGGCGTGCTTAAGTTTATTTTACCTCCCAGATAAAATAAACTAAGGGCCTCGGTCGGGCTACGAACCCACAACCTTGAGCTCAGAAGTCAAGCACGCATACCACTGAGCTACCGGCGCCCTCACATCGCGTGTTTGACCGTTTACATAACTTACCCTATACTTCGTACATCTGGAGAAGTTAAAAAATTTGAAAAAAGTAATGAAGGACTAAATTGAACTTAATAGAGAGAAGGGGTTGGGAATGTAATCATGGAAGTTAATCATGGCGGCTTGTTGGACGGGGGGGGGAGGGGGGGGGGGTGGAAAAGAAAAACTGGGGGGGGGGGGGGGGGCGGGATACATTCCTCTCAAATCATTTGTCGACGTCATACATCCTTCAATGAGAAATATTTTTGGAAATATTCGAGTATAAGAATAGAATAGTTTTATTTGTCGGCGTTCAATGGCCTAGATTGACGCCATACAAGTGATTAAAGAATATATTCTAAGTTGAGGAACGCGAACATATTGTGGAATATGTAATAAATAAAACAAACTTATTTTTTGAAATATTGTCTATTCCACTAAAGATATTTATAAAAATAAAACTACCGGTTTCGGCTTCACACCATCGTCAGGTCTAGTTATGAATTAAGTTAGTTTGCAGAGAGAGACCCTTCAAATACATCTCAGATGGAAGGGTGCCTATAAAACTTGGGAGTCCCCCGGCTGTACCGTTAGCTAACTCATGAAATATTTCTTAACAAAACCTAGTTCTAAATTTACATAAAACAATATCACTAGACTAATACGTGGAAAATAACAAATAAATAAGTACAAATACAAATAAATAATAAAAATAGAAATAAAATTAATAATAATATTAAGATTTAGATAACATGAAACATATATGTGGAACTCCAACTATGTAACATGAAACAGTTGGGGCAGATGATGTGTACACGCCGAAGAGTTGGACCTTCGATGGTTTGACCATTTCGAGCAAGCTATCAAAACAAGCATCTTTCATACTATAATAATTTACATAATCCTCATCTTCAGTGCCTCTTATTTCACTCTTTAATCGTCATTTTGCAGACAACGCAACAATTATTGCAATACACGCCTTTTTTTTTTATTGTAGTCCATAATAATATTAACATTAAAGAAGCAAGGAGTGTTACTTGATCGACGCTTGGAGATAGACTGATGTCAGTCTGGACTGATCGTGTAACCTCTAACCACACTCCATCAGTCAGTTCATGATCAAGGTCACGGACTGAACTGATGCCAGATTGAACGTGTAACACCCCTCTAATTGTATGACAGCAGCACAAAACAGGGACACATGGCAATTGATGTTGGAGGAAGCCAAGACTCCTACATTGATGATGAATGTCATATCTTCTGACCCCCTGATTTGAAAAAAAACAAAAAAAAAAACTTCTACCTGTGCGTGTGTTCGCACGATAACTTCCATAGAATAGCATGTATTACTTCCCCAGGTGTACGAAGTATAAGGGAAGTTATGGAATCGGGCAAAAGTGCTATCTTGAGTATTCACCGGAATTTGATGTTTTCCGATCACCTAAATTAAACATTAAGGCGTATAAAAATAAAGAAAACGTATGTTTTTAAAAAATATTGTCTATTTCACAAATAATATATAATATGGTAATATATTATATATTATTTGTGAAATAGACAATATTTTTTAAAAACATACGTTTTCTTTATTTTTATCAAGTGTTTCACAATATCTCTGCAAAAATGTTAAGTATCATTAAGGCGTATGGTCAAGGTCCACGCCATAGATTTTCCGTGAAAACGTCGGAATAAAATCATAACAAGTGTTACGTATTAATATGTAATTTAATTATCAATCTCTTTAATACAATGTTTATACAGAGTAGTATGGTTACAGAATAGATAAATCACAAGTTTATAGCATGTAGCAAGGGTCTGTGGTAGCTAAAGTAACACACGTACACCTCACACTATATTGACTACGCCTTGATGTTTTTAATTTTCTTTTCGATGCTGCCGTAGCTCTTGCATTTGCTCGGCACTAGACTTTTTAGGTTTTTCAAATTCCTTTTGATGCGAGCTTTCCTCTGATTTGCGTTTTCTATAATTCCGCGCATATTTACGATTCATATGAGACATCTTTAATTTTTTTGCAATTTTCAATTTAATACTGATTTTTACATATATTTCGGCGAATATTTTTATTGTTTCACTTTGAGTAGTGCTCATCAAGCTCTTTACAACGACACCCGAATCAACGACCTATCTAAACGCGTTATCACGCTACACTAATTTCTAATTTTACACAACGCTAATTCGCAACAATCATAGCCCACTCTAGCCCGATAACGTCACAGGCAAAACAAACACTGCACAACAAACATGTACAGACATGCTCTATCCATTGTGACCTCAACCGTTGTTATCGCATTATTAGTCTCGTAGTTATTATCGATTGAAATCTGACGGTATTTTGTAACACAAGAAAGTTTGACCGGCTATCACTGTGCTTAACGTGCGAATAGACGTTTTCACGTCAAAAAATCACCTTGTGTGTTCTACTTTATAAGCATTGATTTGTAGCTCATATGAAACACAGATGTATGCATCAATCATGCGTTATTTGATATGAAAATGTCCTGGCACCCATTTTCTTGATTAATTTTTTTTTAATCATTCGAAAAAACGAGATTATCAATCACAGACTCATTCGTAGCTGCCATAAGAAAATTTTAGTTTATGTACCCCTAGTAGAAATTTTAAGCTCGGCTCCCAGAAAGACGATCAATTTCATAATAATTCTTAGACTGAAGAACAAATATCTTATTGTTATCGTAATTTTTTGCTGGATCCCCTCACATGTGTCGAAGGGAACGATACGATACAGCAGTGGCTAAGGAAGCAGTAATGTAGCCTGGAGAAGAAATGGTAGTGACGATAGTATCAGACCTGGGCCTCTGTGTGGAACTAGCAAATAAACTTAGGTCCATCAAAACAAATATAGATAAATGGCAAAGCTCCGAAAGGCAGAATAGGCAGGAGTATAACAATATTTAGTTAACCAATTTATAATGTATGTTTAAGTAAAATAAACCCAAATGTTTGTTCTCTTATTCTATGCCATTCTTTTTCCCTGTTAACCCATTAAGATAATTTATACCTTTGGATTGAATTTAACATTTTTGCAAAATTTAGAAAAAACAATTAGGCATCTCTTTAGTAAATTTAGAAAAAATCCAAATGAATAGTTTGTTCATTAAAATTTTTGAAAATACGTCCACTTTCTTCAAAATTGCACGTTTTGAACTGATGATGAATTATCTCTACAGATAATGTGGTAATATTATTTCTTTGTTTTAATTATTATTAATTTTATTTATTTTTATATTTTTTTAATTATACATAATTTTCATTATAATAATAAATGAGAGAATAATGTAATTCCTAAAAAATATATTATTGTGAATTAACGATCTCCTTATACAACCCAAAAGCGACAACTTTTCCTACACTGGGGAAGTTCATAGGAGTTGTTAATATTATTTTTCCTCAGAGTAGCAGCGTTTTCGAACTGGCAATCAAGAAATTCTGTAATAAAGAATATATTAAGTTAAGAGCATCTATGTAATTAAAATAGACTAAACCTGGGACTTAGACTGAAGTAATTAAATCTATTGTACAATTTGTCAAACAAAACAGGACTAAAACCAACAATTGTTCAACAACTGTCAACAATTGTCCAACCATTGTCAACAATTGTACAACAACTGTCAACAATTGTCACTATTGTACTATTGTAGCCACGTTTCTCCAAATGTTCTAGCCTGAATGTTTAATCCGAATTAATTGCTTGTCCTAAAATATTTGTATTCTATTTAGAATACATTATATTGTCTGGGAACCAAGTCATTTATATTCGTCTGTAGGTCATTTCGTGTATTCATTGTTGATCTAGGAAGCCATGGTGGCCGTGAGGGCTAGAGCGTAGGGCTTTGGTCGCATGGTCTCACCATGGTTTGCGGGTTCGAATCCCGTCCGGGAGTGAGTTTTATTTTCGTAGATAGAACTCCTTCCTGGGGCCATGGATGTCGTAAATAACTAGATTATATATAACACAATGACATGGCTAATATGCATCGTACATGAAGCCAAAAAAAATAAAATAAAAAAATAAATTGTTGATCTAGAATAGACCGGGATAAGTTCTATTTTGTAACTTTGAGGTTAGGTTAGGTTTTATGACTCATGCCCGGGCTTTAACTACGAGGCCATATCGCCTACTACCAGAGCGCTCTTGTGGACATGAGGCCGACTCTTCTGTGGGTGTCCTAAATTTTGCCTACTCTAAATTTTTTATTCACCTAGGGCAGGGGTCTTTAACGAGAACCTGACATCGTACAGGCTCGGGACCATCGCTTAGCGTCCCATCCGAAGGACGGCGTGTTTAAGTTTATTTTACCTCCCAGATAAAAAAAACTAAGGGCCTCGGTCGGGTTACGAACCCACGATCTTGAGCTCAGAAGAGCAGTACGCATACCACTGAGCTACCGCCCTCTTGTAACTAATCAAATATCGTAATAACTGCCGATGTAATGAATGCCGATGCTCTTAGTTTATTTTATCTGAGAGGTAAGCACGCCGTCCTTCGGATGGGACGTTAAGCGATGGTCCGGAGCCTGCACGATGTCAGGTACGCGTTAAAAACATCTACCCAAGATGAATAAAAATTTAGGATAGGCAAAATTTAGGACTCCCATAGTAGAGTCGGGCTCAAGTCCACCAGAGTGACGAAAGAGCCCTCTGGTAGTAGGTGATATGACCTCGTAGTTAAAGCCCGGACATGAGTCATAATAACTAACAATATATATTTTAAAATGTGAATGACTTAAAAGTAAGTGCCAAATTAGATTGGTCTTTCCTTCATTCACAACTTAAAAGAAATTTAAGCTTTCGACAGAAATTTTTTTAAATCTGTATTTCAAACTGGAGAATGTAGAGGTTGCGGTATGCTTTGAGGTTAAACTTTGACCTTACAAGCTTGACACAAAGCTTGTTTTGCGTCGAAACATGCCATCTACCAACTAATGAATGTGGACCGAGACATGTATGTTATGTAGCAAAGATGTATCAAATTCATTTGATTGATACAAAGTTTTCCGAGAAATTCAGTTTATAAAAGCATGCGATAAAATCGTCGGTGAATCACCAGCTATGTACTTCTCCAGTAAGAATTAATCAATTACGTTTTCGCTCTCCCTTCAAATCCAATTTACCGTTTGATCTATAACTCAATATTTGACTTAGATAGTTGCTTCTGAATCCTCATACTAAATATTTGGTCGATGCATTATATTACATCGATAGTTATTGAAATTTATGAATTGAACCCAATCGGTCAAAAAGGAGAGGGAATTAGGGGGAGGCTCAACCCAAAAACCCTAATATCTGCCGATGTAATAAATATATCGAATGGAACCCAACCTGTCAAATTTCAGCTATATCGACCGAATGGAAGTGGGGGTTCAAGGGAAGGGGCACAATTGAAAAACCCTAATAACTGCCGATATAAGAAATTTTTCGGCACAAAATTTAGTATGAGGATTTAGGAGTATGTGAGTCAACTATTGAATATTAGCGCAAACGGTTGACTGGTTTGGGAGGGGGATCAAAAAATTGATTAATTCGTTCTGGGGATGTATATTGCTGATGATTCTCCGACGACTTTTCTTCTTTACTTATGGTTGATCAACATACATGGTTAATCATCATCGTTGCCCTTGTCACCATATATATCGTTATGTTCCTTGTTCCCATAATCCCCTATATCCCACCAAAAATACACTGACACTAAGGGGCCATTCGTAAATTAAGTAAGGCTTTTTTAAAGCTAATTTGACCCCCCCCCCCCCCCCCTCCCCCCCCCTACCTCTTGATAAGAAATTTTCGTAAGAAATTATCGTATTGATAAAATAAAAGAGAGTTTGATTAAACAATATTATTTATTGCAATTATCTATCTATCTATCGTGGCGCTACAACCCGGTGACGGGTCCTGGCCTCCTCCACCAACAGCCGCCAATTGTCCCGATCCTGTGCGGCTGCCATCCAGTTCCTGGTGCGGAACATGTTTCGGGCATCTTCTGCCACACCATCTGCCCATCTCAGCTTAGGTCTTCCTTGCCGTCTTACTCCATGAATGGGCTCCATTAGCAGCTTCTTCGGCATTTCCTCAGCTTCCATCCTGGCGATATGTCCCGCCCATCTTAACCGCCCAATCTTCATGACTTGCAGAACATCTGGTTCTCTATAGAGTTCGTAGAGCTCCTGGTTGGTGCGTCTGCGCCATGCATGGCCTACTTGCACTCCTCCAAATATTCTGCGCAGAATCTTCCTTTCGAACACCAATAGGCTCTGTTCGCTCATTTTCGAAGTTGTCCAGGTTTCTGAGCCATACAGAAGAACTGGGCGGATAAGGGTCTTATATAGAACGACTTTAGTCTGCCTGGATATGTGGTTGCTTCTGAAGTGCTTGCTGAGACCATAGTAACACTTGTTTGCCGCAAAGATTCTTTTCCTTATCTCAGTTTCGTTAACATTGTCTTGTGTAACTATGGAGCCCAAGTACGTAAATTCTGCGACCTTCTCAAATTTGTGGGGACCTATTTCAAGGGTCTCACCTTGGGTAGGCACTTCTCCAGTGACCATGTATTTGGTTTTAGTTGCGTTCACCTCAAGACCCATTCTTCCTGCAGGGCCCATTAAAGCCCTAAATGCGTCACTGACTGCCCTTTCAGATCGGCCCACTATGTCAATGTCGTCAGCATAGGCGAGAATCTGTACAAGCCTGTTAAAGATGGTTCCGCCCACTTGTATCCCTGATTCCCTGATGCACTTCTCGAGAGCTATGTTGAAAAGGAGGCAGTCTAGAGCATCTCCTTGCCTCAGACCTTCCTTATTGCAATTATACTTCGATTAATTTTAAAAAGACTGTATAGAGAAAAGTACAAACTAACCTGTTTAACGAAATAACCAAACATACTTGTCTTTTTCTTATCATTAAAGCACTGAAGTTATTTTTAAAGGTTTCTTTATTAGTTTTCCAAAACATGTTTGACTCTTCTTGAAAAATCTTTGAAGTTTTACGTGGAAAAGCTTGTACTCAAGCTTTAAATAATAGTTGATGTAAATATCCAGACATGTCAGGTATAATAAATGAATGATACTAAAATGATATTAATTTTTCAAAATTCAAGCAATAGGGAAATCCCTAGTCAGCGAGACAATAGAATAAAAAAATGTCTAGAAGTACAGGGACCATATGATTTCTGTAGGATTCAATACTGAATTTGAGAACTAAGTACCTACAGATGGCGCTATCCAATAGCTCCATTTCTTAGCGCGAAAGTAATAGATTTTAAATTCAAAAACTTACATAAGATCAAATTCTTTACCCTCCTCCCCTATAGTAAGAATTAGTAATATTGAGCTTATCCCCCCCCCCCCCCCCCCCCCCCCCCCCCTAAATGCCTTACGTAATTTATGAATGACCCCTAAGGGGAAATTAATAATTAATATTATAAAAATATATCGGGACATAACATTATATTTATGAGACAAATAATCTGATGTAATTTAGATCCAGATGGAATAAATAGAACGAATAGAACAAATGGACCAAATCGATCCCTTGTCCAGATTTTAGTTTTGCCAAAATATATATTATAAGGCCGATATAAGTTTTGTAAAATAAAGTTAAAGATGCAAATATATATGTTTTTTTTGGCATTGGAAGGGGAAATGCCAGTCACGCACATCCAGGGAAGATAACCCTGGATAGTGTGGGACTCGAGCCGTTTCACCATACCCACTAAAACCCCCTCCTTCGCCGATCCTGTTACCCTTCCTCGGAGCTGACGGCCTGTCATTACTTCGCGGAAGGGAGGAAGGGTGTGATAATAAATTATATATGTGATAATAAATTAAATATAGAACCAAACCATTGTAAATACCTTAAATATAGAAGTATCCAATTTTCCATAATGGAAGGTTCTAGAACGACAGTCTAGGCTGTCCTATGGCATTATAAATACCCAGGCCGGCAGAGCGACAGATACACTCTTTTTTGTATTAGGATACTATCTTGTATTTGTACTATTGATCTCTTGTCTTCAACTTGTCATTGTGGGTCTATTGTATTATATTTATTAATTGTATCTAGTTATTTCACTTATATCTGCCGAGCCATGCCTGGACCCCAATTGTAAGTACAATATAATATATTGTACTTAATTGTAATAAAATTGTAATAAAAGAGACTAAAACTATTGTAATAAAAGAGACACAAGAGAAACAGATAAATATATTCCACTTCCAGATTTCACTTCCACTGCATACACCCTCGAGAAAATAATCCTAATTAACTGGTTATAATCGTAATAAGCTGGTAGCCGTAATAATAATACTGGTAACAGGGTAGTTATCGTAATAAAGTGGTAATAGGGCGTGGTTATAGTAATAAACTCCAAGTTTGTAACAATATATTATATATTTAAAGCTCATTGCAACTATAAATTGTCTGTCTCAGCTATATTCTCTCATTGTTCGATCTTCTCTCAGGGGAGGATCTGTCGCCTATTAGACATGGAGATGGGGTAGGAGTAGAAAAGCCGGAGGAGTGGGGGCTCATCCATGTAAACATTTACATGAAATGGACTATAGTTAATGTGATATTCTGTCTGTTGCAGGTTGTTGCTGAGTATTGGACTGGCCAGGGCTGCCGTGTCTGGAGTATTAGATCCCAACTCTACGTTAGACTGTCACAAACGTCTGTACAGTTACAAAGTCACCCAAACCGATAGTCAAGGCAAGATCTGCTGGGATACCATCTCTGTGATGTCTTGTTGGGGACGTTGCGACTCTAACGAGGTATGTTACTTCCCCAGAACGAATTAATCAATTAATTTTTCGAAAACTCCGCATCGAATATTTACACCGATTACATAACTTTCCCTATATATAGAATGAATGTATCAACACGAAATTTAATCGTGTATCCGAAACCCTGTAAGGACGATACCTATTAATTTTCTGCCAAATTAGCAAAAGAGAAGGTTTTTTTTTATTTATTTTTTATTTTTTGAGGGCTGATTGTATCACCGCGGCCAGAGTAGGCCTATTGTGTGCCATGTGTGTGTTGGTCCCTACAGCAGCCCTGTATCTTTAATAAAGTCCAGGATTCTTCTGCAGGTTCCCTCCATTACCTTCGGTTCCGATAAGGCAGACCCGAAACAGTAAAATCTCTTGCTTTCTAGTGTCTTTCACCGGCTTAGAATATGGACCGGAGTCTCATTTTCCTCGCCACATTTCCTGCACAGAGGGCTTCTAGCCGATGTCTATATTATGCAGGTGTTTGTTCGTATGACACTTAACACAAATACTCGAATAACTGCCATTGTAATGAATCAATCGACACAAAATTTTGTACGCAAATTAAAAGCTCTATAAGAACGACATCTATAAATTTTCAGCAAAACAAGCCGATGGTAGGGGGAGGATCAGAGGGGGCTCAGTAGAAAAATCCCAATAACTGCCGATGTAATGAATGTATCGACACAATTAGTATGAGGATTCAGAAGTCACATCAGTCATAAATGATGCATTCTAGTGATTCACCGACCTTTTTTTTGTATTCTATGTGTTCAAGTCCTCATCCGACTGGAGACTCCATACATTCTGGAGTATATAATAACCCATTGAAGCTCTGTGTTGTCTTGTTGGGTAGAAGCCTCTTTATGACTACGTAGTTAATGCCCGGGCATGAGTTACAAAGACAAACAAAAAATGTTGAATTCGTGATTTTTAAATATATTAAGTTGTATACATTTCAAAACTGTCCTTCCATTTTAATAAGTTGATAAAGAAACAGACTGAAAAAAAAAAAGGCTCTAACGAAGACAAATACAATTATTTTTATAACTAAGTTGATTTATTCAATTATATCCTGGAGGCTCCTCACTTTTCCAGGAGTGTTGCCAGGTTTCCAGATTTTGGAACATCCCACGTTTTCAAGCTCTTCCACGACGACAACCCAATTAATTTACGCATTTTCTAATGTAGTTTTTTTACAAAAACTGATTTTTTTTTGTTACCGGGCACTCGCTCTCTCACCTCCTTAAAGTATTTTCATCAGATAACCATAAAATGAAATCAGTTTTTCTGAAAAATTTGCGAATTTGGGAGAAACGTTTTTTAAAGTTATAAATTCGTCCGAAGAAGACGCAGCAGACGTTTAATTTTAGCTAATTTTTGAAGAGAATGAAGCTATTACAATTTATAATTTCAGTTATCTAATATGAATTGTATATTTCTCATAAGCTGTATGAGCTACAACCAGGAGCGCAGCCAGGGGGTGGCAGGGGGCGCGCGTGCATTTTGTGCCCCCCCCCCCCCCCTCCCTGGTCAGAGCTAAAACCAAGATAACGAAAATTGTGTTTTACTTAAATGTACATGTACAAAACAAGTCATATTACATTTATCTAAATATACATGAATTCGATCATTTCATTTCCTCAATCAAAATCTTCATTTATGTTATACTTTATACTCTTGAAGCTGATTTTACATGCGCAGTAAAAATGCAAAGCGCAGCAGCAGCAAATGCATGCTATTGGCTGTGACTCATTTAATTCTAAAAGCACAGAAACCACAGCGTGCATTTGCTGCTGCGAATTACATTATTGCTCATGTAAAGTCAGCTTAAGTATTACTGTCAGTGAGTCTGCAGCGCTAACCACGGAAACTGCGGGCTGTGCCCCCGGAAGTCTATAACCCCCCCCCCCCCCCCCTTCCCCCCCTGCTCAAAATCCTGGCTACAACACGTGTTCACTTCCTCTTGAGGAGCTGATATATTTGTCAAAAAACAGTATTCAATGAAGGGTCGAGGAATTTTTTAAGTATTTTTTTCGTGTTCATCACACCAAAAAACATAAAGTTTATAAGTTTCATAATTTTGGCCAGAAATTTGTTCATGTTGCCCTAGTGTTCGATGTAATGAATGTATCGATTTATGTAAGTCAACTATAGATTTATATTCTAAACGGCCCAAGTTGGATTTTGGAGGGAGAACCAAAACCTAATTACAGTAGAACCTCTTTAAGTCGAAGCTCGATAAGTCGAAAACCTCCAAAACTCGAAAAAAAGTTTTGTTCCTTTCCCTTCAAGCCCCAAAACCTCCATTACTCGAAATCTCAACCCTCTATTAGTCGAAATAATCAGTGAGTCCCTACAAGCCATTTTGGTACATATTTTCCCTCTATAACTCGAAAAAATAAATTGGACCTCTGTATCTCGAACTAGCAATGTTTGATTTTACAACCTTTACAACTAGATTATTTGAAACTTATTACCTCTATAGCTCGAAGAAAAATAAGTTACCGACTTTAAGAATTTGCCGACAATGTACACCATTCTTTCTTAGAAATTTAGAATTTAGGAGTATATAAAAAATAGGATTACCAATTATCTAAAGCAAAAAAAAATTACTGGCTTTTTTTAATACCTACTATACTAAGTATTTTTTATTTTAAAGATGTTTTGATATAATGTTGATTTATAATAAATATAAATATGTTTGTTACCTCTGTAACTTGAATTTTTATTTATTTCACCTCTCTAACTCAAAATTAGTTAGAATGAATCTTAAACTTTACAAGTCGAATCAAAATCCGCCTAAGTCGAAATCCTCCATAAGTCGAAAACTCTATAACTCGAATTTTTTGGCGTCTCGCTTGATGTTCGACTTATAGAGGTTCTACTGTAATTCGTGCTGGAGATGTACATTTTCGCTGATTCACTAACAGCTTCTTCTCTCATATACTCCAACTGGGGCACAAAGGACAGGCTATTTGGTGACCACCACACTGTCTAAAGGATTTATTTTTAAGGCTCAGGCTTCAAGAATAAATGTAAAAAAATAAAATAATTGACAACGTAACCGAACCCCTAAAAACTGTCAAAGGATCCCCAATTATGGGAGAAAATAAAAAAATCTAAGACGAAGAATGTTACCAAGGTAATAGATACTTAATTTTATAAATTCAATGTCAAAAACTCCTATATAAGGAGCCATTCATAAATTACGTAAGGCTTCAAAGCTACCCTCCCCCCCCCCCCCCCCCCCCCCCCCCTATTGTAAGATATCTCACAAGATTTCTACCCCCATCATCATACTTACTTTCTTATAACTGTAGTATAAGGAAGGTTAGGTTAGGTTTTATGACTCATGCCCGGGCTTTAACTATGAGATCATATCGCCTACTACCAGAGCGCTCTTTCGTCACTCTGGTGGACATGAGCCCGACTCTACTGTGGGAGTCCTAAATTTTGCCTACCCTAAATTTTTATTCATCTAGGGTAGGGGTCTTTAACGAGTACCTGACATAGTACAGGCTCGGGACCATCGCTTAACGTCCCATCCGAAGGACGGCGTGCTTAACTTTATTAAGTAGTATAAGGAAGTATAATCATCGCGAATATCCGAGATCGGTTTTCAAAAGATTTTCACGTTTCAAGGTCTCCTGAATACGTTTTGACAATTTTCGCGATGATGTCTGAGCGTATGTGAATGGAAAGTTGTAAGCTCTCTACCGCAAAAACCATTGCAGCTATGAACTTGAAATTTGGAATGAAGGGGTCACATGTTCTAACTTAGGTCTGATTAGGTTTTTGGATGACACCTATCAATTTGGTAATGAATGTAATGTATCGACATAAAATTTAGTATGTTGATTCAGAAGCCACTATGTAAGTCAAATACAGTAGACTCTCCCTTATCCGGCGTTGCCGGGATCGACGTGACGCCGGATAACAGAAATGCCGTATAACGGAAATCATCAATTAATGAGAAAAAATATATCAATTAAAGCATACAAAAAGTGTTTTTAGGAAAGCTAAGGAATAAAACACGTATGTATTTTGTTGATAACATTTATTAAATTGACAAAAATATGGCCATCTACGGCCAGAGCGCAGATAATAAAAATTAATCCCATTTTTATACGTCGAGAGCGCAAAGCCTCTATACGTCGAGAGCGCAATGGTTTTAATTAAGTTTTTAATTTATTTTAAAGTTGCCCGCCCCAAAGGCCGCCACTGCAAAGGCCTACTGATGTGGAATGTTTTCAAAGGCTCCGCTAACATCAAATCGAATCACATATAAATATGAGGAGTGCAAATATACTCAATCCTATAGTGAATAGGTCTAGTATTCGGAAAAAATAAAGAATCAGCGAGTATCAACGCGAATACAGAGCAGGAAGACGTCATTTATTCGACTATGTTTTCAATGCTTCAAAATATTATAAAAAATAAAATTATAATAAAAAAAAAAAAAAGCAAATACCTGATATATAAAGTCATTGCGCTCTCGTCGTATAGTGACTAAAATCAGCTTTGCGCTCTCGCCGGCCAACGGCTTTGTTTGAAGTACTGTGATAAATGATTAATTAATTTGCGCTCTCGTCGTATAGTGACCCTCATAATAAAAATCAGCTTTGCGCTCTCACCGGCCAACCCCAAAATAAAATATGTACATAATTTACTAGTTAAGTGTTCATTTCCCGATAAGACGATATTGTTGTGCCATGGACGGGACGGTACCTTTGTTTTTCTATTCTAGGAAACATTTTTTATAAATGTTTGATTTTCAACTATGTATTTATTATAATTTATTTATAGGATATTAGTGAAGTAATAAAATATTGTATTTAAAATATTGTACCCGTCATTATAAATACAATGTACATACAGTAGGCAAAAAAAGTATTTGCACAACATGAAATTTTTTATTTAACGACAATAAGTAATTGTAAATAACACAATAAAATTTTTTTTCTTGTCTAAATGTAAGAAGATTCAAGAATTTGTCCTTAAATATTTAATAATAACTAACTTAACTTTAACAGTAACAGAATTAACAAAATTGTACCCAAAATACGTATTTGCACAGCCTGAAAATTACAATGTCTTTCTTTTGAGGGCGCCTTCCTTTTATTCCCTCATTATGGAGAACGTTCCTTACTGTTTGTGACGTAACAGCATTCCGCCATGTTGTCGCCAAGTCATCAGCAATTTTTTGCGCGCTAGATTTTGGATTTTTAAGAGCATTTCGCACTATTTCACGTTTTTGTCGATGCGTGAATTTGGATGGTCGTCCTTTCCGGGGTTTGTTTTCAACACTACCAGTCAATTCTTTTTTTTTAACAGTATATCGAACTGTTGAAAACCCGATTTTTCCGATTTCACGGTAACGTTTGCCTAACTCACGCAAAAAAATGATTTTTTCAAGATCAGAACGCGATATTTCGTTTTTCTTCTGCATGTTAATCAATTCAAACACAAAGTTCAACTGAATCATAGTGCGTATTAATCCTTATTTGTTTGTAAACAACGAAACAAACTACCGAACGAATTACCTCTACCGAACCAAACTAATAATTGTAATATGTATAATAATATGAGCGTGCAAATACTTTTTTTGCGTGAAATTCTGTTAATTGTGTTGATATTATTATTAAATAATTTTTTTTTAGACAACTGCTATTATATTTTTGAATCTAAGCAATTATAGAATAAAACAAATTAATTTCATGTTATTCTCTGTTAGTAGTTAAAAATAAACCCAAATTTATATGGTGTGCAAATACTTTTTTTGCCTACTGTATGTACAATAAAAATACATAAAAGATTCGTGAGTTACGCAATTACTATGTGTTCGTAAATACACGTGGCACATATAATTGATAATATAATAATTGAATGTTAATTTTAGTTTAACAAAGATATTATTTTGCGAGCGCCGAATAAGGGAGCGCGCCGGTTAACAGAACGCCGGATAAGGGAGAGTCTACTGTATTGAGTTTCATCGCAAAAGATAGATTGGCTTTGGAGGGAGAGCGAAAACGTAATTGATTAATTTGTCCTGGGGAAGTACATAGCTGGTGATTGATTTTTTAAAATTTTTTTTGAAATTAGGGCGTCGAAAAATATAAAATTTCTTTGAAAACTCAACATCGAATTTATGTCCGATTATTTAACTATCGATCATATACAATTAATTAATTTTGGTGAAGTTGCAATTGATGTAATTGGCAAAGGGATGGAGACAGCTCATCCTTTCTGCCCCATATTGAAAAACAGAAGGACTTTAGTCCAAATCAATAAACAAGAAAAGTTCATCAATTATTGACTACTCAAAGCGAATTTCTCGATAAAGAAAGTTATTCTGGCTACCAATTACTCAAGCCAGGCCACTATTTCACACAGTTTTGCGGCTAGCAAATGGATCGAACTCTTTTTGGTTAATTTAGTAGGGTAAACAAAATTGAAAGTTAACAAAAAACTTGACTATAAAAACAATTCAAATATAATGAAGAAATCAGTTAAAATTGAAAAAGTCTACAATAAAATGTGATGTCTAAAGATGACATAGATATTAAAATTCCTTTTGTTTATCAGAATTTTAATATCAAAAATTGATTTTTGACATTTCCGGTTGTCAGAAAACTGTCAATAATTCAAAATTAAAAGCATTATACTGAACCAAAAAAAATCCTGAAAAATCGTCCTATAAAATCAGATCACGGATGGAATTTTTGAAAAAATTGTTTATTGATGAAAACAAATGAGTTTTTTTGACAAGTGTAACTGTCAAAACTTAAATTTTGACATCAAATTTGAATTCAGCGACCCCCAAAACGTAAGAATACGAAATTTCAGAACAATCCATTCGAGGCCTCAAAAGTTACGCTCTAAAGTCTCTCGAATCGCGCAAAATCCCCATTTAAACTCAATGTTAAAATTTAACACCTTAGAGGCACGGGTTAATATGGTCAAAAAAATCTGAAAAAATTCAGGGGGCATTTTTTGAACATTCTAAAAAAAATTCCTGGTGGAGGTCTGAGAAATTTAAACTTTTTCACAATAAGAGCCACCTTAATATATACATATATATATATCAATGGTAATAACCTCATGTGTGATATGATCAGGCAGTCTGCGTGATGCGTCCTTATTTCTTACCTAATTTACATTAAATGGTTTATCGTTTATGAAGGTATACGTCTGTTTGATTTTGAACCGAACCGTGAACATGATTACGATTTCAGCATTTTATTTTATTTTTACATTCCATTTTGTCAATTACAAATTATAATGCCGCATCCTACGGCGAAAATGTGGATTTATTACACTAAGAACGATTCGATCTCAGCGATTTGCAAATCAAGTTAAAAAAAAGTGAAATATCAGCTGTTCGTCGGCATTTGTTCTCCATCATTGGTTGTTAGGTTAGGTTAGGTTTTATGACTCATGCCCGGGCTTTAACTACGAGGTCATATCGCCTACTACCAGAGCGCTCTTTCGTCACTCTGGTGGACATGAGCCCGACTCTACTGTGGGAGTCCTAAATTTTGCCTACCCTAAATTTTTATTCATCTAGGGTAGGGGTCTTTAACGAGTACCTGACATCGTACAGGCTCGGGACCATCGCTTAACGTCCCATCCGAAGGACGGCATGCTTAAGTTTATTTTACCTCCCAGATAAAATAAACTAAGGGCCTCGGTCGGGCTACGAACCCACGACCTAATCATTGGTTGTTGATATTTCGTTTTTAAACAAAATGCGACTAGTCCATTTTTGTATATTTATTCCCTATTTAACTTACTTATCAACTCCTAACAGTCATTTTTATACAAATAATAATAATTGATTTTGTAATATATTAATAATTATAATATGTGTAATTGTCACATCACAATATATGTTTCAGATCTCCGACTGGAGGTTCCCATACAAACGATCCTATCATCCGGTCTGTCTTCATGGACTACGGGAGCCACGAACAATTCTGCTCAAACACTGCGAGGAGGGCGTTGAACCTGGAACTCAGCTGCATGAATATCTACATGCAGTTTCTTGCAAGTGTCACGTGTGCAAATCATCCTCTGCCAGTTGCCAAGGGCTTAGGTACCGGCCCAAACAGTAATATTCAACAATAATCACTCGTCTTCTTCTTCTGGTTGTAAATTAACGACGGTTCTCATTCTTTTTTTTTTTTTTAAGGGCTTACAGTAATATGGTGGGGCGATCCAGAACTATTCTTAACAATTCATAATTATCCCTAACCATTTTGTTGAGAGACCTCAAAACACGTAAGGCCCCTCCCGCTCTGAAATTGGCCCACTAAATAAAAGCGTTATCTAGCAAAGTTGTCATTTTTAATTTTATTACTTATCAGCTGTTACTACCCTACTCTTAATGTAACATATTTTAAAACTAATAATAATAAAAAAAAAATAACTTAAAAAATATATGAAAATTAAAATCTATCAACTGATTTGAATGGCCGTTTTATCTTATTTCTATATCAATATGGCGGTGTTTCAGGAGTCACTCTATATAGGGTGAGTCCCTCGTAACTTTTTGTATAATTTTAAATTCAAAATAAAATAGTAATTACTTTTCTCAAAATTTTTTTGATGAAACTAGACCAAAAATGGAGTAGAATGCCGCCAACCGCACCTTTCTATCTCAATCCGTTGCCGAGATATGATTTTTTAAAGGTTTTTTTCGAGAAAACCACGTTTTTTGCCATCAAGTCCCACATTTCTCCCCTTTAAACCACTTTTCTCAACTTTTAACCACATTTTCGGAATTAGCGATAAATTTTCTATCAGACTAGTTCAACTTTGAAGATTACCAACTTGGAACCGAAATAACAGCTAAAACGTTAACATTTTAGAAAAAATTAAAATTATGGGAAATACTTCCACGTCAACTACTTTCCCGCTCAAGGACCGCTTCAACCGTCCAGGAGGTTAGAAAACTTGCAAATGTAATCAGTTTTCTATCAGACTTTGCGATTCCGTATCGATTTCATGGAGAAATTTAAGGTTGAATGCGAAAAAACGTGATGTAAATCGAATCTAAGGAGGTCACAAATGCAAATTTTTTTTTTTTTTTAATCTAGAGATCCCTCACAATAACAAGGCCACACTTCACTTATGATCTCTAGATAAAAAAAAAAAAAAAAAAAAAAAATTGCATTTGTGACCTTAGATTCGATTTACATACATCACGTTTTTTCGCATTCAACCTTAAATTTCTTCATGAAATCGAATTTTTCAATAAAATGTTAACGTTTTAGCTGTTATTTCGGTTCCAAGTTGGTAATTTTCCAAGTTGGACGCACACTAGTCTGATAGGAAATTTAACGCTGATTTCGAAAATGTGGTCAAAAGTTGAGTAAATTGGTTTAAAGGGGAGAAATATGGGACTTGATGGCAAAAAACGTGGTTTTCTCGAAAAAAAAACTTTAAAAAATCATATCTTGGCAACGGATTGAGATAGAAAGGTGCGGTTGGCGGCATTCTACTCCATTTTCGGTCTAGTTTCATCCAAATTTTTTTTAAAGTTACGAGGGAATCACCCTGTATACCTAGTTACATTATATATATATATATACTATATTGAGATAGCTATTGCGTGGGGTATCTATGAATTATTCTATAATTAAGGCTCGCCAGGTCTATAAAACTTTTTCTTAGGGTTATTTCTGTAGGTTCTTTTAAAGTCTAACAAAGTCGCAAATCTCAGTAGAGAGAGGCAAACAGATAATAAAATATTATAAATAACTGTTCACTAGACTGATTAGTGTTGAGAAAAAGTAATTACAATTTTATTTTGAATTTTAAATTATACAAAAGGTTACACAGTGGAAAAAAAAATAGATATAAGAGAAATTGTCCATCTACATATAAAAAAAAAGTTTATTGAATTTAAATTTCAAACTCTTGTTCATTTATTTTAATTTTAGAAATTTAATTTTAATTATTTAAATTTTTATTTATAATTTTCTAAAGTTTTAATAGTATGTGTGAAAACAGGTTACTCATCCTTCGTTGAAAATCAAACGTTGAATCAGTATGGCCAAAATTATATTCTTTCAACGATGTCAGGTACTCCCCCTACCCTAGATGAATAAAAATTTAGGGTAGGCAAAATTAAGGACTCCCACAGTAGAGTCGGGCTCATGTCCACCAGAGTGACGAAAGAGCGCTCTGGTAGTAGGCGATATGACCTCGTAGTTAAAGCCCGGGCATGAGTCATAAAACCTAACCTAACCTAACCTTCTTTCAACATACAATTTGCGTGTCTACAAATAGATTTTTGTTTTTGCAGAAGAACTCCTCAATTATCAAATAACTTTTTTTTTTTTTTAATGTAATTATATTTTCATATTTTTTATTTTTCCTCACCTAAATCTTACATTAGTTTCGTAGGATCATAGAGATGTGATTCTATGTTGAGTGCTTAAATAATAATTCAGTTATAAATAATAATTTATTCACTAGTTATTTATTGAGTTATACATTCGTTCGTGACGAACTTGCAACAATTTATTATTATACCCGTTTTAATATATCTGTGGTCACAGGAAATAGATTGGTAAGTCTAAATTCGTAACTTTTCAGGGCAGCACTTTTTTACTTTTGCATTAATCGTGTAATCCTCACTTAAACACTTCACTATTCCAGACAACAGCCCTAAAATTAGAACATAATTGTGTCATTCCTAACTTTGTGTTTAACTTGACTTTGTTGAAGGGGTGAAGCGACATCAGAAATTTATACAGGCAACAATAATAGCCTTAGTACCAATTAGTACCATCCACGGACACATCAAGCGCCACCTCTCGATGTGACCCTTAAGGAAAGTTTGAATTTTTGTGATTTAAATTGTATCACAACGAATTATAAAATATTTTTTTATTATTGGTAGTTTTTTATGAAAAATTATTTTAAAAAAACAAATACAGTAAACCCCTCTGCTACGAACAGTCACGGGACTAAGACAATTGTCCGTTGCAAAAGAGTGTCCGTTGAGGTTTAAAAAAAAAATCTCTGCAAGCGAACGCACAAAAAGAACACTTATGAAGTTTGTTATAATTAATGACTTCGATTTTTTGTTTTAAAGTAAAGAACTTTCGAGGTGTCATTTTGAGGAGTAGTCAACCTCACTGTAAAATAACGACTGAGATGTGTTGGGGTTGTGCGAAAAACAATTAGGAATGACGCGTGTATCTGGAAGAACCGAAGGAAAGAGAGAACACTTCTTGTTAGGGCCCATTTTCTTTTTAATAATAGAGAACAAATGGCCTGTTTCACAAAGATTCTACGAAAAATAAAAAGCATTCGTAACATTAATCGTAAATCCAGTTTTTGGAATAAATAAACTATGTTTGCATCATCATTATTCATATACCTTCTAAATCTATAGGAGTGAATGAAAATGAATATTGTTAATCCTTTCTTGGATTTTCCCTTAGTTACCTAATCATTCCCCATCACTTACCTAATTATTGACCACACTTTTTGAAATACTCGTGAATGATGCCTCTCTAAAGTTGGGCAAGTTGATTAACCGAAAACACCCTCTTCACTTGGAATAGTCTGCCGTAGTGAATAAATGGTTAAATGCAGTTATCTTGTGAATGATTCCTTAAGAAGTAGATTAAGTTGATTTAACCGAGAACATACACAATTTTACGAGATACCAAGAAACCCATATCTTTATAATTCCGAAAGTATTAGAGTCTTGAGCTCCCAACTTCTTTACAGTGCGCAGATGGCTTGGGAGATCATCACAGTGCACTTAACTCATTTTGGCCATTTTACGACTCAACAACTTATTCCCTGTGACCATAGATTTATATGCCCGGGCTGTAACTTCGAGGTCATACTACCAGAGTGCTCTTTCATCGCTCTGGTAGACATGAGCCCGACTCTACTATGGGAGTCCTAAATTTTGCCTACCCTCAATTTTTATTCACCTAGGACAGGAGTCTTTAACGAGTGCCTGACGTCCCATCAGAAGGACAATGTGCTCATGGTTTGTTCCACCTCCCAGACAAAAAAAAAAAAAACAAAGGACCTTGGCCGGGTTTCGCATGCTACCTCTGAGATACCATTATAGTCTATTGTACTATGATGATCTAATCGCCACGACCAGGGACGGACGTACACTCTTTTGCGCTCAGTGGAAAAAATATTCTGCCGTCCACTTAAGGAAAGAGAAATACATATTTTTATATAGATAGACATTTTTTTTAATAAAAATACATTACACATACACAGGTATTACAATGTAATAAATATTCTATTATATTTTCTAATTTATTAACTATTTATTAATTTTATCTTAAATATTGTTATTAATATACTAAAACAATTATTATTAATTTGATTAATTATCTGTAGTGGATGAGAATTCTCTTTAAAAAATCAAAGTTAGTGTAAAAATCCAGTGAAATATATGTGAAGTTGTAACATTCGAAAATATGAGGATGTTTATAGTAAAATACTAACGACAAGAAAAACTTAAAAACATGACTTTTATTTTTAAAAAAGTAGGTAAAGTTTAAAAACTAATATAAAAATAGCACAAAAATATATTATAATAAAAACATTTACAAAATACATAAGAGTCCGAAACTAAACTGGAAATGTTTTTATTTATTATACCAGAATACTTATTAAAATTACAAAAAAAAAATCTAAGAACCGTTATCTAGAAATTAAAGATTTAAAATAATAAGAAAATTTTATAAATTCGAAAAATAAATGGAATTTTAATTTAAAAAAAAAAATTGAAATTTTGCCGCCCAAGGCAAGTACCTTTACTGCCCTCATTGTAAATCCGTCCCTGGCCACAACCAGCTTAATTATATAACCAACCTTTTCTTCATTTTTTAGATATAATTTTGTTTTTCCTTTGTATTAAATTTATTTTTTATTATAATTTGTCTTTAAATTTAATTTAAATATTTTTTTGTTTTTAATCTCAAAAGGAATATTTGAATCGTTAAAAGGGTTCCATATTGTGGTGTTCCACCAAAGGGACCCTAGACAGCAAGTTAATTATTTCTCTGGAGACAAAGTGTATTTATTCTGCAGGTTTATAAAAGAAAAAAAAAAAAAAAACTAGTGTGATGATGTTTATTTTTTATTTTTTTTTTCTTTTTGAGAGTATATTTTTTTCCTTCAAGGGTGACCTGGGAGGGGAGGGGGGGTAAAGGGGGCCCTTAAATTTGTCCTATGGACCCTTGACAATGTCCTGTAAGGTCCGTTGGGAAAGTCCAATATAAAAACAGACCAACACCTTTCATACAACAAACAAAGAAAAGTTTTCCAATCCTTACCAGTACAAATCCTCACTTTTTTTTTTTTCAACTTATTTATTTATATTATATTTGTATTTTTTTATCTGGTTTTCAGTTAAGAAAATGTATTGAAAGTTTTGTGTAGATTGTGTGTCAGAATTTGAAGTAGCCACTCTCATTCCATCAAATTTTACAAATCCTTTTTTTTTATATATATGTAAAAACAATTTGATTTTTACAAAAAATTATTATTCTTTGTAGTCAAATATTTGAAAAATAGAGTTGTGACTTAGATGGTGGACAGGAATAACTCGACTGTCCCCATCTATGATATTTTAAATTTTTAACGTTTTAGATTGTTTTATTTATTTATTTTTATTATAAAATTATTTAGTTTTATTTAAAAAAAAATAATAATAATTTTTATGACTTCCTGATGATGAGGGAAACCTCGAAAGCCGGCTAGCTACCACTACTAATAAAAATCTGTGAGAGGTCAGACTATATTTTATTTGACAACCTGTGAAATCGAATATTTGAGTTGTGGATCACAAATTTTAGCATTCAAGATTATTTTAAAAAAACTTAAACGTAGTAAGAAATGTTGCACGTTACAGGTTGGATCGGCAGGAACCTGAATCAGTCAATTTTGTGAGAAATAGAACAATTGAAATTTTTAAATTGTTCTATTACTTTATTTTGTTTCTACAATTGGATACTGGATTTATATCTATTTTCAAAGAGGGTGCCGGTCGCTCAGAAGTTAGCGTACTTGCTTACTGAGCTCAAAATCTCAGGTTCGAAACCCAGCCGAGGTCTTGTGAAGTCTTGAAGTTAGGGTTGAGTAAAATTTAGGATTCCCACAATAGAGTCATATTCACCAGAATCTTGCTACGCCATTGCTTCCTTTTCGCGCGCAAACAAAAAAATAAATAAATAAATAAAATTTTGTTAGTGTATAAACGTAATTTATTTTTGTTCAGGGGTACAATGCTTAAAGAAGGACGAGACAGGATGATGTCCTCGCTAGATGGCGTTAGTGCATGGCGTGAAACTATAGAAGATACAGCATGACACTATAGTTTGTAGTATTTTCTTGTATGAGAAACTGTTCAGTTCAATGTAGTACTGTCAAGCTCTGTGTAGTATCTAATATTGTCAAATCTAGTATGAAGTAGTATCAAGTTCTATGTAGTATCTACCATTGTCAAGTCCTATGTAGTACCGTCTATTCATCAGTCCTATTTAGTTTCTAATTATTTAAGTTACATTTTGTATGACATATCGTAAATTTCCACTTAATTTTCTACTATTATCAACTCCTATTATGACATAATATACAGTTTTTTGTAGTATTGACAAGCTCTATATAGAATCTAAAGTTGTCAAATTCTAGTATCAAATACTATCAAGTCCTATGTAGCAATGTCAAGCCTTATATAGTATTTATTATTGTCAAGTCCTAGTATGAGATACTATTGAGTCTTTTGTAGTAATGTCAAGCGCTATATAGTATCTAATATTATCAAATTCTAGTTCGAAATTTTATCAAGTCCTTCGTAGTATTGTGAAGCTCTTTATACTACGTAATATTGTCAAGTCCTAGTATGAAGTCCGTAAATTCCCAGATAATACTATCAAGCCTTACATATTATCAAGTCCTAGTATGAGATATTATCGAGTTCTTTGTAGTATTGTGAAGCTCTATATAGTACTTGATATTCTCAAGTCCTAGTATGAATTACAGTCAATTCCCAGATAATACTATCAAGCCTTAAGTATTATCAAGTCCTAGTATGAGATATCAAGTCCTTTGTAGTATTGTCAAGCTCTATGTAGTATCTAATGTTGTAAAGTCCTAGTACGAAATTCTATCAAGTCCTTTGTAGTATTGTCAAACCCTTTGTAGTTTTTAATATTGTCAAATCCTAGTATGAAATACTATCAAGTCATTTTTAGTAATGACAAGCCTTATCTAGTATCTAATATTGTCATGTCCTAGTATGAAACACTATCAACTCCAATGTAGTACTATCTAGCTCTATCTAGTATCTATTATTGTCAAGTCCTAAGTAGTACTATCTAGTTCTATGTAGTATCTAACATTGCCAAGTTCCTTGTAGTATGGATTGCTCTAAAGTTTGTAGTTGCTTGCATGAATTCACTGTTTGTTATTTTAAGTTAATTGTAAAAATGTAATGTTGTACCTATATTTTTTAAATATTAATTTTAAAAATAATAATAATAATAAATACAACTTTTGCATGATTTTAATTTTTTACTGGCTAGTTTATATCGTTGTACATGGGAATTCGCCGGTTGAAGATTCGAAATGACAAGAAGAATAGTGACTTTCTTGGGGTGCGCAGGGTGCCGCTGTTAGTAGCGAATAATGTGTGAGCTTGCGGAACTAATACTAATGAATATCCGTATACATTTTTGCGATGTATGTCGATAAAGTAAAAAATTAATAAAAGTAATAACCAATTTATTTAACAGTATGTACATACTACAGAGGTACCAGTCCAACAATGTATTATTTTATTTATTCCACTATTATTAGTTACGTCCATTAATTATTCACACAAATAGGTAAATCACCCAGTGGTGACACTCCCTAGGCACTGAGTCTGACAGATAGTTTTGGAATAATTTCAAAAATATGCGCAACGCTTGGGATGAGAATGCTTCAACCCCAATAAAACAAGTTCATTGATTTTTTTTAAAAAAAATATTCAAAAATATTTGTAATTTCTTTATTAAAAGGACGTTTGAAACGATATGTTACTCTGAGAACCGGATTAAAGGGAAACGCGTCATGAACCAAGCAATAGACATATACAAAAATAAACTATTATTAGAATTTGCCAAAAATTATAATTCAGATTTTTACTATTAATTCTAATAAAACAAAGCAAATAACGCTATTTACCGAAAACGATAAACAGATAATTTAGGAGTTGCATGAGACGACATGATGATGCAACGTCATAACTCACCCCCACCCCATTTTTTCCAGAGACATGATTCACCGGCCTGACTATAAATGTTGATCATACTTAAAAAAAAAAATCATTATATAGAATCACTAATTTATTTCCTTACTTTTTGCTTATATGTAAATTTTTTTTCTAATCCCAGCATTTCATTACGAATCAAAAAGTTCGAGCAAAAGAATTATCTATTCAATAAATCCATTTTAATAAGTTTTTGAAAAATTCCTTTTTGGATTGAAGATCTGGTAAAAAATAAAACAATAAATTGAAAATGCTTTATTTATATTCATTTAAATTAATAAACCTTTATTTAATCCTAGTAGGCGCCCCTAGCGTACATAGTTCATACTACATACCTACATTTTATATTTAATAACATATTTCCTATCTTGTACAGTACTATATATTTATAAACTAAATTGTTATAATTATTATTTTTTAATAATCATTTGTAAATATTTAACACAATTAAAATAAATTTAAAAAAAAAGAATGAGAACCATTTCTTATGGATGAAATTCGACTATGTAATTAAAACGTTTATGTTAAATAATCCTCAAATCAACTAAATATTATTATCATTATTATTTTTCCTTATATTTACTTATATATGTAATAAATTTCATTTTATTATCAGTGGCCTAATTATATTATTTGTCTATTTTATTATTATTATAATTTGTGAGGATATTACTCATATTATTGTTATTATTTATGTGTGCCACAACGAAATTTTAATAGATATTACACTGACTAAGAATATTTATAAAATTCGAAATTGTTATAATGTGCTTGTTTTTTTAATACATCTCTTTACAACAGGCCTAAAGGCCCTTTGTAAAAAGGTGAATTTTACAATACAGTATATTTAAAATATATATTTATACATAAAAAGTAAAATATATGTATAAATATATAACTATATCAAGTTATGTAATAAAATGTACATTTATTATATAAATTCATAGATGATTTTATGAAATACAATTTTTTGTTTGAGTTATGCAGCAATCATTATTTTTGTAATTACCCCGATACCAATAAAATATCCTTCCTTCATTCAACGCTACTTGGACAGCAGACTTACCTGGAACCCACACATGAGATATTACAGTATGATCGATGATATGGACTCCTATGAGACAGTTGAATGAATCAACACATGAAATCAAATTTCAATTAACATTACAACACTTAGTAGTGCGACGGTAGCGCGCCGCGGGGCCGTGGAAGATGAAACAACATAGAGCACTCCGTCCTTCGGATGGGACGTTAAGTGCGATGTCAGGTACTCGCTAAAGACCCCTAAGGCTATGGTTACTGTGCATGAGAATTCGGACGAAAGTGTGTTCGGACGAGTACGTCCGAAATCCTCGTCAAAACAAGGCGGTTACACTGTGCGCGTTTTCTGATAGTATGTTTCTGCCGCCCAGCAAAGATGGACGAACTTGATGAATTTTATTTTCTTTAAAGTCCGTTAATGAAGTTATTGTTGTTAATTGGTGAAAAAACAGAGCATGTCAACCAGTTATTTTTTAGTGGAGACGACAAACGAGAGTTTAAAATGTTATTTCAAGAATTGTGGGACCAACCGGAAATGTTTTTCCCACAAACACCTGTTCCCATACACAAGACTAATCAATTTATCGTTATCCTTGGTGAAATATCCAAATCACTCCAAATTCAACGAACGAAAACACCCAAAACAGACGCAGATCGCACGAAAAAATCAAACTTGTTTGAACGCTTAACTGGTTCTGACTAAGTCGTGCATGTTCTGACGTGTTCGTCGCTGCCAGTGTAAACACTCTCATTGGAAAAGAGTTTGTTCGGACGAATTCGTCAGAACTCTCATTCATAGTAATCGTAGGGTAACTAAACCTGAGTAAAATTTAGGACTCGCACAGAAGAACTAACAGGAAAGTGATAAGAGCATTGGATGCTTAGGTCCCAAGGTGTACACACCAGCCGCATACCAAAAAAAAAAAATATATATATACTCGTCCACAAAAAAACTGGGACCCTCAGATTTCACAGCAATAAAAAATATTTATTATATAATTGACTGTCTATAAAAAGGAGCAGTTCCCGTCATGGTACATTGACAGAAGCGCTCATTCTGTCTTCTCCTCACATAAATGCGGCCCTCTCAACTATAACCAAAACGAGACTCATCTGTGAATAGCAGAGTTTGAAATTGAAAATTATTTTTTATGACTGATAAATTAAATCATAACTTGATTTTTATTTATAGCTTTTAAAATTCATTTTGTGATTTCCCTCAAAAATTAATTCTTATTTTTCTGTCAATAAATCAAAAATCAACCCGCCATAATTATTTCTGAGCGAAATTTTTCAGATCAGAAATAACACTTATTACTTGAGCGATATTTTTTTCTCTCAAAATAAAACTCAAAACGCTCTATATCGCTTACGATTAAAGCTCTCTACTTGTGGTTAGTCTTATTTGATTCAGCTTGAAAATATGTATAACAATCAATCTCTGCGGTTTCTTCAAAAGTAAATTTTTTCAAAAATTCTTTTAAAAAGTAGGATATCTTTTTCTATCTTCTAAACACCTGTTTACGTATTGATGTTTCTGTAAACAAGATCAACGTTCAATATTTAGTTTTCAAGAGGAGTTTCGTTTTTGTATTACATCAGCCATTAATCCCCCCTGTATAATTCAGTTACCATTGAACTGTTCAAACAGTGCATCTGAGTGTGGTGTTACAGATTCTGATTTAATTAATTAATGATATATCATTGTGCCAAAATTTAATTTTGTCTTTGTATACTTTTTGAATTCACACCTAATAGTTTTGTCAGGCCTTGTAAACGACTGGTTACAACTATTTCCTACTTTTGAAGACAGTTTTTGACAAAAGTTTCCTTTCTGAGAAAGTTAAGTGATTGATTCTTAAAGATTTTTACAAGCTGATTCGAATAAGACCAACTGCAAGACGATAACTTCAGTATTAAGAGACAGCGTTTTGAGTTTTATTTTGAGAGAAAAAAATATCGCTCAAGTAATAAGTGTTTTTTCTGATTTAAAAAATATCGCTCAAAAAGTAATTTTTCTTTTTGATTCAAACATTTTTCACTCAATAAGCAATTCTTGACGCTTAACTTAAAAAGTATAAGTCAGATGTTAACAGTTAATTTTTAACTAGATGTATAAATCTTACCGATTAACTTTTGACTTTTATTTAAGAATCATCAGTGATTTTTACTTTTTCAATCAAAAAATAACTGTTATTTCTTGATTTTACAAAAAAATTAATTCTCAAATTCAATCCCTGGTGAACAGTACAGCTCCTCATTGCTGTACAGTCCAATGGATGTGTCGATTAGCAAATGTAGTCCTGCTTACACGATGCTCCCTGGTAAGCTGTGGCCCTGTAGCCGGTCTTCTTCCATGTAAATGTTGGTCTACGAACCGTCTTCTAACAGTCTCAGCGACTCCCCAGGTAACTAACAGTGCAGCTCGATCTTCTGAAGCTGTCAGGAACCGGTTTCGAAGAACTGACAGCGTAATAAAACGGTCATCACGGTGGTAGCCCTTGTACGGCCACTTGCGGGCCTGCGCCCATATTGACCAGTCACCCTGTACAGTACAACTGCTCGATGGAGTGATGAACTAGATACCCCCAAAGATTCTGCAGCATATCTCACACTCCGCCCATCTTCAATTAAAGCAACAGCCACCTCTTCATTCGAAAAAACCATTTTTATAATGAAAATTAACCAGAAGAGACACACTGGTAACCTGAATTATGGTTTGTTTTGATAATCTTCTTACATCACTTCAAAGGATTAAGACTTTTAGTTTAAACCTCATTGTAAACAACAACAATGTGTAAACACACCATCACTGGTACGAAAGGCAACATTCTTAGACTTTAATTTTGAAATATGTAAGTGTAATGTATGACAACTGTAATGTCCCAGTTTTTTTGTGGACGAGTGTATATAAGTCAAGTACATATAGTAAATATATAAAAAAAAGTTAATATAAATTTTTTATCATATCCCTATAAAAAAATATGGTCAATTTATAGACGACATTATCAAGCCCAGTTAGCTAAAAGGTAGCCTAAATCGAGGGTTCGAAACTAGGCCGAGGCCCTTGGGTTTTTTATCAGTGATGGTCTCGAGCTTGTGCGATGATGTACCTACTCGTTAAAAAGTCCTTTCTACCCTAGGTGAATACAAATTTAGGGTAGGCAAGTTTTAGGACTCTCGTAGTAGAGTCGGACTCATGTCCAGTAGAGCAACAAAAGAGCGCTCTGGTAGTAGGCGATATGACCTCTTAGTAAAGAAACGTTTAATATAATTATACATTTAGTTACCTCCATGTGATGACCATTAACCAAAAGTCCAATTTCATCGCCATAGTTTATAGAACAATTATTCGACCTATGTAGACATACTGTCTTGAGGTATGTTGTCCACAAAAAATTACGTCATAACAATTTTTTTCAATCAAAAGTAGTGAGACGTATTGCAAATGCTCCTTTTCATGTTCCTAAGCAGATTTCAATATCTCTTAAGAAATTTATTAGGAACATTCAAAAAGTTGTTTTCAGTTTTAAAAAAATTTTCTTTACCCCTCTCTCGCTTAATCATCCGGATAACTCCACGTCGAAGCTGGCCGAGGGACCTACTATGAATTGAATATTCCTAGGAACTGTCAAGAAAAAAAAAATCTTAAATTTTTAGTTGATTTTAGTCATTAAAACACCTCGGTGAATCACCGTTTGTGTTGTAAATATATAATTGATAAGAGGACGCCGATAGCTCAGTGGTATGCTTGTCTTCTGAGCTCAAGATCGTGGGTTCGAAACCCGACCGAGGCCCTTCGTTTATTTTATCTGGGAGGTAAAATAAACTTAAGCACACCGTCCTTCGAATGGGACGTTAAGCGATGGTCCCGAGCCTGTACGATGTCAGGTACTCGTTAAAGACCCCTATCCTAGGTGAATAAAAATTGAGGGTAGACAAAATTTAGGACTCCCATAGTAGAGTCGGGCTCATGTCCACCAGAGTGACGAAAGAGCGTTCTGGTAGTAGGCGATATGACCTCGTAGTTAAATCCCAGGCATGAGTCATAATAACTAATTTAATGTTTTCATTGTACAAATTGGTTAATGAAATTGCTAAATAGTTCATAAGGATTTCTTTATTCTTTATATTTTTTTATTAAATGTTTCACAATATCTATGCGAAAAATTTTAAGTATCATCATGAGAATAAGCTGAAAATCAGGGAAAGTCTTCTCTGTTGGTCACAATAACTGTTTGTAGAGAGACCTCCGTGACTTTACCAAAACCTGGGCCCCCAATAAGGCGAGGTCAGATAAGGACCGCCCTTATTGAGTCACGTACAATGGTCATTCAAAAAATATATATATATAATAAATAAGAAAAAAGGTTGAGATCCATCATTAGATATTAGAGAGGAGATTTTGTATTCTGAGTCCAACTGACCAAGATGGAGGAGAAATTGTATAAGGCATTTAAAAAAAAAAAAAAGTGTTCTCTGAATCACCGGTGATGTACATCTCCAGATTTAATAATGTTTTAACTCTCTCTCCTAAACCAATCAGTGAATCATCGGCAAAGTACTTCCCCACTCACCCTCAAACGTCAATGTTTGGGCTAATATTGAAATGAAAAATGAAATGAAATGAAAAGAAATTTTATTATTCTGGGACCGAGGTCCCCTAAAAATAAATACATACAGAGTAAAGAAAATGAAACAATGAAATATAGTATCAGAACAAAGAAATAAAAAGATAGGTAGGTAAATAAACATTAGTGCTACATTGGAGAAAAACTATACAACTAAAAAATAGATAAACAGGAAATAAAAAACAGGAAAAAACATAAAATTAACAACTTCATTATGATGAAAAAAAATAAATAAAAGTATCTACAAAAATAAAAGAGAATAAGTAAAAAAGAAAAAAAGAAAATCTATATAACTAAGAAAGAGATAAAATTGATAATATAAATATAATTATAAATCGACCGAGCATAGTACGGTGGTTGATTATAAAAGAGAAGGAAGGATGCCCAGCCAAGGTTAAAAATAAAATTAATTTAGAAAGCAGAAAATAAGATAAACAATAAATAAATGCATAATAAAAATATATTAATGTGTAAATGAGCCAAAAAAGAATAGTATTGATTATGATCGAATAATTTGAGGGGTGAGGAAGGGAGGTAAAGGAGAGAAATTAGGAGACAACAAAACATCAAGTAAAATTATATAAATATTTATGAATATTCATGAATAATAATGTAAGAGGGTTAATAATATTCAATGTTTGACTTACATATTAGCATCTAAATCCGGATACTGAATATTGTATTGTGCAAATATGTGGATGAAAATAGTCAGTAGTTGTTTCGTTTTCAGTATGAAGCTACGATAACTGCGCGACGATCATGCCCGAGAAAATCACGTGTTTTTCGTGCCCCATTTACTAGTAAGCCATCACATCCTGATGAAACTAAGCTTATCGCAAGGATGGGGCACGAAAAACGCGTGACTCTCGGAGCTTTGCTCTCCGCGCGCCAACGTTTAAATCCGCCCCGTTTTTCGGGATTTTAATATTTAAAAAAAATTCAAAGTACGTTCGATAGACACTTTTATACTTTCGATAAACTTAGTTTCATAAAAAAATATTTATTTTCAGACATGAGAGACTAAACACGCGAACTATACTACGCTATCAACTCTACCGTATTCAGTTGAATACAAATGTTCAAACAATTATATTATTTCGACTTATATTTAAATTTATAACAATTTTTTGTTGATTCTTACCTTTTTGACGAAAAGAAAATATATATTTTACAAGTGCAGCACTTAACAACCCTAATTTTCATTTTTTTCACAATTTTCCGCGTTTTCCGGGGATTTTCCAAATTCTGAGTTCATAATCGTAATCAGCTCCCCCAAAAACCCCCGAGTACGAATTTTACATTAATTTTGACAATTATATTCGGAGATATTGCAATTTATTCATTAAATTTGTTAATTCTAAATTATTTAAACTCCGATTACAACAATTAAAAATTATTTGCGCAACTTGGGATATTGTGCATTCTTCTTATATGATCTTTCTGCGATTTACTTCCCAAATTTTACTGGGCTACAAAGGGATGGTTTTAAGATGAACTGAAAGACGAGCAAAGTTGAAAAGAAGTCAAGGGGTTGTCTTCACTTAAACACTTCACTATTCCAGACAACAGCCCTGAAATTAGAACTTAATTGTGTCATTCCTAACTTTGTGTTTAACTTGACTTTGTTGAAGGGGTGAAGCGACATCAGAAATTTATACAGGCAACAATAATAGCCTTGTTATTATTAGTACCATCCACGGACACATCAAGCGCCACCTCTCGATGTGACCCTTAAGGAAAGTTTGAATTTTTGTGATTTAAATTGTATCACAACGAATTATAAAATATTTTTTTATTATTGGTAGTTTTTTATGAAAAATTATTTAAAAAAAACAAATACAGTAAACCCCTCTGCTACGGACAGTCACGGGACTAAGACAATTGTCCGTTGCAAAAGAGTGTCCGTTGAGGTTTAAAAAAAAAAATCTCTGCAAGCGAACGCACAAAAAGAACACTTATGAAGTTTGTTATAATTAATGACTTCGATTTTTTGTTTTAAAGTAAAGAACTTTCGAGGTGTCATATTGAGGAGTAGTCAACCTCACTGTAAAATAACGACTGAGATGTGTTGGGGTTGTGCGAAAAACAATTAGGAATGACGCGTGTTTCTGGAAGAACCGAAGGAAAGAGAGAACACTTCTTGTTAGGGCCCATTTTCTTTTTAATAATAGAGAACAAATGGCCTGTTTCACAAACATTCTACGAATTATTATTCTACGAAAAATAAAAAGCATTCAAGGTTACCATTCGTAACATTAATCGTGTAAATCCAGTTTTTCGAATCAATAAATTATGTTTGCATCATTATTAATCATATACCTACCTTCTAAATCTATAGGAGTGAATGAAAATGAAAATTGTTAATCCTTTCTTGGATTTTCCCTTAGTTACCTAATCATTCCTCATCACTTGCCTAATTATTGACCATACTTTTTGAAATACTCGTGAATGATGCTTCTCTAAAGTTGAGCAAGTTGATTGAGCCGAAAACACCCTCCAGACATCTTCCAGGGGAGTAGTCAGGATTTTGAGCAGGGGGGGGGGGGGGGGGGGGGGGTATAGACTCCCGGGGACACAGTCTACAGTTTCCGTGGTTAGCGTTGCAGACTTTTTGTTATTAATTTGGGACTCGGACCTCTAGAAGCTCCCCCTGAGGTAACCACTGACTGTAATACTTAAGTTGACTTTACTTGAGCAGCAAAAATGCAAAGCGCAGCAACAGCAAATGCACGCTGTGGTTTCAGTGCTTTTAGAATTAAATGACTCACATCCAATAGCGTGCATTTGCCGCTGCTGCGCTTTGCATTTTTACTGCGCATGTAAAATCAGCTTTAAGAGTATGAAGTATAACATAAATGAAGATTTTGAACGAGGAAATTAAATGATCGAATTCATGTATATTTAAATAAATATAATATATTTATTTAAATATACATGAATTCGATCATTTAATTTCCTCGTTCAAAATAATTTCCTCGTACTTTCGTACTTTTGGTTTTTTGCTCTGATCAGGGGGGGGGGGGGGGGAGCAAGTGCCCACCCCCGGCTACGCCCCTGCCCTCTTTACTTGGGAATAGTTGAATAAATGCCTAAATGCAGTTATCTCGTGAATGATTCCTCAAAGAACTAGATTAAGTTGATTTAACCGAGAACATACACAATTTTACGAGATACCAAGAAACCCACATCTTTATAATTCCGAAAGTATTAGAGTCCTGAGCTCCCAACTTCTTCACAGTGCGCAGATGGCTTGGGATATCATCACACTACACTTAACTCATTTTGGCAATTTTTACGACTTAATAACTTATTTTATTTCTTGGTGGTAGGCTGATGTAGTGGACTTACTTTTTAAATAAGTAATAAGATGTATCAGTTAAGGATGAGCATCAATTGGTCGATGTTTGAAAAACATCGATGGTAGGCAACCATGTTTGATGTTTTTACCATCGATTTTACAGTGTCCATGTTTTTTGACCATCGATGGTCAGCTATCGATGTTTGACGTTGCAAATACAAATACAATCTTTGTACATAACCTACCGTTTATTTGTGACTGAGTGCTATTTATAAATAAAGAAGAGAAGTTGTTTTTAAAGTGTATATTATGTGTTATTTTTAGTTTATTTCAGTTTTTTTAATTAATATTTTTACTTTGCATTTGTTATGCCTAAGTCTAGGAAGTCATTGCACTAAAATTATTAAATCAAGTGGTAACACTTCAAATTTGATGGGCCACCTCAATCCAAATGCTCCAGCAGAAAAAATCCTACAGGATCCCCTCTCCTTCTGGAAAGATATGAAGCCAACCTATCCGAACCTGTCAGACGTTGTGGTTGAGTTCCTTGCCGTAGTTGGCACATCCGTTCCCTCTCAGCGATTATTTTCCAAAGCTGGACAGATTATTACAAAAACTAGAAATCGCTTAGAGGGAAAGTTGGCTTCAAAATTGCTTTTTTTAAATTCCATGCCGGAGAAATTATGGTAGTGGTACTAATTATTATACTTGTCATATTTTTGTAATATTATACTCTTTTAATAAATAAAAACAAAATTACTTGTTGTCCGTGTAATGAGTACTTATTAACATCGATGTTTTAAGGGCGATGTTTTACCACCATCGATGGTGGGGTTCCGATGTTTATTCTATGGTAAACATCGATGTTTTTCTTTCGATGCTCATCCCTAGTATCAGTCAAACATAGAATTTATTTTAACCACAACTAGTTTCCATCTGGTCCCTGATAGGTGTCCAGTCTTTTGACCTCTTCTCCAATAAGATTCACCTGAAGTTGTCAGTTTGACTAACGAAACTAGTTGTGGTTAAAATAAATTCTTTATTAGACTGATACATCTTATTAATTATTTAACAACTTATTCCCTGTGATCATAGAAATAACCGCAAAAATTTGATGAATATTAATTGGATAGAATAACTGGTGGGAGAGATATGGCGGTAAGTTTTGTATTAAGGCGGGAAGGCGGCTCGGGTTATATCGATCCTATTTGTGTCATGGCGTCTGTATGTTATGACTTCGCCCCTCACTGTAATGTGTCTGTCGGCTGAACACAATACTCTCACACTTTGTCATCTCGTCTGCACTTAAAACATTTCTGCACCAATATTTAACGTAAGTACCTTATTATATAATATGTTACACTATTCTGAAGATAAGTCAAATACTCCTATCGCTATATATATCTTAAGTTGATCTGTGACGTCTATTAATAGAATTAATATTTTAAATAATTTATTCAGTGTGACAACCTGTAGCCAGTTGTTTATAATAACAGTATTTTATTTATAATTCACCGTTCTTGTCTACTCCAGATCCGGGCAGAAAGAACGAACCTAGAGGTTATGCAGATGTTAATGCGACATAAAACTATCAATATAAATATAAAAAACAACGAATATATCTTTCAGTAAATCGATTGTGTTGAAACGCAATCTCACAAATGGAAAATTAGGTTTGTGTATACTCCTTTGAAAGAATTTAACATATATCATATTTCTCTCTGCAATATTTTCTACTTTAATTATAACTTCAATTCATTATATATGAGCAGGGGCGTAGCCAAGGGAGAGGGGGCGCGTGCCACCCCTGGCCAGAGCAAAAAACCAAGATAAAAATGAAATAAACTAAAAAAAATTTTACCAATAGGATAATAGGATCTTCAAATTTCCCGTGCGTCTGATTCCTAAATCAGCAATCATCTGTTACATAAATGTACATGTACAAAATAAGTCATATTACATTTATTTAAATATATATGAATTCGATCATTTAATTTCCTCGCTCAAAATCGTCATTTATGTTATATTTTATACTCTTAAAGCTGATTTTACATGCGCAGTAAAAATGCAAAGTGCAGCAGCAGCAAATGTATGGTATTGGATATGAGTAATTTAATTCTAAAAGCACAGAAACCACATTTGCTGCTGCTGCGCTTTGCATTTTTGCTGTTCATGTAAAGTCAACTTAAGTATTACAGTGAGTGGTTACCTCAGGGGGAGCTTCTAGAGGTCCGAGTCTCCCAAATTAATAACAAAAAGTCTGCAACGCTAACCACGGAAACTGCGCGCTGTGCCCCCGGGAGTCTATCCCCCCCCCCCCCCCCCCCCCCCCCCCCCTGCTCAAAGTCCTGGCTGCGCCCCTGTATATATGTATTGTAATCGTGAGTAAAATCGAGATAAAGTTTTCAACGAACAATTTGAGGTCTCTTGAATACTATATATTTATTTCACTTTTTTTTCGTTGATGTTTGTATGAGATTGGAACTTTAAGAGCGCATTATCTCAGAAACGATTGTAGCAATGGACTTGAAATTTGAGATCCAGATGACTTATACCCAAATTTAATTAAATTTTGGGAGAATCGAAAAATAAGACCACTATTTCGGTGCTTAAGTACATTTTACACGGGCTGATGCCAACATATTATTTATATAATGAGGAGACATTGTGATCGTGAAAAACAATTAGATCACACAAAAACGTTAATAACTGTTTCAATAATGAATATATCGACAGAAAATTTCACATGTATATTCAAAACCCCTTAAGGAAGACACATATTAATTTTCCGCGGTCTGAGGGGAGCCCAATTCAAGTATCCTAATAATTGTTGATATAACAAATATTGTCGATATCAACATGAAATTTAGTGTGATGATTCAGGAGTCTTTGAGTAAGATACTTATAGAAATTTTAAGCAAGTTGGTAAATTGGTTACAGAGGAAAGCGAAAACTCTCTGGATAGAATGAACGTATCGACACGAAATTTTATCCAGAACCCAGTGAGGGCGAGACATATCTATTTTCAGCCGAATCCAATGGGAAGGGGGCATAAAATTGCATACGTATATTCAAAACCCAATTAAAAAAACTCTAATAATTGTCGATATAACTAATGTGTCAACATGAAATATAGTAAGATAATTCTGAAGTTCCTGAGACGGTATTGATCTTAAGGGCGCTGGTAGATCATTGGTGCGTGCTTACTGAGATCAAGATCGCAGGCTCGAAGCCCGGCCGAGGCCTTTAGTTTATTTTATCTGGGAGGTAGATGGGACGTTAAGTGATGGCCCCGAGCCTGTACGATGTTAGGTACTCGTTAAAGACCCCTAACCTAGGTGAATAAAAATTTAGGACTTCCATAGTGGAGCCATGTGCCCAAGTGACGAAAGAGCGCTCTGGTAGTAGGCGATGTGACCTTATAGCCCAGACATGAGTTATAATAATAATATTTATAACAACTGACATTGTCGTGAGTATAACACTTGATCTGTCCAACATGTTAAGGAGTAGTATGCCACGAGATCTGTATTAATAGATCTAATAACCTTGAACTCGCTTTATTAATTATAGTCTGTACAGCCACAATGACCAGACAAAATAAGCTTTCTCCATAGTAGCTGTCCATAAAAGTAAAAAAATATCCTAATAATTGTCGATATAAAGAATGTATAAATGAAATTTATGATGCTTCAGAAGTCCCCGAATAAAGCACTTATAGAAATTTTAAACAAATCGGTAATTTGGTTAAAGAAGGAGAGCGAAAACTATGATAGAATGAACGTATCGACACGAAATTTTATGTGTATCCAGAACCGTCTAGGGATGACTCTTATTAATTTCCAGCGGGATCGGCCGAAGGGAAGACGGGGTTCAGAGGGGTGCTCAAAAACCCCAATTGCCGAAGTAATGATAGTATCGACACGAAATTTCAAATTTCGTAGTAAGGACATCTGTGAAATTTTGATGTCCATCGAAGGAAAGGGAGGGAGAGTTCACGTGGGGGCTCAACTCATTAACTCTAATATCTGCCGACGTATGAATTTGTCGACACAAAATTTAGTATTAGGATATAGAACCTCCTATGTAAGTCAAGTATTGAATAATTGCGCAAACAGTTTTGGAGAGGGAGAGAAAAGTTTATTAGTTTGCTGTGTGGAAGTAACTGTCGACAATACTATCGATTGATCGGTTGAAATAGACCACCTAATATTATCGATTGTTATATTTAATATCGATCGTTTTATCGAATTTATTACTACCAGAGCGGTCTTTCGTCACACTGGTGGACATGAACCCGACTCTACTGTGGAAGTTCTAAATTTTGCTTACCCTAAATTTTTATTCACCTAGGCCAGGGGACTTGAACGAGTACCTGACATCGTACAGGCTTGGGACCATCGCTTAACGTCCCATCCGAAGGACGGCGTACTTAAGTTTATTTTACCTCCCAGTGAAAATAAACGGGCCTCGGTCGGGTTTCGAACCCACGATCTTGAGCTCAGAAGGCAAGCACGCATACCACTGAGCTACCGGCGTCCTCAAAGGGGTTAACGTTTTACTCTTGTTCTCCATCTAAATGATAGTGCTCCTTTAATTTCGTCTCCACCGATGTCCATTATAGAGACGTTGCACTTTATCAGTACTCGTACATTTATGTAAAAATTGGTCATTGCTTATCGATATTGTGCATCTATAATTAGTTAGTTATTGTGTGTACCTGACATCATGCAAACGTGAGACCATTCGTAGGAACGCGTACTCAAAATTTTTCAACCTAAGGGCGAATCCGTAATCTTAAGCTCAGTAAGCAAGCATGCGTACTGAGCTACCGACGCCCTTCTCTCCAGTGATGACTTATTGTTCTCTTGTTGACAGATGTGAACCAGGGGTACAGACAGTCCGAAGAACCTGTTCCTGGGTCTGGCTGGGGGCTACCAAGATGAGGAGTCTCGTTCTATATGTCCTCTTCTGTTCTCTTGTTGACAGATGTGCACCAGGGGTGCAGACAATCCAAAAAACCTGTTCCTGGGTCTGGCTGGGGGCTACCAGGATGAGGAGTCTCGTTCTATATGTCCTCTTCTTATTGTTCTCTTGTTGACAGATGTGCACCAGGGGTGCAGACAGTCCAAAGAACCTGTTCCTGGGTCTGGCTGGGGGCTACCAGGATGAGGAGTTTCGTTCTATATGTCCTCTTCTTATTGTTCTCTTGTTGACAGATGTGAACCAGGGGTGCAGACAGTCCAAAGAACCTGTTCCTGGGTCTGGCTGGGGGCTACCAGGATGAGGAGTCTCATTCTATATGTCCTCTTCTTATTGTTCTCTTGTTGACAGATGTGCACCAGGGGTGCAGACAGTCCAAAGAACCTGTTCCTGGGTCTGGCTGGGGGCTACCAGGATGAGGAGTCTCGTTCTATATGTCCTCTTCTTAATGTTCTCTTGTTGACAGATGTGCACCAGGGGTACAGACAGTCCGAAGAACCTGTTCCTGGGTCTGGCTGGGGGCTACCAGGATGAGGAGTCTCGTTCTATATGTCCTCTTCTTATTGTTCTCTTGTTGACAGATGTGCACCAGGGGTGCAGACAGTCCAAAGAACCTGTTCCTGGGTCTGGCTGGGGGCTACCAGGATGAGGAGTCTCGTTCTATATGTCCTCTTCTTATTGTTCTCTTGTTGACAGATGTGCACCAGGGGTACAGACAGTCCGAAGAACCTGTTCCTGGGTCTGGCTGGGGGCTACCAGGATGAGGAGTCTCGTTCTATATGTCCTCTTCTTATTGTTCTCTTGTTGACAGATGTGCACCAGGGGTGCAGACAGTCCAAAGAACCTGTTCCTGGGTCTGGCTGGGGGCTACCAGGATGAGGAGTCTCGTTCTATATGTCCTCTTCTTATTGTTCTCTTGTTGACAGATGTGAACCAGGGGTACAGACAGT
Organism: Aradus depressus; assembly: GCA_963662175.1. Taxonomy (NCBI): domain Eukaryota; kingdom Metazoa; phylum Arthropoda; class Insecta; order Hemiptera; family Aradidae; genus Aradus; species Aradus depressus. The sequence goes on along the minus strand of OY759226.1, from coordinate 17,577,615 downwards.
CCGAAGAACCTGTTCCTGGGTCTGGCTGGGGGCTACCAGGATGAGGAGTCTCGTTCTATATGCCCTCTTCTTATTGTTCTCTTGTTGACAGATGTGCACCAGGGGTGCAGACAGTCCAAAGAACCTGTTCCTGGGTCTGGCTGGGGGCTACCAGGATGAGGAGTCTCGTTCTATATGTCCTCTTCTTAATGTTCTCTTGTTGACAGATGTGCACCAGGGGTACAGACAGTCCGAAGAACCTGTTCCTGGGTCTGGCTGGGGGCTACCAGGATGAGGAGTCTCGTTCTATATGTCCTCTTCTTATTGTTCTCTTGTTGACAGATGTGCACCAGGGGTGCAGACAGTCCGAAGAACCTGTTCCTGGGTCTGGCTGGGGGCTACCAGGATGAGGAGTCTCGTTCTATATGTCCTCTTCTTATTGTTCTCTTGTTGACAGATGTGCACCAGGGGTACAGACAGTCCGAAGAACCTGTTCCTGGGTCTGGCTGGGGGCTACCAGGATGAGGAGTCTCGTTCTATATGTCCTCTTCTTATTGTTCTCTTGTTGACAGATGTGCACCAGGGGTGCAGACAGTCCAAAGAACCTGTTCCTGGGTCTGGCTGGGGGCTACCAGGATGAGGAGTCTCGTTCTATATGTCCTCTTCTCACTCCATCTCCCACGGCGGTACATCTCTCCCATCCCTTGGCTTCTAGTCCTGGTATGTGTCATTTCTTACTACTCACAATTTGTCTTAACATATAAGAATGTATAAACATTAAAAAAAACATGTGTGTGAGTGAATACTCAAGAGAATTGACAACTGGAAAAAAACAGAGCACTACAAAAAGGAAATTGTATGAACGATCAGACCAATCTCAAATATTCACCCCTTTTATCGCCAATTATATCTCCAGTCTCTTTGTATACGTACCTCAAAAAACTGTTTTTTTTAATCTATTTAATAAATTTAATTTATATATTTGTATTTTAATCTTCACTGATACTATTTCAACATTTTTCTTTTATTATTAAGATTTCAAATCGAGATGAAATTTTATTTTTAATGTTTTCCATGTTTTTAAGATTTCACTGTACTGGAGGGACAGGGAAAAACCCCGTGAAAAAAGGGAATGTTTGGATTGTAAACTTGTTGAACTTTCATTTAGTATTTGTTAAGTGGCTGAAGATGGAAGCAATACCGAAAGTACTCCCATATAATATATTTTGTGGAACATACGAGTACAAATATTTATAGAAACACACAATAACTCTGCAGAAAATGTTAAATATCTTCATTTTCTTGTTATATTTTTATTTTATCGACTATTGTAGTAGTACTTCCTCAGCTAAACGAAGTATAGGGGAAGTTATGTAATCAGTCAAAAATTCGATGCGGAGTTTTCAATGGAATTTCATGTTCTTCGACCTCCAGATTCCAAAAATGCAAAAAAACATCGTCAATGAACACGATAACTCCCGATAGAATGAATATATCATCATGAAATTGTATATGTGAACCAAAAACCCTCCAATGATGATACCCAATGATTTTCAGCCAAATCTACCAAAGAGAAATTGCGGATTAGAGAGAGGGTTGACATAACAACTCAAATAACCGCCGGTAGAAACAATGTATCGATACGATATTTTGTATATATGACCAAAACCCCATAAGGTCAACACCTATTGACTTTGAACCAAATCTACCAAAGAGAAAGGGGGGATTAAAGAGAGGCTTAATTCAAAAAATCTAATATAATAATGAATTTATCAACAAAAAATTTAGTAAAAGGATTTTGAAACGAGCGAAATGAGCGAAAAGCTAGTAATTAATTTCTTATGGGGAAGTACTTTGTAGATTCACCGAAGACTTTTTCAATAGTTTTATTTTTATATATTTATTCTTTGTTTATTTGTTAACTGTCCTTTACATATTTTGCACAGATTTTGACCGCCAGCAGAGCCCTTCTAGTGAGGATACAGAAATCAGTACGCTGCCTCCCCACTCCTTGGCTACCGATAAACTTCAAAGAAACTCGACAGGTTAATGTTTAAATAATGAAATATATTATTATTATTGTTATATTAATTAACAAGTAATAAACAAAAGTATTTTTTTAACCTATTTCCAAAGAAAAAATAAGGCTTATGAGAGCATTTTATTCTTTTAAATGTCTTTTAAACGTAATTCATATTGAACCCTCTTTCATTTTTGGTAAAACAATTTAAAAAAATCAAAATGTCTCTTTGACCTGAAGGGCATGTAATTGTATCGACATGAGGGCTGATTGTTTTACCGCGTCCAGAATAGGCCTATTCACGTACCTAGGTGTGAGGATTGGGCCGGGATTCAACGTCACGCCCCACGCAGTTGCCATCAAGGATAAGACAACAGCTACCTTTAGCGCTCTGAGCTACCTAGCCCGAGCGACATGGGGCCTCGGGTACTCCGCGTGTAAAACTATTTACGCCGGGGTCTTCGAGGCCGTAGCAAGATACGCCGCTGCCGGATGGTGGCATCACCCCACCAAACGGCAGCGTACGTTGCTATTACAAGCTCAAAGAGCGGCCCTCCTCAGGGTTACCAAGGCCTACCGTACAGTTTCCACGGCTGCGCTGCAGGTTCTGGCGGGGGCTCCTCCCATAGACCTAGTCTTGGATGGAGCTGTCGCCTCTTACTTCTGTAGACGCGGCTTACCACTGGAAGCAGACACGGACGTGGCCTTGCGTCAAGCCTTAGAGGAGGGGATGCAAGGACAGGCGAGACCGGAGCGCCTGAGGGGCATTGTCCAGGCATGGATTGTGGAAAGATGGCAACGGCGTTGGGCGCAATCGACAGATGGCCGAACCACCTTCGCCTATTTCTCGAGCGTCCGGACGCGTCTTGACTCTCCATGGATACAACCAGACCACTGGATGTCACAGGTGCTATCAGGTCACGGTGACTTCAGCGCCAAGCTCTTCTTCTTTAAGAGGAAGAACAGCCCTGCCTGCTCGTGTGGCGGCGTCGAGACTGCGGAACACGTAGTCCTCGAATGCCCGCTATACGACGGGCCAAGGGCGGCGCTGATTCGCCGGACAGGATCGTACCTGGGACTGAATCTGCCGGGACTGATGACGGAGACTGGCTACCCGGCTTTTGGTCGGTTCGTCTCCTCCTGGCGAAAAATTAAGAAAGCCTTCTAACCCGGTGCCGGGGGCCCCGCCGACCGCCGACAGGCGCTGCGGTGGCAGCCCCCGGCTCCGGGAGATAGGCAGACCAGAAGCCACCGAAGAGTCTCGAGCTCATTCGGCGCAATGAGGCGGCGAGGAACCAAGGACGACTGCCGACCGTAGCCATCGAGCCGGTCCACAGCCGTCCATAGCACCAAAAGTAAATTGTGAATAAAAAACGGAGAAAGGTTACCCATTTCCCCGCCGAACAAATAGGGTGATGTGACCGACCCCCCCTCAGGGGGTCAGGGGCACCCTAAAAAAAAAAAAAAAAAAAAAAAAAAAAAAAAAAAAAAAAAAAAAAAAAAAAAAAAAAAAAAAGAATAGGCCTATTGTGTGCCCTGTGTATGTTGGTCCCTACGGCAGCCCTGTATCTTTAATAAAGTCCAGGATTCTCCTGCAGATTCCTTCCACTACCTGCTTTATGGCAGATCCGAAGCAGTAAAATCTTCTGCCTTCTAGTGCCCCGCACTGGCTTAGAATATGAACCGGAGTCTCTTTTTCCTCGTCACATTTCCTGCACAGAGGGATATAAACTGATTATAGCTTAATTCTGTTTTATTAAAATAGATAATACGAAATTCTTTTAAGATGGGGCATACAGCAATAAAGTGAAACACATCTTCAGCTTGTTTGCTATTGCACATGGAACAAAGTTTGATTTATTTAGTGTAGGAATACTTATTTTGGTACAGAAGTTCACCTCGTACAAAATTCGCATCCATATCTTAGAAAATAACTTTATTATCCGTAAATAACTGTTTATATAAAGTATTATTGTACTATTTATTGATTTTATTTTATATTCATTAATAAATTCATTTTTTACTTTATTTACAATATCATTATTATTCTGCCTTTCAAAAACTGTTATATTAACATTACAGTTATACCAAAATACTTTTTTTTTCCATGACAAATGAGTATGTACTCTATATTACTGTACCGATGTGAAATAGGCTATTTTTGTTGTAGATGGCCTCCTGGACGAGACTGGTCTAGAGGGTTCTTCCTCATCTTCTTCCTGCTCCGTACTTCAGGACAGTGCTGCATCTGCACAACTTCTTAACTATCTCAATCTTCCTGTTGACTCTTCAGCGACTGTAGGCAAATTCCTCCATCATATTATACTATTAGAGGCTTTGTTGATCTAGAACATAGGTTCCCAAACTTATTTTGTCTACTGCCCACTTTGAGAATAAATTATTTTTTAGCGCCCCCCATTTTTCACCTACTTAAAAACCACTATAACTTCAAATTAAATTAATTATTGTGAGCTATATTAGCGGAGATTAAACATTCATTCTAAACGAGACTTACTATAACCCGCAAGAGTTAACTTGAGACCTGAGCGCAGTAAGTGTTGAACTTAAGTACTGCTTATCTATTACGCGCGAAACCGCAAATGAAAATTACCTATCTAGGAATACTAATAACTATTAAAATGGGAAAGTGTATAATAAAGTAAACAAAACTGAAACTCACATCTATTATTGAAAGAATGCACCGAAACAACTGGTAGACCAAGTGGAGGAAGGTTACGCAGGGCTTTGTTTACCTACATTTTCCCCGTCACGATTCACGTATCGATAGGTTCGGAAATAATTCACTAGATGGCTCCTAACCTAAGGACCTAGATGAAATTACAAATCGCCCCCTAAGCCTATACACAACAACGCCACCATTTTTTTTCTGGGTCTCTTACCGCCCCCCTTTAGGCCTGCAGCGCCCACAAGGGGGCGTTATCGCCCACTTTGGGAAAGGCGGATCTAGAATATATTAATATCGGATTTATTATGTTGGTGGGTGTATGATAACACTGTCTGGCAAAAGAATATATCGCATGTCCCGAGGAAAAGTGTCATAATTCATAATCAGAGCCCGGATTTTTATGCAGTCAAAAACTGCGAATTATGCCTCGGACAACTATAAGGTCATATCACCTACTACCAGAGCGCTCTTCCCTACATAGAAAACGATTCTAGAGTGACAGTAAGAAAACTATTTACAATTTCTTAGTTATTATGACACATGCCCGGGCTTTTACTACTATGAAATTATAGGTTTGTGTTAGCTAAAATAAGATATATACAACTGTGATTGTAGTGTCTCTAAATACTACGAGAATACAGCGATGGTAGTTTTCGAATTTGTTGTTGAAATGCTTCGATTCCTATTCATTTGTAGATTTCGGTATCTCCTGAAATGGGTAAAAACAATATAGTATTTGTTGTGACAATATGACAACAAATATATTATTTATTGATCGATATTTTCAGCAGTTATTATTGTATATTAATAACATATTATATAATACCATATAATAATATATTGAAATATTATATTTTTTCGATTTACACTGCTATATTATTTTCTTTTACCACAACATTTATTTATTGTTACAAATTTTCGTCTTAACCTAAAAGTTTCTTTTCGAAAGATCATTTTATAGTTCCTAATATTGATATTTTAGTTAAATTCACTACAACGGTAAATATCAACTTTTGAGGGCGGAATTTCTGTAATCAAGCCAAAAATGACAACCCACTTAGATTCTTACTACTTCAATGCACATTTATTTAAATTTTCTAGCCAATTTTAATTACTATATTATATTAAAGTTACCAACTTTTATAAAATTTTGGGATTTGAACTCAATATTTAACCCTTCCAGAAAAATAATACACATATAACACTTTTTCTTGTTCAATTATGATACTTGTCAAAGATAAATGTTTACTTTAATTAAAAATGAAGTAAATTACTGAAATAATAAATATAAAATTAAAATAAAAACATGAGGGTTATATTGACCCGAGGTGGACTACAAGTGTAACAGAAACCCAGGTGACGGCTCGAGGGTTAAGCTATCGAAGCACCTTGTGTGAGTGTGCTGCGCTCAACCGTCCGACACACACTTATGCAGCATTCACTTCAACGAGACTTACGCTCTGACGTAGTCCCTACCGAGAGCTAACATGTTTACACATCAAAAATATGGAAGTATTGTAGTTGAGTGATAAAATTCAAAAAATGTTCTATTTGCTAATTTTTTTGTTTTTGTTTCCAGGAGAAAGGTGTTATGAACGGTCTAAACCTGCTCGGTCTGACCAAAGCCGCTCAAGAGTATCCCTTCGTCTCATGGAACTGGGCTGTCATCCGCCGATGGTGTTTCTGGGGTGTCATGTCACTGACAGTCGCCTGTATCTGTGTTATTATTGGATACATTACAACCATCCCTCGACGATGTGATCCACCACGCGCCTGGTATCAAGGAACCATCATCTATCAAATTTTCCCACCCTCGTTCCAAGACACAGACTCAAACGGCATTGGAGACTTTAAAGGAATCACAAATCGGATTAGTTATATTGAACGATTGGGCGTCAAAGGTGTTCGACTTAGTTATATATTCCCTGCTCAACCGTATCCAGAACATTTTGAAAATCCAGAAAATCTTACTCAAATTGATACAAATCTTGGAACATTTAAAGATTTTGAGGTTCTTATTGCGCGATTGCACCAGAGAAATATTTCTGTAATCCTTGATCTTCCATTGTACCCCTACTTCGACACCCTTAAACTAAAAAGCGACGAAGAAGAACCAGAAGTAAAACACGTTATAGTAAACAACCATATACTTGTTAGTTCGCATAACCGTACGCACACTTGGGGCACAGAACGCGGCGAAATTACAGACATACTCCTCTTCTGGCTAAATATTGGAGTTGACGGTTTCTATCTTCAAGGACTTGAACATTTTTTAAACGATAAAATTTTCATTAGTCAAATTTTGGAATGGAGATCAATTATGAACAAATATAATCAAGATTTAGAAAAAATATTGATATGTTCAAACGATGTGGTTACCTCTTTGAGTGATTTGACTATAGAGGATGCTCAGTCAAAAATGAATGTTGTAATGAAATCTTTTGATTTGATTAATGTCAAAATTGACCCATTTAAAGATGGAACGAAAAGTATTCGAAATAAATTAAATGAAGTACAAAATGGGGTCATCTACTCAAAGCCCGGTTATCCGTGGGTGTATTGGACCTGCGGGGATATGGAAACGCAGCGTCTTGCTTCAAGAGCGCCTTATGGCAATGAAACAATGGCAACCCTTATTACAACCATGCTGTTGCCTGGAACTGCTGGCATTTTTTATGGTGATGAAATTGGACTTTTGGATGTTCATGATCATCAGATGGAGGTAATTAAATATATACTTAGTTAATGGAAAAAGTTTATTATAGTTAGTTTATGCCCGGGCTTGTAACTACGAGGTCATATCGCCTACTGTCAAAGCGCTCTTCCGGACATGAGCTCGACTCTACAGTGGGAGTCCCAAATTTTGCCTAGCCAGTCTTAAGCAAGCCGTACACTATCAATCCGCTTGATCAAAACAACGTGTCAAGCGATGGTATCAAGCGTGATTGATAATCTAGGAACCCGTTTGACGCTCCAGTCAAGCCTTGACGGTGATTGATGGAAAGTTTGAATGACTCAAGCGGCTGGGCGGAGCGCTTGATAGTCTAGAGCAATTTCGATCAAGCATTGCGTCAATTTCAGGTCTTCCAAATCCATTCCAGAAGCTAGGTATCATTATGATGGACAGTCTCTGAGTTGCAGGAATCGCTTCACGCAGTTTTGTATCCACTTTCTCTATTTTGAGCCGTACCAACTCCAATAAATGATCAAAACTCTCTTGGTCCATTCTGATAAAGTTTTTAAAGTCTTCCGGCTCAGTTTCAAGCAGAACTGTCAGTAAATTTTCATAAGTGAAGCGGTTCTTCAATTTCGTCAGTCGTTTCCTCTGGATCTTTTTTTTTCCGCTTGAGAGCAACACGAAACCCCAAATCCTGTTTCGAAACCATGGTATCTACACAACGCCGATTCACTGCAGTCCAGGAGGAGCAGTTCACTTGTCGAAAACTCCGCTACAAATGAGTGTTGATGAAAAGATTGATGGGATGCTTGATGCGCCCCAAGGCTGCTTGAAGCGCGTGTCAATCAGCTGGACGCGCTGTTTTGATCAGATTAGTGTAGGGCCTGCTTTAGGGATCTTAACAAGTACCTAACATCATACAGGCTCTAGACCAGTGGTTCCCAACCATTTGTGGCCCATCTCCCCTTTCTGGAGGTTGACTAACACCTATCGCCCCATTTTCATTTTCATTGTATGCCTTATTTTAATTTGAAGTTTTATTATTTTAAACAATTTTATTACCGTATACAAAAACAACCAAAGCCGTTTTATCCGGTCACTCTTAAATAAATTAGAAAAAAAATTAAAATGTACATGGCTGAGAATAGCCAGTGACTCGTGCTACCCGGCAACTTCTACTGTACAGTACTATTTAAATGTTTCCCCCTTTGAATATTCATCACCCCCAAATCGCCCCCCACTTATTTATTGCCCTCCTGATAACCCAAATCGCCCACTTGGGGGCGATCGCCCCCAGGTTGGGAACCACTGCTCTAGACCAACGATTTTTTATTCTGGTTATTTTATTCTTTTTGAACAGTGAGTATAAAATTCCGTTTCCGTGTAAAGGGTTTCCTCTAACATAAACATTTTTAGTTGAAGTTTACATTTTTTTTATTGTATCTATTGAATCAAGAAGTGGGGAAGGGCATTAAAAAAATTAATTCCTTTATGAGTTATACTTTTTTCAAAAAGAGAAGAGCAATGTTAGGTTATTAAAGTCTTCTTTCTTCCAGGTATCGTAATCACGACTAGTATTGTTGAGAGGGAAAATATTTTTATTTTTTCTAATAATCATTAATGTTTCAAATATGTTTTCCTTCATGTTGCAGCTGCAGGATGTGCGGCACTCTCACCACTTAGCCCCGATGCACTGGTCAGAGACTCGTCGTGGTCATGGGTTCTCTGAAGGCAGGATCCTCCCATGGCTTCCCATCTCTCCTGCGAAACTGTCCCTCGCTGCTCCGGCTCTTCTTACCAGACTCTCCAACCTACGTCACTCCAATCCTGGACTTTACATGAATGCTATGTGGAAGAACAATCGGCTTATACCTAACACAGCCATCAGGTAACATCATTCGATAGTCAGATACGACCTTCCGAGAAGTGCTGTGCGGCAGAAGGATCCCCCCCAAAAAATATAGTGTGTGCTTGGAACACACGCCAGATTTTTTTATTTTTTGATCCATAAATATTATTTTTACGTTGTATAGGATTTCTCAATTAAATCAACATTTTAGGTGCAAACAGTTTTATTTATTGGCTTATTTTATTTTTATTCATTTGTTAAATCAACATTATTTTCGTAGTTAGGAACATCAGAAATCACTACATTTGATTCCAAAATAGAGACAATAGCCCTATGGTAAAAGAAATAAGAAATGTAGGTTTTTGAACGCGAGAGAATTGAAAAAGAAAAAGAGACGCCAGCAACGCTAAGCAGGCGTACACTCATCTTTGTGATTAAAATGAATTTAGTATATATTTCTTTCGTAACTTTTCTAAGTAATAGTCATTTCTATTATTTTTATTTTTATTTTTTTTTTCATTGCAGGTACGCAGATGATAGCCTTATTCTAATAGAGCGCACCTATCCTCGGCGTAACACCTATCTTCTGATAGCCAACCTGGGCAAAGCCACAGTCACCCGGGACCTCTCATCCCACTATTATGGCGGAATGGTTGTTCTGGACACATCGGAGGAGGAACGCTATATGACCTTTCAGAAGACACGTCTTGTGCCAGGACAAGCTGTGGTCACCAAATTGGACAAGTAGAAAGAAGCAGTTGTAAATGAGACTATCACAGCTCGAAATGGCGTCGAACTTTTCATTTACTATACTTTTAGAATTTTCAAGATGAGATCAGAAAACGATATTTTGGTATATGTCGCGATGTAAGCATTCGAGACTCTTACGTTAAACGCCGACCATTCATAAAATATTTCCTATATTTACAACGTATTAATTCATTATTAATTAATAATTATTAAACAAATATTTGAAGAGAGGAAAAAAGGCCTGATGTAATTTCAATTATAGTTAGTTATTAGGACTCATGCCCGAGCTTTAACTACGAGGTCATATCGCCTACTACCAGAACGTTCTTTCATTGCTCTACTGGACTATGGGTGTCCTAAATTTTGCCTACCCTAAATTTTTATTCACCTAGGGTATGGATCTTAAACAAGTACCTGACATCGTACCTACTCGGGTTCCATCTGAAGTAAGGTGTGCTCAAGGTTTTTTTTACCTCAGATAAAAAAACCTAAAGGCTTCGGTCGGGATACGAATCCGCGATCTTAAGATTTCAATTATAAAATGTGGTTAAAAAACACATTTAAATGGGTTTAAGGTTTAAAAAATGTGTTTATTTTTTATATGTTAGTTCATGTTATTTTTCATCAGTTTTTTTTTTAATTAATTTTATTACAAGTCTGGGCTAGAATTCCTCCTCCATAATCTTGACTTTTTTTTTTTAGTTTATTTTATCTTCTTTATATTTAGATACATTTATTTTCGTATGATTTCTTCATAATGAAGCTGTTAATTTATTTCATCATTATTTATTTTATTGTATTTTCTTATTTAGTTATATTCATTTTGTTCTTGTTTCTATCCACTGTAGCACTTTTATCTCATTACTAATATTTTATTTTATTTGTATTTGTTGCACTATCCAGTGATTTTCATGTATTTATTCTTATGGGACCCTAGAATACAATTTATTAAAAAAAAAAAAATGTTATGCCCATTCGGCCATTTTCAATACTTAGTTCTTCCAGTGTCCTTAGTAACCCTCCTATAACCGAGACTACCTTCTGGGTTTTTCCCTCTTCCAAATACTAAAATCCAAAGAACTTTACTGCCATTACCAAAAGTTTTAATTTAAGTCCTTCGTCCATCAAAGGTACACCAGATCCGCCCTTCGGACCTCTGCTCCTCTGCCTTCCACAACTTTTGTCCAGCCCTACAACTCCCTGCCTCCCCACGTACGTCACTCTCCTTCCATGGCTTCCTTCAAATCTCTCTGTTCCAATCCCTCTTCGATATACAATCCTCTATCTCCGATTAGTCTTACTTTGTATTTTGTACATTTCAACATAGATTTTTTATTATTTCTGTATTTATTTATTCATTTTGTTTATCATTATTACATCAGTTTTCTCAAATTGATATTACATATTTCAAAATGTCTGAGCACCTTCCCCTTCTTATATCTCTTTTTAGTCTTTGAATTTTTATGGATACATTCATTTTTCTCTTAATTTATTTATTTGTATTTATTATTTTACAGTTTTTCTCCACAATATCAATAATTTAATTTATTTTTTCTTATCTAGATATTGATACTTTATTTTATGTTTTTTTTATTACTTTCAGTGTATTTATTCGTAATAAAATTTATTTTCATTCATTCGTAGTAACTATTTGTATATTTCCAAGCCATTGTCAAACATCCAATACGTAATAATATCTTATGAATAAAAATGCATTATTTGAAATGTTGAAGTATCACGCAAGTGACCATTTTTTTTAAATAGTTGCAACACTACATTCCGTTTTGAATTTACATATGAAATTGTGTGTGGATACATTCATTATAACGGCTGTTTTTTAGGGTTTTTGAATTAAGTCCCCTTCCCTTCTGCCGAAATCGCTGAAATTTGAGAGGTTAAATCTTCATTGGGTTTTGTCTTTAAAAAATAAATTTTTTTTCGATAAATTCATTATTAGAGTTTTGGAACTAAGCCGCTCCTTAATCCCCATGCTCCTTTGACCGATTTGGCTGAAAATTGATAGGTGTTCTCCTTATGGGGTTTTAGTCACACGTACAAAATATCATTCTTTCTATTGGCAGATAATCGAGTTTTTATGTCAAACTTCCTTCCTAATCCCCCCATTCCCTTTGGTCGATTTGGCTGAAAAACAATAGGTGTCGTCGTTAGAAGGTTCTTGATTCACATATAAAATTTCGTGTCAATACATTCATTCTATTGGGAGTTATTGTGTTCACAGACACACATACTTTTTTTTCATATTTCGAATCTATAGATCGGAAAACATGAAATTCCGTTGAAATCTCCGCATCGAATTGTTGACCGATTACATAACTTCCCCTATAAGGGAAGTAAAATCAAATTTAAAAAATTGAAAAACCTCAAAAATGTTGTATTTTGACTATACACTTTAAATGTGTGGAGAGCTGTGAAATCACTTCAAACTGCTGGATTGAGCAAACTAATCGATTAATGCAATAGATAAACACTATACCAACAAAATACCTGGGAAAGGTTTGATCAATTACAGTAATCGATCATATTTCGCTTAATTCAGGAACTAAAAGTTGAAGAAAAAAAAAAAAAAAAACTAAAAAATCATAGCATTTGAGTTTTTCAAAAGTTTTTGTTTAATTTTGTTTTAAAATAATTAATTATAGGCCTTTTTCAGTTTTGAAATTAATGTTATTTTTAATTGTAATTAAAAAAATATGTTACTTATGATGTATACTGTAAAAAAAAATAAATGTATTTTTAATTGAATTGTTTTATTAATTTCACATGCCCAATATAAGTGTACGCATGTAAGTTGCCAATAATAAAGTAATTAAAGTTATTATGTATGTCTCATGTCTAGGCTTTATAAGATCATATCGCCTACTACCAGAGCGCTCCTTCGTCGCTCTGGACATGAGCCTCACTACTGTGGAAGTCCTAAATTTTGCAGGCTCAAGACACACATTAAATTATTAATATTAAAAAATTAATTATATTAATTTTTTTTATAAAAAGCAATTTTTTTTTTAAACATAAGTAGAAAACAAAACCATCCATCAGCTGTTTTTTAGTGTGTGTAGAGTAGAGTTGAGGCCTGGGTGCAATGGAGACGGTCTGAGTGAACATGGAAAGTGGTGTTTAGGCTTAAGTTGTAATGAACTAAATAGAAGAGAATTGACGGTGAAATTTATCCACAAAGAAGGTACTGTTGTTTGTTTATATGTACGGGATATATGCCCAGATATATATAACATGAATTTGAAGAATGGCCAAAATATAAAAACAAAAAAATATTGAAATATGTAAATATAGTAGAATTTAGTTTTTGAAAATTTTTCTTTTGATTTTTGTTTGTTTCAATGTTTTTTTAATTTTAATAATGTAGATTAAAAAAAAATAAACCCAAACTATTTGTTCTCGTAAATTCTAGAAAAATGACATTGATTCATTAAATGTTGTGATATATAAATAAAAAATTCAGTAAAACTGAAAAGCACGGCCAAGTACGAAAAAAATATCTACCGAAGTAATTAATAAACATAAGTTTGATTCATTAAATGTTGTGATATATAAAAAAATTCTGGTCAAGTACGATCTTCCATGTATATATACTTCAAAAATTTATTCCTTTTATTTTATTATTGTACGTTGTTTGTTTGTACGTAGAATATATTGTAATTAAACTCTTTAAGTGACCGTTTAATTAAAAGAAGTTCAGGTTGGTCATTTCAGGTACTTGGCGACCTGCCTATAATAATTGTTTCTCCCCTGAGCATTTAGTTTGTTTCTAGAAAAATTCCATGATTACATGTGTTTTCAAATTTGCATTGATTGATACCATATTCCAGGTAGATAGCATTGTGTAAACTTAATCTTCGCGGCAGGTCGCCAAGTACCTGAAATGACCAACCTGAACTTCTTTTAATTAAACGGTCACTTAAAGAGTTTAATTACAATATATTCTACGTACAAACAAACAACGTACAATAATAAAATAAAAGGAATAAATTTTTGAAGTATATATACATGGAAGATCGTACTTGACCAGAATTTTTTTATATATCACAACATTCAATGAATCAAACTTATGTTTATTAATTACTTCGGTAGATATTTTTTTCGTACTTGGCCGTGCTTTTCAGTTTTACTGAATTTTTTATTTATATATCACAACATTTAATGAATCAATGTCATTTTTCAACATACATTACGATCAGATTTTTTTATGATAAATACTTGTAGATGTCTATTTTAAATATTTCTAACAGAATTCAAAAAACTTACATTGTATTGCAAGTCTTAAAAAATACGTACAAAACTGACAGAAAATTCGATACAAAACTGAAAAAGAAAAGACATAAAAGACAAAACTCATAGGCTATTCGTAAAGTAAGTTGACATTACTGGTGGGGATTCGAACCCCCAACCCTCTGGTCCGTAACGTGAGCATTTTGTAAAGTAAGTTGGTATTATTGGGAAGGATTCGAACCCGCAACCCTCGGGTTTGTAAAGAGAGCTATTTGTAAACTAAGTTGACATTACTGATCGGGACTCGAACCCGCAACCCTCCGGGTGGTAACGTGAACTATTTATACAGGAAGTCATTATTACTGGTAGGGATTCGAAACCGCATCCCTCGGGTTGGTAAAGTAGGATATTTGTAAAATAAGTTGGTATTACTAGTGGGGATTCGAACCCGCAACCCTCGGGTTCGTAACGTGAGCTATTTGTAAAATAAGTTGATATTACTGATCGCGACTCGAACCCGCAACTTTCGGGTTGGTAACGCAAGCTATTTGTAAAATAAGTTGATATTACTGATCGGGACTCGAACCTGCAACCCTCGGGGTGGTAACGTGGGCTATTCGTAAAATAAGTTGATATTACTGGTGGGGATTCAAACCCGCAACCCTCGGGTGGGTAACGTGGGCTATTCGTAAAATAAGTTGATATTACTGGTGGGGATTCAAACCCGCAACCTTTGGGTTCGTAACGTGAGCATTTTGTAAAGTAAGTTGGTATTATTGGTAGGGATTCAAACCCACAATCCTCGGGTTGGTAAAGAGAGCTATTTGTAAAATAAATTGACATTACTGATCGGGACTCGGACCCGCAACCCTCGGGGTGGTAACGTGAACTATTTATATAGGAAGTCGTTATTACTGATAGGGATTCGAAACCGCAACCCTCGGGTAGGTATCGTGGGCTATTCGTAAAATAAGTTGATATTACTGGTGGGGATTCAAACCCGCAACCCTCGGGTTGGTAACGTGGGCTATTTATAAAGTAAGTTGATATTAGTGGTGGGGATTCGAACCGCAACCTTCGTGTTCGTGACGTGAGCTACTTGTAAAGTAAGTTGATATTACTGGTGGGGATTAAAACCCCCAACCCTCGAATTCGTAACGTAAGCTATTTGTAAAATAAGTTTATATTACTGATCGGGACTCGAACCCGCAACTTCCGGGATGGTAACGCGAGCTATTTGTAAAATAAGTTGATATTACTGATCGGGAGTCGAACCCGCAACCCTCGGGGTGGTAACTTGAGCTTTTTGTAAAATAGGTTGATATTACTGATCGGGAGTCGAACCCGCAACCCTCGGGGTGGTAACTTGAGCTTTTTGTAAAATAGGTTGATATTACTCGTCGGGATTCGAACCCGGAACCCTCGGGTTGGAAACGGGAGCTATTTATATAGTAAGTTGATATTACTGGTGGGGATTCGAACCCGGAGCCCTCGGGTTGGATACGGGAGCTATTTATATAGTAAGTAACGTGAGCTATTTGTAAAATAAGTTGATATTACTGATCGGTACTCGAACCTGCAACCCTCGGGTTGGTAACGCGAGCTATTAGTGAAATAAGTTGATGTTGCTGGTGGGGATCAGAACCCAACAATTTCGGGTTGGTAACGTGAGCTATTTGTAAAATAAGTTGATATTACTGATCGGGACTCGAACCCGCAACCCTCGGGTTGGTATTGTGAGCTATTTGTAAAATAAGTTGATATTACTGATCGGGATTCGAACCCGCAATCCTTGGGTTCGTAACGTGAGCATTTTGTAAAATAAGTTGATATTACTCGGGGGGATTCGAACCCGCAACCCTCGGGTTGGTAACGTTGGCTATTAGCAAAGAATGTTGATATTACTGGTGCGGATTCGAACCCGCAACCCTCAGGTTGGTAACGTGGGAATTTGTAACTGTCACTATTACACTGTATTAACTATCACTGCATAACAACGTTCCACATAATTAAAATGAAATATTTTGAAACTTTGATGACGTCATCCGGACGTCCGGACACTGAAAAAGGAAGAAGAAAAAAAAAAGTTATTTTTTGCTGACTTTGACCCCTTGTAACTTGGTCAAATATGAACTTTTTTGTCTACTTTTTTTTTTCATTTTGTTCAGCTCGGAGTTCTCGACACAACTATGTAGAGAAAAATGTTATTTTGTTATTGCATAACATACTTTTGTTGATGCAAAAAGTGGCATTTAGTGTCACGAGAAAAGTTACACAGCAGTGTCTTTTTCTTTCTTTTTTTTCGGATTTTTTCGGACTTGGCCAGAGACACTGCCGTGTCTCCTGATTCAATTCATTTTCCCTGTTGGCCCAGTAAGATAATTTGAAAACCTTTGGATTAGATTTAATATTATTTAAAATTATTAAAAATGGCATTGTTTAGAAATCCAAATGAAAAGTTGATTAATTGAATTTTTTATAAAAATATGTGCACCTTCTTAAAAATTGCACGTCTTGAACTTTTGATATTTTTTAGGGCCCTTTTCGAAAACTACAGTAGAAATCAAAATTTAGTAAAAGAAAATAGATAAATTTCTACAGGAAATGTAATTCTTATTGTTTATTTATTATTTTTCATTATTATTAATTACTAGTAGTAATACCCGGCGTTGCCCGGGGAACTTTGACATTTCTCCCAATATCTCCTATAAGGCTATTCAGTTCCTCGACAGTGATGTTATAATTTTTAATTATTCATACGGAATTCAACTGTAGTAACGCTAGTAATTTTTTAGAATCCCTGGGCACCACAGCTAGTATGCGCCTTTCAACTGCGGAAACGACAGCTAGTGAATACTTAGCATCGCTGGACGTCCTAGCCAGTGCGTACATAAGAACGTTTTGACCACAGCTAGTATGTGCCTTGCAACGCTGGGCACCACAGCTAGTACGTAGTTAGGAACGCTGGGCACCACAGGTAGTATATGCCTTGCAACGGCGGACCCCACCGCTAGTACCTAGTTAGAAACGCTGGGCATCACAGCTAGTATGTGCCTTGCGACGGCGGACCCCACAGCAGGTACGTAGTTAGGAACGCTGGTCACCACAGCTAGTATGAGCCTCGCAACAGCGGACCCCACATCTAGTACGAAATTAGGAACGCTGGGCATCACAGCTAGTAAGTGCCTTGCAACAGCGGACCCCACAGCTAGTACGTAGTTAGAAACGCTCAGCATCACAGCTAGTATGTGTTCTGCAACGGCGGACCCCACCGCTAGTACCTAATTAGAAACGCTGGGCATCACAGCTAGTATGTTTTTGCAACGGCGGACCCCACAGCTAGTACGTAGTTAGAAACGCTCAGCATCACAGATAGTATGTGTTCTGCAACGGCGGACCCCACCGCTAGTACCTAATTAGAAACGCTGGGCATCACCGCTAGTATGTTTTTGCAACGGCGGACCCCACCGCTAGTACCTAATTAGAAACGCTGGGCATCACAGCTAGTATGTTTTTGCAACGGCGGACCCCACAGTTAGTACGTAGTTAGAAACGCTCAGCATCACAGCTAGTATGTGTTCTGCAACGGCGGACCCCACCGCTAGTACCTAATTAGAAACGCTGGGCATCACCGCTAGTATGTTTTTGCAACGGCGGACCCCACAGCTAGTACGTAGTTAGAAACGCTCAGCATCACAGCTAGTATGTGTTCTGCAATGGCGGACCCCACCGCTAGTACCTAATTAGAAACGCTGGGCATCACTGCTAGTATGTTTTTGCAACGGCGGACCCCACAGCTAGTACGTTTTTAGGAACGCTGGGCCCTACAGCTAGTAGGTGCCTTGCAACTGCGGAGCCCACAGATAGTATGTAGTTAGAACCACAGGGCATCACAGCTAGTATGTGCCTCGCAACAGCGGACCCCACAGCTAGTACGTAATTAGGAACGCTGGGCATCACAGCTAGTAAGTGCCTTGCAACAGCGGACCCCACAGATAGTACGTTTTTAGGAACGCTGGGCCCTACAGCTATTAAGTGCTTTGCAACAGCGGACCCCACAGTTAGTATGTAGTTAGAACCACTGGGCATCACAGCTAGTATGTGTTTTGCAACGGCGGACCCCACAGCTAGTACGTAGTTAGAAACGCTCAGCATCACAGCTAGTATGTGTTCTGCAACGGCGGACCCCACCGCTAGTACCTAGTTAGAAACGCTGGGCATCACAGCTAGTATGTTTTTGTAACGGCGGACCCCACAGCTAGTACGTAGTTAGAACCACTGGGCATCACAGCTAGTGTATTTCTCTATTTGGCCATCAATAATAGTACATGTGAAATTCCATGACAATCCGATCATCCGTTAATGACCTATCACTATCTTCAAATTTAAGCCTACCCCCATACCCCCCCTCCCGTTCACAATTTTTTGACGTCACACCCTATTTTTCTATTTGGCCTTTATGAATACTACATGTGAAACTTCGTGACAATCCGATCATCCGTTAATGACATCACTATACTTATACTTAGGCCCCCATCAACCCACCCTCCCGTTCAAAATTTTGTGACATATACACCCTATATTTCTATTTGGCTTTTAAGAATACTACATGTGAAATTCCATGACAATACGACCAACCGTTATTGAGCTAGCACTATATTTATACTTAGGCCCCCCCGCCACTACCCCCCCTCCCGTACAAAATTTTGAGCCTTCACACCGCCTATTTTTCTATTTGACTTTCAGAAATACTACATGTGAAATTTCGTGACAATCTGACCAACCGTTAATGAGCCAGCACTATATTTATACTTAGGCCTATCCCCACAACCTCCCCTCCCGTTCAAAACTTTGGGTCGCCACACATCTTATATTACTATTTGGATTTTAAAAATACTACATGTGAAATTTTGTGACAATCTGACCAACCGTTAATGAGCCAGCACTATATTTATACTTAGGCCTATCCCCACAACCTCCCCTCCCGTTCAAAACTTTGGGTCGCCACACATCTTATATTACTATTTGGATTTTAAAAATACTACATGTGAAATTTCGTGACAATCTGACCAACCGTTAATGAGCCAGCACTATATTTATACTTAGGCCTATCCCCACAACCTCCCCTCCCGTTCAAAACTTTGGGTCGCCTCACATCTTATATTTCTACTTGGATTTTAAAAATACTACATGTGAAATTTTGTGACAATCCGACCAATCTTTGAATAGTTAGCACTATATTTATACTTAGGCCCCCCCACTACCCTCCCCCCTCCCGTATAAAATTTTGAGCCGTCACACCGCCTATTTTTCTATTTGGTCTTCAGGAATACTCCATGGGAAATTTCGTGACAATCCGACCAACCGTTAAAGAGTTAGCTCTATATTTATACTTAGGCCCCCCCACAACCCCCCCTCCCGTTCAAAACTTTGGGACGCCACACACCTTTTTTTCCTATTTGGCTTTTAAAAATACTACATGTGAAATCACATGACGATTCGCCCATTAGTTAATGAGTTAGCTCTATATTTATACTTAGGCCCCCCCCACTACCCCCCCCCCCCCTCCCGTAAAAAAGTTTGAGCCGTCACACCGCCTTTTTTTCTATTTGGTCTTCAGGAATACTCCATGTGAAATTTCGTGACAATCCGACCAACCGTTAAAGAGTTAGCTCTATATTTATACTTAGGCCCCCCCACTACCCTCCCCCCTCCCGTAAAAAAATTTGAGCCGTCACACCGCCTATTTTTCTATTTGGTCTTCAGGAATACTCCATGTGAAATTTCGTGACAATCCGACCAACCGTTAAAGAGTTAGCTCTATATTTATACTTAGGCCCCCCCACAACCCCCCCTCCCGTTCAAAACTTTGGGACGCCACACACCTTTTTTTCCTATTTGGCTTTTAAAAATACTACATGTGAAATCACATGACGATTCGCCCATTAGTTAATGAGTTAGCTCTATATTTATACTTAGGCCCCCCCCACTACCCCCCCCCCCCCCTCCCGTAAAAAAGTTTGAGCCGTCACACCGCCTATTTTTCTATTTGGTCTTCAGGAATACTCCATGTGAAATTTCGTGACAATCCGACCAACCGTTAAAGAGTTAGCTCTATATTTATACTTAGGCCCCCCCCACAACCCTCCCTCCCGTTCAAAACATTGGGACGCCACACACCTTTTTTTCCTATTTGGCTTTTAAAAATACTACATGTGAAATTTCATGACGATTCGCCCATTAGTTAATGAGTTAGCTCTATATTTATACTTAGGCCCCCCCACTACCCCCCTCCCGTAAAAAATTTTGAGCCGTCACACCGCCAATTTTTTTTATTTGGTCTTCAGGAATACTACATATGAAACTTCGTGACAATCCGACCAACTGTTAAAGAGTTAGCTCTATATTTATACTTAGGCCCCCCTCAACCCCCCCTCCCGATCAAAACTTTAGAACGCCACACACCTTATTTTTCTATTTGGCCTTCAGGAATACTCCATGTGAAATTTCGTGACAATCCGACCAACGTTAGGAACGCTGGTCACCACAGCTAGTATGTGCCTGGCAACAGCGGACCTCACAGCTAGTACGAAGTTAGGAACGCTGGGCACTACAGCTAGTAAATGCCTTGCAACAACGGACCCCACTGCTAGTACGATATTAGGAACCCTGGGCATCACAGCTAGTATGCTTTTATACTTAGGCCCCCCCACTACCCCCCTCCCGTAAAAAATTTTGAGCCGTCACACCGCCTATTTTTTTTATTTGGTCTTCAGGAATACTACATGTGAAACTTCGTGACAATCCGACCAACTGTTGAAGAGTTAGCTCTATATTTATACTTAGGCCCCCCCACAACCCCCCCTCCCGTTCAAAACTTTGGGACGCCACACACCTTTTTTTCCTGTTTGGCTTTTAAAAAGACTACGTGTGAAATTTCATGACAATTTGACCATTAGTTAATGAGTTAGCACTATTTATATACTTAGGCCCCCCTTACAACCCCCCCTCCCGATCAAAATTTTGGGACGCCACATAGCCTATTATTCAATCGGGCTCAAAAGAATGCTACATGGGAAGTTTCATAAAAATTTGTCCAGCGGTTTGGGCGTGATGCTGGAACAAACATACATACATACATACATACATACAAACAAACATACAAACAAACAAACAAACCCCGTTTCAGCTTTATTAATATAGATTATATCACAATGTACACAAGTTTTAATTTGTGTTCATATCTATACATACATCTTTTTTTTTTTTGGCATTTTTCTTCCATAGTGGATCGGTGTCACGATATTTAAAGTCAGTCTGAACGTTGTGCTGACGTTGGCATAATCCGAAACCAGCACACTCTATGGCTCTGTCAGTTAACAAATATTAAATCTATAAACCGTTGAAAAGCAAGAAATTTGAAGAATGGAGTCTACCGAGCTCAGGATCGCCACTTAGAAATCTAGCTGGGGCACTTAGGTCAGATGTCTTAATCGGGAAGTTAAAAATAACTTTGAGCACTTCGTCCTTCGGATGGGACATTAAGCGATGATCCAGGGCTTTTTCGAATGTGAGGTACTCGATAATGAGACGTATGTTATGTAAATAAACCTGGGTAGGTCAATTTCCACTTAGGTTGAAAGCCTTGAGCACGTCGTCCTTCGGATGGGACTTTCCGGATATATCTGAATCTGTAGTATCAGTTTTAACAATTATTAAGCCTATAAACCGTTAAATAGCGCAAATTTTTTGAAAAACGTTTTCATTTTGATTTTTGTGTAGGATTCAGATAATCCGGTCGTTCTCTATCAGTTTTAACAAATATTTAATCTATAAACCGTTAAAAAGCGAGAAATTTGAAGAATGGAGTCTACCGAGCTCAGGATCGCCACTTAGAAATCTAGCTGAGGCACTTAGGTCAGATGTTTCAATCGGGAAGTTAAAAAACACTTTGAGCACGTCGTCCTTCGGATGGGACTTTAAGCGATGATCCAGGGCTTTTTCGAATGTGAGGTACTCGATAATGAGACGTATGTTATGCAAATAAACCTGGTTAGGTGAAATTTCACTTAGGTTGAAAATAGCCATGAGCACGTCGTCCGTCGGATGGGACTTTTCGGATATATCTGATTCTGTCGTATCAGTTTTAACAGTTATTAAGCCTATAAACCGTTAAATAGCGTGAATTTTTTGAAAAACATTTTTATTTTGATTTTTGTGTAGGATTCAGATAATCCGGTCGTTCTCTATCAGTTTTAACAAATATTAAATCTATAAACCGTTAAAAAGCGAGAAATTTGAAGAATGGAGTCTACCGAGCTCAGGATCGCCACTTAGAAATCTAGCTGAGGCACTTAGGTCAGATGTTTCAATCGGGAAGTTAAAAAACACTTTGAGCACGTCGTCCTTCGGATGGGACTTTAAGCAATGATCCAGGGCTTTTTCGAATGTGAGGTACTCGATAATGAGACGTATGTTATGTAAATAAACCTGGTTAGGTGAAATTTCACTTAGGTTGAAAATAGCCTTGAGCACGTCGTCCGTCGGATGGGACTTTCCGGATATATCTGATTCTGTCGTATCAGTTTTAACAATTATTAAGCCTATAAACCGTTAAATAGCGTGAATTTTTTGAAAAACATTTTTATTTGGATTTTTGTGTAGGATTCAGATAATCCGGTCGTTCTCTATCAGTTTTAACAAATATTAAATCTATAAACCGTTAAAAAGCGAGAAATTTGAAGAATGGAGTCTACCGAGCTCAGGATCGCCACTTAGAAATCTAGCTGAGGCACTTAGGTCAGATGTTTCAATCGGGAAGTTAAAAAACACTTTGAGCACGTCGTCCTTCGGATGGGACTTTAAGCGATGATCCAGGGCTTTTTCGAATGTGAGGTACTCGATAATGAGACGTATGTTATGTAAATAAACCTGGTTAGGTGAAATTTCACTTAGGTTGAAAATAGCCTTGAGCACGTCGTCCGTCGGATGGGACTTTCCGGATATATCTGATTCTGTCGTATCAGTTTTAACAGTTATTAAGCCTATAAACCGTTAAATAGCGTGAATTTTTTGAAAAACATTTTTATTTTGATTTTTGTGTAGGATTCAGATAATCCGGTCGTTCTCTATCAGTTTTAACAAATATTAAATCTATAAACCGTTAAAAAGCGAGAAATTTCAAGAATGGAGTCTACCGAGCTCAGGATCGCCATTTAGAAATCTAGTTGAGGCACTTAGGTCAGATGTTTTAATCGGGAAGTGAAAAATAACTATGAGCACGTCGTCCTTCGGATGGGACATTAAGCAATGATCCAGGGCTTTTTCGAATGTGAGGTACTCGATAATGAGACGTATGTTATGTAAATAAACCTGGGTAGGTAGGTCAATTTCTACTTAGGTTGAAAGCCTTGAGCACGTCGTCCTTCGGATGGGACTTTCCGGATAAATCTGAATCTGTCGTATCAGTTTTAACAATTATTAAGCCTATAAACCGTTAAATAGCGCAAATTTTTCGAAAAACATTTTTATTTTGATTTTTGTGTAGGATTCGAATAATCCGGTCGTTCTCTATCAGTTTTAACAAATATTTAATCTATAAACCGTTAAAACGCGAGAAATTTGAAGAATGGAGTCTACCGAGCTCAGGATCGCCACTTAGAAATCTAGCTGAGGCACTTAGGTCAGATGTTTTAATCGGGAAGTGAAAAATAACTATGAGCACGTCGTCCTTCGGATGGGACTTTAAGCGATGTTCCAGGACTTTTTCGAATGTGAGGTACTCGATAATGAGACGTATGTTATGTAAATAAACCTGGGTAGGTGAAATTTCACTTAGGTTGAAAATAGCCTTGAGCACGTCGTCCGTCGGATGGGACTTTTCGGATATATCTGATTCTGTCGTATCAGTTTTAACAATTATTAAGCCTATAAACCGTTAAATAGCGTGAATTTTTTGAAAAACATTTTTATTTTGATTTTTGTGTAGGATTCAGATAATCCGGTCGTTCTCTATCAGTTTTAACAAATATTAAATCTATAGCAGTTATACCCGGCGTTGCCCGGGGACTTTGATTTTTCTCCCAATATCTTCTATAACGCTATTCAGTTCCTCGACAGTACATTCATGATGTTATAATTTTCAATTATTCATACGGAATAAGGCTTATAGTCCTTCAGCTGTTGTAACGCTAGTAAGTTTTTAGGACCCCTGGGCACCACAGCTAGTATGCGCCTTTCAACGGCGGAAGCCACACCTAGTGAATACTTAGCATCGCTGGACGTCCTAGTCAGTGCGTACTTAAGAACGTTTGTGACCACAGCTAGTATGTGGCTTGCAACGCTGAGCACCACAGCTAGTACGTAGTAGGGAATGCTGGGCATCATAGCTAGTATGTGCCTTGCGACGGCGGACCCAACAGCTAGTACGTAGTTAGGAACACTGGTCACCACAGCTAGTATGTGCCTCGCAACAGCGGCCCTTACAGCTAGTACGAAGTTAGGAACGCTGGGCATCACAGCTATTAAGTGCCTTGAAACAGCGGACCCCACAGCTAGTATGTAGTTAAATACGCTGAGCATTACAGTTAGTAAGTGCTTTGCAACAGCGAACTTCACAGCTAGTACATAGTTAGGAACGCTGGGCACTACAGCTAGTAAATGCCTTGCAACAACGGACCCCACAGCTAGTACGAAGTTAGGAACGCTGGGCACTACAGCTAGTAAATGCCTTGCAACAACGGACCCCACAGCTAGTACGATATTAGGAACCCTGGGCATCACAGCTAGTATGCTTTTGCAACGACGGACCCCACAGCTAGTACCTACGAGTGAAATACGCTGGGCCACACTGCTAGCGCCTTGCAACAGCAGACCCCACAGCTAGTACGTAATTAGAAACGCTGGGCATTACAGCTAGTAAATGTCTTATAGGTGCCTTGCAACAGCGAACCCCACAGCCAGTACATAGTTAGGAACGCTAGGGCTGAGCACTACAGCTAGTAAGTACCTTGCAACAGCGGACCCCACAACTAGTACGATATTAGGAACGCTGGACATCACAGCTAGTAAATGTCTTGCAACAGTGAACCCCATAGCGAATACATAGTTACTACTACTACATGTGAAATTCATGACAATCCGATTCATGACAAGACGACCAACCGTTAATGAGCTAACTCTATATGTATATTTAGCCCCCCCCACAACCCTCCTTCCTGTTCAAAATTTTGGGCCGTCACACACCTAATATTTCTATTTGACCTTTAGGAATACTACATGTGAAATTTCATGACAATTCGACCATTAGTTAATGAGTTAGCACTATTTATATACGTAGGCCTCCCTTACAACCCCCCCTCCCGATCAAAACTTTGGAACGCCACACACCTTATTTTTCTTTTTGGCCTTCAGGAATACTCCATGTGAAATTTCATGACAATTCGCCCATTAGTTAATGAGTTAGCACTATTTATATACGTAGGCCCCCCACAACCCCCCCTCCCGTTCAAAACTTTGGGACGCCACACACCTTTTTTTCCTATTTGGCTTTTAAAAATACTACACGTGAAATTTCATGACGATTCGCCCATTAGTTAATGAGTTAGCTCTATATTTATACTTAGGCCCCCCCACTACCCCCCCTCCCGTAAAAAATTTTGAGCCGTCACACCGCCTATTTTTTTATTTGGTCTTCAGGAATACTACATGTGAAACTTCGTGACAATGCGACCAACTGTTAAAGAGTTAGCTCTATATTTATACTTAGGCCCCCCCACAACCCCCCCTCCCGTTCAAAACTTTGGGACACCACACACCTTTTTTTCCTATTTGGCTTTTAAAAATACTACGTGAAATTTCATGACGATTCGCCCATTAGTTAATGAGTTATCTCTATATTTATACTTAGGCCCCCCCACAACCCCCCCTCCCGTTCAAAACTTTGGGACGCCACACACCTTATTTTTCTATTTGGCCTTCAGGAATACTCCATGTGAAATTTCGTGACAATGCGACCAACCGTTAAAGAATTAGCTCTATATTTATACTTAGGCCCCCCCACAACCCCCCCTCCCGTTCAAAACTTTGGGACACCACACACCTTTTTTTCCTATTTGGCTTTTAAAAATACTACGTGAAATTTCATGACGATTCGCCCATTAGTTAATGAGTTATCTCTATATTTATACTTAGGCCCCCCCACAACCCCCCCTCCCGTTCAAAACTTTGGGACGCCACACACCTTATTTTTCTATTTGGCCTTCAGGAATACTCCATGTGAAATTTCGTGACAATGCGACCAACTGTTAAAGAATTAGCTCTATATTTATACTTAGGCCCCCCCACAACCCCCCCTCCCGTTCAAAACTTTGGGACGCCACACACCTTTTTTTCCTATTTGGCTTTTAAAAATACTACGTGAAATTTCATGACGATTCGCCCATTAGTTAATGAGTTAGCTCTATATTTATACTTAGGCCCCCCCACAACCCCCCCTCCCGTACAAAACTTTGGGACGCCACACACCTTTTTTTCCTACTTGGCTTTTAAAAAGACTACGTGTGAAATTTCATGACAATTCGCCCATTAGTTAATGAGTTAGCTCTATATTTATACTTAGGCCCCCCTTACAACCCCCCCTCCCGATCAAAACTTTGGGACGCCACACACCTTTTTTTCTTGTTTGGCTTTTAAAAAGACTACCTGTAAAATTTCATGACAATTCGCCCATTAGTTAATGAGTTAGCACTATTTATATACTTAGGCCCCCCTTACAACCCCCCCTCCCGATCAAAATTTTGGGACGCCACATAGCCTATTATTCAATCGGGCTCAAAAGAATGCTACATGGGCAGTTTCATAAAAATCCGTCCAGCGGTTTGGGCGTGATGCTGGAACAAACATACATACAAACAAACAAACAAACCCCGTTTCAGCTTTATTAATATAGATTATTTTTATTTATTAATCATTTATTTAAGATTAACACTATAATTTTTACCACAGAACATTGCTTAACGTCCCATCCGAAGGACGGCGTGATCAAGGTTTTTTTTTACCTCATATAAAATACCTAAGAGCCTGCTTCGGCCTGGTTTCGAACCCGCGATCTTGAGCTCAGACTAGCATGCTGCTTGAATAGGTCATGTGACCAGCAGGATTTTAATTTAATCAACATTTTTTTGTTGTAGCTCAACACAAGTGGTTGGCTCACTAGCGCTACCTGGTTTCGAGAACTTCGTTGGAAGGTTGATTCTTCATCCCCAGATTTAAAATGTCTCTCTGTTTGAAAATGAAATGAATACAAATTATAAGCTTGTGTTACATGTATTATGAATGATAAAATACTAAAAGATAAGTTAAAATGAACAGCTAACATCAAACTAACGGATGAAGAATGGTATATTGTGAGTCTGACTCTCGACATGTGTCACAGCACTGCTAGAATGGCTACTTACAGAGAAACTGCCTTAATCATACTTACCTGGCGTGGGGGCTTACCGTGATCATTAAGGCGGTTCCCCCAGGGTGAGGCCTTTCCATTGCACTTCGGATGGGTTGACCCCTGCGAATATCTCAAATGTGGATATCTCGGGCGCGTAATTTTTGGTAGTCGGGACTGCGTTCGCGCTGTCCCGGATAAATAAAACATTCCTTTTCTCTCCCTAGTTCAATCGATACCACAAAGTATTGTGGTACTTTTACTCACAAGTAATATCGAAAAAAACTTTCGAAACTACTCAAGTATCGATACCTGCTTGTATCGATTGAATCGAGTTGTTCATCGTAATTAATTTTTTTTTTAATGTATAAATCTATTTTATTTGGAGAGCGCCGGTAGCTCAGTGGTATGCGTGCTTGACTTCTGAGCTCAAGGTTGTGGGTTCGTAGCCCGACCGAGGCCCTTAGTTTATTTTATCTGGGAGGTAAAATGAACTTAAGCACGCCGTCCTTCGGATGGGACGTTAAGCGATGGTCCCGAGCCTGTACGATGTCAGGTACTCGTTAAAGACCCCTACCCTAGATGAATAAAAAATTTAGGGTAGGCAAAATTTAGGACTCCCACAGTAGAGTCGGGCTCATGTCCACCAGAGTGACGAAAGAGTGCTCTGGTAGTAGGCGATATGACCTTGTAGTTAAATCCCGGGCATGAGTCATAAAACCTAACCTAACCTAACCTCTATTTTATTTTATTTATTTATATATTTACAACGGCATAATAACATTTGCCATTATCAATTGTGATAAATAGAGCAGTGTCAGGTGCGTGGCTGTACTGCTGAGGTACGTGACCGAAGAGGAATCCAGGCTAGTCCTGGAGCAGGTCCCTCTGCCATATCCGCTTGAGGCGTCGTCGTGGATTGTGGGGAGAGTGTTTGTAGATAATTCTTGTATAAGTGGATTGGCGTGATGATGGAGTTTGTCGTGAAAATTTTGATATCGTGTCTTGATAACAGAAGGTACAAATGGGATGTTGAGGTCATTATGTAATGTGAGGTTGGAAACGTAAAATGGTGCATTGGCAATGTGGCGTAGTATGATGGATTGTATTGACTGAAGGCGTTGTATGTTTGATTTTTTGGCTGATCCCCATATCTCGATGCCTTAAGTCCAGATGGGTTTTAGTATAGTGTTGTAAATGTGAAGTTTGTTTTCAAGCGATAATGTCGATCGTCGTCCGATGATTGATTTCAGTCGTCCAAAATTCTTTTGAGGTCTGTGCGCTTCAGTCTGATATGAGTTGTCCAAGTTAAACGTCTGTCTAAATGAAGTCCCAGATATCGTATAGTGTCTGATGCAGGAATGGGCTGGTTGTTGATGTAAACTGGTGGACAAGTGTTGTGTCTGAGGGTAAATGTGGTTTGCAGAGATTTGTCTCCATTAATTTTTATTCTCCATTTGTTGGCCCAATCTGTTAGCTGGTGTAAATGTTCCTGTAAGTGTGAGCTTGCTTGTGTTGGGTCTGAGTGTGTTGAGAGAATGGCTGTGTCGTCTGCGTACGTAGCGAGTAGTGTGTTTTCGTGTTGTGGAATGTGTGATGTGTAGAGAGAGAAGAGTAGGGGACTGAGGGAACTTTCTTAGGGGACTGAGGGAACTTTCTTGGGGGACTCCAGCTTTGACCTCCAAAAAATGCGATGGAGAAGATCCCTTAGACACCCTAAAGTTTCTGTTCTCTAAGAATGACTTAAGTATTAAATAATATGTGTAAGGAAGGTGAGTTTTAAGTGTGTATAGCAAGCCTGGGTGCCAGACACGATCAAACGCTTTTTCAATGTCCAGAAATACGCCTGTGCAAAACTCTTTTCTTTCAAAGCTGGTGGCGATGTAATCGACCAAACGATGGCACTGGTGTATTGTCGAATGTCTTTGTCGAAAGCCAAATTGATGGTCTGGGAGAAGGTTGTCTTGTGCAGTGATGTAGGTTAGTCTGTCCAGTAGAAGTCTCTCTAGTGGTTTGGATATCACAGGAAGCAGACTTATAGGACGGTATGACGAGGCCTGGTCTGGGGTTTCCCTGGTTTGAGAATCATCCTTACTACTGACATCTTCCAGACAAGCGGATAGTAACATAGTCGTAATACTGAGTTGTATAGGTTCGTCAATAAATTAGTCCTTTTCTCGGTAGCTGTCTTAGTATCTCAGCGGTTATCAGATCATGACCTGGAGATTTGCGTAAAGGGAGTTGTTTGATTGTCAGTTCAACTTCATTGGGACTGAATGCCTTTGGTGGGGGAGTTAGCTGAAGAGGGGTGGTAAGTTGTGTCAGTACTCGGTCTGTGTGTTGGTCGTCTCCTATGTCCTCGTTGGGAGTGAATACTTTGGAAAGATAATCAGCGTAGAGGTCTGCCTTCTCCTGGACTGACCTAGTCCAAGCCCCGTCATCCTGCCGAAGGGGGTGTGATACCCGTGCATTGCCAAGAAGCCGTTTCGTCGCTGTCCAAAGTGAGTTATCTCGAGCCGCCAGAGTCGAGATATATGTCTCATGTCTGTCTTGTTTCAGTTTGAAAAGTTCTGTAGAGAGGGTTCGCCGGAGTTGATTGTATGTCTGTCTGTCGGAAGGGTACCTCGATCTTTGCCATCGAGACCTGGCCGCTCTTTTCTCTCTTATCATCTGCAGGATGTGTGGTGGGAGGGATATGTTGTTGTGTGAGCGTCTTGGTCTGGGTGGTCGGCACGATTTTGTCACAGCTTCTTGAATCCAAGTTGTGAATTTACCTGCTGCGTCGTCAAGTTCGTCTTGTGTCCGTATGGTACTGTTTAAGTTTATTTTGTCCTCCAGTTCTTCTCTGAAACAGTCCCAGTTTATTGGTCCTGTTATTAGTGATGGCCTCTGAGGCCGGGCCAGGGGTTTGGAGGCTAGTTCAAGTAAAACTGGGGAGTGGTCTGATGATAAGTCGTCTAAGGCAGTCACGTAAGTATGAGATGCGTTTATATGGGATGTAATAAAATAGTCGAGTAAGTCAGGGGATTTAGCGATGGATGACACAAAAACTTTAATAACTGCCGATGTTATGAATGTATCGACACGAAATTTTATATGTGAATTCAGAACCTAATAAGGACGACACTTATTAATCAGCGATATCGGCTGAACGGAAGGGATTCAGGGGAGGGGCTCAATACAGAAACCTTTATAACTGCCGATGTTATGAAAATATCGACATGAAATTTAATATTTAAACTCAAAACCCAATGAGGACAATCTGCAAAATTTCATCGATATCGGCAGAAGGGAAGGGGGGTTCAAGGGAGAGAGCTGAATTTAAAAACCCGAATAACGGCCGATGTAATGAATTTATCGACAGAAAATTTGAGGATTTATGAGCCTCTATGAAAGTCAATATCGAATATTAGCACAAACGGTCGACTGATTTTGGAGGGAGGCGAAAAGTTAATTGATTAATTTTTTGTGGGGAAGTAGATTGTCGGTGATTCACAGACGACTTTTTTTTTATTTTGCAGTTTGAAAAAATCAACATTGAATTTCTGACAGATTACATAACTTCTCCTATACTTCCTACAGCTGGGAAAGTAAAATGATAAAAATTAAAGGTGAAAAAACCGTGAGCACGCCGTCCTATGGATGGGAATTTAAGTGATGGTCCTCATGGATTCTGGCTTCACTCTTGGTCTGGTTATCAGTCCAGATGCTGTACACGATGGAACTTGCCATGGTGTAACGGTGTCATACTTGAACGGTGCCACACAGATGACATCATCTTACCACACATCTCTAGACTGGATATTGTTCTGGGACGGACACCCTAATCAGTCAATAGATATCTTAGGCAGCTCGCACTGGGTGCGGTACCTCATTAGTCTTCCTTATTCAATAACCTGGTCAAATTCCATTGAAAACTCGATCTCGGATTTTCTTGTAAATCATATTTTGATGTTTTATATTCCAAGGCGTTTGTCCAGGATATTATTTAATTTAAGGAATTTTTTATTTTTTGTGGCCTTATGTTCGATGCATATTAGCCACGTCACTTGTGTTATCTAATTATTTACGACATCCATGGCCCCGGGAGGGAGTTCTATCTTCGAAATAAAACTCACTCTCCAACGAAAGAAATTAAGAGCTAATCCTCTGATTTAAAATAGGATCAGAGATGTTCTCGCCAGAGATCTTGTGGAAGTTCATTGTAAATACTACTGAATAAAATACTTAGAACAATTCAAAAAATTCCACTATATTTATATAAAATACACAGTATATTTCGCTGGTTAGATCATTGTCAAGTGTATAGGATACAGACTTATGACATTCATAAGAGAACAAAAGTTTTAAAATAAAAAAAAATTTTATAAACATTTCCTTTCTTTTTGTTTTGTTTGGTTCTACTTTGCTTTTGTTTAGATATATTATATTATTTGTTTTTGTTTAATTATTTTTATATGTTTTTGTTCACTTGATATACGTTTTATTTAGTCATAATTGTTTATTTTAGATATTCTGCCCAACGTCGGTGGCCCTAGGCAGAGCAGGAGAAGACTGCTGGCAGGAGTCAGCACATCCATCCTTCTGCACGGGGCCCCGACATGGGCAGATGCAACGAGGATTCCCTCATACCTGAGGCTGATCGCCCCCGCTCACAGGCGAAGCGCACTGAGATCGCATGCGCCTACCGAACAGTTTCTGGCGACGCTGCCTATGTAATTGCTGGGCTGCCCCCCATGGACCTACTGGCACGGGGGCGTACGCGACACTTCAAAAGGAAACAAGACCCGGTTCAGGTGGAAGAGGTGGTGCAGCGCTTCGACCGCAGGGGAAACCGGGTCTTCTATCAGGACGCGGGGGCCAGCCCTGGTCCAGCAGAGCCAGAGAGGGCCAGGACAATTAGGGAGTGGCAGGAAGAATGGGACAAGTCCCATCGGCTCATCCCTCGAGTCGAGCCTTGGCTCACCAGGAAGCATGGGGAGGTGAATTACCACCTCACCCAGGTACTCACGGGACACGGTGGGTTCCGGGGGTACCTCCACAAAATCGGGGCAGCAACAACACCAGACTGCCCCGCGTGCCTTGGTGAGACGGAGTCGGCGGAACATGTCCTCCTCAAATGCCCCAGATTTGAGGAGGGAAGGAAAAATCTGGAGTGCAGCATGGGCGCCCCATTGACTGCTACCAGTTACGTGGACGCTATGCTGCGCTCCCAGGAGTCGTGGGATGAAGGCTGCGATTTTGCAGCGCTCATCATGGGCGGGTTGGCCCTTCAGGAGAGGGCTGACAAGGAACAGTAGCGGTAATAAAACAGAAGAAGGGGCGTTACCAGCCACCCTTCCTCCCTTCCGCGAAGTAATGACAGATCGTCAGTTCCGCGGAAGGGAATCAGGATCGGCAAGGAGGGGGTTTTAGTGGGTATGGTGAATCGGCTCGAGTCCCACACTATCCAGGGCTACCTTCCCTGGATGTGCGTCACAGCATTTCCCCTTCAAATGCAAAAAAAAAAAAAAAAATATATAATATTTTATTTTGTTTTGCTGTAAATATTTAGAAGTTATTTTGTCTAATTAGTCACATTAATTGTAGTGTCATATTTTTACTCAATTCTAGCATATACAGCATGACATTCATAAGTCTGTATCCTGTACTAAAAACTGACAGTGTAACAAAAATCTAGAGGTTAGGTTAGGTATATGATTCATGACCGGGCTTTAACTACGAGGTCATATCGCCTACTACCAGAGCGCTCTTTCGTCCTCTGTTGGACATGTGCCCGACTCTACTGTGGGAGTCCTAAATTTTGCCTACCCTAAATTCAAATTCCCAGATAAAATAAACTAAGGGCCTCGGACGGGTTTCGTTCCCACTAAAAATCTAGATAATAATAATAAAAGTTGAGAGGTATAAATGAGATATTGTAATGAGCATGAGAAAAAAAAAAATCAAATAGAATAAGATAAATTATATTATTAAAAAGACTGAAAATAATAAAAATCCTTAGAAAATAAACATACAAAGGATATAAAACTACTGGAGACTATTCCCACAATATTTCACTTTTTTAAAACACTTTTTGCAAGTCGCTGAGATCGAATCTTTCTTAGTAAGATAAATCCACACTTTCGCCGTAAGACGAGGCGTTATAATTTGCAATTGACAAAATGGAATGTAAAAATAAAATAAAATGCTGAAATAGTAGTTGTTCGAAGTCAAACAAAAGTACACCTTCATAAACGATAAACCATTTAATGTAAATAAGGTAAGAAATAAGGACGCATCCTGCAGACTGCGTGATCACATCACATGAGGTTATTACCATCGATATATATATCATTTCTCCGTGGACCGTAATTTGAGTTCAGTATTTTATTACAACAAATAAAAGAAAATTGTAAGAAAATTAAATGGTGAACGATTTTAATGAATTGAAAAATTTATATAATTTTTATACAATTGAGTGGTTGACGCGAAAAAGGTTCTAAGCGCCACTTTAGTCGAAAATGAGATTTCTGTGGAATCAGGTTCTATAGGTCTCTAGGAACTGTGTAGGGAAGTTTTTTTTTTGCCGTTACAGCAGCAGTTGGTAGTATTGAGCCCACGTCAGCGTTGAGCCTCATGGAAGAAGGTTCTAACAGGCACCAGTAGTTCTCATCATGGCAGAGGAAGGAAGTGTTATATTGGCGTTTAGAACCTTTTTCGCGTCAACCACTCAATTGTTGAAATTTGTGTACTTTGAATCGATACAAATACTATCTATTTGATACCTACTTGGTATCAAATAGATAGTACTCCGAAGCAAATTGTAGTCGAGAGCGGTTTTTGGCAAATTCCCAAAATTTTGATTTTTGAATATTGTGAGTTTTGATTCTGGTGGTATATATATATATATATATATATATATATATATATATAAATTTGGAGATATATAGCTACATATAAAATTACTTTAGATTTCATAAAACATTTAATGAGATATACTTTGGATGTAATAAATTGAGATGAGCTAATGGCAAAACCAACATTTTGCTTTTCTGATTTCTGAGAGAAGTAATGTAGGAAGGTTGACTATTTTTCTGAATTCATGATTTTGAAAAGAATGTCGGAATTTGTAGGGTGGAATGAGAAATGTCGGGAATATTACGGGAAGAGATGGGTGTTCCAGAAATAGAGGATGGACTATAACTAGCTCCCACCGAGGAAATAGGAATGAACGTTTAAATTTATACTTTAAAATAACATCTCTCTCACAGTTCATCCCATCTGCTACATAGACCGTATAATAACATGAGGCATTCCACTCAACTATAATAATATATGTAATAAAAGTATATTAACATGAAACTTTCCACTCAACTTTAATAATATATGTAATAAAAGTATATTGCCATGAAACTTTCCACTCAACTTTAAAAATATATGTAATAAAAGTATATTGCCATGAAACTTTCCACTCAACTTTAATAATATATGTAATAAAAGTATATTGCCATGAAACTTTCCACTCAACTTTAATAATATATGTAATAAAAGTATATTGCCATGAAACTTTCCACTCAACTTTAATAATATATGTAATAAAAGTATATTGCCATGAAACTTTCCACTCAACTTTAATAATATATGTAATAAAAGTATATTGCCATGAAACTTTCCACTCAACTTTAATAATATATGTAATAAAAGTATATTGCCATGAAACTTTCCACTCAACTTTAATAATATATGTAATAAAAGTATATTGCCATGAAACTTTCCACTCAACTTTAATAATATATGTAATAAACGTATATTGCCATGAAACTTTCCACTCAACTTTAATAATATATGTAATAAAAGTATATTGCCATGAAACTTTCCACTCAACTTTAAAAATATATGTAATAAAAGTATATTGCCATGAAACTTTCCACTCAACTTTAATAATATATGTAATAAAAGTATATTGCCATGAAACTTTCCACTCAACTTTAATAATATATGTAATAAAAGTATATTGCCATGAAACTTTCCACTCAACTTTAAAAATATATGTAATAAAAGTATATTGCCATGAAACTTTCCACTCAACTTTAATAATATATGTAATAAAAGTATATTGCCATGAAACTTTCCACTCAACTTTAATAATATATGTAGTAAAAGTATATTAACATGAAACTTTCCACTCAACTTTAATAATATATGTAATAAAAGTATATTGCCATGAAACTTTCCACTCAACTTTAAAAATATATGTAATAAAAGTATATTGCCATGAAACTTTCCACTCAACTTTAATAATATATGTAATAAAAGTATATTGCCATGAAACTTTCCACTCAACTTTAATAATATATGTAATAAAAGTATATTGCCATGAAACTTTCCACTCAACTTTAATAATATATGTAATAAAAGTATATTGCCATGAAACTTTCCACTCAACTTTAATAATATATGTAATAAAAGTATATTGCCATGAAACTTTCCACTCAACTTTAATAATATATGTAATAAAAGTATATTGCCATGAAACTTTCCACTCAACTTTAATAATATATGTAATAAAAGTATATTGCCATGAAACTTTCCACTCAACTTTAATAATATATGTAATAAAAGTATATTGCCATGAAACTTTCCACTCAACTTTAATAATATATGTAATAAAAGTATATTGCCATGAAACTTTCCACTCAACTTTAAAAATATATGTAATAAAAGTATATTGCCATGAAACTTTCCACTCAACTTTAATAATATATGTAATAAAAGTATATTGCCATGAAACTTTCCACTCAACTTTAATAATATATGTAATAAAAGTATATTGCCATGAAACTTTCCACTCAACTTTAAAAATATATGTAATAAAAGTATATTGCCATGAAACTTTCCACTCAACTTTAATAATATATGTAATAAAAGTATATTGCCATGAAACTTTCCACTCAACTTTAATAATATATGTAGTAAAAGTATATTAACATGAAACTTTCCACTCAACTTTAATAATATATGTAATAAAAGTATATTGCCATGAAACTTTCCACTCAACTTTAAAAATATATGTAATAAAAGTATATTGCCATGAAACTTTCCACTCAACTTTAATAATATATGTAATAAAAGTATATTGCCATGAAACTTTCCACTCAACTTTAATAATATATGTAGTAAAAGTATATTAACATGAAACTTTCCACTCAACTTTAATAATATATGTAATAAAAGTATATTGCCATGAAACTTTCCACTCAACTTTAAAAATATATGTAATAAAAGTATATTGCCATGAAACTTTCCACTCAACTTTAAAAATATATGTAATAAAAGTATATTGCCATGAAACTTTCCACTCAACTTTAAAAATATATGTAATAAAAGTATATTGCCATGAAACTTTCCACTCAACTTTAATAATATATGTAGTAAAAGTATATTAACATGAAACTTTCCACTCAACTTTAATAATATATGTAATAAAAGTATATTGCCATGAAACTTTCCACTCAACTTTAAAAATATATGTAATAAAAGTATATTGCCATGAAACTTTCCACTCAACTTTAATAATATATGTAATAAAAGTATATTGCCATGAAACTTTCCACTCAACTTTAAAAATATATGTAATAAAAGTATATTGCCATGAAACTTTCCACTCAACTTTAATAATATATGTAGTAAAAGTATATTAACATGAAACTTTCCACTCAACTTTAATAATATATGTAATAAAAGTATATTGCCATGAAACTTTCCACTCAACTTTAAAAATATATGTAATAAAAGTATATTGCCATGAAACTTTCCACTCAACTTTAATAATATATGTAATAAAAGTATATTGCCATGAAACTTTCCACTCAACTTTAATAATATATGTAGTAAAAGTATATTAACATGAAACTTTCCACTCAACTTTAAAAATATATGTAATAAAAGTATATTGCCATGAAACTTTCCACTCAACTTTAATAATATATGTAGTAAAAGTATATTAACATGAAACTTTCCACTCAACTTTAATAATATATGTAATAAAAGTATATTGCCATGAAACTTTCCACTCAACTTTAAAAATATATGTAATAAAAGTATATTGCCATGAAACTTTCCACTCAACTTTAATAATATATGTAATAAAAGTATATTGCCATGAAACTTTCCACTCAACTTTAAAAATATATGTAATAAAAGTATATTGCCATGAAACTTTCCACTCAACTTTAAAAATATATGTAATAAAAGTATATTGCCATGAAACTTTCCACTCAACTTTAATAATATATGTAGTAAAAGTATATTAACATGAAACTTTCCACTCAACTTTAATAATATATGTAATAAAAGTATATTGCCATGAAACTTTCCACTCAACTTTAATAATATATGTAGTAAAAGTATATTAACATGAAACTTTCCACTCAACTTTAATAATATATGTAATAAAAGTATATTGCCATGAAACTTTCCACTCAACTTTAAAAATATATGTAATAAAAGTATATTGCCATGAAACTTTCCACTCAACTTTAATAATATATGTA
This sequence comes from Aradus depressus, assembly GCA_963662175.1. Taxonomy (NCBI): domain Eukaryota; kingdom Metazoa; phylum Arthropoda; class Insecta; order Hemiptera; family Aradidae; genus Aradus; species Aradus depressus. Next base: position 17,539,433 of record OY759226.1, on the reverse strand, counting down.
GTAAAAGTATATTGCCATGAAACTTTCCACTCAACTTTAATAATATATGTAATAAAAGTATATTGCCATGAAACTTTCCACTCAACTTTAATAATATATGTAATAAAAGTATATTGCCATGAAACTTTCCACTCAACTTTAATAATATATGTAATAAAAGTATATTGCCATGAAACTTTCCACTCAACTTTAAAAATATATGTAATAAAAGTATATTGCCATGAAACTTTCCACTCAACTATAATAATATATGTAATAAACAGGGGTGTAGAAGAACAAAAAACCAAGATAAAAATTAAATAAACTAAAAAAATAGTTTTTATTAAAAATGGATTGCTTGCAAGTTACCAATAGGATCTACAAATTTCCCGTGCGTCTGATTCCTAAATCAGCAATCAGCTGTTACATAAATGTACATGTACAAAACAAATCATATTACATTTATTTAAATATATATGAATTCGATCATTTCATTTCCTCTCTCAAAATCGTAATTTATGTTATATTTTATAGGTACTCTTAAAACTGATTTCACATGCGCAGTAAAAATGCAAAGCGCAGCAGCAGCAAATGCACACTATTGGATGTGAGTCATTTAATTCTAAAAGCACAGAAACCACAGCGTGCATTTGCAGTTGCTGCGCTTTGCATTTTTGCTGCTCATGTAAAGTTAACTTAAGTATTACAGTCAGTGGTTACCTCAGGTGGAGCTTCTAGAGGTCCGAGTCTCCCAAATTAATAACAGTCTGCAACGCTAACCACGGAAACTGCGGGCTGTGTCCCCAGGAGTCCCACCCTCGGAGCCCAACTTTGCCCCCCCCAAAAAATGCAAAATCCTGGCTACGCCCTTGGTAATAAATGTACATATATTAACATGAACCTTCCACTCAACTATAATAATATATGTAATATAACGCCGTCCTTTGGTAGGAAGTGATGGTCCCGAGCCTGTACGATGTCAGGAACTCATTAAAGACACCCTAGGTGAATAAACCTAGACAGGCAAAATATACGACTCCCATAATAGAGTCGGACTCAGAACGACGAACGAGCGCACTGGTAGTAGGCGATATGACCTCTTAGTTGTCCGGGCACGAGTCACAATAACTATAAGTTTTCACAATATGTCCGCTTTTCTGAACTAAAAAATCCTTCAGATACATACATATATTCTCATGCTACGCCCTTGCACTTCACATTGTTGTTATTTCGACTGTGATGCGGAGTTGTGCAATTTGAGGTTCGCGAGACCTTGTAAACTCTCTTCCAAAAACGTTCGAAATAGAATGCTCACTGTTGTGAAGGGGTCCTTGATTTCTATTAACCTTGCCAAAAATATTTACCAGGAAATTTTTCTTATTTATTTATTTTTTCTGTTTTTACTTTTACACACACTTGTGCCAACTATAAACTATTATTGAGCTAAAAAAAAAAAAAAATGCAATCTCCTCATTACTTCCTCAGCTTTATGAAGGAAAATGTGATAATGTAAATTATAATAAATCAAAAAATATAAGTACAATTAATAATAATGAAATAATAATAATTAAATAAACAAAAAATAATAAATAATAAACATAATTACTACATTTCCTCTTGAAATTTTATCTCTTTTCTTTTACTAAATTTTTATTTCTACAGTAATTTCCGAAAAGGGCCCTAAAAAAATAACAAAAGTTCATGACGTGCAATTTTTAAGAAAATGTACATATATTTAAAAAAAATTCAATTAACAAACTTTTCATTTGGATTTCAAGAGATGCCATTTTTAATTTTGTTTTCAATAATATTAAATCTAATCCAAAGGTTTTCAAATTATCTTACTGGGCCAACAGGGAAAATGAATAGCATAGAATTTACGAGAGCAAATATTGGATTTATTTTCTTAAATCTACATTATAAATTAAAAAACTAAACATTGAAACAAAAAAAAAATTTTAAAAACTAAATTTTTAAAAACTATTTAAATTTTTTTTCTGTTTCATATTTTTTGGCCATTCTTTAAATTTAAGTTATATATTTCTGGGCATATATCCTGTACATATAAACAAACAACAGTACCTTCTTCGCGGATCAATTTCACCGTCAATTCACTCCTATTTAGTTCATTACATTTTAAGCCTAAACACCACTTTCCACACACTAAAAAAAAGAGCTGATGACCGTTTTTTTTTTTACTCATTTGTTTTAAAAGAAATTTTCTTTATATAGAAAAATAAATATTATTAATTTTTTAGTATGAATAATTTAATCATTTTAATGTGTGTATTTTTTTTTATACATCACAATAAGGAAAGTTACGTAATCGATCAGAAATTCGATGCGAAGTTTTCAACGGAATCTCATGGAATTTTCTGCAAATTTTATAATTAATAAATATGACGAGACTGGGAGGTGAGAGCGGGCGGAATGGCCGTGTTTTGATGGGTTCGTTGGCCTGATCTACAAAGAGACTGCGTCGTTTATCTAAACAAAGTTCCTGGTACCTTGTCTTTATGTTATTAAAATATAAACATTATTGTTGTTATTTGTTGTCAGATTTGGATGTAAACATTGGTTACTTTTGGATTTATGCCAAGTCTCTCACACACGCACAGTACCTATTTGCATACTACGATTCTGAATCGTATCAACAATAAACATTAACTTCGCATAAGTTGAATAAATATTGTTAATTTTTTTGTTGCGTATGCTTTTCAAAAGTTTTGCCAGAAAATCCTATTAATATATTTAAATATCATGGCGTTATTAATTTATTTTTGATAAACAGTAAAAAGACAAGAAATGTACAGACTATAAATTGTTACTAAGATTACTGGATAAAAGATCTAAATTAACGTTAAAAATAAAACGACTTATATACAACACATTACTCAAATCTATGCGGACTTACATTCAACCAATCCCTTCAATCCAAAATCCTTCATACAATAGCCAATGCTCCTTACTGTGTTTCCAACAGGACCCTCCACACTGACCTCAGCACCTGATACCTTACCGAAGTAGCTAAATCCAGTTACAAAAAGTTATTTTCCTCACACTCCTCTAGTCTGTGCCCTCCAGTTTGGCACACTTCCTCAACAACGTCTTAGGCGCCAATGGCATGGAGACCTCCTCAGTAGCAGCAGTAACAGTGAATAGCTAGAGAGTGTCACCACTGGGTGATTTCTCCCCTCTTGACAATTTGACAATGCCATATTTTACTCTTAACAAATTTGCTTGTTTCTATATTATTTTTACATAAAACAGTTTGAGATTTTTATTCCACAGCAGTAAGTAGGTATAACCGGGAGAGAGGGGGGGGGGGGGGGGGGGGGGTATTTAAAAAAATTCTATTCTGAGTTTTCAGCAGAATTTCATATTTTCCGACTGATACCAAAAATAAAAAATAAAATTTCTGTCTATATGTCTGAACGTGACAACTCCCGGTTGCATATGTATATCGACACAAAATGTTATCTCCCCAGAACCCCATAAGTCCTTCTTTTTCTCAAGTCCAAATTTCCCTGACCTTTTCCCGGTTTTCCAGGTAATGAGACTTTACCGTAAATACATTCCGTTAGAATACATTCTAGTAGTAGAAATACATTCCGAATATGCCTATCAAATAATTAATAAATAAACTAATTAATTATTAATAATAAAGGAAATATTATCTACTATTTTTTGATCTTAAATTAAAAATTTAATATCTCACGAATTATTCATCGTAAAGAGCTGGTTCAAAGTTAATTTTCTTCTTCTAACGATTCTGTAAAGCAATTTAATATTTGTCTCGATAAACAAAAGGTATTTTTCGAAATATTTGTGTGAAAAGGATGAAAAATAGCACTTTCTTAAAATAAATATTTATTGTAACAAATAAAGATTTGCATATTTCAGCACTCATTGATCTAATTAAAACAAAAATCATTAAAATCTGTTCCTAACTCAAGAACTTCCAATAGGTCGAGAATTTAAACGCATTTTGACTGAGCTAGCATAGGATTTGAATATTATGAATAAAAAAAGTTCCCTGATTTCATTGAAAATTACCTGACTTTTTCCGATTTTCCAGAAAGTGGCAACCCTGTTAGTGGACGCGACTTGGCGCAGTGTATACCTCAGAGACGGTCTTATTTCCCCGGAAGCAAGGGGTCAAGACACGGAAGGCAGTGGGGAGAGAGACCTTGCCACAATGTGTGTCTGTTTAAAGACGGAAAAACCAAGATGGTAACGGCGCAAAATTCAAAATCATCAAAGAGGCCATACGACGAAAATAACATGCCAAGTCTCCCCCACCACTCAGACATGCGCCAACAACAAACAGCTGACCAGTGTGTTTGGAAACAGTTCAGTTCAGTCGTTAGTCAAACGTCAAAGTGCATACTTCAAAGTGCATACCTCATCTTAGTGATTTTAAAGACAAAAGGTAATTTCGAATAATTTGAATAATTTAATATTTCAAAAGTCGTCGGTCGATCGCCAGCACTCTACTTCCTCATAACAAATTAATCAATTAACCCTTCGCCCCCCCCTCCAAAACTAGACGTTTACACTAATAGTTGACTTATTTAGATCCTAAATCCTTTGAGATAACAAAAAAAAAAATTTCAATTTCTAATTACTTCATTTGAATTTTTTTCTAAAATATAATTCTGAGATGCCAGCTAATTTTTCTAAAATATAATTCTGAGATGCCAGCTAATTTTTCTAAAATATAATTCTGAGATGCCAGCTAATTTTTCTAAAATATAATTCTGAGATGCCAGCTAATTTTTCTAAAATATAATTCTGAGATGCCAGCTAATTTTTCTAAAATATAATTCTGAGATGCCAGCTAATTTTTCTAAAATATAATTCTGAGATGCCAGCTAATTTTTCTAAAATATAATTCTGAGATGCCAGCTAATTTTTCTAAAATATAATTCTGAGATGCCAGCTAATTTTTCTAAAATTGCAAAAATGTTCAATCTAATCCAAATATTTGTTTTATTTGCTAAATTATAAAGAAAAATATAAATTCGAAAAATAAAAAAAATGTATACCTACTACTATTTCCTAAATTTACATCAGTCTTTTCTCTACCTAATTTAATAAAAAAAACAGAACAATTTTTTTGTAACTCACTCATAATTGTCCTTCTGTCTTCTATAATATGCAATTTCTTATTATACACAATATATTGAAAAAAAATCCCAAATCATAATTTTATTTGCACTATAGACACTGATGTTTTTATCATCACTGTGATGTCACTTGGTTCATGTCTCTGTTAACACTGTTGTGATGTCTAGATGTCCACAATAAGCACTGCAGGCTTTTGTTGTTATTAATTACTTAATATCTTAAACAGCTGAGGGCGCCGGTAGCTCAGTGGTATGCGTGCTTGACTTCTGAGCTCAAGGTCGTGGGTTCGTAGCCCGACCGAGGCCCTTAGTTTATTTTATCTGGGAGGTAAAATAAACTTAAGCACGCCGTCCTTCGGATGGGACGTTAAGTGATGGTCCCGAGCCTGTACGATGTCAGGTACTCATTAAAGACCCCTACCCTAGATGAATAAAAATTTAGGGTAGGCAAAATTTAGGACTCCCACAGTAGAGTCGGGCTCATGTCCACCAGAGTGAAGAAAGAGCGCTCTGGTAGTAGGCGATATGACCTCGTAGTTAAAGCCCGGGCATGAGTCATAAAACCTAACCTAACCTATTAAACAGCTATTTTTATTTAAAAAAATCAACATTCTGGCGCTTCTCTTCTTTAAAAAAAATTTATAATGTGTGTAGTTTTTGTACATCACAACTCATATTAAATTTTGTGTTGATAAATTCATTACATCAGCAGTTATTGTGATTTTTGAGTTGAGCCCCATTGCCTGAAAATTAATAAGTGTCATCCTTATGGGGTTAAATATGAACTTTTCTGTCGATACATTAGTATTTTATTTATTATTAGTGTATTAGGAAGTTAAATTAGTAGGAAGTACTAAGTGTAACATTTTTTTTTTTGATTTGTTGACACAACACTACAATTATTCTGTTTTGACTATATGGCATCATTACTTAGTCATGATTGCAAAATATATAATTATAATAATATACTGTAATAATAAAAAAAAAATGTAAAATTAAATAATAATTATAATAAATATTACCATAGTTCCTGTAGAAATTATTGCTGATCTACTAAATTTTGAGTTCTAGAGCAATTTCCGAAAAGGGCCCTAGAAAATATCGAAAGTTGAAGACGTGCAATTAAAAAAAAAAAACGGGTGCGTGCAACTCCGATGCGTGGCGAAATGAGCGTGACAACGTCTGAGTTGCGAGATAGCGAAAGTGTCAAGAGTCAAATATAAAAAATCCTTTCAATAAAATTTTTGAATCTTGAAACAATAAAAAAACAATATAGAAAGAAAACATTCATCATCTTAATGTGTGTACATTTTTTTACATCACAATACTCTTAGGCCGGCCACACACGTACAGTTTTAACTGTCAGTTAAAACTGTGAACTGTGATGTATACACACGTACAGTTCAATCCTTCAGTTTTTTCCATGGATTCGAACGAGCGGGACCTGTCCAGATTTGAACTTGACGCTCTCAGGGTGTCTTGATCGTGTAGGAAATCAAACAGGTCGAAGTACCAAAGTACCGGCTTGTAAATGCTGTCTGCAGATGATCCAGACTTCTTTGATGCCTCAACTTTCTTTTGTTCTTTGCGAAAAAACAGATCTTAAGCTGTTTATTTTTGTCACAACAGATTTCTTTGTCGCACCAGGTTCTAGTTCTTCGCTAACTTCTTGTAGGCAGCATCTTTTCTTGGCGCGGTCATGATACTCGCTAGTTTCAACTTGCCATAGGCAAGGTTCAGATCTATATATTGCAATGAAATCAACCATCACTTGGTTTTGTTTTACAGTTGAACCCCCACACACACTCAGTTCAGTTAATCCTTTCAGTTTACAAAACTGTCAGTTAAAACTGTACGTGTGTGGTCGGCCTTATATTTTTTCCGCAACTTTATTTTTCTCATCCTTAAAATCTAGGAAATTGACATTTCAGGAAGAACTCCCATAATCAGAACTTTTAAGTTATTTATGTCCTAATACATTTTTACTATATGTCGATATAGTGGGAAGCTAAGAAAATAAATAAAAACAAACACAAATATTTATAAATATGGTCGAACTTTGTTCTGACGATGACGGTACTCTGTATGTATACATTTTTGTGGAATTAGACAATATAATAGTTAAACAACTTCTTTGTTTTTATTTATTACTTCCCTAGATATACGAAGTATAGGGGAAGTTATGTAATCGGTCAAAAATTCGATGCTGATTTTTCAACGGAATTTCATATTTTCCAACCTCTAGATTCCAAATATGACAAAATAAGTGTGTGTGTGTATGTCTGAGATGACGATAACTCACAATAGAATGAATTTATCGACATGTAACTTCATATGTGAATTTAAAATGTCACTTATTAATTTTCAGCATCGGCTGAAGAGTAGGGCAGGTACGGGGGGATTTAAAATTAAAATTCCGCATTGCATCTTATTTCTAAAATTTATGTTTTTTGTTTTGGTTTAATGCCCATTGTGTTCTTTCCAAGTTTTGAAGTTTTAAAAATAATTTTATTGAACAATTTATTTTAAAATATGTTTAACAAAATAAATAAAATCTATTTGTCATCTCTGGTACCTTTGTGTTAGTAGATAGTTGTCTCATTATTTTGAGAAAATAAATTTCTTATTATAGTAAGTCACAGTTTCATCTCCCCTTCAATCTACTTTGTTTATCATGAGGTCATTGTGGAGTGTTTTGTTACTTACGTATGGTGGGCATTGTGTAGTGTTCCCTAATTTTAGGGAATTTTCGAAGAAAATGAAGCTATTGCAATTTCTAATTTCAGTTACTTAATATGAGTTGTATATTTCTCATAAGCTGTATGAGCTACAATCACGTGTTCACCTCCTCTTGAGGAGCTGATGTATTTGTCAAAGTACAGTACTCAATGAAGGGTCGGGGAATTTTTTAAGTATTTTTATCGCGTTCAGCAGATCAAAAAACATAAGTATATGTGTTTAGCTAGAAATTTGTTCATTTCGCCCCAGTGTGCGACGGGACATGTATCTCGTCTGAGTGTAAATGTTATATGTTGTGATTTGTCCGTGTTCAGTTTAATTTTTCAAATGTTGCACCAGTTCTCAATTTGAGTAATACGGTATTGTAATGTGAACGAAGCATGTATGGAAGATTCAGCAGCAGTTAAGATGGCAGTTTGTAAAAAATAAAAAATAAAAATAAATGTTTTATTTGTTCTATTTACATCGTCACAGCTGTGCAACACACGACTGTGGTGACATCTAACCGTGGCCTTACTAACTATTAGAAGGTCTGTTGGAAATCTCTCCATAATGTGAAGATTCTGTCTTCAATTCCTGTAGTTCTTAACTTTATTGACATTCCATTGTAGGAAAATTTCCAATAATTGAATCACCGGCAATATTCTTCCCCAGCACTAATTAAGTTTCGCTCTCCCTCCAAAAACAATCGAACTGCCAATGTAATGAATGTATCGACACAAAATTTTGAATGATGATTCTAGCAAGCCACTAAAGTCAAATATAGTATTAGCCCAAACGGTCAACTGGTTTTGGAAGCAGAGCGAAAACATTAATGCTTGGTGAAAATTTGAAATATACGATTATTTCAAAAAAGTATTTTGTTATTTCAAATACATTATGCCTAAACAAATTCATTTGGAATAATAGTATGAAATAGTTATTTTTATTTTCTTATTGAAAATAATGAAATAACGGCAAAATAAATGTTTCCCAATAACATCATGTTTCTATAAATAATTTGATTTAGAAAAAAGATACACAAACATAATGTTTACGGTTTGGATAATCCTCTCTGTTGACAGGTCACTATCGCTGAATCAAAAGTATTAAGTCATATAAGTTGTTATTCTCTTTGTTTCGTGATTACGGCCATGAACGATTAGTATTACTTTTCCTATTTATTGAAATTTAAAACAGTAGGGTTTTCGGTACCTGTGACTGATTCACGTGCTTTCAGTGTGTTCTGTACAAAATTAATTGCAATGTTTAGTAATGGATCCGCAACAATCAGCATAATATGCTGATTGCAATACACATCTTCCTTCATCTGATCCAGTAGAAAGGTTTCTTTCATTTGCAACCATGATTGATGCGCCTCGACAAAGTTCTTTGTCCGATGAGATTTTTGAAAAATTGCTATTGAGGGCAATCAGGCTATTGAGGGGTAGAAGATTATTAGTTACTTATTTCAAATTTCTGAAAAAATTGGTTATTATGTTTGGAAACATTTATTTAAAACTGTTGTTCATTACAATATCTAAATATCTTGTTGTTTTGTTAAAATCACAATTTATTTCTTCGTATTATTTCAAATAACCGAAATAATAATTTCATTTCATCATTTGAAATAAACATACAATAATGATTTGTACAAATGTTTATTTCAAATAAGATTTGTTCAAATAACGTTACTTCAAATGATTATTTTTTATTTTTATTTCAAATAATATTGGCCCAGGTCTGCGATTTTGTATGTTTTGTGAAGTGGATAGACAGACACAAGAAAGAAAAAAAAAATATTTATTTTCAGTTTTAAACAATAATTTGAATAAGATACCCTATTTTTGACTATTAATAGCAACATTTAAACCATGAACTCTTCACATTTAAAATAAACCTTTTGGTCAGTCAGTATTTTTTGTTGTGTATTTCTTTCTCTCAACTTTTGCGAGAGAAATTTTTAAGAACAAATAATAATATATAAGATAAATAGATCACTTCTAAATATAATCACTAGTCTAAAATAGCCCAGTCCTGATCTTATCGGTATTGCAACCGTTCTCTTTATTTTCCACTGTATTTCTGTTATTATTATTATACGAAGTATAGGGATAGTTATTTAATTATTCAAAAATTCGATGCAGAGTTTCAAAAGAATTTCCTGTTTTCCGACCTACTGATTTCAAAAATGAAAAAAAATGCTGTATATCTGTGAATACGATAACTCCCGATATAATGGATGTATAGACATGAAATTTTATATGTGTGACCAGAATGCCCTATGGACAATATCTGTCAATTTTGAGTAAAATCTGCCAAAGGGAAGGGAGGGATTGAGAGGCTTAACTCAAAAATCCCAATTACTCTCGTGATTAATAATAATAATAATGATACTTAACATTTTTGCAGAGATATTGTGAAACACTTGATAAAAATAAAGAAAACGCATGTTTTTTAAAAAATATTGTCTATTTCACAAATAATATACAATATGGGAGTACTTTCGGTATTGCTACCATCTTCAGCCACGACTTAACAAATACTAAATTGAAGTTCAACTAGGTAGTTTACAATCCAAGCGGTAGGTAGGTATCCTTTTTCAGCCCCTACGGGGTTTTCCTATCCTTTCAGTACAGTTAATATTTGAAATATGGAAAAACATAAAAAATGACATTTCGTCCCAAATTGGAATCTTAAAAATAAAAATAAATTTTTTTTTTTTTAAAATACTATGTGTTGATTAAATTATTATTATTTTTTATTTTTAAGATCCCAATTTGGGACGAAATGTCATTTTTTATGTTTTTCCATATTTCAAATATTAACTGTACAGAAAGGATAGGAAAACCCCGTAGGGGCTGAAAAAGGATACCTACCTACCGCTTAGATTGTAAACTACCTACCTAGTTGAACTTCAGTTTAGTATTTGTTAAGTCGTGGCTGAAGATGGTAGCAATACCGAAAGTACTCCCATATTATATATTATTTGTGAAATAGACAATATTTTTTAAAAAACATACGTTTTCTTTATTTTTAATAATAATAATAATAATAATAAATCTTCAAATTCGTATCAATATATACGATTTTTAGAGACCTATTTATTTTCATTTGATGTAGGTATGTAGGTATTTCAATAATTCCCAAATATTGGCCCTTTTGGTCTCCTTCTATTAATTTATTTTTTCTTCATTTAGATATACGATATTTCGTCCATATTATAATATTCTCCATTTTGTTATGCTATGAACCATTATTTTTTTGTATATAACATAGCGTGTCAACTTTTTTAACATATATTTATACATCTTCATTGTGCATCTTTTCTTATAGTGATTTTTGATTGCATACTGTATGTTTTATCTATAGTTTCTATTTGGATAAACACACAAAATCACTTTAAAAAAAGATGCACAATGAAGATGTATAAAAATATGTTAAAAACGTTGACACGCTATGTTATATATAAAAAAATAATGGTTCAGAGCATAACAAAATGAAGAATATTATAATATGGACGAAATATCGTATATCTAAATGAAGAAAAAATAAATTAATAGAAGGAGACCAAAAGGGGGAATTATTGAAATACCTACATCAAATGAATAATAATAAACTTATTTCTGTTAAACCATTAGATGTTAATGGATAGGATAAGTAAAAAAAATGTAGGTATATATTAAGATAGCTTATAAATTAGATTTATAACTACTTGAGTCTAACACACCTATGATTAGTAGTAATAACAAAACTATTTAAAAAAAGTCAAAAGAAATTAATAAAAACTGAATAATTAAAAATACTTAAAAATATTTAAAAAAAATTAATACATAGATACATTTATACATAGGTTAGGTAAGGTTTTATGACTCATGCCCGGGCTTTAACTACAAGGTCATATCGCCTACTACCAGAGCGCTCTTTCGTCACTCTGGTGGACATGAGCCCGACTCTACTATGGGAGTCCTAAATCTTGCCTATCCTAAATTTTTATTCATCTAGGGCAGGGGTCTTTAACCTGACATCGTACAGGCTCGGGACCCTCGCTTAACGTCCCATCTGAAGGACGGAGTGCTTAAGTTTATTTAATCTCCCAGAAAAAATAAACTAAGGGCCTCGGTTGGGTTTCGAACCTACGTTCTTGAGCTCAGAAGCCAAGCACGCATACCACTGAGCTACCTGCGCCCTCGATACATTTATAAAAAGTAGACACATTTTCCACATATGTATGTGGAATTAGACAATATAAGTCTTCAATAAAAAAAGTGCTCTATTTATCATCTTTTTCATTTTAAATATAAATAGTGTATTACAAATATTTGGTACTATACATTTTTCAGTCTTATTATTACAAAATTATCATAAAATAATGGTAAATAGAAATGTGTTATACTTTTTTAAATAAATAAGTATGAAAATTTGGTATATTGGATTTGAATTTGCCAGATTCCCGGCATAGTGCCATTTAGTTCACTTGTGGTACATTGGGGCGCTGAAACTTATACAACTATTATAGACTCAAGTATCAATATATATATATTCACTGCTTGACTTCTGAGCTCAAGGTCGTGGGTTCGTAGCCCGACCGACGCCCTTAGTTTATTTTATCTGGGAGGTAGAATAAACTTAAGCACGCCGTCCTTCGGATGGGACGTTAAGCGATGGTCCCGAGCCTGTACGATGTCAGGTACTCGTTAAAGACCCCTACCCTAGATGAATAAAAAATTTAGGGTAGGCAAAATTTAGGACTCCCACAGTAGAGTCGGACTCATGTCCACCAGAGTGTCGAAAGAGCGCTCTGGTAGTAGGCGATATGACCTCGTAGTTAAAGCCCGGGCATGAGTCATAAAACCTAACCTAACCTATATATTCACTAAAACTGTACATTTTAAAATAAATGTTACCTCAAATTTCTTGAAATTGAAATTCATTTAAATTGTCCATGAGATAGGCTAGAGGCTTGAAATTGCCCACATAATGTAACAGTGTATTTTGGTTGTAGATTCTGTGTCACTCTGGGTTTTCCCCCTCCTGTATCGTTTTCTCTGCCAAAAAACAGTCTTACTTTTTAATATATTTCTTGTTCCGAGTCATAACAAATCTAGAAAAACAAAAAATGATGATAATAATAATAATAACATAAAAAAAAATGGCATACTCCCATTCACGCAACTATTCAAACTTAAAATAGATGTGATCATAGTTAAATATAGAACTGTAAAAGAGGAAATGTGGTCATCAGAGTAAAACTGTCAATAGTTGGTACTGTCGATAGTTTTGGTTATATCGAACCTTACTATCGATTGGGGCAAACATGGAAATAAAATCAATCGATTATTTTAAACCTAAACATCAATAGTTTACGTACATTGGGACTTCTACTCGTACTAAATGTTGTGTATTTTTTTATGTATACTTACAATCGGTCAAAAGGTTTTGGGATACGATTTTTTTTGGAAAATTTCAATAGGAATGGGAAGTAGGCTGTTTGGAATTCGCAGTAGAGGATAGGTAAGGAATAGGATTGCAAGGATTTTGCAAGTGTTGAGGTCATAACCTGGGAAGCTGAGGTCATAACCTGGTAGTGGTTAGCCGGTGGTACAACGAATGGATGCGACAAGACACTCAACTTCGGCGACTGAGACCTCATCTCCGGCCTTCTGTTTTCCCACAGGAGCTGTGCAGGTGGGAGAAGATCACCCTGACCAGACTTGCCATCGGTCATACAAGACTCACTCATGGCCACCTCCTGGTTAAAGAAGAACAACCCCGATGCTGATTCTGTGGATATGCTTTAACAGTGCGGCATCTAATAGAGGACTGCGATGCGCTGACAAACCTACGAGAAGCTGCAGATATACCTGCGAACCTCTTTGAGATTTTCCAAGAGAACTCTCCATACTTCAGAAATCTTCTACGATTCTTGAGAGACTTAGAAATGTCTACTGAATTCTGAAATGTGTTGACCCAAGCTTATGTTGCTCGCTCCGCCTTGGTGGTAGGTAGCGGTTTGCGATGATAGTGAGACGAGATGAGCTGGGCTGGGCTGGCCACCTCACTCAATGTCTCCTGAGTCAGAAACGCTAATGGCCATAGTAGCCCATGCGTTAAAAAAAAAAAAAAAGACTGAGAATTTTTCGTTAGGCAAAAATGTTGTGCCTGTACCTATTGATTACATCGGCAGTTATTTTGGTTTTTGAGTTGAGCATCGTTCTCTGATCCCTTCTTTCCAACGGTTGAATCCGCGGAAAACTAATAGGTGACGTCCCGATGGTGTTTTATATTTAAATATAGAATTTCATGTCGATACATTCAATACATCGGCAGTTTTACGTTTTTTTAGTCGAGTCTCTTTCCGTTTGCCTGATTCCTCGTAGGTAATTTTGAGTTTCTTTCTTATACCCCGTATAAAATGACTTTGGAAAGGAGGGAGGAAGGGTGATATGTAAAAATATGGTTGGTATAAGTAAGTGCTGTTATTGCAACAACACCTATATATTTTTCACTTTCTTATACCTTGTGATGTATAAAAAATACACACATTCAAATTATTAATATTATTAAATTAACTATATTAGTATAAAATCAAATCCAAGAAGCAAATAAATTAGTGAATAATAATATGAATGCATTTTGTTTTAAAACAACCCATGAATAAAAAAACAAAACAAGACCATCAGCTGTTTTTAATTAGTGTAGAAGAGTCGAGGTCTGGGTTGAGGTGAGACGGTCTGAGTTGAGGTGGAGTGAGAGTTTAGGCTTAAGGTGTGGAGAACTAAGTTGTAGTGAATTGATTGTGATTATTGAGTTTTAATTGAAATTGATGCACAAAGGAGGAACTTTAATTTAATTATATGTTTTATATGCCCTAAAATAACTTAAATTTGAAGAATGTCCAGTATTTAGAAAGAAAAGAGACTAAAAATTAGCTTGTAAGTTTTTTTTTTTGTAGATTATTTAATTTTTTTTTTACCACTTATTTATTAATTTTATTATGTAGTTTCTTTAGAAATCTAAATGAAAAGTTTGGTAATTGAATTTTTTTAAGTTTACTTGCACTTCCTTAAAAATTGCACGTCTTGAACTGTTGATACTTTTTTGGGGCTCTTTTCGGAAATTACTGTATAAATCAAAATTTAGTAAAAATACGTTATAAAATTTCTACAGGAAATGTGGTAATTCTAATTGATTTTTATTTGTTTATTTAACTATTATTTCATTTGTTGAATTTTATTAATTCAATTATTATTTATATTTTTTATTTTATTTATTTAAAATAATGTATACAAATATATATATTTTTCTGGATGGTTAACAATTATAAATGTGAAAAGTGCCAAGATGGGATATTTCCATAAGATGTTGCCAAGAAACCTAAAATAATGTCCGTCTGTCAGGAAGACAAGACGTTAGACAGAGAGGCAAGCTAAACACACATCTGACGGCAATCATAGACTTCTGGGTTTAACGCCCTCATTTTCTCTAACTATAGTTATTCCAAGCAAGCACTTCAGAAGCAACCACATATCCAGGCAGACTAAAGTCGTTCTATATAAGACCCTTATCCGCCCAGTTCTTCTGTATGGCTCAGAAACCTGGACAACTTCGAAAATGAGCGAACAGAGCCTATTGGTGTTCGAAAGGAAGGTTCTGCGCAGAATATTTGGAGGAGTGCAAGTAGGCCATGCATGGCGCAGACGCACCAACCAGGAGCTCTACGAACTCTATAGAGAACCAGATGTTCTGCAAGTCATGAAGATTGGGCGGTTAAGATGGCCAGGATGGAAGCTGAGGAAATGCCGAAGAAGCTGCTAATGGAGCCCATTCATGGAGTAAGACGGCGAGGGAGACCTAAGCTGAGATGGGCAGATGGTGTGGCAGAAGATGCCCGAAACATGTTCCGCATCAGGAACTGGATGGCAGTCGCACAGGATCGGGACAATTGGCGGCTGTTGGTGGAGGAGGCCAGGACCCGTCACCGGGTTGTAGCGCCATGATAGATAGATAGTTATTCCAGGTGGTTCAAATTTTGAAAAAATCGGTGCTCAATTGCTTTCCTTTTAAAATCTATTTACCCAATTTTAAAATAAATATGTTTCTTATTCAAGAATTTTTGAATGCTCAGTTCTTTCCTTTCAGCCAAGATTGTTGAAAATCCACAGATCTTGTCCTCATTTGCTCCTGGTGTAATTGTATGAGTTTTTTAGACCAGTTTCCCAACCTGGGGGCGATCGCCCCCAAGAAGGCAATCGCGGTTATCAGGGGGGCAATAAATAAGTGGTGGGCGATTTGGGGGCGATGAGTATTCAAAGGGGCCATTGAAAAGGTAAAATAAAACAATAACAAAGATTTCAAACTTTCATTTATTTTTTCAAATTTTAACTGTCAACTTTCTTAATTTTTCCAGATTCCAATTTAAAAATGAAAACATGTACTCCAGTTTTCAAAATGTATGTCAATGATCTTAGTTAATTATTTAACTTCTTCGTTCTTAAAAAAAATCTGTAAAAAATGTACATTTTAATTTTTTTTCTATTTTATTTAAGAGTGACCGGATAAAACTGCTTTTATATACGGTAATAAAATTATTTAAAATAATAAAACTGCTTTATTATTTACCTTTACTTCAAATTAAAATTAGGCATACAATGAAATTGAAAAGGGGGCGATAGGTGTTAGTCAACCTCCAGAAAGGGGAGATGGGCCACAAAAGGTTGGGAACCACTAAAATTTAAACGATTAAGTTTTTCTCTGTTCAAATATTTTTTTTATATCATTCTATTTTTAACTTTTTTTTTTTGCTTATAGGTTAGGTTAGATTTTATGAGTCATGCCCGCTTTAACTACGAGGTCATATCTCCTCTTTCGTCCCTCTGGTGGACATGAGCCCGACTCTACTGTGGGAGTCCTACATTTTACCTACCCTAAATGTTTATTCACTTAGTGCAGGGGTCATTAACGACTACCCGACATCGTACAGGCTCGAGACCATCGCTTAACGTCCCATCCGAAGGACGGCGAGCTTAAGTTTATTTTACCTCCCAGATAAAATAAATTAAGGGCCTCGGTCGGGTTTCGTACCCACGTTCTTTAGCTCAGAAGACAAGCACGCATACATTTTTTTCTTATATATTTTTTATTTAATACATTTTATGACTATAAAGATTTTCTATTACTTCTGTAGTTTATTTTATTCTATAGGTGGCTTTAGTAAGCTTTTTTCCTTTGCAGCCTTTCCCATATTTTTAGTTTTTATTGCATATTTTGTCAAATATATTTGCATATATATGTGCATATTTCGCTGTTTTTATTGCATACAAATCAAAGCCTTGGTTATTACCTTTTAGTGTATATCCTTGCTTTCTCCGAGGGCGCCGGTAGCTCAGTGGTATGCGTGCTTGACTTCTGAGCTCAAGGTTGTGGGTTCGCAACCCGACCGAGGCCCTTAGTTTATTTTATCTGGGAGGTAAAATAAACTTAAGCACGCCGTCCTTCGGATGGGACGTTAAGCGATGGTCCCGAGCCTGTACGATGTCAGGTACTCGTTAAAGACTCCCTGCCCTAGATGAATAAAAATTTAGGGTAGGCAAAATTTAGGACTCCAACAGTAGAGTCGGGCTCATGTCCACCAGAGTGACGAAAGAGCGCTCTGGTAGTAGGCGATATGACCTCGTTGTTAAAGCCCGGCATGAGTCATATAACCTAACCTAATCCTTGCTTTCTAACTTTTAATTTTTTTACGTCAACTATTATAGGCTTAATAACTTAACCTATAAATGTATGCGGGCGGGGGCCATGGTGGCCGTGTGGTCTAGAGCGTGGGGCTTTGGTCGCATGGTCTCACCATGGTTTGCGGGTTCGAATCCCGTCCAGGATTGAGTTTTATTTCGTAGATAGAACACAGTCACATGACTAATATGCATCGAACATAAGACAAAAAAATAAAAATAAAAAAAAAAAAAAAATAAAAAAAAATAATAAAATAAAATGTGTACGACATTTTATATGTGTATTCACAAACCCCTACGAACAACAACTATTAATTTTCAGCCAAATCTGCCTAAAGGGGAAGATTAGAGGGAAGGGGCTTAACTCAAAAAGCCCTTTAAGGACAACACCTAATAATTTTTAGCGGAAGGGGAGAGGGGGCTCAACTCAAAAGGCCCAATAACTGCCGATAAAATGAATGTATAGACACAATATTTAGTTTGATTCAGAAGCCACTATGAAAGTCATGTATTGTGTTTTAGCCGAAATGGTCGATTGCCTTTGGAGGGAGAGCGGAAACTTAATTAATTCGTGCTGGGGAAGTAATTTAAAAAAATATATAGGTATAGACGAAATATAACGTTAAATAATGAAAATGTTCGGAAACTGGATTTAAAACACAACAAACTTTTACCTACACAAACAGAGAAAAGATTCAGTTTGTTTACATTGAAAAATCGCCTTGGCGAATTTGGATTATATTTAGAAAAGAACAAAAATATATACTCTTAAAATAAAATAAATACAAGTTTCTAGAAATAAGAAGAAATATTTAGACGATGGCAGGAAATGTGGGTCCACAAATAGCTGAAGAGGTTAAGGTCAGGTTTCTCATATTATTTCTTTTTCTAGGTTTCGCTTGGGAAAAAATTTTGTCCAAAACGTTTTCACGATCTACGACAATAGAGTTATAATATGATAATATAAAGATGTTTAACGTTTATATTGTCTAACAAAAAATATATATACGAGTATATAATATATACTGAAATTACCTACTGTCCTAATGGAAAAATCCAACTGTGAAATATATTTAGGCTTAAACATAAACTTCAAAAATAAAAGTATAAATATTATACTAATAATAAGTATAAATATATAAATATAGTAATACAGTAGAGCCCCGATAATCCGGACACCGATTATCCAGACGTCCGGTTAATCCGGACGGGATTAATAAAAAACGAATTCAAAATTAGTAAACTAAAAATTTAATTTAGCGAGCGGTAAGTACGAAAATAATTCGCAGATAGGGTTTGACTTGACTTATTCAGTTGGCTTTGGAAAAAAAGACGGAGCGTGCACCCTATTTTCCAGGAAATTACTTTTTTCAGTGAGTCTAAAAATATTATTCTTGTTTTCATTATGACTGTACATTGTTTTATTTTTTAGTCCTGTGTCAGAATTTAAACTTTACATATTTCGTTTTTAAAATTCTTAATTTTTACATAATAACATTAATGTACCGTAGTTTGTTTCGTACAGCTGTTCTGTACAATAAATAAATTTTCATATCAATTATTGCTTCATATCTCAGTTCGTTGGTCGAAAACTTAGATCTACATACAAATACATTATGTAGTATTGAAAATAACATTAGGCTGAAGGGAAAGGTGTATTTATGAGAGAAAAAAAATCGCTAAAATATTTATCTTGTGCATTTTACAGCAAACTCCGTTTAAAACCGGGGTCCGGTCCAATCTAGTCCGGATTAGAGACTGTACTGTATATTTATTTATACCTACTTATTAATAGTATATATTTATACTTTTATTTTTGAAGTTTATGTTTAAGCCTAAATATATTTCAATTGGATTTTTCCATTAGAACAGTAGGTGACAGAATATATATAAATTCATTACATCGGCAGTTTTTGAGGGTTCTGGATTCACGTATAAATTTTCGTATCGATACATTAAATTTTTTTTTATATTTGGTATCTGGCGGTCAGAAAACATGAAATTCCGTTGAAAACTTCCCAACAAATTGTTGACCGATTACATAACTTCTTCTATACTTCTTATAGCTGGGGAAATAAAAATGATGATGAAACAGCAAATCAACCAATTCAATGTATGTTTTCATTAGTAATTTTTTAAATTATATATTTACATGTATTATTATTTTTCAGAAAAGTAAATAAAAGAAAGCATCATGTATGCTCAAATGCAAACTACGAATTTCCTAGGAAGTAAACCTCTACAAAGACAACTTGCTGACAGTATTGTGAAAATGCTACCTCTTGATGACATTCGAATCTTACTGGCCACTGGAGCTAAGGTATGATATATTTTAACATATATGATATATATATAGTCGTCTTCAAAAACATATTTTTATTCACCATAATAAAATTATGTTAACACTAGCAGTAATACCCGGCGTTGCCCGGGGAACTTTGATTTTTCTCCTAATCTCTCATTCGAATCCTATTCAATTCTTCGAAAGTACATTCATGATGTTATAATTTTTAATTATTCAAATGGAATAAGGCTTATAGTCCTTCAACGGAAGACACCACAGCTAGTTTGTGCCTTTCAACGGCGGAAACCACAGCTAGTAAATACTTAGCATCGCTGGACATCCTAGCCAGTACGTACTTAAGAACGTTCGTGACCACAGCTAGTATCGGTCTTGCAACGGCGTACCATCCCAGCTAGTGCTCGGAACAGCTGGGCACCACAGTTATTGTGTGCTTAAAACCGCTAGGCACAACAGCTATTACGTTCATAGGAATGCTTCGCACCACAGCTAGTGCGTGTTCAGGAACGCTGGGCCACACAGCTACTCGTAGTATATGCCTTGCAACGGCGGGCAGCCCAGCTAGTAAGTTCTTAGGACCAATTGGAACCACAGCTAGTTCCTACTTAAGAACGCCGGTCACCTTAGATAGTATGCGCCTTGCAACTCCGAATTTCGTATTTAAAATTAACATCAATTAAAAAATCCCAATAACTGCCCATGTATTGAATGTATCGACATCAAATTTCAAATTTAAAACTAAAATCCACTTAGGACATAATCAGTCAAATTTCAGCGATATCGGCCGAGGGGAGGGGGAAGTTCCGGGGTGGGGGCTCAATTCAAAAATCTTAATAACTGCCAATGTAATGAATGTATCGACATCAAATTTCACATTTAAAACTAAAATCCACTTAGGACATAATCAGTCAAATTTCAGCGATATCGGCCGAGGGGAGGGGGGAGTTCCGGGGTGGGGGCTCAATTAAATAACCCACAACCCCCCTCCCGTTCCCAATTTTGTGACGTCACACACTTTTTTTTCTATTTGGCCTTCCAGAATACTACATATGAAATTTCTTGACAATCCGACCATTAATCAATAAGTTAGCACTATTTTTATGCTTAGCCCCCCCTTACAACACCCCCTCCCGTTCGAAATTTTGGGACGCCACATAGCCTATTATTCAATCAGTCTTGAAAGGATGTCATATGTGAAGTTTCATGAATATCCGTCCTGCCGTTTGGGCGTGATGCTGGAACAAACATAAAAACAAACCCCGTTTCAGTATAGAAGTATAGAAGCCGGTGGAAGAGAATGGGTAGATAATCGAATCTGAATTTAAAAATCCCAATAACTGCCGATGTAATGAATGTATCAACATCAAATTTCGTATTTAAAATTAACATACGCGGAGGACATAACCAATCAAATTTCAGCGACATCGGCTGAGGGGAGGGGGGAGTTCCGGGGTGGGGGCTCAATTCAAAAATCTTAATAACTGCCAATGTAATGAATGTATCGACATCAAATTTCACATTTAAAACTAAAATCCACTTAGGACATAATCAGTCAAATTTCAGCGATATCGGCCGAGGGGAGGGGGGAGTTCCGGGGTGGGGGCCCAATTCAAAAACCCACAACCCCCCTCCCGTTCCCAATTTTGTGACGTCACACACTTTTTTTTTCTATTTGGCCTTCCAGAATACTACATATGAAATTTCTTGACAATCCGACCATTAATCAATAAGTTAGCACTATTTTTATGCTTAGCCCCCCCTTACAACACCCCCTCCCGTTCGAAATTTTGGGACGCCACATAGCCTATTATTCAATCAGTCTTGAAAGGATGTCATATGTGAAGTTTCATGAATATCCGTCCTGCCGTTTGGGCGTGATGCTGGAACAAACATAAAAACAAACCCCGTTTCAGTATAGAAGTATAGAAGCCGGTGGAAGAGAATGGGTAGATAAGCGAATCTGAATTTAAAAATCCCAATAACTGCCGATGTAATGAATGTATCAACATCAAATTTCGTATTTAAAATTAACATCCGCGGAGGACATAACCAGTCAAATTTCAGCGATATCGGCCGAGGGGAGGGGGGAGTTCCGGGGCGGGGGCTCAATTCAATAATCCACAACCCTCCTCCCGTTAACAATTGTGTGAGGTCACACACTTTTTTTCCCATTTGACCTTCAAGAATACTACATATGAAATTTGATGACAATCCGACCATTAATTAATGAGTTAGCACTCTTTTAATGCTTAGCCCCCCCCTTACAACCCCCCCTCCCGTTCGAAATTTTGGGACGCCACATAGCCTATTTTTCAATCGGTCTTGAAAGGATGCTACATGTGAAGTTTCATGAATATACGTCCAGCCGTTGTCCACACGACACACTTCCCTTCATGATATCAATATCACTATAAAATCCATGAGCTAGACATATTTTTATGTTTTCAAGAATTCCTAAAATCCACTTATTTTAGCAGTCTTTTCGTTCAAACAAAAAAAACAGGCTGACCGAATTTGATAAAATTCTTTTCAGATCATATTTACGTTGATACGCGATTGGCACCAAAACGGAGTCTATATCATTTCTCATTCGCGAGATATGCAGGAAAAACATACGTACATACACACATACTATGTATGTACGCTGGAAAGTTAAACATGTTATAAAACAGGTTATCCATAATTATATCTTAATTGAGATTATTTCTAAAAAATATAACTGATTTCCTTTTTTACAACAATTAGGCCTAATTGAATAAAAGAAAATTACATTACAATTTAATTTAGTTTTAAAAACAAGTATTAGTTATTATGACTCATGCTGAACTATAAGGTCAAATCGCCTAAAGGACGGCATGCTCAATGCTTAGGGCTTAGTAGTATTGTTACGTTAGGTTTTATGACTCATGCCCGGGCTTTAACTACGAGGTCATATCGTCTACTACCAGAGCGCTCTTTCGTCACTCTGGTGGACATGTGCCCGACTCTACTGTGGGAGTCCTCAATTTTGCCTACTCTAAATTTTTATTCACCTAGGGCAGGGGTCTTTAACGAGTACCTGACATCGTACAAGCTCGGGACCATCGCTTAACGTCCCATCCGAAGGACGGCGTGCTTACGTTTATTTTACCTCCCAGATAAAATAAACTAAGGGCCTCGGTCGGGTTTGGAACCCACGATCTTGAGCTCAGAAGTCAAGCACGCATACCACTGAGCCACCGGCGCCCTCAGTAGTATTGTTGATTTTAATCTATGTACGTAATCTATGATTCTAAATGGTAATATCTGTTTATTTAATAATTTATAAGATATCTTAATGTATACAATCTTGTGGCGTAGCCTATTATTATTACTCGTAACCTAGGTAACTAAACCTGAGTAGGCAACATTTAAGATTCTGAGTAGAGTCAGCTTCAAATTTTCGAGTGCTTTCAAAGACAACTCTATTAGTAGGCGATATGATCTTTTAGTTAAAGCCCGGGGCATGAGTCAACATTAATTATTATTATTAACTATTGCTTAACATATTCTTCATTTGTGTGTCTCCAGGCGAATGAACCAGTGACACAGGGTCTCCGACCTCTTCACTACGCCGTCTGGAAGAACTACCCTGAGGCAGCTCTTCTCCTTCTGGTCCGAGGTGGGGATGTAAACGCCAGAGATGAGTGTGGATACTCACCTCTGCATCTGTCTGCAGAACATGGGTGAGTCTCTGGTTTGTACTTTGTAAGGTGAAAATTTAAATGTTTATCTTGAGATAGGTCTGTTACCCGATTTAACTCCATTTTTAAAAAACATATACTTCTTTCTGATTATAAACATCGCCACTGTCCCTCCTGTAGTTAAGTCTTAAAAATATGTAAAACGTCTCAAATTGAAATCTTAATAATAATAATGGAAACATTTTTAAATATTAAGTGCTGAATTAAAATACAACCCAATTAGAATTCACCTCCCGTCTGTTCAAAACCAGGCCGAGGCCCTTAGTTTATTTTATCTGGGTGGTAAAATAAACTTAAGCACGCCGTCCTTCGAATGGGACGTTAAGCGATGGTCCCGAGCCTGTAAGATGTCAGGTACTCATTAAAGACTCCTGCCCTAGGTGAATAAAAATTTAGGACTTCCACAGTAGAGTTGGACTCATGTCCACCAGAGTGACGAAAGAGCGCTCTGGTAGTAGGCGATATGACCTCGTAGTTACAGCCCGGGCATGAGTGATAAAACCTAACCTTTAATCCTGCAGTGTCTGTGTATACGTACTTGCTTTCTCAAAAGAACTCATATATTTCTGTGGTCACAGGGATTAAATTGGTAAGTCTAAATTCGTAACTTTTCAGGGCAGCACTTTTTAACTTTTGCATTAATCATGTAAATCCAGTTTTTGGAATAAATAAATTATGTTTGCATCATTATTAATCATATACCTTCTAAATCTATAGGAGTGAATGAAAATGAATATTGTTAATCCTTTCTTGGATTTTTCCTTAGTTACCTAATCATTCCCCATCATTTACCTAATTATTGACAATATTTTTTGAAATACTCGTGAATGATGCCTCTCTAAAGTTGATTTAACCGAAAACACCCTCTTCACTTGAAATAGTCTGCCGTAGTGAATAAATGGTTAAATGCAGTTATCTCGTGAATGATTCCTCAAAGAAGTAGATTAAGTTGATTTAACCGAGAACATACACAATTTTATGAGATACCAACAAACCCACATCTTTATAATTCCGAAAGTATTAGAGTCCTGAGCTGCCAACTTCTTCACAGTGCGCAGATGGCTTGGGAGATCATCACAGTACTTAACAACTTATTCCCTGTGACCATACATTTATTATTGTCATCTTTGATTTATTTCAACATTTTTCTTGTATTTTTAAGATTTCAATTTGAGGCAAAATTTTATTTTTAATGTTTTCCATATTTTTAAAATTTAACTGTACAGGAGAGATAGGGAAAAACTCCGTGGGGGCTGAAAAAGGGGACAGTTGGAATTGTTAACTGGTTGAACTTCCATTTAGTGTTTGTTAAGTGGCTGAAGATGGAAGCAATACCGAAAGTACTCCCGTATATTTTATATATCTTGTGAAATAGACAATATTTTTAAAAAACATACGTTTTTCTTTATAATTTTATTTTCACATTGTTTTTATTTGTTCTAAGAATACATTCGAACGTTACAAAATACATTTGTAGGTCTCTTCCTTCGTTACTTATGTTCATGTCACCAACTAACACATGATTGGACCAAAGCCATATATTTATTTACCAGGGGCTATGCCCCGGCACATTTCGCTCGCCAAAAAAACAGTCTGACATCATGTTTTCCGGTTGCGGTAATCCAGAAATGTATTTTCAATACTGATATTTTGTTTTCAAATAGAAACGGGAAACAGGCCTTAGATCCTAAATCCAACGACTACTATCCCCCTGCAGTTCCTGCTTCACCACCTTATCTCAATTTTTTTGACCGATTACATAATTTCCCCTATACTTTATACTTCCTAAATCTGAGGAAGTAATAGCTCATCATAATAATAGAAGACATCAATGAAACAATATTCAAACTCAAATGAATTATAACACTCATAATAACTTCCCCTATACTTTATACTTCCTATATCTGAGGAAGTAATAGCTCATCATAATAATAGAAGACATCAATGAAACAATATTCAAACTCAAATGAATTATAACACTCATAATAACTTCCCCTATACTTTATACTTCCTAAATCTGAGGAAGTAATAGCTCATCATAATAATAGAAGACATCAATGAAACAATATTCAAACTCAAATGAATTATAACACTCATAATAACTTCCCCTATACTTTATACTTCCTAAATCTGAGGAAGTAATAGCTCATCATAATAATAGAAGACATCAATGAAACAATATTCAAACTCAAATGAATTATAACACTCATAATAACTTCCCCTATACTTTATACTTCCTATATCTGAGGAAGTAATAGCTCATCATAATAATAGAAGACATCAATGAAACAATATTCAAACTCAAATGAATTATAACACTCATAATAACTTCCCCTATACTTTATACTTCCTATATCTGAGGAAGTAATAGCTCATCATAATAATAGAAGACATCAATGAAACAATATTCAAACTCAAATGAATTATAACACTCATAATAACTTCCCCTATACTTTATACTTCCTAAATCTGAGGAAGTAATAGCTCATCATAATAATAGAAGACATCAATGAAACAATATTCAAACTCAAATGAATTATAACACTCATAATAACTTCCCCTATACTTTATACTTCCTATATCTGAGGAAGTAATAGCTCATCATAATAATAGAAGACATCAATGAAACAATATTCAAACTCAAATGAATTATAACACTCATAATAACTTCCCCTATACTTTATACTTCCTATATCTGAGGAAGTAATAGCTCATCATAATAATAGAAGACATCAATGAAACAATATTCAAACTCAAATGAATTATAACACTCATAATAACTTCCCCTATACTTTATACTTCCTAAATCTGAGGAAGTAATAGCTCATCATAATAATAGAAGACATCAATGAAACAATATTCAAACTCAAATGAATTATAACACTCATAATAACTTCCCCTATACTTTATACTTCCTATATCTGAGGAAGTAATAGCTCATCATAATAATAGAAGACATCAATGAAACAATATTCAAACTCAAATGAATTATAACACTCATAATAACTTCCCCTATACTTTATACTTCCTAAATCTGAGGAAGTAATAGCTCATCATAATAATAGAAGACATCAATGAAACAATATTCAAACTCAAATGAATTATAACACTCATAATAACTTCCCCTATACTTTATACTTCCTATATCTGAGGAAGTAATAGCTCATCATAATAATAGAAGACATCAATGAAACAATATTCAAACTCAAATGAATTATAACACTCATAATAACTTCCCCTATACTTTATACTTCCTAAATCTGAGGAAGTAATAGCTCATCATAATAATAGAAGACATCAATGAAACAATATTCAAACTCAAATGAATTATAACACTCATAATAACTTCCCCTATACTTTATACTTCCTATATCTGAGGAAGTAATAGCTCATCATAATAATAGAAGACATCAATGAAACAATATTCAAACTCAAATGAATTATAACACTCATAATAACTTCCCCTATACTTTATACTTCCTAAATCTGAGGAAGTAATAGCTCATCATAATAATAGAAGACATCAATGAAACAATATTCAAACTCAAATGAATTATAACACTCATAATAACTTCCCCTATACTTTATACTTCCTATATCTGAGGAAGTAATAGCTCATCATAATAATAGAAGACATCAATGAAACAATATTCAAACTCAAATGAATTATAACACTCATAATAACTTCCCCTATACTTTATACTTCCTATATCTGAGGAAGTAATAGCTCATCATAATAATAGAAGACATCAATGAAACAATATTCAAACTCAAATGAATTATAACACTCATAATAACTTCCCCTATACTTTATACTTCCTATATCTGAGGAAGTAATAGCTCATCATAATAATAGAAGACATCAATGAAACAATATTCAAACTCAAATGAATTATAACACTCATAATAACTTCCCCTATACTTTATACTTCCTATATCTGAGGAAGTAATAGCTCATCATAATAATAGAAGACATCAATGAAACAATATTCAAACTCAAATGAATTATAACACTCATAATAACTTCCCCTATACTTTATACTTCCTAAATCTGAGGAAGTAATAGCTCATCATAATAATAGAAGACATCAATGAAACAATATTCAAACTCAAATGAATTATAACACTCATAATAACTTCCCCTATACTTTATACTTCCTATATCTGAGGAAGTAATAGCTCATCATAATAATAGAAGACATCAATGAAACAATATTCAAACTCAAATGAATTATAACACTCATAATAACTTCCCCTATACTTTATACTTCCTATATCTGAGGAAGTAATAGCTCATCATAATAATAGAAGACATCAATGAAACAATATTCAAACTCAAATGAATTATAACACTCATAATAACTTCCCCTATACTTTATACTTCCTATATCTGAGGAAGTAATAGCTCATCATAATAATAGAAGACATCAATGAAACAATATTCAAACTCAAATGAATTATAACACTCATAATAACTTCCCCTATACTTTATACTTCCTATATCTGAGGAAGTAATAGCTCATCATAATAATAGAAGACATCAATGAAACAATATTCAAACTCAAATGAATTATAACACTCATAATAACTTCCCCTATACTTTATACTTCCTATATCTGAGGAAGTAATAGCTCATCATAATAATAGAAGACATCAATGAAACAATATTCAAACTCAAATGAATTATAACACTCATAATAACTTCCCCTATACTTTATACTTCCTATATCTGAGGAAGTAATAGCTCATCATAATAATAGAAGACATCAATGAAACAATATTCAAACTCAAATGAATTATAACACTCATAATAACTTCCCCTATACTTTATACTTCCTATATCTGAGGAAGTAATAGCTCATCATAATAATAGAAGACATCAATGAAACAATATTCAAACTCAAATGAATTATAACACTCATAATAACTTCCCCTATACTTTATACTTCCTATATCTGAGGAAGTAATAGCTCATCATAATAATAGAAGACATCAATGAAACAATATTCAAATTCAAATGAATTATAACACTCATAATAACTTCCCCTATACTTTATACTTCCTATATCTGAGGAAGTAATAGCTCATCATAATAATAGAAGACATCAATGAAACAATATTCAAACTCAAATGAATTATAACACTCATAATAACTTCCCCTATACTTTATACTTCCTATATCTGAGGAAGTAATAGCTCATCATAATAATAGAAGACATCAATGAAACAATATTCAAACTCAAATGAATTATAACACTCATAATAACTTCCCCTATACTTTATACTTCCTATATCTGAGGAAGTAATAGCTCATCATAATAATAGAAGACATCAATGAAACAATATTCAAATTCAAATGAATTATAACACTCATAATAACTTCCCCTATACTTTATACTTCCTATATCTGAGGAAGTAATAGCTCATCATAATAATAGAAGACATCAATGAAACAATATTCAAACTCAAATGAATTATAACACTCATAATAACTTCCCCTATACTTTATACTTCCTATATCTGAGGAAGTAATAGCTCATCATAATAATAGAAGACATCAATGAAACAATATTCAAACTCAAATGAATTATAACACTCATAATAACTTCCCCTATACTTTATACTTCCTATATCTGAGGAAATAATAGCTCATCATAATAATAGAAGACATCAATGAAACAATATTCAAACTCAAATGAATTATAACACTCATAATAACTTCCCCTATACTTTATACTTCCTATATCTGAGGAAGTAATAGCTCATCATAATAATAGAAGACATCAATGAAACAATATTCAAACTCAAATGAATTATAACACTCATAATAACTTCCCCTATACTTTATACTTCCTATATCTGAGGAAGTAATAGCTCATCATAATAATAGAAGACATCAATGAAACAATATTCAAACTCAAATGAATTATAACACTCATAATAACTTCCCCTATACTTTATACTTCCTATATCTGAGGAAGTAATAGCTCATCATAATAATAGAAGACATCAATGAAACAATATTCAAACTCAAATGAATTATAACACTCATAATAACTTCCCCTATACTTTATACTTCCTATATCTGAGGAAGTAATAGCTCATCATAATAATAGAAGACATCAATGAAACAATATTCAAACTCAAATGAATTATAACACTCATAATAACTTCCCCTATACTTTATACTTCCTATATCTGAGGAAGTAATAGCTCATCATAATAATAGAAGACATCAATGAAACAATATTCAAACTCAAATGAATTATAACACTCATAATAACTTCCCCTATACTTTATACTTCCTATATCTGAGGAAGTAATAGCTCATCATAATAATAGAAGACATCAATGAAACAATATTCAAACTCAAATGAATTATAACACTCATAATAACTTCCCCTATACTTTATACTTCCTATATCTGAGGAAGTAATAGCTCATCATAATAATAGAAGACATCAATGAAACAATATTCAAACTCAAATGAATTATAACACTCATAATAACTTCCCCTATACTTTATACTTCCTATATCTGAGGAAGTAATAGCTCATCATAATAATAGAAGACATCAATGAAACAATATTCAAACTCAAATGAATTATAACACTCATAATAACTTCCCCTATACTTTATACTTCCTATATCTGAGGAAGTAATAGCTCATCATAATAATAGAAGACATCAATGAAACAATATTCAAACTCAAATGAATTATAACACTCATAATAACTTCCCCTATACTTTATACTTCCTATATCTGAGGAAGTAATAGCTCATCATAATAATAGAAGACATCAATGAAACAATATTCAAACTCAAATGAATTATAACACTCATAATAACTTCCCCTATACTTTATACTTCCTATATCTGAGGAAATAATAGCTCATCATAATAATAGAAGACATCAATGAAACAATATTCAAACTCAAATGAATTATAACACTCATAATAACTTCCCCTATACTTTATACTTCCTATATCTGAGGAAGTAATAGCTCATCATAATAATAGAAGACATCAATGAAACAATATTCAAACTCAAATGAATTATAACACTCATAATAACTTCCCCTATACTTTATACTTCCTATATCTGAGGAAGTAATAGCTCATCATAATAATAGAAGACATCAATGAAACAATATTCAAACTCAAATGAATTATAACACTCATAATAACTTTTGTGACGTCAAAAATATTTTCGGAATTGTTTTAAGAAAAATAAATTAATCTTTTTATATATATATATTTTTTTAAATAAAAAAAACCGAACGCCCACCTCACTAACTCACATTTGGTTGCCATCCCTTCGATAGTCCCACACACTTCTCTGAAATAGCCTCGTCCAGTCTTCTCTCAACTAGCTAACATGGATATCCTAGAGCTTATGTGAGTTTATTTGCTTAGCAACTTGTTTCTTTTGCTTTCATTTAATCATAATTTGCTTTAATTTAATTCATTTTCATTATTATTATATAATCGAAGGGGTTAGTTCCGCAAGTTGTCATATCTTTCGGTAGAAACCGTTGTGAAAAGCGCTCGCCCGCAGTACTCGACCAGCAGCCAGTGACGACGGTTTCCACCGAAAGGTATGACAATAGTTATATTTATTAGTTAAATTTTAATTGTTACGATATCTGTAAATAAAACTGATTTATCAAATTTTTGGATAGAATGATTATTAATGTGTTTTTTTTCGGATCTGCTCATCCGATGGTAGTAATTTTTTAACCAATTCTTCACATATTTCAAATATTCTTTAGTAGTTTTAAGTCAAAACACATTTTACTCCCCCAGGTACACGAAGTGTAGGAAAAGTTATGCAATCGATCAAAAAATCGATGCGGAATTTTCAACGGAATTTCATGTTTTCAGATATCTTGATTTCAAAAAAGAAAAAAAAAATATTTTTTTGTATGTGCCTGTGGGCACGTTAACTTTGATTGAATGGATGTATCGAAACGAAATTTTATATGTGAATCCAGCCAAAGAGGATGGGAGGATCAGAGGGGGAGACTCAACTCAAAAACTCCAATAACTGCCGATGAAATGAATGTATCGATATTTGTATAGCTAATATACCTCCCCAGAACGAATTAATCGAGTTTTTGGTCCTCCAAATCCAGTCGACCGTTTGCGCTAATATCCAACAGTTGACTTGCATAGGAGCTCCTTAATCCTCTTGCTAAATTTTGTGTCGATAAATTCATTACATCAGCAGTTATTCCGGTTTTTGAATTGAACGCCTCTTCCCTTCGGCTGATATTGCTGAAATTTGACAGGTTATGTCCTCATTGGGGTTTGACTTCAAACATGAAATTTCATTTCGATACATTCATTATATCTGCAGTTATTGGGGTTTTTGAGTTGATCCCTTTTTCCCTCTGCTGATTTCGCTGAAAATTAATAAGTGTCATCCTTTTGAATTTACAAATGAAATTTTGTGTCGATACATTCATTCTATCGGGAGTTATTGTGTTCATAGACAGAATTTTTTTTCGTATTTGGGATGTAAAAATGAACGCGATAACTTCAAATAGAAAGAATGTATCGACATGAAATTTTCAGTGAAATCAGCCGAAAAGAAGGGGAGGCTTAACAAAAACTTGAATAACAACCGATGTAATGAATGTAGTATTATAAGAAAAATTTAAGATGGAATACTAAAATATAAGGTTTGAAGTGCAGATTTGTGATATGTGATACCATGTTGTCTTTTTCACTTTCCATTCCGTATCTTAGTTGCATACAAGATCTAAGATGGAGGATATTATGCTAATAATAGACACTATAATAAAACTGTTTCAATAGTCGACACCTCTGATAAACTTTAAATTCGTACTTTGGTGTAATGTTTGTCAAACCAGACTATATTCTATTTTGAACGCTATTTCTATAATTACTCCTCTGACCGCATTCTCTATAATAACAGAATTGAACAACCAAACTTTTCCGCCTTACTTTAATACATTATGTAGCTGTTCACACTCAGAAATGTAATTGGATCGCTCGCTCAGTATTATTCTACTTCCCCAGTCATACGAAGTGTAGGAAAAATTATATAATCAGTCAATGTAGAATTTTCAAGGGAATTTCAAATTTTCCGACACGCCTTATTTCAAAGAATGGGGGAAAAATTTGTAGTTTGTGTATGTGTGGGAACTCAACTGAGAAACCCTAATAACTTTCGATGTAATGAATGTATCAACACAAATTTTAGTATGAGGATTTAGAAGTGCCTATGTATGTACTATATATATATATTGGTGGGCTGGTTAGTCAGTTGATTAATATGACTCATGCCCGGGCTTTAACTACGAGGTCATATCGCCTACTATCAGAGCGCTCTTTCGTCACTCTGGTAGACATGAGCCCGACTCTACTGTGGGAATCCTAAATTTTGCTTACCCTAAATTTTTATTCACTTAGGGTAGGGGTCTTTAACGAGTACCTGACATCGTACAGGCTCCGGACCATTGCTTAACGTCCCATCCGAAGGATGGCGTGCTTATGTTTATTTTACTTCCCAGATAAAATAAACTAAGGGCCTCGGCTGGGTTTCGAACCCACGGTCTTGAGCTCAGAAGGCTTTGCACCTAAGGACCTAAGCTTCCAATGCTCTTATCCCTTCCTTCAAAGCGCTGAGGTTCCATCTTACCTTGTTACTTAGTTTACACTACCAATACTCATGAAGGACCCATTTTCCAGTTTGAGAATGCTCCCGTGATCCAATATTCTTCTACGATCATATCTTTGGCAACAATGTGGAATCTTGTCCGAGCATATACCTAGGAATTGAGTCGTTGCCTCATCTTCTTCTCTACTCCTGTCACAAGTGGGATTGCCTTTGACTTCTACAGACTCCTATTAGAACTCCTGTTAGTTCCTGAAGTTCACTCCTTTTGAAGTTCAGGATCTCATCCCTCAACACATTGGAATTCTCACTCAAGAACATCATCGATTGTCTGTGTGTGGTTATTTCTCTCCATGACTGCTCCAAAACGTTTCTAGTCCACTTTCTTATCCGGGTTATCGGTACGCCTGACGGGAGATTCCTAATACTGGCTCTGGACCCGTGAATGGCTTACTTGAACCTTCCTCCAGGCGGTCTGCCTCCTCATTTCCCTGAATCCCCAAGTGTCCAGGGACCCTGTAGAGTCCAATTTTTTTTATGTAGGTCAACTATATAAGTCAACTATTGCTTTTTATCCCAGTTAGAGCACTCACAAATGTAATTTTATTGAAAACTCGATCTCGGTTTTTTACACGATTATAATACTTTCTTATGCTGAATGTAAGCAATCCTGTATGCCCTACAGATATACAGAGCTGGTGCAGATGTTCCTGAGTGAAGGGGCTCAAGTCGACTACAGAGAAGACACCAATGATCCATTCCCAAGGACCACGATCTGTGATGAACCTCTCCGGTTGGCCATCAGGAACAGGCATCTCGACATTGCCAGGTATGAGTGACATATCATTTTAACAACATTTCATCTCTCTGGTATCAATTAGACTATTTCGTGATCCAGATCTGTTTTTCTAAAATGGCTGTTGGTCTTAGTCTATTTTATGTGGGTGGTAAAAAAAAATCAGCACGCCGTCCTTCGAGCGATGGTCCCGAGCCTGTACGATGTCAGATACTCCTTAAAGACTCCTACCCTAGATAACTAAACCTAGGTAGGCAATATTTAGAACTCCTGCAGTAGAGTCAGACTCATGTTCACGAAAGATCGCTTTGGTAGGCGATATGATCTTGTAGTTAAATCCCGGGCATTAATTTGGGCCATGGTGGCCGTGCGAGCTAGAGAGTAGGGGTTGGTCGCATGGTTTCGCCATGGTTGCGGGTTCGAATCCCATCCGGGAGAGATTTATTTCGTAGGTAGAACACACATGGCTAATATGAGACGAGCAAAAGGCCAATCATTATAAGAGAAATATAAAAAAAAGTAAACGATGACATATATTGAGTTAGTTATTATGACTCATGCCCGGGCTTTAGCTACAAGGTCATATCGCCTACTACCAGAGCGCTCTTTCATCACTCTGATGGACATGAGCCCGACTTTACTTAATTTTTATTCACCTAGGGTAGGAGTCTTTAACGAGTACCTGAAATCGTAGAGGATCGGGACTATCGCTCAACGTCCCGTCCGAAGGACCTCCCAGATAAAATAATCTAAGAGCCTCGGCCGGGTTTTGAACTCACGATCTTGAGCTCAGTAAGTGAGCTGCATACTACTGAGCTACCGGCGCCCTCGACATATATTAATTTTCAGCCAGATTGGTTAAAGGGAAGAGATTAGTGGTGGGGTTTAACATAAATTCTAATAAGTGCAGATTTCATGAATGTATTGACATGAAATTTTATATTTAGATTCAAATTCTCATATGGACATACACCTGTATATTTTCAGCGAAATCAGTCGAAGGGAAGGTGAGGATCAAAGGAGGTGAACTCGACTCTAATAACTGCGGATGTAATGAATGTATCGACACAAAATTTAGTATGAGGATTCAGAAGTCTCAATGTATGTCGATAATTAGCCCAAACGGTTGATTGTTTTTGCAGAAAGAGCGAACATTGAGGGGCCATCTATAAAATTCTTACGCAAAAATAGGGGAGAGGGGGTAACTGCCTAGCATGATATGTGACGAGGTGGGGGAACATGACGTGACGCGACGTTTGAAATACCTAAATCAATTTTATTCTTATTTTTTCAAAAACGATAGATTTCCTCTGATAAATAAAAAAAAAATATTGATGTTTATTACTGAGAGATACAATAGGTTTTATTTTAATAACTAGTGCAGTAAATCGCCGAAGAATAACAATTATTTTGTATTAAAAAAATTCTATGAATAAATGAGATTGTATAGACATAATTTTTGTATGTTACTAATAATCATAAAAATAATCATTCATTTTGGGGGGTCCAACTTTTATCATTAGGTAGGGGGTTGAAAAAAATTTGATATATTGTGACAAAGGGGAGGGAGGGGTCAAAAATGCGTGAATTTTGCGTGACGTATTTTAAGGATGGCCCCTTAGTTGATTAATTCGTGCTGGGGAAGTATATTGGCGGTGATTCACCGACAGATTTTTTTTATTACTTTATGTATTTGAAAAATAGTTATTGTTTATTTAATTATTTATTCTAAATTATTTTCGTTTTTTAAGTATCAGTTGATTACTTAACTCTCTTTTTTTTTTCAGATTGCTGCTCGAGCATGGAGCGGATCCAAACAAAAGATATTTTTTTGGCGCGGAAATCAACCTGGTCTCCCCCCTAGATTTGGATTTTCTCAAATTGTTGCTGATGTATGGGGCAGACCCAAATTCGAGAGACAGAGCTGGACTTACTCCCTTGATGAAGGCGGCCCGTCTACCTCAGGTAATATAAAATCAAGATAAGCTACCATTGTTCTCTTCAGTCATTCTGCTCCGCCTGTACACTGCACAGCAGTGGAGGTAGACCAAGAAGGAAGGAGAGCTGAAAGTCACTACAAGCACTCCCAGATATATTTGCTATCTTATACTAGGGGATCTCTCGGCCAGCACCGCCTCTGCTTTCAGAGGGGATTATCTGGATGGGTGCGGGAGGACAAGAGTTGACCGACGGGATCATAAAAAAAAACAATATAAAAAAATCGAGTTAGTTAGTTATTATGACTCATGCCCGGGCTTTAACTACGAGGTCATATCGCCTACTACCAGAGCGCTCTTTCGTCACTGAGCTGACTATACTGTGGGAGTCCTAAATTTTGCCTACCCTAAATTTTTATTCACCTAGGGTAGGGGTCTTTAACGAATAACTGACATCGTTCAGGCTCGGGACCGTCGCTTAACGTCCCATCCGAAGGACGGCGTGCTTAAGTTTATTTTACCTCCCAGATAAAATAAACTAAGGTTGGGTTTAGAACCCATGTTCTTGAGCTCAGAAGTCAAGCACGCATACCACTGAGCTACCGGCACCCTCAAATATGTTATATAAATTCTTTTATTTATCTGGCCCGCTTATTACTATAAATATTTATTTTTTGGTTCTGGTTAAACTCTTTAAATATGATAAGATGATAAACATACTTTTTTAAGAAAATAAAGATGGGCAAATACTTTTGACTGATAGTGTATGTATGAATTCCAAGGTATTAATATTTTTGTTGCGCTGATTTTCACATTCGATAGTTTGCATCTGTATCGACTATATTGATTGTACGTTGTGAGTCAATTAGATCTGGAATCCTATTTATTCCTAGAAATAAAACTAATTTTTTTTTTTTATATAGGGTATGGACTCAGTGTTACTATTGATCTCCTACGGTGCTGACGTAAACGCCATGACGGACGAACGTCACGACTACAGGACAGTTCTTCACTATGGAGTGCTCTCGGGAAATTTGAACATTGTCAACCTTCTTGTCAAACAGGGTGCTACACTTAACTATCCTCCGGAGATAGCCAAACCTACAGTTCTGGACTTGGCCATTCTCAGAGGCGATCCACAGTTGGTCACTTTGCTTATATCTTCAGGTAAATACAGAAATAAATAAATACATAAATTAACATAATATATGTATAGATCTGGAGTTGAATCCAAATAGAAAATTTCCAACTAACCGAGCTACGATTCCTCTGGGGGTTCTATGGAGGACTATGGGGTACTTGGAAGATGCAGTTGGCCAACTGAAAATAAAGCAAAAAAATAACAAAATCTAGGCTAAATATATATAAAACTTAACTTAGTATTTGGGGAGAAAAATATAACGTTTAAAATAAAAATAAAAGTTCATAAAATTGGTAAAATAATAATGTTCTTATCGGTTACGATGGGATGCACCGTCAAGTGATGGGATGGTGTGATGATAGGGCTGAGCTCGCAGATAAACGTACGATGCGATCTTGGTGACTCCCAATACTGCCGGCTTAGGCTCTTTCGTCACTGGTGGACATGAGCCCGACTCTACACTCTTAAATTTTGCCTACCTAGGTTTATTCACCTAGGGTCTTTAACGAGTACCTGTCATACATCGCTTAAAGTTAAACCTAAGGACCTCGGGCCGGGTTTCGAACCCGCGATTTTGAGTTCAGTTGTCTAGCACTCTACCTCTGAGCTACCAGCGCCCTTGTTAATCATTGATATAATATAAATCATATTTGTTTTTTGACGTGAAACGTCTTTCATTTCGGTCAGAAGGTGTCGCTTGCTAAAACCGCAACGAAAACATGTAATACTAATATCGCTTATATCTTTGCAACCGTACTACCTGCGCGGCTTACTTTGGTATCGTTGTGTAGAGGAAAGAAGTCATTATTCGATCAATCATGTGTCTCGTGCGCAGATGGAGCCGTTGTCGGGCCATGCATGACGCAATCGGAGCTAAATATAGCCTCGCGCGCGGCTTTCACTAAGGCGCAGCTCGACAGTACGTTGCACTCTGCCGTAGTAGGTATAATCCATCGAACTCAAACCAGTGCTCATCAGGAGTTATAAGGCTTATAAGTGTATTATTTGTTGCAGTTTGACGGTTATTCGGCTATGCCAGTAACAATATATCGATACGATACGATATATCGCGTTTCTTCTCTCGTGGGAAGGAGTGAAAATCGTCTCACTGCTCCAAGTTCTACTGGCCATGGAATATCTCTTATCATATGTTTAACGTTTCAGGTGCAAACGTGAACTCAAGTTCGCCTATCATTGGTTCGCCTCTTCATGTGGCCTGCTCTGAGGGGATCCTTCATCGGACAGAACTCATGACCCTCCTCCTAAGAGCTGGAGCTGATCCAAACCTAATAGTGGACAGTGACGATGGTCCGCCTCTTCGTCCTGTTCTCTCTGAGTATGTTGGCACCAATGAGAGTCCTTCTTCTGATGTAGTTCGTCTGCTGCTTAGACACGGTGCCAAGGTAACTTAACTGCTACAGTGGCGCGGGAAAAGAGGGGTGGGGCACAGGGGTACTATATCCCCCAACTTTTGCCAGTACAAAAATTAATTTTAATTAATTAAAACAATATTATTTTTCTATTTGTTTCATTTATTAATAAAAAAAAGTCGTCGGTGAATCATTGGCAATGTACTTCCCCAGAAATAATTAATCAATTCATATGTCTAAGTTGAGGAACGCGGACATATTGTGAAATTTGTAATACATAAATAAAACAAACTTATTTTTTGAAATATTGTCTATTCCACTAAAGATATTTATAAAAATAAAACTACGGGTTTCGGCCTCACACCATCGTCAGGTCTAGTTATGACCTGACGATGGTGTGAGGCCGAAACCGGTAGTTTTATTTTTATAAATATCTTTAGTGGAATAGACAATATTTCAAAAAATAAGTTTGTTTTATTTATCAATTCATATGTGATAGTAAGATGTTGTGGGACGAGATTCCTCATCCGGTGGTACATCCCACCCACACTGGCCAGTGGTATTTTAACCGCTACGCTGTGTAGGTGGAATGTACCACTGATGATGACCCGGTTGCGTTGAAAACAGGTTTTGGTCAAAAATAAAACATTGGGAAGACAACGTCTTTTATTTCTAAGAGAATCAATTACCTTTTCGCTCCTCCTCCAAAACGAGTCAACCGTTTGCGCTAATATTCAACGGTTGACTTATATCGGTGCTCTTGTATAGCATCCTCATACTAAATTTTGCGTCGATAAATTTATTAAATCGGCAGTTATTAGGGTTTTTTAATTTACTCCTTTTCCCTGAATCTCCCTTTCCCTTCAGTCGATTTCGCTAAAAATTAACAGGTATTGTCCTCAATTGAATGAACTGGTTTCGGAGAGGAGCGAAAAGTTAATTGAATAATTCCTGCTGGGATAGTACATTGCCGGTGATTCACTGATAATTTTTTTTTTTTTTAAATTTATTTATTTACATATTCACAACGACAACATTTGTCACTAGTGATTGTGATGATGTGCTGTGGCAAGTGTGTCGCTGTACTGCTGAGGTACGTGACCGAAGAGGAGTCCAGGCTAGTTCTGGAGCAGGTCCCTCTGCCATGCCCGCTTTAGACGTCTTGGCGGATTTGTGGGGAGAGTGTTCGTGGATAATTGGAGAATAAGTGGATTGGCGTGATGATGGAGTTTGTCGTTAAAATTTTGATATCGTGTCTTGATAACAGAAGGTACAAATGGGATGTTGAGGTCATTATGTAATGTGAGGTTGAAAACGTAAAATGGGGCATTGGCAATGTGGATGATGGATTGTAATGACTGAAGGCGTTGTATGTTTGATTTTTTGGCTGATCCCCATATCTCGATGCCGTAAGTCCAGATGGGTTTTAGTATAGTATTGTAAATGTGAAGTTTGTTTTCAAGCGATAATGTCGATCGTCGTCCGATGATTGATTTCTGTCGTCCAAATCGTCTTTTGAGGTCTGTGCCTTTCAGTCTGATATGAGTTGTCCATGTTAAACGTCTGTCTAAATGAAGTCCTAGATATCGGACAGTGTCTGATACAGGAATGGGCTGGTGATAATTTTTTTTAGTTTTTATTTATTATCTTTGTATTGTACTTTCAACAAGAGGGAACATTCTGAATATTATCACATTATTATTAATACAATATTAGTTATTATTATCATTGTTTTGTGGTCTCTGTTCAGGTGGTGATGAAGACCCAGTATCGACACCCTCACGGGATCCTCAACTCTCTTCAGCACATCGCCAAGAACCCTGCCCTCTTCTACTGTCTCCTGGAGGCGGCTGAGAGTTTCGATATATACATGATCCGAAGGAACATCTTTTTAACACAGGTACGATTGGTCTATTACAAGATGATAGTTTTAGTAAGGTTAAAACGTCACTAGAGATATATTCATTGATGAGATCAGTGGTAAGAAAATCATAAGAGATGTTAAGCGATGGTCCCGTCTTTGGGATGTCAGGTACTCGTTAAAGACCCCTACTGTAAGTGAATAAAAATTTAGAACTCCCATAGTCGAGTCGGGCTCATGTCGAAAAAGCGCTCTGGTAGTGGGCGATATGACCTCTGATAATAATCATATATATAAAGCTGAAAATGTCTGTGCGTTGTACCGCTATAACTCACGAACGGCTTGATGGATTTAATTAATTTTTTTTAAAATTTGTTCGTCATCGTCTGTGGAAGGTTATAGGCGTATTAGTACCTCAATATCTGGTCCATCCCAGCATCCACCCACGCAATCTTTGTAACTCGAAAACCATTGCAACGATTAATGAGAAATCTTTTTGAATAAATTAGTTTTAGCTCCAAAGCTAGCGTTACTACAGTTGAAGGACTATAAGCCTTATTCCGTATGAATAATTGAAAATTATAACATCATGAATGTACTGTCGAGGAACTGAATAGTCTTATAGGAGATATTGGGAGAAAAGTCAAAGTTCCCCGGGCAACGCCGGGTATTACTGCTAGTTATATATAGTTTGACTACAACTATATATTGAAACTTATTGTCTCCCTGAACAGTTATGGCACATTATAATATTCAAAATAATATTTTACTTTTTGGGTTGTGTAAGTAGATTCTTAATTGACGGGGTTAGAATCAAAATGGTCCAAGTGACATGATCGGATACAAAAATGATAGTTCTGTTCAGGAAAAAAGTTGTACAAGTAAAATCCTAGCCAGTGCTGAGATCTAGTGGCAAATCACTTATACCATTTTGGTGAGATAAACAAGTAAATTAAACATGTCAATAGTAACATTGAAATTTAGATTTATATTCAATTTTATGGTTTGCTAACAGCAACTTTTAGTTATGTAATCGAAATTCGATGCGGAGTTTTTAACGAAATTTCATGTTCTTCGGCCTCTTGATGCCAAAAATGAAAAAAAAAAATATATATATATGGAGTGTGAAGTGACCCTGTATATATATTTACTTTTATTTGTCAATTTATTTATTTTATTATTCTATTAACAGGAACAAAAGGATCTATTAATAGAAAAAGCTAAAACTCCAGCCACCCTGAAGCAGCACTGTCGCCTCCTCATCCGAAAGTATCTCGGTAAAGGATACATCGAGAAAATAAAAAAATTACCTCTCCCCAGGATACTTCACAGCTATCTCCTATACGAATTTCATTGATTATTATCCAATCTTATGATTTTTTGAAAAATCTAAAAAAACGTTACCATTTTTAGTGTTTATAAGGGCTTTAGTGAGATTAAATATACAGCCACTTTTTATTATAAAATTTGTATTCTATTGTATATTTGATATATATTTTTTCTTTTAATTTTTCTCTTTTTGTTAAGAGACAATATTGATATTTTTGTATGTTTTTAATTTTGTTAATTAGATTGTTTATAATATTTTTTATACCAATACAAAGATATTCTTAAATATATTTTCCTTTTATTTTCACCTTTGTTATTTATTTATAAATTTTTATACACATGTGCAACATCAGCTCAGAGGTAGCTTGGTGTCCTACTGAGCTCAAGATCGCGGGTTCGGTACCCGGCCGAGACCCTTAGGTTTTTCATCATGGAGACCTTACTCGATGTCATACAGTGGAATTGAGCTCATATCCACTAGAGTGACGAAAGAGCGCTCTGGTAGTCGATATGACATCGTAGCCCGGGCATGAGTCATAACTAACATCAGCAGTCGGTGAATGAAAGGTTGAAGGATCTGGGTAGGGCTTAAGTGAGACTATGACAAGGGTCAACCATTGGCCAATCAAGTGGTCATCCCCAGCCCGTCAAACGGCTCTCTTCTGCTCCCGCCAGGAGCCGAACAAAGGGTAGCTGGTCTCCGTTACACAGTGGGGCAAAACTCGTAATTAGCGCGAAAAAATTAAAAAGTACAGCTCTATATTTTACAAGCATCTATGTTATCATATAAATCCTATCGGAAAAGATTATAATTAAAGAGATATGTGTCATTGGGGTAAAAAAAAAAATGAAAAAAGCACTTGCTTGTACAATAGCAGTTTAATAATGGAAATATAATAAAATAATACGATGAATCATCCGATGAGTTGGTTGGTAACAAGTTGGGTTCTCTTAGCAGCGATAACACATCCGTCGGAAAATATTTTATTGTAGAACGATATTTTCGAAATTCCGCACTTTTTATGAAATTATTCAATTTTCTTGGAAGAGCTTCTTCATCAATTTTGTTAGATAATCGTTTTTGAAGTGCAACCGCCATTTCCCGAACCGCTACGTTTCGTTTAAGACACTTGAATTTCAACCATAGTGAAAACATGTAAGAGTTCTTTACTACATTAGAACTTCCTGTAAAAGGAAAAAAAAATTGCTTATCAAGGAGAGCTAAGATTCTGCTTCTTTTACAACAATTAGAATACTAAATTATCAAATGTAGAAGGCATGCAATCGCGGGCGGCTTTCAGAATGTAAAAT
Organism: Aradus depressus; assembly: GCA_963662175.1. NCBI lineage: Eukaryota > Metazoa > Arthropoda > Insecta > Hemiptera > Aradidae > Aradus > Aradus depressus. The sequence goes on along the minus strand of OY759226.1, from coordinate 17,496,464 downwards.
TTCCAATAATCAACGCTATGCATTGAATTTAATTAATTTATGCACTATTTTGGCAGAATAAACAATATAGATTATTCACTTAGCTTCTCCTGAATCAGATATTAGCTAAGGTTTGAAAAATAAATGAACTGCACTGTATCAATGTCAGAATGTAACTGATGTGAAAAGATGACGTGTCATTCCTGTGTTTACATGCCGGCTTTGCTCACTTATTGTAAACAACTGAGGCCCACCTCTTGGGTTCAATGTCTACAATTAGTCTACTTACAATACAAATTGTTCCCATATTTCTAGTAAAAATTTCATAATTTGAATTTTTTCGTGCTAAGTTGGTGAATTGCCCCACTGTGCGTCATCAGCTTCCGCAGGTCCAGTCCCAGTACGATGCGGTTCCGAATATGAACTCCACACTGACCTACAACGGACCTCGATCTCAAGGTCCCTCCCATAGACTTTGGGTCATTCTTCATCTTAATGGAGAAGAGTTTGGAATAAATATCCCCCTGACCTGATATCTGGGACGTCCAGTAGTCAGACTACCCACGCAGAGCCAAGGCATACACCGAACCCCATGAAATATGCCTACGCGTTCGGCCATTCGAACTTCGTGATCAAGGTTTTTTCATTTCACCTTAACTATTTCAAATCACCAAAACAATACATTTTAGCAAGAATATAGGACAATAAATAATTTTAAAAACTCAACTTTTGGAAGAACATTATATACTTTCTTTAAAATTACATACATATATAATATATATAATATTACATACATATATAATATATATTATATATTATTATAAAATTTAAACAGTACATTCTTATTATTATATTTTGTGCGTTCATACATAAAATTTTAATTTTATCAATTTCTCTCTTTAAAAAAAAAATATATATACAAGCAATATTAGTTGAGCAAATATACAAAGCTGAGGCTATTTTCAAAAACTCTAACGTTATTTTAAAAGCTACGAAAAAACTGACACATTTTATTGGAGAATGTATAGTTTTTTGCAGATTATCAAAACCTCAATGAAGAATCGTATAAGGATGCTTTTTATAAATAAACTATTTGTTTTTATGTATTTAAATATATTTAAGGAATACATAATATACCTGTGTCGTCCCTATGTAAAAATAATTAATGAATTTCAAAAAAATGTTTTGTGTCGATATCCTTAATTATTTGAAGTCTTCTGGGGCGTGCAATGCGCTCGATATACCTTTAATCGATACCCCTTTTGATTATGTAGACAATTTTTTTCTTTTCTGACATGGATAGCATGTGAAGTATTTTTGTAGCAGTATTTATTTGTTATTAGAGCTGTGATTTATATGCATTTACAGATTTCTTTCTATTAACTCCAGCATCCTGTTTAAACATTATCTTTATGTTTTGGCCCATATAGAATCAATTTAAGCTATTTTTATTTTGCATATATCGCTAAAAATACATATTTTTACATATCTGAACCTTAATCGCAGTAAAATAGGTATATACAAATTTTTTTTTTTCTTAACTGAAAATTAATAAAAATTAATCCCAGTTTCTTTCCAAATGTTTCCCACAAAATTTGCTTCTGTTTGGCCAGATGTACGCGCTTTTTATTGAGATGAGTGCATTCCAGGAACTCCAATGTTTCTCTTGAATTCATTGTGTTCATATTGCCAACTTTTTATTCTGACAGTTTCTTTACTTTAATCAATTTATTCTCGTAACTGTTCTTCATGCCCATTTCCCCCTTCTTTCTAATTCTTTTTTAAGTACATCAGTTCAGTTTTATACGTTTGAGTGAAAAGCAGTGGAGGTGGTGAGCGAAGAGTCAGGGGTTGAATTGAGACCAATGGATATTGGGGTTTTCAATTATGCGCCAGTTACTACAATTGATGTGGAGCCAGTTACTACAATGATTCAGCCGATACAAATCAATTTTGAGGCGACAGGCGATCCTTTTTGTTTGAAAATTTAAAAAGTTATTATGTGCAATTGTAACATTTTTTTAGACGATCAAGTTTTTCTCTGTTCAAATAATTTTTTATATCACTATATTTTTTTGCTTATACATTTTTTATTTATTAAATTTCATGTCTATAAAGATTTTCTATTACTTCTGTGTTTATTTTTTTCTATAGGTACTTTTTTCCTTGGCAACCTTTCGCATATTTTAGTTGTTAACTGCATATTTTGCCAAATATATATGCATTATATACGTGCATATTTCGCTGTTTTTATTGCATAAAAAATTACAGTCCTGGTTATTATGATATTCTTAATTGTTTAAGGTCATTGCGGAATATTCAATAGGTTAGCAGCACCCTAGTAATCGATTCGTACAAACTGAAACAGTTTTCTACCAGACACAAACACTTATCATACAAACTTGAAAGAAATAAAACTTGTTTATTTATGATATTGTCTAATTTCACCAACTATATTTACATGGGAGTACTTTCGGTATTTCTACCATCCTCAGCCAAAAGCATAAGAGATAAGACTTTTGAGTCTGTATGCTTTTGGCTGAGGATGGTAGAAATACCGAAAGTACTCCCATGTAAATATAGTTGGTGAAATTAGACAATATCATAAATAAACAAGTTTTATTTCTTTCAAGTTCATTTGAATTATTTCACAATATCTCTGCAATAATGTCAGTTTTCACTTATCATACACATCAAATCGAGACATTATAGAGCCTTGAAGAAGAAAATTGTTTCGAAAACGAGCAAATACTGAGTCTTATTTACACGACAGAACCTCGTTTTCCCTCGATATTAAAAAAAAAAAATATATATATACCTTGAAATTAAACGTTAGAAAATTCAAAACAAAAAGCCTCAATGTCACTATAATCAACCATATTATTAGACATAATAAAACTTGTTATTACTAAATTATTATAATTGGTAATATCACAAATCTTACCTATAATTGTTTCGAAAATACAATATAGCCTATATAATGATTTATAAAATAATATATACATATATAAGAGAGAAAAAACAAAATACTTAAAATATATTTGTTTTTCCGTAAACATTTTCTTAACTAAAAGAATGGGTTACTTGTGTATTACATATTAAAGTAAAAAATAAAACACATAAGTAATGTTTCCCAAAAGAAAATGTATAAAGAAAAAAATTTACACATGCATTCCACAAAAAATAAAAAAGCACATAATTGTATGCCTGTAAATAAAAGATGATTAAGATAATAATTTTTTTTACAATAATTTCAAATGTAAATATTTGTTATATATTTTTTTAAATTAAATATATTTTATAAAACTAATTAAATTAATTATTCATAAATAAAATACTAAACTGAAGTTATAACGAAAAAAAAAAAAGAAATTACAAATTACGTTTTACAAAACGTAGTTTTCTTTAAATTAAAAATGTGACTAAATATTGTTCTAATTTTTAAAATAAATAAGAAAAAATGAATAAACAAAAGTAGGATTTTAACATATACACTATACATATTTTAAAAATTTAATGAAATTTTCTCAGTTAATGAATAATTTCAATTTATACCAAAACCCAATTTTTACACATATTTTACAAAATCTTAAATACATTCTCATTATCAGTTTTATTATTACTAATTCTATGTTGTTTTTCTATTATATTTTTACATTTTGATAAAAAATACATAGTTAGAAATCTAGCTTAAAAATTGTTTAATAATAACTACATGTACCTACTTATTTTACGACGTATTATTTATTTATGTATTGTATTCATTACGTTTTAATAAAAAAAACGTATATTTTTAAAAATATTGCCTATTTCACAAAATATATATAATATATGAGAGTACTTTCGGTATTGCTATCATCACACATGGTTTCACAATATCTTTGCAGGAAATGATACTTATCATTTTTGCAAAGATATTGTGATATTGTTAAGTCTTAAAAAAATGAAAAACATTAAAAATAAAATTTCGTCTCAAATTAATATTTTAATAACAGAATTTTTTTAAAAAAATAGTATGTGCTGAATAAAAATACAAATATATATGCATATATGAAATAAATGAGAGATGACAATAATAAATATATGAATAAAAAACTGAGTATTTTTTCTATATTTTTAAGACTTAACTGTACAGGAGGGACAAGGAAAACACCGTGGGGACTGAAAAAAGGGACATTTTGGATTGTAAACTGGTTGAACTTCCATTTAGTATTTGTTAAGTGGCTGAAGATAGTAGCAATACTGAAAGTACAGTAGAGTCCCGCTAATCCGGACACCGATTATCCGATTTAGAAAAACTAATTAAAATTTACTAAACTAAAAATTTAATTTAGACTGCGGTAAGTACGAAAATAATTCAAAGAGAGGGTTTGACTTGACTTACTCAGTTGGATACGATGAAAAAGTGCCGACAAAAAGACGCTAATATTTAAAAAAATATTTTTCATGTGCATTTTACAGCAAATTCCGTTTAATGCGGACTTTCGGTGATCCGGACAAGGTCCGATCCCATCTAGTCCGGATTAATTTTTTAATCCTTCTACTGTACTCCCATATATTTTATATATCTTGTGAAATAGACAATATTTGTAAAAAAACATACGTTTCTCTTTATATTTCTTTGCAGAAAAATTTAAGTATCAAACCAGAAAATTAACTAGTTAATATAAAGAAAAAAAAAATGCAACAATTTAACTGATTACTGAAAAATGTCATTTTAGGAGGTTTTTCATGAAAATCTAAAACTTTTAAAAACTAAAATTTGAAAATGACTAGTTTTCTGAATCACTTTCATTTTGTGCTGTCAACTTATAACCAACTCTCTCGATAAAACTTGACGAACTTGAAGAGTTTTGATTTCTTCTACAATAAAGACGTTTATTGTACCCTATAACAGCTAAAATGGTGAAGAAAATAATTAAATTTAAAGCAAGACCAAGACAAGCCCAGTAATAATATTTTGTGAAATTTATAGCTTCTGTTAAAGACTTGGGATAACAGTAACTTCGAAAATGGTATGAAGCAGACTCAGCGTCTGGATGACAAGTGGCGCACTCATAGTCAGCTGGGCCAATACAAGTGGCGCAAGTGTAGTGACAAGTGGTGCAAGTGAAGTCATCATCGGCGAAGGTGTCTGGAGGACAGGTGATGAGGCAGGTGCCGTTCCTCCGCCATAGACCAGGAGCGCAGACTGAAATGGAAACAGATAGGTTAATGACACCCACAACTATCTATAGAAAGTTTCAATAATAATAATAATTATCAAAATAAAAATAAAATATTGTTCGTGAATCACCACTATGTACTTCCCCAGCACGAATAAATAAATTATGTTTTCGCTCTCCCTCCAAACACAATCGACCGTTTTGAAATTCAATATTTGACATACATTGTGGCTTCTGAATCCTCATACAAAATTTTTTGTTTAGATTCACATGTAAAATTTCGTGTCGATACATTCATTACAATGGCAGTTATTAAAGATTTTGTGTTAAGCCTCCCCTCTAATCCCCAACTTCCTAGTGGGCGATTTGGCTGAAAATCAATAGGTGTCGCCCTTAAAGGGTTCTGGATACACATATAAAATTTCGTATCGATACATTCATTATAATGGCAGTTATTAAAGTTTTTGTGTTATGCCTCCCCTCTAATTTCCAACTTCCCAGTGGACGATTTGGCTGAAAATCAATAGGTGTCGCCCTTAAAGAGTTCTGGAAACACATATAAAATTTCGTGTCGATACATTCGTTACAATGGAAATTATTAAAGATTTTGTGTTAAGCCTCCTCTCTGATCCCCCTCTTCCCAGTGGCCGATTTGGCTGAAAATCAATAGATGTCATCCATATAGGGTTCTGGATACACATATAAAATTTCGTGACGATACATTCACGCTATCGACGCGATTACCTAATAGATAATACTGTGAAAGTGATAAACGTAAGCGCTGGTATATAAACATCCTTTCTCACTTTATTTTTTCATGCTAGCTGGCTTTCGAGGTTGCACTTATCATCAGGCAGTCCACAAAAAAAACCAAACGGTAAAAAAATGGAGGGGCTAAAATAAATACATAATTCATTTTAGCGCATATATTTAATATTGTTATGTATCTGTATTTCACCATTTACTTCTTCAACAATACAAAGTATAGGGGAAGTTATGAAGAAATTAGATTCGGAGTTTTCAACGAAATTGACTCCGAAAGTGAAAAAAACAAAGGCTGTCTGTGTGTCTGTGAACACGATTACTCCAGACAAAGTGAATTTATCGACTCGAAATTTTATTCATGAATCCAGAACCCTCTAGTGACGACACCTATTAATTTTCAACCAGATCAGTCGAAGGGGAGGGGCGTTTAACTCAAAAATCGCAATAACTGCCGATGTAATAGGCGTATCAACATAAAATTTTATATTTACATTCAAAACCTCATAAAGACTACATCTAAGAAGGGGAGGGATCAGAGGGGCTGTGTATCATAATGAAATTTTGTATTTAAATACAAATACTCATAAGGATGGCACCTAGGGGCGTAGGGCGTGCCCCCCCCCCCCCCCCCCTGGCCAGAGCAAAAAACCAAGATAAAAATTAAATAAACTAAAAAAATGGATTGCTTGCAAGTTATTAATAGGATCTTCAAATTTCCCGTGCGTCTGATTCCTAAATCAGCAATCAGCTGTCACATAAATGTAAATGTACAAGACAAGTCAAATTACATTTATTTAAATATATATGAATTCGATCATTTCATTTCCTCGCTCAAAATCTTCATTTATGTTATACTTTATACTCTTAAAGCTGATTTTACATGCGCAGTAAAAATGCAAAGCGCAGCAGCAGCAAATGCACGCTATTGGCTGTGAGTCATTTAATTCTAAAAGCACAGAAACCACAGAGTGCATTTGCGTGTATTACAGTCAGTGGTTACCTCAGGGGGGAGCTTCAAAATCCATCGAAAAAAAGGAGTTTCAGAGAAGGGAGACTCCGCTCAAATATCCTAATAACTGCCGAAGTTATGAATTTATTAACAAAAAATGTATTATTATTATTATTGAGAAGTCAATATGTAAGTAAAATAATGAGTTTTAGCGAAAACATAATTGATTAATTCTTGTTGGGGAAGTACATAGCCACTGAATCTACGACGCCTTTTTTTTTTTTTTTTTTTTTTTTTTTATACAAATTTATGATTTATTTATAGACTGCCCGATGATAAGGGCAACCTCGAAAGTCGGCTAGCATGAAATAATATAACTTACGTGAGGACAGACTATGTGTTATTTTATTTAATAAACATCCTATCGCTTTAAGTTACATACAAATTATATAAGCGAAAAAAAAAATAATAATAAAAAAAAAAAATATTTGATAAGAAAAAAATTAATATTTAGACAAAAGCGATAATAAAAATATTATACATACCACAATAAAGTCCTCGAAATGAGGCAAAAATGGAAAATAAATAAATAAATAAATAAAAGACAAGAAAAATTACTCAATTTGACTTAAGTAACATAAGGAAATGTGACAGTTGAGATAAGATTTAAAACGCTCCATTCATATAAACAAGAGTGTGGGCAGCATCGGGTGGAGCTCGCTCGGGAATCTTCGTAACTTATCGGCTCTTCACTTATATTTTTGTCTAACTGTTAGTGAATATATATTTTGAATAAATATATATTTGACACAGGTTTATTGTTCTCTCAATTTATTTTTTTCATTATTGGGCGCCAAGGAGAAGTAGCGTACTAGCTTATTGAGTTCAGAAGAGGGTTCGAAACGCGGAGGCCCTTAAGCATGCCGTCCTTCGGATAGGACGTTAAGTGATGGTCCCAAGCCTGTATGATGTCAGGTACACGTATAAAAATTGAGAGTTGTTTGCGTGCAACAAACTAATATAAATGATAACAAAATAATGATTAAACAAATCGTAGATTCGAACTTCAAAGGAGGATATCTGTGGAGAAACTCTGGGAAAAAAATTTAAACATTACTCGAAAATATTTAAACAAGTATTAGTTATTAAGGTTGTAAAAACCAAAAAATAAATTTAGAGAAGAATAAAGCTGTGGAAAAAATATATTAATTTATTTGTAAAATTTATGAAAATAAGTATGAAAATTTATATATTAAAAATAATAAAAATGTTGTCCCTTTCTGTCATTTTTTTAGTGGAGTGAAGTACAAGTTATGAAAAATCAGCCAAATCTAACTGTAAACAAAAGTAGCAACTTTCGGATGGAACTCCACTCGCCGCTGCACACTCAACAAACCATACAATATGATTCACTATTTTTTACATTTATATATCTTTAGACATTTCAAACTGTCAAATCTCAACTCTATATATATATTATATATATATAATAAATAAATATATATTTCTAGAATAATACCAATAAATTTTAGTTAGTTGCAGTTCATGCAAGCGTTTTAATAGAATAAAAAAAATTATTATATTTTTAAAATCATGCTGACCAGTTGTTATAATTTGTTATTTATACCTCAAAATATAATGGGTGTATTATAAAACTGGAGGCCATTTTCAATTTATAATATCTTCATTATTTAACAACTCTCTTCCAAGTGCAATAACAAGCAAGATGGAGATGTGTTTCACTTTATTGCCGTATGCCCCATCTTAAAAGAATTTCGTATTATTTATTATAATAAAACAGAATATTAAGCTATAATCAATTTATTGAATATCTAAATGGAGGAAATCACAAAAGTCTTATTAAGTATTGTCTGATATTATAGAGTTAAACTAGTTTCAGAATTTAATTATTAATAATATATAAACAGGATGTTTTTTTTTTGAGACAACCCCTTCGGTCAATTTGACCATGAATATTGTCTGTCATTATTATTATTGTTATTAATAATGTATGTCTATAATAAGAAAAATAAATAAAGACGTTTATTATTATTTTTTTCTTTATTTATTTTTTTTTTCTTAGTTTTTATTTAACGTCGCATCGACTGCAGGGCCATTAACGACGACTATTGCTTCTATATGTCTTCGTAGAATTTTGTGTCTTGAAGGAACTGGATGAGTCCGTTGTATTCGTCGGTGGGTGTTTGAAGTAGTTTTTTCATGTCATTCGGTAGTTTGTATTTGTTTCTTAATGCGGTGTAGTTTGTGCAGTTAGTATATGTTGTACTGTGAGCTCTGTGTAGTCTTGGTTGCAGGAGCATGTCGGGTGTTCAAGTCCAAGAAGTAAGAAGGAATGTGTCAGTTTCGTATGTCCAAGTCTTAATCTTGTGATGACTACCGTGTCTCGTCTGTTCATGGTGCTTGGAGGTTTCCATGGCTTGTTTTCGTCTTTTATTTTTCTGAGTTTGTTGTCTGAGTCCATTGATTGTTCCAGTGTTGTTCAATTTTTTTTTTGATAGTAGGTTGAAAGGTCTTGTGCTGTGTTAACTGTTTGTTGCGGCAGTAAGGAGGAGAGTGCAGCGTCTTTTGCAGCAATGTCTGCTTTTTCGTTCCCAGAAATGCCAACATGGGACGGGATCCAGTTTATTATTATTATATCTTCATTATTATAAAATAATACTTTTGTTGTTAAATTTTAACAATAAAAGTATTATTTTTATAATAATTTAAACCATAATTCGTCCTCTTTTATGTTCTGTCGTCACATTTCGTTATAAGCAAGGCTACACTAGTCAAAAAGATGTTGAGAAGAGAAATGAGTCAGTATTATAGTGTCGGCCTTTTTGACGAAAATACGTAGTATATAGAAGTAATGTAATTGGACAAAAAATCGATGTTGAGTTTTCAGCGGAATTTTAAGTTTTAATTCCCCAAAATGAATTAATCTACTAAATTTTCCCACCGTTTGCGCTAATATTCAACAGTTGACTCACATAGAGCTTCATTATTTTTTTTGTTTACATTAACACGAAATAATACTTGTTTTGTTAAATAATAATAGCGATATTCTAAATTGAAAAATGGGGGTCAATATTATAATACAACCAATAAACATGCAAAAAGATAACAAGTAAAGAAATTGCAGGATATAAACATCATATAATTAAATACTAATAATAATATTTATTATTTTTATTTTGTTTAATGAATATAAATAATAATAATTAATTGAAATAAATGTAATATAAACAATATTTCACTCGTCGTAACTAACCTGATGTGATAGCCATTGAAACAGACTGAACGTGGAATAGAAAGTTTGAAGTAGAACAAATAATTGGGTTATTCAGAGACTAGTCAGTGTAAGCAAAAAAACAAAAACTTTTTTTATGTAAATACTTTTAAAATTATGAAACTATCATTTATAAATCATGGGATATTGGAAAAAATAAAACAACAATCTCAAAAAAATTAATTTTTCAACAAAATCTCCTTCAAATTCATTGAACAATCTATATGAGATGAGACAGTGTTGCCTAGCCCAGAGTAGAAAAAATATATATAATTTTTCATTATTATTTTTTTTTTGTACAAATGAATATTTACAACTAAAAAAAAAAGTAGCTGATTCCCCTTGTGACTAGCCCCTATCCCCGCATTCTCTTTGATCATTTGGCTGAAAATCGGTAGGTAACGTTATAAGAGGGCTTTGAATTTACATATGAAATTTCGTATCAATATATTCATTAAAACTAGTTATTAGTTTGTGGTAAGCCTCGCCCCTAATCCCCCCCCCCTCTCCCCTTTGGTCGATTAGACTGAAAATCAATAGGTTGATAAATTCATTTTTATCGGGAGTTATGTTCACAGACATACACACAGACAAACAGAATGTTTATTGTAGGAATTGAAAGAGGAAAATAATTTTTTTTTTTTTTTGAATTAGTAACTAGTGAAAAGAGTTGAGTTTAGTGTTAAGAGTTCAGAGTTTTTAGTAAACTTAATAAGGAGCATTGGCTATTGTACGAAGGATTTTGGATTAAAGGGATTGGAAGCCTTGGCAGAACCCCAGAGTTTAAGTCCCGTAAGTGATTTTAAGCTTTAATGTTTTTTCATTACTTTAAAATATTTCCAATAGAAATTTATTTCATACTCTTTGAGGCGCTGTAACAGTCCTACTATTCCTATCTCATAATTGAGGACTTAAAAGCGACTTCACAAACGCACGAATAGACATATTCGGGAAAATGATCAAAACGTGTTCAAGGGACCTTGAAATGTAAAAATCTATTGAAAACTCAATCACGAATTTTTGCACGATTACAATACTTATAGGGCGCCGGTAGTGCGCATGCTTGCTTACTGCGGGTTCGATACCCGACCGAAGCCCTTAGTTTATTTTATCTGGGAGGTAAAATAAACTTGAGCACGCCGTCCTTTGTATGATGTCGTACTCGTTAAAGACCCCTAAAAAAAAAATTTAAGACTCCAATAGTAGCGTCGGGGTCATGTCCACCAGAGTGACGATAGAGCGCTCTGGTAGTAGGCGATATGACCATGTAGTTTAAACCCGGGCATCAGTCATAATAACTAACCTAGTACATTTAAGATGTATATAGTTATAATGCTAGTAAACAAAATAAGTTTCATTTCGGACGAACGCATTCTGTGAACTACCACACCAATTTATTTATCGACCTTTCAAATATTTAGTTTTTTGGAAGAGTATCGTAAAGAAGAACATAACAGGTCATTATGAAGAGTGGATATGTTACAAAAAAAGAACATTGAAAACATGAAAAACACAAAACAGAAGAAGAAATTGACAGGGAAAAACAAAATGAAAATGAAAATAAAGTAATATTTACCAACACAAGAAGACATAAACACAAAACAAAGAAACAAATGTTACAAGGAAGTGAAAGGATGAGAAGAAAGGATAGACAGACTTTGAACTCACCCCAAAGCGAGCGAAGCTTGTCGGCCGCTCCAACACGCATGCGTCAAACCGCCACCTCAGATCACGTGACCACACCCTGCCCCCAACCTGCTCTCTCCTCCTATTTTGTACTCATCAAAGATCCAATTTTTTTTTTTTTTTTACAATTTCTTTTGTATTACAACACAATTAAAATACAAAAAATACACTAAATTTTTTAAGAAATAAATATAAAAAAACCTTTTTCTTTTCTTTAACTTTATGGTTGCGGTTTTCTAGCACGAACATTGTTCACATAAAAAAAAACACGAATAAATCTATGAATAGATTATTATTCAATTCGATTTATATATATATTTTTTTTTTTTTTTTTTTTTTGTCACTAAGAATAATCATTTAATAATGTTAGTTAATAGTTTATATTATTTTTATTAGTTATTTACTAATATATATATATTTGAAATTCTATTGGTTTATTTATTTAAAAAAATTATTGTCGACAAAAAAAAACACTTTTGAAATAATTATAAATATAAAATATATATCTTCTATTATTCTATTTTCTATTATTTATTACCTATTTTTTTTATTTATTACTATTATTGTTATTACTAATCACCTGCCTTCGGATGGGAAGTTAAGCGATGGTCCCGATCCTGTACGATGTCAGGTACTCATTAAATACTCCTACCCAAGGTGAATAAACCTATATAGGCAACATTTAGGACTCCCACACTAGAGTCGGGCTTATGTCCACCAGAGTGACGAAAGAGCACTCTGGTAGTAGGCGATGTGACCTAGTAGTTAAAGCCCGGGCATGAATTACAATAACTAACTGATTAATTTGGTCCAATTTCAAGTATAATAAAAATTAAGTTTTTTTTCAGAACGTTTAGCCATATACCTCGATTAATATGCATCACCAATAAAACTAAATGAAAATTTTAGAGTATTAATTTATGAAAGAAATGAATACCTACTGTAATAGTTTTCAGATTAAATAGTACTCTCAATATCAGAATAAATATCTGTACAGAAATGTATTCGGATAATAATAATAGAAAAAAAAATAAAAAAATAAAAAAAAATATATATATATATTATATATATATATATATATATATGTATATATATATATATATATATATATATATATATATATATATATATATAATGAAATTCCGGTAAAAAATCAACATCGAATTTCTGACCAATTACATAGCTAGGAAAGTAAATAATCTACGAAAAAATAAGATGAATTATAGCCACAAAACGCAGTTTGTTTGTTAGAATGAATCTATGAAAATATTATTGTTAATTATACGGTAATTAAATCGAAGTAATGATATTTAAATTTTATGGATACTGAGGATGGGATTGCAGCCCGATATGTTTATACAAAAAAAATAAGTTTTTCTAAAAATAAAGTGGGAAAAATATTAAAAACGTAATTCAATAAGCCTTTGATTGTTAAAAAAATAATAAAGTGTGAGAAAAGAAAAAGGTATCACAATTAAATATTAAAATTGCACATTAGATTTGGCCTGATGAGTTACATAATGTAACAATAATTTAAAATAAATAAATAATGGACTAAAATGGTATAAAAACAATACACAGATGTATACAAAAACAAACACATGTATAAAATAATATAAAAAAAAGTTTCATAAAAGAAATTAAGGATAACTATTAATGATTACATTACACCATTTATACCTCTGCGCAAAATTATTATTTATATATAAAATTAACTAATTAACTGATTTAAATTACATTTACATACTTACTTAATTTTGGTGAATTAGAGGTTAGTTAGTTTTTTAGTTACGGGCAGCGAGAGACCATGACATATAAATATATTTTTTTAAATTAAGAATATACTATTATTTTTAAAATGAAAATAAAATATTGCTGAAATTACAAATGTTTTATTCGTTGATTGAGGTTATTGTCATGAATGTATACTTTCTTTGGAAAAATGAAACTTCAGAAAGTTGATTTCTGTACTCACAACATATACAGTAAGACAAATAATCACAATTAAGAGGATAATAAATTTAAAAAAAATACGTCGTCTACATATCTCGTTAGGAATATATTTTTTTGCAAATATTACCAAATAAGATATATAATATGATCATTAACATTAATACTTTTCTGCGGAGTATTTTATTCCAAATTTCAAATTTTCATAGCCAAATAAAATAATTTAATTAACTAAAAATACAAATTCCAAGTACACCTCTGAAGGTGCAAAGAAATGTTCTCAGTACCTAGCTCAGAAGTAGATTGCTAGACTACTAAGCTCAAGATCGGGAGTTCGAAACCCGGCCGAGGCCCTTATGTTTTTTATCTGGAATATGTTTTGAAAAACACCTTGAGCACGCCGTCCTTCGGATGGGACGCTGTGCTATGTCAGATACTCGTTAAAGACCTCTAGGTGAATAAACCTAGGTAGGCCACATTTAGGACTCTCGCAGTAGAGTCGGGCTCATGTCCACCAGAGTGACGAAAGAACGCTCTGGTAGTAGGCAATATGACCTCGCAGTTGTAGCCTGGGCATGAGTCATAATAACTAATTAACTAACAATTATTTTAAAAGTGATTCACTCAAGAGCAAGCTATAGTACGTTCAATAAGAGGTTATCCTCAAGTAACAAGATAAATATTTCTCGGAAAATGTATTAAAAAAATAAACATTTCATTATAAAGCAAAATGAAAAATGGCATTCCTTGAATATTACACCGATTTAATTGGCTACTAATTGAGTAGAAAGAGCCCTAGGCTACGTGGGGGCTCATTTCTAAAGTAAACATATCCACATGTCTTTAACAATATATGTAATAATACATAATATAATCTCGTATTTGATGCAAACAATCGAGAGAAATGTCATGATAACTCACTCAAAATATTATATTTATTATTAAGTTGAAGCCATTATAAATGCAATAGTAATAATTCATAATTCCAAATGTATTGGAGAAATTTATTATTATTTACTTCAGGAGAGTCTATATAAAATTATAAATGCTGAGAGAAGTAAGTAATTAAAAGGTTGGCGAACATTACATGATATATACAATATATAATTTATATGAAGCCCAGTATATATAAAATCATTAAATCCCTGGTAGCTAAGAGCGTGCTTGATTACTTAGCTCAAGATCACGAGCTCGAAACTCGGCCGAGGTCTTAAGGTTTTTTTATCTGGGTGGTAGAAAACATTGAGCACGACATCCTTCAGATGGGACATAAGCGAGGGTCCCGAGCCTGTAGAATGTCAGGTTAAACTCTAGGTGAATAAAAATGTAGAACCCCCATAGTTGAGGCGATATCACCTCAAAGCCCGGGCATGAATCACTAAACTAACTAAAATATCATTATGCCAATAAATACATTAGTATAAAATAAATAAGTCCAATAACAATGGAATTATGATATTATTTCAAAGTAATATTAATATATTAACTATTATGCACGCACGTTATTAAATCATGCATTTTTTTTCTTATGCACTTTGAATCATAGCAGAGCTATACTTCTGCAATACTAATAAGTCAAAAAATAAATAAATACAATTAAAATTAACTATTGAAGATGAAAATAAATAAAATAGAGGATTTTTTGGGAGGAATTTTAAGAATAAAGAAAAATAAAACCGTTATTCTTGCCATATAAATAGTGTTTCGCATTTTTTATTTTTTATTTATAAGTGATTTACAAACTTTATACAAACTTTATTCAGTGATCTATTTGTAATTATTATAAAAAATAAATAATTTCAAATAGCTCACTGAATATTAAATATATTTATTTGAAATACTTGTTTACACAATAAAATCTAAAAATTTTCTTTAGAATTAAACACAAAACCTTTTTTTTTTTTTTTTTTTTTTTTAAATTTTGTTTTATTTCATGTTTTTTTTTCTATTTTAAGGAAGTTGATACGATTTCAATTTAATTTAACAATAATTCATTTAATGTATTTTTCATAAATCATTTTTTAAAGTTTAAATTAAAAAAGAAATTACTTAAAATACCAGGGAATTTGGTATTAAATTAATTTTTATGAATAAATGGAAGCACATTCTTCACATTTCGCTATAATTATTAACTTAAAATAATTTTTGAAAACAAAGAAAAAAGCTAAATGTAGGTACTAAATATTTAAATACATTTAAACAAATAAAAAATAATACTAAAAATACATATTCGCTGTATTGAGTGTGTTCCATGCCAAATCAATGTGTTTTTTAAAAATTGCACTTCATGTTTCAGATTTTTATGAAACTTAACGGATACCTATGTCTTAGACCTACTCAAAAGGATTTTTTTTATTATGAAGAATATTTGTGGAATTTGTGACAAAAATTGTGCTTCATCCTTGCATTTTGAATTACATATTTGTTCCTAGGCATATAATTGGTGCATTGAGCTGAATGAAGTGTCATTATCAAGAGAAGAATTTGGCCATGTTTAATTTTTTATAGTTGCGACGATTCCCAATGTTTTATAGATAATGAAAAATATATTTTAATAATAATATTATAGAAATATTCAATATTGCATAAAAATTGGGGAGGAATTCAAATTTTTAATTTTACGAAGTGGGATTCATATGAAAATTGTTTGAATAAAATACACAAAACTTTAGGAATTTATTAAGAATTTATTTATTATCATTTCTCGGTCAATGCGGAGTAACGAAGCTAGTTATTATTTATAGTTATAAATTAAGAAAAAAATTGTTTGCTCTGCTAGACTGTCTTAAATAAAATGAAAACACACAACCTGAGCTCAAGATACGCGGGATCCAAAGCCGATTGAAGAAAAATAATTTCATAAGCGGCAATATTTATTATGACTCAGCGCTGATAACATGTGTATTTTGTGAACTAACCACCAAAATGTTTGAAAAAAACAAAAAGGTTTAACAAATAATTACCGAACCCATGTTTATATCGACTATTTCTGCACTTGAGAAACTATATATATTCTACATATATATTGAGAATATATATTCTGCACAGTCACTTCTAGTATCACTAAGACACAACTTCCAAGTTTCCTAAAAATTGTATTTACAAAATATATTTTATGTTAATTTCGTATGGAACAACTCTATTTCAATATGTATTATTTATTTTGAAAAAAATTATATTTGGTAAATTGTTTAACATACTAAAATTGGTATATTCATAATTTTTTTTTATTATAAAATATCAGCATAGCAACATAGACATTAAAAATTGAGCATTTTCGAACACTTTTCAAAAATATTTTTCATACATGAAATTTTTTTGAAGAATTTTTAATTATTATTATTTTATTTTTTTCAGTGGATGGAGGTTCCAAAAAACAATACGAATACGATTTTTACGACAAAAACGACAAACACTACTTCCAATATACTGGATATAATACTGATATAAATACGGAAACAGAAATACGAACACAATTTTATATTTTTGTCACTCCAACGTCAAACCAGCTTATCTTAAATAAATTCCATGATTTTGTTTTTTAGTTTTGACGATTTCTTTTTTCAATAGCATAACTGCGGAGTCATTCTATTTATTATTTACTATATGTATATGTAGCGATTCCTTTATATAATTTATATATACTTTTGTCAAGAAAAAAATGGTATGTTTTATTACATTTTTGTAGTTGTGGTTAAGGTTTGTATCTACACACATCCACTCATTATAAGGCCCCGAAGAAGAAAATAAAAAGTTCCCCGAAACGTTGGCCAAATACTGACTTTTTTTTTCCTTTATAGAACATAACACTCGATTTCTCTGAACATTGTAAAGATACCGATGACTATATCAATCATGAATGATTCAATTCGTAACGAATTTGTTATAAAGAGTTAAATGTCGGTTAAAACGATATCTTATTTGGTTTAGTTGTGAATTCAAATGGAAATCGTTATGTAAACATTCAATTCGAGAACTATCATTTAATAAAACAAAAATTATAGTAACATTAAGCCTTTTTTATTTAGAATTTTCTAACGATAATTTCAATATATTATTTTTTAATTTCCAGGTTCTTTCTGTTGGGTAAATAAAAAAAACTCAAATAATTTATGGTTTCCAGATTTACTTTGTGAAGCTCCATTCTAGGAATAGATAATTAAAAATACACAATTTGTTCGTCAACTTCACTATATTCTCAAATACTCAGTAAAAATAACGATATAGTAATGCTAAATCAACAAATAGAACTGAACCATTCTTCCCTTCTTAATTTAAATATCAAGTAGCTAATATTCTGATGATTGTAAGAATGTTTTACCAACTCACATTTAGAGAATACTATAATTTTTGTATTTGCCTTTAAATTCTATTTTACATTTATATAATTCAAGAGTTCTACCTATATAAATAGCAACACTTTTACTGTGAACTTCACTTTATTAGATTTCTTCTTATTATATTTATTATCATCTCGTAAATATCTGTTTATTAGAATGTATAGAGTAACAAAAACAAGGGATTCCCCGTCATTACCTAAACCCCCCCTCCGTAACTGTACCTTCTACACCGTCAACCAATTATGTCAGTTTGTAAGTGACAACAAGGCGAAACTAGTCGAGTATTTAAGAATATAGTGAAATTTGACGAACAAATTGTATATTTTTAATTATCTATTCCTAAAAAAGTATCCTCAGTATTTGGCCCACAATTCACTATTTATTTCCTTCTTTAGGGCCTAACAGAATATAACAAACAAATTAGTTAGTTTTCATTACGTACAATAAGTTAATAAGAAGAAATATAAACCTTAAAAGAGGTTAATAAAAAAAAATAATAATAAAAACGAGGAGAGATGAGACTTGTGGTCGGTGGTTCGACCACAAGAAGCCTGATATCTTCTTCTTATTAATATAAGAACTCCCCTCCCTAATTATTATAATTTTTATTTTATTATTATTATTATTATTTTATTTATTTTGTCTCCTTCTATTTTAAAATTTATGTTTTTCTTTGTATCTTATTGTTCGTAATGAAAAACCAAGTAGTTTGTTTGTTATATTTTGTTAGACTCTGAAGAAGGAAATAAATTAAAACTTTGGTCAAATAGTCAATTTTTTATTTATACCACAGAACCTCCCTCATTATAGAAAAAAAAATATATCTATCTCTACAATGTCACTATAATCTGTTTATTAAATTTTTGTAGTTATAATCAATGGAATGGTATTCATTAAAGACCCCTGCCCTAGGTGAATAAAAATTCAGGATAGACAAAATTTAGGACTCCCACAGTCGAGCGCACTGGTAATACGCGATATGACATTGAAATTAAAGCCCAGGCATCAGTCATAATAACTAACTAAAATTAAAAAAAAAAAAATCGTCAAAATTAAAAATAAATATCATGGATTTAAAGATTTCCGATTTTGACTGAATGACTCTCTTGTATCTCCACAAAACACACAAAATACAAAGTAGTTTCAAATTCGAAAATTATTTTTTCCTAATAATATGCAATGAACTGAAAATTTTAATTTATTTTAAGGGGGTATTTGGTACGCTTAATTGCACTTGCAGCAGTCATATGATATATTTTATTTTTATTTTGATTGCCGATGTAGCATCAAAAGTTTATATACATTTATATATTTAATAATTATTTTCTTATTGCCGTTAAAAATAATAATAATATATATAGTAGACCCTCATTTATGGTCGAAATATTTTTTTCTTTCCAAATTTGACAACTTCTAAGCCAAAAGAAATTGTATAAGAAATAACGGAGTAACGCTAAAAAATGTTAGTATATAAATATTTATAATAACATATATTTTCCAACAGCTTCATTCTTCTCACAATTAATTTATTTATATAAGCTAGAATATAGACGTTTCGTGAATATCTCGCATGAAGTGAAAGATCATAATTATGTTTATGCAGAACCTGTGAGACATTTTTATTTTTTTAATACTAATTCACTTGAATTATACTTAAAATTTTAACAATAGATATTTGGAATCATACGATGGTTATTTTTATTGATTTTAACATTTATTGT
Organism: Aradus depressus; assembly: GCA_963662175.1. Taxonomy (NCBI): domain Eukaryota; kingdom Metazoa; phylum Arthropoda; class Insecta; order Hemiptera; family Aradidae; genus Aradus; species Aradus depressus. The sequence continues at coordinate 17,476,617 of OY759226.1, read as the reverse complement.
TTTATATTAGATTATATATTTGTTTATATTAGATCATATATTTATTTATATTAGACCAGAAAATAAACTGGGAGAAGAAGAAAGCCGTTATAAAATATATATAGTCAAAATCGTTTTTAACGACACCGGATATAATGTACAATCGGATATAGCCAACAAATGAGTCGGTCCCTTGAAATAACATACAAAAAAACCCATTTATGTTGCTTATAACGAACACATCGGTTAGAGCGAACACATTTTTCGGAACAAATGTTGAAATATCGGCTACAGAGTACAGTTCAGGTTTTTTATTCTACGAAATTAAAAACCATAAGCTTTGTTGAGCTATATTCGTTCAAAAGTTTTTCAATTTCAGTTGTGTACTGTCTTTATACACGAAAACATGCCACGGCCACAATTAACAATTGAGGAGCAGTTCGGAATAATTTGCCGAGTCGATTCCGGTGATTTCACGAGATCAATCGCCCGTGAATTTCAAACATCGCGCTCAACGATTGCTGGAATGATGAAGCGCAGGGAGAAAATTATTATACAATTTAATAAGTGCTAAAAGGCAAAACGTTCATCTAATCACACTGACATTAAAAATGCTTTGCTCGATTGGTTTAAACAACAACGCGCAAACAATGTACCCGTGAGTGGGCCGTGGTGTGCTTCTTCTTTCGAATCGTTCAACGTTTCCGATCTCACCACAATATTGTTCATGGAAACATTTCAGGTGATTCAGCAGCTGTTGACCCGTCAATACCAGTTGGGTTGAAAACTTGTGACAAATGAAAATTGTTTATTGACTACCTACTCATTTCAATATTATGTACATAGGTTTACGTATATACATAATACATAGATATGAACTAAGTTATAACAGTCATAAACTTATAACGGACTGTTTGTTTTAACCAGTTTAACACCATTTATAGCAAACTGTTCGTTATAACCGATGATACAGCTTAAAGAGAACACCGGCTACAACGTAGAAAAACCGTCAGTCCTTTGAAGTTCGTTATAAACGATTTTGACTGTATTATTATAATTCAGAATCTCATTACACAATTTTATTTATTTATTTATTCATATATAATAGAAAAAATAAATTACTAAAAAGCGTTTAATTTTATAATAAATGCATTCTAACTCCAATATAATAAATAATAAGGAAACCGATAACATCTGAATGAGCCTAAGGAATATACAAAATCAAAAAAAATCTAGTATAGAATGATAATGATGAGTAAAACGACCACTAAAAAATTTAGAATTCATATATATATTCTTAAAAATGAAAATACATGATTACTGATCAATAATATTAAACGAATAGCCTTTATGGCAGAATTTAAGATAATTCTAAACCGAAATTCAATTTAATTTCACAGGTGTTGGCAGCTATGTAGGTGAAAATAATTGCAAATTCGCCTAAACGTTTGGAATTTACAAAATTGCAATTTTTAAATTAAATTTTTGGGGGTTCTTGTTAAACATTTGATTCGGATATCTGAGGGTCTACAATACATAATGATAATAATAAAGTCAATTATGTACATACATTTTACATAAAATGTCTGCTGCTATTAAAAAAATGTGTATTTTTTTTACATATTTACTATATTTTATTTATGTATGGATTTAAAAATTATAAACGTTCAAAAACCGCAATAACTATACATGTTTTTTTAAACAATGTCTCCTTTTAAAATATATATGTATATTTTTTTTTAAATTATCAATTTTTATTTTTTCTCTTCAATACTATTTTTCCCCAAATGTTTTTATGGTTAAGTACTTAAAAATCCTCAATAATAGAGGTTTAAAAAAAAAAATTAAAATAAAATTTTTCATGTAGTTCAAAACGACATATTGTCTTAGTACGTTTGCAAGAATTACTCACAACACAAATATATCACATAAAACGGTAAATACTTTTATATATAAATTTATATATATCTATGTAAATTAGGGTAGAATGAAAAATCATTTTTATTTATTAATTAAATTTTTTCTAATGGAAAATGATACTGGTTTTTGACTTTTTCAGAAAACTGTGTGAATTTAGGCGAAAAGTTCATGGCTGGAACTTTGGATCTAGGTTGAAAATTTCAAGTCTATATTCTATGGAAGGTTTTAACGGTTTTGATTGCTGTAGTGAAAAATCATAAGGTATGTTACTTATGAATCTTTGGAATAAATTTACCATGTCCAAGGATGTTAAATTTTTTTTTTGTACATTTCTGATTACAAAAGATCGAAAAACGTGAAATTCCGATGAAAACGCTATATCGAATGTTTCCCCACTTTGCATCTATTTAAAAAATTTCTAGTCTATAGTCTATGGGGGGTTTTGGAATCCCTTTTGACTGCTTTAGTCAAAAATAAGGTATTTTATTTAGTTAAAGTTACCACCAAGGTTATAAAGTTATCTTGTCAAAAAATATTTTGATTGTTTTTTGGAAATTTTTGGTGAAATTTCATGAAAAGCCAATAAACAGTAAAAGAGATATAACTCCATTTAATATTAACGGCCCCCACAACACTCCAGCCCCCTCAAATTTCAGATGCCACAAAACATATGTTTGAACGGATCTTATAACAGCTGGTATGTAAAATTTCATGGAACATCTATCAATCCGTTAAGTAGTTAGTTATACATTTTCGTTACATCATATCGCTGTTTCTAAAAAACAAGTTTTTTTGTTTTTATTTATTTTATGATATGGGAGGTAAAATCAACTTAAGCACGCCGTCCTTCGGATGGGACGTTAAGCAATGGTCCCGAGCCTGTATGATGCCAGGTACTCGTTAAAGACCCCCTGCCCTAGTTGAATAAAAATTTAGGGTAGGCAAAATTCAAGACTCCCATAGTAGAGTCGGGATCATGTCCACCAGTGACGAAAGAGAGCTCTGGTAGTAGGCGATATGACCTCGTAGTTAAAGCCCGGGCATGAGTCATAATAACTAACTACAAAAACGTAGTCTGAGCTCTCACATATTTTATTATTTGTGCTAGCCGGCTTTCAAGGTTTCTCTCATCGCAAAACAATTAATTCTAAGTGCTTATTATGAATAATTAATACTTGTTTTTTGATCTAGTAAAAATAATTATTTTTGCAAATGTTTTGTTTTTCCGAAACAACGATATATTAATTAACGGGCAATAAAACCTTTTCTACGTTAAAAATAATCAATATCAAAATAAAATCATTCATTTCACCCTAAAGTACATACAGATACATGTATTTATTTATTGTGCGAAGTCGCAAAATTGTATAAAATTTATTATATAATTAATTGGTACAACACTTTCTCACTATGTCCTCAGGGGAACAACCACACCTCCCAAACGTAAATTGGTCGTAGTCACAAACATAACGAAAAATATGACAAAAAATTGAGACAAACCTAAGCAAATGTTGTTGAGGGCGGATCTATTGGCACAACCGGAGGCGGCAGTGTCGTCGAGTACTTCTTGCGAAGTTTGACCAGTTCGTTGTGCCACTTCCTTCCAGCGGCCACTCTTGCTCACGTCCACAGAATTTTCCTGGCTAAAACTTGAACCACCAACGTTGTCTCCAGGTAAATCTTCTTTTTTTTTTGTGGTTGTTGAGTCCATTTCAAGGCCTGGAGCTGTCTCAGTACCGTAAAATATTAAATTCCATTCTGACAACTGGGCTGAAAATATAAAATGAAAAATTGATTAATAATGGTGAAAAAAAAATGGATTAATAAACTGATTGCAGAGATATTGTGAAATACTTAAAAACAAGTAAAGAAAAAACGAACGTTTTTTAAAAAATATTGTCTATTTCACAAATATATATATAATATAGGAGTACTTTCGCCACGACTTAACAAATACTGAGTCGTGGTTGAAGATGGTAGCAATACCGAAAATACTCCCATATTATATATATTTGTGAGACAATATTTTTTAAAAAAACTTTTTTTTCTTTACTTGAAAGCATTTTATAGATTTATATGGTAGTAAGATGTAGTGGGTTGATATATAAAGAAACAAGAGGTCTCCCACCGTTATTCTGTCATCCTCAGTGGCACATCTCAATATAAATACATAGTTTAGAAATATACAATTTGAGGTATTAAGGTATAGAGAAAATAAAGAGAAACCTAGCTAGCTTACGTTACGTCTATCGCACAACTCCCGAGCGCACTCTACTTACATATAATATCCAGTCGTTCACAATAAATAAATATACATGCATAAAAAATTAGTTCTCGACCATATTGTGTCATCTTCAGTGGTACATCAACGGTCCAGTGCACACTGCGGATGACCCAATAGTGTCGAAAAGCGGTTTTGCTATATAAAATAAATTGGCTCTTAATAAAACCTCTTTTATTCAACATTTCATGTATCTTCATTCGAGATTTGTGGAAAAAACCCATTTATAATTCCCTTACATGTCAATATCTTAATTTTTTTTGTCCAAAGCGACCACTATTATTATAATTTTTAAGAAAAATTACGAATTTCGCTGACCCACTTTCCGATTATTCAATTTTTTTGGTTAACTTGATCTTTCTTATTACAGGACCAAATCCGTGAAACATTTGAAATATATCGGAATAAACGTTCGGATGATATGTATATACCGTGCTGAGGGGACCATATTTCATGAAAATATCGTGATAGTTTTACCCCGTGTTTAAAACAAATAAATAAATATGTGTTAGAAGATTCTAAATTTATAATAACATATTTTTCAATATCTATATTATTATTCTCTTAATTTATTTTTTAGTCATTACAGTCTAGGTAATAGACGTATTGGGAATAATTCCCATCATTAGTATCTATAATTTATTTTAAAAATTAAGAAAATCGTGTACCTTTTAAAAATATTGTCTATTTCACAAAATATATATAATATATGGGAGTGTTTTCGGTATTGCTACCATCTTCAGCCACGACTTACCAAATATTCAGGTTTTTAAATATATATAGTATTTATTAAGTCGTGGCTGAAGATGGTAGCAATACCGAAAGTACTCCCATATATTATATATATTTTGAGAAATAGACAATATTTTTAAAAACATAGGTGATTGTTATTTATTTTTTTTTTTTTTTAAGAGTTTCACAATATTTCTGGAGATAATGTTATTATATATATTGTTTTTTCATTAAAAGTAATCAGTAGTTTTCCTAATAGGCTATGTCACGGTTATATGATGAGAAAACAAGGTTTATGGTAGCTATATTGTTGATAATATATTATTTCGTAAATAATTAAGGGAGATCTCACTTATCAATTTACCATTGCAACTCTGCAGTTAGGGAATGGTACTAATCTAAGTGAAAATTCACTTTTCAACACTTCATTATATTTTCACTTTTTACCCGGTACCCGGAATGCAAAAACGTTTTTGCAAATAGTCTGAAATCTGGGAGGGCGAAAAACAATGAGCACGCCGTCCATCGGATGAGATGTTAAGCGACGGTCCCGAGCCTGTGAAATGTTAAAGATCCCTTATCCTCGTAACAAATATCTGGATTGGTGAAAATTAGGTCTCTCATAGTAGGAGTCGGGCTCATGTCCACCAGAGCGACGAAAGAGCGCTATGGGTAGTAGGCGATTTGACCTCAAAGTTAAAGCCCGGGCATGATTCACAATAACTAACACGATTCCAGTCAAATCGGCGCCGGTAGCTCAGTGGTATGCGTGCTTGCCTTCTGAGCTCAAGGTCGTGGGTTCGTGACCCGACCGAGGTCCTCAGTTTATTTTATCTGAGAGGTAAAATAAACTTAAGCACGTCGTCCTTCGGATGGGACGTTAGGCGACGGTCCCGAGCCTGTACGATGTCAGGTACTCGTTAAAGACCCCTGCCCTAGGTGAATAAACATTTAGGGTAGACAAAATTTAGGACTCCCACAGCAGAGTCGGGCTCATATCCACCAGAGTGACCAAAGAGCACTCTGGTAATAAGCGATATAACCTCATAGTTAAAGCCCGGGCATGAGTCATAATAACTAACTACTACTGTGGGAGTCCTTAACTATGACTTAACTTTTAAAAAATTTATAATTTGGGAGAAAAACAAGAAAAAACTCCCTTCAACTATGAGATCATATCGCCTACTACCAGAATGCCCTTACATAGCACTGGTGGACATGAGCCCGACTGCGACACTGGGAATCCTACATTTTCCCTACCCAGGGTCCAGTTACCTACGAAGGTCGGTATGCTCAATTTTTTTTTATACTTTCCAGATAAAAAAAATCCTCAAGATCTTGGCCGGTTTACATAAAATACTGTAATCATTATGTCGTCTTATATATTTAGTTCTGGCAGTTATACCCCAATTTTGATGCTGAAATTAAAAAACGTTACCGAAATATTTTTTTATGATTTCAATTTTATTATTATTATTATTTTTTGGAACAAAATGAATAATGAAACCTATGTGAATAAATAGACGAATGATATAGTTATGAACAGCCGTAATTAATTTCACATCGACTAGAATCATTTTTAGACTATATATTATATATACACATTAGCAACCATATACCAAATTTTACTCAAAATAAGAATGATGAATACTACATAATAACATACCGATTGTATATTTTTCCATATTTATGTCTGTTAAGGTCCTTAAGAAGACTTTATGCAAAAACGTAGACCAAAAAATAGAGTAAGTTATGTAGTTCGCTAACGAGTGAATGTTTCATCAACACTTTACCAATTAAAATGCACCAAATATAATAAATTATCAACATTAATAATTAATGTTTTAGGTAATTAATAAATGTTATTATTATTATTTTTTGAACAAAATTAATAATATCTTAATCTACTCTTAAGATTTATTCTAAGAAGGTAAACTAAGAATAAAGAAACAAAATATAGATACAAATTACATATATTTAAAAAATTAAAATATATAATAATAATAGAAAATAAAATAAATAAAATTTAAACAGCCATAGACAAACTACAAATTAAAAGAAAATGTAAGTACATTACATAAAATATATAGAAAAAAAAATGAACAGAAAATAGCAGAATACATGCATAAAAATATAGAATACATAATGTAGGTAGCGAACAGGCATTTCAAAAAACGTTCAAGGAACTAACAAAAATCAAAACAATATGTATTATGTTACGTGAAAACATCTCAATAGAATATACAAAAATAATAAGTACAATAGTTTTAGGATATGTAGTAAGTTGGTACTCCATTTATGAAAAAATATGTTTATTCAGATTAATAAATGATAATATAAATAAAAATGTATTTAAATTTTTAAAAAGGTATATTTTTAAATTATAAAAAATAAAGAATTAAACGTAGAATGTTATAAAATTAAAATAGCTATTTCTGAATAGTATGAAAAATATTTCGAATTTTTTTATTTTTTTAAGGAGTAATAATCAAAATTTTTTTATTAACATTATAATATAATATATTATATTTTGTATAAATATTTTATTAGGAACTTTGATACTAAAAAATAATTAAATAACGATCAATAGTTCTGAATGCAGAATTTATTTAAAATATATTATTATAAACATAAATTATAATTATAAGGAAATTGAGTGTAAATCCGAAAGGGACGAAATTTAAAAAATGTATTACCAAAATTTTATGTCGAAATTTAGTATTAGTAACAGAGTTAACTAACGATGTAATAAGGAGGGAAATGTGGCTTGTGGTCGATAAAAACTTAATGCATAGAATTTCTGACAAATTTTCGGCACGAAATATTAAACATCATTAACTGTATAAAAATTAAACAGAACGTATATATCTTAAAATAATTAAAAAAGTCACCAGCAATGTACTTCCCCAGAACGAATTAATCAATTAAATTTTCGCTCTCTTTCCAAAACCAGTTGACCGTTTGTGCGTATATTCAACTGTTGACTTGCATAAGGGCTCCCTCAATTTAATGTCGATAAATTCATTATATCGGCAGTTTTTAGGGTTTTTGAATTGTGCCTCTCTCCTGAACCCCTCCTTCTCTTTGGCTGATATCGCTGAGATTTTACAGGTCATGTCGATACATTCATTACATCGGCAGTTATTGAAGTATTTGAGTTGAGCACTCCCACTGATTCCCTTCTTCCCTTCTATCGATTCCGCTTAAAATTAATAAGTATCGTCTTTATGGGGTTCTGAATTCACATATGAAGCTTTAAGTCGATACATTCGTTACAACGGCAGTTATTAAAGTTTCTGTGTTAAGTCTTTCCACCTAATCCCCTCTTTCCCTTTGGTCAATTTGGCTGAAAATCAATGGGAGTCGTAGTTAGAGGGTCCTGGATTCACACATAAAATCATGTGTTGATACAATCGATCTATCAAGAGTTATCGTGTTCATAGACACACATAGACATACTTTTTTTTATCTAATTAATTAAGACTGGAAAAGTTGGAATGTAAACTGGTTGAACTTTCATTTAGTATTTGTTAAGTCGTGGATAAAGATGATAGCAATACCGAAAGTACTCCCATATTCTATATAATATACAAAAATATAAATATACTATATTTTGTGAAATAAGACATTATTTTAAAGAACATATGTTTTTCTTCATATTTTTGTTTCACAAAATCTCTACAGAATGCAGTTCAGCTGTAGCTATCGTATAGTGCATATAAAAAGTTTAGGTTAACTTTCGAGATTTATGTTTTCTTTTTCATTTTAATTCTTATTTTCCGTCGTGTGCCTCATCCCAAGCAGTCTATATCTCTTCTAGGATTAGTGATAAGTACACCACTACTGTATACGTTCCTTTTTTTTTTTTTGTTTAATTATTTACTACTGTATAAGCTAACCAATCCATTTACAGATTTATAATGCAAATTCAAAATCAGCCCCAGATTCCTTAGCTATAAATTGAACCAATGTAAGCTCTGACTGGGGGGCGGGTTCCGGTGGGGGGCCTGGGCTTGGGGTCGCTGGCTTAGCTGGGGGTCTGTGGGGGGCACTGTCGGGGCACTAGTCTATAGACCCAGGAGCTCCGAAGGTCTGGACGGCCGGCACTACATGCAGACCTTCCTTCAGGAGCCTCCACTCCAGTCACTGGTCGGCGCTATGTATATTGTTTTGGGTGATGTGGTCCGGCGGTGCCTCCGGCTGTCCCCCGGCTTGGCTGGGGCCGCTTGCTTGGGCCCTCTGTCTGGGCTCCTCCCTCCAGTATCCCGTCTTTAGCAGAATTATCTTTTATAGTGTAGTTTAAGAATAGCAATGGCTAGTGTGGTGTCTGCCGAGGCCAAAAAGGAAAAAAAAAAAAAAAAAAAATCCCCTGAATGAATTGAGTTTACAATTTTAACCTTAATAATATTGTGAGAATATATTTTGTTTTATTTAAAATTTTTATTCTGTTTTGTTTATTAAAAGTTATAATTAAAAACTTATTGTCTTGTTTCTAATACTAATTGTAGCTTATATAGTTAGTTATTACAGGTCCTAAAGCTTGGCAGAAATTCTTTGACTTAATTCTTTAAAATTACAAGCCTGATCTCTGCCCAAAATTTAGTGTTTTTATTGATATTTCGAATTTTTTGGAAAGAACCCTTTGGGATTTATATGCACTCTTTTTTTAATAATAGAATAACCAAAAAAATGTGTAATGTATGTAATACTAATGGACTAAAGTAAGCAAATAATAAATAATAATAATAATAATTTAAAAAAATCATGACAAGGATGCAAAAATAACTGGCGTGCAATAATAAGCAAAACTACGAAAAAGTGCATCTATGAGTCCTAAGGAGGGGAAGATGCATCTATTATGGAAGTTAAAGTCTTGCCTGATTCTTTGTGCACTTCACTAGAGTCCAGGCCCTTCCTGGAGGGCCTCAACGGCGACTCGTTGATCTTGGAGTACGGGTACAGCTGTTGGACCTTGTTGTATCTCTGGAAGATAGCTGGGAAGTGATCCGCTCCACTTCCAGGTGAAGCTTGCTTCGCCGGCGCCAACAGAATCGTCAGCCCGATAGGATGCGTTGCCGACGATGGAGGAGCTGCCGCCGTTGGACGACGCGCGGATATCACAGAAGGACGTGGAGTTTTCCTCACTCCAACATTCCCCCCTGGTGATGATGGTGGTGTTGTGAATATTTTTTTCGATCGTCCTGGTTTTGGAGTACCAGAATTGGCATTGGAGGTTGATTTGTTCTTCCTTGTGGCCTTTTGTTTCTTGGGTGGGGACTGGGGGGCTGGCAGGTTGAGCGGGGGCGGTGCTCTGGATGGGGGTGGTGTGAAGTCGCCTTTGAAGGAAGCTGGAGGCAGTTCCGTGCCGTAAAATATAAGTGCCCAGTCCTGGAGGGTGGCTCGTCCTAGAAGGAAATCAGTTTAACAGCGCCTCACACGGGCAAAGGCGACACATAATGGAACAGAGGTACAGAACATCACACATTGAAGGGTTCCCTACGTACAACATAATAAACAGATGGAAACATATCAACACAGATTTACTAAATGCACTTAATACAAATGCAACTGCACCTTGTTAAATATATAATATATCCTAGAATTTACTTATAATATTTATTTATTTACTTTTTCAAAACACATGATGATCTATTAACAAAATAAACTATCGACAAACTAATCTATTAGAAAAAAAAAAGTCGTCGGTGAATCACCGACAATGTACATCCCCAGAACGAATTAATCAATTAATTTTTCGCTTTCCAAACCCAATCGACCCGATGGACTAAAAATCTTTTATTTCTTGCTTTTTCTATCGGATAATCAACTTTAAATAGACCAAATTCCTAACTGTACAACTATGGAGATTTTCAAATTGAAATTCCAACCATTTCCTTATCTGATATATAAGAATAGTTCGCCAGGAAACTGAATTATAACTAAATTTAACGATGGAGTAATGCCAAATACTACAATTTGTATAACACTTTTTGTGGAATAGACAAATTAATCAGTTATTGTTACTCATGCCCGGGCTTTAATTGCTAGGTCACATCGCCTACTACCAAAGTGCTCTTTCATCACTCTGGTGGACATGAGCCCGACTCTAGTGTGGGAGTCCTAAATGTAGCCAACATTTAGGGTAGATGGTCTTTAACGAGTACCTGACATCGTACAGGCATGGGACCATCGCTTCAAGATATCTCAAGGTTATTTCACCTTCTAGATAAAAAGTCTAAAAGCCTCGGCCGGGTTTGAGGGCTAGTTCTAAAATTATTGTCTTAATTGAGCATTGTCGAATTTCCGCTTGGAGCACTCTCGTCGCTCACCCTCACGAGACCTCAAGGTTTATACTGGTCTCCTAGAGAGGTCTTTCGACACGATTTTGCTAACCCAGGTTTAGTTAGCTAGGTTAGGAATCATTAACGAGTACATCTTACAGGCATGGAGACATCGCTGTGTCCCATCCGAAGTCCGCCTTTCTCAACTTAGAATTAATAATAAATAAACTTGAAAAGTTAAACTTTTAAATTGACTTACGACTTTAAGCTCTACATCCAAGAGACATAGTTTAACATTAAGAAAATAATTAAATGTTTTTAATTCCCCGCTCTTAAGTTAATTTACCTTCTAAGTCTAATGAGATAAGAAGTTCCTCTTGAAAATCGTTATAATGTCTGTTTGGGAACATTAAAGTCGTCAAAGATCTGTCCTCTTTTTAGTACTCTACTTGCTTGCGTCTAGCAGTTCAGAATTTATAACCAATTAAGAAGTTAGAACATCTTATAGACATAAAGATGCCTACAGAATGTAGTAAAATGCTTGAGAATAGCGTTTTCTCTTCTCAAAGATAATATCTTCCCAATCACAACTTTCTGAAGGGGATATAACCTTACATTATACCTATATACCATATACAATATAAACACATGTTTAATGAGGTTATTTGTGCCCTCATGGATTTGTGGAATATATTAGTGGAATATGTTATACATATGTGGAGCATATACATGTTATATACAGCATATACTTCGTTCCAACGATATATCGCATGTAAACATTAATTTAATGGGTATTTTTATAATAAAAGATCACATTTACTTTAAACCCAAATTTCTACCTTTCAAATTTAAATTTTATATCACTGCATTTGACTCTTAACGACCTTTCACATACCAAAATACAACCATTACCCAAAAATTTGACAACTCATACTGCCAAAATGGCTCTCATATAATATGAAAATTTATTACCCCGAATCTAGAAAGAGAGCGTGTACAGGAACGAAGAGTGGGAGGTGTTTTAACAATAACCTTCGACGAGGGGAAGCGAAAAATATCGAGCACATTACACAAAGCATCCAATCTCCACTACTTTTTTACTTATGCCCTTATGCATTTGTGGAACTGATTGGTGGAACATGTACATGTTCTACTTATGTGCAGCGACGAATTTAGGCTCAGACGCGCGAGACCCGAGCCTAGGGCGCCAAAATATGAAGGGTGAATAAAAATTAAAATAAATTACGTTTCTCTTTTCTCAAATGACTGCACTGAAAGACCAGTATAGTTGCTTTGCTGCACCGGAGCGGTGGGACTAGGAGACATTCATATAATTTTAAGTATTTTCTTAACGAATTGTTCCGGAGAACGATCATTTTCCACTTTAAAAAGAGTAAAAAACTATTTTCGTGTAAGTAAGGATCAAGACAGACTTAATGCACTTTCATTATTTGTGCGCTATTGAAGCACAGTAGGTGCAAGAAATTGATTATGTTAATATAATTGATGTTTTCGCACGAGCCAAAGCAAGAAGAATAAAAGTTATGTTATTGATTATACAAATATAATTTATTATTTTATTTGATTATTTTATTAATAATGTTAGGTTAAAAAATCAATTTTCATACTTTTATCACATTTTTCATTATAATGGCGCCTAACTTAAAACTGCCTCTGCATATGTGGAACATATACAATCAGTAACAAAAATTTTCGGACAATTTATAATTTTGTTTTTCTTTTGCAGTTACATATAGTTATATGGCAAAATATTTAATTCAAGCAAAGTTTTAAATTTCGAGATCATCAATCATTTCAAAACGCCGTAAAACAATTAATTAAACATTTACAGCTAATAGGAAATTTTGCATTAATAATTGAAGACAATAAATTCACGTAACAAAATTTTCTGGACACCTGTTGTTTGTTTTGTAAACAAATGCGACTCTGATCATGATCTTTAATCCCTTCTCAACCAACCGCTAATACCGAACAAATGAAATGTGTTTATATCCTTCTATTACTGCATTCAGTAGTTATTTGTATTTCCTGCTGTCAAGATGGGTCGAACATCTTTTGAAGTTCAACAGATAATAATTTTTAATTATGAAAAAGGATTAAGTGTCCGCAAAATCGGTGGTTTGGTAGGCCGGAGTAAAAGCACCGTAGCCGATGTAATTCGAAGGTATAAGCACGAGGATCGGATAGATTTGAAATCTTCCTCTGGCCGTCCAAGAGTATTAAACGACCGAGAAAGGTGTAGCGTTGTCCGGAAAATTAAAAACAAGCCCTCGAGGAGTGCACCTCAGATCGTCGCCGAGGTATACAGAGAAACGGGAAAGAAAGTTCACCCACAAAATGTTCGAAGAATTCTAAAAGAAGCAGGATATAATGGGAGAGTACCAAAAACCGTTTGTGAGTGAAAAAAATATAAAAAAAAGATTGAGCTTCGCAAAAGAGTTCCAGAATCATTCAGAAATTTTTTGGAGTAATGTCATTCATCTGCGAGGTAAAAGAAACTTCAGCACTCCGTCCTTCGGATGGGATGTTAAGCGATGGTCATGAGCCTGTACGATGTCAGGTCAAAGCGTTTGAGCTCTCACATAAACACACGCATGCAATTGATCTCTGATGTTCACACGATTACAAAATTTTTAGTACATATTATTATGTATACATATATTATATGTATAGGGAAGTAAACAAAAGTAAAGTAATAGTATATGTATACATATATTACATGGAAGTAAACGGACATGATCTGGAAACATTTATTTGTCGAAATATCGGAGAAAAAACGTTTAAATTAGAAAAATTGGGTACTTAGTTTCTTTAGAGGGAAGGTGGAGGGGAGAGAGTAGGGGGAAGGGACGGTTTCTGCCGAGGGTCAGCGCTGCTGTCGCTCTCTTCCAACGTCATATCACAAAAATCTAGTTTTCTGACATTACATGACCTGAGATTTCTTTTTATGTTGTGAAGAGTTACAAGATACAAGAATATTTTATTATTGCGGTTTGTTCTATTGCAAGCAAATACTTTTGAATGTAAGTTTAATATATTTAGTCCCGACAGTCGCGACAAAATTTGGAGAAGGCGTAATAAGGAGCTGAATCCAAAAAATTTAAAACCAATAGTAAAACATGGGGGTGGCTCAGTGATGGTGTGGGGGTGTATGGCGTCTAGTGGAATTGGTGAACTGGTTTTCATTGAAACCACCATGACTGGAAAAGTTTATGCCGAATTACTAAGGAGCAATTTGAAAAATAGTGCTGAAAAACTTGGGATTTTACGGACTTTTCATTTTTACCAAGACAACGATCCGAAACACACCTGTGAATTGGTACGTACTTGGCTTTTGTATAACTGCCCTAAAGTTATGAAACCCCCCCCAATCGCCCGATCTCAACCCAATTGAACACGTATGGGGTGAGCTCGACAGGAAAATTCGATTAACACCCATTGCTTCAAAAAACGAATTGAAACAAAAGTTATTAGAAGAGTGGGGTAAAATATCTCCAAATTTCACCAAAAAATTAGTTTCATCATCAATGCCGAATCGAATGAAAGATGTTATTACACAAAAAGGGTACCCAACCAAATATTAATTAACATTATGGTTTTTGAATTTGTGAAATCGTAAAAAAAACATTGAATTTATTTATAGTTGTTTACATTTTTGTCCGAAAATTTTTGTTACCTACATTACTTGTTATAAAATTTATTAAATTAAAATATTTATTTGTTCTAACCAAAGCTGTTTTTCCTTTATCCTAACCCACTTTTGAATTCTTATTCTTGATTGAAAAATGGCTTTAATTATTTTTTTAAATTATTTTTTATTACTTTTGCATTTAATTATTATAATTTTTTATTGAAAAATCAAACCGTCCGAACATTTTTGTTACTGGCTGTACATACTATATTCAGTGTATACAATATACATACACTTTTTTAACTAACAAAAATAATACCAAGGTTTTACTTATGCCCTTATGCTTTTGTGGAACATATACATGTTATATGCAGTGTATACAATATATATATATTGTTTAACCAACAATGATAATACCAAGGTTCCACTTACGCCCTAATGGATACGTGGAATATATTTTATCCTAATAAGTAACGACGTAATTTTGTTATAATTATGATAAACTTCTTTTTACCACGATTTAATAAACTACGCTGTATACAGAATGTTTTTATATGCATAATACATTTAATGGCATCCTACTCACAATGAGTCAGACATGAAAAGTAGTTGTTTATGATGTATACAAATAATACGCACATTAAAATGATTAAATTAAAAACATAAAAAAATTAATTATATTTATTTTTATATAAAAATCAAATTTATTTTAAAACAAATGCCAGTAAAAAAACAAAACACGGCCATCAGCTGTTTTTTAGTGTGTGTAGAGAGTGTCGAGAGGCCTGGGTTCTATGGCGGCGGTCTGAGTGAAAATGTAGAGTGGTGTTTAGGCTTATGTTGAAATAAACTAAATAGAAGTGAATAGACGGTGGAATCGATCCAAAAAGAAGGTACTTTTATTTGTTTATATGTACAGGATATATGCCGAGATATATATAACTTAATTTTAGAGAATGGCCCAAAATATAAAACAAAAAGATTGAATTAGTGTTAAGAATTTAGTTTTTAAGATTTTTTTTCTTTCGATTTTTGTTTGTTTTAATGTTTAGTTTTTAATTTTAATAATGTAGATTTGAGAAAATAAACCCAATATTTGTTCTCGATAATTCTATTCCATTCATTTTTCATGTTGGCCCAGTAAGATTATTTGAAAACCTTTGGATTAGATTTTACATTTTGCAAAATTTAGGAGACAAGATGGCATCTCTTTAGAAATCCAAATGAAAAGTTTGTTAATTGAAATTTTTTAAAAATATACGTGCACTTTCTTCAAAATTGCACGTCTTGAACTTTTGATACTTTTTTAGGGCCCTTTTCGAAAAATTATTGGGAAATGTGGTAATTTATTGTTTATTAATTTATTCTTTTTGCATTAATTATTATTTATATATTTCATTTATTTATCATTTATTTAAGATTAACACTTAAGCCTTTTTCTTTTATAATTACCACATGTTATTGCCGACTATGGAGTAGAGACCACGAGTTAAGAGAGATGGGAAAGCCCCCTCCCTTCCAATAGTGGAAAGAAGGGGGAAAGAGGGAGGGAGGGCAGTAGGGCTTTCCCTCACCGCTTCCTCAACTCATCTCCTTGATTATAGTCAGATAATTTAATGTGTCTTACCTAAAAACCTGGCCTCATTGTGTATCTCCAATTTCCAGACACCGAGAGGATTCTCACCCCACGTATGAACTGACATGAAGGGCCAGGACCGAAACCCCGATCTGGAGACGTCGTGGAGTCGACGAGCTAGAAGAGTGGTCCGGGTGCCTGCCGGCGAAGTAAGATGAATCTCCAAATCGCCTCGTCGTTGGGAGAGCAGCGAAATTTTCGCCTAAAAAAATAATAATGAATATATTAAGATGTAAGGATGATAATAACTAGACCCCGGATGTTCAGGAATTCATGAAGAAATACCTATTTTTTCAAGTTTTCCGAAAGTGCTCTTTTAAAAAGCGAAATGCATACAATATTTTTATTAAACAATTATATTTCAGTTTTATCATCAGAAACAACTATCGTAATAACATAATAATAAATAAACTATGGCGCCCCCCACATGTTTTATTATTTTGAATTTAGCGATAACAAAATCTAATCAATTTGAGATTTTAAAAGATTTTTATTGACGAGAACCACCAACTCACTAACAACATGAATATATACTGATTGTCATGAGGACGCCGGTAGCTCAGTGGTATCGTGCTTGCCTTCTGAGCTCAAGATCGTGGGTTCGAAACCCGACCGAGGCCCTTAGTTTATTTTATCTGGGAGGCAAAATAAACTTAAGCACGCCGTCCTTCGGATGGGACGTTAAGCAATGGTCCCGGGCCTGTACGATGTCAGGTACTCGTTAAAGACCCCTGCCCTAGGTGAATAAACATTTAGGGTAGGCAAAATTTAGGACTCCCACAGTAGAGTCGAGCTCATATCCACCAGAGTGACGAAAGAGCGCTCTGATAGTAGGCGATATGACCTCGCAGTTAAAGCCCGGGCTTGAGTCATAAAACCTAACCAAACCTAACTTACTGATTGTTATTTTTTTTTTAAATATGTTTTTAAATTACTTAGAAATAAATTATATAGATTTAATCTATGGGCCTGGCCTGTTAATAAATAAATAAATAATTAATTAAAAATTCAAAACAACAAAACAAATAAATGAAACATGTGGGGGGCGCCACAAAAATATATAACGCCATAATAATATATAAAAAACTATAACAATAATATGACAATTACCTGAACATGTTCTAAATAATTGACGCCTGCGCACTCTTTCACGTCAAGTTCAAGGGTAACATAACTTTTGGCAGGAATCACTCTGAAATATTAAAAAAATAAAATAAATATAATATTTATTAATTAATTAATTAATTGTTATATTCAATCGATAATAAAAGCAGCCATTGTGACAAGATCGATCATTGGTACTTCAGGTAGATCAATGGTCTATGTAGATGCAAATGACTAGATTATACAAAAACTAAAGACTGTTGCTTAAATCGGTTCGAAGCCCGCCCTATCTGGGAGGTGAAAAAACTTGAGCATGCCGTCCTTTGGATGACTCTCCATAAAATGAATGTATCGACACGAAATTTTATATGTGAATCCAGATCCCTCTAACGACGACACCTATTGTTTTTCAGCCAAATCGACCAAAGGGAAGGGGGAGATTAGGGGGGAGGCTTAACTTTCCTATGCGCATGTTTTTTTTGTCTCCGCGTTTCGAACCCTCTTCTGAACTCAATAAGCAAGTACGCTACGTCTCCTTGGCGCCCAATAATGAAAAAAATTAATTGGGAAAACAATAAACCTGTGTCAAATATATATTTATTAAAAATATATATTCACATTAACAGTTAGATGAGGGCGCCGGTAGCTCAGTGGTATGCGTGCTTGACTTCTGAGCTCAAGGTCGTAGGTTCGTAACCCGACCGAGGCCCTTAGTTTATTTTATCTGGGAGGTAAAATAAACTTAAGCACGCCGTCCTTCGGATGGGACGTTAAGCAATGGTCCCGAGCCTGTACGATGTCAGGTACTCGTTAAAGGCCCCTACCCTAGATGAATAAATTTAGGGTTGGCAAAATTTAAGACTCCCACAGTAGAGTCGGGCTCATGTACACCAGAGTGACGAAAGAGCGCTCTGGTAGTAGGCGATATGACCTCGTTGTTAAAGCCCGGGCATGAGTCATAAAACCAAACCAACCAACCAACAGTTAGACAAAAATATAAGTGAAGAGCCGATAAGTTACGAAGATTCCCGAGCGAACTCCACCCACTGCTGCCCACACTCTTGTTTATATGAATGGAGCGTTTTAAATCTTATCTCAACTGTCACATTTCCTTATGTTACTTAAGTCAAATTGAGTAATTTTTCTTGTCTTTTATTTATTTATTTATTTTCCATTTTTGCCTCATTTCGAGGACTTTATTGTGGTATGTATAATACTTTTATTATTGCTTTTGTCCAAATATTTATTTTTTTCTCATCAAATGATTTTCTTTTTTCTTTTTTTTGCTTATATAATTTGTATATAACTTAAAGCGACAGTATGTTTAATAAATAAACTAAAGACATAGTCTGTCCTCTCACAGGTTTAATTATTTCATGCGCATAAAACAATATAAAACATTCCTGTATATAATAATATATATTATAATCGATACATTCATTACATCTGCATTTATTATCCCATAAGTACAAAAACGCTCAATTTTCAATAAAATAATCTGAAGGGAAGAGTGGGTTTAGGAGAGAAAACTATTAGTGGTCTCTTAAGGTGGATTCGTAATTTCATTGCTTTCATAGCGCGAAAACCGTTTTCTTTAATAAATCTTAATTAATTTCCCTCAACATGAGCCTATTCTAAGAAAATCTAAATATACATTTTCCTGCTCAGGACAGAAATGAAGAAAATCCCTTTCCCTGAAATCTGAGACTGTCTGTGAACTTTGATCTTAAACAGAAGTTTTGTACCACACAGTTTCCACTTCAAAGTATGACGTTTCTTTTAAGAGAAATGTAATTAATAACAAGTTTTCTTTGAAGTCCTGAACCTCAATTTATTATTGATAAATAAAAATATATTATTATATTACACACTATAATATATTTATTGAGTTAGCTATAATATATTATTGAGTTAGCAGGCACTTCTGATAATTCAAATTAATAATAATATTGTAACAGAAAATGTGTAATAATTATACACATAATAACCACGACCGTTTGCGCTAATATTCAATAGTTGACTTACATAGGGTCTCCTAAATCCTCATACTAAATTTTGTATCGATAAATTCATTACATCGTCAGTTATTATATTTGGATTGTGCCCTCTCCTACACCCCTCCTTCCCTTCGGTCGATATTGCTGAAATTTGACAGGTTAAGTCCTTATTGGGTTTTGACTTTAAATATGAAATTTCATGTCGATACATTCATTACATCAGCAGTTATTATATTTGGATGGTGCCCTCTCCTAAACCTCTCCTTCTCTTCGGTCGATATTGCTGAAATTTGAAAGGTTAAGTCCTTATTGGGTTTTGACTATAAATATGAAATTTCATGTCGATAAATTCATTACATCGGCAGTTATTATATTTGGATTGTGCCCTCTCCTAAACCCCTCCTTCTCTTCAGCCGATATCACTGAAATTTGACAAGTTAAGTCCTTATTGGGTTTTGACTATAAATATGAAATTTCATGTCGATAAATTCATTACATCGGCAGTTATTATATTTGGATTGTGCCCTCTCCTAAACCCCTCCTTCTCTTCAGCCGATATCACTGAAATTTGACAAGTTAAGTCCTTATTGGGTTTTGACTATAAATATGAAATTTCATGTCGATACATTCATTACATCGGCAGTTTTTGAGTTGAGCCCCCAACTATTCTGCCGATTCCTCTGAAAATTAATAATTGTCGTCCTCATGGGGTTTTGAATTCACATATGAGGGGGTTAGAAGCAAAGGAATGTAAGTGACAAAAATGTAATTTCGAGATAATTACCTTCAAAGTTATAGTAACATCGTAAATTCAGGTATTACCCAGGTATTTTCCACTAGATAGCATTACTGATTCTAACAATCGTTCTGATCATTAGCCAGTAGTCAGGGTAGGTGTCAAGGAAGATGTTAACACACATATCTCAATTTCAGCCGAATTGTCACTTACATCCCTTTGCTTCTAACCCCCTCATATGAAAATTTGTGTCTATACATGTATTACAACGGCAGTTATTAGACTTTCTGAGTTAAGCCTCCCCCTAATCCCCCCCTACCCTCTGGGTAATTTGGCTGAAAAATAATAGATGTGGTCGATAGAGTATTCTGGATTCACATATAAAATTTCATGTTGATACATTCACTCTATCGGGAGTTATCGACAGGGTCAGACCTTTTTTTTCATACATATTTGGAATCTAGAGGTCGAAAAACATAAAATTTCATTGAAAACTCCGCAAATTTCGACAGATTACATAACTTCCCCTATACCTCGTACAGCTGGGAAGTGTAAGCTGGTTCTTCTAATTAATTAATTTGTTGAATTAAGAACAAAGCCATTTAAATTATATTTTATGGAATGTTTATATTATACAAATGAAGATACATTACAACTCTTCTGTCCAATCGAATCTAATTTAGCACTAATAATTAAATCCAATACAATTAAACAAATACTAAACCAGTCTAAAATCACTTTAACTTGCCCTGGAAGGTTTTACATTTCCATTGTTACCAACCTCTCGAATTGAACAATAGTGTTAGTTTAAGAATTATATATAAGAAAATAAAAAAAATAGTTCTTTTGAAAGCATGTATAAAATAAGACACTAAAATTAATTAGGTCTAATAATATAAATAAATAAATAATTAGTTATTATGACTCATGCCCGGGCTTTAACTACTACCAGTGCGCTCTTTCGTCACTCTGGTGGACATGAGCCCCGACTCTACTGTGGGAGTCTTAAATTTTACCTACTTACCCTAAATTTTTATTCACCTAGGGCAGGGTCTTTAACAAGGACCTGACATGGTTCAGACTCGGGACCATCGCTTAACGTCCCCATCCGAAGGAGAGCGTGCTTGAGTTTATTTTACCTCCCAGATAAAATAAACTAAAGGCCTCGGCTGGGTTTCGAACCCACGATCTTGAGCTTAGATGGCAAGCTCAACTCAACTACCGGCGCCCCTAAATAAATATATATTATTAGACTTAATTTATTTTAGATTTTTACTTTATACATGCTTTCAAAAGAACTATTTTTTCATCTTTTTACTTTCTTTTACCTTTAGTATAAGGAAGTATTATAATCGATCAAAAATCCGAGATTTGAAAGGATTTTCTCGTTCCAAGGTCCTCTGAATACGTTTTGACCATTTTCGCGATGATGTCTGTGCGTGTGTATGCCGTATATATCGTTTGTGCGGTAGCGCTCACAACTTTCCAATCACATATATGTATTGTAGTTATTAACGATTGTAGTTATGAACTTGAAATTCAAAATGAAAGAATCAAATGTGCCAACTTATATCTGATTAGGTTTTGGCCGATATCGGACGAAATAAGTACATTTTTCCAGACACCGCTTATGTTTAGGATCTAATCAAAAATCTTTTCAGGCAAATGTTGTAGAGAAAGTGTTGTGTATCTATTGTATCCACATTCGTAACACATTAAGAGTTATGGACGCGGAAAATATCCAAACAAGAAGAAATAGATTGGAATTATTTAAAAAAATATTAATTTCAACTTATTTTTTGGGGACCATGGTGGCCGTGCGGGCTAGAGCGTAGGACTCTGGTCGCATGGTTTCACCATGGTTTGCTGGTTCGAATCCCGTCCGGGAGAGAGTTTTATTTCTTAGATAGAACTCCCTCCCGGGGCCAGGGAGGTCGTAAATAATTAGATAACACAGTGTGACATGGGTAATATGCATCGTACATAAGGCCACAAAAAAAATAAATATTTTTTGAACATAATTAACTAGGTTAATTAAACTTTTTCTGCCTGATCATATTTACTATATGGACGACAAAAATATTAAGTGTATCAAATAAAAATAATAAATTAATTAACGTGGCACCAGAGTTCTTTAGACTGTACGGGTGGGATGTGCCACAGTCGCATTGAAAACCGCAAATACAAAGTATTTCATTTCTACGAGAAATCCCATCCCACAACATGTTACTATAACATATAAAGGTCTTTTAAATCGTCTGATGTATTGTGCTTACTAAGTTATGCTTAATGTAAGTTAAAGTTGCTTACTTGTCAGTATGAGGTGCCAAAACTTCACACTTTTGTTGCTGTGGGACCGTAGGCCAGCTACGGGCCAGTTTGACCATAGCAGCTGCATCCATCAGTCCGTAGCCGAACGAATGACTCACTGAAACAACATAACATTACAATGAACAGAGATTATAATTGAGGGGAACTTTTAAAGCACGTTACTAGAGCAATGGCGGAAGATTTACTTCAATCAGATACGATGATAGTCTACGATAAGTAAAGATAAATCCTTTTCTTGTTATTTCTAACTAAAATAGCCGAGGAAGATTTATAAGATACTGTTCGACCGTGTGGCCTAGATTCCGTATATTTTCTGAATAAACAAAAAAAAAAAAAAAAACACATTAATAGAGCACGGTTAGTTATTATATCTCCGGACTTTAACTACAAGGTCATATCGCCTACTACCAGAGCGCTCTTTCCACATTTTATAAGAGTTCTAAATTTCGCCTATACGAAATTTTTATTCACTTAGGGTAGGCTTTTTTTAACGAGTACCTGACATACAGGCTCGGGACCATCGCTTAACGTCCCATCCGAAGAACGACATGCTTAAAGTTATTTTACCTCCTAGAATTAAATAAACTAAGGGGCTCTGGGCTTCCCTAAGGGATCACAGGTAACCTGAGGATTGTATAAATATGACAATATAGCCAACTTAAATGTCACTTTTGAATTTTGTGCTGACTATGGCGCAAGGCAGAACTGGTGCACATTATATATATATATATAGAGAGAGAGAGAGAGACAATGTATATACATGAGCATGGCCCCCACATTCGATTGCGGGCCCTGTAACCAGGATCAGGGTCGGGCCCCCCATCTCATAGTCATGTGCTATATTTACTTTTATTTTACTGAAATTAACGTTTAAATTTTTAGATTTCTTTGACTCACTAACATTAAAATAAAAATTGACAAAAACTAGTATTACGATCTAAAAACAAATAACATTAAGAACTCTAAAAATTACGATGTTTGTGTGTGTTTAATACACTGGCTACAACAAAAGCTTACTTATAGCCTAACTGCCCTAAATTATCATAGCTTTCCTAGCTTTCTTTTGACTAAATTTATCAATAACATCTGAAAAGTCAATAGTTTTGGCCAATTCATTTTCAATCAGTCAAACTGATACTATGCGTCGATGCGTCTATTTTTAGAACACTACTCTGAGGGAAACAGCTGGACAATAGGCTGGGAAATAGGAGTGGGGGAGGGTTGAGGGAGTGCGTGGGGCCCGTCTATACCTGTCTCGTGCCGACTGTTTTATACTAGTAATTTGCAAACAAGAGTAACTATCCATGCACGCAACTAATTAAATAATAACTTAATAACTCGCACAACTAGAATATATCTATTATACTAAATTTTCTTATAATTATATATTTTGCCTTTTTAAGCTATGATCCCTTGCAAAATCTACTAAAATAAAAAGGACTGGACCCGGACCCCCTTGGGCCCGGGCCCTGCAACCAAAGTTGCACCAGCCCCACCCTTGTGGGGGCCATGTACATGAGGTATTTATATTTTTTTATATCCTACAGTTAAGGAAGATGAACTGTGTTACCATTTCTGCCAACCCCATTGAGTGTCCAGTCAGGAGCCTTAAGATTGGCCGGCTTGGCAGTGACCACCACAATGTGCTGCATATCTCGCCATGTCAATTGTGTGTTTGCCTCTAGAGCTAGGGCACAGATCCCAGCAGCCAGAGGGGCGGAGGCCGAAGTCCCCGTATGACTGGAAGTGCACTGGTGATGCAGGTCTGTCGTCACTATCTGCACCAATAGACAAGAAATTCAGGGTAAGTAAAACTTCTTAAAAATTAATAAATAAAATTCTAGAGAGGCTATTGAACGGCGCCAAACATTCTTTCTAACTCATATTGAATTGAACTTGAATGAAATAAAACTCGTTTATTTGTGGTATTGTCTAATTACAAAGAATATATATACATGGGAGTACTTTCGGTATTTCTACCATTCTCAGCCAAAAGCATAAGAGATAGGACAGAGAGACTGACTTATCTGTCACACTTCTGGCTGAGGATGGTAGAAATACCGAAAGTACTCCCATGTACATATAGTTGGTGAAATTAGACAATATCATAAATAAACAAGTTTTATTTATTTCAAGTTCATTTGAATTATTTCACAATATCTCTGCAATAACGTCTGTTTTCATATTGAATTTCGCCAACTGTGTTTTTTGGTTATATGATTTGTATTATATTTGTTATCTGTTTGGAATTGGAAATAATCTAATTCGCAAAATTCAGTTTCTTCAATGAATAAAACAAACTTATTTTTTGAAATATTGTCTATTCCACTAAAGATATATATACATATAACTACCGGTTTCGGCTTTATACCATCGTCAGGTCTAGTTATGAACTAAGTCAGTTTGCAGAGAGCGACCCTTCAAATACATCTCAGGTCAAAGGGTGCTATTAAAACTTGGGAGTCGCCCGGCTGTACCGTTAGCTAACTCATGAAATATTTCTTAACAAAACCTAGTTCTAAATTTACATAAAACAATATCACTAGACTAATACGGGGAAAATAACAAATAAATAAGAACAAATACAAGTAAATAATAAACAATAGAAATAAAATTAATAATAATATTAAGATTTAGATAACTTGAAACATATATGTGGAACCAAATATTAATAACAGATAATACAAACATATATGTGGAACCAAATATTAATAACAGATAACACAAACATATATCCTAACTAAGTTCCTCAACTTAGAAGTTCAGTTTCTTCGTTATGACTGTGTTTATATTCTCTATTAGTCCGATAGTCGAAGTCCTGTGATATATTATAAAAATGTGCGATGTCGAGCTAAACCAAATGGAAATATAATTGACATAGTATATCGTTTATAATGAGAAATATATATTTTTTTAAATTAACTATATGTTTCTCTATACAGGAGCAACTGGACTGTTTCACTAAAAGGACCGACGGGAGGGTCAACATTTTATTTCTTCGGTTACATCAACTGGATTTACAAAAAGTTAGTGGTTTCTATGCCACAATTTTGTTGTGATACCTAATACATTCCTGTAATTTATACAAACTTTGTCAATTTGTAGGGTAATAGGTTGGGTTAGGTTAGGTTTTAAGACTCATGCCCGGGCTTTAACTATGAGGTCATATCGCCTACTACCAGAGCGCTCTTTCGTCACTCTGGTGGACATGAACCCGACTCTAATGTGGGAGTCCTAAATTTTGCCTACACTAAATTTGTATTCACCTAGGCCAGGGGTCATTAACGAGTACCTAAAATCGTACAGGCTCGGGACCATCGCTTAAAGTGCTTAAGTTTAAGGGCCTCGGTCGGGTTTCGAACCCACGCTCTTGAGCTCAGAAGACAAGCATGTTTCAATTTATAAATATCTTCAAATGAGCGCAGTTAAATACAAGCATTATGTAGAAGTATACAATTTGGCGCAATTCAATACCGGCCCTTCACAATAGTACAAGCTCAATTTTTTTCAACTCCCAGATGTAGAACCTAAAAGTCTCGGCCGGATTTTGAACCCGCGATTTTGAGTCTCTAAGCTCTGTGCTGTGAATTGTAACTGTTAAATTGTTAATTGGAAAGTCATATTTTATTGATTCATTTTCAACTCTGATGACCCCAACATAATGGAAACACAAGAGGGTCACTAATTAAGAACTTAACTTTACTATATACTAACTTAACTTTACTATATACTAACTTAACTTTACTATATACTAACTTAACTTTACTATATACTAACTTAACTTTACTATATACTAACTTAACTTTACTATATACTAACTTAACTTTACTATATACTAACTTAACTTTACTATATACTAACTTAACTTTACTATATACTAACTTAACTTTACTATATGCTAACTTAACTTTACTATATACTAACTTAACTTTACTATATACTAACTTAACTTTACTATATACTAACTTAACTTTACTATATACTAACTTAACTTTACTATATGCTAACTTAACTTTACTATATACTAACTTAACTTTACTATATACTAACTTAACTTTACTATATACTAACTTAACTTTACTATATACTAACTTAACTTTACTATATACTAACTTAACTTTACTATATACTAACTTAACTTTACTATATACTAACTTAACTTTACTATATACTAACTTAACTTTACTATATACTAACTTAACTTTACTATATGCTAACTTACCTGTTTTTCACCGTTGGAACCGCTGCTGTAGGTGGTAGCCAGTGTGGAAGAGCATGCTTCCGAGTACCAAGGTACCAGTCCATTCTCCGTAGCGCTGGAGATGGACAGTGTCCAGATCGAGTTGGTGTAACCGTCACAGTTGCAGTTATCGTGGTCTCGACCTCCATTTCCAGACGCCCATACAAAGATGGATCCCCGACCGCCACGACCCTGTAGGACAAATGTACAAGTCAAGAGAAGAGTACTAGAGAGAAACTGTGCACACGATAATTCCGGAAAGAATGAAAACATCGACAAGAAATTCTATATTGATTGTCAGTCAAATCGAACACAGGGAGGTCCAAGGTCCACGCCATAGATTTTCCGTGAAAATGTCGGGATAAAATCATAACAAGTGTTTCGTATTAATGGTTATACAGAGTAGTATGGTTACAGAATAGATAAATCACAAGTTAATTGCATGTAGCAAGGGTCTGTGGTAGTTAAAGTAACACACGTACACCTCACACTGTATTGACTACGTCTTAATGTTTTTCATTTTATTTTCGATGCTGCCGTAGCTCTTGCATTTGCTCGGCACTAGACTTTTTAGGTTTTTCAAATTCCTTTTGATGCGAGCTTTCCTCTGATTTGCGTTTTCTATAATTCCGGCATATTTACGATTCATATGAGACGACATCTTTAATTTTTTTACAATTTTCAATTTAATGCCGATTTTATATATTTCGACGAATATTTTTATTGTTTCACTTTGAGTCCTAGTAGTGCTCCTCAAGCTCTTTACAATGACACCCGAATCAACGTCATCATCCGCCGGCGCCCACACTAGCCCAATAACGTCACAGGCAAAACAAACACTACACAACAAACACGTACAGACATGCTCTATCCATTGTGACCTCAACCGTTGTTATCGCATTATTAGTCTCGCAGTTATTAGCGATTGAAATCTGACGGTATTTTGTAACACAAGAAAATTTGACCGGCTATCACTGTGCTTAACGAGCGAATATACGTTTTCACGTCAAAAGAAGAAATGGACTCTGTCCATGAAAATGAACTATTGAAGATGCTCGGCTAGCAGGACAAGACTAAGTAGAAGAAAAATTGGAAGCCAGGAATATAGGTTTGGATCAGTGGTAAGGGATGGGGAAAGACAACTCACAAAAGGCGTTAAGGAACTGAGATGTGGAGCGAAGTGGGGAGCAAGCTACCAATGAGTACCAAGTTCCAAAATCACATCGTACTGCGCAGAAATTCCCTCTTTACTACAACTCTTCGATAGATCATTATCATAAGAAAATATGGCTCATAGAAGCATTAATAAATTGAGAAGTGGAGGACGGTGAGGCTACGAAACACAGAGTACTCAACCCCAACGTTATACCATTCTGCGCAGGAATTTCCTCTTTACTACAACTCTTCGATAGTTCCTATCATTTATTTATCTGTATTTTATTATAAGACACGATGACTCACAGAAGCGTTAAGGAACAGAGAAATAAAGGGAGTTGAGGAGCACACTACGCATGAGTACCAAGCTTCAAAATCACATCGTACTGCGCAGGAATTTACACTTCGATAGATCATTATCATAATAAAATATGGCTCATAGAAGCATTAATAAATTGAGAAGTGGAGAACGGTGAGGCTGCGAAACACAGAGTACTCAACCCCAACGTTATACCATTCTGTGCAGGAATTTCCTCTTTACTGCAACTCTTCGATAGTTCCTATCATTTATTTATCTGTATTTTATTATAAGACACGATGACTCACAGAAGCGTTAAGGAACAGAGAAATAAAGGGAGTTGAGGAGCACACTACACATGAGTACCAAGCTTCAAAATCACATCGTACTGCGCAGGAATTTACACTTCGATAGATCATTAGCATAATAAAATATGGCTCATAGAAGCATTAATAAATTGAGAAGTGGAGAACGGTGAGGCTGCGAAACACAGAGTACTCAACCCCAACGTTATACCATTCTGCGCAGGAATTTCCTCTTTACTACAACTCTTCGATAGTTCCTATCATTTATTTATCTGTATTTTATCATAAGACAAGATGACTCACAGAAGCGTTAAGGAACTGAGAAATAAAGGGAGTTGAGGAGCACACTATACATGAGTACCAAGCTCCAAAATCAAATCTTACTGCGCAGAAATGTTATCTTCGATAGATCATTATCATAAGAAAATATGGCTCATAGAAGCGTTAATAAATTGAGAAGTGGAGGACGGTGAGGCTGCGAAACACAGAGTACTCAACCCCAACGTTATATCATTCTGCGCAGGAATTTCTTCTTTACACCTTATTATTTATTTATCTATCTTCTATCAAAGAACACTCATTAAACTTTGTCTTACAATTAGCTTGTTACAAAGAACACATGAATAAATACTTTAAACACCTTAGATTCCAATGTAACAAGAATAACTTAATTATAAATTAATTAATCAATTACAAACTTAAATTAATAGCTTTAAATTTTAGAAGGGATTCTGTTTCTGAAAGGAGAAAGCCAAGATATTAGAGTTTTAATTAAACATCCAACTAAATGTTATTTCTTCTATCTATTAATGAAACTAATTTAAAAAAATAATTATTTAATTACCAAATAATTCCCTTCCACTCAATTCCTCTAATAATAGGTAATTATTGATTTAATTTTTGACTATAACTGCAGTTGGAATCTAGTATATTTAATATTCTTGAATTATTAATAAATTATTTTTATTAATGTTTTTGATTGTGAGAACCTCGACGTATGAGTGCAGGAATCACAATCAAAACTTTTGAAATATTTGCTTATATGCTAAGTATATATTTCTGTCTGAGGGAATAGCCAATAGAGAGACGTTCCCATGGCGACTGCGTCGTTTTCATGGGTTCCTATTGGCTATCCCCTCCCGTTTCCCCGCTCCAAGCGAACTGGCCACCCCCCCCCCCCCCCCCCCCCCCCCCGAAGGGCCAAGATATACCGGCGCTACTATATCAGTTAGGCCAGTCGTCCACTGGGACTGGAAAGTTGCGAAAAGTAGCGAAATAAATTCGTCAGAATTCGGCCGAAAATGCACGAACGATCCAAACATGTGACAAGGTGGGGGACCGCGTCCACTAGACCCGTATCGTTCGTCAGTTTTCGGCCGAACAGGTGCGAAGTGCGAAGCGATTCCATTCTGATGGGATTTTACGGACGAACAGGTGCGAAAGAGCTTTAAAAAACACGTATTCAAGATGAAGACTATCAGTTCCTCATGAGTTTATTGCCTCATCTCCATGATGTCCCTAAATCAAGAAAACTGTTCCTGCGCAAAAAGATGATGGACTTTGTGATGGATGAATTGCAACAAACTCCGAATACATCCTCACATTGTACACCAAATAATTCTTCTGATGATTCCTCCGGGGGTCAGTACAACGCATCGTCCTATTTTCACGAATTAGAT
Organism: Aradus depressus; assembly: GCA_963662175.1. Taxonomy (NCBI): domain Eukaryota; kingdom Metazoa; phylum Arthropoda; class Insecta; order Hemiptera; family Aradidae; genus Aradus; species Aradus depressus. Next base: position 17,446,291 of record OY759226.1, on the reverse strand, counting down.
CCTAGTTGAACCTTCTTTGTAAATCAATAAAAAATTAATGTAACAGCCAGCCGTTCTTGTGGGGAAATCGCCACACGAAAATTACTGAATTTTTCGAGTCTTGAGTAGATGTCAAGAATGTATTGAAAAGTGTCATTTTCCATTCGAAAATAGGAGAAGTGGTGATTATCATCGATTTGAAGGTCACGCCACAAATGAGAAAATTCGCCAAACTCTTCTCTTTTTTCGAAAATGGGATTCACCCACATAAATCAAAGGTGATAATTCCAACGCTAAAAATTCGTCGTCAGAATCATCGGAAAAAACCGTTCCGAAGAGCCATCCCGTCTACGCATTCGGACGTACTGAGTGGATCAATGGACGATCGGCATTCGCACGAACGGCTTCGCCCGATTTCGTTGCTTCGCAGTTCGCAACTTTCCGGTCCCAGTGGACGACTAGGCTTATAGTCTAGTTATGAGTAATAAGAAGACAAATACAGACAAGCTACTCACCTTGGTGACTCCCTCAATAAACGCCCTGACCGCCAGTTCTCCTGGACCATCCACTGTTTTCCCATCGTCGTCTGGACCCCAACTGGCCGAGTAGATGTCAATATGTTGTGGGTTGAGGGAGAGTGAACGGGCTTCCACGACGTCCGTCACATCACCGTCCAGCATCCGTACACCTGAACAGTATGCAGTTATTAACAGTAAGATAAATGTTTGAGATAAATGAAAAAAAAAAAGAAATGATAAATAAAATTAAAAAAAAAAAATAATAAAAAAAAGTGTAAACATCGATAGCATGTACAAAATAATAAATAAAAGAATGTATATACATATAATTAAATAATAATGGTCTACATGCAAAACATATATATAAAGCTGAAAATGTATGTGCGTTGTACTGCTATAACTCACGAACGGCTTGATGGATTTGATTAATTTTTTTTAAATTTGTTCGTGATCGTCTGTGGAAGGTTATAGGCGTATTAGTACCTCACTATCTGGTCCATCCCAGCATCCACCCACGCAATCTTTGTAACTCAAAAACCACTGCAATGATTAATGAGGAATCTTTTTGAATAGATAAGTTTTATCTACCGGAAGGTTAAGGTCTATTTTTTAATCAACCCCTGGTCCATCCCAGCATCCACTCACGCAATCTTTGTAACTCGAAAACCATAGCAACGATTAATGATAAATCTTTTTGAATAAATTAGTTTTAGCTCCAAAGCTAGCGTTACTACAGTTGAAGGACTATAAGCCTTATTCCGTATGAATAATTGAAAATTATAACATCATGAATGTACTGTCGAGGAACTGAATAGCCTTATAGGAGATATTGGGAGAAAAGTCAAAGTTCCCCGGGCAACGCCGGGTATTACTGCTAGTAATATATACAAATCAAAGAGAAAATATTAAATTTAAATAATAATAAACATAAAGATAAGCAATAATAATAAAGATAAAATAAAATAAACATAAAAATATAAAAGCCCTCCAACTCTGGAAACACGCCCGGGTCTGTCATCCCCATCCCTCCAACTTAATGGAGTCAGGGGAGGCCGCGGGGCTCGAGTGATCCCCCCAGTCCTCTCGCTCTGCCAGTCACTTTGTTTTGTTGACAGCATTTGTGACAGATGTCAAGAGTCAAAATTATTTTTTGATATCAAATTCGTAATCAGCGACCTCCAAAACACTTAATAAAATGAATTTACCGATTGTTAAATGAGAAAAAATGTTATTGTCATTTTGTTAACAACGTTTTTGACGGCCAAATTTTTAGCCCATTTTGATGAAACGTGGAAGTGCCATATTGTTTCAACTTTAATACATATGAAAACCCATGTTAAATTCCATTTAAAATTCAAATGCCGTGGGGCACGGGTTATTTAAAATATTTTTCGTTTTTTTTGGCGCCAACATTTTTCTTTCGTCGAGTTCTTCTAAACTAGGGGGTGCAGGTTTTTTTTTTTTTTTTTTTTTTTTTTAAATTGTCATTTTTGGACCACCCTATCCGGCACTCCCTAAAATGTTTTTCTACAGTAGCAGGTCTCTAGGCAAGCGCCACTTCAGTCTTCGAGGGGGATTGTCTGGATGGGAATGGGATGATAAGAGTCGAGCAACTGGATTGACATGGGAAGAAAGGTTAGAATGGAATTTGGAGAAGCGGGACTTGATGAGGTCAATAACAAAAGGAATTTTAAGGTCATTATGAAGGGTGAGGTTGGACACAGAAGGGAGCATTAGGACTTTGGATTGGAAGGACAAAAAATCAAATATGAACTTACCGCCAACACTGGCCTTGAAAGCGATTCCTAGCGAACAGATAGTATTGTTAGCGACAGCGGCAACCTCGCCAGCACATCGAGTCCCATGTCGATTGGAATCGATCATATCATATCGAGGCATCGGATTTTCATCGTGGCTGTTCACATCGTAACTCGCCTGAGGATCCTGCACAGAACAGAAAAATCAACAATATTACTAGACTTCCTCCACACATATTTACGAAAATTTATATTATAATAAACTGAAACAAATAATAGTTATTTAAACCATTCCAGAACAGTTAAATGCGTCATCTGTAGTACACCAATTCAGTTAGTCGTCCTTATATGTTCCTCGATACACATATATATAACATTGTATCGATACATTTATTCATTCACAGACACGCAAACACACAATAATTTTGTTATTTAACCCCCGATTCAAAAGGAGGGGTGTTATAAGTTTGAAGGCTTTGTCTGTGTGTGTGTCTGTCTGTGGCATCGTAGCTCCAAGACGGCTGAACTGATTTCAAAGCGGTTTTTTGTTTCAAAAGATGGTATTTGCGAGATGGTTCTTAGCCATGTTTGGTGGAAATCGGGTATGCCGTTTCCATGATCTTCAGGTTTCATCAGAGCCTGCTTAGGGATCTCGGCCTCTATTACAGCTAGAGACTTGGAGTTTGAGCTCAAATGTTTATAAGGGCAAGCCCCTGCCCTCTAACCCCTTCAAGCCCCCCCCCCCCCCTTCGAAAAGCCCTCCTCAACAAGGTAAAAAAAAAATTGTGTCGGTTTTTTTTTTTTAAAATTTTTATTTTAACTATTTTTCATTTTGAAAATCATAGAGACGATGAAAATTCAATATTGCTTTTCTCACCGATTACAAACCTTCTCCTATACTTTGTATAAGAAAGACATTTTGGACAAGAAGGGCCTTAGAGAGTGGTCAAATTGTAAGACGGAGCTAATTGTGGGTCATGGATCTACTCTCTCAACTGTATCCATCAAGTCGAAGTAGTCATTCGTCTTGGCTCGGCTGGGACTAAAAATGAGTTGACATTTCCCGTTGACAATCCGCTTTTCCTCAGTAAAAACCATTTTTCATGTAGAGTCAGACAAAATAATATTGTATTATTATATAATGTAATAATAATAAAAACTAAGAAAAACATTTTTTTTTGCAGAATATATTCTCTTTTTTTATCTGCAGCTATACAAATAATCTGTCTGTGAACACGATAACTCTCAATAGAATGAATGTATCGATATGAAATTTTATATGAGAATCCAGAACTATCTAAGGACGACACTTATTGTTTTTCAGCCAAATCGACCAAAAAGAGAAGGGGATTATGGGAGAATCTTAACATAAAAACTCTAATATCTGCCGATAGAATGAATGTATCGACATGAAATTTCATATGTGAATTCAAAACTCGATATTGACGACACTTATTAATTTTCAGCAGAATCGGAAGAAGGGTCAAGAGGGCTCAACTCGAAAATCCCAATAACAGTCGATTTAATGAATTTATCGATACAATTTAGTATGAGGATTTAGGAGCCCTTATAGTCAACCATTGAATATTGTCGCAAACGGTCGACTGGTTTTGGATCTGGGAGGGAAAAGATAATTATTGAACTGATTCCAGGTCTACTTTGTGAAAATTCATAATGAACAGAATAAAGGAATATACACACACTAAGGAATATAAACTCCAAACACTACTTGTCAATATTTTCACTATATTGGTCAAAATGACACGACTATAGTTTCGCCTCTTACGGCATTATCAAGTGAACTCAACAGAGAGTACTGCTGAACTAACACAAGGCAGGACAAACAATGTCATAAATTAGATATGTGACAAGAAAGTAAATGTAAACAATAATGTACAAAATGACATTAAAGCGTTCAAGTTACCCGGCCGAGGCCCTTAGTTTATTTTATCTGGGAGGTAAAATATACTTAAGCACGCCGTCCTTCGGATGGGACGTTAAGCGATGGTCCCGAGCCTGTACGATGTCAGGTACTCGTTAAAGACCCCTACCCTAGGTGAATGAAAAATTTAGGGTAGGCAAAATTTAGGACTCCCATAGTAGAGTCGGGCTCATGTCCACCAGAGTGACGAAAGAGCGCTCTGGTAGTAGGCGATATGACCTCGTAGTTAAAGCCCGGGCATGAGTCATAATAACTAACTAACTTACATTCAAGTCTAACAGAAATATGAAACAAAATTTAATTGAATACAGTAAAAGTTCCTTATTCACGGTTTCCTTATTCGCGTTTTCATTATTCGCGGGTGAAAAAATTGCAACCCATTTCCTGTATTCGCGGCTAAAAATTTCTTTATTCGCGGATGCAATCGGTAAACAGAAAAGGATTCGGTGTCGTTTATTAAAATATCGGCATCCTTTGAGTACTGCTGGTACATGCCGAGGCAGACACATTGACACCATGCTGGAAACAACTGTGGCCTGTTTTGACTGTCGGAAATGATGAAGAATCTGCGCAAATTCAAACTTTAACTGACAATGTTGTTCAAGTTACAAATGGAGTAGGACGAGATGGCTTCGAACAGATAGAATCAAGTGACATTCAGGAGTTGGTTGATTCGCAGGATGACTTGACCGAAACCGACTTGGAGGAAATGTTAACTCCACATTCCACTGAAGAAGAGCCTTCAACAAGCACTGAAAAGGTGACATTTAACTTGAAAAATCTGAGTGAAGGTTTACGTATGGCAAATAAACTTTGTGATGTGATTTTTAAAAGGCAAATTATTAATGATACAGCTCAATATCAATGTGAATTTAAAGACCTTTTTAAAGGGGGAAAACAAGAAAAAATTACTAAATTCTTTAAACCCTTGCCTAAAGACCTAAATTTATTTTATTTTGATACATGTTGGTTTTATTTTGGAACCTTGGAACGTATCCCCTATGATTCCATACGAATTACCATTCCATATCCACGGTTTCTGTATTCGCGGCATATTTACGGAACATGTACCCTGCGAATAAAGAGCTTTTACTGTAGATTAGTGTTAAATAAACTTAATTGTTCTCTAATTCTATGCTATTAATTTTCCCTGTGATCCCAGTAAGATAATTTATACCTTTGGATTAGATTTAACATTTTTTAAAAAGAAACAAGATGGCATCTCGATTATCTTTAGAAGAAATCCAATTGAAATAATTATTAATTGAAATTTTTTTAAACAAATGCATTTTCTTCCACTTTCGATATTTTTTTAGGGCCCTTTTCGGAAACTAACAAAAACTATCAAAATTTAGTAGACCAGCTACAATTTCTAAAGGAAATGTGGTAATTTTATTATTTAATTATATTTAATATTTATTATTTGTTAATTTTATTATTTTCATTTTTATTACTTTTGAGCCAACCAATGTTATATCGTTCCAAGGAATGTAAAATAAATGTCGTTAGGAAAGAGTTCAAAGTAATATTTAAATTATAAAGAAATTTTAAAATATGTTTTTACAGTAGTTATTATTATTAAACTGTTATAAACTATGTACAGCTCGGGCAAAATAAAAGTTTACAAACACTTCTCTTACAAGAAAAACTGACAGTTTAGACATAAAAAGATCTGTCAGACGTTATAGGAACGCACCAGTCTGCGGTGAGACAGATTAGAGTCATCCATTACGGGAAAATGTAATATCAGCTGATTGCATAATTTATACAGGGATGCCAACCGTACAGAGATATATACAGATGACAACTATCATTAGAGACCACATCAAAAATACATTTGTATAATATTCTAGGGATTATAATATAATATTATTACACATTAAATTTATCTCTCGTTAAACGGAGGATTTGAGGGGAAAATTAATATATATCAGAAATTCATTGATGTGTATTAATAATCCGTAAAAAAATTATATCTATTAATTTTTCCTATTCCAAAATAATGCTTACTATGCTCAAGATTTTTTATCAGGGCGTTTGAAAAAAAACATGAGCATGCCGTCCTTCGGATAGCACGTTAAGCGATGGTCCCAAGCCTGTGCAAAGTCAGGTACTCATTGAAGACCCCCTAATCTAGGTAACTAAACCTGATTAGGTAAAATTTAGAACTCCCATTGTAAAGTCGAGCTCAGGTTCACCAGAGTGACAAAAAAGCGCTCTAGGCGATATAACATCGTAGTTGATGCCCGGGCATGAGTCACAAAATAAAACGAACAACATGACGTGTCTGCTAACTTTACGAAGCTTCCGCATGCAGGGAGTTTATTATTATTATTTTTTTCTTTATTTATCATGTCAACATTTGTTTATTATTATAACCGATGTTAATTATTACAACGGGAGCCATGGTGGCCGTGCGGTCTAGAGCGTAGGGCTTTGGTCGCATGGTCTCACCATGGTTTGCGGGTTCGAATCCCGTCCGGGAGTGAGTTTTATTTCCCGGGGCCATGGATGTCATAAATAACTAAGTAATACCGTTATTAAGAGTCATGGCTAATATGCATCGTACATAAGGCCACAAAAAAAATAAATATATATATATATATATATTACATCATATGTTTAGTGTTATAAACGTTATTTATTGTTTTTTTTTTTTTTTTTTTTTTTTTTTTTTCTTTTGGCACAAGGACAGTCGAGTGAGAGAGATGTAGCGAGACACATGGAGAGTGCAAGTAGAGTCGTGAAGCGAGACAGTTGACGAGTGCGAGTAGTGTTAAGACAGTCGAGTGGCAGACATGAAGCGAGACAGTTATTAAGTGTTAGTGAATTTACAAATATGAACCAAATGTATAAAAAAAAGACTAATGTAATATAGTTTAGTTGACTAATGTCAAGACTATGTAAATTAGTAAGTAATATAATTTTTGTAAATTAATTTTTTTTATTTTCCAAATTTATTGTTTTTTTTTTGGCTTTATGTACGGTGCATATTAGCCATGTCAATGTGTTGTATATAATTATTTAAGACATCCATGGCCCCGGGAGGGAGTTCTATCTACGAAATAAAACTCACTTATTTATTGTTATAACCATTGTTTATTATTATAAACGTTCATATTGTGACTATGTTTGTTATTATAACCTTTTATTATTATCCAGTCCCAAGTATGATCCAGTCCCGCGATCAACTCCACCCTGGTCTGGTCATACAGCGGGCAATAAAGGACTATATGTTCTGCAGTCTCGATGCCCCCACGTGAACAGTTTGGGTTTTTTCTTTCTTCTAAAGAAGAAGAGTTCGGAGTCTCCGTGAGAATGTCAGCTGTAGGACGGGCCTAGGGTGGTGTTGATACTGGCAGCTGGTGACGGAAACTGGCTACCCAGTGTTCAGCCGATTTGTCGCCTCCTGGCGGAGAAAAAAGAAAGCCCTTTAACCCTGCGTCGGGGATGACTGCAGGCACGTCGGTGGTCGCCCCCGGCGCACCACCGTACTACATCCAGCCAGCGCCCCATTTAACCCGAGCTCTCTCGGCGCGCCAAGCAGCGCCGCCAATACCACAGCAACAGACCTTTAAATAAATAAACTTATTAGGCCCTCTTCCCCGACGATTCGGCGAACAGGTGTACCCCCCTCCCCCCCCCCCCCCCCCCCCAAAAAAAAGGAGTCTCCGTGACCTGATAATATCTGGGACGTCCAGTGGTCAGGATGTACTCACATCGAGTCAAGGGGTACCTGGACGTTCGGAAAGTATGCATACGTCATTCTATCCGAACTTCGTGACCAACGTTGCCATCTTCCCTCTATCCATTCCTGGGCCTTATCCTTGCAACGCTCTGGACCTGGACTATCCGCGCATCTCTTCTAACAAGGCTGGGCGTTATTATTATAACCGTTCTTTGTTTATTTTAACCATTGAGATTTTTTAATAAACAGAAATATGACAAAGCATGAGCCTTCTTGAAGACATCACAGAACATCTGACAAATAAAACTTTTAATTAAAATAGAGATAGAATCATAGAGCTTTGCAAAGAGCTTCTTTTGAATTTGTCTATCGTAATTAAAAAAAATTCTTTTGTTTAAAAATTCTTCTTTTTTCTTTCCCAAGTTTACACAGAATTTACAATTTACTTAAAATTAAGATAATGATTTTTTATAACATTTACTATAACTATAACAAAAAGAAATATAAAAAATGGAAAAAGTTAATGCCAAAGTAATGAATCAACACGAAATTTAATATGGAGATTCAGAAACTTATTGATTTAAAAAAAAATTTGTAGATTGGTTCAGTGGGAGGGTGAAAACATAGTTGATTAATTTATGATAGGGAAATACTTTGCCAGTGATTCAACGGCTTTTCTCAGAGAAGGTTAGTTGTTCATATGAAGATGGCTGATGTAGTGAGAAGCGATTATGTGAGGTTGTCAAATAAGATGTAGTCTGACCTCTTAGAGATTTTTTATTTGTATTAGCTAACCGGCGTTCGAGGTTGCCCTCATCATCAGGCAGTCTACAAAATAAACCATCCTTAAGCAACAAAAACAAAAAACTTAAAAAAAAAAACAGGTTCTGTTGGTAACAATCATAAAATATAAAAGTAACAAAAATATAAATAAATTAAATTATAAAAAAGAACGTGGGTTCGAAACCCGTTTATTTTATCTGGGAGGTAAAATAAACTTAATCACGCCGTCCTTCAGATGGGACGTTAAGCTATGGTCCCGAGCCTGTACGATGTCAGGTTTTTGTTTGTTTTTTGTTGCTTAAGGATTTTTTTGTAGACTGCCTGATGATGAGGGCAACCTCGAAAGCCGGCTAGATAATACAAATAAAAAATCTGTGAGAGGACATTTGATAACCTCACATAATCACTTCTCACATCAGCCATCTTCATAGGAACAACCTAACCATATAGATCTTATTTTTTTTATTTATTTCTTTGTTTGTTTCGTTTTGACCTTACGTACGATGCATTTAGCCATGTCACTGTGTTATCTAATTATTTACGACATTCATGGCCCCGGGAGGGAGTTCTATCTACGAAATAAAACTCACTCCCAGACGGGATTCGAACCCGCAAACCATGCGACCAAAGCCCTATGCTCTAGCCCGCACGGCCACCATAACCCTCTACACCTTATTTGACAAAAAAAAAGAAAAAAGTTAGTTCTTCATGTTGTCCCTATACAGAAAACATTTCGGATTCAACAACTGTCTTAGAATGTTAAAGAAGAACGAAGAGGATCAAACAGAGGAAATTTCCATGAGAGAGGGAAAAGGGATTTACACGGGTGACAAATATCCCGCCAAGGAGGGATGTGAGCTCAGAAGACAGCACGTGGGGGATAAGACCCGTGAAAACCACAAATAGAACTGTTACCACGAGGGGAGGTTTCACACATTGGAGACACCCCAACTTTCCCTCAAGCTCCTCTACACATAGAGTTATCAATTTTCAAGAGATGTCGTACTTCAAAAGGGATTTTGTAGCATCCGATCTAGATCCAGCTGTCTTCTCAAGAGACTATATCAACTTATGATACTCCATAGCGTTTCTCTGACAGACTTTCAACTTCAAAAAGATATCTTTAGTTACTTTGCAATGTGCGTCTAGAGAGAGATAATGAATAGTGACTCAAGCAGAACTCGAAGCATTTGCCAGCGCGGAAATCAGCTAAATATTCTAGGAAACTACAAGAATGTTGGACTATACTGTTTCCGGACACTCGGGGTTTCAGGGAAACGAGGAAGCCGACTAACAAAGGAAGGTTCAAATAAGCCCTTTAAGGGACCAGTACTAGGAATCTCTCGAGAATACCGAACCCGCATACCGAATCCGGATTAAAAAGTGGACTAGTCCTCATAGGACACGGTCCGTACAGTAGGAGTCAAGGACAGTCCTACCTGTGACAGATGTGGCCGAACAACCTTCGCCTATTTCCCGGATGTCCGGACGCGCCTTGATTCTACATGGATACAACCAGACCATTGGACGTCAGGTTCTATCAGGTCACGACGACTTCAGCGCGAAGATCTTCTTCTTTAATAGGAAGAACAGCCCTGCCTGCAGGAGTGCGGCGGCTGCCCCTGGCTCAGAGACACAGACAGAACTGAACCCCCGACAAGATCCCGAGTTCACTCGCCGTAAAGCGCCGCAAACCAAGGACGACTGTGTACCGTCCGAGTCGGTCCACGGCCGAAGAAGATTACCCGTTCCCCAACGCAATAGGGTTATGTGACGGACCCCCTCAGGGGAGCAAAAAAAAAAAAAACAATGTGGAGAAGAAGAAGAGGGATACGCGGACGATCACATTTCTGGCAAAGATGTAATCACAGAGGAGGACTTGAGAAGATTGGACCACGGGAACATTTTCAGATTCATTAGGGAAACTAGATACTTCAAGGACTTAGTTTAGGTAACAAAGTTAGGTGTAAACACCAACAGCTAGTGACTCATACCCGGGTTTGTAACTACGAGGTTATATTGCCTACTACCGCGCTCATTCGTTGCTCTGGACATATGCCCGACTCTACTCTGTGAGCCCTAGTTTTGCCTATCTAGGTTAGGAGTCTTAAAGGAGTAACATACATCGCACAGGCTCAGGTTCTTCGATTAACGTCACATCCGAAGGACGGCGTTTTCCAGGTTTTTTCACCTCCCAGGTAAAAAAAACCTAAAAAAAGTTCTTCAATACCCTAGATTTGGCTATGGTAAGGTTAGGGTTCCTTTGGTAAGGTTGGGGTTCCTTTGGTAAGGTTGGGGTTCCTTTGGTAAGGTTGGGGTTCCTTTGGTAAGGTTGGGGTTCCTTTGGTAAGGTTGGGGTTCCTTTGGTAAGGTTGGGGTTCCTTTGGTAAGGTTGGGGTTCCTTTGACGAACTATTAGAGGAGATAGACAAATATCTGAGTAGGAGTAAAACACATATACCAACTCATCAAAGGACCAGCTAAGCAAACGGAGGCACTTGGGGCAGCCCTTTTCCAGGACTGCGAAAAGTCAGTTTCTAATAGGGATGTGCATTGAAATAAAAACAACAACGATAGCTCTCGTAAAATACATCGAATTGTACAGATCGATTGTCTGAAAACATCGATTGTTCCATTTTAATATTATTACGTAGAGAGTAAGAAGTGAAATAGACAATAATAATTAACTTTCCAGCAAATAGGGAAGTTATTGTAATGGGTCCGAAAATCGAAATCAAAATTTTCATCATATTTTTATGTTTCAAGGTCATTACAGTATTTTTACACTATTTTTGGAAAGAAGTGTGTGTGCGTATGTAAGTGCGTTCTCTTTTGTGCGTTCTCCATTGCTCTTCTCTTTTTGAAAAAAGTATAACTCATAAAGGAATTAATTTATTTAATGCCCTTCCCCACTTCTTGAAGTCAGTAGATACAATAAAAAAATTTAAATTTCAACTAAAAATGTTCATGTTAGAGGAAACCCTTTACACGGAAACGGAATTTTATTCTCACTGTTCAAAAAGAATAATATAATCATAATAAAGAATCGTTTTTCATATCCAAAAACATTATTTGATACAAAGCTTTCATTTTTATATTTTGGGCAGAGTTCCTCCACATCTTAAAAGTCAGTCCAATGTACGTTATTGTTTTATTTATTCATTTATATATATATTTTTTATTTTAGACATTTTCATACATTAATTTATAATTGACTAATTATATATATATATATATATATATATATATATATGTATTATTTTTCATATATTGTTATAGTTACATTGTTCTCTTTCTTTTCTATATCTCGCCACATTGGGACCTGATGATGGGACGTAAGAACGTCCCGAAACATCGTTCGGGGATGAAGACACTTCCGAAGAGTTTTCTTTGAAAAATAGTTACCTATCTTAATTTTTATTAAATAGAAAAATGTGTCCACTTATTATGAACGTATCTTGTATTATTATTATTTTTTATTTATTTTTTTTATATATACTCATATATTTTTAAGTATTTATTTGTACAGTTTTTATTAATTTAATTTTACTTTTTTTAATGTTTCTTTTTGTTACTACTAATCATAGATGTGTTAGACTCAAATAGTTATTAATCTAATTTATAAGCTACCATAATGTATAAATTCATTTGACGTATCCTATTACCATGTATTGGTTTAACGGAAATAAATTATTATTATTATTATTATCTCATGTCTATTTTTTCATTATATCGGTAGTTATTATGGTTTTTGAATTTAGCGCCATCCTCTAATCCTAGCCTTTCCTTTGGCTGATTTTGCCGAAAATTGATACATGATTAGCAGTTTTTGTGTTAAGGCATCCCTCTAATCCCTCCCCATCTTATTGACCGATTTTGCTGAAAATCAGTAGGTGTCATCCTTATAGGAACAGAGCATACCTAGCAAAGATTCCAATTAACGCAAATAATCTGAAGATATTATTGTTTCAAAGAAATAAGAAACAATTTAAGTCCAAAATTCTTGAGAACAAACAGAAAAATGTACAATATGAAAAGACAGTAAGGAATGCTTTTTCATTAGCACTTGAACGAGAAGGGCGAGGTGGGGATGGATAAATTTCCTTTGAGCTGGCCTTTTTCCCCTACTTTGAAATCTTAATAAAGTTTACCAAAGGATCGGAGACTCGGTAAAGGATATCTCTACGAAGCTGCTTTCAAATTTTCTCTCATTTCCAGTCTCGACTCTCAGACAAGACTACGTTTTCATTGTCTTTCGGTATTTCTTGTCCTATCTCTCCAGTTGGTATTTTCAAATTTGTTATTTCCTGAGTAAAGGATTTTTTTCATTAGATAGATAGATATATAGGCTCGGGCTTTAACTACGAGGTCATATCACCTACTACCAGAGCGCTCTTTCGTCACTCTGGTGGACATGAGCCCGACTCTACTGTGGAAGTCCTAAATTTTGCCTACCCTAAATTTGTATTCACTTTAGCGAAGTCTTTAACGAGTAGCTGATATTGTACAGGCTCGGGACCATTGCTTAACGTCACATCCGAAGGACGTCGTGCTTAAGTTTATTTTACCTGCCAGATAAAATAAACTAAGGGCCTCGGTTGGGTTTTGAACCCACGTTCTTGAGCTCAGAAGACAAGCACGCATACCACTGAACTACCAGATAACAGATCCAGACGTCTTGATGGTTCTAGCGGGTCTTGCGATGACAGCTGGCCGAGTAGCAGCGCCAACTTGAGAAGAAGCGAGAACAGAAGGAACAGCAAGAAGACTAGCAACCAGGAATGCCAGGATTTCCAAGAACACCAGCACCATTAATCTGGGAGGTAAAATAAACTTAAGCACGCCGTCCTTCGGACGGGACGTTAAGCGATGATCCCGAGACTGAAAGATGTCAGGTACTCGTTAAAGACCCCTACCCTAGAATAAAAATTTAGGTTAGGCAAAATTTAGGACTCCCACAGTAGAGTTAGGCTCATGTCCACCAGAGTGACGAAACAGCGCTCTGGTAGTAGGCGATATGACCTCGTAGTCATCCTAAACATCAAATTTTTGACCGATTACATAACCTTACCATACCCCGTCCCCGTATAGCTAAAGAAAAACAAAAAAAAATCGATATCCGCAAGATATCTTTTGAAATATACCTACTAAAAAATATATGTTTATATACTACCATTGGAACCAAGTAAAGTACCATTTTTTTATTACCATTTCATAAAATTTACTGAGATCCTTTATTTTATTTATTTTTTTATAACATGTCCGCTTTTTTTTATTATTTCTAAAAATGTTATATCTCTAAGAAATGGAAAAAATATATTCAATGGAGTAAGAAAATTGTCGTAAAAGTCTCGTCTTAAGTTAATAGAACATAAGGCGGTCAATATGGTCATATTCAAATTTGGTATTACATTTTTGGTTAATTGAATATATTAAACATTGTGTTAAAAGTAATTAATTTGGTCAATCAAATGTTCATATAAAAATATTTATCATCGCATATTTAAATAAATTTATGTACTTCCCCAGAAGGAATTAATCAATTTACTTTTCGCTCCTTCTCCAAAACAGTCGATCATTTGCGCTAATGTTCAACAGTTGAATTACATAGGGACTCCTAAATAATTATACCAAATTTGAATTGAGCCCCCTTTCCTAAAGCCTGAAACTCAAAAAGTATCGCCCTTTTTTTTTTTTTCTTAAAATTCTTTATTTACCAGATCAACATGAATTTGTTTTGCATGGTATAATTACATAATAAAAATCTATGCGTTAGTAACATTTGGCAAATGAAAAGTAACTTTTGGGATACATTTACCTCTTAAAGTATGTTTAAGAAAACAATCTTATATAAACAGAAAAAATAGAAAATTTACAGTAATTAGAACATACAGATGGCTGGAATAGTAGTAACATAATCAAAAATTTAAGGGGGGAAAAAACTGATACTAAAATATAATATAATGTCCTGAATGAGACGCGGTTTTAAACACGAGTTTCGGAAGTCACCCCTAACTTAAACCTTTTAGCACTTTTTTTTTTTTTTTTTCTTCTTTAAGGCATTTCGACCACGAGGGTCATGGATGCCTGATGGATGCAGGTCTGTGGGGATCCTAGCGGGCTAATTTGGATAGGCGCAGATTAATAATAATGAAGAAGATATGTACGGAATAGAAAGGCTATGTGATGAAGATAATTTTGTTTTATAATTTAGATAAGAGATTTGTGAATTGTAAGAAATTAAATAGTTGGGTAATTTGGAAGCTATTATTGGATAGGATTTGGGAAATATCCACCGCAAGGTTGCAATTTTCACGCTAGGGACTACATGCCATGCATTCAGTTAGAATGTGTCTGACAGACAGTCCGACCTCACAGAGGAGGGGGTTCCCGAGCCATCAGATATCCATGGGTCAGCCTCGTGTGCCCTATACGTAACCGAGAACCTTTAACTGATGGTAAGTTATCGTGATATTTCCTGAATTACCTATATATATGTATACATAGATGATCCCCTTCCCTTCTGCCGATTTTGCTGAAAATTAATAAGTATCGTCCTTATGTGGTTTTGAATTGACATATGAAATTTTGTGTCGATACATTCATTACAACGGTTGTTAATATTGTTTTTGAGTTAAGCCTCCACTCCTCTTGGTCCGATTTAGCTGAAAATCGATAGGTGTTGTCATTATGGGGTTAGTTTCCCACATATGAAATTTCGTATGGATACATTCATTCTATCGGCAGTTATTGAAATTTTTTATTTAAATTTCCCTAATCCCCCCCTTCTCTTTGGTCCATTTAGCTGAAAAATAATAGGTGTCGTTAGAGGGCTCTGGATTCACATATGAAATATCGTGTCGATACAATCACTCTATCGGATGTTATCGAGTTCACAGACACATCGATCTAGACGTTGGAAAACATGAAATTCCGTTGAAAACACAACATTGAATGTTTGACCGATTACATAAGTTCTTCTTTACTTCGAATAGATTTGGGGAAGTACAATCGACAATGTAACAACATTTTTATTCCTTACAACTTTCATTGAAAAAAATTTTCGACTGCTTGAATATACCGGGTAACACACTATTTTTCATTTGCGATTGAAAGTAGGATAAATAACTTCTTGTTAAACACAACAGTCAGAGAATCGCATTATTTAATATATAAAAAAAAAAAATAACTTAAACCCATTGAAAGCATTTAAGCAGTGTTTCTCTAGTAGGGAAAAAATAAGAGGGAATTTTTTTTTTTTTTTGTCCCTTAATGAAAACATATTGCTTCATAAGATATTCATAAAATGTTTCATTATTAAACAAAAAAGGGCTTTGTGTGTCCAGTGGTTAAAAATGATTGAAATATGATGACGTTAATTAACATGTTGAAGAGAAAATAAGTTGAGGGGAAAACGAAATTCTGTTTAATAACATTAAAAGAAGAAATTTAGAGCATAATAAATCTTTTTATATGAAATTTTGGAAAAGACATGTAAAATATGTAATTTACAAGCAGGATGTTGTGTAGGTACTCCCAACTGGGGCGGAAAGGACGAGCTAGCTGCAATGTAAAATCTGCTTTGGTTCAATAGAAATTCTTGGGTTTAGTTAGTTATTGTGACCCATGCCTGGGCTTTAACTACAAGGTCATATCGCCTACTACCAAAGGTGAACATGAGACTCAGTGGGAGTCCTAAATACCGCCTATGGTTTATACATCTATGAAAGGGGTCTTTAACTAGTACCTGACATCATACAGGCTCGGGACCACGGCTTAACGTCCCGACCGAAGGACGGC
The DNA here is from genome assembly GCA_963662175.1 of Aradus depressus. Taxonomy (NCBI): domain Eukaryota; kingdom Metazoa; phylum Arthropoda; class Insecta; order Hemiptera; family Aradidae; genus Aradus; species Aradus depressus. Next base: position 17,429,825 of record OY759226.1, on the reverse strand, counting down.
GTGCTCAGGGTTTTTATTTCTTTGATTTAATCATTTAATTTTTTACTCTCCCAAAATTACAACGGTTTGGGCTAAGAGTTAGAAAGTTGTTGTGACTCATGCCCGGGGTTTAAATACGAGGTCATTTCGCCTACTACCTACCAGAGCGCTCTTTCGTCACTCTAGTAGTAGACTTGAGCCCAACTCTACTATGGCCGTTCTAAATTTTGCCTACCTCGATTAATTCAGAGGCTAACGACAATCGCTTTAAGTCCCATCCGAAGGACGGCGCGCTCAGGGTTTTCATTTCTTTGATATAATCATTTAGGTTTTTAATATCCTCCCAAAACTACGACCGTTTTCGGCTAAGAGTTAGAAAATTATTGTGACATGCCCGGGATTAAAATACGAGGTCATTTCGCCTCTGGTGGACATGAGCGCGATTCTACTATGGGCGTTCTAAATTTTGCCTACCTCGATTTATTCAGAGGCTAACGACAATCGCTTTAATTCCCATCCGAAGGACGGCGTGCTCATGTTTTTTTCACCTCCCAGATAAAAAAAAAACTAAGGGCTTGGCCGGGTTTTCAATGGATTTTATAATACGTACTCCCAACTGGGGCGGAAAGGACGAGCTATCGACAGCTCTCCTCTAAGATTGACTATTACAATAGGATTTTCTTTGAGTTAGTTATTGTGACTCATACCTGGGCCTTAATTACAAGGTCATATCGCCTACTACCAAAGTGATCTTTCGGCACTCCCCCCTACATCCCTGACACTCATAAAATAAGTTATTTTATATTTCTTAAGTTATTTCAATTATAGCATAGTTTATCTCCCCTAATATAAAGTAATTATTTATTTAAATATCGCTGAACAATAAAGTGGAATTTGAAAATGATCTAAAGGAATTCTCTTTGTATTGTGAGAACGGATGGAATTTGATGGATTCCAGCAGAACTTCTAAGTACCAAAATTCCGTTATTTAATTGATTTCGAAGTGTTTGGACTCCAAAGTAAAAAAAATTATAATAATAATAATAATAATAATAATAATAATAAAAATCGTCGGAGAATAAAGTATACTTCTCAAGCTAGAATAATTTTTAATAAAGTAAGTTTCCACTCTCTCTCTAAACTCTAAGGTTTGCTAAACAATTTGTAAGAGGACGCTGGTAGATCGGATGCTAGCATACTGAGCTCGGGATTGCCAGTTTGAAACCCGGCCGAATATTTTTTTTTATCTGAGAGGTCAAAAACCCATGAGCACGCCGTCCTTCGGACGGAACGTAAAGCGATGGTAGCCTCTGAATAAATCGAGGTAGGCAAAATTTAAGACTCCCATAGTAGAGTCGGCCTCAAGTCTACTAGAGTGACGATAGAGCGTTCTGGTAGTGGGCGATATGACCAATCAAATAAAAGGATAACCCTGAGCACGCCGTCCTTCGGTCGGGACTATAAGTGATGGCCCCAAGTATGTACGATCTTAGGTACTCGTTAAAGACCCCTTCCCTAGATGTATAAACCATAGGCGAAATTTAGGACTCCTACTGAGTCTCATGTTCACCTTTGGTAGTAGGCGATATGATCTTGTAGTTAAAGCCCAGGCATGAGTCACAATAACTAACTAAACCCAAGAATTTCTATTGAACCAAAGCAGATTTTACATTGCAGCTAGCTCGTCCTTTCCGCCCCAGTTGGGAGTACGTACACAACATCCTGCTTGTGAATTACATATTTTACATGTCTTTTCCAAAATTTCATATAAAAAGATTTATTATGCTTTAAATTTCTTCTTTTAATGTTATTAAACAGAATTTCGTTTTCCCCTCAACTTATTTTCTCTTTAACATGTTAATTAACGTCATCATATTTCAATCATTTTTAACCACTGGACACACAAGGCCCTTTTTTGTTTAATAATGAAACATTTTATGAATATCTTATGAAGCAATATGTTTTCATTAAGGGACAAAAAAAAAAAAAAATTCCCTCTTATTTTTTCCCCACTAGAGAAACACTGCTTAAATGCTTTCAATGGGTTTATGTTATTTTTTTTTTTTTATATATTAAATAATGCGAATCTCTGGCTGCTGTGTTTAACAAGAAGTTATTTATCCTACTTTCAATCGCCAATGAAAAATAGTGTGTTACCCGGTATATTCAAGCAGTGGAAAAATTGTTCAAATGTTGTAAGGAATAAAAATGTTACATTGTCGATTGTACTTCCCCAGATCTATACGAAGTATAGAAGAAGTTATGTAATCGGGCAGACATTCAATGTTGTGTTTTCAATAATTAACTAAATCAAAGAAGCTCGAACACTCCCTGTAACCCTTTTTTCTCCTGTACTGATTTTGCCAAAAATGTGTCTCATTTAAGGTTTGCTAAACAACCCCTAAGAGGACACCAGTAGGTCAGATAAATAAAATGTAATAAAAAATAAATTAAAAAAATTTCCAATGAATAAGTAGTAAGAAAATATGTATTCAGACTCACATAGTTCTCTTTAAGATCGGGATGATCTTTTTCAAGGCCATCGTCAAGAATGGTGACCACAATGCCTTTTCCGGTAATGCCATCTTTCCAGGCTCCTTCCACACTCATATCCAGCCCAGAGCCTCGGTTCTGAAACAGAAAAACAAAATGAAGGTGTATATATAGTCAAGGTCAATGTCCTTGAGCAAGGTGGCAGAGAGTCGCATTCTTCAGTCTGTTTCAAAAACATTAAACTCCTATTTTATTATAGTAGTTCTGGACTTGGTATCGATATGACGTATGTAAATGCATAACAACATAAGGACGACACACAAAATCTAGGGAAAATAATTATAAAAAATTACTATATTTATTAAATTATCGTAAACAATTTACACACATTGTGGTAAAAAAATGTATAGTTAAATGAAAATAAATAATAATTGAAATAATGAAACTAATAATAATTAAATAAACAATAAGAATAAATAATAAAATTTAATTACCAGATTTCCTGTAGAAAATTTCTCTTTTATTTTACTTAATTTGATTTCTAGAGTAATTCTTCAAAAAGTATCAAAAGTACAAGACGTGTAATTTTGAAGAAAGTGCACGTATTAGAAAAAAAAATTCAATTAACAAACTTTTCATTTGGATTTCTTAAGAGATGCCATTTTTAATAGTTTTAAATAATATTAAATCTAATCCAAAGGTTTTGCAATTATCTTATTGGACCAACAGGGGAAATGAATAGAACAGAATTTATGAGAACAAATCTTGGGTTTATTTTCTTAAATCTACCTTATTAAAATGAAAAAAAAAAAACTAAACATTACAAAAAACAAAAATCTTAAAAACTAAATCCTTAAAACTAATTCAATCTTTTTTGTTTTATTTTTTGGTCATTTTTTAAAATTTAAGTTATATATTTCTGGGCATATATCCTGTACATATAAACAAATAAAAGTACCTTCTTTTTGGATCAATTTCATCGTCAATTCACTCCTAATTAGTTCTTTATATCTTAAGCCTAAACACCACTCTCCATGTTTCACTCAGACCGACTCCATTCCTAGGCCTCGACTCTCTACACACACTAAAAAAACAGCTGATGACCGTGTTTTGTTTTTTACTGGCACTTGTTTTAAAAGAAATGGTTTCTTATTATTTATTTACTAATTCAGTTTCTTTTTATAAAAAAATAAATACAACTAATTTTTTTTATATTATTAATGTTATTTAATTAATGTAATTTAATGTGTGTATTATTTTTATACATCACAACATATATTACTAATACCTATATTATAAAATCAATCATTATTATTTGTATAAAAACAGCTGTTAGGAATTAAGTAAATTAATAATTGAATAAATATACAAAGATGGACTAGTCGCATTTTGTTTTAAAACGAAATATGAACAACCAATGAATGGAAAACAAAAGACGGTGAACAGCTGTTTTAAATATTGAGAAAAAGTCTAAGTTGTGTTGTAGAAATGGACAGTCTAGAGAGAGAAGTGTTTTCAGGCTTAAGGTGTAGTGAAACAGTCTGAGTGAGAAAAGATATTAGAGATGTAGGAGTGAAAATTATAACATTGGAAGTACGTAGAAGAGAAAAGGTACTTTATATTTATATGTATATATGCCCAAAATATAAAAGAATTATAAATAGTTGCCACTATAAAACAGAAAAAAAGAGACTAAAGTGGATGTAGAAATTAGTAATTTGATTTTTTAATTTCATATTGATATTCTGATTTTATTCAAAATGTAGGTTAAGTAAAATAGACCCAAATATGTTTTCTCTTATTCTATGCTATTCATTTTCCCCGTGAACCCAGTAAGATAATGTATACATTTGGATTAGATTTAACATTTTTGCAAAGAAACAATTTAGTAAATTTAGAAGGAATCCAAATGAAAAATTTGTTAATTGAATTTTTTTTAAATACGAGCACTTTCTTCAAAATTTCACGTCTTGAACTTTCGATATTTGATTTCGGAAACTACTAGAAATCAAAATTTAGTAGGACCAGCTATAATTTCTATAGGAAATGTGGTAATATTTATTATTTGTTTATTTATTATTAATTCAATTATCATTTATATATTTATTTTATTTTACACCATTTTATTAATTATTAATACTTAATAGTTGATTAATTCGTGGTGGGGAAGTACACTGCAGATCATTCATGTCATCGGAAGGTTCTTTTTTGGACTTTATGGAGAATAATAATAATATTGACCGACAATACTCATGGTCAGATTGACCGTCTGAGGGGTTATCTCTTCTATTTCTACTCACACATATATAAAAGTGACAAAGCAAAAAAAAATTCAAATACAAATACAATTGCAGTAATTTACAAAATTAACTTAAATGATCCTTTAAAGAAACTAACAAAAAATTTAAAAAAAAAAACATCTTGCTGTTTATATATTACTAATAATTAAACTCTGAAACCAGCTCAAATCTATATTTCCAGGCTGCTTTGCAATAGTTAATTAAACTTTTGTAATTTCGTCCATTTACATATTCAATAAACTGAGCATAGTTTAACTCTGCTTTACTAAAATAGATGAGACGAAATTCTTTTAAGATGGGGCATACGGCAATAAAGTGAAACACATCTTCATGTTGCTTGTTATTACACATGGAGCAAAGTTGGATTAATTTAGTGTAAGAATACTTATTTAAATAAGGAAGTTCACCTCGTACCTTCAGCACCCAGCTTATCGAATTCGCATCCATGTCCGAGAAAATAACTTTATGATATGTAACTAACTGTTTATAAACAGTTAGTTACAGATCATACTTTATATAAATATAAAGTATGCTTGGTAATATTTATTGATTTTAATTTATATTCATTAATAAATGTATCCCTTACTTTATTTACAATATCATTCCCTTGGAGGATGGAGAATATTTCTCTATATTCTTTCTCGTCTTGTTGACCTCTGTTTTCTGAGCTCTAAATTTCAACTCTAATTTAACCTGAGAGAAGGGGTTGGCATTTAAGCCCTTACCACTCCCCCCCCCCCCCCCCCCCTCATATTACTGACGCCCCTTTGCCCCCCATGACAAAGGACACGTCCTCATGCCCTTTTGTTCCCTCTTCTTGGTCCTGTCAAAGGTTTCCCACCACGGAGTCTCTCCAGATTTTACCCTTTTCATCATGACATTTTCCAGTTTTCCTGGAGGGGTCCCCCTCAACCAACCAACATCTCTTTAGGCTCTTGAGGACCTCATTTCTGGCTCTCCATAACTTCAAAGATATCCTTTTGTTACGTTACAAAATGATATAACTTGGAAGTAATTATTTTTTATTCTTAATTAATATTTTATTTATTTATTAAGTCTTTATTTATTTATATAAAATACACATATACAAATAATTCAATGATCAAAAATCCTATACCAAAGACGACCCAGAGTGTAGTCGTCATAATTTACAAAAAAAAAAGAAAATGAATACATCTATCACTTAGCGTTCAAGTATACACCAACAAAATACAATTACAACTTGTTTAAAAATCAAATTATACCTTCGCCTAAGTACATAATACATTTTATTTACGAACAAGAAAGGATCATATAAATATATATATATATATATATATATATATATTTAATCTTTAAAATTTAAATCAAAATAATCATAATCTTCTAGTTCGGTATAATAATATTAATTTCAGATATTAATTGTGAATCATAAGATTTGAGGCTAGTTATAATAAATGTTATAAAATGATAATAAAAAATAATACGACTTCACAATAATGATTTAAATTGTATTCTAGTGAAACTATGATATTTTTGGCTCGTCTACAATAATTAGCAAGAGAGGTCCAACATTTTCCATTCAAGTACCTCATCAGTTCATCCTCGGTTAGTTGTTCTCTTGCAAACCATTTCAACCTAATATTATTGAGTCTAGGGCAAATAGCGAGAAAATGGTATGTATTGTCCCTTACTTGCAGACCACACATCTAACAATATTCATTATCATCATCACAGAATGGTTCCTTTTTAAGGTAAGGATAATAAATAAATTATTACATTTATCGTGGAAATTGTCTGGTCTTATAGTCATTACATCTATCGATAGATTTTTGAGATAAGCCTCTCCCCTAATTCCACTTTTTTTCCATTGTGCCGATTTAGCTGAAAATCAATAGATGTCGTCATTAGAGGGTTCTGGTTTCACATATAAAATTGTGTGTTGATTCATTCATTATATCGGGTGTTATTGTGTTCACAGACAGACAGATAGACTTTTTTTTTATATTTCGAATCAGTCTTCGTATAAGGTACAGAGGTATAACAGTACTGAGGATGGAGAAGGGAGTGCAATGGTACTATAGGAGTGAGAAGGAAGTGCAATGCTACTATAGGAGTGAGAAGGGAGTGCAATGCTACTATAGGAGTGAGAAGGGAGTGCAATGCTACTATAGGAGTGAGGAGGGAGTGCAATGCTACTATAGGAGTGAGAAGGGAGTGCAATGCTACTATAGGAGTGAGAAGCGAGTGCATTGCTACTATAGGAGTGAAATGGGAGTGCAATGCTACTATAGGAGTGAGAAGGAAGTGCAATGTTACTATAGGAGTGAGAAGGAAGTGCAATGTTACTATAGGAGTGAGAAGGAAGTGCAATGCTACTATAGGAGTGAGAAGGGAGTGCAATGCTACTATATGAATGAGAAGGGAGTGCAATGCTACTATAGGAGTGAGAAGGGAGTGCAATGCTACTATAGGAGTGAGAAGGATGGCAACGTTGGACTGCAGACTCAGGAACATGATACACCGGCCTGACTGTATATTTTTATCATAGGACACCCCTCCTTACAGTTTTATTTATCAGGATAAAAGAAAAAGCAATCTAAATATATGTGAAATACATGTTCGGGGAAGTATCGAAGAGAACCCCGAGAAGAATAGTATAAGAGTGAATAGGAATAGGGAGGAACACTGGTTTGGAGGCAACTCAAGTAAGAGAAGCGAGCAGAGAGTTGGCCTCAGGCCAAGACGGTGGAAAAACCTTGTTTTCTCTAGAAAACCTTGGTATCTGTCAAACAGTCTCCCCACAGACTTCACAGCAGATCTATATTCGGTTCGTTGAGAACTTGAACAAAAGTATGCATGTAAGCAGAGCCAAAGTTACTAAATACAATGGCCAAACTACGAGGTTATATCGCCTACTACCAGAGAGCTCTTTTGTCACTCTGGTGGACATGAGCCCGACTCTACTATGGGAGTCCTAAATTGTACCTACTTAGGTTATGTTATCTAAGGTAGAGAGTCTTTAAAGAGTACCTGATACCGCACAGGCTCTGGACCATCGATTAACGTCCCATCCGAAGGACTGCGTGCTTAGGTTTGTTAACGTCCTAGATTAAATAAACTAAGAGCCTTGGTCGGGTTTATAACCCGCAATCTTGAGCTCAGAAAGCAGGCTACATCTAAGCTATAGACGCAGTGGCGGATTTAAGGAAAAAGGCTCGGTCAGCAAAAGCTCTCCGGGGCCCCGAGTCCTCCCTTCCTAGCTACTGACAACATCTATGAATTTTCAGCTAAATCGGCCAAAGAGACGGGGGACTCAACTAAAAAACCCTAATAACCGCCGATGTAATGAGTATATCGACACAAAAATTAATATGATTCATAAGTCACTACATATTTTTAGCCCGTTCATAGATTTTGGTGGGAGAGCGAAAACATAATAATGAATTCGTGATGGGGAAGTACATTGTGGGATTCACCGATCAATTTATTGCAATATTGTCAATTGATCAGCTTAAATTGAACATTGGAGACAGTTTTTTTTTTTCTATCTAGTGAGGAATTGGAGTGTGTTATTTCTTGTTGGATCCCAAGAGACACGTTTGTAACAAGGAAAGTGACCCAGAAGAAACAATCAACTGGACCAGTGACTTTATAGTTGACAAACTCTATTGTCTAGTTCAGCTAAGCTCCATAGCTCCCTCAGAGATATACGAAGTATAGGGGAAGTTAAGTAATTTGTTAAAAATTCGAAGTAGAGTTTTCAACGGAATTTCATGTGAATCCAAAACCCCAACACGACAACACCTATCGATTTTCAGCCAAATCGGCCAATAGGGAAGCAGGATTATGGGAGAGGCTACACTCAAAAATTCTAATAACTACCGTTGTAATGAATGTAATGAAACAAAATTTTATATGTAAATTCAAAACTCCATAAGGTCGATACTTATTAATCATATGTGATAGAAAGATGTTGTGGGACGAGATTTCTCATAAAAATAAAATATGTCTTCCCACTGTTTTATTTTAGACCAGAACCGGTTTTCGACGCAACAGCGTCATCATCAGTGGTTCATCTATCATAGAATAACAAAATATGCAAATAATGAAAAGTATAAATAACTCTTAAAGCATCAGGGTACAGAGTAACAAGGTAAAAACTATAAAATTAACTTACCCCACCCACACAGCACAGCGGTTAAAGGACAACTGGCATAGCTCTAAGGGGTGGGGATAGCTAGGTTCACTCACTCTCTCTACATGCAAAACCATTCATTCTAATATATACAATAACTAAAACAAGTCTGTACATAATAATAATATAATATTAACAAAAAAAAAAAATTACATTTAGTTGTCATTTTCCTTTTTCTTTTCATTCATTTTAAAATTTTCTTTTCAGATTTCCTTTCGGATTCTAAAAGAATGCCAATAAAGCTATTTTATTTTATTTTATTATGAGACTAGCGGCCTATGGGACCGATAGAGTCCGAATTAGTTCTTTCGATTAGTCAGTCTATCCCTCTGGGATGTAGAAACACATGTAGTCAGACAGGATATTGGAACGACTAAACACAATAGATGTGTCTTCTTCATTGCACCTCCAACCCAGTGCTCACTAACTTTACAAATTGTAACATAAGACTTCTGTAGCTTAGAGGTAACGTACTTGTCTTCAGATCTTAAGATCACAGGTTCGAATCCCAGCCCTAGCTCTATGAAGTGTAGAGTACTATAGTTAGTTTGCGGCTCATGTGCTTTACTAAGGGAATCGTAAGGTTGTCTTATCATGTTTAGTTACAGATTTAGGTATAGCCTTAGTCTAATGTCATATCGGACGGCGTGCTCAAGTTCTTTTTCTAACCTAAGGACCTATCTAAATCGGTATTATATGGTCTACTGAATTTAAATTAACCCCATTTTGAATGTATATAAATTTTTTATCCATTTAATGAGCAAAAACCTTTTCTGGAGGAACTGTAATTTGGCGACTTGCCAAAAAAAACGAGTGGTTCTACACAAAATTTATTATCCTACTTTCGAATAATTTAAGAAAAGTATATATTATTATCCAGAATAAAATTTACTTTTTAATTCCTCAGCTATACAAGGTATAGAGGAAGTTATGTAAACGGCTAAAACTAATGAGTTCTCAATACCTTAATTGACCAAAAATGAAAAAAAAAAGTTCCTGTCCACGAAAACAATTAAATGACACTCGACATTGAATTTCTGACCGATTTTATGACTTTCCCTATACAACAAAAATAAGGGGAATTTCTTTTTTTTTACAAACAGATATTTACATCTGTATAAAAATAAATACAAGCAAATATGCTAATAGAGAGATAATGACAATGTCAAAACGGGGTCTCAATGTGACTCCACACGTTGTTGGCATCAAGGATAGGACCAATGCCACCTTCAACGCTCTGAGCTGCTTAGCCAGGGCTACCTGGGGCCTCGGCTATCCTGCGTGTAGAGCAATCTACACGGGGGTTTTCGAGGCAGTTGCAAGATCCGCGGCTGCTGGGTGGTGGAAACGCCCCACTAAGCGGCAACGCGGAATTCTTCTGCAGGCCCAGCGATCCGCACTGCTGCGGGTGACGAGGGCCTATCGCACCGTCTCTACGGCGGCGCTGCAGGTGCCGGCCGCGGCCCCGCCCATTGACTTGGTCTTGGACGGAGCCGTCGCCTCGTACTATTGCAGACGCAATCTGCCTCTGGGACAGGATGTAGATGGGCCCTTGGGAGCAGCATTGGCGGCGGAGATGCAGGGCGATGGCAGGCCAGAGCGTTGTGGGGACATTGTCCAGGAGTGGATAATGACCAGATGGCAGCGACGCTGGACGGATTCTTCGGATGGCCGGACGACACACGCCTTCTTCCCGGATGTACGGGCACGACTTGCCTCGACATGGGTCCAGCCGGACCATTGGACGTCCCAGATACTATCCGGTCATGGCGACTTCAACGGCAAACTTTTCTTTTTTAAAAGAAAAGACAGCCCGAACTGTGCGTGCGGTGGCGTCGAGACTGCGGAGCACGTAGTCATCGAATGTCCGCTGTACGACGGGCCTATGGCGGCGTTGATACGCTCGACCGGATCGTACCTGGGGCTGACCCTGCAGCATCTGGTGGCCGAGTCTTGCTACCCAGCATTCACCCAATTTGTAGCGGAGTGGAGGAGGCGAAAAAACGCCTCCTAACCTCGAGCCTCGGCGGACCGCCGGTGTCAATAACACCTGGCGGGCCTAACCCGGCATGAACTTTCCGAGTGTCAGCGCACTCCAGAAAGCTACAACTATGGTTCCTCATCGGGAGGACAAAGAGGGTGTTATGGTCCCACACCAAGGATGAAAGCACCCAAGAGCTCAGGGGGGTGGGTTTAGTGGAACTGCCCAAGACGAGGTACACCACATTGTTGGGAAGCTCGAGCTTCCCTTCGTTGAAAGTATTCCCATCGCCCTGCGGAAAAAAAAAAAAAAAAAAAAATGTCAAAATGTCAAGAGGTTGGAAATCACCCGGTGGTTACACTGCCTAGTCACTGATTTCCTCTCATTTGTAACTAATCACTGTCGCTGTCACTGCTGCTGCTTAGGAGGTCTCTAGGCCATTGACGCTTAAGCCGTCGTTGGGGAAGTATGGCAGAATTCAGGGCAGGGACTAGAGGATTATTGTGGGAACTAAGAAGGGAAAGTAATTTTTTATACTTGGACTTAGCGATTTCGGTGACAAAAGGTAGTTAAGGTCAGTATGAAGAGTTTTGTTGGAGACGTACTAAGGAGCATTGGCTATTTTACGAAGGATTTTGGATTGAAAGGATTGATTGCGCTGGAGATAAGAAGCCTTGGCAAAAGCCCAGAGTTCAAGTCCGTAAATCCATATAAGTTTGAGTACTGCGTTGTTATAAGGGGAAAAAAATAAAAATTTTAGAAATGTACAATATTTTGAAGTTTTTATAAAACAAATTAAAAAAATATGGGCAGTTATGTAATCAAGCAGAAATTCGATGAGAGTTTTCAACAGAATTTTACAATTTCTGACCACCTGATACAAAAAAATGAATATAAATATTCCTGTGTGTCAATGTTTGTTTATCTGTATTTGTCTACTGTGATGTAAAAAAACTTAAACACATTAAGATTATTAATATATTATAAAATCAATTATTATTATTTTTATAAAAACAGATGTTAGGATAGTGAATAAATATATAAAAATGGACTAGTTCGCATTTTGTTTTAAAACGAAATGTGATTAACCAATGAATTGAGAACAAAGGACGACGATCAGCTGTTTCAAATAGTCAGGAGACAGTACAAGTTGTGTTGTGGAAGTGGAGAGTCTAGAGAGAGAAGTGTTTTTAGGGTTAAGGTGGATGCAGAAATTAGTTTGCAAGATTTTTTATTAAGTAAAATAAACCGAAATATATACTCTTATTCTATGCTATTCCTTTCCCTGTGAACCCAGTAAGATAATTTATACCTTTGGATTAGATTGAACATTTTTACAAATTTAGGAAAACAATATGGCATCTCTTTATTATATTTAGGTAGTAGGCGATATGACCTCATATTTAAAGCCCAGGCATCACGATAAGAATTTTTAAATGATACCCTCAATTCTTTTTATGGGGTTTTTCAAGAAGAAAGCTCAAATTTATGGAAAATTAAATGAGAATTTTTGAACATTTTTACGAGCTCAACATTCAGGAAGGGCAGTTTTTCTTTGAGAAAAATAATGTTACTACCAAGTCAAGCGGAGTTCTCACATTTTCAGAATTTCCTAATTTATTATTAAAGTTGCTATGATAAGTGATTATTTTACAAGTCTCTTCCTCTTAAATTCAAAGTTCCCTATTCCCTAAAGGCCACTCTACACTGTAAGTTTGAGGAGGCCGTCCTTCGGATGGGACGTTAGGCAACGGATGGTCCCGAACTTGTTCTATCTCAGGTACTCATTCAATCTGAGGTAACTAAATTCAAATTAAGAACTTCCACTGTAGAGTCGGGGTGGTGCACCAGAAGGACGAAATATCACGTTGACACACTATTTACTTTTAATATTTTTACTAGAAAACTATGTTTGAAGCCACATAAAATAAATTAAATTTATTTTTTTTAATGTATTTATTATATTTGCGATCTATATACAATAAAATATGTGGTAAAAAAGAAAAATACAACAACTTCATTTGATGGGAGCAGTCAGAAGAAAGTTAATTGTCATTATTCACAATTCTTAGAGAGAGGCCACCTCCTGTTCAAGCGGCGGGGAGGATTGTCAGGATGGGAATGATAGGAAAGGTCTTGTGCGAGAGGATTTGAATGGGAAGAAAGGTTTCTGTGGAATGATTGGAATCGGGATTAGATTAATTCAATGACAGTGGGAATACTGAGATCTCTGTGTAGGATTTTAAGGAGCGTTGACAATTCGTCGGAGGAGTTTGGACTGGATTGCTTGGATACGATTGATGTACTAATACTGTTACATCAGTCCAGCTTTTTACAAGTCATTATTGTTATCATGTTTCACATTATTATTCATACTTGTTTTTCTAATTTTTCCATTTTTATTTTTTTATTTCTCTTTATTATTTTTCAATAGTTTATTACAGTAGACTCTCCCTTTTCCGGCGTTCGGTTAACCGGCGCGCTCCCTTATCCGGCGCTTGCAAAGTAATATCAAATTTGTTAAACTAAAATTAACATTCAATTATTAGATTATCAATTATATGAGCCATGTGTATTTACAAGCACATAATAATTCCGTAACTCACGAATCTTTTATGTATTTTTTTTGTACATACATACATATGTACAGCGTATTTATAATTAATGACGGGAACGCTAATACAATGTTTAATTTCTTCACTAATATCCTATAAATAAATTATAATAAATACATAGTTGAAAATTAAACATTTATAAAAAATGTTTCCTAGAATTAAAAAACAAAGTTACCGTCCCGTCCATGGCACAACAAAATCGTCTTATCGGGAAATGAACACTTAACTAGTAAAGTATATACATATTTGTCAATTTAATAAATGTTATCAACAAAATACCTACGTGTTTTATTCCTTAGCTCAACTAAACTTTTTTTTTAAGCTTTAATTGATATATTTTTTCTCATTAATTGATGATTTCCGTTATCCGGCGTCACGTCGGTCCCGGTAAGGGAGAGTCTACTGTATATTGTTTTACTCATTGCCTGTTTTTAACATTTAATATTTATTCCTAGAGACCTCTTTTATTTTACTTTATATTTATTCTTCTCAACTGGTTGATACTTGTATACTCTTGTTTATTCTTTATGTTATTATTCTTAGGGGACGCATGTCCCAGAATAAAGATTATTTTTCATTTTCATTTTCAAAGGCAGGTATTAGTGTTCGTGAGTGAAGCCCCTGCACTGATCTCTCGTCTTTGCAGATTTCGCGAAATAATAATAGGTGTTGTCCATATGAGGTTTTCAATTTACATATTAAATTTTGTGTTCATACGTTCATTACTTCGGTAGTAGGCGATGTCACCTAGTATCTGAAGCCCGATCATGCTCAGCTTGCCCCAAAGCCTCGTCTACGATTGACACTTAAATGAGGTTTGGACAGTATTATGGTTACAACAGTGTGGCTGATTGCCATTTCGTGGAAACCCTGAGTCCACTCTCTCGTCTTCTATTCACCTTCGAAGCCTCCACAATTTCCAATTACTCCAGGTTTGGCAGGCTAAAACCGTCTTCTCCGACAAAGGAACAACTTGAGGTATTATTCTAGTGTATCGAACCCAACTTACAAGTTTGGGAACTAGGCGACCCAACTAGCAGTATATACCTGGAGAACTGTCATAGACCAAAACTTTATTCTGGTGTACAACAGAGATTTGTTTCAGGGTGAACGATATTCTCACTTATTCCAAGAACATTTTTTGAAGTTAGATATCTTCTCCAGATTCCAGTCATGATCGGTCAAAAACCAGTGGCGCCACGCATTGTTTCGGGGTCCTTCCTGACTCAGATCTCAGGTCAGGAGACTGCTGAAGCTTTCCTGAGTCCCTTTCCCACATTCCTTATGAAATTCTATCAGGAATCTGAGGCGCAAAGGCGGGTAAGAAGAAAATCACTGTTTCGGGGTCCTTCCTGACTCAGGTCTATATGGTTCAGGCGATTGCTGGAACTATCCTGAGTCCCTTTCTCACATTCCAATGAAAGATCAGGAACCAGTGGCCCCACGTAGTGCACAAAGAAAATCACTGTACCATGCCCCTTCCTGTGTGATGTAAAAAAATACATTGTAAATATTTTAATACTCCAAAATTAATTATTATTTTTTAAGGAGGAGAATCGATGTGTGAGTTTTTTGTGTTTTTTTTTCTAAACAGGTGAAATGTTGAATTTTAATAAAAAAAACAGCTGTTAGAATATACATAAATTAATTAGTGAATATAAATATACAAAGATTAAACCATTCGCCGGCGGATCAGCTATTTTATATACACAAGGACAGTCGAGTGAGAGAGATGTAGCGAGACACATGGAGAGTGCAAGTACATACGTGAAGCGAGAGAGTTCACGAGTGTTAACAGTCGAGTGAGAGTTCTGTTAAGATTTAACACAAGTTGAAGTAGGTACGGAAATGAGCCGAGACACATCACGTGGAGTTAAGACAGTCGAGTTACAGACATGAAGCGAGACAGTTATTAAGTGTTAGTGGATTTACTAATGTGAATAAAATTAATAAAGAAAAGACTAATGTTATATGTTTTTTTATTAGTAAGTAGTATCTATCTATCTATCGTGGCGCTACAACCCGGTGACGGGTCCTGGCCTCCTCCACCAACAGCCGCCAATTGTCTCAATCCTGTGCGACTGCCATCCAGTTCCTGGTGCGGAACATGTTTCGGGCATCTTCTGCCACACCATCTGCCCATCTCAGCTTAGGTCTTCCTCGCCGTCTTACTCCATGAATGGGCTCCATTAGCTGCTTCTTCGGCATTTCCTCAGCTTCCATCCTGGCCATCTTAACCGCCCAATCTTCATGACTTGCGGAACATCTGCTTCTCTATATAGTTCGTAGAGCTCCTGGTTGGTGCGTCTGCGCCATGCATGGCCTACTTGCACTCCAGTAAGTAGTATAATTATTGTAAATAATAGATTTTTTTATATTTTCCAAATTCATTATTTTCTTTATAATGAAGATTAATTATACATAAACCCATTCTTTGCTGTCAACCAAATAAGAAAATACCTTTGGATTAGATTGGACATTTTTACAAATTTAGAAACATTTGATGGCATCCCAGAATTATATATTTAGTAGAATCCAAATGAAGTAATTGTTAATTGAAATTTTTTATATACGTGCACTTTCTTAACAATTGCACATCATAAACTTTCTATATTTTTTATTAGGCCCTTTTCGGAAACTACTAGAAATCAAAATTTAGTAGAAGAACAGACAATTTCTACAGGTGATAATATTATTATTTATTATTTGTTAATTTTAATTATTAATTTTATTTAATACATTTTTTTTTATTATCACACCTGACTCAAGTCAAGACAATATCACAGATTGGTCATCTATACAAACGATCCAATAAGCCAACATCCCTAAGCTAGATACTACAGTACACTACAGTGTATAAACACTTGGACATGGAACTGAATACATACATATATTAGGAAGCCAACATGGCGGTGTTTGTTTTGGATTGGTTAGTGTAGTATAGGGGACACTTGAGGCAAACTAATCAAAGTTCATGTATTCTCATTGGACACTTAGGATTATACAAAATGTTCAATATCATCTTTGAATTGTATCGAAAATTTGTAAAAAAAAATTTTTAAAAATTGAAATTTGTATACAGTACCTCGATTATCCGGGGAAATGGGGGGGAGAGGTCTCACGGATAAATGGAAACCACAGTTAATCGAGACACTTTTTATTTAACGAATTACATATGTGTGTACATTGTCATGTACGTTATCAGGGCTTGAAATATGAAGTAATCCTTCTTTGTTTTTTGCGGTTTAAAATTATTTTCCTTATTTCAGTTCTAATTTGTTGAGACACACGTTTGACTGTTTTGTTAATTAACATCTGAGTCGTATTGTCAAGATCTTTACAGTGCTTAAATATTATGCACGTTAAACATTGATTAATGGGTAGACGAAGTAATGTCCTGATACAAGTGGCTCTTAAAGTTAGGAGAGGACTTCAAAGTTGTTAATAAGAACGGTTATTAATATTGACGACTCAGGATATTAAATTCTTGTTAAAATGTTGGAGTATAACGCGGATCTTGAAGATACAGTTTGTGACAGAGATCATAAGAGGTTTTATGGGACACTTCTTGTCGAACAAATCGGTCATTTCAACACTGCAATACTCATCAGCACTAGAGTTGCCAAGTTTTTTCAAAGATTTGGGACTAAAGTTTAAAAAACATTTTCGGTGAATCATCGGACACTTTGAAGTCTTCTCCTAACTTTAGGAACCACTTGTATCAGGACATTACTTCGTCTACCCATTAATCAATGTTTAACGTGCATAATAATTAAACGCTGTAAAGATCTTGAAAATACGACTCAGATGCTAATTAACAAAAAAATTAGACGTGAGTCTTAACAAAGAGAAAAAAGTCGAAGGTGGATCACCGTCAGTTAACTTTCGCTTTCCGTCCAAATCCAATCGACTGTTTGGTCTAAAACGTAAGGAGTAGTAGGTAAGTGCACACTAATCCGTGTACTCTGAAAGCTAGACAATGATGTTGTTTCCTTGCTAGACCCATCCTATAGACCTTACAATGTATTTCGACCCTTGAACTTTGCACGGTAAGTGCACACTAATCCGTGTACTCTGAAAGCTAGACAATGATGTTGTTTCCTTGCTAGACCCATCCTATAGACCTTCCAATGTATTTCGACCCTTGAACTTTGCACGGTAAGTGCACACTAATCCGTGTACTCTGAAAGCTAAACAATGATGTTGTTTCCTTGCTAGACCCATCCTATAGACCTTCCAATGTATTTCGACCCTTGAACTTTGCACGGTAAGTGCACACTAATCCGTGTACTCTGAAAGCTAGACAATGATGTCGTTTTCTTGCTACAGGCCCATCCAATAGACCTTAAATCCTTAGCCCCCCCCCCCCCCCCGCCCCCATGCCTAAAGTCTGCAGAAAGTCTTGCCGTAAATCCCTGGGCAGAGGAGTTGTATCCAGGAAAGCCTCCCTTCAACCCCCACCCTCCACTTCCTCCAGAGCTGAAAGAATCCCCGATATCGGTGCCTTTATCGTAATGCCCCCCCAACCCTTTTCTGGTTCCATATCCCTTTTACCGCTCCGGAGGCTTACACTCGGGTCTACCTTACACAGACGATAAACTAAAAGAACAACAGCCTCTAACTGGGTATAGCCACTATCCAATATCTCCAGAGCGAATACAAGAAAGCTGTAAGAGAAAAATCCTACTTTAGTGACAGTTTATACCTTCGTAACTCACCTTAAGAGACGCCAAAATGACGTTCAGAAAGTCTACCCAGCGCTATACTCTTCGTATTAGTCCCGTATTAGCGATTGGAAATTTAATAAGGAACTTTTTTGGTAAGAACCAATTTTTCGCCTAAATGTAGGAAACATCTTAAAAAAAGGGGTTTCAAAACGACATTTTAGGATGGTTTTTGGCATGTATCTCGCAAACCGGGAAATGAAATAGCGAGAAAAAAAACAATGCATTTCTGTGCACTCAGTATAACGAATCGCTTTTTAAGGTTAGGTTAGGTTTTATGACTCATGCCCGGGCTTTAACTACGAGGTCATATCGCCTACTACCAGAGAGCTCATTCGTCACTCTGGTGGACATGAGCCCGACTCTACTGTGGGAGTCCTAAATTTTGCCTACCCTAAATTTTTATTCACCTAGGATAGGGGTCTTTAACGAGTACCTGACATCGTACAGGCTCGGGACCATCGCTTAACGTCCCATCCGAAGGACGGCATGCTTAGGTTTATTTTACCTCCCAAATAAAATAAACTAAAAGGCCTCGGTCGGGTTTCGAGCCCACGATCTTGAGCTCAGAAGGCAAGCGCGCATACCACTGAGCTACCGGCGCCCTCTCGCTTTTTAAGGTATGTTTGTTTAAAACACGCGGTCTTACGAAGTAGGAACGTATAAACACGCTATATTACGAAGCTAAAAAAATGTTAATCATTTATGTACAGTAAATACAGCTCCTCTTCGGTCACGTACCTCAGCAGTACAGCCACGCACCTGACACTGCTCTATTTATCACAATTGCTAATGGCAAATGTTATTATGCCGTTGTAAATATATAAATAAAAAAAAAAAAAAAAAAAAAAACTTTTTGGAAATAATAAATCGATTTTTTTGTGATGTTCACTCCATATTACGAACTCTTATTATAGCAAAAACTCGATAATAGGAATTTTATCTTACGCCCCTTGATTTTTAGTCAAATCAAAAGAAAAGAAGGAGAATAGGGGAGAGGAGTATAAAAAAACTGTTATAACTACCGAAATTTAATGTGTATATTGTATATTCGAGGCCCTATAAGGACGTCATCTATTAATTTTCAGCGAAATTAGCAGAACTCAAAAATCGAAATAACTTCTTGAAATTTCATATTTAAGTTGAAAGCCCCGATTGAAGGGATCGACACAATATTTAGTATGAAAATTAAGAAGCTATAGAGAGCAAAAAAGTAAATTTATTAATTCGTACTGGGGAAGTGCGTAGCGAGTGATTCACCGAAATATTTTATTTATTTTTATTTTATATCCATCCCCTCATCCATGTCTCTTAGGCCTCATTCAGACGAGTGACTTTTCTGAAAATGTCGCCGTGACATTGAGGTATTCACACGGTGAGGCGACTGTCACGGTGACTTTAAAGAAAATCTTGAGACCAGTCTATAAATGAATGTCGTCGAGGTTGCAGCTATTTGTGCTCTGGTTATAAGAAATCGTAAAAAGAATAGAAAAAAAAAAAATACTGGGTCCATCCAATTTTCTGTGAACAATTTTTAAAAGGTAAATTTTATACTTTGGACGAGAAATTGAAGGGATATCCCAATAATTTTTTTGGATATTATAGAATGAGTTTGGAAAGCTTTGACAGTTTGCTGAATCTGTTGACCCCTGCGATAAGTCTTCAAGATACAAACATGCGACAGTCTATTCCACGCTGCCCGTTTTTCTATTTCTTCAATTAATACCTCGTTTTGTATATCTTCTTCACATACACTGAAGTTTTTTTCCAAACAACAGAAAACAATATAACCAAATTACAACCTTCCTTGGTGACAACTGTCACTTTGCATGTGAACAGGACGGGAGTGACTTTTTTGTTACGTCGAGTCACCTGCTCAGTGACAAAATGTTGCGTGACAAAAGTCACTCGTGTGAATGGGGCCTTAGTCTACAAAATCATAACCCAGATAATGAGCAATACACAATGCTATATCTATGCTAACTCAGGAGAACGGTTTGCCATTTCTACATAATCCTGATCCCTGGCCTCTCATAATAAGGCTGTATATTGGATTATCTGGAAACATTTCTCGCTCCGTATCCATATGAGCCTCATAGCTCCCCATAAACCCATGGCATTAGTTTCCTATTAATATGAGCCACGGAGTGGGGGGGTCCATTATGAGCTAATCAACTATTATTTGGACATAGGAGCAGTCTTATCCATATATCTCATTTGGGCTCATGTTTCATATGCTCTCATATTTGAATGAGACTCTCAGTATTTGCAATGACATTAGTGATGTTGCCAGGGCTAAGTGAAGTTCACTGAATTTCATTTGTCCCATTCCTTACTTATAATGTACAAAATTATAGCGAAAAATAATATATGAAAATTCGTCATTGAATCACCGGTATTAAACTTCCCCACTTCTTGAAGTCAATGGATACAATAAAAAAATTTAAACTTCAACGGAATTTTATTCTCACTGATTACATAACTTCCCCTATACGAAATGTGTTCAAAAAATAACGGGAATTTTTGGATTTTGAAAAGAATTTTATTAACTTCTAAGTTGAGGAACGCGGACATATTGTGGAATTTGTAATAAATAAATAAAACAAACTTATTTTATTAGTGTTTTGTCAAATATTTCATGATGTAGCTAACGGTTAAGCCGGGGGATTCCCTAGTTGAAGTGGCACCTTTCACCAGAGATGTATTGGAGGGGTCGCACTCTGCAAACTAACTTAGTTCATAACTAGACCTGACGATGGTGTGAGGCAAACCGGTAGTTTTATTTTTATTTTTCAAAAATAAGTTTGTTTCATTTAAGAATTTTATTTATTCGTCTACATCAATGTTATCCTCTTCACAGCGCTTCTCCCAATCCCCGAAACACTTCTGAAACTCGATCTTTGGGATAACATTTAGCTCTCTCAGCGATGCGCTTTTAATCTCATCTATGCTTGCGAAACGACGGCCCTTTAAGGTTCTCTTTATTGTTGGGAACAGAAAAAAGTCATGTGTGGTTAATATGGAGGCTGGGGCTGGGATCGCCTACTACCAGAGCGCTCTTTCGTCATTCTGGTGGACATGAGCCCGACTCTACTATGGGAGTCCTAAATTTTGCTTACCCTAAATTTTTATTCACCTAGGGCAGAACTTTTTAACGAATAGCTGAAATCGTACAGGCTCGGACCATCGTTCCATCCGAAGTACGGCATGCTTAAGTTTATTTTACCTCCCAGATAAAATAAACTAAGGGCCTCAGTCGGGTTTCGAACCCACGACCTTGAGCTCAGAAAACAAGCACGCATACCACTGAGCTACCTGCGCCCACACCTGCAAATCAGTAAGAGTCGTTTTTAAAAGTTTCATAATACACACATACAAACTTTGTGTACACGAGGTGTGTTCAAAAAATAACGGGAATTTTCGGTTTTTTATTATTTTTTATTTATTCGTCCACATCAATATTATCCCCTTCAAAATAGTCTCCATTAGATATTATACACTTATCCCAGCGTTTCTTCCAATCCCCGAAACACTCGATCTTTGGGATAGCATTTAGCTCTCTCAGATGCGCTTTTAATCTCATCTATGTTTGTGAAACGACGGCCCTTTAAGGTTCTCTTTATTGTTGGAAACAGAAAAAAGTCACATGGAGCCATGTCTGGCTCCACTATGATCTCTATGGATCATAGTCATACAAGATGTCAACTGTATAAACAGTATGTTATAAAAAAAAAATGACCACAGAACTACAGATACATAAGGGTGGTCATACATAAAAAATAAGCAACCGAGCCAAGACCCTTAGGTTTTTTATACAGAGAGGTGAAAAAAACCTTGAGCACGTTGTCCTTCAAATAGGACGTTAAGTGATGTTCCCATGTACGATGTCAGGTACTCGTTAAATAACGCTGTCCTGGGACTACCGTAGTAGAGTCGTGCTCATAATATTATGTTCATAAAAGTTTTCTAGCGGTCTTGTGACAATAAACAACGTTGCCATCACTCTATAGTAGCATTGCACTCCCATTTCATTCCTGTCGCCAAATAGCTGCCATTTTAACTTATTACTTCCTCAGTCCTATGATGTAAAGAGGAAGTTGTGTAATCGGTTAAAAATTCGAAGCAGAGTTATCAACGTAATTTCATGTTTTCCGACCTCCTAAATCCAAAAATGAGGTCCATGAACACGATAGAATGAATATATCGAAACAAAATTTTATGTACGCCATAAGATTTTAAATTTGAAATTTATTTAGGCCTCCCTAACCCTAACCCCCTCCCCGGTCTTCTAAGTCGATGTGACTGAAAATCTATTCTGGATTTTCATGTATAAAAAAAGAAAAAAAAAATCTTTATTACTGTTTCCAGTGTACAAAGCACTCTACACAGCAATGAATAAATAAAAATAAAAAAAAAAAAATGATAAATTAAGGTGTCCTGGTCAAAACCTCGCCTTTACCAGGACAGTTTATACTGAACTAAACATTTATTTAGTTCATATACGAGGGCGCAGGTAGCTCAGTGGTATGCGTGCTTGACTTCTGAGCTCAAGGTCGTGGGTTCGAACCCGACCGAGGCCCTTAGTTTATTTTATCTGAGAGGTAAAATAAACTTAAGCACGCCGTTCTTCGGATGGGACGTTAAGCGATGGTCCCGAGCCTGTACGATGTCAGGTACTCGTTAAAGACCCCTACCCTAGATGAATAAAAATTTAGGGGAAGGCAAAATTTAGGACTCCCACAGTAGAGTCGGGCTCATGTCCACCAGAGTGACGAAAGAGCGCTCTGGTAGTAGGCGATATGACCTCGTTGTTAAAGCCCGGGCATGAGTCATAAAACCTAACCTTATTATTTTATTTTTTGCTGTGTAGACTGCTTTGTGCACTGGAAACAGAAATATAGATTTTTTTTTTTATATGAATCCAGAATCCTCTAAGGACGACACCAATTAATTTTTAGTCAAATCGGCTTAGGAGATGATGGGGGGGGGGGGGGGGGTGAGGGGGGGTTAGAGAGGCCTAAATAAATCTCATATGTAAAATGTTATAGGGTATAAGAACGACACCTATTAATTTACAGCGGAATCAGCAGAAAAGGTGAATCAGAGATGTCAACTCAAAAATCCCAATAACTACTTATGTATTAAATGTATCGACATGGGATTTTATATTATACATCAACTTACTATTATATTATATTATATATTCACAATTATTTCTTAAAAACAAAAAAAAAAAAAATTATTTATCAAAAAACGATAAACAGTTAATTCAGATGTTGATTGGAACAAAGCCAAGATTAATATGATCCAAGAACGAATATGTCTTAATATCTTTTAAAAAAAAAAGTGGGACATTTAAGTAATGGAAGGGGGCTGAGAGGGACAAAAAAGAAAAAAAAAAATAGTTTGCAGGGAAGGACAAAAGCAAACGGCAACACCGCAACTGGCCCGAGGAACAGTAGCTTTCCAACACACCCGATAATCCCCATTATTATAATTTTGAGAGTAGCTAATTTTTAAATGTATCTGTAACTGATACATAATTTAGGTAGCTAAAACGTGACATTTCCACATTAACTAAACCTTTGATGTAACTAAACCCTTTCACATATTAACCTTTGACTAAAACCCGATAAATCCTCTACTAATTGTGTTATATCGCACCGTATAATCAAATATATCGTGGAGAGGTTGACCACAGCTAGCGTCTGATAAACATTATTTCTAAAAACAGAACAATGTCCAACTTATGAGAAAATATAATTAGAAATATATAAAAATTTCATGTAGCAAAAGTATTAATAAATATACACTAATAATATAAATAAATAATAATTTTTTTAATTCTTATTTTGTATATTTTTTCCACAGGTTATTTTAAGAGTACACCAATTATTTAAATGATAAATTAATTATAAAAAAATAACAATAAAATAATAAGTGTTGTCCTTATGGAGTTATGATTTCACATATGAAATTTTCTGTCGATATATTCATTACAACGGCAGTTATTAAAATTTTTGAGTTAAGCTTTTCCCCTAATTCCCGCTTTCCTTTGGTCGATTAGGCTGAAAATCAATAGGTGTCGTCGTTAGAGGGTTCTGGATTCATATATAAAATTTTGTGTCGATACATTCAATCTATAGGGAAGTATCATGTTCATAGATACACATACACACACATTTATATCGAAAGTTAAATAAGTCTACGATATAACTTATATGACTTTACATAATTATAGATTTTGTAACGAAGATTCCTATATCTACTGATTTCTGTATATACTGAAAAATGTATCTACTGCTCCCTATATCTATTAATCCGTGTATCTACTAATCCTTGCATCTGTATCTGGTTATTCCTGTATCTACTAATACCTGTTCTACTGGCCCTTGTGACAGCTCATCCCCGTATCTGCTGATATCTGTATATACTGATCCCTGTATCTACTGATCTTTGTATTTATTGGTCCATGTGTCTGCTGATCTCTGTATCTACTGTTCCGTATATCTCCTGATATTTTTTTTTCTCTTTTTCCTTTTTAAGCTCTTAAATTTGATACCCTATGGGTGTTGTTAACTTCATTTTTAAAATTTGACAATAGACAAGCGCGCCATTTTTTTTTTTTTTTTTCGGAAATGTCACATAGCCTATGTCACTCGAGAGATTACAAATAATCAAATATACTCGTACGTATAAATCATTCAAATCGGTGCAGACATTCGTTGAGAGGGCACATTTTGCGTCAAGCTTTATTCAACATCTCAACAAACCAATTATAAAATTGTAACGTTACTTACTAGATACCACATTTGAGGCCATCGTTGGTCATTGAGGTAGACATGTTTGTCTGATTGTGTTAACGCTCCGTCCGGAACTCCAAGATCTTTTTTTGTCAGAAAATCGCGTTTTTTCCGACTTCGTGCTCTTTGTTGTTTGGCCCATTTAACCTGAAAAAAAATATTCACATGAATAATAATGAAATATATTCTTAAAATGCATGACTAAAATATACATATGAACATTAATAAAATATATTCTTAAAATGCATGACTAAATAATTCGTCAGTTAATTACCGGCAATGTACTTCCCCAGGACAAATTAACCAACAAAAAGTTTACTCTCCCGCTAGATAGTTTCGGTTAAAAATCAGTTGACTAACACAAAGACTTATACGAAATTTTGTTTATATACGACATATCTCATAAACTATTGATTTTATGAAAAAAATAGTTATAATCAAAATTGAAGAAAATTAAATTTTACACAAAAAAGGTTCAATACATTTTTTTTATAACATTGATATTTCACAAGTAATTTCACCATATCTGCGGAAAATGTGAATTCAGATCCCAATCTATTAAGTTTAACCAGGAGCGGAGGTGGGGGGGGGGGGGTGGGAGGGGGGGATAGAAGCCCGTACCTTTCTCCTTCATTCCCTATGCCACCGGTAGTTCCCATAAGTCTCATCGACCAAATGATAGAAATCCCCTAAAAAAATATTACACTTAACAGATAACAAACTCATTTTGAGTTACTTATGAAACTTTTTTCTCAATTGAAGTTTAGGAGAGGGAACAAATTATTAATACAGTAAATTTGTTCAAAAAATAAAAAAAAATAAAAGTTTATATGTTTCAGAACTGTTTTTTATAAAGTGGAAAAAGTTTTAACAATAAAAAAGTTTTATATTGAAAAAAAACAAAAAAAAACTGGCTGTTGCCTGGATGAGGCTTGTTATAGAAGTTTTAATAATGAAGTTATCTGAGATATATTTTGGGTATGATTCGATATACAAAGAAATACTTTACAACAAAAAATATATCTCATAATAATAATTAATTAATTAACCAGTTAGATAAAAAAAGGATTGATAATCAACACTTAATTAACGTTTCACTCAATTCAAGCATTTTTAAACATAAATATATTTTATTTTTATTTTTTTATATTTTACATCCATAGCTATACAAAGTATATGGGAAGTTATGTAATTTGTCAAAAATATGAGGTGGAGTTTTCAACGAAATTTCATGTTTTTCGACCTCCTGATTGATGGAAAAAAAGTGCCTGTGAACTCCCGAAATAATGAATGTATCGACACGAAATTTTATATGTACAGTAGACTCTCCCTTATCCGGCGTTCTGTTAACCGGCGCTCCATTATCCGCCGCTCGCAAAATAATATCAAATTTGTTAAACTAAAATTAACATTCAATTATTAGATTATCAATTATATGAGCCACGTGTATTTACGAGCATATAATAATTCCGTAACTCACGAATCTTTTATGTATTTTTATTGTACATACATACATACATATGTACATTTTATTTATAATGAAGGGAACGCTAATACAATATTTTATTACTTCACTAATATCCTATAAATAAATTATAATAAATACATAGTTGAAAATCAAACATTTATAAAAAATGTTTCCTTGAATAGAAAAACAAAGGTACTGTCCCGTCCGTGACTCAAAAATATCGTCTTATCTTCTGAGCTCAAGAACGTGGATTTGTAACCCGACCAAGGCCCTTAGTTTATTTTATCTGGGAGGTAAAATAAACTTAGGCACGCCGTCCTTTAAGGGAGAGTCTACTGTATGTCCAAAACCCTGTAAGGACAACACATATTGATTTTCAGTCAAATTGGCCTAAGGGACGGAGAGATTAGGGGGGACGCTCACCAAAAACTCTAATTACGACTGTCTTAAATGGTCCATAGATTCACCGAAAGCTTATATGTAGAAAACGAGCTTTTGAAAACCGCTGATATAACAACTAAACTTAATTAAAGTTAAATTGTGTTTTTTGTTTACAATTTGTTACACTTTACTCAGTTAAGCAGCTTGGCTGCTTAAGTAAGTTCGACTTGATTTTACTTTATTTTTGTTTTTTCTTCCCCCCACTAAAGTGCTTAAGAAAGCCTTAACTACAACAAGAAGGCTGATTAACAAGTTGTTAGACTTAAGACTTTTATGTACGAGTATATGAACTTTAGCAGTGTGTAGATTCTTCAACGGACAAGAAAAACACAATTAAATCGAGGAAAAGCTACCCATTTCAGAAATTAACAAGACTTTCACAGCATGAATTATATGAATTATATCAACTATGTTTACGCTCTTCCTACAAAAACATTCGATAGTTTTAATCGACAGTTGACTAACACAGGGACTTCGGTATACTCATGCATGTCCAATTGTCCATACATCGCCATAGCGCTTTTGAGAGATTCATTACAACGAGAGATATAAAACTTTATATGTTATGTAATACCCAAAATTAGGGATATTAATTGTTTTAAAATAATTATAATCAGTGAAGTGAAAATAGTTAAATTGGAGGGCAGGAAGTCCACCGGAAGTCTTTGAAGACACCAACCGTGAGGGGAATACAAGTGTGGGGGATTAAACAACCAATAGGCACCCAGAAGAGTCCCGGAAGCGGGAGAATGTATTTTTAGACATACAGCAGACATTGATCATTGCAGAACTCCAGCACCCAACAGTAATCGCAACAAGCAACGAACAAAGACTAGAAGGTACCGTGATACAATAAACAATTATACAGATAGAGTTTGTGAATAGTATTTTGATATCTTTGAAGGATTCTGAGGAATAATTATTAAATAAAATAAAATGATAGATAAAACACTTTTTTGAACACTTATATTGTCTAATTCCACAAACATATACTTAAATGTGTACCGGTTTCGGCTTACGCCATCGTCAGCACAATGTTCAACAATAATGGATTGGGCAGGAATCCGATTATTGGGGGTAGTCCCCCTAATCTTATCATGTTTAGGGAATTAATGATTTTTTCTTGGGGTTTAAGGTTAGCGTTATCTGCGATATATTATATAAGTTATAGGTTTTGAATGTAAAACAGGTAATTGTAATCAATAGGGTGTATACTGCCTACATTATTGTTGAACATTGTGCTGACGATGGCGTAAGCCGAAACCGGTACACATTTAAGTATATGTTTGTCGAATTGGACAATATAAGTGTTCAAAAAAGTGTTTTATCTATTATTTTATTTTATTTATTAGTATTTCCACTATATCAACACAGAACGCAAAAAAAAAAAATGTATTCGGACACGGATAATTATTAAGTTGTTAAGAATGTTTTTCAAGAATATAATATATTATATACTTAATCAAATAAGAATGGCGTAATTTTTCTTTCATGTATTTTGCACCTCATGTCATTTTGATTTTTCATAACTGTTAGTCTTGGCGAACCCATGCAACCAAAGAAACGTCATATAGAAGCAAATAGAATCACATTTTTTTAAGAACTTTTATTTTCAGTTTTTTTATTAACAATAACTATCTTTACAGTTAATCCCTCTAAACCCCCTTTTTCCATTTTGCCGATTTGGCTAAAAATTAATAGGTGTTTTCCCTATGGAGTTTTAAATGCCTAAATCGATCAAATGGAAGGGGTATGAGTAGGGGGGAGGCAACACAAAAAATCTATTAACTGCCGATAAAATTTCATATGGGTGATTCTCTGAAACTTAGGAAATCGCTGTCCCAAGGACTTTGTGACTGGTGTGATAGTATTTTTGGAATTTTTCTTTTTCCATGGAGTGAATAATGGCCTAAGGGACTTTTTCAATCATTTATTATCATTCTAAACCTTGTTCTTGTATCAATAAATTTCTTTCAAAATGGTGGATTCTCAGTCCCTCACTATGTCCCACACTCGAGGTCGCTGTGTTCAACAAGCTCACGCCTATCCATAATCACCTAAAAATTAGATGAATGTACATATAATTTGTCAAATTAGGTATCTACTTTTGGTTAACTTGGGGAATTTAGTGTAACATGGTTATAACTGGTCAAAAATAATTAGTATATAAGAGGGCATATAAGGGGTTTTTCTCATGTTTGAAAATGGCGCCAAGGCTATGCCGTGTCACTTTTCTACAATTTGAGAGGTCGGCAACACTTATTCACTTCTCTCCTTTTTTAATTTTTATTCCCAGATTTCTTTAATTTCAGAGAATCACCCATATGTGAGACCTCATAAGGAACAACCCCTATTGTTTATCAGTCAAATCGGTCGATGGGAAGGGGGGCAAGGGGTGCGGCTTAACTCAAAAATTCTAATAACTGCCGATGTAATGAATTTATCGATAAAAAATTTAGTATGAGGATTTAGGAGCCCATATGTAAATCAACTATTGATTTTTAGCCCAAACGCTCGACTGAGTTTAGATGAATTCTTTCTGGGGATGTACATTGATGGTGATTCGTCACTTTTTAAAATTCAGTATATTCAGAAAAAAATTAAATTCTTGTAAAAACCCACTAGAGAATTTCTGGTCCGATTGATATTCCAAGTTGACCGCAGCTGATGGTTGTGGCTATGCAAATATCTGCGGCATTGAAAACAGGTTGTATTACTGAATTTGAGGTGAGCATCGTGTAAACTCCCAGGGATCGTACAGCTACTGAATTACTAAGGAACTACTAAATATGTATCAGTCTGTGTCTAGACTAGCTCACCAATGATACTTCATTATACAACCTCGTGTATGTTAGTCGCCATGGGCAAACTTTTGAATGAGAAAAAAAAAATTTATAAAAAACACGAAAATTCAAAATTTCATGTCGATATATTCATTACATAAGCAGTTATTAAAATTTTTGAATTGAACCCTCCCTTTGAACTACCCGCTGAAGATTGATAGATATATTAAACTTAGGTCAATTGAAAGTGAGTGCTCTGGATATACATACTGAATGTCAGGTCGATACATTCTTACTATCGGGTACAGTACGCACAAATAGACACAATCATTTTTTTTTTCATTTTTGGATTCACAAAATGGAAAACACAAAGTTTCGGTAAAAAATCGTTATTAGAGATTTTATGTTAAGCCTCCCCCTAATCCCCTTATTCTCTTGAGTCGATTTGACTGAAATTCAATAGGTGTTGTCGTTAGAGGATTCAGGATTCACATATAAAATTTCGTGTCGATACATTCATTCTATCAGCAGTTATTAGAGTTTTTATGTTAAGCCTCCCCCTAATCCCCCCGTTGTCTTGAGCCGATTTCACTGAAAATTAGTATGTGTCGTCCTTAGAGAGTTCTGAATAGATATATAAAGTTTCATGTCGATACATTCCTTCTATCGGGAGTTATCATGTTCACAGACATACAGACAGTATTTTTTTTTTGAAAATTCAGTTGAAAACTCAGCATTGATTCAAATTTGAGAAAAAGTCAACTTTAAAAATGTCTCGATTGTTTTTTGTTATTGAGACTCATGCCCGGGCTACAACTATGAGGTCATATCACCTAATTTTGCCTACCCAGGTTTATTTTACCTTGGGTCTTTAACAAACCTTGAGATGTCCCATCCGAAGGACGGCGTGCTTAAGGCTTTTGATCTCCATAGAAATAGAAAACGTACATTTACGACTATATAACAATAAGTAACCTACCTGTTTGTCGGACATTAAATCTTTGTGATGATCTATACTAGGTCGAAGTGATCGCTTCGTTACTTTTCTATGTTCTAGGTGGTACATGTCAGGGAAGATCTGAAACAAAACAAAGTACATTTTTAGTATAATTAGGTACAATAATTACATATGATGTAAAAAAGTACTCACATTATAAATATTAAAATACTCTAAAATGTATTATTTTTTTTTTAAAGAATAAAATTGCCAAAATGTTGAATTTTTTATGAAAACAGCTGAAATGTTGAATTTTTGATGTGTAAACCATCTTAGCTCTCGTTTGGGGCTATGACAGACCGTCCGTGCGTAAGTCTCGTTGATGTGCATGTGTAAGTGTGTGTGTCGGACGGTTGCGCGCGCCGCGCACACACACAACTACACACTTCTTTATCTGTGATGTCAGCTGTTTTTGAGCATGTCAGCGTTTCTTTTGGTAAGAAACTTTTAGGTTAAGATGCTTCGATAGCTTAAATTTGGCAATAAATACAATTTGTGGTAAAAAAAAAATAATATAGCAATGTAAATCTAAAAAATATAATAATTATTGTTATTAATATGTAATAATAACTGCTGAAAATATCGATCAATAAATAATATATTTCTTGTCATATTGTCACAACAAATAATGTAATGTTTTTACCCATTTCAGGAGATACCGAACAGCTTATTTCATTTTTAAATGACAAACTTAATCTATAAATAAATACGAATCGATGCATTTTAACAACAAATTCGAAAACTACCATCGACGATGTATTCTCGCAGTATTTAGAGACACTACAATCACAGTTGTATATATCTTATTGTAGCTATCACAAACCTATAATTGCATGTATAAAAGAAATTGAAGAAAAATAAATTTGAAAGTTTAATTCCTCATACTACTTTTCTTATTGTAACATTATAAAACGGGAGCCATGGTGGCCGTGCGGGCTAGAGCGTAGGGTTTTAGTCGCATGGTATCACCTTGGTTTGCGGGTTCGAATCCCGTCCGGGAGTGAGTTTTATTTCATAGATAAAATTCCCTACATTCGTACATGAGGCCAAAAAAAAAAAAAAAAAAAAAAAAAAAAAAAAATTTTAGTCAAAATTAGTACACGACAGCAAATGTTTGAAACTAAAGCAGATGTTTACACATCAATTCTCGTGAGTACCGCGTCGCTCTTTTTTTTATATAAAAATAACTGTTTAAGATAATTTCTAATATTATTAGTAATTCATTTTGTAATTATATTATATTGTAATATATTGTAATTATATTATATTATATTCATATTGTAATGAATAAATACAAAAAGAATAATTAGATTAGTTTTTATTACAAGTGAAAAAGGACAAAAGACGGTTGTCGAATCAATAAAAGGCTCTTTTGAAGTACACTATATGTGTATATTTTAGTGGAATTAACGAGTACCCGATATCGTACAGGCTCGGGCCTCCCGACGGACGGCGTGCTCAAAGTGTTTTACGTCTCATATAAAAAAAACCTAAGCTATTGAGCTCAATAGGCAAACATGCTTTAGTTAGTATGAAGACAGCAAGATGATTTCATAAGTCAATTTTTCCTTGAAAAATATATATATATATATATATATATATATATATGAAGTGGATATATGAAAGGAAATAAAGTTGAAGAGAGAGAAAATCTAGTGTGGAAATGTTAAAAAAAAATATGTCATATGTGATATCTCAGGGATACGTGTGGGATACAGTCTAACTGGGAGAGGGCTCCTGGACAGTGATGTATAGGCCAACCCGCAGAGCACATTGTGTCAACTTGAGTGTAGACAACTTTCTACTTCCAGCTATACAAAGTACTAGCAGTAATACCCGGCGTTGCCCGGGGAACTTTGACTTTTCTCCCAATATCTCCTATAAGGCTATTCAGTTCCTAGACAGTACATTCATGATGTTATAATTTTCAATTATTCATACGGAATAAGGCTTATAGTCCTTCAACTGTAGTAACGCTAGCTTTGGAGCTAAAACTAATTTATTCAAAAAGATTTCTCATTAATCGTTGCAATGGTTTTCGAGTTACAAAGATTGCGTGAGTGGATGCTGGGATGGACCAGGGATTGATTAAAAAATAGACCTTAACCTT
Source organism: Aradus depressus (assembly GCA_963662175.1). Lineage (NCBI taxonomy): Eukaryota > Metazoa > Arthropoda > Insecta > Hemiptera > Aradidae > Aradus > Aradus depressus. The sequence continues at coordinate 17,396,954 of OY759226.1, read as the reverse complement.
CCGGTAGATAAAACTTATCTATTCAAAAAGATTCCTCAGTAATCATTGCAGTGGTTTTTGAGTTACAAAGATTGCGTGGGTGGATGCTGGATTGGACCAGATATTGAGGTACTAATACGCCTATAACCTTCCACAGACGATGACGAACAAATTAAAAAAAAAATTAATCAAATCCATTAAGCCGTTCGTGAGTTATAGCGGTACAACGCACAGACATTTTCAGCTTTATATATATGATAAGAGAAGTTATGTAGTCGTTCAGAAATTCGATTTTGAGTTTTCACTGGAATTATTTGGCTTCAATTTATCAACTATATCATCATCAGTGGCACATCTATGAATAGAATAGAATAGAATGGTTTTTATTAAAAGAAGAAAAATAACATAATTCCAAGAAATATACAAAGAAAAAAAAACACTTAGACTATAGCCATTTAGGCCGTCAGTCGGAGTTGGCATTACAGATATTTGATAATGAAGAACAAAAAATATTAACTTATATAAATAAATTAAGAGAATAAATAATCATCGTTAAATTCCTTTAAAAAAAAAAATAATAATAATAAATAAAAAAAATAATATAAATAAAAAATATGTAAACATAAAACATACAAAAATAATAATGCGAATAATGAGAGAATAGAATAACGACAAGAAACCAAATAAATTTAACTAAACAACATGGCGGGTAAATGGTAATAGTCATAAATTACATGAAGGAAGGAGGGTCCTAGAAATTAAATTCCCGAATTAACATATTTCTATATTTAGATGCAGCCCTTGCGTAGTTATAGATCAGATTCCAGTTCTTCCCATTCAGAAAAGCGATGAGTTCCCCTCTCCCTAGGGTAGGTTTGCCCAGCCACCTCTGTCTGGCCTCACTAAGGACGGGACATACCCCAACTAAATGGAACAGGTCCTCCACCTCCCTCAGGTTACAGAGCCAACAGAGGAATTGCTCTTCTCTCCTGCTCACGTTGAAATTCAGGTATAGCAACTGTCCCCTAAGCTTCATTATAGTACGCATCAAGCATAATTTGTTTCCATCTTTAATGTAGTGATTCTCCCCCAAATTAAAATTGAGATCCGTATACAGACCATGAAAACGTGAGCTGGATGCTTCATTAAACAAGTCATTTTTAAAACCCCTTTCTACATTATCCAGTAACGTTTCTATACAAATTCTACTCTTATCACATCTATGAATACAAAAAATATATAAATAAGAAGTAATTTTTAAAAATAATAAAGCATCAGCTTACCGTTCGTATAGTGTGGTGTCTAAAGGAACACTGGCTAAAAGCTTAAAGAAGAACAATTTTCTTTCAACTGCCAAGTTGAGGAACGCGGAAAAATAGTGGGATTTGTAATAAATAAAACAAACTAATTTTTTGAAATATTGTCTATTCCACTGAAGATATTTATAAAAATAAAACTACCGGTCGCACCGTCGTCAGGTCTAGTTATGAACAGTTCATAACTAGACCTGACGACGGTGTAAGGCGCAAACCGGTAGTTTTATTTTTATAAAAAACATCAGTGGAATAGACAATATTTCAAAAAATTAGTTTGTTTAATTTTCTTTCACTCAACATTCAAATCAACACTTGAACATTCATTCAAAATGAAGCTCGTATCCCCTCCCCGTTAGTTATTATGACTCATACCCGGGCTTTAACTACGAGGTCATATCACCTATTACCAGAGCGCTCTTTCGCCACTCTGGTGGACATGAGCCCGACTCTACTGTGAGATTCCTAAGCTTTGTCTACCCTAAATTTTTATTCAACTAAGGCAGGGGTCTTTAACGAGTACCTGACATCACACAGGCTCGGGACCATCGCTTAACGTCCCATCCGAAAGACGCGTGCTTAAGTTTATTTTACCTCTCAGATAAAATAAAGTAAAGGCCTCGGTCGGGTTTCGAACCCACGTTCTTGAGCTCAGAAGACAAGCTACCAGCCAAATACGAATTCAAAAATCTTAAAAAAATTCGAAAATACGAATTTTTTACCGAAGTAAATTTATAACCATTGGGTAAGTTGTTTGTTTAACAAACGAAATGTCAGCCAAATATGACAGTAGTATAATTATCTATTGTGCGAAGGGGGTAGAGAGAAATTTGGCATTTATTAATGGTTAGTAGAGGAACAAGACAAGTCCAGGATGAGTGATGGTCTTATTCGGTGAAGTTAAACACCGTCTCTCAGAGGAATTGTATCACTCCAAATATGTCCGACATTTCCGGCTCTCGTCTCAGGAATTTTAACCATTCGTGGAGAAGTTGACCTGAGAAATAAGATATCACCTTATCAATAACAAATTAAATCAACATTGTGGAAGATGGCTGATGAACTGAGAAGTGATTATTTCACAGGTATGTATACATATACAGTAGAACCTCTATAAGTCGAACATCAAGGGAGACGCCAAAAAATTCGAGTTATAGAGTTTTCGATTTATGGAGGATTTCGACAGGTGGATTTTAATTCGACTTGTAGAGGTTAAGAATCATTCTAACTAATTTTGAGTTAGAGAGGTGAAATAAATAAAAATTCAAGTTACAGAGATAAAAAAACATATTTATATTTATTATAAATCAACATTATTTCAAAACATCCTTAAAATAAAAAATACGTAGTATATGTAGGTATTAAAAAAAGTCAGTAATTTTTTTTTGATTTAGATAATTGGTAATCCTATTTATTGTATACTCCTAAATTGTTTTCTAAGAAACAATGGTGTAATTTTGTTAAACTCAAGTCGTTATAAATCTAATGTATAACCTATTTTAATGTATAAATTCTTTTGACGTATCCTATTACCATGTATTGGTTTAACGGAAATAAATTTATTACTATTATAGGTGGGGAGGTAAAATAATAATTTCATTCTGAAATGGAGCAGTGCATTATGATAAAGTGCACTTATACCATAAATTGCAACACAATATTACTAGTTTTATTCACCACACGCCCAGCCACAGTTAAATCTCTCTCTGACTTTAAACCCCCTATATATTACTCGAATCCAATTTAACTAGTTCCTAACTTAAATCATAACCTATTTGTTTAAGTTATAATCTTCTACATGGCATAAAATACCTCAAGGGGCTTAAATAGGTTAGTGGTAGGTCTTTGATAAGTCAAATTACTGATCAAATACTATTAGAATAATAGAAATTTGCTAATGTTGCTTATGAATCATTTATGTTTGTCAGTAGATCATTGTTGCATCTTGATAATAGAAATTTGCTAATGTTGCTTATGAATCATTTATGTTTGTCAGTAGATCATTTCAAGTAATTCTTGTTGATCTGGTCCGGAACTAAGTTACATCTTAATCTTTTAATATTCGAACATATTTCCTTTTCATAATCGATTTCGTTTGTATTCAAATAACCTGTTTCATTCGTTTTGTGTTTAAAAGTAGTTTTTTTTTTTTATGTTCTAAAGTTATTACTTCCCAGCTACAAGAAATATATGAGTATGTTATGTAAGCGATGAAAAATTTGATATTGAATTTTCAAAGGATAACTATTTCTATCTGTACGCTCTTCATGTCCATACACTATTTTCCGAAATTCTGCTTCTGAAATTTGAAAAAATGTCTGAACACGATAACTTGAGAATGTGTAAACACGAAATTTGATATCCAGTACCCCCTAAAGACAAAACGTAATGATTTTCAGCCCGGAGGGGGGGGGGGGGGATCAGAGGGGGGTTCAACTCAAAAAAACTGCAGATGTAATTTTTGGAAACAAAATTTAGTATGAAGATTCAGAAGCTTTATTTTTCAACTATTGAATTTTAGCCCATAAGGTTGACTGGTCTTGAATGGGAAGCGAAAACTTAATTGATTACCTCGTTCTGGGGGAGTACATAAGCCGTGATTCACCGACAATATTTATATTTTTAAAATACAGTAGAACATCTTTAAGTCAAACCTCGATAAGTCGAAAACCTCCAAAACTCGAAATAAAAGTTTTGTTCCTTTCCCTTCAAGCCCCAAAACCTCCATTACTCGAAATCTCAACCCTCTATTAGTCGAAATAATCAGTGAGTCCCTACAAGCCATTTTGGTACATATTTTCCCTCTATAACTCGAAAAAATAAATTGGACCTCTTTATCTCGAACATAGCAATGTTTTATTGCAACCTTTACAACTCGATTATTTGAAACTTATTACCTCTATAGCTCGAAGAAAAATAAGTTACCGACTTTAAAAATTTGCCGACAATGTACACCAATCTAAAGCAAAAAAAAGTTACTGACTTTTTTTAATACCTACATATACTACGTATTTTTTATTTTAAGGATGTTTTGAAATAATGTTGATTTATAATAAACTAGCTGACCCGACAGACGTCGTTCTGTCAAAAGCTATTGGACCGGATTTTTTTTTTTGATCACTTGGAACCACAGCTAGTTCCTACTTAAGAACGCCGGGCACCTTAGATAGTATGCGCCTTGCAACTCCATGTAACCAGGTATTAAGTTCTTAGGAACGCTGGGCAACACAGATAGTATGTAGTTAGGAATGCTGGTCACCGCAGCTAGTATGTGCCTTGCAACAGCGGATGCCCTAGGTATTTTGTGCTTAAGAACGCTGGTGATAGCTATTATTTACCGTGCAACAGTGGACCTCCTAGGTAATACATGCTTGGAAAACCCACCATATTAAAATTAGAGCTATATCCCATCTTTAAGAAAGCTCCATGTGAGATTCATTCTGCATTAATGCACCCCCGCCCCTCCCGTCCGAAAGGGTCACAGCCAATTTTTAAATATTGCTTTTGAAACTACCATTTAGGTATATGCTTGCCCCCCCATACCCTCCTCCCGTTGACAATTTTGAGACGTCACATATCCTTTTTTTGTTTTTGTCTTTTAAGAATACTACATGTGAAATTCCATGACATTCCGATCATCCGTTAAAGACCTATCACTATCTTTATATGTAGGCTTACCCCTCCCGTTCAAAATTGTGTGACGTCACTCATCCTATTTTTTTATTTGGCCTTTAAAAAAACTACATATGAAATTTCATGACAATCATCATCCGTTAATGACTTAGCACTATCTTTATATTTAGGCCTCCCTTACAACCCCCCTCCCGTTCAAAATTTATGGACGCCACATAGCCTATTTTTTAACTTGGCTTTTAAGAATACTACATGTGAAATTTCATGATAATCCGTCCATCCGTTAATGCGCTAGGGCAATTTTTGTGCTTAGCCCCCCCCACCCCCCCCCCCCCCCCCAAGCGTCTCGAATCTGAAATTAATATTTATATTAAATAGCTAAGTGCGACTACTACAGTACTGAGAAGAGTTGAGAGGACATTAAAATTCTGACAATGGGAAAATCAGAATAACTACTCGTGATACGTGACTGAATAACAGAGACTGAATACCACTCTATTATGTAATCACTGCTACTTGATCCAGCTACACTGTATGAATAAGGGATATGAAACTGTACTAAAGACATGACTGATCAGTAACTGTGGAACCTTATCTGGGTTCTTTTATTAAATCTTGACAAAAATATTAAAAAATGAATCACCAGATATGTACTTCCCCAGGACGAATTAATCAATTAGGTTTTCGCACATCCACCAAAGCCAAGAGAATTTTAATAGTGTCAAGAAAAGAAGAAAAACATTTTTTTAATTTGGGCCAGTACTAAACATGTACCTTACACAAATTAACAAATGAAACATGAAAATTAATTTTTTTTTTTTTTTTTTTTTTTTTTTTTTTTTTTTTTTTTACAAATAGCTATTTACAACTGTATACAAATAAATACAACAAGCAAATGTGCTAATAAAGAGATAATGGCAATGTCAGATGTCAAGAGGGGAGAAATCACCCAGTGGTGAGACTCCATCGTCACTCATTTCCTCTCATTTGTAACTAATCACTGTCACTGTCACTGCTTCTGCTCAGGAGGTCTCTAGGCCATTGACGCTTAAGCTGTCGTTGGAGAAGTATGACAGAATAGAGGGCACGGACTAGAGGATTATTGTGAAATTAAAAGAAATTTTATTATTCCTACTAGGTCCCCTAAGAATAAATACATACAGAGTAAAGAAAATGAAACAATGAAATATAGTATCAGTACAAAGAAATAAAAAGATAGATAAATAAAAATTAGTGCTACATTGGAGAAAAACTATACAATTAAAAAAATAGATAAACAAAAGATTAACAGGAAAAAACATAAAATTAACAACTTCATTATGATGAAAAAAATAAATAAAAGTATCTATATAAATAAAAGAGAATAAGTAAAAAATAAAAAATGAAAATCTATATAACTAAGAAAGAAATAAAATTGATAATATAAGTATAAATCGACCGAGTATAATACTATGATGGTTGATTATAAAAGAGAAGGAAGGATGCCCAGACAAGGTTTGAAATAAAATTAAATTTAGACAGTAGGGGGTATAGAGAAGTGTAAGGAGAGAGAAGAAAAATAGTCAAAATAAAATGAGATAAGGTAAAAAATAAATAAATGCATGTTAAAAATATATAAATGTGTAAAATGAACAAAAAAGGAATAATATTGATTATGATCTTATAATTTAGGAAAAATGATAAAAGAAATATAATAAAAATAGAGAATGACAAAGACAAGAAAGAGAGAGAAAAAAAAGGGGAAAAGTAATTGAAATGATTAGATAATTGAGGTTGACGAATTAGAGAATACGGGGAAGAGATCAAAGAGGAGAGGATTGTTTAGTGAGGATTTGAAGGAAGCCACTGTGGGAACTAAGAAGGTAAAATAATTTTTTATACTTGAAATTAGCGACTTCAGTGACAAAAGGTACGTTAAGGTCAGTGTGAAAAGTTTTATTGGAGACGTAATAAGGAGCATTGGCTATTTTACGAAGGATTTTGTATTGAAAGGATTGGATGGCGTAATATAGAGTAGTTAACGTTTTCTATGGGCACGATCTTTTCAAGATTTCGAAGTAGGAAGCAAACGGAACTCAGTTTCTTAACGATAATAGCCCGTATGTTCAGCCCATGTTAGTTTCGTATCAATATGGAGACTGGTAGTAGGCGATATGACTTTCTAGTTAAAGCCCGGGCATGAGTCACAATTACTAACTAGCCCTATACTACTAGGGAAGTGAAAACAGTTATATCAACCCTTTGAAATGATTTCAAGTCACCAAGGGTTTATCCTGGTAATCTGTGTGAGTGTCTGTTTGTGTGTACATGAAGTGAATGAGTGTGTGTGGGTAGTTGGGTCATATAATGGTTGACCCTTCATCATATCCAAATATTACCCATTCTATCCAATAGCCCTTTCTCCAGACTGTTTAAATTCATAACTCCATTTTAATTAGACCTATCTCGGTCAATAAGTCACCGACATAATCCTTAATATTTCTGGTATGGCAATAAGGTGGGCTGGGGGGGGGGGGGGGGGGGGGGGGGACCGCCGAGCGTCGCAGAAACACATTTATTTTAATTTTATAAATATAAACAGTAAGGTTTTTTTTTTCTAAGCATCGGCAAACGGGTTTTGTGGCCTCCACGGACAAACAAAAAATTACTTCCATATACCCAGTAATACCAGTATTCAATGAATACGAGAGTGGGAGGGGGTGAGTGATCTGTATAAAAGTGGTGGGTATAAGAATAACTTGGTATATATGTTACTGCTAATTTGATAAATTATTATTAATGGTTATTATGTATAATAACTACCGTTCTTGGTCAATATGACAAATTATTCACAGTTTCTTAATATTTATCATATTAATCAGTTATTATACATAATATAAAACTCACCTTGTTAATATGATAAATTTTGCTTCCACAAAAACCTGATTGCCTCCGAGTTTTGAACGACGGGAGGGGCAGATATATCGTTCCGCCGGCCGTAGGCCGGCACACCTTCCCCCTGAATTTGGTACCATCTATTGTGATTTATTTGTCTCCAAATATATATATATATATAGCTTAAATTCCTGGATGAGTTCAGTTGCAATAACCCTTTGATGAGCTCTTGTCAATTTATCAAAATTGTAAGACATCAAAAATCTGAAACAAATAAATCACAATAGATGGTACCAAATTCAGGGGGAAGGTGTGCCAGCCTACGGCCAGCGGAACGATATATCTGCCCCTCCCGTCGTTCAAAACTTGGAGGCAATCAGGGGGACCGCCGAGCGTCGCAGAAACACATTTATTTTAATTTTATAAATATAAACAGTAAGGTTTTTTTTTTCTAAGCATCGGCAAACGGGTTTTGTGGCCTCCACGGACAAACAAAAAATTACTTCCATATACCCAGTAATACCAGTATTCAATGAATACGAGAGTGGGAGGGGGTGAGTGATCTGTATAAAAGTGGTGGGTATAAGAATAACTTGGTATATATGTTACTGCTAATTTGATAAATTATTATTAATGGTTATTATGTATAATAACTACCGTTCTTGGTCAATATGACAAATTATTCACAGTTTCTTAATATTTATCATATTAATCAGTTATTATACATAATATAAAACTCACCTTGTTAATATGATAAATTTTGCTTCCACAAAAACCTGATTGCCTCCGAGTTTTGAACTACGGGAGGGGCAGATATATCGTTCCGCCGGCCGTAGGCCGGCACACCTTCCCCCTGAATTTGGTACCATCTATTGTGATTTATTTGTCTCCAAATATATATATATATATAGCTTAAATTCCTGGATGAGTTCAGTTGCAATAACCCTTTGATGAGCTCTTGTCAATTTATCAAAATTGTAAGACATCAAAAATCTGAAACAAATAAATCACAATAGATGGTACCAAATTCAGGGGGAAGGTGTGCCAGCCTACGGCCAGCGGAACGATATATCTGCCCCTCCCGTCGTTCAAAACTTGGAGGCAATCAGGTTTTTGTGAAAGCAAAATTTATCATATTAACAAGGTGAGTTTTATATTATGTATAATAACTGGTTAATATGATAAATAATAAGAAACTGTGAATAATTTGTCATATTAACCAAGAACGGTAGTTATTTTGTAAAATAACCAGTTATTATGTATAATAAAAAATTTATCAAATTAACAGTAACATATATATATATATATATATATATATATATATATATATATATATATATATATATATATATATATTTAAATTAATTTATTACAATCTGTACAAAATAATAACAATAAGCAGAAGTGATGACTATAAGAATACGTGATAAAATAATAAGCAATACAAAATATTTAAAGCATAATAAGAAGGAAAAAAAGAACTGAATAATCACAAAATAAATAGATACAATACGTAAAGATCAATGTTGATACATGAATAAAGAGAAAGCATAAAATAAGAGATAAACAATTAAAAAAAAAAAAAATAATAAAAAAAAAATAAATAAGAAATTCGACGAGGACAGCACCAGTAGGACTCCAGCACACTGCCATATACCACTCTCCAACTAGAGGAGAGGGGGCGCTGACCCTCACACCACACTGGCCAACCATCCACTGTCCAGCAGTGGAGGAAGACCAGGAGGCGGAGCGTGAGGGGAAAATCTGGTCATCACCAACACATCTTTAAAAATTGTGTGAAAAAAAAAATTAATAAAAAACAAACAAAAAATAAAAGAGAGAAACGAAAAATGGAGCATCTACAATGGTTCTAAGGACATGGGATTGGAAACTTGATATAACAAAACAAACCAGACTGGTAGAATAAATGTTTTTAGACAGGTTAATACACGATTCACCCCACTCAAGGACAATCTTTGCTTTCATCTTTCAATATAACAATTATTATTGATTACCGTAAAGTAAGTTGTAATTCAAATAATGAAACTATGTTGAAGGCTGAAATAATGACCAAGTATTAAGTTGAACCACTCAGTTTAATTAGAAATTTGTCGGTCCATTACGCAAGCCTCTAATTAGGGAAGAACAATCCCCCTTATCTTAAAGAGGGCTCAGCAAACAAATTAAACAATTTCTAAAGTTAGTTCTCAGTAGGATTTCAGCTTTCAAGACAAGAATCAATATACCTTATAGAAACACAATTTGAGTAAGCCGTCCTTCGGATGGGATGTTAAGAGCCTATACGATGTCAGGTAGAGTTAGGCTTTATGACTCATGCCCGGGCTTTAACTACGAGGTCATATCATCTAACACAATAGCGCTCTTTTGGTCACTCTGGTGGACATGAGCCCGACTCTACTGTGGGAGTCCTAAATTTTGCCTACCCTAAATTTTTATTGACCTAGGACAGGGGTCTTTAACGAGTTTCAAACCCACGTCCTTGACCTCAGAAGGCAAGCACGCATACCACTGAGCTACCTTTCGTTGTGAAAAAGACACTTCGGAAAAATTATGAAAAATTATTTTTATTTTTATTAAATTAAAAAATGTTTCTACCGTATTTATTATATATCGTACTTTATCTTCTGTATGAGGGCGCCGGTAGCTCAGTGGTATGCGTGCTTGACTTCTGAGCTCAAAAACGTGGGTTCGTAACCCGACCGAGGCCCTTAGTTTATTTTACTGTACGATGTCAGGTACTCGTTAAAGTCCCATACCCTAGGTGAAGAAAAAATTTAGGGTAGGCAAAATTTAGGACTCGAAAGAGCGCTCTCGTAGTTAAAGCCCGGGCATGAGTCATAAACCCTAACCCTAACCCTCTTCTGTATGAGGGCTCCGGTAGTTCAGTGGTATGCGTGCTTGCCTTCTGAGCTCAAGATCGTGGATTCGAAACCCGACCGAGGCCCTTAGGTCATTTTATCTGGGAGGTAAAATAAACTTAAGCACGCCGTCCTTCGGATGGGACGTTAAGGGATGGTCCCGAGCCTGTACGATGTCAGGTACTGGTTAAAAATCCCTATCCCTGTTGAAAAAAGACAAAATTTAGGTAGTAGGCGATGAGTTAAAGCCCGGGCGTGAATCACAATAACTAACTAATAATCTACCTAAATTGTCTTGAAACTTAAGATATTTTGTCGCCCGTAGTTTCGGGTCCATGTTCAGTTTCTACTACGCTTTTCGGGTCCAAGACAAAATCGTTATTTAAGAGAATTTTTACTGTGTAAGTTTCCACAATATGTCTGCATTTCTGAACTTTCTGAAGTTTTAAATGTTCTGCCTAGGGCCGGAGGAGAGACGGAGAAGAGAGAAGCTCTGACGAAGATAAGTTAGCAAAGTTGCAAGTAATAATGTCATTAACCCTGAGAAAGTCGTTTGCCTTCACCCTGAGAGGTAATTTAATTGAGAGGGGGATACTTGGATTCATCAAAGTGACAAAATTGTACTAGAAATCAGAATTTAGCCATAAAAAAGTAACCGGTGGATCATCCTCAACTCGAATTAATTACGTTTTCCCATAGAAAATAAAAGACGCTGTCTTCCCACTGTTTATTCTCCGAGTTTTGAACGCAACAGCGTCATCAATAGTGGCACATCTAACCCGTACAGTGAGGCTAAAGGAATACTGAACTAATGGGAGCTGGGAATAAAAAATACTTTACCCTTTAATCTAGGGTGGTCCGAAAATGACAATTTGAAAAAAAAAAAAAACGTGCACCCCCTAGTTTGGAAGAACTCGACGAAAGAAACATTTTGGCGCCAAAAAAAACGAAAAATATTTTAAATAACCCGTGCCCCACGGCATTTGAATTTTAAATAGAATTTAACATGGATTTTCATATGTATTAAAGTTGAAACAATATGGCGCTTCCACGTTTCATCAAAATGGGCTAAAAATTTTCCACATTATGATTCTTGGGGTCGGAGAACACGAATTTACGTCAAAAAGTTATTTTGCCACATGACAGCTGTCAAAAACGCTGTCAACAAAATGACAATAATATTTTTTCTCATTTAACAATCGGTAAATTCATTCACGATGTCAAATTCGTGTTCTCCGACCCCAAAAACCATAATGTGAAAATTTTTAGCACATTTTGATAAAACGTGGAAGCGCCATATTGTTTCAACTTTAATACATATGAGAACCCACGTTAAATTCCATTTAAAATTCAAATGCCGTGGGGCACAGGTTATTTAAAATGTTTTTCGTTTTTTTTGGCGCCAAAATTTTTCTTTCGTCTAGTTCTTGTCATTTTTGGACCACTCTACTTTATACAGTACGGCTGCGAAGTGCCAGTGATGATGACGCTGATGCATTGAAAACTCATTCTCGTCGCAAATAAAACAGTAGGAAGTAAATGTCGGTACATTCATTACATCGGCAGTTTCAGCTTACCCCCACCATTGTAGCCTTCCCGTGTCAGGTAATACTAACAATTATTGTATTTTCAGTAATATCGATTCTGTTAAATATCGATTGTTGCAAATATTTATTTTTTAATACCCCTCCCAAGATTTCTAACAAAAACATTTTTAGTTGAAGTTTAATTTTTTTTATTGTTTTTATTGTCTTCAAGAAGTGGGGTAGGGCACTAAATATTTTATAGTAGGGGTTGTAATAAATAAAAGTGTAATAAAGTTGTAAAATATATTATTGTATAATTAAAACTAACTACAGGGTCGCGGATAAAGCGAGGGTTCAAAACCTGGCCAAGGTCCTCAGTTTATTTTATCTGGGAGGTAAAAAAAAACATAAGCACGCCGCCCTTCGGATAAACGATGGTCCCGAGCCTGTACCATTTCAGGTACTCGTTAAAGACGCTAAGGTGAACAAAAATTTAGGGCAGGCAAAATTTAGGACTCTAATAGTATAATCTCAAGTCAATTTGTGTGACGAAACAGCGCTCGTGTAGTAGGCTGACAATTATAACTTACAGATATTGAAATGTAATCGATATTACTAAAAACACAATAATTGGTAATATAACCTGACATGAATAACCTCATGGGGAGGTTACAATGGCGATTAAGTGTAACATAACCTGACACGGATAATCACACGGGGAGGTTATAGTAGTGGGGGGACGGCTGAGTGGGGGAAGGGTCAAAGGTTGTCACAGATCCTTCCACCCTCCACCAACACATCCCAAGACCACCGCTTGACCCAGAACCGGCCATTATACACTACTGATATGAGCTCGTAGTTAAAGCCCGGGCATGATAGTAGATAATAGCTAATGTTATTATTGTAGCATTTAGTGTTCTTCAGACGGAGGATTCAATTAAAAATTACAAACGGTAATTTACCTAACCTTTGGATGAATGTAAAAAAATTATTTGAAAGAGCTGGAAAGTTAATATAGAAAGAATGGAAGATACTAGGATGAAATATCACTTCAGTGGCCAGGAAAAATATACTTTCAGAAAGCAACTTAATTAATTTTTAAATAAGCCCCTTGAAGCCCCGCTCTTCAAAGCCCCTCCTACATTTTACTGTAGTGGCTTAATTTTAACAATGGCTATACTCTTAAGCCATTGAAAAAAAGGCAACTGTCTCTACTAACTGTTCAAAAAATATTAATTTATAATTTTTGAAAATCACTGACTTGAATTAATCAAAACTTTAGAATATGTAAATAACACAAATTTCTTTTCTTAATTTATTAATTATTTGTTATTAAAAAAATTATATTATAATAAATAAACCCTACAAAATCAGGCAACCCTTTGCGCTAATATTCTACAGTTGACTTACATAGGGGCTCTTAAATTCTCATACTAAATTTTATGTCGATAAATTCATTACATCGGCAATTATTAGGGTTTTTGAATTGAGCTCCCTCTCCTGAATCCTCTCGTTCCCTTTGAAATTTTACAGGTTACGTCCTCAATGGGTTTACTTTAAATATGAAATTTCATGTCGATATATTCATTACATCGGCTGTGATGTAAAAAATGAACACACATTAACATTATTTATAGGTTAGGTTAGGTTTTATGACTCATGCCCGGGCATTAACTACGAGGTCATATCGATTACTACAAGAGCGCTCTACAAGTTTGCCTACCCTAAATGTTTATTCACCAAGAATAGGGGTCTTTAACCAGTACCTGACATCGTACAGGCTCGGCACCATCGCTTAACGTCCCATTCGAAGCACGACATGCTTAAGTTTATTTTACCTCCCAGATAAAATAAACTAAGGGCCTCGTGGTTTCGAACCCACGATCTTGAGCTCAGAAGGCAAGCATGCATACCACTGAGCTACCGGCGCCCTCAAATATATTTATATATAAGCGGTGTCTTGCAAAATTTACTTAGGCCCCGAAGTCTCATTTACCATCGGATTTCGGACAAAATTAGAATCACAAATACAATACTTATATAAAAAATTCCAAAAAATTTAGCTGAAATAATGTATTCCTATAAATTTCCCCAAAAACCTGAGTACCAAGGCATCCCAGTGGAGATTTTCCCCGCTCAACACACTCTTCACATCCCAGCTATTCCCTGCCTGTTCGTAAATGTTTGTAATTTCCGGTTATCCAGGACGAATCCAAATACCATCCAGGAATGAGATTTTTTTACAATTTTAAAATTCAATTTCTTTTTTCTTTTTTTTTTTCCATAGGAGAGGAAGTTAGATGATCGGTTAAAAATATTCAGTGTAGAGTTTTGACCTGAGTTACATCTTTTCTGACACTGATTCTAATCATTTTAATTTCAAATTTCATTTTAAAAATGAAAAAAAAAAAAATTGTTCAGTGCAAGTACTTCCCCCTAGCGTAAATTAATGAACTAAAATTTCGTTCCTCTGAAACCAATTTACCAAATTGGGTTCGGGGTAGAGATATAAAACATTGTGTCGAGGTTAGGTTAGGTTTTATGACTCATGCCCGGGCTTTAACTATGAGGTCATATCGCCTACTACCAGAGCGCTCTTTCGTCACTCTGGTGGACATGAGCCCAACAATACTGTGGGAGTCCTAAATTTTTATTCACATAGGGTAGGGGTCTTTAACGAGTACCTGACATCGTACAGGCTCGGGACCATCGCTTAACGTCCCATCCGAAGGATGGCGTGCTTAAGTTTATTTTACCTCCGAGATCAAATAAACTAAGGGCCTCGGTCGGGTTACGAACCCACGTTCTTGAGCTCAGAAGTCAAGCACGCATACCACTGAGCTACCGGCGCCTTCACATTGTGTCGATATATTCATTTTAACATTAGTTATTCACGTAATGTGAGTACACTCACAGACACACACAGTCAGACAGAAAATCATATTTTCCAACCCCATTTTCATTGGGTGAACCTGAATTCGACTCTACTCATTGGAGTCCTGACTAACGTCCCTTCCAAAGGACGGCGTGCTCAAGGTTTTTTTCATTCCATATAAAAAAAAAAACTTAAGGGCTTCTGCTTGGTTTTGAGCTCTATTGAGCTCAGTTAAGAACGCTCTCTGAGCTACCAACGCTCCTGTTTCTTGATGTGGTATACTATCCTATTGGGGGGCGCCTACTTTCCATTTATCCATTAACACTATATTTATGTAAATTCAGGGCCTCCTCCATAAGGTCAGGTTTCCATATACCTTCAGTTCCATGTATATTCTTCAATATTATATTTCCATATAAACAACAAGTGATACGAGCACGATGAAAGATAAAATTGTTGTTAAATAGGACACCAATCCTATGTGCTTGCGTTACGAATGAATAAATTAATTATGAATGAACTTCATTGTAATGTTACAACTTGTTAAAATGAAGTTGAGTACATACATTTTTATTATTCTTCCTTCTCTTCACTTTCATTCTTGACTAATTACTTAATAATAAAAAACAGAAACAATCGGTGAATCACCGATACTTCAAGTTTTTGCTCTTCGTCAAAATACCATCAAACGTTTTGGCTAAAAATCAATAGTTGACCTACATGATATATTCATAACGTCGCATAGTGGGGCAAAACGCATAGTTAGCGCAAAAAAATTAAAAAGTACAGCTCTCATATTTTACAAGCATCTATATGATAGGAAAAGATTATAATTAAAATGATACGTGTCATTGGGGTAACAAAAAAAAAAAAAAAAAAAAAAAAAAAAAAAAATGAAAAAAGCACTTGCTTGTACAATAGCAGTTTAATAATGGAAATATAATAAAATAATACGATGAATCATCCGATGAGTTGGTTGGTAACGACTAGTTGGTTTTTTTTTAGCAGCGATAACACATCCGTCGGTAAATATTTTCTTGTAGAACGATACTTTTGCAATTCCGCACTTTTTATGAAATTATTCAATTTTCTTCCTCATCGATTTTGTTGGATAATCGTTTTTGAAGTGCAATTAACATTCCCCGAACCGCTACGTTTCGTTTAAGACTCTTGAATTTCAACCATAGTGAAAACATGTAAGAGTTCTTCACTACATTGGAACTTCCCGTAAAATGAAAAAAAAAAAAAAATACTATGGCTTATGATAAATTTCAAGAATAAAATAAAACTGAAAGTACATTGCGTTCTTTTGAAAGTTTTACTAAGTGAAAGCTGTTGGAGTGAATTGTCAATTTGGCTGAGAAAAAAAAATTTGGAAGAGGGCATATGTGTAGTGTGTGGCAGTGACTTTTTGACAGCTTGTCTCACTCAGAGAAGCCAACGTTCGGCGGGTGGTATCCTGTCAACTGCAGGCGCCAGTCTACATCCAGAATATATATTTTTTTATTTATTTTTCACCACTATATTAAGTGTTGATTGGTCAGATTCGCCTCACCCACGGCTACCCCTCTCTGTCCCCGTATCCAGTGGCTCTACATTTTTGGGGGCCCCTTCCCCCCAAAAAATAAATATTTTTAAAAAAGTCGTCGGTGATTCATCCACGATTTTAACGGAACGATTTAATCAATTAACTTTTCGCTCTCTCTCCAAAAACAGTCGCCCGTTTGCGCTAATATTAAATAGTTGCCTTATACAGGGGTTCCTAAATCCTCACACTAAATTTTGTGTCGATAAATTCATTACATCGGCAGTTATTAGAGTTTTTGAGTTAAGCCCCCTCCCCTGAACCATCTCTTGCCTTCAGCAGACATTGCTGAAATTTGACAGGTTATGTCCTCATTGGGTTTTGACATTGAATATGTAATTTCATTTTTTTTTATATTTGGAATCTAGAGATCGAAAAACATAAAATTCTGTTGAAAACTCCGCATCGAATTTTTGACAGATTACATAACTTCCACTATACTTCATATAATTGAGTAAATAAAAATATGTATTAGATCCAGTTTTTTTATTTATAAACAACAATAAATTATTAATATATTTATTTATACAATCATAGAATATGAAGAAAATGGAGAATTGTTTTAATGGTATACTGGAGGGAAAAAAACTTAATTACAGATATAAATGTATAAATAAATTAATTATTACATTATTGTAGTTATAAATATTCGTCTTATATTTATAAAGATACAACTGTTGCTAGGGTGCAACAACCAGCATCTATGATGGCATTGATATGTTGGCGTGAAGGGCATGTGAGAGGAAGGCCACCCAGTGGTAGGTCCTCGGGACGACAATTTATCTTAATGATTGACAAGAACAGAAAAAAATAAATAAAAAGGAATTGAAAGACAATTGTGATGGATAGGTAAGAGAGATGATAAAAGTAAAGGAAAATTATGTGAAAAAAAAAAAAAACAATTTAAGAACGAATATGATTTAAGGTGGCAGTAAGTTGCGGTTCCGTCTTCTTTTCAACCTTCGTGGGGGGTTCTGTGGTAAGTGTTGTGAAGATAAAGTACGTATTTCTGGGTTTGTATGTGTGTAAAGTTTTCTAAAAAACCGTAGTTTGTATTGTGTCGGGTACTGTGTGTATCATACGATCATTATGAAGTGTTCTATTGTTTATGTATGGGGGGCACTGTGTTATCAGTCTGAGGGTTTTTGACTGAAACGCCTGAATTCGTTTGTGTTGGATGTTTTTTGCTAAACCGTATATCTGTGATCCGTATTTATTGTAATACAATAAATGTATAAATAAATCAATAAATTACATTATTGTCGTTGTTAATATAAAAAAAAAATGGTTGAATCACCGACAATGTACTTCCCCGGCAAATATTAATCAACTAAATTTTCGCTTTGAATATCGACCGTTTTGGCTAAAAATCAAAAGATGATTTACAAAGACTTGTAAATTCTCATACTACCCCATACATGTCGATAGATACCTTACATCTGCAGTTATTAGAGTTCTTGAGTTAAGCCCCCCATCTCCGGGGTTCTGTATACACATACTGAATGTACACATACATTCATTACATCGGCAGTTATTAAAGTTTTGTATTTGCCTACATTCCTCCCGCTGAGCTACCAGCCCACTCCTCTTTATAGTTAACCATTATTGTATTATGCTCCTTCGATTTTTAATATTTTATTTTATTTTCTTCATATTATATAGATTCTTTATTATAGAACGTGGGTTGGAAACCCGACCGAGGCCCTTAGTTTATTTTATCTGGGAGGTAAAATAAACTTAGGCGTGCTGTCCTCCGGATGGGACGTTATGCGATGGTCTCGAGCCAGTACTATGTCAGGTACTCGTTAAAGACCCCTGCCCTAGATGAATAAAAAATTTAGGGTAGGCAGAATTTAGGACTCCCATAGTAGAATCGGGCTCATGTCCACCAGAGTGATAAAAGAGCGCTCTGGTCGTAAAGCCCGGGCATGAGTCATAAAACCTAACCTAAATGTATTCTAATATACAGAGAGAAAGTTGTAATGATTGTTAATAATAATGATGTCAATCACCGACAATGTACTTCCCCAGAACGAATTAATCAATTAAATTTTCGCTCCCCCTCCAAAACCTGTCAACCATTTGCGCTAATAATCAATGGTTGACTCACATATGGGCTCATAAATTCTCATACTAAATTTACTGTCGATAAATTCATTATATGTGATAGTAAGATGTTGTGGGACCTTGATTTCTCATAGAAATATAAGATTAAATATAAACACGCCGTCCTTCGGATGGGAGGTTATGCGATGGTCCCGAGCCTGTACTATGTCAGGTACTCGTTAAAGACCCCTGCCCTAGATGAATAAAAAATTTAGGATAGGCAGAATTTAGGACTCCCATAGTAGAGTCAGGCTCATGTCCACCAGAGTGACGAAAGAGCGCTCTGGTATTAGGCGATATGACCTCGTAGTTAAAGCCCGGGCATGAGTCATAAAACCTAACCAAACCTAACCTATATTAACTAGTAGGTTAAAGGAACTGATAATACTGATTAGCACGAAACCTCTTTTCTTGGTTACTGGCAGAATAGCCAACCGTACGGAAACCGAACTCTTTTCCCGACAACGGCGATTGTTTTTCTTGTTGGAAATTCATGTTTCAGATTTACAGTACTATAGATGAATCGATACTTTTGCTAAGATATATAGATACTATCGGTTTGGCTGACTATCGATAGTTTGACACCACTATCATGCCCATAAGCTCTAGTCTTATGAAAGCTTCTCTCTTACTTTTATTTTTTTTTAACTTCCCCAACTATTCGAAGTATAGAAGAAGTTATATAATCTGTCAGAAATTTCATGTTTTCAATAACTCCGGATAGTATCGACACATTGTATATGTATACCCAGAACCCCATAAGTACGACACCTATTAATTTTCAGCGAAATCGGGCGAAAGGAGGTGGAGTTAACTCTAATAACTGCCGATGTAATGAATGGATCGATACAGAATTCAGTCTGAGGATTCCAAAACCCATAAGTAAACTATTGATTTTTAGAAAAAAAAACAGGTTTTGGAGAAAGTGCAAAAACTGTTTTTTCTTCCCCTGGCTGTATAGAGGAAGTTATATAATTGGTTAAAAATTCGATGCGGATTTTCAACAGAATTTCATGTTATTCGATCTCCAAATTTTAAAACACCTCCCTGAATCCCAGAAATCTTCATTTAGAGAAAGAATTTTATGAAAAGAGTACTGTAAAATTGGGTGTGAGTCACGCAAGATACAGTGTAGAAGGTTCAAAAGAGGAAACCACTTAAGAAAGATGGAATGAAAAAGACGAAAGAACACGCAATAGCGATCCATTAACGCCTGAATACAGGTTAGTGGTCGGGAGAAGGGGCATGCAAGAGGCATGCCTCTTATTGTAGCATGCCCAGGCCCGGATTTAGAAATTTGCCGCCCCTAGGCAGTTGCGGAAATTGCCGCCCCCCCCCCCCGCCCCTCAAAACTTCCTCAATGGTGGAATAGGTTTGGTACGAAAAGTTTTTCAAAAATAATATGCACCGGTCTGAGAGCAAATATTTTATTTTATTATTGTCAGTATCCTTATAATAAGTATATGACATCATTCATCAATGACCATTATGTATGCGATTTTTTTTTGTAGAGAAATTATTGCTTATTGGTTGAAATTTTTACGTCTCGATTTTCGGATGGCAAACTCATCGATAATGGAATCAAAATCTAAAGACATAAGCAAATCTGACTCTATAGTTAACAAAGCGAGTGCGTTTAATCGTTCTGCAACCAGTTTTGATCTCAAGTAGTTTTTTACTCGCCGCAGTACGGAAAATGATCGTTCAGCGCAGTACAGAAAATGATCGTTCAGCGCTACAATTTGATACGGGTGTGCAAACGAGCATTCGGTACGCTATATCAACATTCGGAAAAACTGTGTGGAGCTCATTGCTTCTTAGTAATTTGAGCAGATCCATAGGAGAATTTTTTTCCTTATTCTTTTTGACTACTAAAGGAATAAGAAATTATACCTTATATGTATATACCTACCTTATATAATTAACTTTTTTACTTTCTTATACCTTATACTAAAGGAATAAGAAATTATACCTTATATGTATATACCTACCTTATATAATTAACTTTTTTACTTCCTTACACCTTATACTAAAGGAATAAGAAATTATACCTTATATGTATATACCTACCTTATATAATTAACTTTTTTACTTTCTTATACCTTATACTAAAGGTATAAGAAAGTAAAAAAGCATAAAGTTTTGTTACTGACAGTCTATAGAACCATTATAACGAGGTGACAGGAATCGGAGACCTCTCCCAAAAATAAAAATAAAACTTTGAAAGTTAGGCCAACCCATGTCAACTGCAAACTTGTCCACCTCTTTGTCGAACTTCTCTGATAACAATTCGTTGGCTCCTTTTTATGTCAGAGGCCCAAAGAAGGAGGAACTCAAAAAAAAAATGTGTACTAACAGGCCACGGAAATATTGTCTGATCATTGATCAACCCCATCTCTTCGTTCTTTGTGTTGTCTCTCCGTTCCTTTGTCAGTGTTCCTTCTCTTGTTTATTGCATCCTCCACTCTATCAAGTAAAGGGGAAGTTATGTAATCGGTCAGAAATATATAAGAAACTGGACGAGGACAGCACCAGTAGGACTCCTGTACACTGCCATATACCACTCTCCAACTAGTGGAGAGGAGAGGAGAGGTCAGCACCGATCCTCCCACCACACTGCCCAACCATCCACTGTCCAGCAGTGGAGGAAGACCAGGAGGCGGGGCGTCGAAAGGATAGAGAGGCGTGAGGGGAGAATCCAGTCATCACCAGCACTCCCTTAAAAATGGCGTGTGAAGAAAAAAAAAATAATAATAATAAATAATAAAATAAAAAGAATAAATTAATAAAACGCACAAAAAAAATGAATAAAAAAAAAATATAAAAAATATTAAAATTAAAAAACATATATATATATATCAAATTTTACAACTATTAAACTTAATTTTTATTTCTATAACCATTTCTATAGATGTTGAAAGAGAAAAAAGCTTGAAAAATTTGTTTATAATTTTTTTTTTTAATTCTGTATATTTATTTTTTTTATTTACATATTTCCCAAACTGCATATTATATGCACATATTTAAAATTTTTTATTGCATATAAATCCGGGCCTTACTTCGATTAATTGTTTTCAGATGTAGAGCTTAATTATTACATTTGTAGTAGACCGGCCATCCTCAAGAAGTCCTGAATAAAGAGAATTCACAAGAGAGATTCTAAGGTGTTGGAAGAGGCGTAAGGATCGATTCGCTGATGAATAATGAATATCAAATGTAATAAGTATAGTGTTATAATAGTATCCTGCTAAGAACATCGTATTTTTCTAAATGGATATGGATGGTTTCATATTTCCTCCGGTGAATTTAATATTTCATTTAGATCGGAAAGTCACAATATTTAAAATTTCATAAGACACATTAGGGACACTGTATGAATTATATAAGAAAAAGAACTGACGCACGTTCTCTAGTGAATAAGGAATTCTCAGATATTTCCGAGGGGCATAACCATGGTAAAACCAAACAATCTGCTTTAGTGATATTTACTTCCATTAAACCATAGAATGATAATTGATTGTGTCATATAATAATAGTTAAATGAGTGAAATGGCCTGATGATGGAGTTAGTGGTGAACATTGTGATAGTGTGTCCTGGTAAAAAAAGTTCAAAGTTGAGGTCATTAGTTAGTTATTGTGACTCATGCCCGGGCATTAACTACGAGGGTTATAAAGGGTGATTTTTTGGGAGGTTTTCTTTTCCAATAGGGTTTAAACTGTCATACAGTGGTCATATCGGGCATCCCGAATGTCATTTACGCTCAGTTTGGTTTTCCATTTCACCATGAATAGACTTACGCCAGAACAACGCTTGCTAATTGTGCAAATTGATTTCGAAAATCGTGGTTCAGTTCGCGGAACCCACCGTCCATTTTACGTCCATTTTACGGTCGACATAATCGTCCATCCGAGCAATTAATTCGAATAACCATGGATCGTTTTCACATCACGCATACTCTAATTGATAATACGCATCCGCAGAGACGTCGTTCAATAAGCACTGAAGAAGCCATTGCTGCTGTAGAGCGTAGTGTTGAGGAGGACCCGAATGAGTCTATTCGCCATCGTGCACAGCAGTTAGAGCTGTCTCCATCCACTTTATGGAAGATTTTGCGGAAAGAACTTGGTTCAGGAGCTTACAAGATTCAGCTCGTGCAACAATTGAAGCCGCTTGACCATCGTTTCCGTCGTACGTTCGGTGAATGGGCCGAAAACGAGGTTGCTCTTGATCCTCATTTACACCACAAAATTTTGTTCAACGATGAGGCTCATTTTTGTTTGAATGGCTACGTCAACAAGCAAAATTGCCGCATTTGGAGTGAAGAAAATCCTCAAGCCAATGTTGAGACGCTGTTACACAAAAAGTCACTGTTTGGTGTGCTTTATGGGCTGGTGGAATCATTGGTCCATATTTCTTCAAGAATGATGCCAGGTCAGAACGTTACAGTCAATGGAGACCGCTATAGAGCCATGATTACTAACTTTTTCGTTCCCTAATTGAATGGCATTAATGTGGAAGAGCTGTGGTTTCAACAAGATGGCGCAACATGCCACACAGCGCACGCCACAATCGATTTATTGAAGGAAATATTCGATGAGCGCATAATTTCGCGTAATGGACCTGTGAATTGGCCTCCAAGATCGTGTGGTTCAACACCTTTGGATTATTTTCTGTGCGCATATGTGAAATCGTTAATCTATGCCGATAAAGGAAGTCAACATTCGCCGCGTTATTGCCGATATACGTCCTCCGTTGCTCATAAAAGTGGTCGAAAATTGGACTAACAGATTGCGCTTTACTCGAGTCAACCGCGGCAGCCATATGCTCAAAATCATATTTAAACACTAACGGCATAAAATTATCTTTCTAATCAAGCCAATACCATGGCCACTGCCACAATTTTCCTGTGTATTATATCATTTTAAAGTTCTATACCTCTAAAAAAAACACCCATCATCTCCTACTACCGACGAAAGTGCGCTCTGGTGGACAAGAGCCCGACTCTACAGTGGGAGTCCTAAGTTTCGACAACCCAGGTTTGTATACCTAGGGCAGGTGGTCAATCGTACAGGCTCGGGACCATCACTTAACTTCACATCCGAAGGACGGCATGCTCAATGTTTTTTTTCAAGTCTCAAATAAAAAAAAACTGAAGGCCTCGGCCGGGTTTCGAACCCGCGATATTGAGCTCAATAGGCTAGCACGTTCTTCTGAACTACCGGCGCTCTCGTATTTTTTAGTATTTGTAAGCAGTTTTGTATTAAACAAAGTTAATATTGCTTTGATTAATTACGAATTGCTTTGATTGAATACAAAAAAAATTAAATTGGTTTATGAAAACAGTATGTGTTTCATTTAAATTCGATCTTAAATATTATTTAGAATTTGATTCATGTGAGTCAAATTGATGCATGATATGATTGATTTTAAAAAGAAAAATAAACAAAATTTTCTCACAAAAATAAAAAAATATTTCTGGGGAAAATTTGTGTTCAATGAATACCTTTCAAGAGGAGAGGGGATGAAATGGGAAATTCAAATTGAGCCATTGAATATCCAATCAGAGGACAGATTGAAGGGGGCGTCCATTTTAAAAATTAACCCTTATTGAGTAGGCAGGGATCTTTGTTTTAAGTACCTTGCGAGTCTGCACTCTTGGCTGCTAGGGCTTTGCGCTTAATCCAGGAAATGGCAACAGCGGTGGGCGAACGACCTATGGATATTTCCCGGAAATCCGGGTATGTCTGGACTCTACGTGAGGCCTGTCCACTGGATGTCCCAGATATCATTAGGTCATGAAAATTTCAACTCCAAGCTAGTCTTCTTAAAAAGGAAGAACAACCAAACTGTTAGCATGTGGTCCTCGAATGTCTGCTGTACGACGGGCCTAGGGTGGAGTTGATACGCGGGACGGGATCATACCTGGGACTCGATGGAGACCAAGCGTTCAGCCGATTTGCCGCCTCAGGCACGTCCCTCCGTACTATTGCCAGCGAGCGCGCCCCATTCGATCTCTTTCGGCGCGCCAAGGAAAATAAGGGGGGCTGTCGCTCCTAGCCGACCACAGCAACTCATAATTATTAATTTGATAAATAAAAATTGTTAGGCCCTCTTCCCCGACGACTCGGCGAACGGGTGTCGTGGCCTCCACTGGAGGTCGGCAACCCGGAAAAAAAAAGCTTTGAGTTTTACTCCACTAGCTATACAAAGTATCGAGGAGATTATGTAATCGCTCAAAAATTCGATGTTGAATTTTGACCGGAATTCCATTTTTTCCGACCGGCTGATTCAAAAAATGTTCCTAATAGCGACAGTTACTATAGTTTTTGTGTTAAGCTATGCCCCTGTTCCCTCCCCTCTCCTTAGGCGGCTTTGTCTGAATTAGCGTACAAGCCTTGGGTTTTGCTCCACTAGCTATACAAAGTTATATAATCAATCACAAATTCGATGTTGAGTTTTCAGTGGAATTTCAAGTTTACTGACACCTTGATATCATAACTATTCTGGCTGTTTGTGTGACTAATTCCCGATAGAATGAATGTATCGACACGAAATTTAATATGAGGATTCAGAAGTCCTAATGTAACGCCCCCTATACACGGTCAGTTTGGTGTGTCAGTTCGATTTGATCAGTTAAAACGAACTGATAGGTCTGGTGTGTACACATGGTCAGTTTGGTGTCACATCATCTTGTTTTTTTTTTGGAATAAAAGTTTATTTCGAGCTTTGATTTGTTCGTTTAAATAATTTATAATAAATTAAATAAAAAATGTCAAGTAACGAGGAATTGTTGTTATATGGTGCTGTGGCTATTTACATTGTTGCATCCAAAAAAAGAAATCAAAGAAAAATTTGGGTTGAAGACTGGCTTTCAAAAAGGGCGAAATATTCACATATAAATATTTTGGAGGAGCTCAGGTTTCATTCAAAAGATTGGAATAATTATTTGAGAATGGACCAAGAAACTTATCTTCAACTATATTCATTAGTGTCTCCTTAAATAAAAAAGCAAGACACAAATATGAGAAATGCAATAACCACTCACGAAAGACTGACAGCAACTCAAACTATTATTTTCTTTTGTTACAGTCTCCTTACATGCTTTGGCATCAATTTCTTTAACTTTATTTACAAGCAACTCGTAGGAAGCGTCCTTTTTTAATTTATTGTGGTAATATTTTGATATAACTCCTTCCATAAACATTTTTCTTGCCTCAATCAATCTATAAACTCTATTAAAAAGTCTTTACTCCAAGTAGACATAATTAATTCGTCTTTTTATTTTATAAAAACAATAAAAAACAAACATATATTTTGAAATATTGTCTATTCCGCTACAGATATTTATAAAAATAAAACTACCGGTTTCGGCCACACACCATCGGTTATGAACTCTATAACTAGACCTGACGATGGTGTGAGGCCGAAACCGGTAGTTTTATTTTTATAAATATCTTTAGTGGAATAGACAATAGTTCAAAAAATAAGTTTGTTTTATTTATTTATTACAAATTCCACAATATGTCCGCGTTCCTCAACTTAGAAGTTAATGAAAAACAACACACACTAAACAATAATTATTAATAAACTTTTAAAACTTAATTTTATTTATTGAAAACAAAGAAATCAAAATATACATAAAATAATTATTTTAACTTTTCATGATAATTATTGATAACACCGGAGCATGCGCAGAATGGCTAGTTTGAAGAACTGAACTGATTCAAACCCCCACACACAGTCAAATAGGCTTGTCGTCAGTTCGATGTATCACACCATTGGATGGAATTTCATCAAATCATCAGTTCATTTTTTTGGCATGATGTAATCTTTTGATATAACTCCTTCCATAAACATTTTTCTTGCCTCAATAAATCTATAAACTCAATTAAAAAGTCTTTACTCCAAGTAGACATAATCAATTCGTCTTTTTATTTTTTAAAAACAATAAAAAACAAACATATATTTTGAAATATTGTCTATTCCACTACAGATATTTATAAAAATAAAACTACCGGTTTCGGCCTCACACCATCGTCAGGTCTAGTACATTTCTACCCCATACACGTCAGTTTGGTGTGTCAGTTCGATGTGTTCAAGCCAAACTGACCGTGTATGACGCCCTTTAGAGAGCGAAGTTTGTATTAAATAGGCCGGGGAAGAGACATAAGGGTGTTTGAGGAACTCATAAAGCAAGACAGACTCAAGATCTGATAGATGTCTAGAGGTCAGGTGTCTACAGTCTTGGACACCTGAGCTTCAAAGGAAATCTACAATTTAACCTAGAACTATGGAATGATCCTTGAAACTTCATAATTGGAGATTGGTGTCATCCAGAAGATGGATAAAATTTAGAAAAATAGATCTGGAGCCGGACAAATTCTTTATGAAAAAAAAGTCTTCGGTGAATCACCAGCACTCTTTCTCCGCTCTCGTGGACCGGTGGACTGTACTCTGGGAGTACATTTTGCTTATGAAGGTTTATTTATTTAGGATAGGGATCTTTAACGAGTACCTTACACTGTACAGACTTGGGACTTTCTGTTAACGTCCATCCGTAGGACGGTGCGCTCAAGATTCAAATAGGGACTTATGAGTATTCATACTAATTCTTGTGTCGATGGCAGTTATTAGATTTTTTGAGTCCCTCCTTTCTTCATCCCTTTCCCTTCGGGCAATTTCGCGGAAAATTGAAGAGTGTCGTCCTTAATTTACATATAAAAATTCTTGCCGATACATTCATTTATTTATTTATTCATTTATAATTGATTAATAAATAAATATATATATTTCTTTTATTATATATGGTTATAGTTACATTGTTTTCTTTCTTTTCTGTATCTCGCACATTTGAACCTGACGATGGGACGTAAGAACGTCCCGAAACATCGTTGTGGTAAAGACACTTCCGAAAAGTTTAAAAAAATAGTTATCGAAATTTTTATTAAATTGAAAAATGTATCTACTTATTATAAATGTATCTATGTATTAATATTTTGCCTGGGCTTTAACTACGTCATATCATATCGCCTACTACCAGGGCGCTCTTTCGTCACTCTAGTGGACATGAGCCTACTTTGGGAGTCCTAAATGTTGCCAAACTTGGTTTATACACCTGGAGTAGGGAATACCTACGGGATCAAGACCCCCGGCTCAGGCCCTAAGGTTTTTTTTATTTGGAAAGTGAAAAACCTTGAGCACGCCGTCCTTCGGATGGATGTAAGCTATGGACTCGATGAACGATGTCTTGATCTCTATTGAGAGTAATCAGATCTAAGTTAGCTCCCAGGGAGCCATGGTGACCGTGCGGAGCGTAGGCCTTTGGTAGCATGGTCTTACCTTGGTTTGCGGGTTCGAATCCCGTCCGGGAGTGAGTTTTATTTCGTAGATAAAAAAAAAAAAATGAGCTCATACATCTTCATCTCAAATTTCAAGCTCATTGCTACATTCGTGCGTCAGAGCACTCACAAAGTTTCTATTACATACACATACAATTTGAGTTTATTCGAAATGCTTAAACCTCACTCCCCAACCAATCTAAGCTCTCAGAAGTCCACTTTAATAAGAGTGAAAGAGGGACTGGAGTCGAAAGACAAGAAGTTGAAGAATTTTATAATATCAAAGTGCCTTTGAAATGATTCTCTTGAAGTCGTTAGTCTAATGCCTGCTTTGAGTTGTCGATTCCACTTCCAGAAGTCCAAGGCCATTACTCCATCCTGATTCTTCTGAACTCTCTCATCTTCAGATTTAAGATGCACACATCGTCTTTCGTTCTATTCACTCCCTACTTCCACAAACTCCTATACAGATTGTCCTGATTAAATTCAAACCTTACCTTCTTCACACTCCATCCACTCTCCATTAGCCAAATTGGAACAAGAAATGTACCTTCAACATCCATCGTGCACAACTGCCTCATTTCCCCTAATGGGGTTAGTCTTGAGTAAGTGGTTGTACATCTTTTCATGTCATCTGAAAATAACTTCTAAGTTGAGAAACGCGGACATATTGTGGAAACTTGTAATAAATAAATAAAACAAACTTATTTTTGAAATATTGTCTATTCCACTAAAGATATATACATATATAACTTATATATGTATATATATCTTTAGTGGAATAGACAATATTTCAAAAATAAGTTTGTTTTATTTATTCATCTGAAAATGTCTTAGATCCAATTTTCTGCAAGGCAGAGTATAAAAAAATTCGTCGGTGAAACACAGACAAATAAAATAATGTAACACTCTCTGTCCAGAATTAACTTGTTTACAGCGATTGTTGCCAATTTAATCGTAAAATTTAAAAGTTATAAAAACATGAATTGAACCTTTTTTGTAGAGAATTTAATGTTCTTTAATTTTTATAATGGCGATTTTTGTAAAAAAATATATATATATTTTTTTTATTAACAAATAGCTATATACAACTGTATACACATGAATACAACAAGCAAATGTGCTGATAAAGAGGTAATGGCAATGTCAAAATGTCATGAGGGGAGAAATCACCCAGTGGTGACACTCCCTAGTCACTGTTTTTCTTTTAGCTAATCACTGTCACTGTCACTGCTGCTGCTAAGGAGGTCTCTAGGCCATTGACGCTTAAGCCGTCGTTGGGGAAGTATGGCAGAATGGAGGGCACGGACTAGAGGATTATTGTGGGAACTAAGAAGGGAAAATAATTTTTTATATTTGGATTTAGCGACTTAAATGACAAAAAAAATATAAAATGATATCTATCAAATGCAGTTATAGATTGTTAAAATAGCGTTTTGGGCTATAGAGAAGTGGCTGGCCAGCAGAGTTGGGCTTAGTCATTAATATTGTCAATCGATTGACGAATCAAACTAAAAAGTTAGTAATTATTTTAGTTATGACAAAATCAATCACGATTGATAATTTAATTTTAGTCACTACTAAAATCGAGTAATCATTAGTTATTAGTTTTAGTTTGGATTAATTTTTTAACTAAAAAGATATTTTTCGTATTTGAAAACGAGGCAATAAAATATTATCCAGAACATGAACCGACCTTGTACCTTCTAGTAACTACTGACACATCGCAATCAAATTTTAAACTCTTAAAAATTACTCAAGTTCTTTCAATTCAAAATAAGCCTTATCTTATGGGTAATTAGGTACTTTTCTGTTTATTAGCACATTGTATGGCTGTTTGTGTCACTACCTGGAAAGGGTCTATTGTATTGATACAAAGCATTGTTAGCTACGGAGCCTATGCCGTCATCGGGACCAGTTGGGTTAGGTTATGTTTTATGACTCATGGGGCTTTAACTACGAGATCATATCGCCTACTACCAGAGCGCTCTTTCGTCACTCTGGTGGACATGAACCCGACTCTACTGTGGGAGCCCTAAATTTTGCCTACCCTAAATTTTCATTCACTTAGGGTAGGGGTCTTTAACGAGTACCTGACATTGTTCAGGCTCGGGACCATCGCTTAACGTCCCATCCGAAGGATGGCGTGCTTAAGTTTATTTTTACCTCCCAGATAAAATAAACTAAGGGCCTCGGTCGGGTTACGAACCCACGTTCTTGAGCTCAGAAGTCCAGCACGCATACCACTGAGCTACCGGACCAACTCACCGATATCACACAAACTATCTGATGAGATGTTTGAGAAAAGAGTCGTCATAAAAAGCAATTTAAATATAATGAATCGAAAACATTGACGGTTTGATTATATGTAGTAAAAGAATAAAATAAAAAATATGAAAATATTGTTATTTACATACCAAGTATGAATGACTAATAAAATAATAAACCATTTGTCTAATTTAATAATTCGTTTACTTTACAATTTCCTCGACATTAGTATTGCAATCAAATTATTAATCAACATTGAAAACTGAAATTGATTCAATCATTATTTCAATTTTTTATAAGACTAAAACTAATTCAATCGTCAATCGTCAGTTAAACTAATTACGTCGCTACTACTTCCATTGCTCACTCCAGCGGACCTACTTCTTCATAAAGATATATCCTGGACAGTGGAGTAAATCCAGACCGTAGTTGTATAAGAATGTCTAGTACTAACTAGCATATTGAGTCAACCTGGTCTATTCTCTGGGATTGAAATGTCTTTTTGCCAATATTTTTTGAACTAATTTTTTTTATAAAATTAAAAAAACTATTCATAATTTACAAGTAAATGTACAGTGAATAGCTGCGTCTTCAATAATATGTCGCTATTTTACTGACGACACAAGTTAATAAATTCGTAAAAACGTTTCATATTTACTTTTAAAATATCGATTTTGTTAAAAAAATGAGGTTACCCATTTTTTGTAGAGAATTCTACAACACTCTTACTTTTTATGTTTTGTTTTTTTGTATAAAGAATTTATTTAAATTAATATTTCAAAAAAAATAAAAGAATGTACCACTTTCTGACCACGATTAACTTTTTAGCAGCGATTTTTGCCAATTTACTCCTGAAATTTCAAAGTTATAAAGACATGAATTAAACCTTTTTGTAGAGAATTTAATATTCTTTAATTTTCATGATAACTATTTTTTACGTAAAATCAATTTTCATGAGATTTTCGTAAAAAACTATAAAATTATATCTATCAAGTGCAGTTATAGATTGTTAAAATAGCGTCTTGGGTTATAAAGAAGTCCTCTACAGGCCAATTCTTGAACATTCGCTACTACTTCCATTCCTCACTCCAGCGAATCTACTTCTTCATAAAGATATATCCTGGACAGTGCAGTACATTCAGACCTACGTTGTATAAGAACGTCCAGTACTAAAAATTAGAGTTCTACAACACTCTTACTTTTATGTTTTTTTTTTTTTGTATAAAGAATTTAATTAAATTAATATTTCAAAAAAAATAAAAGAATGTACCACTTTCTGTCCAGAATTAACTTGTTAACAGCGATTGTTGCCAATTTACTCGTGAAATTTCAAAGTTATAAAAAACATGAATTGAATCTTTTTTGTAGAGAATTTAGAGATTTTCGTAAAAAACTATAAAATTATGTTATGATTGTTAAAATTGCGTTTTGGGCTATAGAGAAGTCCCCAGCTCTTGATTTGCTCCTACTTCCATTGCTTACTCCAGTGAACCTACTTCTTCATAAAGTTATGTCCCGGACAGTGGAGTACATCCTGGCCTACTTTACATTGGAACGTCCAGTACTAAACTCCCTTATTGAGTCTGCCCGGGCAATTCTTTGGATTTGAAATGTAAAGTCAGGTCATGAATAATGTAGTCCCTTAGACTGGGGTGGATACACTGCCCAATAAATGTTGGCCAGGTTTTTATTTTAATAGTCCTTCGTTCAATCTCTACCTCTTTATTTATCCATGGCACAATCAACAATCCAACCTTTCAGTCTTATTTGCACATTTGACTGTTATGCCGGGACTGTAGTTATTCTCCTACAGTCTCCGATCCGCTGCAGCGAAACCTGCCAAAGAGTTAGGAGACAGGGGTGGCGGGAGGACTTTGCTCAAAAACCTTAATATCTGCCCATGTAGTGAATATATCGACTAGAAATTTCGTAAGAGGATTCAAAATCATGCATCACAAGTGAAAGGAGTCTGCCAAGTGGGCTTCAAGAATGTTACGATTTTTCGTTTGAGTTTTGGCAGGTAAAAACGCTGCATGTACCTCAAAAAGTCCTGCTATAACTAATTAACGAAGTTACACTTTAAAAAGAAGTGTCTGTTCTTTGGATTCTTGTACAGCTAGATCTGTTTTCAGAGGACATCGCATCCTATTTCACTTTGAACTGTGTAATCTCTGCTTTTTTATTTGTTTTGTTTGAGTTTGAAGGAGGAACGGCCGACTTCAATTCAAATTAAATATTGAGTGTGGCTCAGGTTAGAACAAAGGTACCACTGCCCTTTCCAACCCTCTGTTTACCGTAAACCCTGAGATCGAGTTTTGGAGTTTTGTGACCTTTCCGCTGACTTCGTGTTGATTTGAGCTTGGGTCCCCTTACTGTCTGCTTTCGGTTTAACTTCCACCCCAAGCTTCACTACCTGTCCAACCTTAGTCGAAGGCAGATACGCAAAGAGGGAGGGAGTAGCAGGATTGCCTACTTAGCTTAAGATCGAATTAGGATTTTTGTCTATAATTCCTTAACCTCACTCCACTTTTTTTTTTTTTTTTTTGTCAACAACCATTACGCTAAAACCAGCTACCAAGAGGACTCGATTGATAGTTGATGTCCTGACTGGCGTGAGAGAGGAAGGCTACCCAGCGGTAGCTCCTCAGTGCCAAATTTAAAAACAATGAATATTATGATTATTATCAATGAATATTATGGGGATATTATGATTTTGTTTCAAAAAGTGGGCGGTTGCAATTTGGGATTATAGTAAGTCCCGGTTCCACCTCCTCTTCAATCTCCTGGGAGGATTGTGTGGCAAGTGTGGTGAAGTAAGTGAGTGAATGTATGGATTAGGGTGTGAATGCAATTTGCTATGGAAACGTCTGTACAGATCCTGAACTGTGTTTATCATGAGGTCATTGTGGAGTGTTCTGTTACTTACGTATGGTGGGCATTGTGCAATGAGTCTGAGTGTTTTTGACTGGAAAACCTGGATAGATATTTTAGCCGAACCGTAGATTTGTGAGCCATACACCCAGAGTGGTTTTAGTAGAAATGTGTAGCAGTTAAGCTTTTGTATTAAGGGTAATTATGAATGTCTGTGCAGAAGAGAATAAAGCATTTTAAATCGTTTGTTTGGTGTGTTGCGTATGAGGCTTGTATGAGGGTTCCATGTCAACACAATTTAACAAGGGAAAGCATAATTTACGCCTCTCAAAGTAGAGCTGAAAAATAAGGGATCAGAGCACTGTAGCCTTATTTCCCTAGGTGGTAGACATTAGGAATGTGTATCAATAATATCGACATTTAGTATAATAATATTGATGATACTTTCCCAGCTATACGAGGTATAGAGGAAGTTAATTAATCGGTCAGAAATTCGATGCTGAATTTTCAACGGAACTTCATGTTTCCCGACCTCCTCATTCCACAAATATATCGACACGAAATTATATATATATATATTGTGACAGTTTGAATCATGTCACATGTGATATTTGTATATTGATAATATATACTTATTATCTATATTTATTTATCTTTTACTTATTATTAATATCTATATGACGTATGTGTGTACGACGTATATTCTGTTGAATGCATGTTTTTGTAAATGTGCTTATGTATTCCCGTGTGTCTTTTTACTGTTGTTGCTGTTTGTTTATTCTTATATTCATTGTTATTGTTACTGTTTGTTTTATTTTTTCACTATTAGTTTATTTATTTCCACTGACTAATATGAATGCATCCATGTGAAAAAAATAATAATAGGGAAATATCGAATTGGAGCATGACCTGAAATTGTACAGATACAGATTTGACATTTTTTTTTTTTTTTTTTTTCTAATTATCAAACTTGATAGGCCAAATACATTGGACGCTGATGACCTTTGCTATTTTGCGTCCTTAAACTCCAAATCCTATCCTATCCTAGAATTGATACATAATGAAAAACCTTGGATGCTGTAATACTATCATTTGGTGCGATTCTATGGTGATATCTCGTCTTGATGTGTGACTTCTTCTCCGTTAGTTCTCTTCTTGGGTTATTTTTCATTTTATAATTTGAATCCCTCACATTTCTTTTTCTTTCTTACCACTGGACCATTTTTTCACTTTTTTTACTTCACTTTCACTAGTTACTATTTTTTTTTTTTTAACTCACTCCTCATCACCACTCACATTCGTTACTATCCACGATTCATCCTGGGCAACGATCCAAACTCGACAACCGTCCAACCTGTACGACTGTTCAACCTAGACGACCATCCAACCTCGTGAGCCTAACACACCACACCAACTTCTTACAATTGGCCAATCTCATTGGCTAAAAATAGCAATTATGCCCATCATATAATCTCTTTCCATATTTAGACCTATTATTATAATTACATTTTTTTTTATATATCTTCTCTATACTAACTTCAACAATTATTCTGATAAAAATAAAGAAAACGTATGTTTTAAAAAAATATTGTCTATTTCACAAATAATATATAATATGGGAGTACTTTCGGTATTGCTACCATCTTCAGCCACGACTTAACAAATACTAAGACACTTTTACCCCCTGCTCACTTTAGTATTTGTTAAGTCGTGGCTGAAGATGGTAGCAATACCGAAAGTACTCCCATATTATATATTATTTGTGAAATAGACAATATTTTTTTAAAAACATATGTTTTCTTTATTTTTATCAAGTGTTTCACAATATCTCTGCAAAAATGTTAAGTATCAATTATTCTGATATTTAATATAATTACTAATTAAAATATTCAATCTGTAACCTCTCCGTTTGTCTACCTCTATGATTGGACTTGTGGGGCGTGGCAGATGTCCAACAGTCCCTTCCACATGACCATTTTTTAGCGACCGTCACAATATATATGTAGAACCATGTGGCGAGAAGTATTTTCAGGTTAAAAAATATAAAGAAAAACGTACTATCGGTATTGCTAACATCTTCAGCCACTTAACAAATACTAAATGGAAATTCAACAAGTTTACAATCCAAAATGTCCCCTTTTTCAGCCCCTATGAGGTTTTTCCCTGTCCCTCCTGTAATATTAAGTCTTAAAAATATGGAAAAAATTAAAAATAAAATGTCTCAAATTGAAATCTTAATAATAACCGAAACATTTTGGAATAGTCTGTGCTGAATTAAAATATAAATATATATGCGTATAATCGGCCGAAGATAAGGGTGGGGTTCAGGGGAGGAGCTCAGTTCAAAATGTTAGTATTTTAGCCCTGTTAGTCATCTATAAATTTTTAGCCCAAACGGTTGATTG
The DNA here is from genome assembly GCA_963662175.1 of Aradus depressus. Classification (NCBI taxonomy): domain Eukaryota; kingdom Metazoa; phylum Arthropoda; class Insecta; order Hemiptera; family Aradidae; genus Aradus; species Aradus depressus. Next base: position 17,361,301 of record OY759226.1, on the reverse strand, counting down.
GTTTTGGAGGGAGAGCAAAAACTTACTTGACTAATTTGTGCAGAGGATGTACATTGTCGGTGATTCACCGACGACTTCTTCTAATAGCCCTTCCAATATATCCTCAGAGCGTCTCAAATTCTCATTTATCTGAATTTTTTTTTTTCCCCCAGAAAAGGAAAGAGAAGAAAGCCTCATTTATTCTGAAGTGACAGGGAAAAAAATGTATCCGAGAGAAAAAAAAAATACATAATATATTGTAGACTGAAATCCCGATAATCCGTAAGCTTATCTGAATATGGGCTTATCCGAACATCGTAATATCGAATATTGAAAAGTAAAGGGTAGAAATCCTTTAGTTTGTCCCACCCATGTAAAAGAAAAAAACATTTTCTGATTATTTGTTTTGTAAAATCGGCCCAGTTTATTTGGTTCATTCAAGAAGATCTAGATTAGATTAGATTTATTCAAATGAACCTACATAGGTTAAATGAAATGTCATAATTGAAATTAAAACTTAACAACAAATCACCTACCTATAATACATAAATAACATTATAATTTAAACATCATCACAGTTAAAAAAATCTATAGTGTCATAAAATAAATGTGTTTTTTTGAAATAATAAGGGCACTGTTTAAAATTCATTTTTGTTCAGTCTTCTGATCTCTTTGGGTAAATGATTATATATTTTTAATGGCATACTTATATGACATGGCTCAGTCCTACTAAATGTAAGTTTCTACTTATTATAAATGTATATACAGTAGAACCTCTATAAGTCGAACATCAAGGGAGACGCCAAAAAATTCGAGTTATAGAGTTTTCGACTTATGGAGGATTTAAACTTAGGTGGATTTTGATTCGACTTGTAGAGGTTAAGATTCATTCTAACTAATTTTGAGTTAGAAAGGTGAAATAAATAAAAATTCTCTGTTACAGAGGTAACAAACATATTTATATTTATTATAAATCAACATTATTTCAAAACATCCTTAAAATAAAATAAATACGTAGTATATGTAGGTATTAAAAAAAGTCAGTAATTTTTTTTTTGCTTTAGATAATTGGTAATCCTATTTATTGTATACTCCTAAATTGTTTTCTAAGAAAGAATGGTGTACATTGTCGGCAAATTCTTAAAGTCGGTAACTTATTTTTCTTCGAGCTATAGAGGTAATAAGTTTCAAATAATCGAGTTGTAAAGGTTGTAAAATAAAACATTACTATGTTCGAGATACAGAGGTATAATTTATTTTTTCGAGTTATAGAGGGAAAATATGTACCAAAATGAGGGAGCTTGTAGGGACTCACTGATTATTTCGACTAATATAGGGTTGAGATTTCGAGTAATGGAGGTTTTAGGGCTTGAAGGGAAAGGAACAAAATTTTTTTTCGAGTTTTGGAGGTTTTCGACTTATCGAGGTTCGACTTAAAGAGGTTCTACTGTATGTAGTAATATTATTATTTTTGTACTCATATATTTCTAAGTATTTATTTGTTTATATTTTAATAGTATTATTATTAATCAAATGTGTGTCAGACTCAAATAGTTATAAAGCTAATTTATAAGCTATCTTAATGTATACAATCTTATGACGTATTCTATTACCATAAATTGGTTTAACGGACACACCCTCGGACTTTTCATCCCCTACCCATCGCTGCTCAGCCTTCCACAATTCGTTCCTTGTCCAGGCCTCCTCTCTTTGGAACTCCCAGCCTCCCCTCGTCCGTCATTCTTCCATGGATCTCGGTCCCAGTATCAAATTTATTTTCTTTTAATTTATCCCCTCCCCCTCCCCTCCCCCCTTAGAATTCCCCTGGTTACGCCAATGTATGATCATCCATTGAAGGCAATTAGGACAACCAGCACAAGGCCTGTGGTTTGTGTTTGTACTGACTGATTGAGGAACCAAAACACATAAATAGCCTGAGGTTACTCACTCACTCACTCACTCACTGACACAGGGGTAGTCTATCCTTCCTCTATGTGGCTCAATTCAACCATATTGTCAGGGAATAACTCGCAAATGACGTACAACATAGTAAGTAACGCCTACATCTACGTGCTCAATCGTACATTTTCGCTCTCAATTTAAAAAAAAAATTCAACATGTAAAACTCATTGAATTCTGCACCATTTTCATTCTAAAATAAATAATTTTTTTTTTGGTATTTCTCTATCTTAAGCCACAACTATGCAAAAAATGCACAACCAGCGGCTGAGCTCACATATACTATACAAAAATAATAAAAATAAAAATAAAATAAAAATAAATATGACATGAAAGGCTTGAGAGAGGAAAAAACAGCCAGCGGTGAACCCTCATGACATCACTCATAACAGGAGAGATCTCTGTCAAACTCTCTTTAATCTTCTTGGGGGATTGTGGGGTAAATTTGTATTTAGGATTTTGCGAACTTCCGGATTGGTGTGTAGGTAAAGTCGCGGTGTAAAGTCTTGTTGCTAACGTATGGTGGGCATTGCGTGATCAGTCGGAGAGTCTTGGCTGAAATACCTGTATTCTTTTGATGTTCGATGTCTTGGCTGTACCATATATTTGTAAGCCATAGATAGGTCCAGAGAGGTCGGAGAAGATAGTTATAACAATTCAGTTTTTGTCGAGTAGATAATTTAGAACGCCTATTTAAAATACTGTACAATAGTCTAAGTCGCCGGTCTAGTGTGACTCGTGTCGTTCGAGTGTGAGGGTTCCAAGTCAGCCTTCTATCGAGGGTTAATCCTAAATATTTTACGGAAGAGGTATGAGGTAATGGCTGGTCTTCAATGAATACTGGGGGGGGGGGGGGGGGGGGCAGTCACCAAGGGCTGAAAATAAATAAATAAAATATAAATGTATTCTAATGTATAGAGAGAATGTTCTAATGATTGTTAATGATAATGATGTCAATCACCGGCAATGTATTTCTCCAGAACGAATTAATCAATTAACTTTTCGCTCCCCCTCCAAAACTAGTCAACCATTTGCGCTAATAATCAATAGTTAACTTACATATGGGCTCCTAAATTCTCATACTAAATTTACTGTCGATAAATACATTATATGTGATATTAAGATGTGGTGGCACGAGATTTCTCATAGAAATAAAAGTCGTCGTCTTCCCACTGTTTTGTTTTAGACCAGAACCGGTTTTCGACGCAACAGCGTCATCATCAGTGGTTCATCCTACCCACACAGCTCTATTATGGGAGTCCTAAATTTTGCCTACCATAGATTTTTATTCACCTAGGAGTCTTTAACGAGTACCTGACATCTTACTGGCTCGGGAACATCGCATATCGTTCCGAAGGACGGCGTGCTTGAGCTCAGAAAGCAAGCATGCATACCACTAAGCTACCAGGCCCCTCAATAGAACTAGAAGTATAAGGTTCAATTGGTGAGTTCTATTCAAATTAACCTGTACCCTTGGTCCAGTAGTCATTGACTTCAGTTAACATAATTTGAGGGCTGTTAACCACTTTGAATGTAATGCTGATCTGTCGTTCTGACGATTGAAGGAATTCTATGAAGGCATCGTCTGCACAGTCGACCGAACCGTACGAAATTACAGGAACCTGTTACAGTCGATAGTTCAACACTTTATGCAAAATACTAGTTCGTTAATAACCCTCTAATAGTATGCGAAATCGCCCTCTTCTGTAGTTTATTTCAATTTGAATTGTTGAAGCATTTAAGCTAAAAAGTCGTCGATGAATCACCGGAAAAGTACTTCCCCACAAATAATTAAGTTTTCGCTCTCCCAAAAAACCCGTCTGGACTAAAAATCAATATTTGACTTACATTATGGCTTCTGAATCCTCATACTAAATTGTGTGTTGATACATGCATTGCCAGTCATTAAGATTTTTGAGTTGAGACTCAAATAGGCAAATTTTTTCTTTTTTAAAATTTTTGGAATCAGGGATCCTGAAATTCTGAGAGGGGGGGGGGGGGGGGGGGGCAATCGCATCGTAAGCACACCGTCCTTCGAATGGGACGTTAAGCGATGGTCCCGAGCCTGTACGATGTCAAGTACTCGTTAAAGACCCCTGCCCTAGATGAATAAAAATTTAGGACTCCCACGGACTCATGTCCACCAAAGTGACGAGAGAGCGGTCTGGTAGTAGGCAATATGACCTAGTTAAAGCCCGGGCATGAGTCATAAGACCTAACCTAACCCATTGTATAATATAATGTACAATATACATACTATATATATTATACCCTCGGCTGAAAGTTGCTTTTTCCCCAGCTTCATTCATCATTCTCTCCTGCTCTCCTATACTTCTACTGACAGTTAGTGATAGAGATACTCCCTCCAAACCTCCCCCGCTTTAAAGTGAATATTAAATTTCCCTACAGATGAATGATTGAGTGAGGTGTTAGTGGTCCTGAGTTATACCACATCTCAGATATTTGAAACAGAATATACTGAATCAGTTTCCTCTTAGAATATACAGTATGGTATATGAAAACTGACATAATTGCAGAGATATTGTGAAATAATTCAAATGGACTTGAAAAATAAAATAAAACTGGTTTATTTAATATGTTGTCTAATTTCACTAACTATATATACATGGGAGTACTTTCGGTATTTCTACCATCCTCAGCCAAAAGCATAAGAGATAAGACTGAGTCTTATCTCTGAGAAGTCTTATCTCTTATGCTTTTGGCTGAGGATGGTAGAAATACCGAAAGTACTCCCATGTATATATAGTTAGTGAAATTAGACAACATATTAAATAAACCAGTTTTATTTTATTTTTCAAGTCCAGTATGGTATATGTCAGGGGCATATCTGGAGCATACCAAAAAAAAAGTATGCCACCATGCGCTAGGGATGGGTGATATTCATAATTATGTTTATCTATATTTATAATTGTCGAGTTTTTCACCAATTTATTTATCTATTTATTTATTTTTTTGTACGTCATACTGATATTATATTTGATTTTTCCTTTTCTTTACTCTATATGTATTTATTCTTAGGGAACCTCGGTCCCAAAATAATAAAATTTCTTTCATTTCAACTGCGACATCATCAGTGGTACATCATCCATACGGTATGGAGTCTAAATGTACACTGACTTCATACTGTATTCCTATAAGAAAACTTGTCTTAAAGCGTGTTTCTTCGGCTCCTCTGGGATGATTGTAGATTTCTTTTTTTACTAAGAAGGGACGTGAAAGCATTCATAGATATTGTCAAAAGTTGACACTTCTGGAAGGAATGCTGGAAAAATATATCTTATAATAATAGTTTCAAGCACACCAAGAATACCTACTTACAGATAGATAGCTTCTGAGGGAATCTCATACGTTGCCAAGATCAACCACACCCTGTATAAAGCCCTTGTCGATATCTTCGAACAGATGCTACAAATCTCATACTTTTCATCTCACAGCAAATGAAACTTTTCTCTGTATGTTTTCACTTTTCCGACTTTACGAAATATAAGGGAAGTTATGTAATCGGTCAAAAATTCGTTGCATTTTCAAAAGAATTACAAGATTCCAAAAATGGGCAAAAAAAATATTTGTCGTTTTGAGACATATTTTTAGACATTTTCTTTATTTACGCAAAAATGGTTAGTCCTATCGAAAAAGTGATTCTTACTAAAAATGTTACTTATTAAATTTCCAATCGTTAATGTGACTTCATACCTACTAATCTATCCATGTATTTATAATTATGTATCGAACTCCTTGCTATAAGATAATTCATAATGCTCCTTTCTCACACATCAAAGTACTGGCTCAACTCTGTCTATCTGGCAAGTACTACCTTAAAATCATTTACAAAAATAATGTATACATCCTTAAGGATGTATACATTATTATCCCCAGAAACTTTGTACAATCTGCAATTAAAATGAATTGGAAGACGTATACCACCTGTTAATATCTTGTCCGATATACTCCCCCATTAGAAGCCACTTCCTGCCTCAGTCAGTATGGTTAGGTTAGGTTTTATGACTCATGCCCGGGCTTTAACTACGAGGTCATATCGCCTACTACCAGAGCGCTCTATCGTCACTCTGGTGGACATGAGCCCGACTCTACTGTGGGAGTCCTAAATTTTGCCTACCCTAAATTTTTATTCACCTAGGGCAGGGGTCTTTAACGAGTACCTGACATCGTACAGGCTCGGGACCATCGCTTAACGTCCCATCCGAAGGACGGCGTGCTTAAGTTTATTTTTACCTCCCAGATAAAATAAACTAAGGGCCTCGGTCGGGCTACGAACCCACAACCTTGAGCTCAGAAGTCAAGCACGTATACCACTGAGCTACCGGCGCCCTCACCCCAGTCAGTATAGACCGATCCAACTTTCATACATTACTCCTGGCCAAGAATGATATCTCAAACATTTTCTATTATTTGATCAGCGCTCTGAAACTTCAACTAACATATTATATTGATATTCAATACTTACATCTCCACTCCATATTTACTGTCTATGTTACATTATTATTATTAATATGTAATTATTTATTTTATTTATACTTTATTTTATTTATTTATGTTATTTATTTAGTTTGTTAAAGGTTCCTTTATATATATGTCATTTTTGTTTTATATGTGTCATTATTATGTTAATATTGTTAAAGTTATGTTCACTGACTCCATTGTATAGGGGTGATTCCTTTAAACAATAAAAATTATTATTATTATAAGATAATTCTTTATAAGCAATAAAAATATTCATTCATTTATAGATTGCAAAAAATAAAATTAAAAAAAACTGTAAAACTGTGGTTGGTATAAAAAATTCTTATTTTGGACACATCAATCTTTTAATTCTTAGCCTAAGTGTTATAGACTTCAGACACAAATTGTACGTTCTTTCAGAGCTATGGAAATCAGAAAGCAAGAGTTAGTTATTGTGACTCATGCCCGGGCTTCAACTACCAGGTCATATCGCCTACTACCAGAGCGCTCTTTCACTTTGGTGGACATGAGCCAGACTCTACTACATGAGTCCCAAATTTTTATTTGGGTAGGGTAGGGATCTTTAACGAGTATCTGACATCGTACAGACTCGAGACCATCGCTTAACGTCCCATCCAAATTCACTTTCCAGATACGAAACTTAGGGGCCTCGGCCGGGTTTCGAACCCACGATCTTCAGCTCAGTAGTCAAGCATGCAACCTTTGAGCTACTGGTGCCCTTTCAGAAAGCCAGATATTGTAGATATATACTATGAAATCACAGCCTCAAAAACTTACTTAACTTCAATACAAGATAAGAGTTTTCACATGTTTTTGGTTCTCAATATTCCTGAGACGGATTTGGCTAAAAGTTTTTTTTTTTTTTTTCTGAGAAAACTTTCGTTTGAAAACTTTCACATTTAAAACTTTTCACGGTATCACGGAGTGTACACCAACGATGAAAACTTTCCCGACTAAGTTAAAATTGATCGTTGACCGGACCCAAAAGTTGCCAACGGTTACACCGATTTATAAACTTCAACCAATATAAGTAAATACTTTATGTATATTTTGAGGAAGCTAAACAAAATTGTTTACATTTATGTAAATACAATTTATATACAACACATGATGTGATAGTTATTATGACTCATGCCCGGGCTTGAAAAAAACAATCTTCTTCTTCTTCTTCCTGTGTCTTAAAGAACCAGGGCCTCCGTCACAATCCTCCTGCATTCGTCTCGATCCAAAACCTCCCCCCCCCCCCCCCCCCCATCCTCTGATGCCAAACACTCGGAGGTCCGCCAACGGAGTCTCGGCCTTCCTCTTCTCCTGGCACCGCCTGGCCTACCGTAGAGGGCTTGTTTAGGGAGTCTTCCTCCTTCCATTCTCTCAACGTGGCCCAACCAACGTAATCTCGTCTGCTTGATCACGGTGACAAGGTCGGACTCCTCGTAGAGGTCTCTCAATTCTCTGTTTTTCCGATACGCCACCTGCCGTTCTCGGAAACTCCAAAAATCTTTCTGAGTATTCTCCGTTCCCACAGTAGCAGAGTCTCTTCATTTTCTTTTGTCAACGCCCAAGTTTCACCAGTGTAAGTTACAATTGGATGGACAATGGTTTTATTGACAATTAGCTTGGCCCTCCACGTTAATGTGCGGAACTTGAGTATTTTTTGGACAGCAAATAGACATCTGTTCCCTGCAGCAATGCGTGCTCTTATTTCATTATTTCATGGCTAACATTATCTTCTGTGATCAGAATCCCAAAATATTTGCACAGGATTCCGTGAAGTTAAAAAGCAACAGATTCAGAGAATAGATCTTTGTATATTTTCCCTACCAGAGGCAATATACAAAGATTTAAGTGGTATAGAAGAATTTTTAAGAGAGTAGGGGAGCGTTGTGTTATCAGCGTGGTTCTGGAATGGTCTTTCCACTCAATTTACCAGAAGACCATCCCCCACAGAACCACTGTGGCACTGTAATTCGGACAAATGAACTAACTTAGAAGAGGAAATTAAACTTGAAACAGATAAGAAAATTTAATTCGGGAAAGAGATTGGGAACCTATTTCATGGGAATAATAATTTTCACTACAGATAACAGTTTAAGGAATAAATATTCCCAGGAAAAAAAAAAAAAAAAAAAAAACTGACATTCTTATACCAACCAGCTTACAGATCACTCAGTTATGTCAGTATGTCTTTGAGAAGGAACACGGGGAGAGAGTGATATGGTGAGTACGCGTGGTTAATATATTGCAGTACAATCTCGATAATCCGATACATATGGGGCCAAACCGCCGGTGTATCGAAAAATTCCAGATTATCGGGAGTAAAAAAAAATTTTATTTGTATGCACATACATTTATATTTGAGAAAGTACATATCTATGTACATGTGTACATATAAAACAAAATATGTACATACTAGGAACAAATAAAATTTATTAATTTTTTTTTTGTATTTATTCATCTTAAGCCCCAACTATGCAAAAAATGCACAACCAGCGGCTTGGCTGACATATACTATACAAAAGATAAAAAAAATATAAAAAAAATAAAATAATAAAATAAATAGAGGGCGCCGGTAGCTCAGTGGTATGCGTGCTTGACTTCTGAGCTCAAGATCGTGGGTTCATAACCCGACCGAGGCCCTTAGTTTTTTTTTTTTTTTGGGAGGTAAAATAAACATAAGCACGCCATCCTTCCGATGGGACGATAAGCGATGGTCCCGAGCCTGTACGATGTCAGGTACTCGTTAAAGACCCCCTACCCTAGGTGAATAAAAATTTAGGGTAGGCAAAATTCAGGACTCCCACAGTAGAGTCGGGCTCGAGAAGAGGTACCGAATGAGTAGATAGGGAAAGGGAGGGGAACGCAAGTATAAATTTTTATAAATTCGTATTCGTAGGACTGGTAGGTACACCTAGGGACCTAAGCATCCAATGCTCTTATCCCTTCCTTGTTACCTCTACTGAGAGTCCGAAATATTTGGGGTCTTTAACGAGTACTTGACATCGCACTGGCTCGGGACCATAGCTTAAAGCCCCATCCGAAGGACGGCTTACTCAAGGCCGGATTTCGAACCCGCGATCTTGAGCTTAATATGCTAGTACGCTAACCTCTCAGCCACAGGAAGATATGGTATATAAATCAGGGAAACACGAGGGTATCATACTTTACAATGATACTGTGTTCAATATTTGAGTCCAAGGCCTGGGAGAAGTTCATACCATATATAATTCACAAACTCTCTCATCTCCCCGGTATCTCGTTACATGCATAGTACATATATACTCGAGATTATATGATATGATTATACATACGTGTCATTACCTCTCATACCATACTAGCAACCCCCTGCATTATATGTGCAGTAGGGTTGAATCCTGATTGAATTTCTATAACAGAACATTCTTGAGGGCGCCGGTAGCTCAGTGGTATGCGTGCTTGCTCAAGATCATGTTTTCGAAATCCGTCTTCCTTCGAATGGGAAGACCCCTGCCCTAGGTGAATAAAAATTTAGGGTAGGCATAATTTAGGACTCATAGTAGAGTCGGGCTCATCAGGGTGACGAAAGAGCGCGACATAATAACTATCTAGGATTTAGGAGTCCCTATGTAAGTCAACTATTGAATATTTGCGCAAATTGTCGACTGGATTTGGAGGGGGAGCGAAAATTTAATTGATTAATTCGTTCTGGGGAAGTACTGTTAATAAATAACATAGACTAGATTTTGAAAAATGATATAATTATATTTCATTTCAAATACAAGGGCCAGTCGGCGTAGTTAAAAGGAAAAACAAAAATAAACAAAGTTAACTCTCCTGATGTGGAGGGGTGAATGTGGAAGATGGGCTGATGAACTGATCTCCAAACAAGGCCAAGAAGATCTGGGAGTAGGCTGAGGACGCCGTCACACCAGATGAGCCAAGTACCAGACTTCAGAGGTCCACGGAAAGGCGATCCGGATTGACGAGAGAAGTTGGTGGGTTGGTGGCCTTGAGAAGTGCCCTAATGTCAACAGGCTGAAGGACCATGGAAGACTATCTGTCCAACACTGACCAGCGGTCATAACACGAACTATTCCCCACTCCCCCACATACATAGGCTCCTCCCACAAATTGTTAATATGATGTAATATAAACATAAGAATAAATTACATGAGTAATATTGACCATAGTTATTATGATAATAATATTAATAATTATTAGAATAATTAATGAAAGAAAACTTAAGAAAAAATACCTCTACAAAAATCAAAAATTAATTAAATGTTGCGCTAACATAACCGCCCACCAAATTTTATATGGAAAAAAATTTAAAGAAATTACTTCTCTGAGTCACCCGATTGGGGAATCAGTGGCACACACTTAGATAGGGGACGTTTAAAAATACCCTTAAGAGTATGAACACTTACAACCCTAACAATTCCGTCGGGACCTGGGAAGACGTCAGTTATTCTTCCGCGAGGCCATTGAGCAGGTGAGGAATGTTTGTCCCAAAGAAGAACCAAATCACCGACAAGAGGATGGTAAGTAGTTCTAAACCATTTTGGTCGTTGTTGGAGAGTTGTAAGATATTCATTCCTCCATCGTTGCCAATAGTGTTGAACTCTTTGTTGTACGAGTTGCCATCTGGTGAGTCGATTCTCAGGACTGTCCGTAAAGTCGACTTCTGGTCTCGTTGTTAGAGCTGTCCCAATCAAGAAATGACCTGGAGTAAGAATGTCTAGATCAGTAGGATCTGATGTTAAGGCACAAAGAGGTCTTGAGTTTAGAATCGCTTCAATCCTTGCGAACAAGGTGGTGAGCTCTTCGAAAGTGAAAGCTGTATCATTGAGAACGCGTTTAAAATGACTCTTCACGCACTTGACGCCGGCTTCCCAGATACCTCCGAAATTGGGTGAGTAAGGAGGGTTAAAAACCCATTCCACACCTCTCGTCAGTAGATGGGAAGACAAATCCTCTTGGACAGAATTTTTATGTAACCATTTCTGCATGTCAGAGAGATGCCTTGCCGCTCCGACAAAGTTGCTGCCACAATCTGACAGAATTTTAGTAGGGAGCCCTCTACGTGAAATGAATCTATCGAGCGTGGCCATGAAGGACGCTGTCGAAAGATCAGATACCAGTTCCAAATGAAGAGCCTTAGTAGTCATACATACAAACAGACATAAATATGATTTGCTAACAGGCGCATTTCTTCTCCGAGACTCCCTGATAGAAAATGGGCCGGCAAAATCGACGCCAACATTAATAAAAGTTCGGGCAGCTTCAAAACGACACGTAGGCAAACTGCCCATCAGAGCCTCAGCTGGCTTTGCTGAAAACTTATAACAAATGTCACATCTAAATAACTCTTGTCTGATTAAACGCCTTGCTGAGAGGATCCAGAAACGTTGACGTATCAAGGCATGGAGTTGATTTAGACCAGCATGCAAATACAAGTGGTGATAGTGACGTATTATAAGTCTAGAGAGGTGGGAATGATGAGGTAGGATGATAGGGTGCTTCATACCTTCAGGAAGAGGTGATTGTTGAAGACGACCGCCCACCCTCAAAAGTCCCAAGGGATCCAAGAATGGAGTCAGACCTCGGAGATTAATGGAGGCATAATCCTCGTCGCCACTGTGTATAGCGTTAGGTAAATAACAATTTTGGATAAGACGGATACAGGTTGTCTCCGCCGCGTTCAATTCTCTTAATGTCAAAGGCCCACACAGATTGGAGTTGCGGGTATTCTGGATGAATCGCCGCACATACGATACCGTCCTGAGAAGCTTCATAAATGATGAGAAGTTTTCGATCCATGACACAAGGTCAGGGACGACCTTTGAACTGAGAGTAGCAATTATACCGCCCCTAAGCTCGGGCAAAACTGTTGTCCGGCTACAAAATCTTTCGATCTTTGGCCAGTCATGGACGGGAAGTTGTAGCCAAGACGGTCTGTTCCATGGGGGGGTGATATTATATGAGAACTCATCTGACTGAGCATTCCACTGGACCCCTAACACCTTAAAAACACAATCTTCTCCCTTCGAAAGTGAAATAGACCTTTCATGAAACTTCTCTGGAACTGCCTTGAGCACACTCTCTGAATTGCTGGCCCACTTACGAAGCTCGAAATTACCCTTCATGAGTAAATCAATTAGTTGTTGTTGAAGGCTGAGGGCTTCATCGGTACTTGATGCCCCAGTTATGATATCATCCATATATACGTCCTCGCGTAACACTTTGGACGCATGGATGAAATGATGACCTTCATCCAGAGTGAGTTGTTTAAGAACGCGAAGAGCCAAGTAGGGGGAGCAGGACATCCCGTAAGTCAAGGTGCACAATTCATATTCTTTAACGTCATCAGCAGGATCCGATCTCCAGTAAATATGTTGATAAAGACGATCGGGTTCATTGATAAGGATTTGGCGGTACATCTTACAGATATCCGTCACAAACACAATACGATGAAGTCTAAAATTAAGCATGATGTCCGCAATATCAAGTTGAAGTTTCGGTCCAACAAAAAGATGTTGATTTAGAGAGCCGGTAGAAATCGACGACGACATGGACGCATCAAAGACCGCTCTCAACTTAGTTGTTGAGCTAGTCTCTTTTAAAATGCCATGATGGGGAATTATGTATTTCCCAGGAAAGGAAGCGATTTCCATGTGTCCCAGAGAGAGATACTCTTCCATAAAAGTGAAACATTCCCGTCTCAATGTGGGATTTCTCAACAATTTCTTTTCCAAGTTGTAGAACCGCTTCAACGCTTGCGATCTTGAATCACTTAATAATGGTGAAGGAGATTTAAATGGAAGAGCAACAACGTACCTCCCTGAAGTCAAACGACGATGAGTCCGGGCAAAATGTTCTTCGCAAAGTTCCTCTTCCGGATCAGTCACAACTCCAATGCTAGGTTCCTCCAATTCCCAGAATCGTTCAAGTTGACGGTGAATAAAGGGAATCGTCGTGAGGGTCAAAACCGATGGCCTGGGGAAGGACTCAAAATCAACTGAATAGGCACCAGTAACAATCCAGCCAAGAGATGTTTTAATGGTGGCTAAATCTGTACCGATAATAGGGATGGGTCTACCTTCCAATATTTTATAGTAAATATCGGCACCTAAAAGGCAGTCGATAGGACGAGGCAGTCCAAAATTCAAATCGGCTAATTTGATCGAAGGGTTAATTTTTCTGATTATAATTTCCGGAACTGCAATAGATGGAAGATCCGACGTTATTTTGGTGACAACTGTGGCGCGGACACCTAGTAGAGGGGCTTTACGATGAATAGATTTCATCTCAAAAAATGTAGTTCCTAAGGACGGAACACTAAGGTCCCCGACAGAACTTATCTGATGGGAATCATTCGCCACCGTCAAGCGGAGTCGCCGAGCACAGTCTGAAGTCACCAATGAGGATTGAGCTCCCGAATCAATGAGAGCACGAACGGGATGAAAACATCCTCGAACATCTGTTATGAAAACAGTAGCAGTACTAAGAAGTATTTGTTGAGCTGGAACATCAAAAGAATTACCACGAAAGGTAAGAATCGATTTCGAAGTTCCTGAAGGCGTCCCCATAGATGGAGGCCTAGTATCTTCAACGAGGGTATTTGTTGAAAAATGAAGTAAGGAATGGTGAAGAGATTGGCAAATGAGACATCTAATTTTAAATTTGCATTCATCGGTAGTATGACCCGAAGTTAAATGATATTTACATCCCTTGAAGGTTTTTACAAAGTGGAAGCGTTGCGACGGCGACAGATTCAAAAAATTGGGACATTTGGTCAAATCATGACCAGACAATTTACAGTATGGACACTTTGAAGTGCGCACATCCGATGGTTTCGAAGCTCTCTTGGACGTCAAAAACACAGAAGAAGATTTATTATGGGACTTCGTTGCCTTCGGGCAAGACGACTTACCGGGTTTGCTGGAAGACAGCTTCAGAATTTGCTGTCTGTCTCTGACAAACTCCAGAAGATCGTTGCATCGCGGAAATTCTTCCTTAATATGCTTGGATTCGAACATTTCCCTTGTTCTCTGGTCCAGACATTGAATAGCAAGATGAAACAAGATAAATTCCGCTTCATGAGGAATTTTTAGAAGTTGAAAAGCTTCCATACTATCACCCACATGAGATAAAAATAATTTATAATTATCGGAAACCTCTGGGTGAGATTTAAATGAGAGAAGTTTGTCCAAGAAGGCTGTAGCTAAGAAACGCTTCTTATCGTAGCGAGCCATCAAAGTCTTCCAGGCTAGGTCATAATTAGCCTCCGTCACAGGTATGGACTTTAAAAGGGATCGAGCCTCACCATTCAGACTAGAAATTAAATAATAAAATTTATCAGTTTTAGACAGTGACGGTTCATCGTGAATTAAAGAAATGAAAACATCTTTGAAATGCGGCCAATCTGTCAATTCGCCTGAAAAATTTGGAATATTAATTTTTGGGAGGCGCGACCTGGTGTCGTTGATAACAGAAATATTTTGAGCTGCTCGTTCTCGAGCTGGCCTGGGAGGCGGACAAAGCTCCATATGAATCATAAGGATCTCATAGATATAACGTTTCGAGTTCGATAAAATCAAAGAATCTCTATCCGTGGGATAATCCTCGCCTTTCTGAGCATTTACAAAGTATGTTTCCAACGCTTCATTTGTAAAGTTTAATTCACTTCGAAGATTTGAAAGATCGGAGAACATCGCTTGAAATAGATTCGTTTGACTGTTATCTACCTTAGCTGCACGGCCTTGTTCTCGAATAGATTTAATATCTTGACATAAAGAATAAAGTTTGCGTCTTAATATTATTGTCCGAGAATCGGAGAAAGCAGCAACATTAACATCCGCTTCCTCACTTGCCATGATTAAAAGAAAATGAAAATTGAAAATGAAACGAAGTATTTCTAAGAAAATGAAATTAAAATAATAAATATATCTGAAGTTGAAATTAACAAAAGAAGCTAGAGTGAATATAAACAAACATTGAACCTTCTAGTAGAATCAAAACAAATACAAGAACCTAAATGAGTGCCACTGAAAATATTAGGTTGAAAAAATATATATTTATGTATTTTAACACAAGAAAATGATAGACTATAAACTATTTAAAAAATAGATTATAATATAAGAAGAGTCTATCAACATAAAAATAAAAATAGAAATCCACTGATTAATGGATAGAAGAATGTTATTTACCTTGATATGACCTATTTCCAGATCATAATAATAACATCTGATTACTGTCATAAATGATAACACGAAGGTTATAGGCAGGTAGGAGGTGCGCAATAACAAGAAAATAGCTAGATGTACAAAAATAGGATTAAATCCAAAGTAGGATTAGAATACATCTTTGAACAAAATTCAAATACATATTTTAGCAAATATATATGTTCCTGGCCGGAATCACCAAATTCTATGTTAATAAATAACATAGACTAGATTTTGAAAAATGATATAATTATATTTCATTTCAAATACAAGGGCCAGTCGGCGTAGTTAAAAGGAAAAACAAAAATAAACAAAGTTAACTCTCCTGATGTGGAGGGGTGAATGTGGAAGATGGGCTGATGAACTGATCTCCAAACAAGGCCAAGAAGATCTGGGAGTAGGCTGAGGACGCCGTCACACCAGATGAGCCAAGTACCAGACTTCAGAGGTCCACGGAAAGGCGATCCGGATTGACGAGAGAAGTTGGTGGGTTGGTGGCCTTGAGAAGTGCCCTAATGTCAACAGGCTGAAGGACCATGGAAGACTATCTGTCCAACACTGACCAGCGGTCATAACACGAACTATTCCCCACTCCCCCACATACATAGGCTCCTCCCACAAATTGTTAATATGATGTAATATAAACATAAGAATAAATTACATGAGTAATATTGACCATAGTTATTATGATAATAATATTAATAATTATTAGAATAATTAATGAAAGAAAACTTAAGAAAAAATACCTCTACAAAAATCAAAAATTAATTAAATGTTGCGCTAACAAGTACATTGCTGGTGATCTCCAGCTACACGAAGTATAGGGGAAGTTATGTAATAGGTTAAAAATTCGATGTTGACTTTTCACTCAAATTTCATATTACCCGCCGCCCAGAGTCAAAAACTGAAAAAAAAAAAAATTCATATGCGTATGTTTGTGAACACGATAACTGCCGATAGATTGAATATATCGACAGACGATTTAATTTGTGAATCCAAAACCCCTAAAAAACGACTCCTATTAGTCTTCAGCCAAAATCGCCAAAGGAACGAAAAGTTTTCAGTGTTCCATGCCAAAATTAGCAAAACGGAACACTTTGAATCGCTTTGATGTTCGTCCGTCTGTCACAGGCGATTTTCTCTGAAACTATTCTACGTAAAAATTTGAAATTTAGCACAGAGATGGAGTGTGGTGGCCCGATAGACGTGAAGTATAAAAAGTTAAATTTTGATTCTGAGGGTTAATTTCAGGGGGTAAATTAGAAAATTGAAAAAAAGAAAAATTTCAAGGGCAGGGTGTAAAATGAAAGCTTTTTGAAGCACGAATTCAACAATATATATGATGTATGTTTTTAAACATTTTTTGGTAAAAAAGTTTAAAAATTGCTGTCCCCACCCTTATCACCAAGAGGATTGCTCAGAAAAATCTGACACAATCATGAACATTGAGAATTGGGTGTAGATTGATCCAAAATTATCAGGATTGAAAAATTCTAGCGGGATCAATTGTTAGGTTAGGTTTGGTTAAGTTTTATGACTCATGCCCGGGCTTTAACTATGAGGTCATACCGCCTACTACCAGAGCGCTCTTGCGTCACTCCGGTGGACATGAGCCCGACTCTAATGTAGGAGTCCTAAATTTTCCCTACCCTAAATTTTTATTCACCTAGGGCAAGGGTCTTTAACGAGTACCTGACATCGTACAGGCTCGGGACCATCGCTTAACGTCCCATCCGAAGGACGGCGTGCTTGAGTTTATTTTACCTCCCAGATAAAATAGACTAAGGGCCTCGGTCGGGTTTCGAACCCACGTTCTTGAGCTCAGAAGGCAAGCCTAAGAGCTACCAGCGCCCTCGATCAATTGTTATAAACAATTTAAATGTTTATTTCCTTAACTAAACCAGTGGTTTTAGAGAAAAAGTTTTTCATTTTTTTCATAAAAAAATATTCTCGCGATGTGAAAAATGAACAACCTTGACCGATTTTTATATTGACGCTTTATATCTGGTTGTGAAGTGTAAAGCCAGAAAATATTTTATGGAATAAAAAAAATGAAAGTGTTAGGAGTTTAACAGTAGTGAGAATATCCATCTGATGTAAAGTGGAACCATGGAAAACAATGAGTTTTTCAGTCTAACTTTTTCTCAATTTTCCTTTTGTCACCATGCTATCGATAGGGTGTCGAACCTGGATTTTTCCCAATTGATTTTCCTTGTGGAGATCGACTCCAGGTTGAACAATACCTCTCCCATTCAAGTCTCAAATAACCAACTTTTGTGGTGTTGAATCAACTATTGTTATATTTGACGTTTGCCTTTAAAAGGTTTACAGGATAAAAAATAAAAATAAAAAAACTGTATTTGTTCGAGTTTTCCACATCCGGGAAAGATATATAACATCTGTAAAATGTTTGTTGATAATTCACTGGCAATATACTTCCCCAGTACGAAATAATAAATTAAGTGTTCGCTCTCTCTCTTCGAGTCGGTACATTTATTTGGATTCTTGAGTTGATCCCCCCATCTAATCCCCCATTCCTTTAAGCCGATATATATACAAATATTAGGGTGTCCGTTATTTTGAATAAGTTTAAATTTTGATGATTTCCAAACGGATTCTGGTTTAGAATCACGGAAAAATAAATCTCTCAAAATTTTGAATTTGTTGATATGGAAAAACCCATGCAACCGATCATTTGAATTTCAAATGGAGTTTAACATTTGTTTTCGACACTTCAAGACAATTTACAGCGCGGTTCGTTAATTTCTAATGTTTCGGCTTCAAAATTCGTATTCTTAGGTTTTGGTGGGTGCTGATCACGAATCCGGTGTTAGAATTGCAGTTTTTCAGTTGACAACTGACAAAAATGCTGTCAATTTTTGAAAAAATAATAAAATCTGCTGTTTAAACGGAATTGTTTTCATTATTCCAAGAGGCTTTTCAAGGTAATTCAACTGATTAATGAATGAGAATATTGTTACATTATGAGAGTACTAATTTAACTCACAAGGGTCTCGGTCGGGTTTCGAACCCGCGATTTTGAGCTTAGTAGGCTAGCGTCACTCGAGCTACCGAGGATGCCAATCTCTCGAATCCTGTGCTCAGGGACCCGATAAGCGATCCGACGTTAAGCGATTAAGCGATGGTCCCGAGTCTGTACGATGTCAGGTATTCGTTAAAGACCCCTACCCTAGGTAAATAAAAATTTAGGATAGACACAATTTAGGTCTCCCACAGTAGAGTCGGACTTATGACCATTAGAGCGACGAAAGTGCGCTAGGCGATATGACCTTGTAGTTAAAGCACATTAAATAATTTTTCTTCTTTTTCTCCTCCAAAGTTTCAAATTTCTTATTTAGGTTTCATCAGTGCCCACAAAAAACAGAGACAGATAATGAAAGAAAAATAGACTAAGACTGAAGAAACATTCCTGTGTGAAAAAATAATTGGATAAATAAAGAATGAAAAGGACAGAGAGATCATACAGTGAATGTATTAAAGGGGAATTGGACGGTCCTAGTGTGTTTCTCAGATAAGAGATGGCACCACTTTCGGAGTTAAATTTCCTCGGGCCTTAATTATGAGGTCATATTGCCTACTACCAGAGCGACGAAAGAGCGCCGAGTACTCGACATCGTACAGTCTTGGAACCATAACTTAAGACCAAAGGGGACGACAGTCCGAAAAGTGCCATAATCGTAACATTTCCTGGCTATCCAAATTTTTTGTTTTTTAATCTGAAAAATGCATTGGATCAAGAATTAATTTTTCTAATGCGCAGTCATTAATATCGTTGTGAACAATTTTTCTATGATGGCACAAAATAGTAGGAAAAAACTGTTAAGGCGTTGTCAAGGTCCACGCCGTAGATTTTCCGTGAAAACGTCGGGATAAAATCATTTTTCATTTTCTTTTCGATGCTGCCGTAGCATTTACTCGGCACTGGACTTTTTAGGTTTTTTAAATTTTTTCTGATGCTAGCTTTCCTCTGATTTGCGTTTTCTATAATTCCGCGCATATTTACGATTCATATGAGACGACATCTTTAATTTGTTTGCAATTTTCAATTTAATACAGATTTTTACATATATTTCGGCGAATATTTTTATTGTTTCAATTTGAGTCCTAGTAGTGCTCTTCAAGCTCTTTACAATTACACCCGAATCAACGTCATATCTAAACGCGTTATTACGCTACACTAATTTCTAATTTTACACAACTCTAATTCGCAACAATCATCCGCCGGCGCCCGCACTAGCCCGATAACGTCACAGGTAAAACAAACACTGCACAACAAACACGTACAGACATGCTCTATCCATTGTGACCTCAGCCGTTGTTATCGCATTATTAGTCTCATAGTTATTATCGATTGAAATCTGACGGTATTTTGTAACACAAGAAAGTTTAACCGGCTATCAGTGCGCTTAACGAGCGAATAGACGTTTTCACGTTAAAAAGTTTATGTCAAAAATCGACGGTACTTAGTCATTTTGTAGAGTTTCGCCCTGAAAATGACATCTTGTACATTCACGTATGTTCAATAGAATCGTCAGCATCGTTTGCAGACGCTTAAACAATGGAAAACGTTGAATTCCTGGAATCGACCATTACGGCCCCCCACCTATCTGTAGTTTGTTACTCCTCTATCATTCAGAAATTCGATGCTGAATTTTCACTTGAATTTCTGTTTATCCGACTTCCTTGTAAATTTTTCGCGCATGCTGGTTCAAATTAGGGTGAAATATTCCCTCGTGGATTCAAGGATGAAGGACCGCCCAGATAATAAACCCAAGGGACACGGCCAGATTTTGAACCCGCAATCTTGAGCCTTACCAGTGTATACCAGCGGAATATCATCCCTTAGGGCACAATATTTAAATAAGAAATATATCAAGTGACAACCATCTTGGTATATAGATGTGTTATTTATCTGTAGTGAGGTTATGGCATATATGTAAGATATGGAAATTAGGTAAAGAAATGAGGAAAATGGTTTTCTTTCAACACAACCCCTATTTCCCCAGACGACCAATAACACACTCCGAATACATATACCTACAGCGTGAGAATAAATAAATAAATATATAGGTTAGGTTAGGTTAGGTTTTATGACTCATGCCCGGGCTAAATAAATATATATATATTATGTTTATGTTAGAGGAAACCCTTTACACTGAAACGGATTTTTATTCTTACTGTTCAAAAAAAATAAAATAACTACAACAAAAAATCGTGTTTCAGATCCAAAAACATTATTTGATACAAAGCTTTCATTTGTATTTATTGGACAGAGTTCCTCCACACCTTAAAGGTCAGTCGAATGTACGTTATTGTTTTATTAATTCATTTATAATTTTTTATTCATATACTTTTCTTTATTTAGACTTTTTTTTTCATTTATAATCGATTAAATTTTTTATTTGTATTTATATATTGTTATAGTTATTATATTATATAGTTTTTTTTTCTCTATATTTCACACATTGGGACCAGATGATGGGACGTAGGAACGTCCCGAAACATCGTTGGGATAAAGACACTTCCGAAGAGTTTTTTGAAAAATAGTTATCTTAATTTTTATTAAATTGAAAAATGTGTCTACTTATTATAAATGTATCTATGTATTAATTTTTTTATATACTCATATATTTGTAAGA